>OW284518.1:25522519-26813519 GCA_935413205.1 Polydrusus cervinus
GGAAGCTTGCTTCAACTTCGCCTTTTGTAAATTATTTACAATAAAGTCATTTATTATTATTATTATTATTATTAAATATCAAAACCAAAAATAATATTAAATTTATTACATTTAACCATTCTAATTTTTTAACATTATATTAATTTTTGAATATCTATCCATATTAAGTAAAATTCTCATCGCTTTATTTTGTAAAATTTGTAATCTGTTTATTACACCTTCATCAGCGTTAAATAAAATTGTAGAACAATATAAAAAATATGTCAAAATTAAAGTATTATAAATAATTTTTTTTCGAATAAAATTTTAAATTGAAACTTATTCTTTTAAAGTAATTTATTTTTCCCGCAATTTTAGAAATTAAATTTTCATACTGAATATTAAATTTTAATTTTGAGTCAATTACTATACCTAAATATTTAAATGAGTTAACTATTTCCAATCTGTCTCCATCAATTAAAATATTTAAATTGGTTAAATTCAAATTTAAACCCATAACCATACATTTTGTTTTGGAAACATTTAATTTTAATTTGTTTACTTTTAACCAATTTGACAATAAAACAAGTTCTGAATTTAAAACTTCCAAAATTTCCAAAATATTTTTACCACTAATATAAATAAGAGTATCATCTGCGAACATTTGAATTTTAGCCAATTTTAATACTAATGGCATGTCATTAATATATAAAATAAAAAATAAAGGACCCAAAATACTTCCCTGGGGTACTCCTATGTTATTTAATTTTTTTGTTGAAAATATATTACCAATTTTTCTTGTCTGTGTCCTATTATTTAAATAATTTTTAATCCATTGATAAACTTTACCCCTGATACCATATTCAAATAATTTTTGAAGTAAAATGTCCCTATTAATCGTTTCAAAAGCTCTTTTAAAATCAAGAAATACAGCAATAATATATTTTTCTTTTTCCAAATCTCTTTTCCAATTTTTAATTACATACTGGATGGCTGTTTCAGTTGAATACCCTTTTCTAAATCCAGCTTGTGAATGAATTAAAATTTTGTGTTCATCCAAAAAATGTATAACTTGCTCATAAAGTACTTCTTCTATTAATTTGTCTATGTCCCATAAAACATTTATTGGTCTCATCTCGTTCCATTGTTTAGAATTTTTAATCTTTGGAACCGGGGTAATATATGAACATTTAAGGTTTGATGGAATTTCCCCATTGTTTAAACAAACATTAATAAAGTAAAGTAGATAGTATCCAATAACTCCAAATGATTCTTTCATCAATTTCTTTGTTAAAACCTCACTGTAATTTTCATTTGAATTTAAATTGTTTATCATTTTTCTTAAATGATTGAGAGTTACTTTAGAAAATGTTTGTATAATATTTTTATTTCTAGAAATTTTTGGACAAATATAATGGTTTCCAACATTTATTGAGATAATAATTTCTTCAACGCTCTGGACATAGTATGAGTTTAATTTTTCAGCTATAATATTTATGTTTGATATTTTACCGTCTTCAAATATAATTTCTTTTATTTCCGTTCTTGTAGTCGGTTTGACCAAATTTTTTAAAGTCTTCCACATTTTTTTACTGTTTTTCTTATTATTGTATTTTCAAATCAATGGATGGATAGTGATCAGAGGCCCGTCAGATCTACAGACCTCATCCCTTTGGACTTTTATTTGTGGGGTGATTTAAAAAATACGGTCAATATTGAAGATTTAAAGTCTTTTATAAGATAAATACGTGAAATTCGATGGAAGATATTTGTCACAATATTGAAACACCCTGTCTATCATAATAAATAACAAAATGGTAGAATTTAGTGTCCGTTAAAATATATAAACAAAAGAAGCTTAGCGGCAAGCGGACAGAGTAGTGCGTCTATCTTTTGCATTAAAGTACACAGGGACTCCAAAGGTAATGGAATCCCTGGGGCACAGGTAGACAATGACAGGCTGTTTCGTTCTTGTTAGAACTCATCAGAAAGTCATAACCCGTAAGCTAAGTAAAAGATAGACGCACTACTCTGTCCGCTTGCCGCTAAGCTTCTTTTGTTTATATATTTTAACGGACACTAAATTCTACTATTTTATTTATATTTACACACGGCATTTACGGAATAGTGCTGCAAACCAGTGGGTGACTGCAGCGCGATCTAGATCTGAATCCACAAAGCTTGGAGATGTATGGAGAAGCGAAAAATGTTTCCTATACTGGTGAAGTGGCCGTTCCGTGCTTGATTTATTTAGATTTATTTATATTTCTACGTTTTCACGTTAGATGGCTATATCTTTTGCATGGAGTTGATTCCTTATGATGGCGTTACTGGGTTTTCATCGCGTTTTAATTTCTTAAAAACGCCTTGAAAGAACAGGCTCGCTGTACTGGGGGTCGCTTACGGGTTATGACTTTCTGATGAGTTCTAACAAGAACGAAACAGCCTGTCATTGTCTACCTGTGCCCCAGGAATTCCATTACCTTTGGCGTCCCTGTGTACTTTAATACAAAAGATAGATGCACTACTCTGTCCGCTTGCCGCTAAGCTTCTTTTGTTTATAATAAATAACAATAATTCTTTAATAACTTTTTCAGGTAGAAACTAGGGCCATAAGTACTGATAAATTCGCTCCAGGGCCCTCTTCGATACTCAAGCGAAAACCGAGAGAAGAAAAAGAGACTGTCGTAGTAGTAGTTAAAGAGGTACCAGTTCCTGCGCATGCGTTACCGGTGTCCATTTTGAAAAGAAAAGTTGCACAAGGTAATTAGTAGTTTCTGTAAGTTTTTTATTAGGCAGGGCTGTTTGGACAACCTTCCTTTTTTCCCTATTTTGCCAGCTCCATGCAAAATTATATCTATACAGGGTGTTACAAATTCGACATACCAGCATTGGAATCTTGGAAACCATAGGAGTTAGAGAAACGGTTAAATGGGGGCAAAGTTGTGCAATTCGGTGCTGAATATAATGCCGCTTTAAAAGTTTTCAAATTCCGAATACTTCCGATTTTATTCGAAAAAAACCGAAATTTTGTAAAATCGTTTTTATTTTTTCCTGAGCTCATTTGACTAGCTATTTAAAAATAAATGACACTTAGTCATTGCCACTATTTCTCCTCTACAAAATGACGTTACTAAACTAAAGATCCGCCGTTTCGTCTCTGAGCGGCCATCACCAACTTTACTTTTTTAAATACGGACCTGGATTTTTTTAACCGATTTTTAAACCCTCCTACCCTCAAAATGTAATGGCGATATTACTTTCTCATAATGATGAATTGTTCTTGCTTATTTTTTTAAATTCATATTTTTTACACTTCTTTTCAGTGACAATTCATCACATCCTGTAAAATTAGCAAGTGATTAAGGAATACCCTGTATATTTTTACAAAGTTAAAGAAGGTTTGTTCAGTTTATCTTTAAATTAAAGATAAACTGACTTAATAAAGACTTTTTTCAATGATTAAGCTGTATTTTTTAAAAAATTTTTATTAGATGATAAGACTGAACCCCACTCGACGCATACCCCGCCTGTGACGTTTTCTCCCAGCGTAGTGGAGCCCGCAACGACCAATAGAAAACAGGGAATTTTAAAGAAACGACGTAGTTTAGACGAATCCACTGTGATGCGACATAGAAGTTGTAGCCCGGATGTAGCTAATAAGGCTTCTGATTCTAGGTAAGCTAATCCAACTGAAATATCTGCATTTTTAAAAGTATCTTTAGAATTTTGAGATCGCGTGTATACAACTACTCATAATACAACTACGCGCATATACAACTACTCTTGTAGGTAGGCAACCAGGTAATTGTCAATAGATATCAGGTTCTCAGAGATGTTCGATGTTGACTTTGTCAACTCATCAATGAACAAAATTTGACAGTAACAAAGCCCCCTAACGAGATAAAAACAAATTATCTCGCCAATGAGAAAGGTTACACAAGCGATCTTTTAAATATATACCTAAACATTTGCAATATTTTAAACATAAATATCTTGTAAATGTGTTAGTGGTCAAGAACCATCTGCACATAATACAAGTGTACAGCACATAGTTTGCCATTGCGAGTCACTAGATCGGATGAGACAACGAATACTCGGGCAACCAAAACTGAAACCAGAGGACATCCTTACCCTCTCCCTAGTTGACCCACACAAACTAGTGCAAGGAACTGGGCTCACGAAGTGAGTGTAACAACCAAACAGCGTGCATCCGGCGCCCGGACTGGCCATCGGAAAAAAAAGTGTTAGTAGTGGAAAAAAGTATATTAACCATGGTTTAGATAACTATACTTTTATAACCCTCGCAGCTTAAATCCCTCGTTGCATCGCTCCTCGTGATTTAAAATTGACGCTCGGGCAGTAAAGATAGCCGTCTATTAGGTAATAATATAATACTATTTTGAGTGTTTACTTTAAATAACCTAATTTATTCTACCCATAAATTTAAACCTTGACAATGTCCAAAAGTTTGTTTATACAGGGTGGATCCTAAGTTTATACTTCTTTTTTTAGCTGTGTATAGAATTTTCAAATACCTTTTTTCAAAAAACTTAAAAATAGGCGAGATACAGAAGTAAAAAATGTAAGTGCGGGCCTGGTCATCAAAACGTAGCCTGCTATATCTTATGTTGTTTATCTTATGTCTTATTAAAGTTATTTGGCAATACGCTGCGGTGTGTTTTTCTGAAGCAAGTTAATTTTAAATTGGTGACACGTGAAAATGGTAAAATTTGAAAACAATGAACTAATAGATATGGTGCTAATTTACGGTGAGTGTCGTCAAAGTGCGGCTGCTGCTTCGAGATAATACGCAGAACGCTTTCCCTTGCGGGCTCATCCTACACCCAGAAGTTTTCTTAATGTTAATCAACGGGCAAGTTAGGCAGAACCGTATATGATCTATAGTGTAATAAATAAATGTAAGTACCTTATTTTTGAGTTCTTTAAAAAAATGTATTTGGAAATGTTGTTTATTTTAATGCTTTCTATACACAGCTAAAAAAGAAGTATCAACTTAGGAGTTAACCTAAATTTTTTGATTAACAATAACAAATGTGACTACAGCACACAGATACAGGCATAAGTGTGTAGGTAATCCTAATTGTCTAGGTTCAATTTTCAAAGCGACGAACTAAAAAACGATTGCATTATAGCGATATTTAAAACCACTAACCAACAAAATCGATATATAAGGCCAACATATTGGCAAGCCATAAATTCATTAAACTCGCCACAAACTCGGTGCGTCGCTGCCAAAGACATTAAAGAGCACAGATTTACGATTTTAACAAAATTACAAATGGCTTAATATGTGCCGGCCAGCAGGGATTAATGTAAATTGATGTCTCCCTTTGATGAAGACTCATTTTATATTTTAGAAAGTACATTTACTTTGACAACCCATCGTATGCAGCTTCATTTGATTTAGTACAGGAAAAATTATATTTTTGGAATATAATTTTTGGCTACAAAAATCATGAAAATACGTTTCTGAAAAATATTTTTAAAAGTGAGAATTCATAATTTTTTTTGTATAAAGGGTCTACGGCAGCTCCACTTCAGGGGTTCTAAAGGGAAAGTGACAAAGAACGACACATGCGTTTGTTTTTACTTGAAATGTTAAATAATAGAGATCAGTGACCTGTAATTGATGGCAATGTTACTTGTCATGTTAAGAAATCAAAATTAACCCTACCTCAAAAGCCAAAGGTGGTACAAAATGTACAACCATAATAGAAATAACTTGTTATAAATTCAATTACTGTTTAATATTTTATACATTTCACAACAAACAACGTATTTTCTTTCTGGTGACGTGGCTGACTGCGACGTAATCTAATAAATAAATAGGGTGATTCCTAAGTTGATACTTCTTTTTTAACTGTGTATAGAAGGCATTAAAATAAACAACATTTTCAAAAAACTTGAAAATAGGCGAGATAAAGAATAAAAAATCTAAGTGCGGGCCTGGTCATCAAAACGTAGCCTGCTATACTTTATGTTGTTTGTCTTATCTCTTATTAGTCATGTAATTTACGGTTCGGTGGTCAGATTGTTATTTGGCAATCCGCTGCGGTGTGTTTTTCTGAAGCAAGGTAATTTTAAATTGGTGACAAGTGAAAATGGTAAAATTTGAAAACAATGAACTAGTAGATATGGTGCTAATTTACGGTGAGTGTCGCCAAAGTGCGGCTGCTGCTTCTAGATTATACGCAGAACGATTTCCCTTGCGGGGTCATCCTACACCCAGGAGTTTTCTTAATGTTATTCAACGGGCAAGTTAGACAGAACCGTATTTGATTCATAGTGTAATAATGTAAGTACCTTATTTTTGAGTTTTTTGAAAACATGTATTTGAAAATGTTGTTTATTTTAATGCCTTCTATACACAGCTAAAAAAGAAGTATCAACTTAGGAATCACCCTGTAGTATGCAACCTAAAAAACAATTAGGTAGATCTTTATACATTTAAACAAGGTTGTGGTTTTCCCTGTCAGCGTCCAATTTTTTCTTGTAACAAACAAACCAATCTCTCAATAATTTAACTCTGAATAAAACCAGTAAAATGTAATCTTTGTTTATAGATCTATACTCAAGAATCAAAGAAGATCTTCTCTAGAAGAATTAAGGAGAACCCAATCTCCGGAAGTTCATATTCAAGGTATTCTAAAAAGGAAGACATCCAAGACCGAGGAAGACGATCACTCTTTAAATTCTCCACAGGGAATTTTAAAGAGACGATCTGGAGCTAGTAGTGCCGGTATGGCTTAATTTATCTCTACTTAATTTAGTAATAACATTTTTCCTACGACCCCCTATGAAAATGAGAAAAAAAGCACGGTTAATTTGGCTAGAAAGCACCGTATACCACACGCGTGTTCAAAAAAATATTTCAACACTAGTGTTAAAATATCAAGGCACACTATTTAATTTGAACATATGGTGCCAATTTGACAGACCACTCCTATTTATTAAAAAGAACAAATTTTAGAAAGCAGTAATTGTAAAGTGTTCAACTTATTTATCGTGTATTTGTCGAGTGATTCAGAATTAGAATGTGAAATTACGCCATCTGAAATTATAAAAAATGTTAATACTATACTGGAAAATCTATTACCAGAAAAAACAAATCGTGCTGAAGAGAGTGTCATGTATTAAACAACAAATGTTAATCCGTAGCCATAGCGTAGAAAAGAGAACTCCAGCCTACAGATCGCAAGGTCACAGGTTCAAATCCCATCAGGAGTATTTGATTTTTTTTTTATAAAAACCATAAATAATTTATAGAATTATTTTGAATTGAAATCATCCTTGTTGTGGCTTTTTTAAATTTATGTTTAATGCATCTTTCCTTGATTAAATTTAAAATTTTTCATTCTGGTTAATATAGAAGTCAATCCAGGATTAGTTCTTTCTACGATATATAAAATATGAAAAAATTAAAAAGTTAAACTACAAATAAAGGAAAAGCCTATTGACAAACTATGAAACCGGATATTAATTGGAACATAATCCTAGGTATGCTAATTTCAACACTAGTGTTGAAATATTTTTTTCACAAATCAAAGGCTTTTTTAATAAAATTCTTTGTGGTCGTAGGAAAAATAGAGTACATTACTCGTGTGAAAGTGATTATTCTAAAACTCCGAGAATTTCCGCACTCGGCTGACACCTCGTGCTAAATATCTCCTCGTTTGAAACGTATCACTTTCATCACTTGTTATACAGGGTGTTACAAATTCGATGTTCACCATTGGGATCTCATAAACGGTAAGAGATACGAGGAAGTTTAAATTAGGGCAAAGTTGCGCAATTCATAGCCGACCAATATGCCAAGAAGAAATTAGGAAAATTCCGAGTACTTCCGAAGATATACGTAAAAAACCGAAAATCGCCGTTTTGATTTTTAATTTTTCCTGGCTTTATTTAAAGAGATAATGGAAAATAAATTTCACACTTTCATTGTCACTTTTCATCTTCTATAAAGCAGTGTTCTTAGATTTCATGTCCGACGTTTTGTTTTTCGGATGCCATCGTCAGGTTTGTTTTTTTAAATACGGACCTGTATTTTTTATTGCATTAATCTAAACTTTATATGCGATGTAACCTTAATACAAAATTACTTTAATTGAATATCAACGTTTCTACCCTATATAAACATTTTCAGGAATATTTTATTTAAAAAACTTTTGGATTAGGTATTAAAGATCATTTTTTTTAACAGGATTTTCGGAAACACAAGAAAATCTATAACTAAAACAATAACAAATATCACAAAACGATAATTACAGTACGTTTAGGTACTAAAATATTCAAAATTACCTATTATTTACATTTTTTATAAATTAAAACCATTTAAACCCAGAAGAAGTGGAAACTAATGACAAATTTTTATCTCAGATGCTCAAAAAGATTTATACATTTTTCAATTTTGACGCGAACTTTTTGAGTAGCTCTGTGTACCGACCTTTTTCGAATTGATACAAACGCATTTATGCAACGAACTCTAAGCTCTTCTATTACGTTAATGGGCTGCTTATACACTTTGTTTTTTATGGCTCCCCAAAAAAAGAAATCTAGTGGTATAAGGTCTGGGGACCTTGCCGGCCACTCAATAAAACCACGATTTCCAATCCATCTGCCTAGAAATTCAGCATGTAAGAAGGTTGTAACATCTTTCGTGCCATGAGCCGGTGCTCCATCTTGCTGAAACCAAATTTGTTGCAGCCGTGCAAGCGGGATTTCAGATAAAAAATATTTAATACCTAATCCAAAAGTTTTTTAAATAAAATATTCCTGAAAATGTTTTTATAGGGTAGAAACGTTGATATTTAATCAAACTAATTTTGTATTAAGATTACATCGCATATAAACTTTAGATAAATGCAATAAAAAATACAGGTCCGTATTTAAAAAAACAAACCTGACGATGGCATCCAAAAAACAAAACGTCGGACATGAAATCTAAGAACACTGCTTTATAGAAGATGAAAAGTGGCAATGAAAGTGAAATTTATTTTCCATTATCACATTAAATAAAGTCAGGAAAAATTAAAAACCAAAACGGCGATTTTCGGTTTTTTACGTATATCTTCGGAAGTACTCGGAATTTTCCTAATTTCTTCTTGGCATATTGGTCGGCTATGAATTGCGCAACTTTGCCCTAATTTAAACTTCCTCGTATCTCTTACCGTTTATGAGATCCCAATGATGAACATCGAATTTGTAACACCCTGTATAATATACTATTGGATCATTGAATTAAAAGAAATTGAAAAAAAATTTTTCAGTTCCACGACTATTTCTAAATTCTAGACTCTTGAACTAGGAACTAAAAATTAAACACAAAATTTACAGAAATATATTTTCTAGTCTTAATTTAATTGTTAAATAGTAATGCGTTAAAATAAATAAATAAAATCTTTTCAGGCAGTACGACCAGTACTCCACATGTATCTATTACTACTGCTGTAATCTTAGCAGCTGCTGGAGGTGCTGAAATGATTCTGGAACCAGAAGCTCCACAGGAAACCTACAAACCATCAATCTTGAAGAAAAAGAGCTTTTCCGAAGAACATCCTTATAGGTAATTAAATTTTTGCGGAAGTAAACCGATATATTGGAAACAAAGCGCCAACAAAAATTTTTTTTGCTTATTGTTTTGAATCAAAAATTAAGGTCTAGAGTACCAAACCATCCATTTTTAATAGATCGTTCAAAAGCACTTTGCACAATATTTTTATCAACAAAGTGTACATGAATATTTAATTTTTTAGCATATCTTCGTTTAGAAGAGGACTTTAGCCGCCACCATAATTTTTTTCGCGACATACGGTTAAAAGTTAGAACTTTTTACAATAAATAAATACGTATCATAATCTGCTTACCGGAACCATAAGAGAAGGATAATAAAAGCTTCGAAAAGAACTATTTTTTTTTGTATAAATAAATTAAACTTTCAAAGCGACAATCAAGAAAAACAATGACGTCGGAAGTCAACGGACAAACTTAATAATCAAATTAATCTGCAACTCTTCGTTACCATTTTTTCTCTGTCTAGCACGTTTCATTGGCAAACACGTATTCCGCCATAGAATAGTGCCCGGAAGACGGTGGGTTATGTTTTTATTCACCCTTATTATTATAATAAATAAAGATGGGGAGTTGTAAATTACGTTGTCATTGAAGAATTACGCCCGAGTAAAGAAACACTGTAAATACTGTAATTCGTTGCACCTTGTTATAATATAAATCATGTGGTGATTAAAGTATTCTGTATTTATTTTCTTCAGTGAAACCCCCTCTGACGGTCCGAAACCAATTTTAAAGAAGAAGTCCAGCACAGATACAGACGATGGTGAAGATAAACCAATGAGGCCCATATTGAAGCTTCCAAAGAGTTCTGCACGGGATATTTTGGACACGGGGCAAGAGGGGAGGTACTCTAGGTTCCAAAGCAGCGAAGCCGAAGGTAATGATATGTTAAATATTATTAGTTAAAGAAAGTTTGAATAGTTAAAATCAGGTTTGTTTGGCGGCTCTCTACCGCTCGACAACATCAGCTTCAATGCAAATTCCCGTTGGTTGCTGAATGAGATTTTTTTTTCTGAATGAACTTTTGCATACCGGGCGGTCAACTAAGAATGGCTTCCGGCCATATCTCAGAAACTAGTTATCGTACAGCATCCGGGTAAATTTTTTTATGATAAAAGTACCCAAGAGAAAATGCTGGAAATTATTTTCGAGTTTGTAAAATATCCGCAAGGGGGCGTACCAGCGATGACCAAGGTTAAAATTAGGATTTTATTCGTGTATAAAAAATATTTGTATATTAATCCTTATACCCATCGAACATCATGGAGAATCCCGGGCTGTTGCACTGGACATCTCTAGAGCTTTTGATCGTGTTTGGCACGATGGGCTTTTAAGTAAACTGCGATCCTACGGTATGCCTAATGGATTTTGTTTATGGTTAACCAGCTTCCTTAAGAACCGTTCTCTGCAAGTGGCGATTGACGGGTTTCTCTCAGACACCTTCACCATCAATGCCGGTGTTCCTCAAGGGTCCATATTGTCGCCTACCCTCTTTTTACTGTATATTAACGACCTTTTAGTGAAAACCCAAAATCCAATTTATAGCTTTGCTGATGACAGCACACTTGTCTCATCTTTTACCTTGACTCCCCAAACATCCGCTGCCGACGCACATCTTCGCAGGCAGCATGAAGTATTGCGCCTCAACAAGGACCTGGAAGAAATTTTGGCTTGGGGTGACAGTAACCAAGTCGAATTTAATGCTAAGAAAACCCAGGCAGCAGTCTTCTCCAAAAAGGTTAACATTGCAGAACCGGATATAGTCATGGCAGGACACGCAATTCCCCTGGCACTGTCTATTAATTTGCTGGGGGTCAATCTGGGAGGTAATATGTCTTGGCATGATCACGTTGCCGCAATTGCCAAAACAGCTGCACAGAAACTTGGTGTACTTTTCCGCACCAAAAGGTTGTACACACCTCATCAACTTTTGACACTCTACAAAGCCCAGATTCGACCATCATTAGAATATTGCTCTCATGTCTGGAGCTCTGCACCCCTTCGGCTACTGGATTCCATTCAAAGGAGAGCCGTTCGTCTGATCGGCGACCCCGAGCTGACCAAGACCCTCGATAGCCTGGAGCATCGAAGACAGGTTGGTGATTTGGCTCTCTTTTACAGATATTTCTATGGCAGGTGTTCGACTGACATTGCCCACTTGATTCCACCTAGAGCAATGCAAAACAGAAATACACGGCAAACCACTGCCGCTCATCCATATGTTGTTCAGCTTAGTACTCCTCGAACTTCATTGTTCAAGAATTCTTTCATCTGGAGAACGTCATCTTTGTGGAATGATCTTCCTGAGGTCATGTTTCCCAATGAATACAATCTTCAACGTTTCAAGACCAACGTTAATCGCGTTTTTCGCACTCGCACCGCTCCCAGAGCGCCTTAAAGGATTTTTCCTACAGTGCAGGTGTTTTATCATAAAAAAAAAAAAAAAAAAAAAAAATACCGGGTGATTCATTAAGGGTGACGAGCGGCCATATCTCGGAAACTACTGGGCATAGAAATTCAGGAAAAAAAATTATAACTAAAGTGGCCATGAGAAAATCCTGGAAATAACTTTTAAGTTCGGCATTTTGCCGCAAGGGGGCATAATTGAAAAGTAAATTATAAAAGTTTACATATATCCGAAAATTCCAGATTGAGGTATATCTTTGATAACAGCATTAAAAAGCTTGGACAATTATGCATCATTTTGGTCATATGCTCATTGGCGTACCGACTTTAATAAGAGGGGAGTTTAAAGGGTAATCAGTTAAAGCGCTGTAACTTATAAACGACTTATCCGATTTTACCAAACTAAAGACTGTTTGGAAGAGAAACTTTCACCAATCGTATTTAGTTGTTCATAATAATTCTCAAAAAAAATGCTAGAGGGCACGATTTGTAATAATAACACATTTTTTGATTTTACCCCGAAAAAATAAATCATACGGTATAATTATGATACCATAATTGAAAAGTAGATAAAATTTGTTGTATAAACTGCGTGTATATTTATATAAATACACTTAAACGTTTTTTATTTACAATTTAACTTTTGTACCTAATATTTAAACAAAATCTTTTAATATTCTCATATATTTATAATTTAAAATATTAAGATTTGCCCCTAACAAGCACGTTTTCGGGGGATCAAAGAAGAAGTTTATTAAGGAAGATAAATAAACAAATTTATTATGTTATAAATATTGAAAATAAACTTATTATTATTACGTCATTTTACCACAATTCATTTGTTTTATGCTTTCAAAGGCTCTTTTTATTTTAGTGGTGTATTTTTGGATTTAAAAAAACAGAAACTAACGAAATAGTATAAATGTTTTTTGTTAAATTTTTGTGAATTTTAACATAGTGTAACTCAAAATTGTTTAATTGCATTTAAAACAACGCTTGAGAAACAAAATAATTCATACATTTCAATAAATTTTTGTAAATGTTTCCGTTTTAAAACAAGTGAAGCGTCTTAAAAATTTTATAATTTAAAGACTCATGGATTTTTATAATTTTTTATTTATTTATTATTAATGTGTGGTAAAATTATTCTACAGAGAAAATTAAAACGCCAATAAAAAGTAAAAATTCGTATAATGTAATTAATTTTCTTAATAATTTCGATTGTAAAAAAGTTACAAATTTGTGTTTTTTACCGAAATGTTAAGGATTTATTTCTCTATATAACAAACTTATCATTGCATTTAACTTTTTCGAGAAAAAGCTTAATATTTGCTTATTATTTATTATGCGGTTAACGCCATCTAGCGGCGACGGCAAAACTCAAGGATAAAAAAACAAAAGCGCAGTTTATAGAGTAAATAAAGCTCTCTTAAATGAGACTAAATTTGTTCAAATCGGTTATGCCAAACCGGAGTAACCGTGGCGTATTTAAAAAAAAAATGATTTCCCCCCACCACTTTATTTTACTAGATCGGAAAATTTGTGTTGGAAAGAAAGTATTAGGAAAGATGTAGTGATTAAGAGCGAAGACTACCCTAGAAGGATATCATGATTGACTGCATCGGCCTCTCTCGGTCAAAAATGTAAGCTAATGGAAATAATACTTTACGCCAAATCTGGCAACAACGCCGATAACTTTCCTAATAATTATAATATTTAATATTTTATTTTAATTTTTAAATTCAAGACAAGCCGAGCCGGTACGAAGAGATGAGTCATCATCATCCAGGTAAGAAAATGGTCTATGGAGGTATAAAATATATTGGACGAGGCGCAGAGTTATTAAATTGGGCTTTTCATGTTTTGCACACTTTACCAGAGGACGCGTTTAAAAAAAATTTTTGATTATACAGGGTGTCCCAAAAAGTGTGACGTAATGATATATTTTTTAAAATTACATAGATATATATATATTTTCTTGCTACTTTGGACACTATTTATTATTATATATTTATCCACATTAAACAAGTATTTTATAGAAGTCGGTTTAGTGATATCAGCGAAAAGAAAAGAAAAAAATAGATCTGAGCCACCAGTTTTAAGAATGTCATCATGATAGAGTTAAGATAATGGTCTATGGAGGTATAAAATAGCTGGGACAAGGCGCAGAGTTATTAAGTTAGGCTTTTCATGTTTTGCAGACTCTACTAGTATACTAGGAAGTGTTTCCAAAAAATATTTTTGATTATACAGGGTATCCCAAAAAGTGTGACGTCATGATATATTTTTTAAAATTACATGTCATATATTTTCTTGCTAATTTGGACACTTTATTTATTATTATATATTTACCCACATATAACAAGTATTTTATAGAAATCGGTTCAGTGATATCAGCGAAAAGAAAATAAAAAAGAACCACCGTTTTAAAAATTATTGAAAAATAGAAATAAAGCTCCATTAAGAAAATTCTACAAGGTACTTAATAAATAAGGTCTAACTGCTTTGTCAACAAAGTTTGATTAATACGAATTATACAGAGTGTTCAAAATTAAGTGTCAAACTTTTACATCAATTTTTTTTTTAATTTTCAATTGGAGCCCGGTATATTTTTATGTCATTCGATGCGGAATAACAAAAGTACCTTTGTGTGGTCAAGATTTTCTAATACCCGAGTTTTGACTTTATTATAGTTTTACTTTATTAAGGGGCGTTCATAGGACGTTGTTATAACGTTTTGTTTTTGCCCATCCTAACAAACGTTTTATAGAAGCCCTTGATAACTTCCACTGTTTTCAATTATTTTTCTTATAATTTATTAGGAATCTATGTTTGAAAGGATTTATGCTGGCTATATCAACTTAACATGTTTTTTTATTTTTTTAAATTTTTTATTCTAATAACGAGCGAAAACAGCATTTAAAAAATTTATATTCTCTTCTAGGTACCCATTTTAATTTTCAAGGCATCAATAAGTAAAATGTTTTTACCTCTAACCTCAAAAACAACATATTTAACTATGATAACTATTTCATAGGTACACATAAAAAAAGACGGGCGAAGCAAAATATATTTATTTACGCCTAAAAAGTTCAAGTTAACTGGTGTGAAGTTGGCAGAAAAAATAAGCAGCCAAAATAACGAACATTGTCGAATGGGCAGTGGCGTCGGACTATTGAAATGAGGTATATACAAATACAAAACACCAAGATTTGAAATGAATTCCATTTTCGGCTTATAACTGCCACTGATGGAAAACTGTAGCACTAGTAGCACCCTACTTACAGTGGCGTAGCCAGCCTTTGGGGGCGGGAGGGGCAAACATATGGCAAACATTGGCTCCCCTCTTCATAAAAAGTGACTTCTAAAAAATAGGAGGTCGACACCTCCACCACGAACTTCCTCTTGCAAAAATGGACCTATATCAAATAATAAGGTTTATTATGATGTAGACTAGTAGACGGGCACCAAGCGCAAGGGGGGCGCCTGGCCCTCACCTGGCTACGCCATTGCCTACTTACCCTGTAAATATAAATAAGTTGCTATGTTTAGATTTCGAATTATTAATTATAATAAGACAGCAGTCAAAAATGGAAAACTTGAAACTGCTTGCGAGTGAACGCCACTGAATTTAATCTTTAGTGCTATTAGTGCTCAATTAGTCAATAGTTCGACGCCACTGATGCCCATGCGACAATGTTCGATATTTTGGCTTCTATCTTTTTCTGCAAACTTCACATCAGTTTCAAGTTAATTATTTTTTAGTTGCTTGAGTGGAGTTTGTTATAAACTACTATTATTTTTCCATAAATTCGTATTATGTCTGCCCACCCAATCGTACCTAGGTACTTACTTTACTGTACGACAGATTTGAAAAGAAAAATGCCTCGAACTTCTACACATGTCCCTCGAATTTCATTCAATATGTAGATACTCAGCTTGACATTTGATAAATATATAGTCCCTCTTACCCGCATCCTTTTCATTTTCTTTATACTGGGTATATCAAACTATTTTATTGGTCCTTTTTAACCACAAACTCTAAAACGACAACCGAATTTTTTTTCAAAACTTCTATTTAGACTTTATATTGTATTATAAAATAATTGTTTAGTATAATTCTTGCTAAAAATAACAAAAAATGATATTTTTCTCTTAAAGCATGTTTTCCTAAATTATTTACACCCTGTACATCTGTTTTATAACTTACATGGCATTTTCTTATCAAGCAGACATTTTTATAAATAATTGAATCTTTAATATTCATTTTAAGACCAAAAATAATTAAAAAAAAATTTATTGTCAATTCCATCCAACATTTTGACAATTTTTTCTGAACACCATTTTATTCTCTCTCACCCTTTTACTTCTAAGAAATAGTAGCCCCTAGCCTATATGTACCATATAAACAAACACTAGAACGGCAGCAGAGTTTTGGTTTGTCTTTATTTTATTTATTAAATAAAGACAATGCAAGTCCAAAACTCTACTGCCGTTAAAGAAAAGTCTGTATTCAACCTTTAAAGTTTAAACAAACGAAGACTACTTATTCACAATCTATTTTAAAAGTTATCCCTTATGATGAAAACATTTTATACTATTATGTTGAATTAGCAATCAATGTAATCAAATCAATCATCGTAATATTCACAATGAACCTCATAAAAATAACAAACCACAACAAATTATATGATATATATCATAATATTATAAAACGAGAAATGTTCAAATAATGCTCAAATGTTGCATCCTTCATCCTTCTGAAAAACCTATCCGACTCGACTCGACGTATTTAAATTGCCACGTTGCCAAGTTTTTGCAACATGGAAATGGCGCTAACAGAAACACAATAAGCTTCAATTTCATTTTATTAAAAAAATAATGGATTATTGGTAGAATAGAAGGTACAGAAGTAATAGTTATATATAAAAATATAGTGCTATTTCCAGTTCTTAATTTTTTTGCCTATAACATGGCCTAAATCGACTATTAAATAAAAAAAATACGATAACTAACACACGGTTTTGAATCTCGTAATGTGAAGCAAATACCATGGAGAAATATACAATTTTACAACTTTCAGCCAGAAAAAAAAATAACAAATAATTTAACGTAATTCTTAAAAATCAAATTATCTATCTGCCATAAGGTTTACACGGGAAATTGTTAAGCTGATAGAATGGCGAAGGTAAATTAATTATTTGTGTAGTCTTCGGTCTTAATATTCAAATGTTTTTTATACCTCTCAATTAGTCAAAACACGAAGAATATCCTAATTTTAACCTTGATCGTGGCTGGTACGCCCCCTTGCGGGTATTTTACAATCTCTAAAATAATTTCCAGCATTTTCTCTTGGGTACTTTTATCATAAAAAGATTTACCCTGATGCTGTACGAGTTTCGGAGATATAAAAAAAATTTGCATTCTCGTAATGCACCGTGTTCTCCTCCCTCTCTTTTATTAGTTTCTATCTTTTATTGTTAGGAAAATGCTGTTTAACTAAAAAATTTCCTAAGATAAAACAGAACAAGAATTTTATTAAAAAAAAAAAAATTCACATCAATAAATGTAATGCTTTTATTTTAAGGTGAAGCCAAGCCGTCAATCCTCAAGTCAACTTCTCTGCGTTCCGAATCGCCCCGACCTCGCCTATCGTTCTGCGGCGACGCAAGCTCGAGCATGGACGACGACTTGGAATCACGCAGGCGTACCTCGCGTCGGTCTTACACGATCTGTTCCGACTTCAACGTGCAGTCAAATGCCATCGGTCGAGACAAGGATGACGATAGGGAGCTGAAAAAGGCGCGCCCTCTATCGGTATTGGAGCTAGTGAGGAGTTTCGAAAAACAAGTCTCGACTGGTGAGACTAGCGGAGCTGCCACGAAGAGGAGCTTGAAGAGAAATAGCGACAGGTACCGGACGCAGCCGGTGACGTCTGATGAGCTGCTGGAAAGGTTAGTTAAAAGAGTTTTTATTTGGTACTGATTTTTCAATCTTACATTTTTGCGTTGCGGAATGATTTGATTATTTAATTTTATTGTTTTTCTAAGTTTGTCTATTGGCTTACGATGTAATCGTCTATTATTTGATTGTTATTCTAGCTTTACATTTTTGTGTCTTGAAAATTTATTTATACGTAAAAATAGTTCTTTTCGGAGCTTTTATTATCCTTCTCTTATGTTTCCGGTAAGTAGTTTAAAATACGTATTCATTTGTGTGTTTGAAGGTTGGAGACAATGATGTTTCTTGAATGATAGAAGAGTTTTGGACTTGCATTTTCTTTATTTGTTTTAAATCACGTTTTAACTGATAATTATCTGTAAGTATGGAGATACTTACCAGTTAATTTTATATTATAGTATGTTAGAGGTATTTTTCCTCTTCTTGTTTTTGTTTATTATCAACATTACATCGCCATTGACTTTGACAGGATGTTAGACTCGTATATAATTAGGGTTGTCACCTCTCCCGGTTTTCGGGGAGTCTCCTGGAATCGGGCCTTAAAAACCGTCTCCCGGGTTTCATATAATTGCTCCTGGAAATTCAGTTTACTGCATCTTTCATGCAAACTTTCCACCATTCATTTTGTCTGCTGACACGTAAGTGTGTAAGAGGTTACGTAAATGACTACCTTGTACACACGGAGGAAACTTGTATCTTAAAAGCGACTCTCGGGCTCTGGTTGAGCCACGTAATCAATAAAGGTTTGGGTCGAGGGGTAAACCACTGCCTTAAATTTGTACAATAAAATACCCTTTTTAACAAAAAATACCCAAAAATACCTTGTTTTTTGAAAAATACCTCAAAAATACCCAAAAAATACCCAAAAATACCCAAAAATACCCAAAAATACCCAAAAATATCCAAAAATACTTAAGAATACCCGAAAATAGCTAAAAATACCTCAGTAAAAAATAACTTTCGCTAATGACCTTGCGTATTATTTATTTCATTTTAATACAGATACAGCATTATTTCTTAAAAACAAACATTTAGCTTTAGAAATTTGCTAAAAATAAAAAATAAACTTAACTGCCTAACTTTAGCATGACAGGAATACATACTAAAAATAGGACAGTTTTGTGGGTATTTCGTATTGGCTAAATAAAATAGGTATAAAACATTAGGTACCTCGGTACGTACTAATTAAACATACTAAATATAAATGATTAGACTTATGATTAATCATAACAGAACACAAATATTTACTTAAGAAATTTGTTAAATAAATCAACAAAACTTAACAGTCTAAACTTTGGCATAGTTGGAACAAATTCTTAAAATAAGCCACTTTTGTGGGTAATTGGTTTTGGACTTGGCTGAATAAAATAAGTATAAAACGTTAGTAGGTACCTACCTCGGTACCTACTAACTAAAAATACTATATAAATTTTAATGATTTAAATTATGATTAACTCTAAAAACACAAATATTTAACCGAGTATTTAACTTAATAAATTCTCTCAGTAAATTTGACCCTCTGTCAAGCGGGTGCTCAAAGTATTGGAGCTAAACCAACAAAACTAACCACTATTAGGGGCTTAATACTAGGGCTCGGAATTTTTAAAATATAAGTATTTGAGTAGTCGTTTGGTATCGAGTTTGGTATATTATTCGAATAGTCGAATAATTCGAATAGTCGAATAATTCCAATAGTCGAATAATTCGAATAGTCGAATAATTCGAATATAGTCGAATAATTTGAATATAGTCGAATAATTCGAATATAGTCGAAAGTGGTTTAACTGCTTAAACATAATAAAGGAATTGCGCGGTTGCCGCGTTCCATAATTGTGATACGGCGATTGAAAGCTCCCTGTATGGCTTACTGTCTCCACGTGTTACGCCAAGGCCTTTTCATTTTTTTTCACAAATATAAAAATGTTTTTTTTTTAATTAAACAGCCAGCTAGGAAGCAAAAAAAAAAAGTAAAAAAAAACATTTATAAAAACAAATTTAATAAAACCATGCAGAAGGGAAGAGGTAATAATTTAATTTTCGAAATTTGATAGTAGATGATGTAGGTGAATTTTAATAGAACTTTGGGCGTGGCTCCGAAAATTTTTCGCCTGTGGCGCTTTCTTTATCTCGCTTTGGGCGTGGCTTCAAAAAAATTTTGTCTGCGGCGCTTTTCTTGCCGAGTTTTGGGCGTGGCCCAAAAAATATTTCACATCATTTACATGATTTGACCCCCCCCCAAATCAAAGTTCTGGATCCGCGCCTGCAAATAATGCCTAAAAATACCTAAAAAAATACCAAAAATACTTAAAAAAATACCCAAAAATACCCAAAAATATCCAAAAATACCCAAAAATACCCAAAAATACCCAAAAAATACCCATAAATACCCAAAAATACCCATAAATACCCAAAAATACCCACAGCTTGTACAATAAAATACCCCAGTGGTTTACCCCTCGGTTTGGGTTTTCGGGCCCTAACAATTTTTGCCGGACTTGACGGGCCTGCTGAGCCGGTCAGTCTTTTGGGTCAGCCTTGGTTTGCTTATGTGATTTTTTTAAAGAAATATTACAATACAAATAATTTACAAGAATACGTACCATAATGTGCTATATGGGCCCTAATAATTTTTTGCGGGCCTGCCGGACCTTTCAGGCCTGATGGGCTTGTAGGGCCTGCTGGGTTTTTCGGTTTTAGTTGACGGGCCGTACCGGGCCGAGTCGTGAAATGCGGGCCCGTGCAGGGTTTTACGGATATGGGCCCTTTTACCTATGACATTAAGACCTACAAAATATTAAAAATTAGTACCACCCTGGTTCGGGTCAATTTATGGATTTTGCCTATTGTTATCCATTCACAAACACTGAAAATGGTGTGACAAAGGCGTGCATTATGTACGTAGTATTAGGTACACTTATTTTTTATTAAACATTATTAAAAAAATTCAAAATACATTATACAGAAATTAAATTATAAAAAATCATAATATTCGTCGTCATCTGAGGAACTGTCTTTTTCCCTTGACATTATAATTAACAGGTCGGCGGTCCGATCGATCAGGTGGTCAATATCCCACATTTTTTTCTCTTCTTTAATAACATGATGGACTGCTTTTTGCCAGTTCTCTGGTGTCATTTCCTTAATGGCTTAACAGTAGCTTAACGTCCTTTCATTTTGAATGTCGTGTTGTGTCTTGCTACAAATCCTTTCACTTGCGCCCATTAAAGTTCTATAGGATTTAGTCCGTAATGATATGGCGGTATGCGCAGTTACACTATGTTTTTCAGCTATATCTTCTACGGCATATTTCATAAAACAATGTTTGTGTAAATTTGCTATAGCTAATAGTTCCTCCTTTATCAAATTATCTCCTTCTTTTTC
Source organism: Polydrusus cervinus (assembly GCA_935413205.1). Lineage (NCBI taxonomy): Eukaryota > Metazoa > Arthropoda > Insecta > Coleoptera > Curculionidae > Polydrusus > Polydrusus cervinus. The sequence goes on from OW284518.1 coordinate 25,543,844, forward strand.
TTTGGTTAGTTATCATAAATAATTTAATGCACAAAATTTACCTCCGCCTATGGCCAACACCGGAATTGAGCCAAACTGGACGGAATTTCCCATTTTATTACTCTACACCTTTCTGAAATAGACTATAAGCATCTCTGGTAGCTCCTTAACAATAATTCCAATTCTTTTAACGAACAATGCTAAAAAAAACTTGTCTCAAGTGGTATGTTCATCAAAAGGTGTCTCTATAGCCACATTTATTTTATTTAGCTTCGTTTTTGAGATAATCCACATTTATTTTATCTTCGCCGATAGGATAAAAGTATCCTCCATGTGTACAAAGTGTTAATTTAGGTTCTCTCTTACACCCTTCCATGTCTGCAGCGATTCTCCCAATTTAATAAAAATAATTTTTACGTTATTGGAGTGTCTAATAGCTTTAGTTTAAAGTAAATCGTATGTCCCAATATGGAGAAATTCGGTGACAGGCGATGATGAACTTTTAACCATATGATTCCTTTCACTTTTTTAATCATTCTTTGATGTAAGTAAGTACTTAAAATTGATTGAATATCTATTATATTATGCAGTATTCTGATTACTCAGTTATTTATTTTTATAAATACAAAATTACCTAAGAAGATAACTTAAATATTTTATCTTATCTATCTTATATTTACAATAATTCTAATAATTATGTATATAATAATATGTAAACTATCGACGAGTGCCAAAGAAATTAAATAATTTTTCACTTTCCCACGAAAAAACAATTTAATTTTGGCACTGTTCCCTACATTTTCCAAGAGGTTCTAAAATTAGACCTTTGCAAAGTTTTCAGTTGATTTTCCAGCCGATTGCAAGAGGACGTGTGTTATTTCGACAAGTGAAAAGTTTGTTTTTGTTCTGTGAAAATTATCTATATTTCACCTCCGAATATAAACACGGCAGGTATGCTACTGTGTTTACATTTGAATGGGTGTTTGTTTAGGATGTTGTTATCAGTTTCTTGTATTTTATTTAAGTGTATTATATAAAAGTTGCGAAATCTGTAGCCTACACTGCGAAGCGTAACATTGCGTGGTGGATATTTTCAGATATATTTTGAAATTAGTTACATTTGTGGGCGGCAGTTAAATGAAAAATATTGTCGGTGTCACTAAATAATTTTGCAAAACAGTCGATAGTAGTTTTGATAGATTTCTCTAGTCTAGGCTTAAAAATACAATACAGTTTATCAGTAGCGACTCGTGCTCAATTTTAGAAAAGGGTCATATCAGGTGTTTGGTGTGTTTTAATCAACGACGAGAAGGTAAAGATAGACCCCGCATTCCCCTTTACCAAAACAAACCCACAAGAACTAAAATTTAAGCTACCACTTAGTTCCTAACGAGTTCTATGAATGAAATAGTAGGAAATTTTTACGAGCGTTTAATACGCTGTGGCCAAATGATTAAAATATTCTCACATTGTGGGTTTTATTTGATTTTATCAAATAGGTATATTCTTTTTTTCACCGGTGGATTGACCTGTGGTGGAACTGATGAACTTATGATTGACAGCTAGTGGAATGACGTCATCAACCGGTTAGTTAATTATTTTACGATCTCTCTCTCGCTCACCGGTGAAAAAATTGAATATTGCTAATTAACCACATCGTTGGATTGCTTAAAACATATTCTAACCTCAAACTAGTCAAACTACTAATACCGACAAACGTTTCGAGAAAATTTCTCATTGAATGGCAGCTAAGAGAGCTTTTGTGACTGCCACCACAGGTGATATATTCTCGTATTCCTAATAATTTACCACATTTTCATGAAGTACCTTTTTACATAAATCGACCTGAATTCAGCGAATTAAAAATTACACCAAACCAGGTATTGAGTTCGATTCTTTCAAGGTCGAGTTGGCATATTTTGTAACTGTGTCCGTATCGAGTTTTAAATGAAAACCGCAACAGAATCGAACTTGGAACGTGATTGTCAGTTTGACATAACTTAACCCAACTTTTTAGCTGAACTACTGTAGAAATTAATTATAAAATAGTTATCTTGTCAGAACGATTTGAGTATACGATATAGTCACCTATTCTTCATGAATTTGATAAGTAAATATATATTTTAAAATATAGTGAATCAGCATTACAATAACATTTTAAAATTGCCTTTAACATACAGTCAACGAACAGTTATAATAAATTTATTTTTCGGATCGATCGTGCAAAACTTGGCAACGTTTGCCTCCTAGCGGTAGCAAGTGCAAATGCGGAAATGAAAAATGACACTTTTGACATTTAGAACAATAAATAATTTATTTCCAGGTTTATTAAATAAAAAGTGGTGAGAGTTTAGTGTTTGAAAGTTTTGCGGGTTATTTATGAAAAAACAATATGGTGAGACAGTGTTAGGTTTTCAAAATATCTGATTTAGTGCCTGGATTTAATAGTAGTCTACATGCTATCGCCCTCTTATAAACAATGAGTTGTAGGCTCGGCGCAATAGTAATTTTATGAATGAGATGCGGGGTATATCTTTGCTTTCTCGTCGTTAGGTCATTGAAAATTATAAATACTTCTAATGAAGGTTTTTGAAATGTCAACGCATCGCTTGTTTTAAACTATACTATTTATTTAACTGTTGAAGTAATTTTTTTTTAATACAAATCACAACACACATAAGTATACGTCAAAACACACACATAAATGAACTAAATAAGGATTAAGGGTATACTACGGGCGATTCGGCATTCCTAATGAAACATGAAAATGTTGCAAATACAATAGGCATAATATTTTGTAATACGTTTTTCTTAATCTAACGTAAAGTTTTCACGCATGATTCACGGAGCTGTTCGATTGTGGTTGCGTAAATGCCTCCCTGTGTATTTTAATGCAAAAGATAGACGCACTACTCTGTCCGCTTGCCGCTAAGTTTTCTTTCTATATATTTTAACAGGCACTTAATTCTACTTTAAGTTTAAATTAAATCCAAATAACATACCACAATATATGAATAGTATTAAAATAACTGATGACATTGAAATTTTGAAAGTTAATCAAGTAAAATATTTAGGAATAATCTTTGACAGTAAATTAAATTGGAATTTTCACATAGAATATTTGATTAAAAAATTAAGAAGTTTACTACCAATTTTTAGAAACATTAAAAAAATTTTGAACGTAAAACAACTGGAAATATTACATTATGCATTAGTTAAAACTCATTTAAATTACGGAATTTTAGGTTGGGGAGGAATAAATAGAACTTTAGTTAAGAAATTAGAAATATTACAGAAAAGATTTCTAAAAATTATATTTAATAGAGATTAACTTTATCCTTCAATAAAATTATATTCTGAAACAAAAAAAAATTAACATTAGACAACTTTACATTTATAATCTTTTAATATACATATTTAAAAATAAGAATCTTATACAATTTAAAAACCATAATCATGATACTCGTTATAAAAATGAAATAACCATACAACCTAAAATAAATAAGTCCATAGAACACAAAAATTTCAAATATTTATGTTTTTAGGAATAAATAAAAACATAAAGTTTTTCTCCACTGGTTTATTAAATAGTAAAATTAAAAGGTGGTAGATATTCTACATGTTTCGGGTGTAGTAACACCCATCATCAGTAATAAAATATGAAGAGAAAGTATTTATAAGTGAGAGGAACAGACCTAAATAGTGAATGGTAGTGAACCTCGATGGAGCTCTCGTCGAGCCATGGAAGATCAAAAATAGAGAAATGGGATAATGATTAAAAAATTGGTATACTTAAGTCTTACCACTGACCATGGGCAAGAGGTAACAGCGGTAAGAGGAGGCCCGTTTGGGCAAAGAGAACAAAAAATATTTAAGAAATGTAAGAAAAATGGAGACTCACAGGTCAAGAACTTTCATCCCGGAAACCATGGGGAGAAAGAAAGGTTGTTTATTTAACCCTCTTTTTATATAAAAAAAAATTAGTTTAGAAGTAGAAAAGTTAAAGGCATTGAACTGATGTATGAATCTGTAAAGAATAAAAGAAATTGTTGAGTAAAATACATTGAAATGGTTATTTGAATAATTTATTCGAAAAAATCTCTCTTATATACACGAAAAAGAGGGACTTACCTTAGTTCATAGCAAAAAAGAAAATTAGGGAAACGAGCCCGAATAAACGGACTGGAACCCCAGTGGGTGTTAATTTTAGCATAGCTGGAAACTAGCTAATAGAAAATTTTAAAAAACTTTTTAGTAAAACTTAAAAAAAAAGGACTAGAGAAACGGAGTTCTTTTTGTTAGACCTTCATTCGACACGAGGTCTAAAAGAAAAAGAATTTGAACTTGAACTTGACCCAGTGATTCGTCACTTGACACAATGACATATCTTCAAGGTGGGGAAAGTGACGGATGTTTTAGCGGGTAATTTGAAGGGCTATATTTTAATACAAATAATAATATGACGGAAAAAGCTCAATCGAGGCTCAATAGGATAAACAACGAGTAAACACTACAACTAAGCGAAATCCAAATTAACATTAAAAATTGATTTTTCAAAATTTATGTTTTTATTTAAACGATTATTTACCAACAAAAATTAAAAAATATATTTCATTAACAAAATATTAATTCGAAATAAAAACATGGATATTGGAAACGGATAATTTAAAAATATTTTTGGAAATGTTTTACCTAATTGATATTGTTATGAATACTTAATATATTTTTCAAAATTTTAATTATACCTATATCTTCAAAAAACTGTGTTTATATTTATATACATATTTAAACGTCTTTTATTTGCAATTTAACTTTTATATAATATTAACAAATATTTAAACAAAATATTTTAATATTCTCATATATTTATAATTTAAAATATTAAGATTTACCCCTAACAAGCACGTCTTCGGGGATCAAAGAAGAAGTTTATTAAGGAAGATAAATAAACAAATTTATTATATTATAAATATTGAAAATAAACTTATTATTACTATTTTATTTTAATTAACCTTATTTTATTATAAATTCCGGCTTTTGTACAACAATTAGAATTAACATGCAAGGTTGAAGGTTGGCCACCGGCTACTGGGTAGTATAGTAACGCAGGGTAAAAATTATTATTAGAGTGGCCACGAGAAAATGAATGTATATGTCCACCTAAAATATTGGCGGAGGTCATCGTCGGAATAAACTACAGAATGTCTTTTTGTCGCTTTTTACTGACGGTACTGTGTGTACTAGTGTGTAGCGAAAACCCACGCAGAACTTATAAATAAAAGTTGATACGATAAATACGGCGGTTAATGATACATTAAGTAGGGACTAGTAAATCTTTCTATTTATTATGTCGTATTTTAATTTCAGCCGCCAGTTGCTAAATCACCATACAAGCCCACACCGCGCCCATCCAGACGAAGTCTACTCTCCTCGCCCTTCTCACCTCTCGTATCACGCCCATAACGGACTTTCTGGATCATCCCGATCTCTGGACGCCGGCACGTTTGACTTTACGTCGTCCATTGAAGATGAAGGGCGCCTGAACAGTTTTCTGTCATCGTCTTTCCATTCGTCGTCCTTTCAAACAGTAAGTTGTCAGTTTCGGTAAGACGATTTTAGTTTGATATTATACAGGATGGTTCCTAAGTGAGTAGGTATAAAAAAATTATGGACATATTCCTAAGATAAATTAAAAATTTCGTTGCTCATATACTACAGGGTCCTGCACCTCACCTCCCGTCTGCTATTATAGCTCGCTTATTAATTAAGTTAGGATTTTGATATTTTGCAGACTTTACCTGTATCCGAGGGCGCATTTCAAGAAAATATTTTTGTTTGTACTGGTTGTTCCAAAAAAGTGTGACGTCATAAGGATCTATTTTTTTAGATTACATGCTATACAGGGTGATTCACGTTGAGTGGCCTATTAGAAGATCTCAGAAACGAGTAACCCTATCTTTTTAAAAATTTGATTGAAGACATAATTGGTTTTGAGCTTTTATAACATTATATTTTGACGTTTTTATTACTTCCGGTTATACCGGAAGTTAATGCCAACTTTGCCATTTCAAATGGAATACCCTGTATATTTTATCATTTTTGATTACCTTATTAAAATCTAAATAACTTTTGTTAATAATAATCTATTCCTATCTCTAACCGTTTTTGGGATATGAATTATAAAAGGATTTTTTTGTGTAAAAACGCTCCGAGAAGAAAGTTTAGTAACTCTGAAACTAATAAAGGTAAACATTTAAAATGTTCTAAGCTTTTAAGTAATACATAGATCTTTAGTTTAAATTACTTAGGTTTCACGTTTTTTATACAGGGAGTTCTTAAAATTATGCAAATGTTTCCATTTAAATAAATGTGCATAAGTCAATGTTTGTGAATGGAACACCCTATTTTTTAGCTTAGTAACGTGTAGAGAATTAAATTTCCTATCTAAATGCCTAATATGTTACAATCCACATTTTTAGTGGTTTTGGAATTATGAGCAATTTAAATAAAAAATCTTAAAATTTCTGTTTGTGTTAATGCGACATTATTTTTGAAAAGAAGGCTTCGACTGGGATTGTCGTTTGACTTTGAGCTTTGTTACCATTTGTTATTAACTGCCTATGTTTGTTGCTTAGCTATTTCTCATTCAAAACCAAACAAAAGTCCCAGTCGAAGCCTTCTTTTCAAAAATAATGTCGCATTAACACAAACAGAAATTTTAAGATATTTTATTTATATTGCTCATAATTCCAAAACCACTAAAATGTGGATTGTAACATATTAAGCATTTAGATAGGAAATTTAATTCTCTACACGTTACTAAGCTAAAAAATAGAGTGTTCCATTTGCAAAAATTGACTTATGCATATTTATTTAAATGGAAACGTTGGCATAATTTTAAGAACTCCCTGTATAATATACGTGAAACCTAAGTAATTTAAACTAAAGATCTATGTATTACTTGAAAGCTTACAAAATTTTAAATGCTTTCCTATATTAGTTTCAGAGTTACTAAACTTTCTTCTCGGAGCGTTTTTACACAAAAATATCCTCTTATAATTCATATCTCAAAAACGGTTAGAGATATCAATAGATTATTATTTACAAAAGGTTTTTTAGATTTTAAGAAGGTAATTAAAAATGCTAAAATATACAGGGTATTCCATTTGAAATAGAAAAGTTGGCATTAACTTCCGGTATAACCGGAAGTAATGCTTAAAAAGCCCAAAACCAATTATGCCTGCTATCAAATTTTTAGATAGATAGGGTTACTCGTTTCCGAGATCTTCTAATAGGCCACTCAAAGTGAATCACCCTGTATATATTCTTACTTATTTGGATGCCTCTTATAGTTGCCTTCATACCCCTAAAGTTTTAATGAACTCGATTTAGTATTATAGGCGGAAATAAATAAAAACTAAGAAAAATCAGTTTTACACTATTGGCTTTAAAAATTAATAAAAAATAAAAATAATGCCTCGTTAATGAAATATATACAATAATATACAAAGGAACTTAATAAATAAGGTCGAACAGTCTCGTTAACCAAGTTTGATTAATAAGAATTGTACAGGGTGTTCTAAGTTTAATGTCAATCTTTGCAAACTTCAAATCAATTTATTTTTCTTATTTCAAAATTGAAACCCCTGTATATTATTGTGTCATTCCATACGGAGTTAAAAATCAAACATTTGTCCTAATTACAACCCTATCGCAATTTCTAACGCATCAAGACTTATTTGCAGAAAACTCATTTTATCAACTGTTCCTACAGTCATTATTATGAATAAATATCAAAGGTGGCTTTGAAAAACAATTTATGGTATTAGCGTTTACTAAAGTGGCAAAAAGTATTCTTTTCGCATGCTCCTTATATGAAAATCATATCTACGAGTTCTTCTTGGTTGTATTCCATCACAATAATTAATAATAATCTAACAATATTTGAAACTATAAAATAACTAAAGTTAAAATGGGCTTTTGTCACTTTAATAAACTTTAATACCAATAAATTGTTTTGTAAAGCTACCTTTGATACTTATTTGTAATAATGACTGGTGAAAAAGTTGATAAAATGAGTTTTCTGCAAATAAGTCTTAATGCGTTAGAAATTGCGATAGGGTTGTTATTAGAACAAACGTTTGATTTTTAATTCTGCATCGAACGACATAAGATACAGAGGTTCTAATTTGAAATAAGAAAAATATATTGCTTTAAAGTTTGCAAAGTTTGACACTAAACTTTAGACACCCTGTACAATTCGTATTAATTAAACTTGGTTAACGAGACTGTTCGACCGTATTTATTAAGTATCTTTGTATAATTTTATTCAGGAGGCATTATTTTTATTTTTTGTTAATTTTTAAAACCAGTGGTACAAAACTGATTTTTCTTAGTTTTTTTTTGCCTATAATACTGAACAGATTTCATTAAAATTTTAGGGGTATGAAGTCCACTATAAGAGGCATCCAAATAAGTAAGAATACATGTAGCATGTAATCTAAAAAAATAGATCCTTATGACGTCACACATATTTGGAACACCCTGTATAAATAGAAATATTTTCCTGAAATGCGCCCTCGGATACAGGTAAAGTCTGCAACATATCAAAATCCTAACTTAATTTATAAGTTAGCTATAGAAGACGGGAGGTGAGGTGCAGGACCCTGTATACGGTAGTTTAAGCCCAAAGATAAACAATAAAAATTTGATAGACCACCAACAAAGCACTTCTCGTTTAGTATTGTTTTGTTCAATGTACCAGGGATACACATTTCATCAAATTTACTGATTTAAATCGCCCACGGTCAGTCTACCTCGACACGAATGATATACTTGCTTAGGAATCACCCTGTAAATTTTTATTTTTACATAACCTTACTTTTTTGTAGACGGGAGTGTCTCCCGAGAGTCCGTCCTGTCACAAGACCTCTTCGGACTCGGCGTTTCAGTCTTTAGGCGACGGTCTCGAGTTAGAAGAGCCCGAGGAAGAAAAGGAAGAGTTAACTATCCACGCGGAGATGTCATCGCTGGCAAATCAGATGAAGAGTCTAGCCGAGGAGGCTAGGAAGAAAAGACTGGAAAGAGGTATGCAATGGTTGTGTGCCTAATAATTCGGACAACATAAAATAAACATTATGATATTCTATTGTTTATTAAAGAAACAAATTAGTAAACAAACAAAGCTTTTATTTATATTTTTCTGGATTTAGCAAAAGCATTCGATACAGGTGGTCACAATTTATTGTTGGGAAAAATTAAAAATATTGGATTTAGAGGAAAATAATTTGCATTAATTAAAAATTATCTGAAAGATAGACCAACTTATGTTCAAATAGATAAAGAAAAAAACTATCCTAAAATAATTAAATATGGTGTTCCTCAAGGAAGAATTTTAGGACCGTTATTTTTAAATATCTATATTAATGATTTATTTAATATAAATTGTGATGGAGAAATTCATAGTTTCGCAGATGATAGGTGCTGCAATTTTTTATACAGATACAAATTGGGACAACTTAAATAACAAAATCAAAAAAGATTTTAAAATAATAAAAAATTGGTTTGATAAAAATTTATTAATAATTAATTTTGATAAAACTAATTACCAATTTTTAGAAACATTAAAAAAATTTTGAATGTACATATAAAACATATGGAAATATTATATTATGCATTAGTTAAAACTCATTTAAATTACGGAATTTTAGGTTGGAAAGGAATAAATTGAACTTTAGTTAAAAAAATAGAAATATTACAGAAAAGATTTCTAAAAATTATCTTTATATATATTTAATAATAAAAATCTTATACAATTTAAAAATCATAATCATAATACACGTCATAAATATGAAATAACCATAAAACCTAAAATAAATAAGTTCATAGGACAAAAAAATTTCAAATAGTTATGTTTTTATTTAAACGATTATTTACCAAAAAAAATTTAAAAATATATTAAAAAAAAAATACAGTCGAAATAACAGCATGGATATTGGAAACAGATAATTTAAAAATATTTTTGGAAATGTTTTAATTAATATTGTTATTAAAAATATATTTTTCAAAATTTTATTATACCTACGTTGATATTTATATACATATACTTAAACGTTTTTTATTTACAATTTAACTTTTATTAAAAAATTAACTAATATTTAAAAACATATTTTAATGTTCTTATATATTTATAATTTAAAACTCTGAGATTTGCCCCTAACAAGCACATCTTCGGGGGATCAAAGAAAAAGTTATTAGTTTTTGTTGAGGAAGATAATAAACACATTTATTATACTTATTATAAATATTGAAAATAAACTTATTATTATTAATACAAACTATTATATATACCTATAAGTCTGATATTGTTATCTCAAAAATTTCCGTTTACGTTAACACTTTCTAAACTTTTAGATCTCACAGCAACAGAACGTCGAGGCATCCTCAAGCCGCCCCACTCCTCCTCCGAAGCATCGTCTTCCCTCCTCCCTCGTCGTAGCCAATCGTTCGCCTCACCTCGGTCAATGCTGAAACCCCGCCACTCGCCAACGCTCGACTCCGTTCGGCTAGAGTCGCCCACGGTCGGCTTACCTCGACACGAATCGGCTTTTCACAAGGTCAAGCCGACGCGAACTGAATTGTCGGCGGATAAAGACGACGAAGGTATTTCGTGCAACGATTCAGGATCGGATTCGGAATCGTCCGACGCCAAGGGAAAAACGCCGAAGTTCCAGGTGAAGGTTAATGGAGGAGATGACACGTCCGAGGGAGAGAGTTCCGGGGGTAGAGAAGTGAAGAGTATTTTTAAGAACGAGAATAGGCTGAGTTTAAGCTTTAAGTAAGTACATTTTTTAAATTTAATTATTGGGCATTTGGGTATTGATTGTACAGGGTGAGTCAACGATAGAGTAAAGTCATTTTCGCCTTTATCTTAATCTACCATTGAGGTACACATTTTAAAATTATGCTGGAGTATACTGGGTGGCCTAAAAAAACGATGCGAATATAACTTGTTTTTTTTTTAAGTGGAACACCCTATATATTGTATTATTCTCTGATTCCCCACAAAATTCTACGCTTGTTTTGTAAATGTCGTATGTCTAAATTCAATAGTTTTGAGATATTGACGTTTAAAATATGGCATTTTTAAACTTTGACAGGCTGTAATATTAGAACGGTTTATCTTAGAGAAAAATGGGTTGTAAGAATTTTAAATATATAATAAAGTAGTTTTTTTCTATGTTATGTTGAAGAATAAATCCATCAAATCATTCTTCAGAAATTCAGAACGTTATATTAAAAAAAAGCTAGAATTTTTTCTGACTAATACTGCACAATTACAGAAATCCTGCGGATGTCCTGCCAAGATGTGTCGTTTTTAATTATAGTAAATTTTACGAACGTTTGCCTTTTCTCTTGTCAAACGCGTTGACCAACATGTGATTTAAAAATTCCTTAATTCCGAAAACGGCTTTTCCTCATGAACACTGGCTGGAGTAATGAGAGATGAAAATATAACTTACTGTATACAACAAAGATATATCTTATCTGATTATTGTTACAGAACCTGACATCGATGCCGTGAGTATGTGTATCTCTTTCTTACGCTTCTGCATTCGCATATCTCTCCGTACTTTATTAATCCGCGTGTCTTTTCTGCGTTCTTTCGATATCAAAGAGCCAGTAGGTATTCATTTGTTCACGTGTTGAATAATAAGTGCAGTATTGTTGTTGTACTTGGTAATTTTAGACATGATTTTGCAATTATTTTGAGTGTAGACTTTCTGGTTATAATATGTTGGACTGTGTGTATCTGTGAAGTGTTCTTTTTATGAAAAAGAAAGTAAATATATCGTTTATTTGGTGATTAACTATTACAGGAACACCAGTCCGGCCCTAACTAAACCTTTGGTTGGTTGGTTTAAGGCGGGGTCGGGCGTTCGGCCCAAGCTTCCTGCACTGCAGCCTAGTGGCTTATTGTGCTCCCCTATCTTGCTAAAAAAGATTTGTTCCTTTTATAAGGTCCAGTAAATTCCTACCAAGTTTGTCATGCGGGAGGTTATCCCCACATTGGATTCCTCCGAAGATTTTGAATCTTCTTCGGGTCAGTGCTTCACACATATGATATGTGAGGCGGTTTCGTCCTCTTCGCCGCAAAGTCTGCATTCAATGGGACCATTATAAATTCCTATTTAACGTAGGTGTTTTCTTTAGTGGCAGTGGTCTGTTAGTAGGCCGACCATTTGTTTTAGCTGGGTGCGCGTTAGAAGCAACATTCCAGTTAATAGCTTTTTGGAGGGTTTCCCAATTGTGGCCCTCGCTTGAGTTTGATCAGGTATCCTGTTCCATCGGGATAGGTGTTGTTGTTGCGCCCACCTATCTGATGTTGCTCTGGTTGCCTGTTTTGATATGCCAAGGGCGGGTTCCAGGCCCCGGCTTTTTTGAGATGATCCGGCTCTAGCCAGTTCATCGGCTCTTTCGTTGCCCGCTATCCCCGAGTGACCAGGAACCCATAGGAGTTCTACCTTGTTGTTCCTTGCTGCTAGGTCTGTCAGGTTGTTTAGGCACTCCATTGTGATCCTTGATTTAAGTCGATTGGAGTTTATGGCCTTGAGGGCAGCTTGACTGTCTGAGAATGAAACCAAACCTTTAGTTTTGTAAAGTAAATGTTACTAGAAATGACGACCATTTAAATCTTACGTCAAATACATTATACATGGATGTGCCAATTTTCAAAAAAATATGTTCAGTAGTTTTTGAAATATTTACAATATCCTAGACCCATGCATTTATTATTAACCGGTATTAGCGTGCGCCAATGCTTACAATACAAAATTTATAGTTCCGATTCCAAAGAAGACCGACACAAGTGGCAAAGACCTGTTACAAATAAAACATCTAAATATAAAGCGGGTCCGAGTGGGCGCGGTCCCATTAATGTGGTGCAGAGCGTACATGTTTTTCTGGCGCGAACAAATTAAAAATGTGTTTCTCATTGCTGCTTACCTACGCACTAATTATCGTTTCGATTTATCGGAACTGGAGTAGGCGCTGCATTTGGATTCATTTTAGATAAATAAATATCCATTTTAATTATTATTTAATCGATTTTAATCGACTATTATTTATTTACGTTTTTTCTATGGTTAAATTACAATACATCTTTTAGTGTTTATTTCAGAAAGGTGTCATAAAAGCTTATTAGGTATGCAAATGCATAATTTGACATCAATTTCAGTGCAAAATTCTTTATTTTCATCAAGTGCAGGTAGCGCCACCCGGATTTGGGTCAATTTATGGGTTTTGCCTATTGTTATCCATTCACAAACACTGAAAAAGGTGTGGCAAAGGCGTGACTTATGTACGTAGTATTAGGTACAACATAAAAAAATACATTATACACAAATTAAATTATAAAAAGTCATAATATTGCCGTTATTATTAACGGGTCGACGGTCCGATCAATCAGGTGGTCAAGATCCAACAATTTCTTCTCTTCTTTGATGACATGATGGACTGCTTTTCGCCAGTTCTCTAGTGTCACTTCCTTAATGGCTTGATCAAACAGTAGCTTAACGTCTTTCTTTCGTTTTGAATGTCGTGTTGTGTCTTGCTACAAATCCTTTCACTTGCGCCCCTATAAGTTCTATACGATTTAGTTTGCAACGATATGGCGGTGTGCGCAGCACAGTTACACTATGTTTTTCAACTATATCTTCCACGTCATATTTCATATAACGATGTTTCTTCTTTGTCAAATTATCTTCTTTTTTTTTTGGTTAGTTATCATAAATAGCTTAATGCACAAAATGAACCTACGCCTATGGCCTACATCGAAATTGAGCCGAACTGAACGGAATTTACCATTTTATTACTCCACACCTTTCTGAAATAGACACTAACTTTGTATCTATAATGACATCATTTTTAGTAATGCTTTCTTAATGAACAGTTTTATGGATCTTAAATTGACGTAAAATGAACGTTAAGACGTTACGTTCTCTAAGCAGACGTCGTATAGTGGTCGGAGCGCTCATAGTTATTTTATGGTAAAGAATTTGACGTCTGAATAACGTCTGACTTTTTTGCAACACAAGTGTAAATTTCTGGAATTTGTGAACCCCGTTTATACATCGCGTTTTTCACCTATCAAACTTGGTATAAAAAATGTCACTTCTTTTTTCGTCAGTCGCGGCCAGTTAAAATAAAAAACGAAGTAGTCCGACAAGCAATAAGCATGTTCTTAAATAAAGGAAAAGCGCCTACCGCCATACCAATACTTTTCACAGAAAAAAAGGTAAATTGGTTGCATCACAATCTCAGGTTAGTCAGAGTTGAGAAGATTTAGGTGTATTAGCTAACTACGCCATTTTTATGTTGACAAGGTGTGCAGCATCTCGCTGGCCATTAAAGAAAAGTACTTGTATTTTTGGAATTTTTCTTAAGATAGAGTCATTCATGAAATATACAGGGTGTCCCGAAATTAGGTGACAATATTTTAAGGGGATAAAGTACATCCAAAAATAGGACTAAAATCCTCTATTAATATACCTTCAAAAACGCTTCGTTATGGGGCTAGAGCCCCCCGAATGGAAGCTATGATAAGCGGTTTTTTCACAATATCTCAGAAACTGATTGAAGTATCAAAACAAAATTTGATACATGTTTTACCCATGACAAGACGCAATAAACGGTTTGTTTAGCTTAAGTGTATTTCTTTCAGTAGCGTCCCACTGGGTAGTTAGTGAGGAGAATACTGCCCTAACTTTTTTTTTTGTAGGATTTTTTAACGCCATGTGCAATTTTTAAAAGCACTTAAGTCTTCTATTGAAAAAAGATACTCTTGCTTCATTTCGGTAGGATTCACCATTTTTCAGTAAAATCGATTTAAAAATTTTCGGTTTTTTACAAGCCGTTGAAAAGGCTAAGGTGTTTTTTGCATATCTCAGCAAACACTTGATATTAAAACATGAAATTTATTAGAAGTTCTACTAGCACATTTATTAAAGGATGTAACATTAAAATATTTTTCCAGTGGTGTCGCACGGATTGGAGCCTAAAGTAAATATTACTATTTTTTTTTATTTAAGGGGCTTTCCTTTTATACCATTTTCAAATTCTCCGTGCCTCACAAAACATAACACGCAGGTCTAGATTTTGCATCCAACAAAATGAAAATCATTTCGAACATTTGCTTAAGAATTAGTTTTCCGTGTGGTTTTACAATTAAATTTGATTTGCAATTTGTTATTCTTTTGTTTTATTTTAAGTCTCTTATACAAATAAATATTTAAAAAACAAAGTCTAAAAATCTGTTAAAAACCTTATATCCTGTCAAATTACAATAATGGAAGGTTTTATTAACAAAAAATTAAAAAATTTAAAAAAATTGCATTAAAAGTATGAAAGCCACACAAATTTAAAAAAAAATTGTAATATTTAATTTAGGCTCCACGCCGTGCGACACCACTGAAAAAATATTTTAATGTTACATCCTTTAATAAATATACCTTGTCGCTAGTAGAACTTCTAATATATTTCATGTTTTAATATCAAATGTTTGCTGAGATATGCAAAAAACACCTTAGCCTTTTCAATGGCTTGTAAAAAACCGAAAATTTTTAAATCGATTTTACTGAAAAATGGTGAATCCTACCGAAATGAAGCAGGAGTACCTTTTTTTAAAAGAAGGCTTTAGTGCTTTTAAAACTCGCACCTTGCGTTAAAAAATCCTACAAATAAAAAAGTTAGGGCAATATTCTCCTCACTACCTACCCAGTGGGACGCCACTGGAAGAAATACACCTAAGCTAAACAACCGTTTATGGCGTCTTGTCATGGGTAAAACATGTATCAAATTTTGTTTTGATACTTTAATCAGTTTCTGAGATATTGTGAAAAAACCGCTTATCATAGCTTCCATTCGGGGGGCTCTAGCCCCATAACGAAGCGTTTTTGAAGGTATATTAATAGAGGATTTTAGTCCTATTTTTGGATGTGCTTTATCCCCTTAAAATATTGTCACCTAATTTCGGGACACCCTGTATATATTTTTTGAATTTGAAATATAACCAGGTTTTGCCTCCATTATTATCAAATTTTAACACTGCTCCGTTGTTCTTTAGATTTCGAAATTCACAGGTATTACGCAATCAACTTTTATTGGACATCCATTTTTAGACACTGCGGTTAATGTACCCTATTTACACCATCAACTTCTTTATAGGCCATTTTGTTTTAACGGCATCATAAAATAAAGAATTAGTTAATCTATCAATGTTTATTTTCTTTGTTTAGATGTTATTTTTTCGTTGCGGTACAGTCGATTACAGTTACATTATTACGAGGCTGAAACAAAGAGTTTCCGAAATCGTCGATAGATGGCGGTCATTATTTAAATTGGTTACATCAACTAAGCTGTTGTTTCAGTTGTTTAAACAAAAAATCAAAATGCTCAAACTCTAGGAAAAAAGTATAAGCAAAACCATTAAAATTATAGTATTAATTTTATTGTATTGTTAAAAATATTTAAAATTATTTTTTTTTATGAAAATTACTCTGTTACACTTCAATATCTGTGTATCTGTGAGTCCACATTAAAAAATTTTCAAAAAATAAACATTAACCAGGATTCGGGTTAAGAGAACCCAACGTTTTTAAAATATCTAGATATAATTGCGCATGGAGCTCGTACCTTTGGAGAAGAAGTTAGAAATATTGTTGGGACGCTCGTGAAAAAATACAGAAACGTGATTCATATCATGACCAATTTTCCTAATGTTTTCGATATGAATTTGTTAGTAATGTATTTAAGACATTTCATTGGCGTATCTACCTTTATCTGCACCCTCCCATAGTCAATATCTACGAACCGCCACTGGTATTGTTGAGGTATCGTCGAGGACTCGAGGTAGCGAGCATCTCATATAGTAAATCCGTTCCTGAAGCATTTAAACACCTTTTATCCACTGTAAAACCAAAAAACAATTGTACCAAGACCATAACTAATTTATATAATAGTACTGTAATTTAACTAAATTACATATTGTTTAAGGAAAATAATTATATATTAACCAATCAGTAACTAGGAAATATAAAAATAAATTTAATTTTTTTTATTTCAATAGTACTTATATGTTTAATTCAATTATAGAAAAGGTTGCCAACACTTTTTCACCTGCGTAGCGGGGAAGAAGGACATATTTCTCTTTTTTTTGCTGCCGGCGCGTCGTCGCCTTGTCTCCTATAGTATTTTTCTATACGTCGTTGCTTTGTTTTTTGTTTATTTTAAAGAAAAGAAGCTTAGCGGCAAGCGGACAGAGTAGTGCGTCTATATTTTGCATTAAAGTACACAAAGACGCCAAAGGTAATGGAATCCCTGGGGCACAGGTAGACAATGACAGGCTGTTTCGTTCTTGTTAGAACTCATCAGAAAGTCATAACCCGTAAGCGACCCCCAGTACAGCGAGCCTGTTCTTTCAAGGCGTTTTTAAGAAATAAAAACGCGATGAAAACCCAGTAACGCCATCAGAAGGAATCAACTCAATGCAAAAGATAGCCATCTAACGTGAAAACGTAGAAATATAAATAAATCTAAATAAATCAAGCACGGAACGGCCACTTCACCAGTATAGGAAACATTTTTCGCTTCTCTATACATCTCCACGCTTTGTGGATTCAGATCTAGATCGCGCTGCAGTCGCCCACTGGTTTGCAGCACTATTCCGTAAATGCCACGTGTAAGTATAAATAAAATAGTGGAATTTAGTGTCCGTTAAAATATATAAAGAAAAGAAGCTTAGCGGCAAGCGGACAGAGTAGTGCGTCTATCTTTTGCATTAAAGTACCCAGGGACGCCAAAGGTAATGGAATCCCTGGGGCACAGGAAGACAATGACAGACTGTTTCGTTCTTGTTAGAACTCATCAGAAAGTCATAATCCGTAAGCGACCCCCAGTACAGCGAGCCTGTTCTTTCTACGTTTTCACTTTAGATGGCTACCTTTGGCATTGAGTTCATTCCTACTGATGGCGTTACTGGGTTTTCATCGCGTTTTTATTTCTTAAAAACGCCTTGAAAGAACAGGCTCGCTGTACTGGGGGTCGCTTACGGGTTATGACTTTCTGATGAGTTCTAACAAGAACGAAACAGCCTGTCATTGTCTACCTGTGCCCCAGGGATTATTAGTGCATTGTGTTATGGAAGATTTACTTGTCTGATGGGCCTGCGGCGCTTTTCCACCTTGGTTCTGCATTTTGTCTCATTTAAATTAGCCACGAGGCGCCACTGGTCGAGGTAGCGATCATATCATATTGTAAATCAGTTCCTGAAGCATTTAAACACCTTTTATCCACGAAAACCCAAGATATAAAATATGTATCTTAAGTGATTTAAAATGCACTTCTGTTTATCTGTCTTGGAATTTCCGTTAGGATTTTGTAAACATGGGATTAGATTAATTCATCGAGCCAATTAAATATTTTAAAATTTTTTACTAATGATTGGTTTCTATGAATATCATAATTCTTATTCATAAAGGAACGCCACATTTTAACAGTATCTGGTTGTTTTGAAAGAAACCGAATAATTTACGGTTGATAAAAATTTAAACTTTTTTTTATCTAGTTACGTTATTTTAGGAACATTTTTTTGGGGGTCGCCACATATCAATCTTCACTAATCTCCATTTTTTTAAAAACTTCACACCGAATACGTAAATTTATTTACAACAAAATAAATTTTTTTAATGATTAATGTGCCATTTGTTTCTTTCTCCTTACCTTTGCAAAAGTGGATTTTCGGCACTTCTGCAGATCAAGATGAAAAAGGCTAGGAATAAGTTGGATGTTCAATATGACATAAAATTGGCTTTAAAAAAAAACGAATAAATTTAGGGGCTCAAAAAATCGAACTTCATCCACAATATTTAATTTTCAATTTTCACGATTTTATTAGTTTTTCACTGCTCTTTGAAGGTAAAAACTATTTAATTTTTGACAAACATTTAAACTAAAATTAGACACGATTTCAATATCCCACCCATTCCTGATTTTTTCTACAAAATAAACACTATTTTATATATTTAAATGACCCCCCCCCCATCTTCCCCCTCGCTTACTTCATTATTATACTCTGCGCGAACAGAGGGCCCCAAACTATAACTTCCGGGGGGCTCTGGCAATTTGCGTTACCCCACTGCCATTTTAAATCGACTATAAAATTGGGCAAAAGAACATCTATAATTTAAATCGAAGAAATGTCAAAAATGGTCAATTTATAATGTGGGATTGATAGCTAGTTAAGAGTAATCAACCTGGACATAACGTGTTATTTTACATTATATTAAGTTATGACCAGTTAAATCACTTTTAACTCGAACTTTGCTGTCAATCCCACTTTATAAGTCGACCATTTTTGAAATTTGGACAATTTTAGAATTATTTTTCGGTTTAAACTTGCTTAAGAGGACTTTATAAAATTGCGCCTTAAAACAAAGCAGATATCTTTAAAAATACTCAAAGATTTAAAAATAAATCTTGTGGGACAATGGGATTTCAAAATAAAGAAATTAGTTTGCAAGATCATTTTAAGAAAATGGTTTCTTGCGCCGTTAATTGCTTTATTGGTTATAAACGAAGTAACTGCAATTCTAAAAACATGCACCGCAAGGCGATGATGGCTATCTTTATATGCGCTTAGGATGGAGTCTTCTTCAAGGTTGAAAGTAGTAATTTTATTTGAAAAAAACACTTTTAAGTATATAAATAGTTTTGTCCACGACTATTGTATAATATATTCATTATATATGTGTTTGCTCAATAATAATAATAATACCTACACATTATTCACTAGTGAATAATGAACTCATAATTCACTAGTGAATAATGAAATCGACAGGTAATGCGATTTGAAATAAAAAAATATCATTAGTCGTTTTCCCTGTAAGGTCCATCCATAATACGATTTTGTGTTTATGATGAAAAATTCAAGCATGCCATGAAATTGTTGTGTAAAATGTAATTTTATTTTGAAACGTCAAAATATAGTTCAACTTTTCAACCTTAAAGTTAAGAATTGTAATAAAAGAACTTTCAAAATAATTAGAGATAGTGAAGATGAGATATGTTATACCCCACCAGATATACAGGAAGCAGCAAAAATAGTTAGTTTAAGTTTATTACCAGAAAAATCGAATTTACCCCCAAATTTACAATATCAGACAATTATTACCTAATTTGCAAGAAGTATATCAGCCTTCGTTCATCTTTCGTCACATCTAATATTTTTTCAATTATCAAAATGGCAAATGTACCTCACAAAGGATAGGAATTAATAAATTTACGCAATTGGGGAGACAACTAGCAACATTTCTGCAATTACCCACTCCAGAGAAATATTCTGGTCACAGTTTTCGCAGATCTTCAGCCACTATACTTGTAGACGCAGGGGGGGATATAAC
Source organism: Polydrusus cervinus (assembly GCA_935413205.1). Lineage (NCBI taxonomy): Eukaryota > Metazoa > Arthropoda > Insecta > Coleoptera > Curculionidae > Polydrusus > Polydrusus cervinus. Next base: position 25,564,279 of record OW284518.1, read on the forward strand.
TGCATTGAAACAACACAGTGGATGGAAATCCACGGCGGTAGCAGAAGGATATATTGATGACTCAATGAAAAATAAAATGGAAACAGCTAAAAAAATATCAGACGCAATCCAGAAAAATCCTTTTGGTCAGCCGTATATACCCAATGAGGCAGTATCTACATCTACATCTTCATCTACATTTAATACAACGAATAACCAAGATGTTAATGTAGAATTAAATTCGATTCTTGGCACATTGTGTGAATACAAATATTACTATTTATATTACTCGCATATAATGGCTTTTATTCACTTAGATACAATTATGAAACTCGCCTACGGCTCGTGTCATAAACTTTATCCGCAAGAATAATAGCCAATAATATGCTTCTTGTGTAATATACTATTAATGGCATTTATTAGTTTTTACTAGACATACCTTTATATTATAAATATACTTATGTAATTAAATTCAATTTTAATTAATATAATTATCCATCTTTAGATTGTTATAATTATTTAGATTGAAATCAACAATAAAGAGTTTATGGGAAGTTGTAAACTAATCGGTGTAAACTAAAGGTGTACCGAAAATCACTTTTCTCTTGAAAATAATTCAAGCCTTACACTTTTTCTAACGTGTTCACTGATATGCATGTACCTTGGCCCCCAGTATGCTAATTTAATTGTTTTTCGCCATAATTTACAGGGAGATCAATTAAGGGTGGCGTGCGGCTGTATCATTTTTGATCAATACTTGACATTTAAAACTCATATAAAAAATATTGTAAAGAAGTTCCAATATATTTTAACCTAACAATAAACCAACCCGTGCGCCAGCCGCTAGAAACTTTCTTTCTAGTTTGCTATCTATATTTGAATCTACAAACCCGTAGAGAAGTGTAGGGATGCGCAAAAACGTTTCCTATACTGGATGTGTTGGCATAACGTATTTGATTTATTGTTAGTTCTTGTTTTCACGGTTGATGGCTATCTTTTGCATCGAGTTGTCATTGTCTACCTGTGCCCCAGGGAACCCATTACCTTTGGCTTCCCTCTGTACTTTACTGCCAAAGATAGATGCACTACTTTGTCCTTCTAATATCATGTAAAATTGTAATAATAATTAGAGTGATGGCGCCAGTTATTGACATGTACCCAATAATCGACACCGTAAGAAATAATTCATTATATTAAGATTTACTTAAATATAAATGTCTTTTAAACTGACATCTAATCGTTATCTATTGATAAATTAAGGATGCTACAAAAAGTTTTCCTTTTTTATCGACTTCCTTTTTAATTTGTCATTTAACTGTCATTGTTCAAAGCCGTTACAAAATTGTTTAGTGGTAAGAGCTAAGGTAAATTATTTTTCGTGTTTAAAATAAGATATCATAAATTTATTGGAATAGATTTTACTTGTTGTTTTATAAATAGGTATATTTTAGAAGAAAACACTTTATCTAACGTAATTTATCTCCCAAATTTGTAATTAATACATGTGTCAATTACTGGAAACAAAAATCCCTTTAAATTTAGTGATGAATGAATGTCAATAACTAAAAAAACATATTTTTTAAATATTGTACGATATTCGACTACTGAAAGTTGCAAATTACTTATGCGGAAGATGGAACATAATAACTTTAACATTTGAGATCTCGGTCCAGTAATTGACAGAGTTGTCAATAACTAACTAAGCCCGGTCAATTACTGATGATATTTTTTATTTCTAGTTAATTAAAAAAGTTCGCTTAAACAAGAAACTCTTAAAAGAGAATAATAAACCTAAAACACAGCTATTTTCACAATCAGATACTTTTGATTGTAAAAATAGTTCATTAGTAGTTTACGCTGATTTTAGAAATGATGAAGTACTAGAAGGAAATAGCCAAGAAGAAAAAATTACCAAAGAAAAAGAAAACACAAGACCTTATACTTTAAATCATGATACAGATGATTTACCCTTAGCTGAATTAAAAAAAGAAAACAATATCCATGCTATAAAACCAAGGGATATTTTATACTGTGAAAACTCGAAAGAGTTACCTTTGGCCAATTTGAGACAACAAATCAATATATCTTCAATTGGAAGATTTGATATTGATATGCTCATCCTTGTGGATAATTAGTTTTATTTGTGTAATGCTATACCTTCTCAGGGTTTTTCCCTGACTGACGAGACAAATTGAAGTCGAAAAGGACGCCAAAGGTTTGATAGACCAAAAGGTTTTGCTTTTGTGCACTCAAAACGCGCCGCTAAGTTTGCGGAGATTTGCGAAGAGTTTTGCACTTTTGCTTTCCAAAAGGAGTATCCCAAAGGAGTTTGTCCAGATTTGCTACAGGAATATCTTTTCCTATATCGTTTTCGGTTATTGTATCCGACTAGGGGACACTTTTGAAACAAAAGGATATCTTTAACCCCAGTGCGATAGCCTGTTAGCTTTCGAACTACTCATGTTCTCATCGGTTAGGCAAGGAAGCCTAAGAGCTAGGTTGATTCATTTATTTGAATAATAAATTTAATTAGTTTTATGCCTTATATCATGACGATATGTTCTATTTAGGCAAAATTGTGGCTTAGGGATTAATGTTATCAACTAGAAGATTTCTAGAAAAGGAGGAACATATAAATGGCCTTTAAAATACAATATAGCAAAAGTAAACAACAGTTTTGTTTTCTTTGATCCATTATAATTTAAAATATCAAAAGAATATAAGAATTCATTCATATTTGATTTTTTCTATATAGCACATACAGGGTGGCCCATTTGTCTGACAAAGTAATATACCGTCTCTACTATTAAAGATATCAAAAAAAAGTTTTTATAAAAGTTGTGAGGTATAAAAAATATATGTTCTAAAATTATTTTTAAACATACAGGATGGTCCAAAAAAGTAGGACAATAAAAAGATACATTTTTTTAAATGGAACACCCTATATATTTTAGCATTTTTTGTTTCCTTACAAAATTGTCCGTACGATGCCATATTTAGTTTTTTAATTTTTTGCAACGTTGCCAAACAAAATGCAAAATTCTTAAAATTTTGGAAAAAACATTATAGTAAAAAATTACCTGTATTTCTCAATAAGAGTATCGAAAATCGAAATTTTCTTATAAGCTTTTAAGTTTAGGGATAGATAAACTGTCTTAAATCTTTAAGTACCGAAAATTTTGTACAGGGTGTTTTCTGTTGACATCCAAATATACAAAATTTTAAAATACAATAATTCTGTTTTTTCAAATGAAACACCCTATATTTATTAGGCATGTCTGATAGATATTGTAAGTATCTTTTATTATTGTTAAGTCATACCTATACCTAAATTTACTAGTTATGCCAATATTTCGATTTTTATTTAAATTTCGGTGAAAAAAACTATAGTTTTTACTTTTCTAGAAAGCCATGACTAGCAAAGTCAAAACAAATATAATTGAATATAATGTCATATTTATAATTATTATATTTATATTTATAATGTTTGTAAACTTATTTTCAATATCCAGTTGCGTAATAAAAACAAAACTTTATTAAATTAAATAAATACGTAACTAACTATGGTTATCAATTTATTTTAATAAGGGATAATATTTAATTACATTTGTTTTTAGTTTGCGTGTCATGGCTTACTAGAAATATAAAAATTATAGTTTTTTTCACCAAAATTTAAATAAAAATCGAAATATTGCCAAAACTAGTAAATTTAGGTATAGGTTTGACTTAACAATAATAAAAGATACTTACAATATCTATCAGACGAGCCTAATAAATATAGGGTGTTTCATTTTAAAAACAGAATTATTGTACCTATTTTAAAATTTTGTATATTTGGATGTCAACAGAAAACACCCTGTACAAAATTTTCGGTACTTAAAGATTTAAGACAGTTTATCTATCCCTAAACTTAAGAGTTTATAAGAAAATTTCGATTTTCGATACTCTTATTGAGAAATACAGGTAATTTTTTACTATAATGTTTTTTCCAAAATTTTAAGAATTTTGCATTTTGTTTGGCAACGTTGCAAAAAATTAAAAAACTAAATATGGCATCGTATGGACAATTTTGTAAGGAAACAAAAAATGCTAAAATATATAGGGTGTTCCATTAAAAAAAATGTATCTTTTTATTGTCCTACTTTTCTGGACCACCCTGTATGTTTAAAAATAATTTTAAAATATATATTTTTTTATACCTCACAACTTTTATAAAAACTTTTTTTGATATCTTTAATAACAGAGACGGTATATTACTTTGTCAGACAAATGGGCCACCCTGTATATGTAGGTATGTGTACCTTCTAAGGTTAAGTTTATATATTTTTTACTTATATCAGATAGCCCTTTAGCCTACCTATCTGTTAAAATTATATTAATAAACAAGTATGTCAATTACTGGAGGATGTTCTGTCAATTACTGGGTGTAACTGCAAATGGGCATGTCAATTATAGGTGATACTGCATATAAATAAAAAAAATACATGAAACCTTTTAATTTCTTCTAAATCGATATTTTCTTAGTTAATAAGTAATCATTTACCATTAAGTTTTTCGGTAAAACTCATATAAGTTTCAAAATGTTGATAATTACCTTTTTACAAAGGTAAATATGTGAAGTACTGCTTCTACTGTCCATTACTGGTGCCTTTACCCTACGTCTTGGTAAAGCAAACCGTAATTTCATATTCTGAACAACGAATGTGCCTCAATAATTCTTGTATGACCTAAATACCTCGCTAGCAATAAATGACCTAAATACTATGCTAGAGAGGGTGTAGTTGCAACGTTAAGAGATAAAATCCTTAACTTCTACTAATAGGTACATTGCATCGAAGATATATTGTTTGGAAAAAATAGACATTCCATTTAAGAAAACAAATATTATTTATATTCAATAATTATTAACATTATCGAAGGAACTATAATTAACATCTCATTAATGTGTAAACATTAATATAATTCATTGGAAATGATGTTTATGCTTTGTTCTAGGAACATAACCTTGCGTTCTTGTCGTGATCTGCCTGTATCAAAAATGAGCATCAGCTGTTATATGGTTTTTAATTGATCGTAACATAAAATATTTTTTTGTTTGCCAGTTTTAAATATGTACTCAGTGCTCCCGTAGACGGCATAGCCACTGATAAATTAATTAAATACATCTTGTACTGAGTACCAATGATTTGTCTACACGGAAAAACACCTAATCTTTAACCAAATATAAGCCAGCACTTATAATCAGTGTTGCGGAAAGTCAAAATACCGGGTTTGGTCAACTTTTTAAGTAATTTGAACCTCTGAACCACGAAATCTTGGGTTGGCAAGTTCAATCAATGCTGGTGTCCGCAGCATCACCTGTTGAATTCCAATAAAAACCCAACCGCAATCCTATTCAATTAAGTTAAGATCGGGTTGTCCAAAATTGTTCAAACTTCGCATGTGCACGCACCACACAGAGACCCTAGAAAAGTCTCCCTACAACCCTGCTCTAAAGTCAATAGGGAGCAAATATTTGGACAGTCTTAAACTTGCATGGGATTTCCGATGTTTCCAGATTCGTACAGAATTTGATTAAAAGTCGATAGAGTGACTTACCCGAGTAGGAATCCGACCTTCAGCATTCCATGGTTCTTAAAACTTTGGATTGGAGTAATGTAAGAACACTTTTCGGTATGATGAGCTCATTATTGATATATTTAACTAAAACAAAGCCTAATATGCAGTGGCGTGCAATGCTGTTTTAACAGGGGTAAGCAAAAATTTCATTTATGACAGAAATTTACTTTCCGTAGCACTCAAGCATCTAAATTTTGTCACAAAATGTCTTGTTTTTGAGATTGTGAAAAGAACACTGACAGAAGAAGAATAAAATTATATTATTTATAAATGAGTTCAACACGGCGGTCTTTACGTAAAAATTATTTTAAACCATCGTCATAAAAATGGGTTTTGCGTTTTAAATCCTGCAAAAGGTCGCCCTCCAGAGATATTATTGTTAATAAGCGTGTCTCTTCCTGTGTGTTTCGTAAATAGGCATAAATTCTTTTTAATCCAGGAAAGGATCGTTCTGCAGACGCGCTGCTAGCCGGAATAGTAACAATTAACGCCTCCATATTTATTTAATATATTTATAAATCCGACGGCGAGAATTGTAGCAAAGGAGCGAAAGCACTAATTGTAAATTAAAAATCTATCATCCACCTGATTGAAACAATGTTACCAAAAACGAAGTCAATTATTATGTAAAATATGATGATAAGCTTACTGATTATTAAATATTGTGAACCTATCAGCAAAAATTATTTTATATACTTAGTAATATGAATTTTACAGTTCTGTAAATCGTTTTGTAAGGACATCTTTTACAGCACTAGTGCTGTAAAAGATGTTCTTACAGCACTAGTGCTGTAATGAAAAAAAAAGGTTTTATTAAAATTTTGCTGTTAAATAAAACCACTCTTTTTAAAAGAATGATTTATTATTAACAATTATAAAATTAATTACCAATTATTAATTAAAATATATCTTGATTTTTCTTGACTGAAATCATAGTTCTCAACACTGAGTAGTAGATCCATAGTGTAGATGGTTTCTGGGAGCGTTGCTTTACGGAAAAATAACCCAAAAGGATTTTCTCAGACACCTCCTTTATTTTGTTAGCTTTGCACCAATCTTCAAACCTCTAATACCCCAACTCATACCGCGCCTTGGATTTTGTCGGAACTAAACTTGAGATCGCTTCGTTTGCCGCTGCTTCTATATCAGAGGGTAAACTTCCATCAGAATCGCTCATTTTGAAAAACGCTTTTTATATTTTTGAATTTGTTTGACAAAATTTCGACAGTAACCATGCGAAACAGTAACTATGCGAAAGGTAACATAAAAAACTTGATTAGTAAACTTAATAGCAGGTGCATTTTTATTTTTAAAAATGCCTTTTGCCAAATATTTTTATTCATAGATGAAAGTAGATAACATTTTGTACAATATTCTTGTTGTAAATTCATATTACTGCACTCAATGTTTTATTAAACTCGGCTGACGCCTCGTTTGACAACTTTAACATCTCGTGTTGTAATATGAATCTTTACAACACTTATATCGTAAATAACTATTACGTTACCCCTTTAAAAATATCCTAACTAAACTGCCTTCGGGCTATCTCGCTTGCTTCCACTCATACAAAAGAAGTGTTTTTGCTTTTGCATAAGACGCTAATGTACAGCGAGATCTTTGCTTTTAGAACTTATGGAATGCTTATACAGGGATCTAGTTTACGATATAAATAGGCAAATAATGCGTTCATGGCAATGATATAGGAATAATTTTTCGGTCCTATATTAATATTTATTATACTAATGTAAAGATAAATTGCCAAAGTTGTATTACACGGATAAAAACTAAAATACAATAAAATTGTTTCTGTTTGTTTTATTGTACCCAGGGTGGGCAATGCTTTTTTGCCTATATTGTATGCACGCCACTGCATGTAGAAGTACTCAGAAATAAAAAGGGAATATTATTTTGTGAAGGTTAAATATTTTAAATTTAAAACTTACCAAAAGAGAATTGTAAAAAAACAAGAAGGATGATCTTTTAACAGTATTCGAGACATTTACAGAGTATTTTTCTTTTATTTATCATTTGGTGGTTTTTGGCGCGTATATTTATGTCAATCCGGGGACAAACTGTATAAACAATACTTCGTAAGAGGCCAGTGTAAATCACTTGTCGCATAAATATTTGCCCAGGTGCCTATTTATGACCAGCATCAGTGAAAGGAGCAATAATGTTAGCTATTAAAACAATGTAATTCGCATAATATTACCTATTGCAAAACTAAAAGTCAATAAAAGATACAGTTATGTGTGTCGCACCTCTATCCTAGTTCTCTACATACAACATTAAAGGTAGTTGTAGGTAGTATTTAAATATTGTTTTGATTATCTGGGTTATTAATAGTTTTCTTTCTATGGTCCTGATTACAACATTTTTTGATCGGTATATGATGATTATTTTAATCCTTAGAAAATTAAACCTTTAGAACTAACAATAAACAACTTTGTGCACAGAAAAAAAAAACTTGTATAGATTAGATAAAATACTCAAGCACTATAGGGACAGACAAAACCTTATTTACCTCATCCAAAAGTTTTTACTAGAATTGCTTTACCTAATAGAAGTAACCATATTATCTAATTTACAAAATATTTATTATTACGAATTGATAAACATTTTTGGCCGTAAGAAGAAGTGCTTAGTTCTTTTAAATAAAATATTATGTAGTATACAAAAGAAAATTTTGTTCTGATAAAAAGAGTTTTATGAAAAAATAGTGAGACAATTCACTAACCTACATCGAAAGAAGTACTAATTTAGGAAAATCATATGTTGTACTAAATATTTTTATTTTGTTAAATAGAAAATAAACGTGCTGGCATATATAATAGCTTACTGTGAGGGAACTTATTTACTACCTACATTAGACAAGTGTTTTACTAAACCACGAAAAAATGAATTTGTTAGAGTAGATAAGTACCCTTGCGTGCGAGAAACAAAATTCTTATGTAGGTCAAGGGCGGATTTAGCTGCAAATCATGGGGGGGGGGGGATAGAGACGCGGATTGGGAATATGGCGGGTGGGGGGGGGGGGGGGGGGGGGGCTCAAAAATGGCACTGCAGACGAAAATTTTGTAGATGCCACGCCCTTCTTCAATAATGTTACTCAGAGTCCAAGTATAATAGGAAAAATTAATGATAGCGCCGCAGGGCAAAAACTTTTGGGTGCCACGCCTTTTTTCAATGATGGTGCTTGATTTTCAAGTAACGTCGAGTTTGAAAATCTATAATTACAGAACCCCTAAAATTCATGGGGGGGGGGGGATTACCCCCCCCCCCCCCGTTCTTAATTTTGTCATCACATTTATTTAAATACCTTGAGATCGGCTCATTTAAATTTATTCAAACTCTGCATATATTGGTTTATCATTGGACTCTGGATTTTTTTTAGGTGTTTGAGATCACCCAATGACGTTTGTCGTCATAACCCGTGCATTTGTCTAAATACGTCTACAGAAGATTTGCATAAATTTTAAATAAAGCCCACCGGGTATTATTGTAAGCGGTGCGGGTATTGTCTGGTCATATTATATAGTATTCAATTTTACATTTTTACTGAAGAAAGTGTAAAGAAATGAAAACTGACATTTTTGGAATCTATGCCAAATGAAAACTCAAAGATAATATACTTAACTGAAACAATATTATGTAAAAAAACATGTTTTTTATTTTGAACAGGAACTTATACAAGTATTATACTTAACAAAAAAACTAACAAAAGTTGTAGCTTAACTAATATCATGTCTAACTGCGATGTACGTATTTCCATCCACCGACTTATGGCATAACGCCTGAAATGGTTCCAATAAATCTTCGTATGATATAATATTGCACTCTTTTAAAATTTTAACTTCGTATACCCACAAAATCTTCCACGATTTCTTCGAGGTCCCACTCAATCAGTAATCTTTTTGTTTCTTCCATTATTAGCATACATTTAACACAATAAAACAAAAAATAACCGACTTGTTCACCCTCCGTGCAAACTAAACGACACACGTACGTAAACTGAACTTCCGTACAATCAAAGCGACGCCGCCGCGTCCATATAAGTTAGAACCTGTCTTGATTCAGTGGTGCAGCTAAGAACCATATCTATTCCAAAAAGCATTGTTTGTAATATAACAAAATATTGTTTCGAACACATAAGTTATGTTTTTTAGATTGCTAACGCACTTAAAAACTTATTTACGTTAAATAATTTCACAAATGACCGTCTACAAGTTTTTTGATTATTTTAAACAAGTTAATTACCTATTCTATTTAAAAAATGTGTTAAGGACCAACGGCATAAAATAAAGTCGTGTAAATTAAAAAAGTTTTCTGTTAAGTCTACACAAAAGTGCCTATTACTACTAAATAACACTTATTTTAAAAATAAATAGATAATGTGTTTAAACCAAACAAATAAAATTATTAAATATAAACAAACGTTTTGTGTGTTTTTAATTATTAGCAAGTTGTGTAGTTGTATAATCTAATTCAGATTAGGTTTAATTTGAATTAGCAAATATTGTGTTAGAAGAAAAAACTATTTCTTGTGCATAATGTGTCTTTTATTTATTATGTAAATAAAAAAAAAATGCACATATAATCTAATAAATTTCTCATTAGATAATAAGTCTTATCTCAATATACCAAGTTTTTTTTTCTGTGTGATTACACTTTTAAAACTGGCCTAGTATACCATACTGGGATATTTTAGTTTCCATGACAAGAAAAGTTAGTTAAAATAGCTTCAAGAGTGGGGTTACCATCTGTAAAATCATTAAACTAGGACAAGAAGCTCGAAAACCCCAAATTTTTTAACTTTAACCCCGGATATTTCTGTTAGAAAATTTTCATCTTACACTAATACAATAAATTGAAATTCTTTTAATTTGACATCTTCATAAACTATTATCACAGAATATATAGCTACGCGTAGCTATATATTCTGTGATATTATTTTATAGAATATACCGTGGAGGAGAGTATACAGGGTGTTCCTTAATGACGTGCTTATATTTTAGGGTGTGATTCCTCAAGTCATTTTATGAAGGTAAATTCATATAAACATATGTCCTAAACGGCTTAAATTTTTTGTTACAGGGTGTCGAATTATTTTTTTTTAATGCGTTTTTTGTAATATCTCCGAAAGTACTTTAGATAATATTTTCATATTTGGCATGTGCTAATAGGATATAAAACCATCGATTTTAGCTATAAAAGTTATTTTTTTGTCCCACCAGTGGCGTCCCTGCAAACATGTCCTCTGATATTTTTTATTAAAAAAATGGTGACATTTTTCAATGTGGATATTATTTCTGATTAGCCTGGTCAATTCTGCATAAAAATAGTATCTTGCGTTTTTCTCCTCAGGCACACCGTTCTTAATTAAAATAATTAAATTAACTCTACTATTTATTATTATTATTATTATTATTATTATTATTATTATTATTATTATTATTATTATTATTATTATTATTGTTTTCAGTGTTCTGTTTCTCAGCTTTTTGTTGATATTGCTGGTGTTATTTACAGTACAGAGAAGAAATTCATCTTAACCTGTACTGTTTAGAAACTTCCGTACTATATGGCATGTTTGGAGGATGACGCTTTTCTGGATTAGTTGGTATAAATAACCTGATAGGCCCAGTTTTTCCAAGTTGTATTATTATTATTATTATTATTATTATTATTATTATTATTATTATTATTATTATTATTAACATTGATAATGCAAAATTTTGTTTTATAAAAATTGTTGGCAATGACCACCTTCATTAATAGGCATGCTTCCGCCCCGCCCGTCTAATTTAAATTTTAATGGTTTTAATTAATTGGAAAATCATTTTCTTAGATTTTTTTTGCATGAAAATAACTTTCCCGCAGCTACATAAAAACTAATTTTCCATTGGTGAAAAAAACTCAAAATTTGTTTAATTTTTTTGTAAATCTGGTCAAGAAGATGAGCAGTTTAACAAGGCAAATTTAGCTCTCTCGGTTCCCAATTAAATTTATTACAAATAACTTGGTATAGGTTCTTTTAGAATATTGTGATTTTTTTAGAATAATCAACAGAGAATACTATTTTTAAACGACATGAAGTAATTGGTGGTAACTAATTCCCCTAATAATTACAATACTTTTGTCATAGAACCTTTTTTTTACAAAATCCATTAACCTTTTAGCCGTTATGTTTATATGAACTTCATAAAATGACTTGAGGAATCACACCCTAAAATATTCGCACGTCATTAAGGAACACCCTGTATAGCGTCGTTCCGTAACTGTCGGTAGACGGCAAGTGGTGACAACCCGGACTGTAAAGAAAACTCCGCCCGGACGCTCCCCGGACACCCTCACTAGGACAAATCCGGGGAAACACGGACGGATGGCAACCCTACTCAAGAGAAAACTTAGTAGCGGAGATTATAATTTATTACTAGGCCGATTCCGACATTGGTTGCTATAGTCTATTTTAGAAAGGTGTAGAGTAATAAAATGGCAAATTCCATCCACTTCGGTGCAATTTCGGTGTCGGCCATAGGCGCACGTAAATTTTGTGCATTAAATTATTTATAATAACTAACCAAAGAAAAAAAAGAAGATAATTTGACAAAGAAGGAACTTATTAGCTATAGAAAATGTACCCTAACATCGTTTTATGAAATATGCCGTGGAAGATATTTTATATCACAGAGCGCTCTTGGAGATTCCTCAGAGTGGTAAACCGGAAACCAGTGGCGTGCATATAATTTAGGCAAAAGAGCATTGCCTACCCTGAGAACAATAAAACAAACAAATACATTTTTTTTGTATTTTAGTTTTTATCCGTGTAATCCAACTTTGGCAATTCATCTCTACATTAATATAATAAATATCATTTTTACGAACGTATTCTTTGCTTGTTATATCGTCAACTAGATCCCTTTATAAGCATTCCGTAAGACCGTTCTAAAAGCAAAGATCTCGCTGTACATTAGCGTCTGCGTTTGTACGAGTGGAAGCAAGCGAGAGAGCTGGAAGGCAGTAGCATTGCCGTCTTGAATATCTAGCCATGAAGAGACGTTTGGCAACACCGCACTCGATGACGTAAACCAGTCTACTTTGAACAACCGACTGCTACGTGTTTACGGGATTTGGCTAGCGTAGGTAACAACACAAAGCGCATCGTTTTAGATATCGTTATCAAATAAACAAAATATTTGACCAATTGCATTATTGTTGGTGTCATTAGAAAGAAAAATAAATATTTTTGGGTAATTCCCATTCAGTTTGCTTAGAGAACGTTTGATCACCAGGAAATTAGTATATACACCAAAAAAACAGACAAACATTACGATATGTAGTTTTTTTGTGTTTAGACATGTTATTTTCCAGGACATTAAACGTTTTTTGGCACATGTCTTATTGAGGGTTCTTTACGAAGTTTTCAGAGCGCATCTATCGGCCGCCGCTTAACCGCTGGCTGTGATACGAAATTTGGCAGCGCCAAACTGCTGAATTATGGAGTTATAGAATTTCCGACTAAGTCAGTATTGGGGCAAAGTGGTTTTCCCCGATCCTGAATAGAAGAAACAGGTGCGGGGCACCCAGACGAACATTTTGACACCCAAAACATAGGGTCCAAAACACAGCCTGGAACACCAGGGAATTTAAGAAATTTTTTTGGAAAATATTTTGAGACCGAAGAAAAACCGAAATGAGCTTTCCCCCTCGCTCCTTTTTAATAAAGCTATTATAATTTGGTTTACACCCGGGAATACAACAGGCACTAGGCATATTAAAGGCTGTGAATTGTAATAAGACTACAAAAATGTTTTATAAATAACTTACTTACCTGAAAATTTTCGATAAAATCCTTCTAACTGCTATTATTTATAAAATATTGCACCTACATAGGTAGGAATTTTTTAAACAATACACTACCTACACACAGTCACAATATTTATTAAAAAAAGTTTACCAAAATTATTATATTAATAAAAACATTTTTAACAAACGCCATTGCAATAAAAAAAGCCGCATAGTGACACATAAAACCCGGCAACATAAATCACAATACTGAGTTCAAATAAACTTTATTCGACATTGTAACTGTCCGAGGATTTAGATTAGAGCCCTTTATGCATTTTCCACTGTTAAAATTAGGAAAAACTAATTGATTTTCACAATTTTAGAAGAGATTTGTGCTCCGGGCACACTTTTATAAATATCCAACATGACCTAGAGGCGGCAACAATACATCACTTATTGAGTTCAAATAAACTTTATTCGATATTTTAACTGTCCGAACTTTTAGTTTAGTATCCTATATGTACTTTCCACTATTAAATTTAAAAAAAACTAATTGATTTTCACAATTTTAGAAGAGATTTGTTTTCCCGAAACTTTGACTAACCTCCATTTACGCCGCGTAAAAATGAACTGGTATACAGTGTTTCGGATTTAACACGCCAGGGCTAGTTATTTGTCGGAGGCTTTGGCAGTAGGGTAGAAAGAAATGTAACAAATAAACACGTCGCAACCTTCGACCTTCCTTCATCTATCAGCCCGGGCCAAGAAAGCACGCGTTTGATAAGTGCATTGGAGCCAAACTTCAAGTTTTCCATAGTTAAGAAAATACTTCGCTTTCGCAATGTAAAATATTAAACACGCCTCTATAAGTTTTATTATTAATTAGTTTAGTTAGGATATTTTTAAAGGGATAACGGATAAGGTATCGTAAAATAAGAAGGACTTTTGTAACAATTAAAATAATTTTTGCTGATAGGTTCATAATATTTATTAATCAGTAAGCTTATCATCTCATTTCACATAATAATTGACATCGTTTTTGGCAACATCGGTTCAATCAGGTGCATGATAGATTTTTAATTTATAATTAGTGTTTTCGCCCTTTTGCTAGACTTCGGCAAAAAAATAAATATGGAGGCGTTAATTATTGTTACTATTCCGGCTAGCAGCGCGTCTACAGAATGATCCTTTTCTGGAATAAAAAGAATGCATTTCTATTTACGAAAGACACAGGGAGAGATACGCTGAAGTGATTTAACAATAATATCTCTGGAGAGCGAAGTTTTTGTCTTAAATGTAATTTTTGCCGACCCTGGTTAAAACAGCATTGCACGCCACTGCCTGAAACGCTATAACTATTTCAGAATTTTTTCTGTATCATTATATCCTAAGGCTAACTACCGTTGTCATTCACGCATAAAATAGTGTTCGTTCATTTTACTAACTTTATAATTCAGATTTTCAATCTAACAGGAATGTCACGGTCGGTAATTTGAAATAAAACTACGAGGGAATTCTTGTAATCATGTTATTAAATTATCTATATCATTTTTGTCTAATGGTTTTTATGTAGAGTCAGTGACCCTACATCTCATCTATTCGCTGCTGACCATAATACCGGACACGACGGACGAAGAAGTGCTGCAATTTTACGCTTCCGTGAACACGGCGAATCACTGTTTTCTTTTTTATTTGGTTGTTTTACTGCTGGCAGGCAGCGCGACTGAAAAGACGCCTATTTTCCCTGCTATAATAAAGGTACGATCCGAAAGGTTTTTAGGAGTTTAGCAATCTATGTGCATGTGGAGGAGAGAGGGGGCTCGAATCTATCATACCAAACTTTATAACGTGTTAAAAAAAGACGTAAGTGAAAGTTTCGAAGCTAAATAACTAACCCTAAAACTATGACAAAAAAAAATAACACCCTGTAAGTATCTTAAAAATCTAAACATTTATGCCACATATTTATATGAACTTTTTATCTTAAAATCATACAAGGAATTATTACTCCTTAAAGTTTGTCTACGTACTTAAATAATACCCTGTATATAGTATATTTCAAAAAGTTGTAGAGTAATAAAAGCTCATTAGGTATGCAAAGGGACTACAGAGTTACATAACGAACATTTAGGCCACTTTCATAATTTGACATGGATCTCATTGCAAAATTATTTATTTTCATCAAGTGCAGGTAGTACCACCCGGGTTTGGGTCAATTTATAGCTTTTGCCTATTGTTATCCATTTACAAACACTGAAAATGGTGTGACAAAGACGTGCATTATGTACATAGTATTAGGTAGGTACACTTATTTTTTATTAAATAAAATTACAAAAAAATATAAAATACAAAAATTGCATTATACAGAAAATAAATTATAAAAAATTATAATATTCTTCGTCATCTGAGGAACTGTCATCTCCTCTTGACGTTATAATTAACGAATCGACGGTCCGATCGATCAGGTGGTCAAGATCCCACATTTTCTCCTCTTCTTTAATGACATGATGGACTGCCTTTTGCCAGTTCTCTGGTGTCACTTCCCTAATGGCTTGATGAGACAGTAGCTTAACGTCTTTCATTTTGAATGTCGTGTTGTGTCTTGCTACACATCCTTTCACTTGTGCCCATATAAGTTCTATAGGATTTAGTTCGCAATGATATGGCGGTATGCGCAGCACAGTTACACTTTGTTTTTCAGCTATATCTTCCACGGCATATTTCATAAAACGATGTTTGTGTAAATTTGCTATAGCTAATAGTTCCTTCTTTATCAAATTATCTTTTTTTTTTTTGGTTAATTATCATAAATAATCTATAATACACAAAATTTATCGAAATTGAGCCGAACTGGACGAAATAACCCATTTCACTACTCTACACCTTTCTGAAATATACTATAGATACATAATACATACTCTTAAGATGGTTTTTTGTTGTGACATTACTTTATTATAAAAGCCATTATTATATACCATTTACCTAATAATTGCGGCATGATTGCTTCAAGATGGTTATGCCGCAATAGTTCGTGACAAAATGTCACTTAAAGCTAAGCGATTGTTGTTGTGCAGTCATTTTGTAATCTTGCAATTTTAAGATGAAAAATTTACTCGATTAGAATAGATGAAAACAAAAGAGAACAAATTTCCCAAGGTTTTTTGTGATTTTAAAAATTTTTTAATGGCCATTTTATCGGCTCTTCTTTATATTTATATTTGTATTTGTATCGATGCTGTTACTGCTTCATTACTTATACCCTGCTACATAATAACAATGTCATAAACATTGGTAGCTAGACTGTGATATCACTGATAAACACTAGGTTACAGTATCGGACCCAGTACACCTCCTTGTGGCACTCCAACCTGGTATTTCGTTTAGTCGTGCCCGATCTATTAGAAACTGATTTATTCCTTTAGAAGTTAGGAATATTTTTTTTCAGAAAAGATAAGCCTAATTCAGTTTGTGTCTCAATATACTAAATATTTAAAATTATACGTTCGTAATTGCTCCAATTTTTTTATAGTGTGTTGTTGTTTTAGAATTTGCGTGCCACTCAACTCAATGTTTGTTAAGCTTCTGGATTAGTCGTATGACTATTGAAGACAAATGCACCTCCGGCTCTTCCAGTAGCGTGCAATGCTGTTTTAACCAGGGTAGGCAAAAACTGCATTTAAGACAAAAAATTACCTTCCGTAGCATTCAAGTATCTAAATTTCAAATTTTGTCACAAAATGTATTGTTTTTGAGTTTGTGGAAAGAACACTGGCAAAAGAAGAATAAAACGACAATATTTGTAAATTAGTTCAACGCGGCGGTCTTTAGGAAAGCATTCTTTTAAAACATAGTCATAAAAATTGGTTTTGCTTTTTAAATCCTGCAAAAGGTCGCTCTCCAGAGAGATTATTGTTAATTCGCTTAAGCGTGTCTCTCCCTGTGTGTTTCGTAAATAGGCATAAATTCTTTTCAATCCAGGAAAGGATCGTTCTGTAGACGCGGTGCTAGCCGGAATAGTAACAATTAACGCCTCCATATTTATTTAATATATTTATAAAACCGACGGCGAGAATAATAATAAGAGAATATAATAATTCATTCGTCAGATGAATGGTATTCATCTGACGAACCTTGTCAGAACTGCCACTTTAAACATTAACCCTCCAGTTCTAACATAATTTAATAACTTCATCTTCCTCACACTTCAGTTTTCTGTTATGACCAGCCTTCAATTTCAATTTCTGGATTAATTATTAACTTTTTCTTTTCCACATTTTTCCAACCATTCTTCTCAGACAGAGATGTTATATTTTTTATTCTGCATATAAACTTTTACAGTGCCATGACCCTGAATCCCATATATAATTATTATTACCACGTGTGTATTAGTTTTCTCACAGTTCTACTTACTGAACTTACAATTTTGATGCTCCGTTAAGGTGATATCTATTAGTTTCTTTTTTTCTCATTTATTCTCCTGAAGATGAATGCTTTTGCATTCGAAACATGTAGAGATAAATAGTTTCTCTGAACATACGAGATTCTTTAATTTAATATAATAGTGGGGGAAGACTTTGTGTTCTTATTTCTTTCCTTCTGAATTTCCACTCCACTTTAAGTATGGACTACTTCTTCAAGTTGAAAACATTTATTATAAATTAAAAATCTATCATTCACCTGACATTGTTTCAATGTTGCCAAAGACGAAGTCAATTATTAAGTGAAATATGATGACAAGCTTAGTGATTATTAAATATTATGAACCAATCAGCAAAAATTATTTGAATTGTCACAAAAGTGCTTCTTATTTTACGATACCTTTTCTTTATCCCTTTAAAAATATCATAATTAAACAATTACTAATAAAACTTATAGAGGCGTGTTTCTTATTTGATATTAAGAAAGCGAAGTATTTTGCAAACTAGGGTAAAACTTGAAGATTTGCACCAATGCACTTACCAAACGCGTGCTTTCTTGGCGGCGCGGGCTGATAGATGAAGGAAGGTCGAATGTTGCGACGGCTTTATTTGTTACATCTTTTTCTACCCTACCGCCTACCGGCTCACCCGCTGGCTTCCACTCGTACGCTCTTCCCATCCATGTTCTTATCTTGCTATTTAATTTCCTCTAAACTGTGGTTAGGCAGTGAAGAATTCTTAAAGACATGTCTAGGAAGTCCTTTACAGACTGGCGCGTGTAAGATTCTGACAATGCCCCTTATATAAAATGTGTACTACATCCTCTTTGCATAAATACTTCCCTGATCTGTCTGACTATCTTAAAATTATGTTTATTTTCTACTAAACATAACGGTAACTTAATAGTTGATATCTAAACCAGGAAATACAATTTTAATTAATTAATGACACTAGCAGCTATAATTTAAAATAACTTGATGCTGCAATTAATAATTTTAAATATAAATTAGTATGTCTTAGTGATTTAATTGATGATACTTTAATTAATTTTTCGTACTTTTGTCATATATTATGTGGAAACTGCTTCCTCTGTTATGGCATACCACTCCAAAGAGGTGACTTGCCTACGTCATCGAACAATGGTGCGGCAAATCAAAAAAA
This sequence comes from Polydrusus cervinus, assembly GCA_935413205.1. Taxonomy (NCBI): domain Eukaryota; kingdom Metazoa; phylum Arthropoda; class Insecta; order Coleoptera; family Curculionidae; genus Polydrusus; species Polydrusus cervinus. Next base: position 25,583,244 of record OW284518.1, read on the forward strand.
TATATTTTTGTAAAAGACAATTACTTTACAAGAAAATCGAAAACAAATAGATGTTCCATGAATAAGTCGATTAAGCTGACAAATTGCTATAGTCTATGTCGGAAACGTGTAGAGTAATAAAAGCTCATTAAAATAATAATATTCTTCGTCATCTGAGGAATTGTCATCTTCTCTTGACGTTATAATTAACGGGTCGACGGTCCGATCGATCAGGTGGTCAAGATCTCACATTTTCTCCTCTTCTTTAATGACATGATGAACTGCTTTTCGCCAGTTCTCTGGTGTCACTTCCTTAATGGCTTGATCAAACAGTAGCTTAACATCTTTCATTTTAAAAGTAGTGATGTGTCTTGCTACAGATCCTTTCACTAGCGCCCATTTAGCGCCCGGATTTAGTTCGCAATGATATGGCAGTATGCGCAGCACAGTAAAACTACGTTTTCAGCTATATCTTCCACAGCATATTTCATAAAACGATGTTTGTGTAAATTTGCTATAGCTAATAGTTCCTTCCTTATCAAATTATCTTCAAATTCAATACTTTTGGTGTTTAACCAGTCGCTAATTTCTTGTTTTCTTTAAGATGAAGTTGGAAGTCTTCTCTGTGCGACGTGAATAATAGCTTGCGTTATCCATAACTGCTACTAGAATCCATACTGCTCAGCTGGAAGATATTTTATCATTTCACCAAAATAGTTCTCAAAAACATTCAAATTCATGTCCTCGTGGTAATCTCCTGTATTGAACGACTGAAAGGTTAGCAAACCTTCTTTTAAAAATCCCTCTTCGCCTCCAATATGGACGATTATTAGTCTCTTCCCTTTACCTGAAGGCACCTTAATACCCGTTGACAGGCATTTGATGTAAGCTTAGCGAGCACTGGTTATATTTTTGTCTTGCCACAATTTTGGTTCTATATAACCTTCATTAATCCACGTCTCATCAAGATAAAAGATTTTCATCGTGCGCACCTATGGCCGACACCGAAATTGAGCCGAACTGGACGGAATTTCCCATTTTATTACTCCACCTTTCTGAAATAGACTATAAGAAGGAGAATCGCTGTAATAAATTTTGCTGAAAATATACCGCCCATAAGGTTTTTAGACAGAAGTTATCTTTTAATGACCCTCAGATCTTCTACGTTTACTTTTAATACATAGAGATTAAAAGAGAGGCATCTTCAAACATGCATTACTTTTCTTCAAAAGTCAGTTCCTTGATTGGTACTTCAGATTAAATCTTTATGATGTCGTTTACTAAAAACCACGTGAAATCGATAACAGAACCAGAGTATTATTCTGACAACATCTGAAGCAGGTTGTAGGCACTAATACCAGTGACGTAACGAAATTGTTCAAGTAGTGAGTCATAGTATGGATTAATTAATAAGACCGTTACAGGTAAAGGTTTTAAAAATTTGATGGATAAAACTATTTCATATTGTCGCGTATCAAAATGATAGGCGACTGGGTTTTGTAGCTTAGATGGTTGATTCATGTTTTAATTATTTTATTAATAATTATTTATTATTTAATGTGCCCTTATGATGCACTGAATAATAATAATAATAATAATAATAATAATAATAATAATAATAATAATAATAATCAATTTTTATTAGCTCATTGAGCTATTTCAATACATTTACATTTTATCTTTTTCTTCATTTTCTTCTTTTTTGATAATTACAATCTAGAAAGACTATTATCGTATTAAACTTATATTAGGTAAAATTTGTTTTTTTAATTTTTTTATAAATAATTTTAAGTTATATGTTTTAATTTCATTCCCTAATTTATTATATTCTATTATACCTCTAAAAAATATTGATTTTTGAGTAGATTTTAAATTTGTATGATCCAAAATAAAGTTGTTTTTTCCTCTTGTATTGTGAATATGAACTTCATTAAATTTTGTTAAAAAATTTTCATAATATGGTGCTGATATATTTCAATTTATTTTATGAATAAAAATCAAACTACGAAATAATAAAAAGTTTTCTATGTTCATCCATTCCAAACAATTTAGCATATCTGTTATCTTGGTATATTTATCACACCCCAATATTATTCTCATTGCTCTATTTTGTAAAACTTGTAATCTATTTTTATCTTGTTGTGAACACATGTATAAAATCGAACTACAAAAAACAAAATGAGGTAAAATAATACAATTAAAAATCATTTTTTTACTATAAGTACTTAAATATCCTCCTAATCTATTTAAAACTCCTATTTTTTTTGAAATTTTTTTACAAGTATAGTCCACATGATCACGAAAGGTTAAATTTTGGTCTATGATAACTCCTAAATATTTAATCTTTGTTACAATTTCAATATCTTCTTTATTGATTTTAAAAGAAAGCTTTTGATCCAAAAATTCACTATATTGCTTTTCAGATCCCAATAATAAACATTTTGTTTTGTCGATATTAATTTTCAATTTATTTTCACACATCCATTTATATATAAGGTATAGTTTATTATTCATGTTATCTATTATCCACATTATATTGCTACTTGAAATGTAAATCACTGTATCATCAGCAAAAAAATGATATTTACAATCGACTAGATTATAAACCAAATCATTAATATAAATTATGAACAGCAAAGGACCAAGTATACTACCTTGAGGTACACCAACATTAATACCTTTTTTATTTGAGACATACTCATTACATTTTACAACCTGCCATCTATTTATTAAATAGTCATGCAACCATTTATATACCTGTCCACCAATTCCATACTTTCGTAATTTTTCTAATAACTTTTTTCTGTCAATTGTTTCAAATGCTCGTTTTAAATCTAAAAAGATAACGGCCACCATTTCACCTTTATCAACTGCTAGTTTCCAATCATTTAAAACATACTGTACAGCACTTTCACAACTATATTTCTTTCTAAACCCTGATTGAAATTTTGATAATATTTTATGTTCCTCTACAAAATCCAATAACTGATAATAGACTACTCTTTCCAAAATTTTTTCGATAGCTACAAGTGTATTAATTGGTCTAAATTCTTCGGGCTTTGATGTATTTTGAACTTTTCTAATTGGCGTTATTGTAGTTACCTTTAAATTTTCCGGGACAATGCCAAACTTTAAACTAGAATTAATAATATCTAATAATGGATTGGATAATTCATTAAAATTTGTTTTTAAAAAATTTATTGATATATCATCTGTACTTGATTTATTTGAAAAGCTAAATATTATTTGTTTCAATTCGTTTAAATTTAATAATGTAAAGTTTTCTAACCTAGTTAAATTTAATTTAAAAATAAAATGGTCCTGATAATTTGGTATGGAATTAACTATATGATTTATGCTTTCTATAAAAAAAGTGTTAAAATTTTCTGCAATCTCAATATAATATAATAAGACACTTATTTAATGAATAGCAAAGCGATGACAGATAATAATAATGCGAATAAAATACAATTTTACGACATAAAATGATAAAATGGTGAATTTAGGTAGTTCTCTAATAAGGAGAGAAACTGTCTCTTTTTACTTACTTCGGGAAGGTGTTATTCCAGCAAGTTTAAAGAAACAATTCCTTTTTAATAGACAACTCTGACCAAAAATGAGAAGAATACAATTTTATACAATTAAACGTTAAGAACACTTACGCAATTGGAGCAAAGTATACTGGTTCTGGGGCAGTACTCTTCATTGCTTGAAAGCTGATTTAGACTTTGAGTAGTTATTTGGGCAGAGGTTACCCTTACACTTGAATACTTTTTACAACTCTCCGAGTAAGTGTTCCTTCGAGCTTTTATAAAGTTTTGCAACCCTTAACAGGTGGAAGAAGGGGTTCCTCTTTGCTATGTCAGCAATAATTTTGCAAGTTAATAAAAGATGGGATTTCCCTGGATGTACTATTCAAAATGGAACCCTCTATTCCAACCAAGTCAAACAATTATTTTTATCAACGTTCGTCTACAAACTTCTCCTACGAAACTAGAAATGTCCTTGTCCTTGTTCTATACGCTATCTTTCTACTACACCTATTTTTATCAAACTAAACAGTAATGAGTAATCCATCCTTAAGAGTACCAATCCATATCCGACATCCTACATCATCATGTAAATTTTGATATCGGTTGTAGTGTATGAAGAAACTTAAAATAAAATTGTCTGTGTTTTTTACTGTTTGATATTTTCAAGACATAACTGAGATAATTAATAAATAAAAAATACCATTAGAACGAACGCACGTACTTCATCAAATCTACGTCATGAAAACTGCAACTTGACCATGTTCTCTAAACTTTGTATATTACAAATAATTCCAAGAAATGACACGCCGTCTGTAAAGTAATCTAATAGGACTTGTTAAAAAAGTACTGGCACTGTTTTGTTTTTAAAATAGGAACTGATGCTCCTCCAATTATTGTTTCAAAGCTCACGATTATTAAACAATCGAGTAACACCACTGTTTTTGACCGTAAACCGCACCAGTGAATGGAAAAACGAACATGAAAGACACGACAATACTCTTGGGCGCCATTAAATCACGATATGGTTCCATTGTTTATAGGATGAAAAACTTCAAATCACCTGTGCAGCTCGAAAATAATGAATGTAACAATCGATGGGAGTAAGCGGCTTGAAAAGATTGATATTAAATGGAGCTTCTTAGTCGTGACCACCGATTTAAGGCGCAGAGAATGGTATTTACTGTACTTTATTAAAATCGCGATTGCAGTAAAAATATGATGCTGCAATTTGTTGCAGATTAAATGAACTTTTCTCTATTTACGAGGGAAGCTAGAAAAAATATCTATGTAACCATAATAGAATAATGCAACAAGGTAACTTCAAGACTGGTATGGAAATGTCAAGAGGAACTGGAGGCCCTGGCAAAAGTAAACAAAGTAATACTGCAGTGGGTACCAGGACACGAAGGTATTATAGGAACTGAAAAAGTCGATAAACTACGGTCCAGAACCGGCACTCGGAGTACCAAGGTGCACAGTACGAGATGCCATAAAGACAAACAGACAGGGATTACACCACAGCAAAAGCTTCATTGGGAATCCAGACCCAAGACTTACGAAACAGTTGCTTCAAATGAACAGAAACAGCTGAGAGCCATTACAGGAATTCTGACAGGACACATGGCTGTCAAGAACCATCTGCACAGAATTCAACTGCACAATGAAGACCTTGACACCTTGACTGCAGATTATGCGGACAAGACAGGGAAACGGTACAGCACATAGTTTGCCATTGCGAGTCACTAGATCGGAAGAGGCAACAAATACTCGGGCAACTAAAACTGGAACCAGAGGACATCCTTACCCTCTCCCCAATTGACCCACACAAACTAGTGCAAGGAACTGGGATCACGGAGTGGGTGTAAGAACCACACACGGTGAGAACAATGGACCAAACTTGGCCAGCTTGGCCTAAGTACATCCGGCGCACGGACGGGCCCTTGGAAAAATAAAAAGTATCCTCCAATGAAAAGTGACTTCTAAAGGAAACGTCGTCGTGTCCCCCTCCAAGAAGTATCAGTTAATGCCGATTTTTTAGGAAATCACCTACTAAAGGCGATTCTTCTACTCAAGTTCACGCAGTGGCGGAACAACGTAGCCACGGGCCCGTGTGCGAAAACTTTGCCGGGCCCCCATTATGATACAAAAAAACAATTATTGTTATAATAATAAGTAGTTAATAGTTATGTTCCTGAACATAATAAAATATCTGTAAGTACAAATCAAAAACAATGTGTGATAAGAATAATAACTTATATATACAGGGTGCTACAAATTCGTGTGCGTACAAGGGGGTCTCGAAAACGGCAAGAGATACAAAGATGGTTAAACTATGGCAAAGTTGCGTAATTTGGGGCTTAATAATTTGGTGGAAAAAAATTGTAATCATTCCGAATGCTTTCGGATATAGGTATCCGAAGAAAACCGAAATTTCCATTTCTGGTTTTTAATTTTTGCGCTTTCATTTTTAACTTGGTAAAAATTAAAAAACACTTTTTCATAGCAGTTTTTTATGTTTTACAAGATGGCGTTATTAGTTTACACATTCGACGTTTCGTTCTTTAGTTACCAACCTCAAGTCAATTTTTTTAAATACGGACCTGGAATTTTAAATACAGTTTTAGGGATTTCTAAGCTTTAGAAATGTAATACAATGTACAAATTTTTGAAATTTTAACGTATTGTCATTTAATAACACATTTTTCAAATTATCTTTTTCATTTCATTACGGTCCTGAACATTTAGAGCCAAACTAAAAACAAAAGATTTCTGATTTAAAAAATCTGTACATTTTTACTCAAAAAGGTTTAATATTCGATATTTTGTAAGAGAAAAGACCCAAAGTCACGGCTTCAAATATCTAGTTCTGTTTATTTTTGTTACATGTTTTGCCTGAAACTAGCATCATCAGATCTTGTAAACAGTAAAGAAAAAATTTAATTGTTTTTGAAACAAACATATATAAGCGCATCACAGTAACATAACTAAACTCCAGTTACCTTTTCTTCACTCGGAAGCATTATTTTTTTTCTATTTTACAGTATTTCGTTCTAGATCTAAGGTAAAAACCATAGGACTTAATACGAATATTATATATTAATAAAATAAATAAAATACTAATAAAAACTAGAATTATGTACTTCTAATGTCTTAAAAACTTGCTTACTTCCTAGCTTAGAGTATTGTGACTGTTAATCTTATTTAAAAAATAAACAGCCTAAACACCATAACTTTTAATATTTAAGTAATTAAAAAAATAATTGCCAGGGCCGTAATAGTAAATAATCTATGAGAACATTTTGTTTTGCATTTTTATGTTTTTGTGGCTTCGCTCCCGGGCCCCTTTTTAGCCCGGGCCCGTGCGCTTCGCACACATTGAACACTGGTAGTTCCGCCACTGAGTTCACGAGTTAATGGCAGAAGGTCACTTGCCTCCCTCCGGGCGGCTTTGTATATCTGAACTAAGCCTTTCGATAATTGTATTCTCTAATAATATAATTACTTGGCATTGGTAAAGTTTTCTGACTTTTTCTCTAAAACACTGACCTGCCATGAGACTTATGTATGTACGTCACTGGTATCTAGAAACAAAATTTACTAACTATAATTATTATAAAATTATTTGGACATAATCCTTTAATATTCTCCTTTAGAATATTAGTAAATAATGTTATGTTTAGGCATGCAATTAATTTTGTAAATAGGAGGTATATTAGGCTACCATAATTACACTTGAACCCGAGGTCTGAATAGTAGTTCTGATTGTTTTTGGCTACCTAACCATTAATGTTATTTATGCTATTTACCTTTTTGATCTTCGGAGTACGTCTTATTGGTCAGTATCTATTAAATATCCATTTTATTGTATTTTAGCTTCTAATAAAGGCTTTAGAAATACTTTTTATTGATGGACCTACAAAATTAGTTAATAGGTACCTGTTCCGATGCTTCTACCTGTACCATTGATGGTAATTTGTTGATTCCGGATCCTTTTGAATAATCTTTTAAAGTGGATCTTAAAATATTTATTCTCAGTTGGTAAATCTCTAAAAGTAGCTCTTAAATTGTCCTTATACGTGCCATTTAAGGATCAACCACCATCGGTCTATCCATAAGGAAGGAAAGTGCTTGGAAGTGTGTAGTTCCTTGGTAACGTAGGTGACCTCGGACTTTATAACCAGAAACACGCCGCACTCCAGCATTTTTAGAATTTGCAATTCATTCCTTGTATTGAAGTCCCAGTCACCAACGTTATTATGTTATTATTACCAAAACAATTAGCCTCTCCACATGGCGGACCCTGCAAACTTATTATCGCCACCACTAATAATAATTTCTCAACCCAAAACCACTATCTTGCTTCCTTCGTTGTGATAATTTCTTTATCTTCAATGCCAATAATATACAGGGGGATTCCTAAGTTGATACTTCTTTTTTAGCAGTGTATAGAAGGTATTAAAATAAACAACATTTTTAAAAAACTTAAAAATAGCTGAGATACAGATAAAAAAATCTAAGTGCGGGCCTGGTCATCAAAACGTAGCCTGCTATACTTTATGTTGTTTGTCTTATCCCTTATTAGTCATGCAATTTACGGGTCGGTGGTGAGTTATTTGGTAATACGCTGCGGTGTGTTTTTAAGGTAATTTTAAATTGGTGACACGTGAAAAATGGTAAAATTTGAAAACAATGATCTAGTAGATATGGTGCTAATTTACGGTGAGTGTTGTCAAAGTGCGGCTGCTGCTTCGAGATTATACGCATGCAGAACGCTTTCCCTTGCGGGCTCATCCTACACCGGAAGTTTTCTTAATGTTATTCAAGGGGCAAGTTAGGCAGAACCGTATTTGATCCATAGTGTAATAAATGAATGTAAGTACCTTATTTTCGAGTTTTTAAAAAAAAGGTATTTGAAAATGTTGTTTATTTAATGCCTTCTATACACAGCTAAAAAAAGAACTCTTAACTTATAAATTACCCTGTATTTATTAACTTGAAAAGTTCCATTTCTTATTATTAGATAGTGTGGTCCTTTTAATTTAAACTGGTTTGTTTGTATTTACTTTATCACTGTGACACTTCCTGCCCTGAAATCAAATGCGCTTTCAGTACCTTGCACAGATAACTTTTCGGCTGCGATATCGGAACGATCCAGACCGACCTAACCTAATTTTTTCAATCCCTACGTCGGACAACTCTTGCCCAGTCGGACTAGAAGTGCACAATCGTAGTAGGCGGGTTTTTTCGTCTTCATTTGTTTTGCATCGCGTCGTGACGTATAACCTCATCAGTCCGCGCTAGTCTATCGTGAAACGAAGTAGGCTGGTGTGCCTGCGTGCTCGAGTTACGTCATCGTCGGTTCCCACCGTTTCGCGTTTGTTGTTGTTTGATTGGCGCGAATTTTGAATACTTTTGGATTTTAATTGGGTTTATTGACGAAATAGGTAAATAGTTATGAAATTTGTATACTTGCAGATGTTTTGACTATTTAATTGGAATTTAAAGATTCCTGTGGCTGTGTCCTTTTCTTAAATATTGTGAAGTTAAAGCCTGTTTAAGGGTCCACTGTCTCTGGTGGGTATTTTTCACAATCAAATAAAGGCAAGTCGAAATTATTTTCAGACATGTGAATTGATAATGTTGAGATTTTTTCAAAAGTGGTTACCATAAAATGTGACCAGAAATATTTAATTTATTAAAATAAATCACAGAATAGGTTAAGGTTCAAACGCTGTTTATCTTTAAATAATAAAAAAAAAATGGAATATTTTGCTGTTTATAAATTTATACGTAGAAAATTAATGGTAAATCACAAACGCAAAATGTGGTTAATGGTATGTACCAAACTGAATACATTCGGCCAATGGCGTAGCCATAAAATATGCTCGGGGTGGCTCAGTGGGCGTAAGTAGGACATTTTTTTTCTCGAGGAAGGAGCAGTCGGGACTACATGTATTTTATAATACTATACTTAGAGAAGAAGGTGGAAAAGCGCCGCAGGCGAAAAATTTTCGGGGCCACGCTCAAAGTTCGTTTTAAATTCCCCTAACTACTATCAAATTTCGAAAATTAAATAATTACCTCTCCCCCTCTGCATGGTCGGATTAAAACTGTTTTTGTAAATGTTTTTTTTTTGATATTCCTAGCTGGCTGTTTATTTAAAAAAATTTTTTTATATTAGTGAAAAATATGAATATTGGTGTCAATTCGAAATTTTAACATGACGTAGGTATGTATGACTCTAACCAGCGTTTTTTGGGCTCGGTTTTTCATAATTAAAAATAAAGTTATTATCGTTCACCACGCCAAAATTGATGATTTTTTCAGAAATCATGTATTGTAGGAGCGTAGATCTAAGAACAGTTTTTGGTGCAAATGCTTAGGTTTTAAAATACTCCTTCTTAAGTGCCGTTTTGTATATTCATTATAAAGCATTCTCATTTCTTCCCGCACTATTTTTTTTATTATAAATTATCACATTTCTTTCATAAAAAATGTTTCAATTAAAATTCTTACTTTAATTTTTATCTTTAAAAATAAATACATAATTGTTTTTTTGTTTTTGTTGTAAACATATTTTATTTCATTGGGTTATATTTTTGTTGATTTAAAATAGCTCTAAAAAAGGGAAAACGGAACAGACAAGTATATAATAGAAAAATACTATAAAATATTATTCTTTTTACTCGTTTTCCTTTAAAATTGCATCGTGAATCAATAACTAAAACGATATGCGTCCGAAACCTTAATCTCTATAAAATAGGACTTTTTAAAGGAAAAGTTTAAAAACTAAACGTTTTCTACAAGACCTTTGTAATCTAAGCCAAGAATACATTATTTAAAAATTTAAATTAAGAGTCCAAGTGTTGGACGATATTTTTTTGACTTCTAGACCCCCCCGCCCCCCCTAAATACGCCACTGCATTCGGTGACAGCTGATAGCAAAAATGGTATTCATGCGATTACTTAAGGGAAAATAAAATATTATATAGTTTTGCGTAATTTTATATCGCTTTAAACCAAAATAAAATAATTATTACCTTATTGAGTAATACAATTTCAACATTATGAATTTAAAAAGGCTTGGAAATCCTTACAAGCGGTAATTTTTTATGAATCATAATTTTTATGTCCTCATAAGGTTAATAAATCGTGAAACCAGGTAGTATAAAAATTCTATAATTTTTAATACTGTGTCAAGGGTATCTTAAAATCAATTTGAAAGAAAGTAGTCTTGCATTGTTTAAAAGGCTTCAAATATTATAAATTATTTTTAATGGGCTTATAAAATAATAGTTTATTAAAAACTGAAGGTTGTTGGTAATTTTTTTTTTAATATTTAACCTTATGTTTGAGGGTGTTCCTTTTTTAGTTTTTTTATTTAATTATACTTAATATCGAATATTTAGAAATAGTACGGTCGATATTGAATTGCGTTTTCGCAGTCAAGGGAGTTGCAATTTGTTTATGGTAGTCCGATGAGTCCAAATAAGGATGAAACGGCCGTCATTGTCTAACCTGGTCCCAGGAAGTCCATTTCAGTGGCGGCTCGCGGTCTTAAAAAATGGTGAAGAACTAGGTATAGTGCGGGTACTTAAAAAAACGTTGCCTTAAAACCCGTGTAACAAAACTTCTCTCTTATCCTCATCTGTCCAACGACTGAATGGAGTTTCCAACAACTTACAAACTATGTCATTAATTGGGTTCATTTTTAAAACACACAACTAAGTAGGTACGTACACTACTGAATTAACTGAAAAATAAAAACAAAACTTTTTAATCACACAGTAAATCACGTAAAAACGTATAACCGTAAGTTTCGCGAAACCTCAAAATAAATATCTTAAGGTTAGGCGAACCAATGCTAAAACAATGGTGCATACGACTGATCTATTTTTAAATTGCCCTTCATCATAATTCAAACTGTTACATGCTGTTTGCGTGACTGACGTGACGTAACCATAGCAACGGTGAATATCAAAGCCATGTTGGGCGTTGGGTCTTCACTTGCTTTGAGCTAATGGACACGGTCGACTGGGGCGCGCTAAAATGCACGAGTGTTTATAACTATTGTCCATCGGAGTTAACCGTGGCCCTATTATGCATTGCTACATTCGGATTAAATTAATATTATTAATTCGAACATAATTATTTTTTAAGGACTAAAATGGTAGCTGTATTGGTACATTAATATTCAATATTGTCGAAAGGTTTTATTTTTTTTGGTGAAGAGCCCCTCTACCTACTTCACCTGACAAGCCGCCACTGCCTGGTCCCAGGAAGTCCATTTTGTTTGGAGTTCTGCGTACTTTAATGCAAAAAACAATACATACCTACACAGTCCGACAGCCAATGATTTATCCTGCCTTTTTGTACTTATTACGAACGTTAACTTAAGTTAAGTTAAAAAAGTCCGCAAATTGGACAAAAGTCGTCCTTTGGGCAACACTGCTTAAACTGTAAAAGCAAAAGTGGCAAATTTATTGCTTCGCGCATGCATCTTCATTTCAACTTCATTGAAGATGATAAAGATATGAGCTGTAGCTGTGCATTAAACACATTTTTTGATTCATAAATTTTAGCATTCCTACGAACCAAAAGGCATCAAAAAAATCTATAATCTGCATATAATTTTTTTTTAAATTAACAGTTGTTTTTCACCTAACTATGATAGCCTTTTCCAAACATAATTTATAGGGAAAAATTGCATTCTTTAACGTTTGGGCCGCGGCGCATTGCCCGTCAAACATTGGGCCGCAGCGCCGATAATTTTGCGCCTGCGGCGCCTTGTCTATAGGCCTTTGGGCCGCGGCGTCGAAGAATTTATTAATCATTGATGCATAATAATTAATACATAGCTGATATGGCAATATTAATATTGATTTATACTATATTTTCTTCGGTCTCTAAAATAACGGCTCTTTGTCGCTATTGATTAAAAAAAATTCCTGGTCATAGGCAGCACGTGATAATTTAACGCCGTATTGAATTAAAAATTAATCCATATTCAACATATTCGCTAATCCCTGTCAAAACCACGAGAGCACACTTCATTTATATTTGCTTCTCATTTACTCCCTCTTTTTAAGTCCCATTGTTACCCCACTGTTAACAACAGTCCCAGACAACGTCTGGCCGTTTCAGGGGATTTATCGATTTCCTCGTTTTTGGGGGTTAAAGCACCCGAAATATTAGGGATGAGCAATACAGTTTAAAGTTGTGTAACGGTTTGTTTTTCGGAAAAATCTCGCTTGCGTGGATCATGATGTACTAGACAGTGATAGTCTATTTCAGAAAGTTGTAGAAGCTCATTAGGTATTCAAAGCGACTACAGATCGACCCAACAAATATTTAAGCCACTTTCATAATTTTACATTAATTTCATGGTAAAATTCTTTATTTTCATCAAGTGCAGGTAGTACCACCTGGGTTTGGGTCAATTTATGGGTTTTGCCTATTGTTATCCATTCACAAACACTAAAAATGTGGGACAAAGGCGTGCATTATGTGCATAGTATTAGCTACAGTTATTTTTTATTAAACTTTATAAAAGAAAACACAAAATACATTATACAGAAATTAAATTATAAAAAATCATAATTTTCTTCGTCATCTGAGGAACTGTCATCTCCTCTGGACGTTATAATTAACGGGTCGACGGTCCGATCAATCAGGTGGTCAAGATCCCACATTTTCTCCTCTTTTTTAATGACATGATGGACTGCTTTTCGCCAGTTCTCTAGTGTCACTTCTTTAATGGCTTGATCAAACAGTAGGTTAACGTCTTTCATTTTGAATGTCGTGTTGTGTCTTGCTACAAATACTTTCACTTGCGCTCATATAAGTTCTATAGGATTTAGTTCGCAATGATATGGCGGTGTGTGCAGCACAGTTACACTATGTTTTCAGCTATATCTTCCACGGCATATTTCATAAAACGATGTTGCTATAGTTAATAGTTCCTTCTTTATCAAATTATCTTTTTTTTCTTTGGTTAGAATCATAAATAATTAAATGCACAAAATTTACCTCCGCCTATGGCTAACACCGAAATTGAGCAGAACTAAAAATATACTTTTTCAATATTAAGTGCATTCGTGAAATTTTTCTTAAAAAGTAGGATATGTTATTTTTAATGGTCGCAACACTGTGCAGCACTGAACAGTAAGAATATAAAATTTTGCCGTACAGTTAACTGGAATACCTAGCCTATTTTTCTCGTCACTTAAGTGTAAAGGAAACAGCAAATTTCCATGGGGGAGTAGAAAAAAACTTTTTCGGACTTATCAATGATCTAAGCAACAAAGAAGAACTAAATAAGTATAAGAAAAAAGCTGGGTGTCCACCATATCATTTGACATTATCGTGGACGCCTTTTTTCATTACCAGGTCGTTTTTAATTTTTTTTATAAAATATGAGAGAAACTGGGTTGTACATATTCATAATTTTATTACCTAACAATAATACACAAATATAAAACACAATTTCTTACTCTAGTGTTTTATCGTTTCTGTTCCAAATCATTCAGTTCCACAATAGCTCAAATCCCCATTCCTATTATAAGGCAAAGATATTTTCAGTGTTATGGCTTGAGGGGTGATATTGTAATATATCGGATGCTGAGTTTGCTCTGGGATAAACTGTGGTATACCTTATGAAAACATACTGTTTAAAATTTCTTTAAAACCGCGTTTAGTAATAGGTACATATTGAAATAGTTAAAAGTTAGAATAGCAATAGTTACATAAAATATACGTTTGAATTTGACAACTTTTTAACAAATGGGGTTTTTAATTTTTTAAAACTGTCAAAGATACCATCATGAGATATCCTGTATATTTATGTTAAAAAATACACATTTAAAAATATTTTTTTTTCTCTTTAATTAATTATTAATTAAATAATAATCAATTTTATGCCTACCTTTTGTGAGACCCAATAATATACATAGTTTATACGTATGTAAATAAAAGAATCATATCAAATTACCAGTTTTTCATTCGTGATGTGCTTATGTTCGTTTTAAAAACGACTTAATTTTTTTTAAACTCTTTGTAAGCGTGGCGTATTTACGGGGGTACGGGATACGATGGAAGATATACAAATAAGACTAATCAAAGTAGACGCTTTTCTATAAACATTTGGGGGGGCTGGATTAGTGCAAGGGACCCAGGAGTTTGCTAAATAGTGCATGGGAGGTTTAATGCACCATTATATTGCAACATACTAAACCAAGTTATGATACCATCTGTCGACGCAGTATATGGCCAAGGTTTTATATTTCAACAAGATAATGTTCCTATACATAAAGCCCGCATGGTTCAAAATTATGTAGAAGAAAATCAAATTCGTGTTCTGCGTGGCCTTCGAAAAGTCCGGATATCAACCCGATTGAGAACGTTTGGGGTGAGATGACAAAATTTATGTATAAACACAACTTCCAGCCTAGAACTCGGTATGAATTAAGCCAAAGGATAATGCAAGCATGGGATGCAATGACGCAAGAGTATACGAGAAACCTAGTGTTAAGTATGCCACGACGTTTACCAGCATTAATCGATAATAATGGTGTAACTACCAAATATTAAAAACATGTTATTATATTGAGGTTTAAATATGATTGGAACATAATATTAAAAAATTTTGTTTCATTTTTGTTACATTTTAAAACACAATATGCATATTTTCATTTTTTCTCGTATTTCTAAAAATGTGGTAATGTTGTTAAACCTTTTCACTTCCATGACAACTATTATAACAACAATGATAACCTTCCCTCAATAGATTTTATATTTTCCTTATAGTCAAGGAGCTACTCTACAACAACAATTTTGCTGTCCCAGTTTTTTTTGGGCGCAATGGTACAATATCATGAAATACATGTGTAGTCCCGACTGTCCCTCTCTCCAGAAAAAAAAAATGTCCTACTTACATCCGCTTAGCTTCCCCCCCCCCTCTCACTTATTTAGGTCTGATGAGGCCAGTTGAAAGCAAAACATGTAACAACAAAAATGAAGTGTCTGTTTGAAGGTTGGAGACAATGACCTTTCTTGAATGACAGAAGAGTTTTGAACATGCATGTTCTTTATTTGTTTTACATCAAAACGTATTAACTGGTAAGTATCTCCGGTTGTCTTCAGGTGAATACTGCATACGACTGGAGTTACTTACAAGTTGAAACGTTGTAATTCAAAACAAATAAAGACAATGCAAGTCCAAAACTTTACTGCCATTCAACAAAAATAAACAACAGAAACGTTTTTGAGGCCGCGACTTTGTATCTTTTTTTTACAAAAAAAAATTGGAAACGGAAAAAAACAGTTTAAAAGATAAAATTATGAAATTTTCGCGCTACACATAAAGATTTAATGTTGATAACCTGTTTGTTTTGGTTCCGGATTTATAAACTAAAAAAATGATGTCAGTTTTCAGTGAGTTAAATACGCACAATACAACGTTGATTTGTATGGGTGGCTGCATGCCGCAATTTATTTATTTGTTTGTATTTACGCTTTCACTTTTTTAAAGTACTAAAATGAGCCTAAATGGACGCTAATTTTAATTTTAAGTACACTGCTTTGTTCGGTATGAAAATTTGAAAGTTTTCAATGCATTGACAGTGAAATTTTTATAAGTTGCCTTGCACCTTCACCTCACACTTAATAATATATAATAGTAGGTATATAAAAGTGTACAGTATTGATCTACTTTCGTGTATGCCTCTACGACCTAAAAAAAAATTGCCCCGCGTTGGGCGCCAAAATGTTATCTTTTTTACGCCTTCGAGAAACTGACAAAACGAAGGGTGACGTTTTCATGGCAAGAAGTTCTATTTACCCTCGCTGGCGAAAGGCTAACGTCACGAGTGTAAAAGTGATGCTGGTATGGGCGTCCGAAGGGGGGAGGGGTAAGATCTTATTCTCATTTTACTTGATTTTACTAAAAAAATTACTAAAAAAACTTTTTGCTTGCGTCGTATTTTTTCTGCAAGAATTGATTTAATCGTTTTTAAAAGCATGATTATAAGTTTCATCTGGGTGAATCTTATAAGGGGCGTTGTGAAGGAGGGGGACAGGGGGTTCAGCTCCTATTCTCCCAAACCACGCTTACTATCTGAGCAAAAAATTGGATTAGAAAAAACATTTCAGTGTTTGTAGTTTTAATTTTTTTGCTAAACATTTTTATGGTAGCTTTGCCTGCTGCGACCCTGGTTTTTTTCTTCCCTCAAATTAATTTTCTGGCTGCGATACTGGATCTTATGACTAAAGCTTTTTGACTGTACCAAATATTCATTTTTATAGTGTTTATAGTTAATAGAAAAAAATCAATTTTTTTTTACCAATAAGAACATTTTAATCTAAATAAAATATTTTTTTAATTTTTGGAACATATGCCCTCTGGAAAATATTTTTTTTTAAGACCGACCAGAAAATATACACTTTCTGGACAATTTTTCGTCCAGAAAATAACGTTTTGCCGGTCTCGGGACAGGAAAATTGACGTAAGGGACCGGAAAAATCCTTTGCAAGTCCCTTACTTCAATTTTCCAATCGCTCTTTGATAATGGAATCTACTTTGATTTCGTTACTAAGGTAACAAAATTTCGAATGTATTGTTGAGTGACAGTTCGTTTGATGAATTTGTTGTTCCCACCATTTCAGACACATCTTCCCTCCAAATATTTAACGTTCACAATTCTACATGTAACATAAATATTCAAAAATAACGTATTTTCCAGTTTATGCAGTTGTTTCCAGTATTTTTATTCTTTTATCTGGTTTTAGTAATGTTAATCAATTTTTTATATAAAATGAAATAAAATTGTTTTTCCAGTATTTTTATTCTTTTATCTGGTTTTAGTAATGTTAATCAATTTTTTATATAAAATGAAATAAAATATAAAGAATTAAAAAATGTATTATATAAAAGTGTCGGTCTTAAAAAAAATATTGTACGTCACGCAACCGGAAATTTGTGTTTTTCAGGTCTCCCCAAGATTCCAGGACTCGCCTACGGCTCGCCCTGGAAATGCTTGTCTCGACCTGAAAAACACTTCTTTCCGGTCTTGTAACGTAAATTACTATTTTCGGGTTTCACTCTGTGATAAAACTGGACCAACTTATTTTTTTATCAAAAAACATGTTTGCTCAAATTACAAACATTAGCGGTGTAAAAAGTATTTGTTGTAAATTTTTAAACAGTCTAATTGTAATTCAGCTGCTAAATATGGCATCTGTCCAATTCTCTGCATATTAAATTTGATAACATTCGTTCTGCGGTTCTCCTTGTAACAAAATGCCATACTTGGAAAGACCACAATTTATAGTAGATTTTAATACGTTGTCTTCATGTCAACGAAATATTGATTTGTATAAAAATATTTGTATTTGATACGCTGATGAAATTGTCGAAATAACCAACAACTTCTAAAGTATCTGGAAGGACTTAACATTATCAGCGACCATCAATACGGTTTTCGAAAGTCCAGATCAACCGGTGACCTTCTGGCATATGTCACCCATCTTTGGAGCAACACCATCGAACATCATGGAGAATCCCGGGCTGTTGCACTGGACATCTCTAGGGCTTTTGATCGTGTTTGGCACGATGGGCTTCTAAGTAAATTGCGATCCTACGGTATGCCTAATGGATTTTGTTTATTGTTAACCAGCTTCCTTAAGAACCGTTCTCTGCAAGTGGCGATTGACGGGTTTCTCTCAGACACCTTCACCATCAATGCCGGTGTTCCTCAAGGATCCATATTGTCGCCTACCCTCTTTTTACTGTATATTAACGACCTTCTAGTGAAAACCCAAAATCCAATTTATAGCTTTGCTGATGACAGCACACTTGTCTCATCTTTTACCTTGACTCCCCAAACATCCGCTGCCGATGCACATCTTCGCAGGCAGCATGACCTGGAAGAAATTTTGGCTTGGGGTGACAGTAACCAAGTCGAATTTAATGCTAAGAAAACCCAGGCAGCAGTCTTCTCCAAAAAGGTTAACATTGCAGAACCGGATATAGTCATGGCAGGACACGCAATTCCCCTGGCACCGTCTATTAATTTGCTCGGGGTCAATCTGGGAGGTAATATGTCTTGGCATGATCACGTTGCCGCAATTGCCAAGGCAGCTGCACAGAAACTTGGTGTACTTTTCCGCACCAAAAGGTTGTACACACCTCATCAACTTTTGACACTCTACAAAGCCCAGATTCGACCATCATTAGAATATTGCTCTCATGTGTGGAGCTCTGCACCCAAGCACACCCTTCGGCTACTGGATTCCATTCAAAGGAGAGCCGTTCGTCTGATTGGCGACCCCGAGCTGACCAAGACCCTCGATAGCCTGGAGCATCGAAGACAGGTTGGTGATTTGGCTCTCTTTTACAGATATTTCCATGGCAGGTGTTCGACTGACATTGCCCACTTGATTCCACCTAGAGCAATGCAAAACAGAAATACACGGCGAACCACTGCCGCTCATCCATATGTTGTACAGCTTAGTACTCCTCGAACTTGATTGTTCAAGAATTCTTTTATCTGGAGAACGTCATCTTTGTAGAATGATCTTCCTGAGGTCGTGTTTCCCATTGAATACAATCTTCAACGTTTCAAGACCAACGTTAATCGCTTTTTCGCACTCGCACCGCTCCCAGAGCGCCTTAAAGGATTTTTCCTACAGTGCAGGTATTTTATCATAAAAAAAAATAACATTACCTACTCTACCATAGATTTCTATTATATTAGTTTATAATAAACAAAACAGTCTATTTATAACTATGTTTTGTTTATAAAAAAATTTAGGGTTCAATAATTTTTTAATTATATTTATTAGATTTTTTGATCCCTGTATAAAAACAATTGGAATAAGGTTTATTATTTGTGTGGTAAATAATATATAAGATTTGTCTTTGTTTTTATTGTATTAATATCAGTTAATTCCTTAGCGTGTAAACATTTCCGAAAAAGCAATAAATCCAACACAGCTTCACATAATAATAATAATTAATCCCATTATTTCCTTGTCACATCAATCCATTTATCTCAAATGGATTAAATTATTAAAACTTTTTGACCTAAAAGTGTCGAACTGTTTGTGAGTATTATATTAATTAATACTATCCAGTAATAATAATAAACTCATTTTTCAAAATATTTATCTAAATTTTAATAATATTTTGTAATATGTTTTTATTTTTTTCGTTCGCTAACACGCAGTGTTGATTATACATTGCTGTGCTGAAAATATGTTTTTCTACTCCCACATGGAAATTTGCTGTATCCTTTACACTTTAGTGGCGGGTAAAGTAGGCTATTAGTTAGGTTATGAAACTGACCAATCACAGTAGTCAATTACAAAGAAGCCAAATTTATATGTTGTAAATTTGTTTTCTGACAGTTGAGAGAAGTTAGGTTAACACACCGCCTACGGCGTCGTGCTCAATTTACTTCCTCGTGCGATATGGACATCATATCCACTCTTGTTGACAAACTACTATAATTAATTAGATATTAAGTTAAGTTCTTTCAGTCCTCTAGAATCGTACCAGAATTTAAAGAAGAAATTACTGATTTATTTTAAAACTAATTTCCTGGTTTCATTATGTTTATTTTTGATTTAAATAGATTGCAATTATCCAATGTTTTATTTTATTATTATTACTGACTTAACATAAAAAAAAAACAATAAGGCCAAATTTTATAAAATCCTCTTAAACCTAGGTTTAAATCGAGGAGGGGGGGGGGGGCTGCAGCCCCTCCTCTCCCCAGCCGGGTAGCTCCGGTCTCAACCTAATTATTCGTTCCACGCTTGGACTTCTTCTCTAATCTTTCAAAATCTTTAAATATTTATAAAAAATTGTAAAACCAACACAGCACAAAATCAATATATTAGTTTGCCTTTTTGTATTACCTGCTTACCACGCCAAATTTAATGATTTTATAAGGAATGATGTATTTTTGGCTTAGATTAAGAAGCAGTTTTTGTTGGAATGTCGGACACGCTTAGTTTTAAAATTTTCCTTCTAAAAGTCCTGTTTAGTGTAGAGATTAAGGTTTCGGACACATACCGTCTTAGTTATTGGTTTGTGATGCAATTTTAAAGAAAACGAGTAACAAGAATAATATTTTCTTATTATATACCTTTCTGTCCCGTTTACCTATTTTTAAAGCTATTTTAAATCAACTAAAATATAACCAAATGCAATAATAGTACATTATATACCTAGTAAGAAAAGCTGAACATCCCGGACGACCGTAAAGACTGTATGTCGAGGCGCAAGCCGAGACTGGCAATGCGGAGTGGCTTTTTCTACGAGGTATACATACTATTTTTTCGTAAATCGAAAATTATTAAAAGGACAGAACTTATTACAATCAACTTTTTGACATATTTTTAAAAAAATATTATTAACTTTGTTCACAAATAAAGAATGCCATTAAATATTGGTGTTGTAACTATTGAAACACAATAATATTGAATTGTCAAGCTTAACACATTTTAATTTACAAGTAGCCGTACAGAAATAATATTTCCTTACTGTACAATGATAAATATTTCCTAACAGTTATTTTCCGTTGCCTAGCAACGACTAAGTGTAAGGCAATATTGACTTTTTCTTTTAAAAATATTATCAAAAATGTCAATATTTCCTATCGATTTTCGGAAAAATAATTTATTACATCAAAAATTAATGACGGCCATCAGTCCGCTTTATTTAATTTCAAAAACAAAAATAATTACTAGCAAGATGTTGCTTATAAGAATATTTAGTGTCACTGATAGGTTGATTACTCTTAAAAAGAACTTTGCTGTAAATCTCACATTATAAATCGACCATTTCTGACATTTCTGTGATTTTAGAAATATTTTTCGGTTTATTTATTTTATTTTAACAACAGCAACAATCTACATTTAAAAAAATTGGTTCCCTTTATTCTATTATTTCTATTCTTATTTCGTTAGCTCGTCAAGGCTATTGACGGGCTGGGTGGCCTGAGCTGCTGGGGCTATACGGCCAGTTACTGTTACCCTGGAGCTCTTCCAGGGGGTGGATCTTTCTTTGCTACAAGACAAGAGACTGTGATTTATCTTATCCCTATCCTACAACTAGACTTTAATAAAATTAAGCTTGCGTGTAAAAATTGTGAAAGTAATTTAGCACATGTGGTGTAGCAGAAAGAAAAGAAATGAGACTACAGTAGTTTTCATAGCTCATTTAGAAGCACTTTTTTCTAGATTATCTCGACCCCCAGTCGAAATTTCCAAAGTTAAGCATATTAGAAAAAATATTTTACCTGAATTTATCAGTCGATTGGCTTTAATCGATATAACTACGGTTTCTCAACTTTCAGAACTTTGTCGTAAACTAGAAGAGTCTGACTATATGAGAGATAAAAGTAAGCCTAAAGAGGAAGTGGCAGTGGTTAATGATACTGACCATTCTTATAAAAATTTTGGACATGCTACGAATAGAAATAATAATTTTAGAAAAGATTTTAAGAATAAATCAAATTTTTCCAATACTTCAGGACATAGAGAAAATAATAAAAATAAATTTCATTTTAATAAAAATAAAACTGTTAATAAAAATAATAATTCTGACAATAAAGGTAATAATTCAGAAAATAGAAATAAATCAGCAATAGTTTGTTGGAATTGTAAATTAGCCAACCATCTTTATTTAGATTGTAAAGCTCCTAGAAGTCTATTTTGTTTTAAATGTGGAGAGCCTAATTTTAAAGCTTCTACATGTCCAAATTGTTCAAAAAACTAGTAGAGAAAGTGTCTCATAGAGGCAGTTTCACTTTTTCTAAAAATAAGGCCTCTTTTAAAAATTTTAATAATGTTAATAATACTAGAATAAAAACAAGAATATTTCAAAATTCTTTAAGTACAAATTCTTCTAATTTAGTTACAAACAATAAGAAAAATTATTTTAATCAAGCTGATTGGAACAAGTGGTTGAGAAAAGTTTCAGAATTTTATAAAAATTATAAAGCTCCTTTTAATAAAGTTTCTTCAAATAATAATAATGATCATATCTCGCCTTTATTTGTTAGTCAAGAGTTTGATAATAGACCTTATATAACTGTTAAGTTGCTTGATGTCGATATTACCGTTTTATTAGATTCTGGTGCAACTACATCTGTCGTTGGTTCACGAGGGGTAGATATTTTAGGTCAATTAGGTCTGAAGATATGTCCAGCTAAAATTAAGAATATTTTTACCGCTGATGGTAAAAAACAAGGTGTACAAGGTACAGTAGATATGCCTATTGTCATTGATGACACTTGTTTGGTAATTAATGCTTTTGTAGTACCTTCGTTACCTCATGCATTTATATTTGGGTGCGACTTTGCGCAGAAATTTAAAATTTTGGTTAATTTTCAAAATAATTCATGGCATGTTCAAGCTATGAACAAAAATTCAGAAATTAATGTTTTGAGAAACGACGTAAGTCAGTCTTTTGGTAGAGTGTACCCGCGATTAAATTCGTTAGATGATCTTTCGGTAGAGCAACGGGTTAAAGCTAGTAAAGTTATAGATTCGTTTAAAGAAATTAGTTGCAAAGATAGATTAGGGCGTACTGATAAAATTAGTTTAAAAATTGATACTGGTGACGCAATTCCATTTGTAAAGAGACCATTTGCGATGTCTCCTTATATGTCGAAGATTTTAAATGACGAAATAACAGAAATGCTCAATTTAAAAGTCATCGAACCTTCAACATCGCCTTGGTGTTCTAATGTTTTACTAGTGAAGAAATCAGATGGAACTTATCGCTTATGCTTCGATGGACGAGAACTTAATAATGTTACGGTGCCTGATCGGTATCCGATGCCTAATGTAGATAGAATTTTGACCTCATTACGCAATGCTAAATACATTTCGTCAGTAGATCTTCGAAAAGCATTTTGGCAAATTCCTTTAGAGGAAACTTCAAAGGAAAAAACCGCTTTTGCAGTGGTAGGTCGTGGTCTTTTTCAGTTTGTCACTGTCCCATTTGGATTAAGAAATAGCGCAAATGCTTTAGTAAGGCTAGTCAATTCAATATTTGGACCTCGTTACGAACCAAACGTTTTTACCTACCTAGACGACATTTTGGTGGTATCAGAAGACTTTGAGTCTCATCTAAAATTATTGACTGAAGTCAAAGACAAGCTTAAAGAAGCTGGGTTAACGATTAATCCCGATAAGTGTGATTTTTTTAAGACTTCGTTAAAATTTTTAGGTTATATCGTGGGTTCGAATTCCTTACGTACAGATCCAGAAAAAATTGAGGCCATGATTAATTATTCCAGACCTAGAAATACTACTGAAGTTAAACGTTTTGTTGGTCTTTGTTCGTGGTATCGAAGATTTATAAAAGATTTTTCTACGTTAATGTCACCAATAAATGATCTTTTGAAAGGCAGAAAGAAAGGACAGTCAATTCAGTGGACTGATTCTGCAGAGGATTCATTTGTAAAGATCAAGCAACTGTTAGTATCGGCTCCAGTTCTATCGCAACCCGATTTTTCACAACGTTTCTACATTTCTAGTGATGCATCAAATACAGGTCTGGGTGGTGTGTTAACACAAATTATAGATGGCGAAGAAAAAGTAATTGCTTATGCCAGTAGATCTCTATCCAGAGCTGAGAGAAATTATTCTGTAGTCGAGAGAGAATGTCTTGGAGTACTGTTCAACATTGAGAAATTTCGTGGATTTATTGAAGGTGTTCCTTTTACGGTCATTACCGACCACTATAGTTTGTTATGGTTAAATTCCATTAAAAATCCAAGTGGAAAGTTAGCTCGTTGGGCAATGAGACTTCGACAACATACTTTTGATCTAGTACACAGAAAAGGAGCTCTGAATGTAGTTCCTGATGCTTTATCACGTATTCCTGGAAATGAAAATGTAGAAGATACAACCGAAACTTTAGAAGAAATAGTAGTTGGTACACTTGATGTTGATCGTATCGACCCGTGGTACGATAATTTACGCCAGAAGATTTTGGATTCTCCAGAGAGTTATCCACAATGGAAAGTGGAAAATGATTTCGTGCTTAAATTTATCCCAAACAATCTTCAAATGAAAGTAAATATTCCCGAATGGAAATACTTAGTTCCTAAACCTCAAAGGGAGGAGATTATTGATTCTTGTCATAGTCCTCCAAATTGTGGACATTTTGGTTTTTATAAGACATTTCACCGTCTTCAAGAACAATATTATTGGCCAAAAATGCGTCAGGACATTTTAAGATTTGTCAAATCTTGTCTTGTCTGTGGAGCACAAAAGGCACCAAATACTTCTCCTATGGGACTTATGGGTAAAGAAAAACCAGTAAACTATCCATTTCAAGTTATAGCTGTGGATTTAATAGGTCCTTTACCACGTTCTAAAAAAGGTAATAAATGGCTTTTAGTGATAGCTTGTTGGTTTACTAAATATACGTTGCTATTTCCATTAAGAAGTTCTAAAACTCATTTTATCGAAGATATTTTAGAGAATAAAGTTTTTCAAGTACATGGTTGTCCTGCAACTTTAATTGCAGATAATGGTAGTCAATTTATTTCGAAAACTTTTAAAAAATTATGTAAAACATACGGTGTTAATATTAGATTCAATCCGGTCTATTCTCCTCAATGTAATTTTGTCGAAAGAAATAATCGAACCGTTGGTACGGCCATTAGGTGTTATATAGATTCTCATGATAACTGGGATTTAAATATTTCTAAAATTCAACAAGCAATTAATACGTCTAAGCACGAAGTTACAGGGTTTACGCCAGCATTTTTGGTTTTCGGCAGACATATTCCTTTATCAGGCGATTATTATAAAGATTTGAATGTTGACATCAGTGTTGACGCTGAGATAATTCCTGGTGATAGGAATGTTTATGCTGAAAATTTAAAAGAGTTAAAAGATATTTTTGTAGACGTTAGAAGTAAAATTCATAAAGCGTATGAACGTAACTCGCGAGCGTATAATCTTAGAAAACGAGATATTTCATTTAAAGTGGGAGACCACGTTTGGCGAAAAAATAAAATTCTTTCTAGCGCAGTCGATAAGTTCACCGCAAAGTTAGTACCTAAATATGTGCAATGCATTGTGAAAAAAAGGTTTTCAAATTTAGTGTATGATTTGGAAAATGTTGATGGTTCCAAAGCTGGGAAATGGCATATCAAAGACTTAAAACCTTTTAATACTCCTATTTCAGAAAATTCTGATTCTGAACTTTCAGATGAAGAATAATTTTAGTTATTCCGTGGGAATTATGAGTTTGCTAGAGGGTTATAGACTAATAGTCTTCAATTTTTTTGGTGGGTGACGACCCGTAGTTCAGTTCTATTACAGAGTGGACGATTTTTGCAGTTTTATATTTTTGGATACTGGCCATATCCAGAAAGTTGCCAATGTTGGCGTTGATTTAGTTTTGTAGCAAGTGTAGCTTTTTGCCTATAGAGGTATATATTTAGTTTGGTAGCAAGTGTAGCTTTTTGCCTATAGAGGTATATATTTAGTTTGGTAGCAAGTGTTGCTTTTTGCCTATAGAGGCGTATCTTTTGATTTTTAGCAAGTGTCGCTATTTGCCTTTTAGAGGTATATTTGCTGTTGAGCAGTATTTTGGTAATTGAGTCTAGCAAACTTAAAATTTAGCTTTCTGAAATGAGTGAGTAGTTCTCTGATAAATGTCATATTGTATGCATTATATAGAGTATATTTTGAGATTTTCACGATTATGACTTTTTGATTCTTAGGAATATTTTTGCAGTACTTATCTTTTGGAGATAAGTTTATAGCCTAATACTTTATAAAGTATTAAACCCCACAAGTTCTTTAAGTTTTTTGTTTAGTACAGGCCGTGGAGTGTTGGGTGCTATCAGATTTCGTACAAACGTGCTGGAGTTTACTTTAGCACACCTGTTCGGAAGGGCAAGCATTGGGGGGAATTTGCTTTGGCGTAGTGATCTACCGCGATGCTACACATAGCTGGGCAGTTCTACTGTGTTTTGCCTGAGCTCAGTTCTTGGCTGTGTTGTGCGGAGGGCTGATGGCAGTGTCACCTTACGGAACACCCTATTTTCGGTTTCTTGAATTTGTGGTAATGCTTTATGCATTTTTTTAGTTTGGTATGGACTAGATTATACCTCCTTTTGTTGGTGGACATCTGGGTCACCAATTCTGTTTAGTTTTCCACCTTTCGGACTATCATAGTGAGGGGTGTGTCCCTGGTTTTTTGGGTGTTGGAGAGCTTATTTATTGTGATTCTCTGGGGTGAGGCCAGTAAACGAGGGTTTCTCACGCAACTTGAGAAAACGCAATACGGGCTTGAAGTTCTCTAGTGTTGCCACCTTGGGATCCAATGGGTATTGCTCTCTGCTGCTTGAAATTCTCAGTGGACATTTCGCCTTGTTGTGATGTTCCGGAAAAGCATTGATTGCTTCGAATCTTTTGATTCATTATTTTTTTGTATATAGACTATATCATGTCTGTCTGTAATGTCAGATGATGATATTTTGGGTTATCCTATGTGGATTGGTTATGACTGTGTGTCATGGATTGTTACGACCAAGAAGGTTGTCCTTTAAAAGTGTATATTGATACGACAATCTATAATATTTTTTTTTGGGTTTTAAAAATAGTTCTTGAATTGGAACTTTAGGTCTTCTGACTTGTAAATTTTTAACTATTTGGTTAGTTGGAAGTAAAGTTTTGAATATAGTATTCATGCGTGGAATTAAATTTGTTAGACTTTCACCGATTTTGTACTACTTTGATTTTGTCTTTTTCCTGGATTTGTCTTCCCGATAGTGTCTTCCGCAAGGACGTGTAATACGCGCAGTTATTAATTCAAATTTATTTTCCACAGCATTTCATAGAAAGTTTGATATTTAAAATAGCCTATCGAGCTAGTCTATTTTTTTTCGGAGGGGGGTAAATGTAGCATTCAATATTTCCGAAGCATTTCTCAGGTTAAGATTAAATGAGTACGAATGCTACATAGTAATTTATGCATTATCAATTTAAGTATTAACGCAGTTTGATATAGTTAGGAATTTAAATGCTTAAAAATTACCTTATAAATTTTGAAGATTTAGCTCAGTTTTGTTGATTGTATATTCAGTATATTTTAAGATGGTATTTGGCACTAGATTCCATATCCGGTGTAGTCATGCTCATTTATTTTGTAGAGTTTCCTTTTATCGATGGTTTTCTCCTATGAAAATCCTTTCATTGTTTTGATTACAGGATCTGATATATTTTTGAAAATCAGGTTAGTTTCGATTGAAGTTTATAGCTGTCAAGTAAACCACAGAGTGGTTAAAGGTAGGTAGTTTCAAATTCTTACAGTGCTTTTACGCGCTAAGCCGACAGCCAGATAATTTATGGTGGTGTGTTCGGAAAATGGTGTTGGTCAACGTTGGAAATTGGTTGGTGCCCCGAATTCGGTGTTAAATCGAACATTATGTTGCTAACTTCGGGAAGTAATTAAAGTTCCGTTTCCTGCTGGGAAGCAGCCATTGAGAGAGGGGGACTTAAGCACTTATTCCCCGGCCGTGAAAGGCGGTGCAAGCGTTTTTTAGAGCTAGTGCGGACCTATAAAAGGGGAATCTAAGTCACTATTTTTAAGGGGTGATAGGCCTGGTAATTTCCACTTGCAGTTTTGAGGTTGGAATTGAGCACGTTTTAGTACAATCACCAGCTTAGACCAGCTTAGAGTAATTTAGCTCACATCAGCTAAGTTTAGCTTAATCTAGCTTAGTTTAGCTCAACTAGCTTATTAAAGTTTGGGAAACCAGTTTATGGAAGTTACACACTTTTGAGTTGGAACTCGATGATCTGTTCTGAGGCTGTTTCTAATTACTTTATGGGCCTTCAGCTGTTTGAGATTTGGATGTGAAAATTCGGGAAATTAGGAGTAACTGGAGGAAGAAGGAGACGATTGTAAATACTACCTCATGGATGGGTGAAGTCAGGATTGACGTTAAGTTGCTGAACCAAATACACTAAACATAAGGTTTATCAGGCCAGTTTTTTTAATTTATATATCATGTAATACCAACTTGGTAAGTCAAATAATTTAATAATTTAACTTCGTACTATAGAAAGGGTAAGGTCTGACAAAGGGTTCTAGAACACTTGAGACGCTAGAAATACTCACCGTTTGGTTACATTACCTCTTTTACACAAACTTTACCAAGTAGCGTAATAATCAAATTACAATAAAATCATATTGCATTACTTTGTCTGGAACCGTATTAAATTTGGTTCTAATGTTTTAATAAACCATCCAGTAATTATTGCAGGTCTGCTACTGCTAACCTAAGAATATATATTTTGATTTCATAACCGGTGTGTTTTATTCCTCTTGATAAGTGTTTTCAGATATGTATCTGTGAAAGACGTCAACAACTTTAGATCCCAAGTGATTTTCTGACTTTCTAGCACTTGGTGAGTATTATACTATTCAAAGAGTCAGTGGTGCCCTCGGGTTGAAAGAGTGAACTGGAACTATGTAGTGAAGAACCCAGGCTAACCGACATAAGAGCTAACCGTTCGCAAATTTAGGTGATAAGCTATCAGTAGTTTGCCACAGTGGGAGTAATGTTATGGAATAGTAAGTCATGCAAGGTGATCGGCTGCTGTTTGATTTTTGCCATGGCTGCTGTGTAAAAGGTTTGACGGTGTCTTGCATTCAGTGTGCACTCAAATATTATGTGTTGTAGTTTTCCTACTTCTCCACACGAGCATAGGTTGTCTTCTCTTAGGTTGATCTTTTGTAGGTGGACTGGCGTGAGACAATGCCCAGACCGCATTCTGTTTACTAGTGTGATTTCTCTTCTGGACATATTGGGATAGCCTTTGAACCATGGTGTTTTTAGTGGTTCTTCCACTGTTGAACAGTAGTCTTTTCCCTAAATCTTCCCTGCTCCTTGTATATGATTGTCCACTGTCTCCACAATTCCTCATGTAGTCCGGGAGGTGCGTTTCTATATTCTGCTTTTGGTTCTTTTGGCTCTTCCAGATTTCTGCCTTCGTTGGCTAGTTTGTCCGCTTTATCGTTCCCAAAGATTCCAGTATGGCTAGGTATCCATGCAAGTTCAATGAGAGGATTTTCGGATAGCTTTTTCCTCACTAATAAGGTAATTTCTTCGTTTTTCGTCAATACTCCTCTTCTACTTATTTTCTGTAATGCACTTAGTGAGTCTGAGAGGATTACTGCTGTCCTTATCCTTTTCTGTTCCAAGATATCTATTGCTGCATATATTGCGTAGGTTTCAGCAGAGCATATTGAATGCATTCTTGGTAATCTTTTGGCTAGGTTTATGTTTAACACACTGGAGTAGACTCCTACTCCTACTCTGCCTTCTTGGTCTAAGGAGCCGTCGGTGTAGACCAGGTGGTAGTTTTCCGGCCACTTGTTGCGTGCTACGTTGATGAACTTTCTGTTATTGTCGTCATCTTTTGCTAGTTCAAATTTGGTGAAGTTCTGAGTTTCTATTTGTTCCTTTGGCTGGAATAAAAAGCACGGCAGGTTCGGGAGGGTCCTCATACGGCAGTTGGGTTGATACCATATCGAAGGCTTCTGCCAGAGGAGGCGTGTTTCTCCAAAATGTAATCCTGTTGTTGTAGTCTGTGTAGAATCTTATTAGCTGTCCGGCAACTGGGTTTTTATAGGACATGTTTTTAGCGACTAGGTTTATAGCTAGCCCGTGTCTTCTGAGCTGAAGGAGCATCTCTGCCGCTTCGCTAAGCAATATATTCGTAGGGGTGGATCTCATCAGTCCCAGTGCTGTTCTTATCGCTTGGAATTATACTCTATTATTTCTTAAAATCTAATACCTGTTTTACACCTAGGTTATGTCACCTGTATGTGCAACTATTAACAACTTGCTTACTACTTGCGTAGCCATAACCAAACCAGTGAGGTACATAGATTTAAACTTAGGTTTAAGAGAACTTTATAAAATAGGGCCTTAGTGGAGAATCTTTGGCAACGTAGTAATATTTTAGCGTAAAAAGTTGGCCTTCTTCACTAGTGGTTTCATTTAAGGTTGATAAAAATCATGATTTTTTTTTAATTTACCAGCTTTTACAAATATTATTATTTTTAACTGCTTATAACAAATATTTTTAGGCAGGAGTAGTACAGATACGAAGCAAACCTGGAGAAGTTTTAACTTTTAACATGCAAATATTCGTTCGCGTAGTTTTTGCAAGTTTGCGCCTTTGTCGAAACTTGTAATAACTGACAAAAAACGCCCGGCTATATAAACGATACGCACTTATTTCAGTTTTATCAGTAATATTTTTGCTTTGGGGGTTAATCTATCAAAACATTTGGAATCATAACAAGCCGGGGCAGAAAGGAATTTAGTGTTTGTCAGCATTAAATGCCTTATAAAATTTTTATAAAAAAGAAAGTGGTGGGCAAACTAGGTTGTAGAGCAGTATGTAAAAAGTGTGGTAAAGAATTGCAAGGTCTAGCGGTCAGACTAAAAAGTCATTGGGAAACCTGCAAAAGTAAAACTAGTGATATTAGCAGTGGTCTTAAAACTCTTCATGGTGATTGTCAGTCACAGCCTGGAACTAGCCAGAGTGAAATTATCCAGTTGGCAAAGAAACAGCGAAGCAATAACTGTGAAAAGGGAAGTGTAGATGGATGTGAAAATAGTGGAAGTCGCAGTCATTTGGATTTGGATTGGAACGCAGCTGAACTACTATTTATATTTAAGCATTATAACACTTAGGTTTTTTTATATATTTTTTTGTTTAAATTAAGTATTTTTTTGTATTAAAAAGTTTTTTTTTGTTTTAATTTTTTTAAAGTTTTATGTTTGTAATAACGAGCTGTTCTTTTTAATTATTATAATAAAATCATAATAACACCACACAAAAATGCGTCTGGGTTTTATTTTTTATATGAACAAATACATTTTGTGTGTTAAATTGTTAAAAAAACCTTTTTAAATTAAACATGATTTTTTTTGAAAAAATCATACTGATTAAAATCATGATTGTAATCATCTCAACCTTGTTATGAACTAGTGTGAATAATAATAATAATAATAATAATAATAATAATAATAATAATAATAATAATAATAATAATAATAATAATAATAATAATAATAATAATAATAATAATAATAATAAAAGGCTTTATTGCAAAAAAAAAGAAAAACATTTACAAAAGGCGAAGTTGAGGCTGAGCCTCCTAGCTTAACCTAAAATGTCATTCATACTTAATTGTATATCTTGACTAGTTGTTATATTTCTGGTACGTGCGAAACACTAAAAAGAGTCCTCAGTACGTCACCAGCCTACTAGATCAATAACGAATGCAATCCATTACCATACAACCTTTCAAACCAAGGAAGATCCTTGTCACTCCTCAACTAGTGACGTCATTTCACAGTTCACTCGACTTAAGTGGTATTTTACGGAAGTAGCGTTTCCCAAAATAGCTTTTTCCCGTTTCTTTTTCTATTGTTAGTCGTCTCTTAATAGCTTTGTAAAATGGATGTTTGACATTTGACGCGCCCTGTTTATGAACCCGGTTGTCTTTTATTTGTCGGGCTATTTTTAGAAGCGCTTCTCTATGTCTTTATTCGGTTGGATACTTTGAAGATATTCGAGTTCTTGGCTGTTTAATGGGCCTTTTTACTAAATTTTGATTTTAACTATCGTATAGAGGACGAAAATATCAAATTTTCTGCGGTTTTAATAATTTTTTCAATTATCTACTGGGAAAATAGTTAAACAAAATACGCTCTCTTTAAAAACACGCGGAAGAATGTACCGACGTCACAACAAAACTGGCAAATGGGCAACCCGGTACAGCCTTCATTCAACCCGCTCCGAACTGACTAATCTTTTGAGACTGGCGTTCTATTTCTAATCTGTGCTTTTCTATTTCAGTTATCGAAACAGAGATAACAATAAATTGGTCGCACGACTCGCAAATAAAAGAATTGCGCGGTTAAAGGCAGTGGCGGCTCGCGGTTTTAAAAAATGGTGAAGAGCTAGGTATAGTGCGGGTACTTAAACAAATATTGACTAAAAACCCGTGTAACAAAACGTCTCTCTTATCCTCATATGTCCAACGAGTGAATGGAGTTTCCAACGAATTACAAACTATATCATTAATTGGGTTTATTTTTAAAACACACAAAGGTACGTACACCCTACTGAATTAACTGAAAAATAAAAACAAAACTTTTTAATCACACAATAAATTCAATTCAAGTTTCGCGAAGCCT
This sequence comes from Polydrusus cervinus, assembly GCA_935413205.1. Taxonomy (NCBI): domain Eukaryota; kingdom Metazoa; phylum Arthropoda; class Insecta; order Coleoptera; family Curculionidae; genus Polydrusus; species Polydrusus cervinus. The sequence goes on from OW284518.1 coordinate 25,616,017, forward strand.
CAAAATAAATACCTTAAGGTTAGGCGAACCAATGCTAAAACAATGGTGTGTACGACTAATCTATTTTTAAATTGCCCTTCATCATAATGCAAATTGCTACATACTGTTTGCGTGACTGACGTCACGTAACCATAGCAACGGTGAATATCAAAGCCATGTTGGGAGTTGGGTCTTTACTTGTTTTGAAGTGTTTATCATTATTGTCCATCGAAGTTAACCGTGGCCCTATTATGCATAGCTACATTTGGATTAAATTATTATTATTAATTCGAACATAATTATTTTTTAAGGGCTAAAATGGTAGTTGTATTGGTACATTAATATTTAATATTGTCGAAAAACTTTCCTCCTAGTTTTATTTTTTCTTGGTGAAGAGCCCCTTCACCTGACGAGCCGCCACTGGTTAAAGGCCTTTTTTACATCGGGTACAATTTCAAGAAAATTTTCCTGAAAGCAGAGCTGGGTAAAACTCAGTGGCGACTCGTGGTGGATTTCAATGGGGAGGCTACAATCGAAAGCAATTGCAGCAAGCAGGACTGCGCCGCAGGCGAAAAATTTTCGAAGCCGCGTCCAAAATTTGTCAACAATTCACTCAACTTCTATTTAATTTCGTAAATTAGAATAAATTTGATTAAGATTTTTTTCTTTAAATTAAAGTAGGTTCTTATAGATTTAGACATTGCGATTTGCGCCAATTTAATTTAAAGTTTATTTTTCAAAACGGTAAAAAATATATTTAGGTGTTACCGCATTTTTGCCGATTAGTTACCTACACATTTGAGGATTTTAACGTAATTAAACGCGATGTCATTCGTTTAAAACCATTTCAAAAAATGACGAAAACCTAGATCCTGAGACGACAAATAATATAAAATAAAATCGATTAATTTTATTAATATTTCACGATTTTCTCTAACCTTATTAGATATTATGATTTTTTTATCTCACGTAATCGTGCGGAGTCAATAACATTTATTATATTTTGTTTCCCTAATAACTTAAATTTAACACTTAATGTTATATTTGTGTTCTTGTGATTTTTCATGTCTTAAGCTCGAGCACTAAATTTTTTAAATCATTAGTATATCCTAAAAATTTATTAGAAGAGTATAATAGTAAACAATACCAGCAAAACAATTTATTTCCTACCTCGGATCCAGTTAGCCATAAATATTTTTGAATAATAATATGTTTTAAAGCTACATGTTTGTTTTCCTGTACTTACTTCTAGGCTTTTTCTGGCTCTGGACGTCTGTTTTTCACTGCAAGATTGTCATCGTAATTTAGGGAATTAAACTAGTTGTTTAAAAAATATTACAGTGTAAATTAAAGCCGGCGGCACTCATTTTTAAATTATAGGTAATCCATAATATTTCTAAACGGCTAAACTAAATAAAATATCGATGCGATGTCCACTTCACAAACCCGGAGAAACCGCAAAAACTCTGAAATTTAACCTAACAAACAACGAAAGAGCGTGCGCTAAAAAAGTGCACGACACACGAGACGAGTTAGCAGGCATTGAAAAACAGGTGATCTATTCGCTCGGAGGAGAGATCACACTCGTGATTGGTCGGAGGCTGCTTGCCAATAGACGTTGCCACTTAGTGTAGTTAAAATGTTAGAAACTACTATTTCCCTCTCATAATTTCGTGTTTATCAGAGCTTTTAATGGGGCTTTTAGGAAAACCATGGATACTTAACAGCCACCAGCCTCATGCGCTATTGTCAGATTGTAAAAGAAATATTAAATTGTGGAAAAATAGCAAATAAGGAAATAAATTAAGACTCCGAATGAAAACATCTTACATATTTGCTTGCTGTAAATTGGAAGTTACTATTTAAGTAATAAACCAAGAAAATGTATAGGAGGGCAAGAATTATTGAGCCTTCTCTGCCTCCTTCGAGAAGCCGCCACTGGCAAGCACCAGGCACTTTGGAAAAGTAATTGCAAGCCCTTTAGAATCCTTGCGTGCACTTTAGTGCTTGCCAGCACTTTTAAAGTGCTTGCAAGCATAACATTTCTTTGATTTGAAACTGTAGATAATGGCTACGCAAAGATGGATATTTGGCCGCTTTTTGGTTAAACCAAAAGTATATGAAATGTTCATTAGATAAAATGTTAAAGGCGAATGCACTATCCACAACTCTTAATACCAACAACAATCGCTTTACAAATCTATAAATTTATTAGAAAAGTCCATTGAACGCGTCTTAAATTTATGTAAACAAATTCATTCAAAGCGTTTTATTATTCATTGCTCTCTTAAGTGTCTCAGTGACGGTTCTACTTATTGATTGAACGGCAATTACCGAGGTTGAATTACTAAATTATTTAAATTTGTTTCAAAAAATCAATTGACTGGTCTACTTATGCAAGATTGATCTCGTTTTAGTTAATCGTTACGTTGCCGTTGGGAAATGGATAAATAAATACTCTACCAAATGAGTTGACCGCCCAAATTAATTTTTTCTTGTCAGATAGACTTTAGTTTACTTATAGTCTATTTTAGAAAGGTGTAGAGTAATAAAAGCTCATTAGGCATGCAAAGGGACTGACCCAACGAATATTTAGGCCACTTTTATAATTTGGCATTGATTTCATAGCAAAATTCTTTATTTTCATCAAGTGCAGCTAGTACCACCCTGGTTTGGGTCAATTTATGGGTTTTGCCTATTGTTATCCATTTACAAAGGCATGCATTATGTACATAGTATTAGGTACACTTATTTTAAAAAAAATACATTATACAGAAATTAAATTATAAAAAATCATAATATTCTTCGTCATCTCCTTTTGACGTTATAATTAACGGGTCGACGGTCCACTCGATCAGGTGATCCAGATCCCACATTGTCTCCTCTTCTTTAATGACATGATGGACTGCTTTTCGCCAGTTCTCTGGTGTCACTTTCTTAATGGCTTGATCAAACAGTAGCCCAACGTCTTTCATTTTGAATGTCGTGTTGTGTCTTGCTACAAATCCTTTCACTTGCGCCCATATAAGTTCTATAGGATTTAGTTCGCAATGATATGGCGGTGTGCGCAGCACAGTTACACTACGTTTTTCAGCTATATCTTCCACGACATATTTCATAAAACGATGTTTGTGTAAATTTGCTGCTATAGCTAATAGTTCCTTCTTTATCAAATTATCTTCTTTTTTTCTTTGGTTAGTTATCATAAATAATTTAATGCACAAAATATACCTACGCCTACGCCTATGGCCAACACCGAAATTGAGCCGAACTAGGCGGAATTTCCCATTTTACTACTTTACACCTTTCTGAAATAGACTTTAAGAAGATTTTCATTCTTGAGATATATTTTCAATAGGTTTTAAGTTCATGATAATGAAATGGTAAATTAATAAATTTGATTATAATGAAAAAGCTCATTATTTTAAAGTTTTCTGTGCAATTTTTGCCCTTACTTTTTAAATTTATAATCCAACATTATTTTATAAATGATGTAACGGCGACTTCCGTTCAATTTATATTTCCTAAAAAAGTCATTTCAGTTAAACGTTATTTTACTTTAATAAAAACACAATAAATGTACAAAACCATATCGAGTCATAATACCTAAATCCAAGGTTATAGATACAATTTAGATAAATCTCCTTGCATGGTAAATATAAACCATACGTGGTTTGACGATACTGCCTGGCAAATATCCTATTATGTATTCTGTGCAAGCATTTTTAGTTCACATTGTAACGCAAGCTATAACGGATATGCCATATGCACTTGTTATGCTTCTTCTTGCCGCATTATAAGTAGGTAGTTCTATATCACTCACTTGAGATGTCATTTAATAAAGTTTAATCTTTTTTATAAGGTCATGACACTGTCTACTTTTAAACTGCGAATAATGAAGATACAAGGGACACATCAGTAATAGTAATTCCTGTAGCGTAGCGTAGTTTTATTTGTACTGTTAACGTTAACACTAAAGAAAATAAACCCAGTAAATGAATAAAGAAAAGTAACCGGGCGTAATTAATTTTAAAATAATAAATAAATAATATTTATATTATACAGGGTCCTGCGCCTCACCTCCGTCTTCAATTACTCAAATAATTAAGTTAGGATTTTGATATTTTGCACACTTTACCTGTATCCTAGTGCGCATTTCAGGAAAATATTATTGTTTATACAGGGTGTTCCAAAAAAGTGTAACGTCTTAAGTATCTATTTTTTTATATTACATGCTATATATATTTTTACATATATGGACGCCTCTTATAGTTGTCTTCATACCCCTAAAATTTTAATGAAATCGGTTCAGTATTATAGGCGAAAATAAAAACTAAGAAAAATCACTTTTGGACCACTGATTTTAAAAATTATTAAAAAATAAAAATAATGCCTCCTTAATAAAATTTTACAAAGGTACTACTACAAAGCAAGTTTGAATAATACGAATTTTACAGGGTGTCCAAAGTTTAGTGTCAAACTTTGCAAACTTTAAAGCAATTTATTTTTCTTATTTCAAATTGGAACCCCTGTATATCATTATGTCATTCGATGCAGAATTAAACATCAAACATTTGTTCTAATTACAACCCTATCGCAATTTCTAACGCATCAAAACTTATTTGCAGAAAACTCATTTTATCAAGTATTCACACACATAACAGTCATTATTATGAATAAATATGCTGGTGGCTTTGAAAGACAATTTATTGGTATTAACGTTTACTAAAGTGACCAAAAAGAATTCTTTTCGCATGCTCCTAACATGAAAATCAGATCTACGAGCTCTTCTTGGCTGTATTCTATCACAAAAAATAATATAGCTTAAATAATAAATAATAATCTAACAATATTTTAAACTATATAATAACTAAAGTCAAAATGGGATTTTGTATATGAAAACCCATCTACCTATATATGATCTATGATGTTCCGAGACATCTTAGATATGGTTCCTAGAAGTGACATGGATTGTTCTCAGAGGATGCACATATAATATAAAAATTAGTGTTGAAAGGTTAAGATACATTTTAAGAACATGAAGGTTTTATAGAGATTGCATTGTGAATTAGCAAAATGGTGTTTAAAGTATTTCTTTTAAGCAAAAATCCTCACAGCGTAGACTGCTTTTTGATTGAAATGCTCAAGAAAACTATAAGGATGGAATTTATCTACACCTACTCCTAATCGAGTTAATTTCGAAAACTACTAACATTAATACAATTTTGGGGGTTCCGAACTATTGATTAGTCTCGTACGAAAAGCGTTTACTTGGACGGATGTCATAAATACCTATTTTGTTGATGGACGTAAAGCAACATGTAGGTAAATAAACTTCTTCATAATAATTTGCCTACACGATACGTGCCACAAGTTCCTGGGTAACCTTATATAGAGTTTCCTACACTTAACACTTGCACCTGTTTAAACATATACTCGGTTGAAAGCGATGTTGTTTCGTCAGTTTGAATATCCCACTGCGTAACAGATCTGTTTTCATTTCAACTGATACTTTACTTTACAGGTTTGTATTTAATTATCTTCAACAGCGGCGGGTTCTTGTAAAATAGGAATACAGCGTGTCAAAAAGTGTGGAAAATTGCAAATATATCAAAAACTACTGAATATAGTTTTTTGAAATTTGGCATATCCTTATATTTAAAAATGGCACGCCGAAACCGTTTTTGTATTTATATGATGTTAATCAGAAAATATACTATAGTCTATTTCAGAAAGATGTAGAGTAATAAAAGCTCACTAGGTATGCAAAGGGACTACAGAGTGACCCAACGAATATTAGAGCCACTTTCATATTTGGCATTGATTTTGTTGCAAACATCTTTATTTTCATCAAGTGCAGGTAGTACCAGCCGGGTTTGGGTCAATTTATGAGTTTTGCCTATTGTTATCCATTCACAAACATTGAAAATGGTGTGACAAGGACGTGCATTATGTACATAGTATTAGGTACCCTTATTTTTTATTAAACATTATAAAAAAATACAAAAAATACATTATACAGAAATTAAATTATAAAAAATCATAATATTCTTCGTCATCTGAGGAACTGTCATCTCCTCTTGACGTTATAATTAACTAGTGGACGGTCCGATCAATCAGGTGGTCAAGATTGCACATTTTCTCCTCTTCTTTAATGACATGATGGACTGCTTTTCGCCAGTTCTCTGGCGTCACTTCCTTAATGGCTTGATCAAACTGTAGCTTAACGTCTTTCATTATGAATGTCGTGTTTTCTTGCTACAAATCCTTTCACTTGCGCCTATATAAGTTCTATGGGATTTACTTCGCAATGATATGGCGGTATGCGCAGCACAGTTACACTATGTTTTTCAGCTATATCTTCCACAGTATATTTCATAAAACGATGTTTGTGTAAATTTACTATAGCTAATAGTTCCTTCTTTATCAAATTATGTTCTTTTTTTTCTTTGGTTAATGCACAATATTTACCTCCGCCTATGGCCGACACCGAAATTTAGTCGAACTGGACGGAATTTCCCCTTTTATTACTCGACAACTTTCTGAAATGGACTATAGGTATAACTCTTTTATTTTAAACAGAACGTGTATACAGGGTGCTACAAATTCGTGTGCTTAACGATAAGAGATACGACGGTGATTAATGTGGCAAAGTTGCTTAATCATTTGGTGAAAGAAAAGTGTAAATTATCCGAATAACTTCAAAATTATCCGAAAAAAAGAATCGAAATTTTCAGTTTCGGTTTTTAATTTTTAGCCGGGCTTTTAACGCCTTCATTTTTGACTTAAGAAAAAAACAAAAAACACTTCTTTAAAGCCAGTTTTCATATTCTACAAGATGGCGGTATTATTTTTTAAATCCGACGTTTCGTTCTTTTGATACCAACTTCAGGTACATTTTTTAAATTCCGGATATGGAATTTTAAATAAATGTTTTTTAATTTTAACGTTTTGTCATTAAATAACACATCATCAGTATTTCAAATTATCCTGTCTTTACTATTACGGCCCTGACAATTATTTTTAGGGTTACTTAATAGTAAAATTACATTACAGGAAGCTATGGTGTTTTGGATTGGCACTGTCTTTATTTGTTTTACATCACAACGTTTCAACTGGTAAGTATCTCCATTAAATACTATTATTTACCTGAAAACGACTGGAGCTACTTACCAGTTGAAATGTTGTGATGTAAAAGAAGTAAAGACAATGCAAGTTCAAAATTCTTCAAGATACCTAAGATTGTTTCAAAAATAATTTAAAATTTGTAAACTGTTTATAAGGTCTGATGATGCCAGGTTCAGGCGAAACATGTAACAAAAAATAAATTAGCTTGAGGTTGGTATCTAAGGAACGAAACGTCGAATTTGTATATTAATAACGCCATTTTGTAGAATATAAAAACGGTTATAAAAGGGTGTTTTTTGTTATTTTTCTAAGTCAAAAATGAAGGTGCAAAAAATTAAAAACCAATACTCCGAAGGTATTTGGACTATTTACAATTTTCTTTCACCAAATCATTAAGCCCCAAAATATGCAACTTTGCCTTAATTTAACCATCTTCGTATCTCTTACCGTTTTCGAGATTCCCTTGTATGCACACGAATTTTTAACACCCTGTATTGTCCAAAATGTGCAATAATTAGTGCAGACTTTTGTAAAATATGAACAAAAATTGTCTTTCATTAAGAATTATTTTTATAAAAAGGGTCCAACTAATCTAGATTTCCTCTTTTCAGACAACAACTAGAAGGCTGCCTCTCCAAAAGCAAGAGTCACACCTCGTTCCTCCGACCAGCCTCCGCAATATGTGATGTACAAGGTAATTCCAGGAGCTTCGAAGAGCCTGTAAGCTTCGAGGATTCCGAAAAGGCCTCAAGAAAACCATCTACCAGTCTTAGGAGGTCGCACACTCATACTGCAGGAGAGATGCCTCAGTCCATTGCTGATCTGAGGGCGAAGCTGCAAGAAAACGGGGAGAAGGGATGGATGAAGAGGGTCCCGCTGAATAATAACAGCTGCGACGAAATAAAATTCCTGAAAGAAAAGAATCGGTATAATGTGAGTATCAATGGTTACAATTATTATTGTTGTCTTAAGACTTCATGTATACAATGTATTGAAAGAACTCACCACTTTGATTTCTGTTTGTAGAATGTTCTTAAAGGTGACTTGATTTTTCTTAGGGCCCAAGTAACTCCTCGCGTCACCACCTTTACCCAGATCATCTATGTAATTTATATTACTTTTCTTACTAAAGTCATCCAGTATTATGTGGTAATGATTTCGGTCACCTGTCTGAGTGGTCGGGTTTCTGCCTCTAGACCTTATTCTAACTGAAGTTGGCCATTTGATAGAAAAGGTTCTAAAAAGAAATAATGTCATCGATAAAATAAACAGTTAAAAGAGAAATTATGTTACCTAGACTATTGCAGATTTATGCTGCAGGTACTCAGCAACAGCCTCGGTCTATTGCTGATCTGAAGTCGAAGCTGCAAAAGAAGGAGAGATGGGTTAGATGAAGTGGTTTTCTTAAAATAATAATAGATGCAATTAACAAAAGCTGGAAGAAGAAAAGTCTATTAAATTTATCATTACTTCTATTCTTAGAATGTTTCTAATTGAACTGAACTTCTTCAGACATTAGCCTAGTCACAATTTAGACCCTTCGGTCTAAGTTGAACAGTTAAAAAAATACTATACAATGACAGTATAGACAGTCATACTGTAGAGGCTATACCTCAATCCATTACCAATTAAACGAAGCTGCAAGTGAGCACAAAGACGGAATGGACGAATAGGATTATTAATAAAATAACAACATTGAGCTGTGAATCAGTATAGTGTTGGGTGTTGCTTGGGTTATAGTTATTACTGCTGTTCAAAGAATATATTCAGAAATCTGTTTGGCTGATTTGCTTTTTTAAAGTTTGTAAAGAGAACGAGCTCTGCGAAAAGATTAACCTTCTGCTCTTTTATATGTTATATTACAATATGACAACTTTTGATGTTAAGGAAGAGGATCGAGGGCAACGTTTAGTTATTTCATCGGTTCTCAAGTTACCTTTCTGACTTAAATTAAGCTTTTATCTGACTATTAGCTCAATAATTGAAGATGCGAGGTTCTGTTAAAATGAACAGTGAAAATGATCTCGAAAGCCGGCCACAGAGAGATGTAATGTACGCGTGCACTAAGTAAGTTATTGTATTGACTTCCTTAAACTGTCGTGTATTATTTACATCCATACACAGACGTTGATGAACGCTCGTAGATGCAGGCGTTCATCTCTCTGTTTCTGTGGCCGGCTTAAGTGTCGATCATAAGACATATAATATTCTTTATTAAGAGAATTATATTATTTTAGCATTGACCTTCGAATAGTAATAAAAACAAGTTCATAGTCGTCATAAAGATGTTTTTTTTTGTAGTGATGAGCTCAATCAAGTTATTAACAGACACAAAAGTGTGCAAAAACCACATTATTATTATTTTATGCTCGGCTGACACGACTACCCGTAATTATTTCTCCATTAGGGCCTCGCCCAAACGACATTTAATTATTTGAAGCAAGGACGCGGGACAATGTTAAAAGATAATTTTGGAAATGTAGGTTCAAGGTGAAAATAGGGTTACTGGAATTTGCATATGTTTTTATTCGTGTGGTGATAAGAAAAAATGCGTAAGAGAATTTATGATATCCTACTTTATCGATTGGTTTCGAAAATATTTCCATTATTTGTCTCGGACAGTTATCTATGGTTTTTCTTGTAACACGTTACCATTATTTTGACCAGTTTCTCTGAAAATTCTGAATAACATATCGAAATTAGAGATAATTTTTAACATTCATTAATTTTAAATCTTTTGTGTTCTTTGCCCTAAAACTCAATATAGGGTAAAGTCGCCAAAATCGTACCGTTGCCTAAATCGTACCACTACAAGTTTTCATATTAGACGATAAATTATACATCTATCGGACGTTGTTGTAATGTCTAACTAGTGCCAGTTGCATAGTATAATCGCTTTGCACCGGTTGTGTTTCGCTAAGCGGGAAAAGCAATTCGGCTATTTTCATTTTAATTTTGTTGATTTTTTGCAAGGCTATATCTCATTGGTAAGTAGTATTTATACAGATATTTTTTTTTAGTAGCATAGCCTGGGAAGTTCTTATAATTTTGCAAAATTTGAATTTAATTTTAGATCTATATTGGGGTTAGAATTGTATTATTTATTATTTTGATTGACAGTTTCCTAAATCGTACCACACACGCACATGAATAGTGTTTCAACGTGACATGTCTTAATAAGCACTACATGTGCGACTTTTGTTTGTAGGTACATTTAAAATTATTTTCAAAGGTGTGATAGATTTTTTTAATGTTTTTTTTTTGTAAAATACTTAATATAAACAATAATTTGGTGTAATTTGTTGTCTTTACAACAAACTGTACTCATTTTTATTTAATATACCCCAAAAGAACACTATGTTACGATTTAGGAACCCACTAGTACAATTTAGGAAACCAGTTTCTTAAATCGTACAATTTGCTATTCCTTACAAAAACAGCTGTTTTTTTATAAATTAAATAAAAAATCTATTGTTTTAAACCAAAAAATATACATTTCATTTACCAGTTTATAAGAAAAAAAAATTAAAACCAAAAAGTGGTACGATATAGGCAACCTTACCCTAACAGCGACAGGAAGAACAAACTGCTGCAGTTAGTAGTGGCTAGAAATTTGAAATACCGATATTTAATTCGATATCTATATATACAGGGTGTCCCAGATAAGGATGCACCCTACAGAAATCTCCTAAACCATACAGAGATGGTCAAATTAGAAAAAAGTTGCGCCCTACTAAATTATGTAACTTTGTGTTTTCATATTTAAAAAACTCCGAATACTTCCGAAGATATCGGTGCAAAACCGAATTTTCGCGATTTTGTTTATATTTTTTTCTGACTCTATTTAAAGAGATATGTTAAAGTAAATTTTACATTCTCGTTGCTATTTTTTGTCCTCTACAAGCTGGTGTAATTAGATTTTTAATTCGACGTTTCATTTTTTTAAACCATCATCAACTTTTTTTTTTAGATAGTCGGGAAATTTTATTTTAATATTTTTAAATTCTTCTTCTCCTTTATAATTCCACGACATACCACACCTGGTATTAATAATACGTTTCGGACTTAAAACCCTTCATCAATAAGAATAAGTACTAAATTCATCTTGTATTTATCAACTTTCTTTTGTTTTCAAAGACAACTAAAATTAATGTGACTCTGGACGTCGATTTCAAATCATATACAATTTTTCTTCTTTTGAATAATGTTTCATAATTTTGATTAAAAAAAACTACCATTATACAACTCCTCAAAAACATAAAAATTTTACTTCAAAGAAATGAGATAAAAGTTAATTTGCACTAAACGATTTTATTAACCTAATATGTCATTTGGTAATAGTTTATTATATACCTAGTAGGAAAAGCTGAACATTCCCGGACGACCGTAAAGATTGTATGTCGAGGCGCAAGCCGAGACTGGCAATACGGAGTCCGGAAATGTGGCTTTTTCTACGAGGTATACATACTATTTTTTTGTAAATCGAAAATTATTAAAAGGACATAACTTATTACAAACAACTTGTTAAAATTTTACAATAAATATTATTAACTTTGTTCACAAATAAAGGATGCCATTAAATATTTGTGTTGTAACTATGGAAACACAGTTATATTAAATTGTCAAGCTTAAACCATTTTAGTTTACATGTAGCCGTACAGAAATAATATTTCTCCACGACCATTACTGAATGCAATAATTCCAAAATCATTTTTGATAATAGAATGTAAAAATTCTCGCTCTTGAGTTGGAATATTTATTCTGAAACACTTGCTTCTTATGCGTTGTGCATGTATTTTCATTTCATAACAAGATACGGAATGAATATTCTGTAATTGATCTAAACGACATAGGTTGGCATAAATTTCGAAACTGTCAATGGTCAGCAGACACATTTTAGTGCAAGTCAAAATATGAGTGGAAAATCGGATGAATCAGATATGGAACTGGATAATACTCCACCTGAAATTACAAATATTGCGAATAGTATTTTTGGTCGTGGAGAAAATATAGTCTGCTACTCGGTTAGAATGAAAATTCGATACTTGCAGTTCCTCACGCTCGCTACGCTCACGTTCGGAATCTTCCACTCGGATCAAATTTTCATTCCAACCTCGTTACAGAATCTACTATTCCTTACAGTACAGTAATAAATATTTTCTAACAGTTATTTTCCGTTGCCTAGCAACGACTAAGGAAATATTGACGTTTTCTTTAATAAATATTATCAAAAATGTCAATATTTCTTTCGATTTTCGGAAAAAAAATATTATTGCTAAAATTATATGGATTTGGGTGGTAGGAAACTTGCGCGAACCAACGGAATACTCGGAAATAACCAGTTTAAATTGAAAAAAAATGACTTACACGATGAAGGCAAAGATAAAATGCAATTTTATTGAATCAATATAATAAAGAACTTTTTCTGCCAAGTTCAAATTTAAATGAGGATCGTGATCGATTAACTAAATAGGAAAATTTTACCTTAAGTGGCAAACGTCGTCATTGACATTCTGTTCAAGATGGTCTGTTTTTAAGTGAAAAAAGGTTAATGGATCACTTCCGCTCTGGTTATAACTGCGAAAGGTAAGTAAAATGACAGTCGGGAGTCTATTCTCTAATTTGTTAGTTAAAGAATGAGCATTTTTTCGAAATATATATATAAATTATCTGACAAAATATAAATTGGTTAAAATTTTTAAAAAGGATTTTTTAAATATCAAAACCTTGAATTATTTTGATTAATCTATTATATGTCAAAACACTGTTGATTATGTATTAATATTGCTGGTGATATTTTGTGGCCGCGGAATAATAAGATCAAATAATAATAAACTTTATTGTTTTCTACCTCAAGGTTTAGTTCTCGGTCCTTTATTATTTTTAATGTATATAAGTGGCCTTGCGTCATTTTTTATAAATTGTAAATTTACTATGTTTGCTGATGATACAACAATACTATGGCATAGTAAGTATTGCATTGAATTAATTGAAATAATTAACAAAGGTTTAGTAAAAATTAAAGAGTGCTGTGCTCTAACCTATACTTTCTTTTAATGTTACTAAAACCTCGACTAAAACCAACATAGTTTTCTAGTAAAATTAATTTTAAATAAATCGTATTTTTAAATATAAAAACAAAACTTTTTAATCACACAGTAAATTACGTAAAAACGATATCTATAACCGTAAGTTTCGCGAAGCTTGAAAATATTAATCTTAAGGTTATGCGAACCAATGCTAAAACAATGGTGCATACGACTGATCTATTTTTAAATTGCCCTTCATCACCATATACAAATTGATACATGCTGTTTGCCTGACTGACGTCACGTAACCATAGCGTCGGTGAATATCAAAGCCATGTTGGGCGTTGGGACTTGCTTTGAGCTAACGGACACTGTCGGTTGGGGCGCGCCAAAATGCACGAGTGTTTATAATTATTTTCCATCGGAGTTAACCGTGGCCCTATTATGCATAGCTACATTCGGATTAAATTAATATTATTAATTCAAACATCATTATTTTTTAAGGGCTAAAATGGTAGCTGTATTGGTACATTATTATTTAATATTGTCGAAAAAATTTCCTCCCGGTTTTATTTTTTTTTGACGATTCGCCACTGTTACACGCTAATTTCAGGAAAAACGAAATGTATTGTTGCTCAAATGCAAAAAAACACAGTAACAATTTTCGTATTGTTAGTTCATGTGACTAGTCTCTTGAAGCAAAAGCATTTTGCTTTGGAACTTTTATGGTTGTGTTAGTGAATAAACCCCCCTTTTAGACGGACAGCGATCAATATTGACAGCGACAAGTCTTCGCGAATTATTAATAAGGAGCTATTAGGTTTTACCTGAAAAGGTGACAAATTTGTCAACTGCAATTAATGGCGATGCCGATGGGTCGAAGCATTAGGGCGGACAAAAAAATAATATTTTTCTACTCCCACATGGAAATTTGCTGTTTCCTTTACACTAAAGTAATTGGAAAAATGGGCTATTCCGGTTAACTGAACGGATATGATTTCATATTCATCCTAGTTAGGATATGAAACTGACCAATCACAGTGCTCAATTAGACAGAAACTAAATTTACATGTTGTAAATTTTACGAGTCGTTGTCTGACACTTGACAGAAGTAAGACTAAGAATTTACTTCAAAAATATGCAGATCTGTCATATGAAATTTGTTGTTTTTTAATTTAAATCAAAACAACGTTTGATGAACTAAATAAGATCGTGATACCAATAATGGGCTCTTTCACTAAATTTTGATTTGGGTTGTGGTGTATAAAGGAACATAAAATAAAATTTTTTGTGTTTTTACTTTCTGATATTTTTAAGCCATTACTGAGAAAACAAATAAATAAAAAAACTATTAGAACAAAAACGCGGACTTTATCGAAACTACGTCATGAAAATGGAACTTGACAATGTTGCCAGTGTTTTTGTAAAATGTTTATATTGTAATACGAATAATGACTGAAAAATAATCCAATAGAAATAATAGTCCAAAACGGACTTATCTGGAATGAAAAAAAATTACCATATCATTTCTGAAGTACTATATTTTGTCTTAAAATAAATTTAATAAACTTCTAAGCACAATATTTTTCTTAGACCGTATGTAACTTATAAAACATTTTACATTTGGCAACACCGAAATTAATCCCAGAAGGCAACTTGAATGACAGAGTAAAAAAATCCTAACCCACTTTATTTGTTGACATTTCAATGGTTTGATATTTTATTTTTGGTTTAAATTAATTTACATGTATAAATAAAAGTGTCTACCAAAAAACCTAAGCGTTGTGTTGTAAAGTGCTGCCCAAATACCAGCGTCAGCGTTCCAAATAAAATATTCATATCATTTCCAAAAGGAGAGGCGCAACTAATCGGAAGAAAAGAGTGACTGATGGTTAGGATTGCCCCACACGTAACTCTCGAACTCGAACCTTATAATATGGTTTGTGAGGACCATTTTAATGTGAGTATTATTTAAACAGCACAAGACATCTATAGCAATAAAAAATATTTTTTTAAAAGAAAAGAACTAAACTTGTAAGTGTTTTATGAAAAATGAATATAACTTGTGTGAAAGTCTCTTTAAATTAAATTGTATATTACTTATTTATGTTTGTTTTAGCTGCAGGAGAATGCAGCTAATTGGATTCACTATAAAACTATGGACAATAGAATATTTTTAAAGCCAGATGTTATTCCTTATTTATATTTGAAGCGTCCACCAGCATCTGAACTGAAAAGCCAGCTAACCAGATCTGCCAAAAAAAAGAAAAATGGAGTTTGTTCATGCTAGAAACAAGACTGCACTACTTGTTCTATAGTTGTACCTGAGATTAATAAAAATGTTCCTTTAAAGCTATGTTTATTATATTTTATATTAATAGTATTAACGTATTGAAACCAGATTGTCGGAGTCTTGTGATAAAAATAAATTGGGTATCAACCAAAATGCGTTTTAATTTACTTATTTCTCAAGCTTTCTACATTTTTTGACCAATTATACTTTCTTATATAAATTAAGTAGATTATAGAGTAGATTTTTAATAATAATTAACTTACCAGTAACTTTGACGGTGACATGACATGGGTAGAAATACTTTTCTCACAATCACAGTAGCCCGGTTACCTCTATTTTTATTTTACTAATTAGGCAACTTTGATTGTAAGTAAATAATGCCTGCCAATGTCATTTATGTCCAGTGAAAGTTACCGGTAAATTATATATTTTAAAAAATCTTTTTTCGACCCAACATAACTATTCTTTTAATACTAATCATAATCATAAAATTTTTGGTTGAGCTAAGCATAAGCATTAAAAGAAACCTGCCTATAAAAGGTTACCTACAATAAAGTAAAAGATGGCAAATAAACATTTTAAACTTTATTATTATTCTTTTACATGTTTAACATTAATGGGAAAATCTGGCTTTCCCAGCACATTTTTGCATAATTTATAATATTTGTACACTTTTCTTCACCTAGAGTAACTTCCATAATATTAACTTGAGGATTCCAAGGTACCAATGTTGGTCCTGCTTTATTTACTAATGAATCCAAGTCCATTTTTGCATCCCCTACCTTGGTTAGTATTGCTTATTTCCAGTAACAAATTACAGAAGTCACTGAAGGCTCTTCACTTCTCCTATGTAGCCATAAAAGAAAGACAATGCCATGTTTACAGTCTCCTAAAATACAATAAATTGGTATAAATAACAAATAAATGTCCAGCAAGCAGTCGTTGAAATGAAATTTTAAGGTTTACCATTACATTTGACAAATTAAAAGATCTTCTTCTTTCGAACCCTACTTAACTTTTACTTTGAAGGCAAAAATGTGTACTTATGGAAAACTTTACGAAGGTTACTTTAGTGTAACCCAATATATCATTGTAAATTTAAATACAGAAATCATGGACTTACCTTCACTGGCAGCCCAAACTTTGCATTCACAACTAATAACAACCTCTTATTTTAAATCAATTGTAGCTTCCACATAGTATCCTTTGTTGCGTACCTTATGTTCAGGTGTAATTTTAACATGTACAATACATAAATGATTTTCTCTTTTGACTTGAACATAGCCTACTGCATTGTCACTGTATGATGATTTTTGTGCTCTAAAAGTAAATAAAAATACATTGGTAATAAATGGAAAAGATAGTTTTAACCTCAGATCGAGCCTCAGATTAAATAATCTGACTTTAAAATTTGTTTTAGTTTATGTAAAAGCAAAGGTCGGAAAGACATAAAAAAATAATATTTTAGATAATGTATACACTTGTTGTTTAAAGGATAATTTGCAAAAAAGTCTACTTTGTTGTTTTTAACTTCAGCACTGAAAAAGTTTGAGTTTGTAACGAAAAAGTCGTTCACCATTTAGGCATTCACCTTGCGACGATTATCAGAAGATCCTTTCTTAAACTTGGTTCCATTATCAAGTAAAGAAAAAGACAAAACAAAAATTAATAAAAATTCCACACTGTTTCAGATGTCAACAAAAACATAAAAAGACGAACAGCTGTTTCCCGATCGATACGATCCCTGTAAGTTTTCATGCGCCGGTCCGCGCATGCTCAGTAGCAACGTTCTTTCAAACTTACGTCATAGATCGCGCCTGTTTTGGGTTTTTAAATTTGTTCCAATTTAAGCAGGTTTTTAATGAGCTGAAAAAAACTAATGGTATGACCCAGCAACAGTTTTATTGATCAAAACCACTTATAATAGCACCGACTTAACAATTTAAATGCCAAAACTATCAAATTTGAGAATAGTGAAAGAGCCCATTACCTACACATTTTACACAAATATAAGTTAATCTTAATACCTAATTTGTTGTTTATCTATTTTAATTTTTTCATGTTCTTTAATTATGTCTATCATATCGTTTATATGTATATATTTAAACTAGCAAATCCTGATAGAAAAATACATTGCGTATTTTTAAATTTGTTATAATAGGCGAGACAATTTACTATTTTACTTGAAATTTTTGGCCAGCTGCTACTACTGTTTGATTAGTATTTTGTCGGGGGGATGACCGGACGGTAGACCATAATAAAAACAATAGGTATAAATCCATTCTACTATTAAAACATTTGCCGCTATTTACTACATCACAAAAGATAAACACAAAATACAACTGTTCCAAAAGGCTTTATAACCTGTTCTTAAGCAACTCAAACATTTAAATTGTGTAAAACTAAACAATCACCAAACAATTAAACTAGCGGTGGGAACTGGCCCACCTTAAAACTAAGGGTGTCCACCCATTGTGTGTAAGGGATTCATTTAGTAGTAAGTCTAGGAGAAGTTTTAAAAAAGGGAGGGTGGTTTTCTGTTTTTAGAAATCACTTTTGATCGATGAGAAGATTTGGGGAAAGGAGAGACTTTTTTTTAGAAGTCACTTGCTTTTTATAAAAATATCTATCCATCCATTACACAATTTTTCTGGCGAACACAAGCGAAATAACGATACGTCAGCAGGGTTGGCATAATATATATCACTGATATATATTGTGATATATATCACGATATGCATCGATGATATTTATAGCTTGATATATATTATGATATTTATTATTGAAAAATAAATTTTAATTTACTGCCAAATTTTGTATGGTTTGGGTTGGTACTACGGTTGGTAACACTATTTAGTAATTTAACTGGCTTGGTACATATTTAATTCTCCGAATTTGTTTCGGGATCGCTTCTAGGAATCCCCTATTTAAAGGAGACACTTGGAAAAAAACTTATTTTACCCCAAGAAGTTCGTTGGAACACGATGACCGCTCTCATCAAGTCGTGCAGCTATGTTAAGATCACAAAAATTACATAGATCCTGACATAAATAAAATCATAAATGACATAAACATTGTAACGAATGCTGAATATATGCTCACCTAAAGCCAATAGCAGTTGCTTTAAACAGAGCTTAAAGGGATAAAGCGACTATTGCCGTTGTAGCTGAAATTTCGATGGTCACGAACAAACCCGAAAAAACCCGAACAGACCCGAACAAACCCTTAAACATAAAAAGCATTTTTACTGAAGGAGGGACATGACTTTAGATGCTCCATATTACTTAGCTAATATGCTTGACCATCGATTTTTTGCAAAACGTTTGAGTAACTATCAAAGAGAACAAGCATAATATGCTTATTTAAGTAAAATTAATGCAGACTTCGTTCCATTTGTAATGGCCACATTAGTTGAATCAACACCATTCCCTAAATATGTATTTGGATCTCAGTTTAAAAATACACTTCCTATGGTGCGGTGGAAAGGAATTGTTATTGAGGATGAGGATTGGCCAAATAAATAAAATTCCTGGCTTTATGTGAACAATTGCTTACTGCAGTTGCGTCTACCGCGTCCATTGAAAGAACCTTTTCATCATTTGGACTCGTGCAATCGAAACTACGCAATAGGCTTGGAAATGAAAAATCTGAAAAAACATCGTTTTTATTTAAATACTCTAATCAAATAGAAACAAAGGGATTAAGGTTTCAGACGCATATCGTTTTAGTTATTGATTTATGATGCGAATTTTAAGGAAAACGAGTAAAAAGAATAATATTTTTCTATTATATATTGGTCTGTTCGGTTTTCCCCCTTTTAGAGCTATTTTAAATCAACAAAAATATAACCCAATGCAATAAAATATGTTTTCAACAAAAACAATTAGGTATTTATTTTTAAAGATTGGTGAGAAACTGTCAAGCCTCTTACATATTCAAAGAAGGGTGGCTAGTTGTTTCTACAACATCGCCTGAAACAGACTGTAAAATGCCAAGGGTGGTTCAAGTTGAATAAAAACGAACTTTAAATTTGTGTTAACAAATTATTTTATTTACTGTATCTTCCGTTATTTACGAAAGCTACAATAAGTTAAATCAAATACAATTTGACATTGTCTGAAATCAATCTTAAATTTAAATACCGGATCAGTAACGATTGAAATAAAATATTGTTTTAAGATCAAAACAATACAACTAACTATATACAGTAATACTACTAAAAAATACTAAATCAAAAATACAATAACCTTTGATCAGGAAATAAATATAAATCTCAACAACCTATGAACAGTTGTTCAAAATCTATAAATCAAAAATGGTTTTTACATTTAAAACTTAAAAGAGCCCGAACATAATAATGCTCAAAATTAACTTTTTATTCGAAAAGATTCACTTAATGTCAAAGTCACTTTTCTATTTTTTATAATCACGAAACAGTGGTTTTTATAAATTGTTTATTAACCACAAAGCGGGTAAATCAATGTCGAATGATTTTTAAAAACTATGAAAGTTTTTTACATTTACATACAGAGGTAACTTGGATGCAACCAATTTCTTTTGATTGCAAATATTTGCAAAACTGCTCGTACTTTGATTGGATTGACAACTAGATTAGATCCTACCTTGATCTACAACAGGTCTTCTATTTTAAATAATCAAACATTTCACAAATACAAATACATCACAAAACTGTTTTTCTTATATCACATACTGAGGTCAGAGTGTAGACCTTCAGAGTGGAATTATTTTACGGGAACTTCAGAATACAATCAACTGCGATTATAACCACGAGATAATAACACGAGTTTTGTAAGAACACGAGTTATTTTTAATCTATATTGAACCTGAGAAACGGGAGTGTTTGACAGGAAATTCACAGTGAGAAATGCAGTTGATGTCTTGCTTCACTTTATTGGAGACTGCCAAAACGAGAATGTTTGACAGGAATTTGCCGAAAGCCGAGTGTGACTTGGCGCGATACGTTCAGTTGCTGACGTACAGAACGGGGGTGTCTTGCCAGCGAGATTTTATTAAAACTCCGAAAAAACAAAGCGTGACTGAACAATGTGAGATACTATTTCTATCTTCTTTAGAGACCGACCGACGGGGATGTCGGAAACGGCGAGAGATTTACGTCAAAATCGAGCGTGTCTTGACCCCGAGATATCTACTTCGTATCTGGCTTCTGATCTGACCGACGGGTGTGTCGGGCAGCAAGAAGCCTGTGACCTCCAGAAGGGCCAATGATTGATTAGTGACGCGAAATAGGGACCAATAGAAATCTATATTTTAGATTAGGGGTGAGAGAAGACAAACGAGAAATGCAAACCGTCTGTCTGTGTTCTATAAATAGAAATTTCTTGGAATGTTATCGAGTTGAGACGTGTAAATTTGTCTATTTGAGAGTTTTAAACTGAGGAAATTTTATGATTTATTCTGTTTTCGATGCATTGATTTTTAGAAAGGGCCAATTAAAGATATTTTAATGAGAGTAATAATTATTGAAAATTTAATAATTCCAGTGTTGGAACTAGTTTTCCAACATACTACCCCGCGTTGAAGGATTCATCCTTCAACTCAAAAGATAGATGAAAGTGCAAATTATTCATTTGGAGAATCACCCATATTTGGTAATGGGCAGATTTTAACTATGGATCTTTTATATATTCCATCAGCTGTTCTTAATGTGACCATTCGAACCTTTCCGTCAAGTCCGGGAATAGTTTCAATAATTCTAGCCAAAGGCCATTTAAGAGGGTAAGAATCATCAAAATCCTTTAAGAGAACAACATCATTTACTTTTACATTGCTAATGGGAGAAAGCCATTTGGGTCTATATTGCAAACGATTTTTGCAAATTGAGAACAAATTCTGAATAAGATTAGATAAGAGAAACATCGCGCAAAGTTCTAATCTTGGGAGAGATGTAGTTTTATGGGGTGCTACACGAGATTTAGAAGATAATAAATTTGAGGGAACGGTTCCATCAAAATAGAGAGTGCGAACATATACACACGCAGCATATGCCGACATGCTAGCATCAGCAAAACCATGGAACTGAACTTTTATTTTGCTTTTATTCACAAATAAATTCCTAGATATTTTTATTTTTGTGAGATTTCCAATATTAGCTATGAAATTTTCCCAAAGAGTGAGAATGTGAGGATCAGTGATTTCTGTGTCCCAGTCAATTTTTATGAGCCATAATTTCTGCATTATTAACTTTCCCAGTACTATGACACAGGAAACTAAACCAAGAGGATCATACATTTTAGCGATAGTGGAGAGGATTTCACGTTTAGTTAAACGACCTTTGATTTGAATTTCAGGGGGTGAGAAAGTAAAATTATCTGAAATAGGGTCCCATTTCAGGCCTAATACTGAACTAGGGGATTCTTCGAAATTCAAATCGTATTGCAAAGTTTTTTCTTGTGACATTTTTTCAAGAAATTCTTGCGAGTTAGAGCACCATTTATGCAATTGAAAACCATGAGAGTTTAACAGAGAGTTGAGTTCGAAATATATTTTTTCTAAATCAGTTTGAGAATCACACCCATAAATGATGTCATCGACATAGGTTTGATTGAGCAACGCATCTGAAGCAAGGGGAAATTTTTCACTATTTTTAATAGCCAAATCGTTTAAAACACGAGTTGCCAAATAAGGAGCACAGTTAGTACCATACGTTACTGTGGAGAGCTCTATACATTTAAGATCTTCATCAGGGTTGTTTCGCCAGAGAATATTGGACAAGAAACATTGCTTAGGATTAATATTTATTTGTCGGTACATTTTTTCGATGTCCGAAATTAATACGAAAATGAAGGATCTAAATCTACATAAGATATCATAAAAATCAGATTGAACCTGAAAACCTTTGAGTGTCACATCATTGAGGGACAAGCCACTGCTTGTTTTGCAACTGCCATCAAAAACTATTCGAATTTTTGAAGAGACGCTGTTTTCACGAAATACAGCATGATGGGGGAGGAAGTATTTATTAACTTCGAGATTTTTAGAATTTAATTCAACAAGAGAGAGGGGTACATACTTAGCATGACCTAAGTCTACATATTCATCTATGAATTTAGAGTAGTCACATTTCAGAGAGGGATTTTTCTCAAATTTTCTTTCAAGGTTTAAGAAACGTTTTTGTGCTATATAAAATGAATCGCCTAATTTTTCATTTTCTTGAGGGGTTTTTAGGGGTACATTTACTTGATACCTGCCATCAGGCAAAATCTTAGTGGTATTCAAAAAAATGCTTTCAGATTGTTCATCTTCAGGGGAAAGAAGAGTTTTTTGAGGTAAGTCCTCAATAGTCCAGAATTTTTCAATCAGACTATCCAATTTAAACTGTTCATCGTCAGTTTGTAAGAAGAGAGAGACATTTTGATGTACATTCCTTTGTACAGAGAGAGAGGTATTTGAGGAGGAGCTACTATGAGCAGTGATTAAATTGTGGGGAACGCATCCAGCGATTACCCAACCTAGATAGGTTTCTTGGAGTACGGGTAGGTTTCTACCGAGCTTAATAATACCTTGCAATAAAAGATTATAATAAAGGTCAGCGCCTATTAACATATCGATTTTTTGGGAGTTTCCAAATTCAGGGTCAGCTAACTGTATATTTTGAGGAATGGTTAGGCTAGATACATCTATACTAACTTGAGGGAGATTACAAGTGATATTTGGAAGAACGGCGCAAGACACTTTAAACTTATGGCGAGGATTGACCTTGGAGTGAAAGGTTAAATTGGTCATGGTATTGGAAGTTGAGCCAATTTGAGAGATGCCCGAAATGCGAAGTGTTTTATCATAAGTTTGGAGTTGTAATTTATTTACAAGATCTTGAGTGATAAAAGAACTTTGTGAGCCATTGTCCAACAGAACTCTGGCGGAGATGCGAACGCCTTGTGCGTTATACATGTAGACAGAAGCAGTAGCCAATAACACATGAGACGTTTTCGTCGAAATTGCAGAAAGAGACTGCGAGACTACGGGATGATTTTGAGAATCATTTGGGTTTGCGTTTTGGCTTAAACTTCTATTCTGAGCAGAGGAGTGATTGCGATTACTAGTGAGAATTTGAGAATTTTCATTATTTGAGGTTCGACCTTGAGAGGAATTATTTCTGTTATTATGTCCTTGAATATTTCTAGAAGGGTTTACAGTTTGGGGAGAAGAGGTCTGTCTAGGGTTTGTACTATGAGCAACGTTATTACGTGCATTTTGATTATTACTTTGCAAATTGTTATTGTAAGGAACAAGATGTAACAGTGAATGATGTTTTTGAGAACATACAGAACATAATCTAGTAGACTGGCACTGATTTGCCTGATGTTGAGAACCTAGACAATTAAAACAAAACTTTTTTGATTTAATAAAATTGTGTCTTTCAGCAACTTGTAAACCTTTAAATTTCATGCAAGTGTATATCTTATGAGTTTCATGACAAAATAAACATTTATCATTATTTACATTTGAGTTGTTCACATGAAAAGATACATTATGAGCCTTTTTTGGAACATTGCCTTCTAAACTGGCCAAATTTTCCAAAATAGTGCAGCGCTTATCTAAAAAGTTAAAAAACTCTTTGATATCTGGAAGGTTTGTAAAGCCTCTCTCAGATTCAAAAGTCCTTTTTGAGACAAAATCTAATTTCTTTTCGAGTAAGTGAACCACAATTAAATTCCAGAGTTCTTCGTGAGATAAATTTAAATTTTTTAATGATTCTACATTGCGTTTACAATTTGTAACAAAATCTCTTAAGTTTTGTGAATTGCATTTTGTAATTACTGGAATGTCTGACAAATTAAGTAAATGACTATTTATAACAGAATTTTTATTTTCATATCTGTCCTTGAGAATAGTTATAGCTGAAACAAAGTTTTGGTTTGTTACCGCAAGAGTATCAATGAGTTTTAAAGGTTCGTCCTTTAAAAATGATTTTAAATACATAAATTTTTCAATGTCACTTAAAGAGGGATACTGTATATAGTTAGTTGTATTGTTTTGATCTTAAAACAATATTTTATTTCAATCGTTACTGATCCGGTATTTAAATTTAAGATTGATTTCAGACAATGTCAAATTGTATTTGATTTAACTTATTGTAGCTTTCGTAAATAACGGAAGATACAGTAAATAAAATAATTTGTTAACACAAATTTAAAGTTCGTTTTTATTCAACTTGAACCACCCTTGGCATTTTACAGTCTGTTTCAGGCGATGTTGTAGAAACAACTAGCCACCCTTCTTTGAATATGTAAGAGGCTCGACAGTTTCTCACCATATTTAAAAGTGGTCCTTCGAGCCGGATCATTAATAGTTAAAGTTTTGATAAAAATATATGTTACTGAATCTTCCTCTATGTGAAAAATTTTCGCTCTCTCTTTTTTGCTCTCATGTGATTTTATTTTCATAGGTTACGCACTCTGCATTGTAAAAGCTGCTCGTACGACTCTCGCTCTTTGTTAATGGTGTTTTAAAGATTTTTATAAAAATTTAAAATGGCTAAAATTGAAGATTTGACTAAAAAACGCGGTAATTATAAAGGTATTATCACTCGCATAAGTAATTGGTATACAACCAATCACGATACACAAGAAAATCACTGTCAATTTAAAATTCGTTTAGAATATTTAAGTAAGGCTTTCTCTGACTATACTGAAGTTCAAGATGAAATTGAATTACTCAACCCCGATGATAAAGATCATCATGAAACTGAAGAGAAATTTTATGATTTATGTGCTAAGTTAAAAAGTAAAATTCAATCTCTTTTGGCGTTACAAAACGCAAGCTCTCCCTCAAATGTTTCATCACAGGTTACTTCTCAATCTGTGCAGAAATTCACATTAAAACCTTTAAAGGTGAAATCTCAGAATGGGTACCATTCTATCAGCTGTTTATAGCGCTTGTAGACAATAATACTACTAAAAAATACTAAATCAAAAATACAATAACCTTTGATCAGGAAATAAATATAAATCTCAACAACCTATGAACAGTTGTTCAAAATCTATAAATCAAAAATGGTTTTTACATTTAAAACTTAAAAGAGCCCGAACATAATAATGCTCAAAATTAACTTTTTATTCGAAAAGATTCACTTAATGTCAAAGTCACTTTTCTATTTTTTATAATCACGAAACAGTGGTTTTTATAAATTGTTTATTAACCACAAAGCGGGTAAATCAATGTCGAATGATTTTTAAAAACTATGAAAGTTTTTTACATTTACATACAGAGGTAACTTGGATGCAACCAATTTCTTTTGATTGCAAATATTTGCAAAACTGCTCGTACTTTGATTGGATTGACAACTAGATTAGATCCTACCTTGATCTGCAACAGGTCTTCTATTTTAAATAATCAAACATTTCACAAATACAAATACATCACAAAACTGTTTTTCTTATATCACATACTGAGGTCAGAGTGTAGACCTTCAGAGTGGAATTATTTTACGGGAACTTCAGAATACAATCAACTGCGATTATAACCACGAGATAATAACACGAGTTTTGTAAGAACACGAGTTATTTTTAATCTATATTGAACCTGAGAAACGGGAGTGTTTGACAGGAAATTCACAGTGAGAAATGCAGTTGATGTCTTGCTTCACTTTATTGGAGACTGCCAAAACGAGAATGTTTGACAGGAATTTGCCGAAAGCCGAGTGTGACTTGGCGCGATACGTTCAGTTGCTGACGTACAGAACGGGGGTGTCTTGCCAGCGAGATTTTATTAAAACTCCGAAAAAACAAAGCGTGACTGAACAATGTGAGATACTATTTCTATCTTCTTTAGAGACCGACCGACGGGGATGTCGGAAACGGCGAGAGATTTACGTCAAAATCGAGCGTGTCTTGACCCCGAGATATCTACTTCGTATCTGGCTTCTGATCTGACCGACGGGTGTGTCGGGCAGCAAGAAGCCTGTGACCTCCAGAAGGGCCAATGATTGATTAGTGACGCGAAATAGGGACCAATAGAAATCTATATTTTAGATTAGGGGTGAGAGAAGACAAACGAGAAATGCAAACCGTCTGTCTGTGTTCTATAAATAGAAATTTCTTGGAATGTTATCGAGTTGAGACGTGTAAATTTGTCTATTTGAGAGTTTTAAACTGAGGAAATTTTATGATTTATTCTGTTTTCGATGCATTGATTTTTAGAAAGGGCCAATTAAAGATATTTTAATGAGAGTAATAATTATTGAAAATTTAATAATTCCAGTGTTGGAACTAGTTTTCCAACAAAGATAAAAATTAAAGTAAAAATTTTAATTGAAACATTTTTTATGGAACAAGTGTGATAATTTATAATAATAAAATAAATAGTGCGGAAAAACACGAGAATGCTTTATTATGAACATACAAAACGGCACTTAAGAAGGAATATTTCAAAACCTAAGCATTTGCACCAAAAACTGCTCTTAGATCTACGCTCCTAAAATACATGATTTCTGAAAAATCATTAATTTTGGCGTGGTGAGCGATATTTACTTTATTTCTAATCATGAAAAACCGAGCCCGAAAAACGCTGGTTAGAGTCATACGTCGTATGTTAAAATTTTGGATTGACACCAATATTCATATTGTTCACAAATATAAAAAATGTTTTTTTTTAAATAAAAAGCCAGCTAGGAATATCAAAAAAAAAAAAACATTTACAAAAACAAATTTAATCCAACCATGCAGAGGGGATAGGTAAAAATTTAATTTTCAAAATATGAAAATAGGTGAATTTTAAACAAACTTTGGGCGTGGCCCCGAAAATTTTTCTTCGCTTGCGGCGCTTTTCCGCTTTCTTCACTAGGTACAATATCATAAAATACATGACTGTCTCTCTCTCTCCAGAAAAAACAATGTCCTACTTACGCCCCCTGAGCCCCCCCCCCCCCCCCCCAGCATATTTTCTGGCTAAGCCACTGGATGCAATAATACGTATCGTTGTTGATCAATACCCACCCGGTACTTCAGCGGTACTATTTTTATCGCACATTATCGAAATGATAAAAAATGACATACCACATCATTATGGTGGAACATAATTAAATAAATATGCCATAAAAAAAACATTTTTATAATAAAAGAATTTATTAATCTTACATGGATATAACTGTAAAAATTTATATGATAGCAACCATCCATTACCATTTCTAATCTGAAATACAGTGAATTGTTAGTCAAAGTCGGGGTTTCTGGCGAGCCAAATTATTTTACGTAGACGGAATTTATTTTTATGCATCAGTCGTGATGAGGTGTTGACTTTACTGTGATATATTTGACTTGTTTCGTGTGTTTTCTGTGAAAGTGTGATTATTCACCAAAACAAAGCATGTTTTATTTTGTTCTTGCAGTTGTAGTTTTAGTGGTGTGGCACTATCTGTCCAAAGAAGGGGGTAAACCAAAAGTGAGTGGAGTATTTTTTTTATTATATTGTAAGGTTTGATATGATTAATCTGTGACCTTATCAAATTTGGCAAAACATCGCCTTCTTTAAATGTCAATCATTTCTAAATGTTCTACTGGCGTATTATTACTGAAACTATCAAATTTATCTACATTGCCTTCAGTAATACATATAGGGCGTTCGGCCCAAGCTTTTTGCACTGCAGCCTAGTGGCTTAATATGCGCCTCTGTCTTGCTAGAAAATATTTGTTCCTTTTACAAAGTTCAGCGGATTTCTACCAAGTTTGCCATGCGCCACCGCATTAGATTATTCTTCGGGTCAGTGATTCGCAGCTATATATGATATGTGAGGCGGTTTCCTCCTCTTCGCCGCAAAGTCTGCATTCAATAGGACCAAGTTCCTAGGAATAGGTAAAAAAACTACTTAAATTTCAATCGCCCCTATTTTCTCCAAAATTCGATAAATTCATTCCATTTAGCCTATTGGCTATCTCTTAGACCACTTACAATATGTTCTTTTGCTTTGTCTTATTTATACAGGGTTATGGCTAAAATATCAAGCCGTGTAAAATCTTCATTTATTAGTGTGTTGGTTACAGTTTTATGTTAGCTACTTACTGTACCCATTTTTTTTTTGCTGGGGTTGGCGAAAGAGCCAGTATACTTAGGCCTATATAAGGCCCATTGTATTCCCTATCGTATGGGTAATGTCAGCCAGACGGGACCTACAGCTTAACGTGGAATCCGAACCACGTGTATGTATTAGTTATCCTTCTTACGCCCCCAGAGGTCCATGACGCCCTTTTCCATCCCGATACTAGGAATGCATTCTTTTATCTACTAAATTTCGGACATAGTTTTTTTTATTATGCGTATGCCCACTCCGGGGATCGAACCCGGACCGCCACGGTCGAATGCCAGTTCCTCACCTCTGAGCCACCGCTGCGGTTATGGGTACAGTAGGTACCATCGCGCCGATAAAAAACTGGGACAGGAAATTTTTCTATTTTCTCCTAGACTATTAAGAATAATTTTACATCAAGCCTGGTACCAGTAAAATGTCATGAAAATTTGCATGTCAATAAAGATTGTCACTTTATGATTGACTCGTCAAACATACAATCATATATTATTTGTAAATATGCCACAATTAACCCCCCAGCAAAAGGCAATTATTTATAGTCGGTTGCGAGATAGTGTTGCTATTAGGGATATTGCAGATGAACTGGGAGTAAGCAAGAATACCGTGCTATTGGCAAAACAAAAAATAGCAAGACATGGTACTATTATTAGGAATGCAGGTTCTGGTCCCCCTAAAATTTCTACTGATGATCATGATAGAAGACTGGTTAATTATCTAAGGGATCATCCCTTCGAAACTGCAATCAAGGCAAAAGAAGAGACGAATTTTCCAGGTTCTGCAAATACCGCTAAAGACAGGGTTCGAAATTCCGATATACGAAGCCGTTGTGCTGCCAATAAAAATTTTTTAACGGAAATAAATAAACAGGGCAGGTTAGAATTTGCACATGAATATATTAATCAAATAAATTTATGGGAAACAGTTATATTTTCTGACGAGAAAACTTTTCAGTCATGTAATAATGGGAGAATTCGGGTGTATAGGCCTTCCGGCATGCGGTATGATGAGAGATACACCCACAAAACCAACCAAAGTGGGCGTTTCTCCATAAATGTTTGGGGCTGGATTAGCGCTAGAGGACCAGGACTTTGCCAAATCGTCGAAGGAAGACTAACTGCAGCAGTATACGTTAATATACTAAACGAAGTGATGATACCATCGGTAAACGCTGTATACGGTCAAAATTACACATTTCAGCATGATAATGCTCCAATACACACAGCGCGCATTGTACAAAATTTTCTCCAAGAAAATAACATAGCAGTTCTTCCCTGGGCTTCGAAGAATCCCGATTTGAACCCGATAGAAAACATTTGGGGTGCCATGGTCAAATCTATGTATAAACATGATTTTCCACCTAGAAACAGGGATGAATTACGTCATAGGATAAATCAAGCTTGGGATGAAATAACTGTCGAATTATGTAGAAACTTAGTTTTAAGTATGCCACAAAGGCTCCAAAAAGTAATAAACAGAAATGGTTCTATGACCAAATATTAATTTTGTGTTGTTTTGACAAACTTTGTGTTCACAATTTTTTTCTTTTTATTAAATGTATTTTATTACCTGTATTAGCTTTATTTATTATTTTGTGGTAACGGTAAATATAATAATTTATAAAATATTTGACTTTAAAAAAATCTAATAAATTTACTTTATCCATATTATATGATGTCTCTCAAATTTAACCACCCCGTATCGAAAAATACAAAACATTCCATTATGTAACCTAGGTTACTTTTTAAATTTTGAATGTTTTTCCTTTTTAGCTCTAGACACCTTTTATAGTCTAGGGGATATTTGTATTTCTTACATTGTTTTTGTAAATCTCTTGTCCCACTTTTTTATCGGCACAATAGTACTATTACAACCGTTATAATTAAATTTCAAAAATCGTGATATTGTCCATTATGAACTGAAAACGTCATTGAGCAAGCCATTCTTATTTTTAGCCCTACAAAAACTTGTTTCCCAAAATAATATTCATTATCTCATTGTGTTTTGCGGTGTTATCATAATCTTGTCTTTAGATAAGTACTATTTAACTTATGCACAACTACTTATTTCGTATTATTTAATTATCTTTATGTATTAAATCGTCGTGATGACGTCTTGCGTCATCGTGACAGAGGTGTATCCATTCCATTAAGAATAAAATAAGTGGTGAAAACACCTTATCGCCATCTGTAGGAATCAACTCGAATGCAGAAGACAGAGCCAATATAAGTAGTGAACGCGCGCTTTCGCTGTTTTTGGAGTTGCTTCTCAGGGTATGGCTTTCCGTAGAGTCCTAATAAGGGCGAAACGGGCGTCATTGTCTACCTGTGTCCCAGGGAACCCATTGTTTTGGCGTCCCTGTGTACTGTAATCTTTCGAATATATACTATGCATTGTCTTTTATCAAAAATATAACTAGTGCATACACGTGGTTTGAATCCAACGCTAAGCTGTGGGTACCGCCTGGCTGACATTACCCAGACGATAGCGGATACACTGGGCCTCATAGACCAACAAAAAAAATTAACCATGACCAAGCTTATAGTCTATTTCAGAAAGGTGTAGAGTAATAAAAGTCCATTAGGTATGCAAAGGGACTGCAGAGTGACCCAACGAATATTTAAGCTACTTTCATAATTTGGCATTGATTTCATTGCAAACTTCTTTATTTTCATCAAGTGCAGGTAGTACCACCCGGGTTTGGGTCAATTTGTGGGTTTTGCCTATTGTTATCCAGTCACAAACATTGAAAATGGTTTGTCAAAAGCGTGCATTATGTACATAGTATTAGGTACACTTATTTTTTATTACAAATTATAAAAAATACAAAAAATACATTATACAGAAATTAAATTATAAAATATCATAATATTCTTCGTTCTCGGATTCTTCGTCATCCGAGGAACTGTCATCTCCTCTTGACGTTATAATTAACGGGTCGACGGTCTGATCGATCAGGTGATCAAGATCCCACATTTGCTCCTCTTCTTTAATGCCATGATGGACTGCTTTTCGCCAGTTCCCTGGTGTTCTTAATGGCTTGTTTAAACAGTAGCTTAACGTTTTTCATTTTGAATGTCGTGTTGTGTCTTGCTACAAATCCTTTCACTTGCGCCCATATAAGTTCTATATGATTTAGATTGCAATGATATGGCGGTGTGCGCAGCACAGTTACACACACTATGTTTTTCACCTATATCTTCCACGGCATATTTCATAAAACGATGTTTGTGTAAATTTGCTATAGCTAATAGTTCCTTCTTTATCAAATTATCTTCTTTTTTTTTCTTTGGTTAGTTATTATAAATAATTTAAAGCACAAAATTTACCTGCGCCTATGGCCGACACCGAAATTAAGCCGAACTGGACGGAATTTCCCATGTTATTACTCTACGCCTTTCTGAAATAGACTTTAGACAATACGCCTTGTATCATAACCGACTTAACTAAAGAAGATTCATGTCTTGTTCCAGAAAGATTATCAGGAATAAATTAATTAGGCAACTTTGACGGTAACAAAATTTATATTGGATTACGTGATTTTTTAAAAAACAAGCCTAATTCTTGATATACTAAGCAGACAACTTTGATAAATATAAATAATTATTTCTGTCAATGTCTTTGATTTTACACCAATATTGTTTGGTTAGTTAATCATTGTTTAAAGTTTTTCTTCATGCCAAATTTTAATCTACCGTTGCAATGATGGCCCATGTAATAAAAGCTATGCCACAACTTTAGCCGGACACTGTACAATGTACATAAGTTTACTGAAAGGCTAATTTATTATTTATTTATTAAACCAAGAAGGCATCAATTTGGGTCGTATACTTCAGTAATAAATAATGTATTATTTCTTTGAAAAGAAACGGAGTGGTATTAGGTTAAATCAATTTTATTATCCTGATAAGAACTGATACCATTTTAAAGTTCTCTGTTTAGTAGTGAGGGACTGCCTAATATTAAATTAAACAAAAATGGTACCGATTAAAGTGAATCAATGTGTAGAACGTTGTACAAATTTATTTTGGCTAGTGACATAGTAAAACTTTTTTTTATTGATCAGAGTTTTTACGTTGGTGTTTTTAAGCCGTAATGGCAGTGAAGTTCGATATTTAATATTAGGGGCTCTTAAATGGTAAGAGATGTACAAAATGTTGAATTGTTGGTGCTCCGTACTTTCTTACAAAATATATTTCTTCACTAGTGCTGTAATAGATGCCTTTACAGCACTAGTACTGTAATGGAAAAAAACACGGTTTTATTAAAATTTTGCTGTTAAATAAAACCACACTTTTTAGAAGAATGATTTATTATTAACAATAATAAAATTAATTACCAATTATTAAAGAAATATAACACTTAAGGTTTATTATAAACATTAATAATACACTTTTTACAGTTAGAAATTTGTATACCAGAAGTGGATGTGATGGAGCCCTTTACGTTCGAATTTCCAATCATTAAATCCGTGTCTGACCCCATGATCTTCTTTGCTATTTGTTTCTTATTTTCTAAAGAATTCTCAACGTAGCCTTCTGCCGCAGAAGAGGATTTCCAGCCCCCATGACGCTTTAACATGGTGGTGCATATCTGCACCACCATTAACTAGGATGGTGGCTGAGGACCTCCTAAAACAATGTCCACTGTATCCTTCGGGATTATTCAATTCAAGATTTGTTGCAATCTTTTTTGGTATACTTCCAAAACTATTAATTCCGACAGCCTGGAAGGTGCATTTTCCTTTTCCATAGAATACAAAAAACCGCCTGTGAGTTGCATTAAGAGGACGAAGTTTAGAATACTTTCGAAAAATACTTAAACAGTTGACACCTGTCACATTTCCTTCTGTTATAACAAATTCTCGCATAATTTTGGTTTTCGAGAATGGAATCACAATTTTTATATACAAATCATTGTGTTCAATATGATCCAACATTAACTTAGCAGTTCCTCGCGCCGACAAGCCCCAAAAATGCCGATTATCATAACATCCTTCATAAGTAAATATGTTTCATCATCTGCAGTACTAAGAAACTTACATACAGCTTCCTTTGTGAAAACTTTGGACTTTTTGGCCTTGTAACTCTCTGAACTTCTTTTTAAAAATGCGATTAGTTGAGAGAATCTGCTTATACCTTGATTTTTCTTGACTGAAATCATAGTTCTCAACATTGAGTAGTGAGTCCATAGTGTAGATGGTTTCTGGAAGCGTTGCTTTACGGAAAAATAACCCAAAAGGATTTTCTCAGACACCTCCTTTATTTTGTTAGCTTTGCACCAATCTTCAAACTTCTGATACTCCAACTCATACCGCGCCTTGGATTTTGTCGGAACTAAAATTGAGATCGCTTCGTTTGCCGCTGCTTCTATATCAGAGGGTAAACTTCCATCAGAATCGCTCATTTTGAAAAACGCTTTTTATATTTTTGAATTTGTTTGACAATGTTTCGACAGTAACCATGCGAAACAGTAACTATGCGAAAGGTAACATAAAAAACTTAAAAATATATTTCTTTGTATCTCAGTCGTCAAGCTATTTTTTCTACTCCTATATTAGTAAACATTGTTTTACGTACAGTTTCACTCTATAAGTAAATCCATTCTTACGCACAACTGTGCGTAAAGAATGAAAATTCGAAACTGTGCGTTATGCCTATAGTCTATATTCAGAAAGGTGTAGAGTAATAAAATTAGAAATTTCGTCCAGTTCGGCACAATTTCGGTGTCGGCCACAGGCGCAGATAAATTTTATGCATTAAATTATTTATGATAACTAAGCAAACAAAAAACAGATAATTTGATAAAGAAGGAACTATTAGCTATAGTAAATTTACACAAACATCGTTTTATGAAATATGCCGGGGAAGATATAGCTAAAAAACATATTGTAACTGTGCTGTGCACATCGCCATATCATTGCGAACTAAATCCTATAGAACTTATATGGGCGCAAGTGAAAGGACTTGTAACAAGACACAACACGACATTCAAAATGAAAGACGTTAAGCTACTGTTTGATTAAGCCATTAATTAAATGACACCAGAGAACTTGCGAAACCAGTTGACAGTTCCTCAGATGACGAAGATTATGATTTTTTATAATTTAATTTTTGTATGATGTATTTTTTGTATTTTGTAATTTTTTTATAATTTTTAATAAAAATAAGTGCACCTAATACTATGTACATAACGCGCGCTTTTATCACACCATTTTTAGTATTTGTGAATGGATAACAATAATAGGCAAAACCCATAAATTAACCGAAACCCGGGTGGTACTACCTGCACTTGATGAAAATAAAGAATTTTGCAATGAAATCAATGTCAAATCATGAAAGTGGCTTAAATATTCGTTGGGTCACTCTGTAGTCCCTTTGCATACCCAAGGAGCTTTTATTACTCCACACCTTTCTGAAATATATTATAGTAGATTATTATTTTTTTAAATGTACCTACCTTAATTTCCTAAATTTTCTTTCCAGGATGAATTATCCGAAAAATCCCTTCTCGCAGCGAAAAAAGACGAGCTCGATGCAGCGGCCAAGCAGTGGAAAGTCCGGGTGGAAAAAAGCGATGCGGAAAAATTTTCGGTGGCCGGAAAAATGGGAGAGAAAATAAAGAATGCTGTTCCTACTATTAACATCCCTTCGGCAGAGAAAACGAAAAGAATCCCGCAGGCTAAAAGATATAAGGGAAAAGAAGGTAAGCGATGATAATAATGTATGTATATTATATACACGATAAGTATGGGACAGACTCTCGAAAGTGTCTCGGAAGCATTAAAAAAAATCTTTCATATAATATCGTTCTTTCAACTATCGTCAATTTGAGGTGTTAGTAAGGTGCTGTGTATTCTTAGTTTCCTGCTTTCGCAAGAATAATAACACCGAACGATAAGCAAAATAGCTGTAAAATTCATTTTAAAATCTTAAAATCGGCTTTATTGGTTCACGATGGAAACTTAAAAAAATATATATTTACATTCAATGATTCACATAGCAACGTTGTAAACGTGATAAGAGAAGTGGCAATACCGCCTACGAAGTTGACAATTTTATAATATTTAAAAACTAAATATACAGGGTGTCCCACCGGGAACCGAATCGATCTATATATAGAAAACTATACATAGGAAAATTTTAAAAATTTAACAGTAGGTATGCTGTTGCTGATGGGGGCGACCGGGCTAAAATATTTTCATAATGGTGGCACTTCCGGTTATATCGGAAGTAAGTGTCAACTTGCTTAATTTAAATGGGATACCCTATATATTATTACATTTTTGCATTCTACGCAAGATTCTAGGCAGATTTTGTATACCATGTCCTATACCTATATCTAAACGTTTTTGACATATGATATGAATGCATGCCGGCATGGTTATTTATTATTGTCAAATAGCAAGTGACAGCTTCAATGCCGTCATAGCCAACTAGGAGCAACTGAACTTAAAATCTGCTGCAAGATCGCCATATAAAAATACTAAATTGGCAATATTTCGAAAACTAAAAATTTTTGGGATATACAATTTCACACAAACTTACCCTTATTTTTAATGCTAAATAAGAAATAATTATAAAATTTGGGTGTTTCTATTTAAAAATCTAGACTTTTTGCAGTTTTTTCAATTTCATTTTTAATCTTATTTTTTAAACACCCTGTATTAATAATTATCAAAATATTATAAAAAATCTATTAAAGCAGGTCCTTTATAACAAGGAATCCCACTTACATTAAATAAATAAGGCTTCTTTATAGAAAAAAATTGATAAGGCTTGCAAACGTTTTGACATAAAAATTCAAATATGTCAAAAACGTTTAGACATAGGTATAGGACATGGTATACAAAATCTGCCTAGAATCTTGCGTAGAATGCAAAAATGTAATAATATATAGGGTGTCCCATTTAAAATAAGCAAGTTGACACTTACTTCCGGTATAACCGGAAGTGCCACCATTATGAAAATATTTTAGCCCGGTCGCCCCCATCAGCATCAGCATACCTACTGTCAAATTTTCAAAATTTTCCTATGTATAGTTTTCTATATATAGAACGATTCGGTTCCCGGTGGGACACCCTGTATAAATTTTTAAATACTACTTATTTTTATTTACATGTATAAAATTATTCTATATCTATAGTCTATTTGAGAAAGGTGTAGAGTAATAAAAGCTCATTAGGTACCTATGCAAAGGGACTACAGAGTGACCCAACGAATATTTAAGCCACTTTCATAATTTGGCATTGATTTCATTGCAAAATTGTTTCTTTTTATCAAGTGCAGGTAGTACCACCCGGGTTTAGGTCAATTTATGGATTTTGCCCATTGTTATTCATTCATAAACACTGAAAATGGTGTGACAATGGCATGCATTATGTACCATTGCGCCCAAAAAAAACTGGGACAGCAAAATTGTTGTTGTAGAGTAGCTCCTTGACTATAAGCAATATGTAAAATCTGAGGAAAGGTTATCATTGTTGTTATAATAGTTGTCATGGAAGTGAAAAGGTTTAACACCAAAACAACAATACTATATTTTTAAAAATACGAGAAAAAATGAATATTTGCATATGTGTTTAAAAAATAATTGTAACAAAAATAAAACGAGATTTTTTAATATTACCATATTTAAACATATTTATAATAACATGGTTTTTAATATTTGGTAGTTGCACCGTTATTATCGATTAAGACTTGTAAACGTCGTTGCATACTTATTACTAGGTTTCTCGTATACTCTTGCGTTGTTGCATCCCATGCTTGCATTATCCTTTGGTTTCATCCTGAGTTCTAGGGTAGAAGTTGTGTTTATACATAAATTTTGTCATCTCACCCCAAACGTTTTCAATTAGGTTGATATCAGGACTTTTCGAAGGCCACGGCAGAATTCGAATTTGATTTTAATCTAAATAATTTTGAACTATGCGGCCTTTATGTATAGGAGCATTATCTTGTTCAAATATAAAATCTTGACCAAATACTGCGTCGACAGATGACATCATAACTTGGTTTAGTATGTTGCAATATAATGGTGCATTGAGCCTCCCCTGCACTATTTGGCAAACTCCTGGGCCCCTTGCACTAATTCAGCCCCAGACGTTAATAAAAAAGCGTCCACTTTGATTAGTCTTATTTGCATATCTTTCATCGTATCTCGTACCAGAAGGCCTATAAACGTGGATTTTCCCATTATTGCATGATTGAAAGGTTTTTCATCGGAAAATATTACGGTTTCCCATATATTACCTTGATTTATATATTCATAAGCAAATTCTACTCTTCTCTGTTTGTTTGCTTCGGTCAAAAATATTTTATTGGCAGCACAACAACTTTTTATATCTGAACTACGAATTCTTCTACGCGCTGTATTAGCCGAACCAGGAAAATGTGTTTCTTCTATAGCTTTTATTGCTGCTTCGAAGGGATGATCTTTTAGAAAATTAATTAATTCTATATCTTGGCCGTCATTCGAAATTTTAGGGCGACTAGAACCTGCTTTTCTTACAAGACTTTCATATTCTGCAATTTTGTGCTTAGCCAATAACACGGTATTTTTGCTAATCCCTAATTGATTTGCGATGGTTCTTATTTGATGATTGCCCATCTCTCAATCACGTGTAAATGATCGCCGAGATGATCGCTTTTTGCTCAGTGATTAACGCGGGCATTTCAAAAAATATTTCTTTTAACACGTCACTGTCAATCACATAATTAAATTAAATTGAAAACTTCAAAACAAGCTAATAGTCTGGGAGATTCAACTACATTTTGCTGTCCCAGTTTTTTTTGGGCGCAATGGTACATAGTATTAGATACACTTATTTTTTTTAACATTATAAAAAAATACAAATTACAAAAAATACATTATACAGTAATTAAATTATAAAAAATCATAATATTCTTCGTCATCTGAGGAACTGTCATCTCCTCTTGACGTTACAATTAACGGGTCGATGGTTCAATTCAATCAGAACCATTTAGCACTTTATTTTTTAAGAAGTAATATATTAAATTTAGTGACAAATTTAAAGTATTATATTAATTCATTAAATAATCTATCCAAAATTGAAAACGGAGTTTGTATTTCTTATAGTTTTTGAGAGTCTATGCAATAATTTAAGAGACTCAAATTTAGGACACCCTGTACAAGAAAAAATTATTAAATTATGAGTCAGTTAGTTAGAGATTAAAAGATAAGTGATATCAGATGAAAAAAAACAAACTAAAGACTGCTTTATTTCGAAAGTGAGCAGGTACTAAGTGAAACCCAAGTAAAATGACCCAAAGTTGTTTAGGTGATTTTATAGATGGTAATTATTAATTTTTTAGAAATTTTCTAAAATAACTGTACAAGGAGCATATCCTTATTGTATGTAATGTTTGCTGTGTAAATATGTATCTTGAGCGGTGAATGGAATATACCGAGAATATATTATCATAAGTAGCAGTTCGTAAAAATTATTTTTACGTATGAGTTCACCTTTAAAAAATTAAACAAGTCGTGGCTATTGTTAACGTTGCAAATGTTCTGTTCAGCACCAATATTTTTATGATATTTAAAGTTTTTAATACGCACGAATGAAGAAGTTGCGAACAAGCAAGAGTTCGGTAATTACATGAGTGCGTAATTGCTTTACAACACGCAATACGTACTATACTTTTTCTACAACTCTTACTAATAAATTAAAGATCGGTTTATATAAAACAAGCAGTGTGCTCACAAAATTTTTAAAATTCCAGATTCATCGTCGACGCCATCATCTCCTGAAAAGAACTCCCATTTTGATCTCACTAGAAGCAGGTCTGCAATTTCTCCCATAGCCCTTAGTAGAAATCTAGCAGGTAAAGTTATTATACGGGATGAGTCTTAATTTTTTTTTAGCTGGGTATATAATTCATTAAAATAAACATTTTTTTTTGAATTTTGAATGTACCATAGAGCTTTTTTAGGAAGTAATCTTTAAAAACTCCTTTCAGATATCACTACAACACCTACCAAAGTTCAAAGCCGAGTAGTTGCCATCCCGAAACCCGATGATTTTACTTTTACAACATTCTTCGAGAGTGTAGAACAGTCGAAAATAAATACCGAACGATTGGAGATAAAGTCTGAAGATTTTGACGCTATCGAGAGACAATCGTTGTTAACTTACAAGAAAAATGTACAGGTGTGTATTCTAGTTCGTAATTTTATCATGATCTAATTTGGATATTTTAAAATATTTATTAATATAAAATAGAGAAGCACCTATTCATTCTTCAAAAGATACATTCAGTATATTAATTTACCAGGTACAACATATTTTCACAAGATTACTAAATGTGTTCAATAGGTTCGACGAAGAAGAGGTGCCACTAAAAATCCAATCAAGGCCTTAGCTGTTAGAACAGATATTGCCGATGAATACACCGAAGTTATAACTGGAGTTGCTGAGAGAGAGAAAAAAAGACTGAATATTGAAAAACGTTAGTATCTTTAACAATATTATTGTATCACTACTTTAAAACTACTTATCATCTTCACCGAATCATTAAACTTGACTGCATTTCTTAGGATTTTCCTAAACTTAAAATTTCTGTATTTACATTTCAGTTGCGCAGAACTCAAACAAAGCACTCGAAGCACTAGCAGGTCTAGCTAGCAACGAGGACTTCAAATCCGTAGCGCTTAAAAAGGGCACAGCTCCGACCTTATTGCAACCCTGGAGTGACCTTATGCTTCTACAAATTAAGGGTCGACGCCATATACAAACCCGATTGGTCGAACCTGTTGCCAGCAGCATTAATGAGGGAGATTGCTACGTTCTAATTACTCCTACAGGACTGTATAACTATATTGGAGCCTATTCGAACGTAATCGAGCAATCTAGGGCTGCGGATGTGGTGAATCACATACAGAAAACCGGTGATATGGCATGTAAAGTGACGAAAATATTTAACGTGACGAGTAAAGATGCGTCTAGGAGGCATTTGGAGGCCTTCTGGAGGCTTCTCGGAGCTCAAGACATCCCCGAAACTGTAGGAGCTGGACATCCTAACGAAGACGAGACATATGAGTCGAATATTTTACATACCAACATGATCTACACTGTAGAGGACAATGAACTAGTTCCATATGATTCATACTGGGGTACTATACCCAAGATTGAGATGCTTCATGAAACAAATATCATCGTATTCGACTTTGGATCGGAGATGTACGTATGGAGTGGAAAGAACGCCGCTGTGGAAAAGAAGAGACTTGCCCTGAAGTTAGCCAAAGAAATGTGGGATGAAGGATTTAACTACAGCGATTGCAACGTCAATCCTTTGAATGTTGTATCAGCGCTTGGTGAGAGGGAACAGAAAGATCTTCCTTTGAAGGGAGATAAGAGGCCACTATGGGCTTTGTTTGCTAAGATCACTCAGCACAGGGAGACGGTGTTATTTAGAGAGAAGTTTTTGGATTGGCCTGACTTTTCAAGAGTTATCAGAGTCAGAAATGGCGATGAAGGTAGATTTCTTATTACAGTGTTTAGATTTTTAGAAAATTATAATAAAAGCTAAATGTCAATACAAAAGGATTATCGTGCTCTTTGAAATGGTATGATAGATCTAAGAAAATTATTTAACATTAAACTTTGATCTAGTTTTTTATTTTTATTATTCATTTATACGGTTAATCGATCCTATGAGGCCTTTTATATCCACATGAGTCTAATTTGATTTCTTTTTAGGTCTAAAACGAAGCAAAGGTTCCATTGAGATCAAGCCCTGTAACGCCGATGAAATGTTTAAAGAAAAAGGCCACGACCCTGATTTAGTAATTGGAAATACTCACCTAGGTCGTGGTGATCGATACTTTGACGAAGAAACACGTAGGCTCGTTGAATACGATACTCTGGAGATCAAAGCCTGGAGGATCTTGGAAAACACTCACGAAGAATTAGGAGAGAAATCGATAGGGCAGTTCTACGATGGAGACAGTTACATTTACTCCTGGAGGTTCAGGCAGACTGTCAAGGGTAGGGAATTGAACGGCAAGCCGTCCAAGCACGCGCAGGTGGGGCGGGATATGTGCATCTTCTTCTGTTGGCATGGGAGCTACTCCTCCATCAACGAGAAGTGTACTGCTGCCTTTTTGACTGTTGAATTGGATAAACAAAATGCGCCCCAAGTTCGGGTTGTTCAAGGTATTTCATATACTTTCTTTGAAACCATTATAATCATGATATTTTATATTAAAATAGAAAGAAGTTTCTAAAACCCATAGTTATACAGGGTGCTACAAATTTATGTGCGTACAAGGGGATCTCGAAAACGGTAAGAGATATGAAGATGGTTAAATTGAGGCAAAGTTGTGTATTTTGGAGCTTAATAATTTGGTGAAAGGAAATTGTAAATATTCCGAATACCTTCGGAGATATCCGAAAAAAAAAACGAAATTTTTACTTTTGGTTTTTAATTTTTTGTGCCTTTATTTTAGACTTAGGAAAGAAACAAAAAACACTTTCTTATAGTCGTTTTTTATGTTCTACAATATGGCGTATTAGTTTTCAAATTGGACGTTTCGTTCTTTAGCAGATACCGACCCTAATTAATTTTTTTTAAATAGGGACCTGGAATTTTTAAAACAGTTTTAAGGACTTCAAGGCATTGGAAATTTAATACAATTTAAACGTTTTTAAAATTTTTACGCGAGGGGTAAACCACTGCCTTAAATTTGTACAATAAAATACCCTTTTTAACAAAAAATACCCAAAAATACCTTGTTTTCTGAAAAATACCTCAAAAATACCCAAAAAATACTCAAAAAATACTTAAGAATACCCGAAAATAGCTAAAAATAACTCAGTAAAAAATAACTTTCGCTAATGACCTTGCGTATTATTTATTTCATTTTAATAAAGATACACTATTTATAGGAACAAATTCTTAAACTAAGCCACTTTTGTGGGTATTTGGTTTTGGACTTGGCTGAATAAAATAAGTATAAAACGTTAGTAGGTACCTACCTCGGTACCTACTTACTAAAAATACTATATAAATTTTAATGATTTAAATTATGATTAACTCTAAAAACACAAATATTTAACCGAGTATTTAACTTAATAAATTCTCTCAGTAAATTTGACCCTCTGTCAAGCGGGTGCTCAAAGTAGTGGAGCTAAACCAACAAAACTAACCACTATTAGGGGCTTAATACTAGGGCTCAGAATTATTAAAATATAAGTATTTGAGTAGTCGTTTGGTATCGAGTTTGGTATGTGATTCGAATAGTCGAATAATTCGAATATAGTCGAATAATTCGAATATAGTCGAATAATTCGAATAACCTGTCGACCTGTCGTGCTTATAATATGTAATACTTCTATTGCTAGTCGGGCCGGAATTATTGTTCCGCAAACATTACGGTGTGGACTGATATATCTCTCTTTGTCGCTCTCCACAAATGTGGAGGAAACACACTTGAAAGTACCAAATAATGCCTAAAAATACCTAAAAAAATACACATAAATACTTATAAAATACCCAAAAATACCCAAAAAATACCCAATAATACCCAAAAATACCCATAAATACCCAAAAATACCCAAAAATACCCACAGCTTGTACAATAAAATACCCTAGTGGTTTACCCCTCGTTTTTACGTTTTGTCATCAAATAACACATCAATTATATTTTATATTATCCTCTCTTTACTATTACGGCCCTGGCCAATTATTTTTTAGATTACTTAAATATTAAGATTACATTACAGGAAGTTATGGTGTTTAGGCCGTTTAAAAAGATTTATCGTCACAATACTCTAGGAAGTAAGCAAGTTTTTAAGGCATAAGAAGTAATTCAATTTTTTATTAGTATTTTATTTATTTTATTAATATAACGTATACTTTAAGTCCTATGATTTTTTGCCTTAGACCTAGACCAAAATACTGTAAAACAGAAAAAAAAGGCTTAGTGAAAAAAAGTAACTGGAGTGTTAGTTTAGTTATGTTACTGTGATGCGCTTACGTTTGTTTCAAAAAGAATGTCAAGATATTTTTACTGTTTATACGATCTGATGATGCCAGTTTCAGGCGAAACGTGAAACAAAAACAAAGAGACAGAAAAATATTTGAGACCGAGACTTTGGGTCTCTTTTCTTACAAAATATCAAATATCAGGCCACTTTGTGTAAAAATGAACGGATTGTTCGAATCAGAAATCTTTTGTTTTTTTTAGTTTGGCTCTAAATGTTCAGGACCGTAATGAAAGAAAAAAGATAA
The DNA here is from genome assembly GCA_935413205.1 of Polydrusus cervinus. NCBI lineage: Eukaryota > Metazoa > Arthropoda > Insecta > Coleoptera > Curculionidae > Polydrusus > Polydrusus cervinus. Next base: position 25,659,760 of record OW284518.1, read on the forward strand.
TTTGAAGAATGTGTTATTAGATGACAAAACGTTAAAATTTTAAAAATTTGTACATTGTATTAAATTTCTAAAGCTTAGAACTATATTTAAAATTCCAGGTCCGTATTTAAAAAAATTGACTTGAGGTTGGTACCTAAAGAACGAAACTTGGAATTTGAATACAAATAACGCCATCTTGTAGAACATGAAAAACGGCTATGAAAAAGTGTTTTTTATTTTTTTCCCAAGTCAAAAATGAAAGCGCAAAAAATTAAAAACCAAAAATAAAAATTTCGGTTTTTTTCTGATATCTCCGAAATCAATTGGAATAATTAGAATTTTTTTCACCAAATTATTAAGCCCTAAAATACGCAACTTTGCCTCAATTTAACCATATTCGTAACTCTTACTGTGTTCGAGATCCCCTTGTACGCACACGAATTTGTAGCACCCTGTATACCAGCTCATAACCTCATAAAAAATATAGAAGATAATATTTCAGTTAATGAATTTTCTTTTATTTAGGCTCTGAACCTGCGGCCTTCCTGAGGCTCTTTGGAGGCACCATGGTGATTCACAAAGGCAAGAGAAACGAGGTAGAGGAGGATGAGAGATCGAGGTTGTTTATTGCCCGAGGTGAGTTGGAAGAAGAGACGTACCTTATGGAGGTGCCTTTGGAGATGGCAAGTTTGAGGAGTAGATCATCGTTTGTTTTATTGGACGTGAACGAGGAGCAGGTGACAATCTGGCATGGATGCAAGTCCAGCAAGCAGAAAAGAAAGGTATGATGGTAAAAATTTTATATTGACGATTGAGATTCCCCTTGATTTTCTTTCTCTGTGCCAAGTTTACAACTTTATTTTAAATACATTGGAAAAGTTTTTGGGATTTTTTTAAATTTCCAGGTCGTTAAAAACGCTGTCACCAAACTATTCGTAAACAAACCCACCGAACTCATCCTCACCGCCGAAACGGAAGATCTTGAAGTGGTCGAAGTAGAAGAAGGAAGCGAGAGCGAAGACTTCCTCGACACCATCGGGAATGATCGGACCTCGTATATGTCACTTCAAAGCAGCGAGGAAGACTTTGACTTTACGCCGAGGCTCTTTAAAATGTCAAGCATCACAGGAAATTTTATTGCGAGTGAGGTGTTGTGTCTTCACAGGAGCGAGCATTCTAGTCCATATCCTTTTGTGCAATCGGAATTGTATAATTCTAGTCAACCAGGTGAGTAATTGAAACGATTATATGATCAAAATAAAGTACACCTTCACCATCAATGCCGGTGTTCCTCAAGGGTCCATATTGTCGCCTACCCTCTTTTTACTGTATATTAACGACCTTCTAGTAAAAACCCAAAATCCAATTTATAGCTTTGCTGATGACAGCACACTTGTCTCATTTTTTACCTTGACTCCCCAAACATCCGCTGCCGACGCACATCTTCGCAGGCAGCATGAAGTATTGCGCCTCAACAATGACCTGGAAGAAATTTTGGCTTGGGGTGACAGTAACCAAGTCGAATTTAATGCTAAGAAAACCCAGGCAGCAGTCTTCTCCAAAAAGGTTAACATTGCAGAACCGGATATAGTCATGGCAGGACACGCAATTCCCCTGGCACCGTCTATTAATTTGCTGGGGGTCAATCTGGGAGGTAATATGTCTTGGCATGATCACGTTGCCGCAATTGCCAGGGCAGCTGCACAGAAACTTGCTGTACTTTTCCGCACCAAAAGGTTGTACACACCTCATCAACTTTTGACACTCTACAAAGCCCAGATTCGACCATCATTAGAATATTGCTCTCATGTCTGGAGCTCTGCACCCAAGCACACCCTTCGGCTACTGGATTCCATTCAAAGGAGAGCCGTTCGTCTGATCGGCGACCCCGAGCTGACCAAGACCCTCGATAGCCTGGAGCATCGAAGACAGGTTGGTGATTTGGCTCTCTTTTACAGATATTTCCATGGCAGGTGTTCGACTGACATTGCCCACTTGATTCCACCTAGAGCAATGCAAAACAGAAATACACGGCGAACCGCTACCGCTCATCCATATGTTGTTCATCTTAGTACTCCTCGAACTTCATTGTTCAAGAATTCTTTCATCTGGAGAACGTCATCATTGTGGAATGATCTTCCTGAGGTCGTGTTTCCCAATGAATACAATCTTCAACGTTTCAAGACCAACGTTAATCGCTTTTTTCGCACTCGCACCGCTCCCAGAGCGCCTTAAAGGATTTTTCCTACAGTGCAGGTGTTTTATCATAAAAAAAAAAAAAAAAAAAATTGAAAATTATCTTTAACATAACATTATGCACGACATAACTTATCGTAATTTATTACTTTAATAATGTTCCATTGTCACGTTTTAATACAAAATATACCATAACATAAACACCACGGGACTAGTGGACACTAACTGACCGGCACACTGCGGGGAAGAATAACCATAAACATACTTTATCAACGATGCAGAGGAATCTGGTGGGGAGAATGTATAGGTTTAAGACATGGCATTGCGTATATTTGTGTTGTGTGACCAATATTTTAATGTTTCTTTGCAGGTTTACTACTTTTTGACAACCATCACGAACTGTGGCTCTGGCAAGGCTGGTGGCCGGAGAAAGACGAGGACAGTGAACTCGCTACCGATCAAACTGGTTCTGGAGCCGTTAGGTTAGTGAAAAAAAATAATTTAGACAACTTAAAATGGAAAAGAGACATATCAGTCACATGCTCAACGGCTGGTCGCGAACTCTCGACGTCGCAATGGAATTACACCTTAATGTTTAGTAAAAATATGCTGACTTGTATATTTTTTCTAGATGGCAAGCTGAACGAAGAGCCGCAATGCAAACAGCTGTGAACTACTGGAAGAAGACCCATGAAGATGGTGACGATGTAGTAGCCTATTTAGTTTGGGCGGGACTTGAACCTTTAGAATTCAAAAATCTCTTCTCTGTATGGGAAGTGCGAGAGGATGTTAGGGAGTTAAATTTAAAGGTGGGTTTTATGAAATTTATTAAAATGAAAATTGTAAAGGGTCTAGGATTCGGTATACTCTCTCTACTTTACTCGGTCTGTACTCTTCGTTGAGGACATTACTAGGTGACGAGGCAACAGCCGAGTCACCCGCAATGTCCGAGACGGTGTTAAATCGCTAATAATCGAGTTGTATTCAAAACTTTATCGTATCATTGACAACGGCGATGCGAAAATAAAAACAAGGTTTTATGTCATTTCATTTTGGCATTTCAAAAAGTCGTCATTAAAATCATGCAAGATTTTGATATTCCTGACGATATATTAGCTGCAGCCAACATTATAAGGTTAAACTTGCTTCCGGACAAATCTAAAATCCATTATGAAAAAGAATATAGGCAGTTTAGTGAGTGGCGAAACAAAGTACATGTTCAAGGTGCAGAAGAAACGGTATTGCTGGCGTATTTCGCAAAACTCTCTGAGGAATACTCTGCTTCATCCTTATGGCCGAAATATTCCATGTTACGAGCGACTTTAGACCTGAAGGAAAGAGTGGAAATCGACAAATACGGCGCCTTAATACGTTTCATCAAGAAGAAAAATGTTGAACTAATGAATTAGCGAAGATGACCACTGAAGATGTTGACGTTTTAGAGGACAAGCTGATTGTTACTATTCCCGGCCCAAAAACCCACAAGAAACGTATTTTCGCTGTGATATTTGACGGCGAAGTCAATCCTGTGCTTTTATTTAAAGGTGTATCCATCAAATTTGAAAACTATCAAAATATTGTTTTACATGTTCATGAAAAATAGTTCTAATATTATTTGGTATCTAACGTATTATGCTTTCGTAACTAACGTATTAAATTATGGTAACTAATGTATTATGAATAACTAAGGTGTTATGTAGGATTCAGTACGTTTATGATGTTAATAATTATTAATAAAGATATCATATAAAAATGACTTATTCTTCAATGATACGATAAAAAAATTAAGAAGTTTACTACCAATTTCTAGAAACATTTAAAAAATTTTGACGGTAAAACAACTGGAAATATTATATTATGCATTAGTTAAAACTCATTTAAACTACGGAATTTTAGGTTGGGGAGGAATAAATAGAACTTATTATACTCTGAACCAAAAAAATGAACATTAGACAACTTTAAATTTATAATATCTTAATATACATATTTAAAAATAAAAATCTTATACAATTTAACAACCATAATCATAATTCACGTCATAAAAATGAAATAACCATAAAACCTAAAATAAATAAGTCCATAGGACAAAAAAATTTCAAATATTTATGTTTTTATTTAACGATTATTTACCAACAAAAATTAAAAAACATATTTCATTAAAAAAATATAAAGTCGAAATAAAAGCATGGTTATTGGAAACGGATAATTTAAAAATATTTTTGGAAATGTTTCAATTGATATTGTTATGAATAATATATTTTTCAAATATTTATTAAACCTATATCTTCAAAAAACTGTGTTTATATTTATATACGATAATATACATATACTTAAACGTTTTTTATTTGCAATTTAACTTTTATATAATATTAACAAATATTTAAACAAAATATTTTAATATTCTCATATATTTATAATTTAATATATTAAGATTTGCCCCTGAACAAGCACGTCTTCGGGGGATCAAAGAAGAAGTTTATAAAGGAAGATAAATAAACAAATTAATTATATTATTAATATTGAAAATAAACTTATTATTATTATTCCTTACAGGACGGCAAAAATCAAGACGACAAACTTTCCCTTCAAAGAGAACTGGCTCTTCTCTCCAGGACATCGTACCCCCTCGCAGAAATCCTCCAAAGACCCCTTCCCGAGGGCGTGGACCCCACCCAACTGGAAATCTATCTTTCCGATAGTGACTTCGAGAAGCTCCTGGAAATGTCCAAGGAAGAATTTTTCAATTTACCTTCTTGGAAGAAGACGGCACTGAAAAAAGAGAAAGGATTATTTTGACCGTTGCTACAAGGCATCTTAGGCACTTTGGATCTTATTTTTGGAAGATGTTTCGATTTTGTTAGCGAAGTTTGAGGTCGAGGGAGAAAGATATGTAAGACTTTTTACACCTTTGTTTTTCGTTTGTTCGATAAGGGTATTAAAAAATTGAGTTGAAATATACATTACGTAATAAAATTTGTTTTAAGCACCAGTAATTTGTTTGTTACAACGTTGTAATTTTTTTAAGATGTAAAAGATGAACCGAAATTTTAAACTATACAGAGTGTTTACAGTGTCCTTATCACGTTATTAAGGAACACCCTCTATACAGGGTGCTACAAATTCGTGTGTGTACACAGGGATCTTGAAAACGGTAAGAGAAGTTGTGTATTTTTTGGCTTAATAATTTGGTGAAAAAATATTGTAAATATTCCGAGTAATTTCGAAGAAAAAAAAACCGACATTTTTAGTTTTATTTTTTTGCGTCTTCATTTTTGACTTAGAAAAAAAACAAAAAACACTTTTTTATGTCCTACCATATGGCATTATTAGTTTTAAAATTGGACGTTTCGTTCTTTAGATACCAACCTCAAGTCAATTTTTTTAAATAGGGACCTGGAATTTTTAAGTTTTAAGGACTTCTAAGCTTTGGCAATTGAATACAATTTTAAGATTTGAAAAATTGTAACGTTTTGTCATCAAATATCACATCACTAGCATTTCAAATTATCCTTTCTTTACTATTACGGCCCTGGCAATTATATTTAGAATTACTTTAATATTAAAATTACATTACATGAAGTTATGGTATTTAGGCCGTTTGTTATTTTAAAAAGATTTACGTAACAATAATTTAGGAAGTAAGTTTTTAAGGGATGGGAAATAATTCTATTTTTTATTAGGATTTTTATTTATTTTATTAATATTAACAGAAACCTTAATTCCTTTGGTTTTCGCCTTAGACCTCGAACTGGAGTGCTCGTCTAGTTATGTCACTGTGATGTGCTTATGTTTATTTCAAACACAATTTTAAAATTGTTTTTAAAGTCTGATGATGCCAGTTTTGGGCGAAACATGTAACTGTAAATAAACAGACAGAAACATATTTGAGGCCGAAACTTTGGTTATTTTTTCTTGCAAAATATTAAGTATCAGGCCTCTTTGAGTAAAAATGGACGGATTCTTCAATTCACAAATATTTTTTTTTCATTTTGCCTCTAAATGTCCAGGACCGTAATGATATAAAAAGATAATTTAAAAAAAGTGTTATTAGATGAAAAAACGTTATAATTTTAAAAACTTGTACATTTTATTAAATTATTTCTATAGCTTAGAAGTTCCTAAAACTGTATTTAAAATTCCAGGTCCGTATTTAAAAAAATTGACTTGAGGTTGGTAACTAAAGAACGAAACTTTGAATTTGAAAACTAATAACGCCATCTTGTAGAACATAAAAAACGGCTACAAAAGGGTGTTTTTTTGTTTTATTTCCCAAGTCAAAAATAAAGGCGCAAAAAATTTAAAACCAAGACAATTTTTTTTTTTCACAAAATTTTTAAGCCCCAAAATACGCAACTTTCAATTTAACTTCGTATCTCTGAACTATTTCGAGATCTCCTTGTACGCACACGAATTTGTAGCACCCTGTATAAACTAATTGAACGTAAAAACTGGATAAAACTTTCAGCTTTAGGTGATATTAAAATAAACTTGAACGGAATCTTTTTTTAAATTTAGCATTAGTATTTTTCAAAATAAAATTTTAAAAATAAACACGTTCTTTGGTCTATTTTATCCCGATAACGATAATAAAACATCTTTGTGTTAACATATCAAAAATAAGTAAAAATAAATCGGTCGTAAGTTATTTTTATAACAAGTTGTTTAAAGGACATCTTATAATCAAGTGCTAAAAGTGTTACCAAACGAGGGTTATTAATTAAAAACTGCCATTTTTAATGTAGCTTTTTAAATAAACGGAAAATAGTTGTAACATTGCAGTCGTACTTACATTTTGATACAAAACGTATTGGTCGTTGGGCCAGGGCCTAAAATTACTTTATATCAATGAACAACCACTATCAGGGGTACTAATAATAAAATAAACCTTTTTAATATTTGATTTTTTACATAATTAATATTTCTTAACTTCCATACACGTGCGCCATTTATACGGAGTTTATTCAAATCCCTTCAAAAAAATGATGCATTATTATTAAGAATTCCCCAGGCTCGAAGGGCGTCGTATCTCCTACCGGTGCACTGTAAACTGTGTACAGGATGTCCCAAATTCGATGCCCATCATGAATATCTCGGAAAATTTGAGCTTTGTTTTTTTTTTACTGTTTCAAATACTTATTCAAAAAAAAACGAAAGTTTTGGGTTTTTTGTTTTTTTAGTTTATCTGACTTATTATAACCGCCACAGAAAAACAAATACGACTCTTAAGTCGAGCAACTTTTTTAGCTTTATACTACCGTGTATTTAGAATTTCAATATATCGTTTACTTTTTGTGAAACTGTTATCAATTTTATTTTTTTAAATACAGACCTGCATTTTTTATTTTATTTTTTGAAATTTTTTTAAGCCTTATATGCAACCATATATCACACATAATAATTTCGAGACGTTTTAATATTATCTTTAAATCATCAGGAATTTGATAATTACTTTTAAATAAATAATGTCCTGGCATTTATTTAAAGTTTATTTGCATACAGCAGGATATGAGTAATATATTATGCAGGAAGCAAATTAAAAGAGAAAAGACCATTAACAAAAACAAAGAGTAAAAATGTTTCTTTATATTCGGTGTTCAAACAAGTGTTCTTCCTCTCGAATGCATTTTTGAGTAAGCCTACGCAATTTAAATACCGCCCGTTGGACATACAAAGGTGACTACTCACTACATCTGTCAACATAATTAAGCGAAACAATCAAGTATAAAGTGTCCGTCATAGCCACCTTTGGTTTGTTTAGCTTTATTTCATGTTATTTGCATGTTGTATTTGGTAAAAATTGTTAAGTAACTAAAACCAGGGTCGTATTTATTTAAAAGTAATTATCAAATTCCTGATGATGTAAAGATAACATCGAAACGTCTCAAAATTATTAAGTGTTGGTTGAGTTTAGGGCTTAAAGAGATTTCAAAAACTAAATTAAAAAGTGCAGGTCTGTATTTAAAAAATTAAAGTTGATAACAGTTCCACAAAAACAAAACATTGTACCGAAAATCTAAAAACACGGTAATATAAAACTAAAAAAGTTGCTTTGACAAAGTGTTACTGGCTTTTCTGTAAGGGTGAAAATAAGCCACATAAATTAAAAACCCAAAAACTCAAAATTTTCGTTTTTTTCGGCACAAAATTCCGCAACTTTGCCACCATTTGACCGATGCTATATCTCTTATAGTTTCCGAGATATCCATGATAAGCATCGAATGCGGTTTAAGTTTACAAACAAATATGTACCAAAAGTGTTTGGGGAGCTCGAATTATAATTCTCTTGTAATTAATTGAGATATATAATTATCAAAAAAAAAATTATGTTTCACTGTTTGGTGCCCCGCGTAGTTTTTGAAAATAATGCTAAATACCATCACAATTATTGAAGTACTTGAAACTTTGAGATTTTCGGCCCTGTACCGGCCATTTCAGACCACATTATTCATGATTATAAAACCCTAGTAATCACTTTAAATTTATTTGTGATAATGTATCTCTATTTATGTTAGAAATAGTGTACTCTGTGATTAGGTTAATGTAACAGTGTGTTCGTTTTAATTTTTTTTTTATTGTAATAGTTATAAGAATGTCATTTTTGATTTAGGTATCTCAAAAGGAGGATACTATCGGTAACAGTAATTTTTTTCATTCGGTTAGTTTTATTCAGGTTTTGAAAATATATTCTAAGCATACTTTTTGGGTACTTTACTCCGAGTCCAAAATTTCTGTCTGTGACTCGTCTAGTACCGGTAACAGTAACGATGAAATTGCATAATAGAATTGATTGAAATTTTCGTATTACAATTAACTTTAAAATATTCTGAAATGTCGACATTTTTGCATAGTTTGTTGGAGGTGCTTGTATGCTCTAATAGTGTCTAACAGCGACACTGGATGTCGCTACACGCAACGTCTTGCTAGTGGTTTTCACCAAATACTGCTTAAGCAGTTTAGAGTCGTTCCTTTTTTTCGTCGCTCTACTGATGAACCATGATATTGCGAAACGCGTCTAGTGGTGGATCTGACGAAGTAAAAGGAAGCTTTTTATTTGTATTTTTTTCTTATAATATACAGGGTATTCCTTAATGACGTGCTAATATTTTAGGGTGTGATTTCTTAAGTCATTTTATGAAGAAAAGTTCGTATAAACATATGTCCTAAACAGCTTAAATTTTTTGCTACAGGGTGTTGAATTTTATTTTTTTAATGCGTTTTTGGTAATATCTCCGAAAGTACTTTTATAAATGTTATTTTTTTGTCCCACCAGTGGCGTCCCTACAAGCATGTCCTCTGATATTTTTTAGAAAAAAAATATTACGCTACTTACATTTTTCCATGTGGATATTATTTCTGATTAGCCTGGTCAATTCTGTATAAAAATGGTATCGTGCGTTTTCCTCCTCAGGCACACCGTTCTTAATTAAAATAATTAAATTAGCACTACTATTTATTATTATTAACATTGATAATGCAAAATTTTGTTTTATAATTTTTTTTGGAAATGACCACCTTCACTTAATAGGCATGCATGAAGCTAATTTAATTTAATTATTTTATTTAAAACGGCGTGCCTGAGGAGAATAACGCAAGAGACCATTTTTATGTAGAATTGACCAGTCTAATCAGAAATAATATCCACATGAAAAAATGTCAGTGGCGTACCACTTTTTTTCTAAAAAAATCAGAGGACATGTTTGCAGGGACGCCACTGGTGGGACAAAAAAATAACTTTTAAAACAATTGGTTTTATGTCTTATTAGCACACGCCAAAATTGGAAATATTATCTAAATTACGTTAGGAGATATTACCAAAAACGCATTAAAAAAATAAAATTCAAAACCCTTTAGCAAAAAATTTAGGCCGTTTAGGACATATGTTTAAATGAACCTTCCTTCATAACATGACTCAGGAATCACACCCTAAAATATAAGCACGTCATTAAGGAACACCCTGTATAGATACTGCCCTTGGCATCAAGTATTTCAACCAGAGCGTCGATTATTTCATCTTCTTTAATGAATGAGAAAGATACGCAATCATATTAGTTTAGGAATGGGAGGATATATTTTTTTGTGACAATAAAATTTGTACAAGTTTAGTCACTTTTCCTTTTGTCTTCGTTTTTGGGAAACGTGCAGAACACAAAAAGTAACTGACAGAAGTTTGGCCTTATAAAATATAGAATAAAATTTATAGTCGATATAAAAAAAATCTTTTGGACATATTCATTCGGGTAAAACAGATAGTCAATTTCATTCTTTTTGGATTAATTATTCTGATCTACTTGTTAAAAAATACTCTAAATATTAAGCTTCGACGGCTGCAAAAAATCTTATGAACAATTTTAGTTCCTCAAACGTGCGGAATTTTTTGAGTTGAGTTTTGCGAAATAAAATTAATCGAAAGTCGAGACCAATATTACTGGTAGTGTTCTCGTTTTGTAAATTTAAACTAGTCAAAAATAGACTCTCTAGTAAAGCATTGTATATATTCGAAAAAAAGGTGCCTTGCCGCGTTTTTTTGTTCTATTTCGGAGTGATTCCTATTTTCTAGTCGTTTCGTCACTTTAGAAAAAGAAGTTCTAGGGCACTATAGTTAATGGATTTTATTTGTAATACGCATAATATTGCGGAAAAAGATTTGACAGGTTTGCTCAATAGAAGTGTTTTTTTATTTCTGATCAAAAATGAATCTGTATGTTTTATTTTCATCCTAATGACGTGGAACTTGTTTAATATACAGATGTTTTCCAAATTCGAGGTTGACCAATGACCATGGGGATCTTGAAAAAGTTCAAAAATTCAAATGTCCTTTAGAAATTAGGGAGTCTCAGTACTTCTGGAGATAATTGGAATAAAGCGAAATTTGGTGAGTTTTTTTTTCCAACCTTTATATAGAAAATTATTAAATTCTCGGTGCCACTTTTTCTTCTTAACAAAATGGCATTATCAGTTTTTAAAATCAACGTTTTGATGTCTTGGGATGATGATGTAATTTTTCAATAACATAACAAATTTTAATGTGATGTACAGTGTGTCCACGGATAGAGTTTGGAAGAGGACAAACTGTTTTATTAGTAGGTATAAAAGAAAAAGTAATTCTTTATAAAAACGTCTGCTTGTGTTGAACCTACAATTTCGAATATCAGATTTGCGATTACTATACAGGGTTAGTCACAAACAACATTTTTAGTTTTTTGGATTTTTTTTTTCAATTCCTTGATTTATTGAATCAATTTTGCTTGTACTGAACCTACAATTTTGAATATCAGATTTGCGATTACTATACAGGGTTCGTCAGAGACAAAATTTTTATTTTTTTTGGATTTTTTTTTCAATTCTAGTTTTTAATTCTTCATATTTCTTTATTTAATTCAATCATAAAAAAGTAAAAATGTTTTTTCTGTCCAACCCTGTATAGTTATCGCAAATCTGATATTCGAAATTGTAGTTTCAGAACAAGCAAAATTGATTTAATAAATCAAGGAATCGAAAATTAGAAATGAAAAAATAATCTAAAAAAACTAAAAATGTTGTTTTTGACGAACCCTGTATAGTAATCGCCAATCTAATATTCGAAATTGTAGTTTTAATACAAGCAGACGTTTTTTTAAAGAATAACTTTTTCTTCTATAGCTACTAATAAAAAAGTTTTCCCTCTCTATCCGTGAAAACACTGTATATTAGAATAATAATAAGTTCTTTCGATATCTCAAAAAAAAACATTCAAATCCGTATTTAAAAAAATGAAATTGATTAATAAGAATTTACAAGGGCAGGCCGTAGCTTTAAGAAAAATAATTAAAACTATTGATTAGGTATTTTTGGTAAAGAATATCTGATATTTTGGGTTTTTAAAATTTTCTTTTGAACATTATTTAACCCCAAAATACGCATGTTTGTCTTTCGCAGTTTTCAAAATCTTCATGTAGGTGCACGAACACCCTGTCAAGACAAGAAATATTTGTGTAGTTTACCGTCGGTGTTATCATACAAATTTTGCATTTCAGAAAACGAATGGCTTTTCCAAAATTTAAAAAAAAAACAGTTTTTCAATAAAGGGATATTATTTACACAATACAAACTTTTTTTAATGTAACTATTTCAAACAAATACAGTTCTATTTCTTGTCAGGAATAAATTACACAAATTATGTCAATTCTTTTTCTTGATTTTGTACACGTTAAAGTTACTAATAACTTTTAAGTTTTTAATGTTTTCATACTAATGTGTTAATTGTTTTATTTTTCTGAGAAAACATTTAATTTTACTTGCGTTTTGTGACCACAGTAAGTTTATCGTTGTAGAGTTCGTTGGATAAACCTTAAACGATCAAATTATTTATTTAGTCGACGTTTCGACCTATATTAGGTCATCCTCAGGACGATAAATCTAGATCCTCCGTCTTGGGATAATATGCGCCTATTACTGCCTATTTAGTTTTAGCAGTTGTTAGTAAAGACCAACAGTGAACAAGTTTTTGAATTTTTTTTAAGACGGATCTAGATTTAAAGTCCTGAGGATGACCGCATATAAGTCGAAACGTCGACTAAATAAATAATAATTTCCGAATTTGATCAAAATTTATTGGAATCCATCTCTCGTAAAACAACAATGTACTTTGTTAATATTTGGTCATGGTATTTTTCAGTTACAAAATTAATTATAGGGTTTTTCAGAAAAATGTTTTAGATAATATAATCCCAATATTTGACTTTTTATAATAAAGAGACAAGTATATACTGCTTTAAAGTTAAAAGTATAATCGATCCTTATTAAGTTCAAGGTTATATAATTTTGAGGTTTTAGTGTGCGCCTAGTAAGGAGGAATATACTTTACTGATTTAAAACTACAAGTTCTGAAAATGAAAATATTCTAAAAACTTCGAAAATAATAAATATTTATTAAGTATAATTCTTAAATTTATTTCATCAACTGGTATTAACTTATTATGTAGGATAATCCACCCTTTCTCCAAGAACATGCCAGTTTAAATTCCTATTTCAATAATCAATATTTTACAGTTTAACAGTTTTTTTTCTGTTACGGTCCATGACTGTTTAAAAGCATGGTCTTATATGATACCCAGCCCAATTTTTCTATACAGCGTGTCCAGAAACCATCTTAACATATGGGAAACTTTTTTAATTTAACTTTACGAAAAAAAATTATTCTTCATAAAAAGTTCTGCTTGTTGATAAAATAACATTCAAATCAAAAGTCTTGAGCCAGCACATACGGGGTGTTCAGAAAGTCAATAATATTTATACCGTAAAAGGAAAACTATATTTAATAATTTTAATTACAAAGTACAATAATAAAATACTACACTAAGCTTCAACATGACCACCGTTTTTTTCCATACAAACGGTTGTACGTCGTGAAAATTCCATTACTGCATTTCTAACCATCTGAGGGGAAATTTCTTGGACACATTCTCTGATAATTCTCTCTAAATGGTCTATGTTCTCGAAAGGTCTGTGGGTATACACTTTTTGTTTTAAAAATCCCCATACGAAAAAATCCAGAGGTGTTAGATCAGGTGACCTTGGTGGCCAAGCAAATTCTGATCTTCTTCCAATCTGTGGAAATGTCCGGTTTAAGAATTCTGTCACTCTTGCAGAGCTGTGGCATGGAGCGCCGTCATGTTGGAACCAAAGTGGTTGTCTTATATTCATTGGTAGTCCATGAAAAAATTCAAATAATTCCGTGTCCAAAAAGTTCAAGTAAATTTCACGGGTAATATTTTCTTGAAAAAAGCACGGCCCTACAATTTGGTTCCTAAAAACGCCGCACCAAACATTTGTCTTGAAAGAATACTGGTCACGACACTCAAATACAAAATGGGGATTCTCATCACTCCACCACCTACAGTTTTGAGAACACACTACTCCATTTGAGGTGAACATCGCCTCATCTGAAAACAATATTTTTCTTACGAATTGTGGGTCATCTTCTACCTCACCTTGAAACCAAGAGCAAAACAAAAATCGTGAATCAAAATCTCTAGGCTGCAGTTTGTGAAGAAGTTTTGGTTTGTATGGGTAAAAATTATTTTTCCTTAAAATAACTTGGGCAGTGGACTTTGTAACAGGTCGTGGAACAGTTTGTTAAATATTTCTCAATGAGATTTTAGGATTTTCCACGACAGCTAGCAAAACATTGAATTGGGTATCTTCATCCGTACGCCAAACCTGATGCTTGTCAGAAAATGTATTACTTACAGATCCGGAATTTTTATATTTATTAAAAATATCTCCAACCGTTACATGGCTAATAATTTTATTTGGATATCTTGCATTAAAAATTTGAGCATCCTCTCTGTACGTCTTGTAGTGGTCTCCAACAATTAACACTATTTCAACTTTTTCCTCGATTGTAAATTTAAGCACCATATTTAATTAAAAGGAAACTGTCCGCCTTGACAAATAAAATAATTAGTTGTCATGGTTTCATTTAGTTTTCCAAGGCGTGCTGGACCTACTAAACGAGAATGAATACCGCTTCTTAAAATCTTGTAAATGGGCGTAATTTCATATTTAAACGTGGTTTTTAGTTCTGATCAACTTTTTTTAATAACAATTTTCGATATTATCAAAAATAAAGGTACTTTACTTTTAAGTCAAATTCATATTTTTTGACTTACCTCGTATACGCCTGGGAGAATTTAATATCTGATAGTCGCATTTTAGGTTTTAGACCATGCAGAACTTTTTATGAAGAATCACTTTTTTTCGTAAAGTCTAAAATAAAAAAGTTTCCCGTATGTTAAAATGGTTTCTGGACACGCTGTATATCCTCTCTAACGTGAAACCCCATATTCGCGTCATAGCAGCTCTAACCAGTCGACAGCAGCGGATAGAATTTTACCCTGCGCGAACTTGATGATGCACCGAGTCTTTTTTCCTTTTTCGAAGCTGTTCTTTCTTCCATAGAGAACCCAAACCGAGATAAATTGTGGACGACGTCCAAAACGGTAACAGTTTACCCAAACGTTATTGACCACGCTTAAAACATACGTCCAACAGCTGATTGTTATAAATTGATTAATGAACTGAAGGTCACCAGCAAGGGTAGACAACCATCAGGTCGCAAATATAACAGACGCGATGTTGTCACGTTGACAAACTTGGGAAATCATAGTTTTTTTTTACAGTACTTTCAAAATTATAACATATTGTTTGGTTTGTTAAAAAATGTTTTTTTATTTTTAAAAATTAATATGTTTTCTTTGCGTGCTTATATATTTAGTGCAAGTCGGCATTAGATAATGTTGTGATCACAACTAGAGTGCGTACTTTTTTATTCTGTAAACATCAGATGTCCTTATGGACAAATGTAAATAGTTTTGTCTAGAGTATTTGGTCTGAGGAAAAAGCTCTTTAAAAAAAGGTATCATTTGTTGACGATTGCTGACTCTGAACCCGTCATAAAACTGTTGAAGAGTTTTAACATAAATTGGTTTAGTTTGCTTCTTTAGAAAATATACCTGTTCGGGTTTTTAATAAAAATTGAATACATCGTACGAAATTTGGTGTTTTAAACTGGCATGCTTATATTATAAACAAGGTGCTATCTTAAGAGCTGGTGTTAGTGATGCATTAGTCATTTCTAGAAAGGGGTCGAATAGACCTAAAGACCAACAAAATATCAATAAAAAAAACTAATTGTTAAGACGTTACTAGCCCTATCTCTTAAGAGGTGTGAGTAAATCTCACTGGTTAGCGAGTAATAGTAAACGGTGTTGTTTCACAATAAAAAAACATTGTTTTTCTACGGTTGAAGGAATAAAACGTCTTCTTCAAAATCTTCTGACTTTTTATAAAAAAAATGTACCGTAGATAAAATTTTGAATATAACATTTTTAAAGGGTATCCCACAAAAGTGCATTTAAACTTATTCGACGGTATTTTTTTTTAATTACTTACGTACCCTAAGGGCGTGAAAATTTATGATTTAATGATATTTTCTTCTAAATATAAAATACGGTCAATCTTTAAATTTAATAAAGGGTGATTTTTTAAGAGTGTCTGAACTTTAAATTTAAATTAAACAACAACCATATTAGATATCTCTAAACTATTTATTTTATGTGAAATAACACTTAATGGCATTAATGTTTGAAAATAACTTCAGTCAAATGTCCGCCGCGGCTTCTTCTAACAAAGCGCATTCTGTCAATCCAATTTCCGACCACTTTTTCAAGCAATTCGGGACTTATGCCTGCAATTGTCCGCGTTATGTTGTGTTCTAATGCGTCAATATTTGCCGGTTTATTGGCATAGACCAATGATTTAACGTAACCCCACAGAAAATAATCTAATGGCGTTAAATCACACGACCTTGGGGGCTAGTTGAAATAATTTTCTCACCGAATTCTTCCCTCAATAAATTCAGGGTTGCATTGGCTGTATGACATGTGGCTCCGTCCTGTTGAAACCACATCTCGTCCAAATCAATACCATTCAAATTTGGAATTAAATATTCATTAATCATCGCTCTGTAACGATCCCCATTGACTGTCACGCGGTTTCCAGCTTCATTTTTAAAAAAATACGGCCCAATAATGCCACCGGCGTATAATCCACACCATACCGTGCATTTCTCTGGATGCAACAGCAATTGTTGAATCATTTTGGGATTATTTGCACTCCAAATGCGGCAATTCTGTTTATTGACGTAACCGTTTAACCAAAAATGAGCTTCGTCGCTGAACTAAATTTTGCGGTAAAATTGTGGATCAAGTTGCAATTGACTAAGAGACCATTCAGCGAACGTGCGACGCAAACGATGATCTTGCGGCTTAAGTTCTTGGGTAAGCTGAATCTTGTAAGGCACCAGACCAAGATCTTTAGTCAAAATTGTCCACGTAGTCGAATAACAAAGCCCAACTTCTTGTGAACGTCTACGAATTGACAAATTTGGGTCTTCATCAACACTGGCAGCTACAGCGTCAATATTTTCTTGGGAACGCACAGATTTTTGTCTGGTTTTTGGTTTAATATCGAGTAATGTAAATTGCGTTAGAAATTTGTCTATAACTCGGCGAATACCTCGTTCGGTTGGGCGATTATGAGCACCATAGAATTCACGAAGGGCTCGATAAGTTTGGCGCACAGAACACTGGTTTTGATAATAAATTTGGACAATTTGCAAGCGTTGCTCTGGTGTCATTCTTTCCATAATGATTTGCCAGACTATACTGAATAATTCTGACACAACAAGCGCGAAAAGTGACAGTTCATTTCACAGCCTTCTCGGATAAAAGTTCGGACACTCTTAAAAAATCACCTTTTATAATAAAAAAATTGTTCAAACTTTTCGGATAAAAAATTTTTTTATAAGGACATTTTTTGTCTCCACTAGTTGCCTCAAAGATTGATCTTGGCCAAATTTTAATTTTAGAATGGAAATATTGTCAAAAACTAAATTTGTATGTCCCTAGGGCATGTAGGTGATAAATTGCCCTTAATAACCTTTATAACCTGTAAATTTTTGCACTACTTACAAATAGCTCGTGTCCAACCCAAACCCATACACATATTGCCTTATCCAACGTGAATATATAAAGATATTTCGGCTATTAATGCGATTGAATCTTTGTATGATATTACCTGTAATGTACATCGCTTTTCTATATATCACTACACACATTAGGAACGTACATTTGTAATATTATACTCTATTTTTGTTGTTGTGTATTATTGTCAGTGTTTTATACGTTACTTTTTCGATTATGTAATAAATATTTTCAATAAATTTTAGAAAATGTGTTTTATTTGCGCCCTTAGTTACAAATATATCTGGCTAGCGATTTCTTGGATGCGGTGGTCTTAAAGGGCAGATGCAGTTTGACGAGTAGATTCCAACGACCGCTACTGCGCAGAAATTACTTGAAAAATAACGTCAAAAATGGTTAAAAACTGCTAGAGCTACGCGGAAGGTTCCATCCGATTCGGATTGACAAGTAGATTCTAATG
Source organism: Polydrusus cervinus (assembly GCA_935413205.1). Lineage (NCBI taxonomy): Eukaryota > Metazoa > Arthropoda > Insecta > Coleoptera > Curculionidae > Polydrusus > Polydrusus cervinus. The sequence goes on from OW284518.1 coordinate 25,677,919, forward strand.
AACACCACTGCGCAGAAATTACTTGAAAAATAACGACAAAAATGGTTAAAAACTGCTAGAGCTGCGCGGAAGGTTCTATCCGATGCGGATTGACGAGTAGATTCTAATGAACACCACTGCGCAGAAATTACTTGAAAAATAACGACAAAAATGGTTAAAAACTGCTAGAGCTGCGCGGAAGGTTCTATCCGATGCGGATTGACGAGTAGATTCTAATGAACACCACTGCGCAGAAATTACTTGAAAAATAACGACAGAAATGGTTAAAAACTGCTAGAGCTGCGCGGAAGGTTCTATCCGATGCGGATTGACGAGTAGATTCTAATGAACACCACTGCGCAGAAATTACTTGAAAAATAACGTCAGAAATAGTTAAAACTGCTAGAGCTGCGCGGAAGGCTCTATCCGATTCGGATTGACGAGTAGATTCTAATGAACACCACGGCGCAGAAATTACCCAAAAAATAACGTCAGAAATGATTAAAAACCGCTATAGCTGCGCGGAAGGTTCTATCCGATGCGGATTGACGAGTAAATTCTAATGAACACCACTGCGCAGAAATTACTCAAAAAATAACGTCAGAAATGATTAAAAACCGCTAGAGCTGCGCGGAAGGTTCTATCCGATGCGGATTGACGAGTAGATTCTAATGAACACCACTGCGCAGAAATTACTTGAAAAATAACGTCAGAAATAGTCAAAAACTGCTAGAGCTGCGCGGAAGGTTCTATCCGATGCGGATTGACGAGTAGATTCTAATGAACACCACTGCGCAGAAATTACTCAAAAAATAACGTCAAAAATGATTTAAAACCGCTAGAGCTGCGCGGGAGGTTCTATCCGATGCGAATTGACGGGTAGATTCTAATGAACACCACTGCGCAAAAATTACTCAAAAAATAACGTCAGAAATGATTAAAAACCGCTATAGCTGCGCGGAAGGTTCTATCCGATGCGGATTGACGAGTAGATTCTAATGAACACCACTGCGCAGAAATTACTCAAAAAATAACGTCAGAAATGATTAAAAACCTCTAGAGCTGCGCGGAAGGTTCTATCCGATGCGGATTGACGAGTAGATTCTAATGAACACAACTGCGCAGAAATTACTTGAAAAATAACGTCAGTATAGTCAAAAACTGCTAGAGCTGCGTGGAAGGTTCTATCCGATGCGGATTGACGAGTAGATTTGAATGAACACCACGGCGCAGAAATTACTCAAAAAATAACGTCAGAAATTATTAAAAACCGCTAGAGCTGCGCGGAAGGTTCTATCCGATGCAAATTGACGGGTAGATTCTAATGAACACCACTGCGCAAAAATTACTCAAAAAATAACGTCAGAAATAGTTAAAAACCGCTAGAGCTGCGCAGAAGGTTCTATCCGATGCGGATTGACGAGTAGATTCTAATGAACACCACTGCGCAGAAATTACTCAAAAAATAACGTCAGAAATGATTAAAAACCTCTAGAGCTGCGCGGAAGGTTCTATCCGATGCGGATTGACGAGTAGATTCTAATGAACACCACTGCGCAGAAATTACTCAAAAAATAACGTCAGAAATGATTAAAAACCTCTAGAGCTGCGCGGAAGGTTCTATCCGATGCGGATTGACGAGTAGATTCTAATGAACACAACTGCGCAGAAATTACTTGAAAAATAACGTCAGTATAGTCAAAAACTGCTAGAGCTGCGTGGAAGGTTCTATCCGATGCGGATTGACGAGTAGATTTGAATGAACACCACGGCGCAGAAATTACTCAAAAAATAACGTCAGAAATGATTAAAAACCTCTAGAGCTGCGCGGAAGGTTCTATCCGATGCGGATTGACGAGTAGATTCTAATGAACACAACTGCGCAGAAATTACTTGAAAAATAACGTCAGTATAGTCAAAAACTGCTAGAGCTGCGTGGAAGGTTCTATCCGATGCGGATTGACGAGTAGATTCTAATGAACACCACTGCGCAGAAATTACTCAAAAAATAACGTCAGAAATGATTAAAAACCTCTAGAGCTGCGCGGAAGGTTCTATCCGATGCGGATTGACGAGTAGATTCTAATGAACACCACTGCGCAGAAATTACTCAAAAAATAACGTCAGAAATGATTAAAAACCTCTAGAGCTGCGCGGAAGGTTCTATCCGATGCGGATTGACGAGTAGATTCTAATGAACACAACTGCGCAGAAATTACTTGAAAAATAACGTCAGTATAGTCAAAAACTGCTAGAGCTGCGTGGAAGGTTCTATCCGATGCGGATTGACGAGTAGATTTGAATGAACACCACGGCGCAGAAATTACTCAAAAAATAACGTCAGAAATTATTAAAAACCGCTAGAGCTGCGCGGAAGGTTCTATCCGATGCAAATTGACGGGTAGATTCTAATGAACACCACTGCGCAAAAATTACTCAAAAAATAACGTCAGAAATGATTAAAAACCGCTATAGCTGCGCGGAAGGTTCTATCCGATGCGGATTGACGAGTAGATTCTAATGAACACCACTGCGCAGAAATTACTCAAAAAATAACGTCAGAAATGATTAAAAACCTCTAGAGCTGCGCGGAAGGTTCTATCCGATGCGGATTGACGAGTAGATTCTAATGAACACAACTGCGCAGAAATTACTTGAAAAATAACGTCAGTATAGTCAAAAACTGCTAGAGCTGCGTGGAAGGTTCTATCCGATGCGGATTGACGAGTAGATTTGAATGAACACCACGGCGCAGAAATTACTCAAAAAATAACGTCAGAAATTATTAAAAACGGCTAGAGCTGCGCGGAAGGTTCTATCCGATGCAAATTGACGGGTAGATTCTAATGAACACCACTGCGCAAAAATTACTCAAAAAATAACGTCAGAAATAGTTAAAAACCGCTAGAGCTGCGCAGAAGGTTCTATCCGATGCGGATTGGTGAGTAGATTCTAATGAAAACCACTGCGCAGAAATTACTTGAAAAATAACGTCAGAAATGGTTAAAAACTGCTAGAGCTGCGCGGAAGGTTCTATCCGATGCGGATTGACGAGTAGATTCTAATGAACACCACTACGCAGAAATTACTTGAAAAATAATATCAGAAATAGTTAAAAGCCGCTAGAGCTGCGCGGAAAGTCCTATCTGATGCGGAATGACGAGTAGATTCCAACTGGACCGAAATTATTTGGAAAATAACACCAGAAACAGTTGTGTAGGGCAGGATTATATTAATGCAGATTTTCGACACATTAATTTATAAACAATGCTGCCACGGTTGCTCAGAAAGTATCTAAGTACTGTACTTTTTGACTGATAGATTCTGATGAACCTCATTTAAAAACAGTAAATAAGTCGTAAAGTTGATAATAAAATACTGCCGCATACGAAAATGTTTTTAAAAAGGTAGACAATTTTTGATTCTTCCAAATTACTGGCTCGGAAGGATTGGTTTAAAGGGGGTCCGTATCCCAGCTCCCTTCGCTAGTCATACAGTGTTCTAAAATATAATAAGTAATAATATAAAATCGTCGTTTCTGTTCTCCCAATAGTAGCATAAATAGAAACTTTCTTGTAATATATTTTGAACATTCCCTATATACGGAAATGATCCCTTATATAAGCCATATTTTTTTGTAGCCAAGAATCGTGAACGATATTGCTTTTTTAAGCAAGCGAAAAATCTAATAACAATCCGTTCAGTCTTTGTCGCCGTGTTTTTCTCTGTTTGATTTATTACCCTTCCACTGCAAATCGTTTAAGTTTGTATTGCCGAGTGTCTTCGGCTTGTTTTTTAATCGGAGAAATGAGAAATTTCCTTTTTGTAATTACGAATTAAATGATACTAATTTTTTTTAATGGGGGCATTTTTTAAATAAGGGATTTAATCAATAGGAGTTTTAGGCGTGACCCGCGTGACGTCGGAACGTGCAGCGCGTTTATTATTATTTAAAAAAAATAAAAGTCCTCTTTCTATTGTGTTCGCTTTAGGTATTTGACGACGACTGGAGATACTTACCAGTTGAAACATTGTAATTTAAAACAAATAAAGACAATGCAAGTCCAAAACACTTGTGGCGGCTCGCGGTCTTAAAAAATGGTGAAGAGCTAGGTATAGTGCGAGTACTTAAACAAACATTAACTAAAAACCCGTTTAATAAAACGTCTCTTTTATCCTTATCTGTCCAACGACTGAATGGACTTTCCAACAAATTATAAACTTTGTCATTAATTGGGTTCATTTTTAAAACACACACAACTAAGTAGGTACGTACATCACTGAATTAAGGCGGTGGCGGCTCGCGGCCTTAAAAAATGGTGAAGAGCTAGGAATGGTGCGGGTACTTGAACAAACATTAAATAAAAACCCGTTTAATAAAACGTCTCTTTTATCCTTATCTGTCCAACGACTGAATGGACTTTCCAACAAATTATAAACTTTGTCATTAATTGGGTTCATTTTTAAAACACACACAACTAAGTAGGTACGTACATCACTGAATTAAGGCGGTGGCGGCTCGCGGCCTTAAAAAATGGTGAAGAGCTAGGTATAGTGCGGGTACTTAAGCAAACATTGACTAATTTTACACTACTGAATTAACCGAAAACTAAAAACAAAACTGTTTAATCACACAGTAAATTACGAAAAAACGATATCTATAACAATAAGTTTCGCGAACCTCAAAATAAATAACTTAAGGTTAGGCGAACCAATGCTAAAACAATGGTGCATATGACTGATCTATTTTTAAATTGCCCTTTAAATTGTAACATGCTGTTTGCGTGACTGACGTCACGTAACCATAGCAACGGTGAATATCAAAGCCGTGTTGGGCGTTGGGTCTTCACTTGCTTTGAGCTAATGGACACGGTCGGCTAGGACGCGCCAAAATGCACGAGTATTTATAATTATTGTCCATCGGAGTTAACCGTGGCCCTATTACGCATAACTACATTAGGATTAAATTAATTTTATTTATTCTAACATAATTATTTTTGAAGAGCAACAATGGTAGCTGTGTTGGTACATTAATATTAAATATTATCGAAAAACTTTCCACCCGGTTTTATTTTTTTTTGTGAAGAGCCCCTTCACCTACCACCTACCTCACCTGACGAGCCGCCACTGTATTATGCTTTAGATACTCTTGCCCTTATATTAACTTAACTGATCCATTAATGTTGATCCTGGCGAAGATGATTTATTTTGATTAATAAAATGGTTGAGATAGGAAGCTAAGCTTCAACTCTGCCAATTGTAATTTTTTATTTTCTTTCTTAAAATTACAACCTGCAAACCGGTCTGCAGGTGGTGACATCCTACCAATGTAAAGTTTTCATTTCTTGGTAGAACTATGCAATCCGATTTGTATTTTATTATCTAACAGTGTTAGACAAAATACACCTTATAGTATAAGGCACTTTCAGGTGGTTTGAAAATTTATTTTTCATGCTTTCTTAAATGTTTGCTTCCACCTGACTAGTAAGAGATTCTGTGTTTTTACAATTCTTGTAAATCCCTTGACGGGTATACTTAGATAGATTGCATGGGACTACCAAGAGATGGCGCTAACGTATATATACGACCGAAGAAGGTTGATATTATATGCATTAGGTTTTAAAACTTTCATTTGGTATGGTATGAACACCTACCCTGTACTGACGAGAACAAAAGAGTTCGAAACCGGTCTGCAGGTGGTGACATCCTACCAATGTAAAGTTTTCATTTCTTGGTAGAACCATGCAATCCGATTTGTATTTTATTATCTAGCAATGTTAGACAAAATACAACCTTATAGTATAAGGCACTTTCAGGTGGTTTGAAAATTTATTTTTCATGCTTTCTTAAATGTTTGCTTCCACCTGACTAGTAAGAGATTCTGTGTTTTTACAATTATTTCTATACCTACAACTTTGTTTGTCAATTCCATTTCGACATCTGACGAAGTAGCAGTGCTACGAAACATGTCATGTTTTTGTTCTTATTTTTAATATAAAAATAAACAAATTTATGTGAAGATTTGAAACCTTAATGTTGTTTCTTTTACGTATTTATTTAATATAGTCAGATCTGGTCTTAACGTGCGGGTCCAAAGGTCACTGATCATATGCGTCAAATCAGACAACACAGATGCTATCAAAATGTTGTGAGATTATTTACAAATATACCGAAGGAAGGAAAAATAGTTTCATTATTTTAGCTATCGCGAAGATAGCCACATACATTATGTACAGGAGAGTTGAAAAAGTTACAAAAAAATTATATAATCGTTAATTATATACCTACTGTACCCTTTAATTAAAAACGACAATAATAAACAGTGCAATTTATTTTAACAATTTTATTACTAAAACCTAAAAATACAATGGCATTTAGTCTGATAAACTATTTCGATAATGAAAGAAAAAGTGGAAATTCGCAAACCAATAAGCAGGAAACCGTAATGAAAACACTGGGAATTAGTTTAAGGACTATGCAGAATAATGTGCATGAAAAAAAAGCATAATATAATACCCAAGAATACTAAATAATGTAAACGAAAAACACCGTTTATAATTATAGCCTAAAAACTCTCATCGTCACTTATCAAATCTGAAAAGTCCTCGTCGTCTGAGTCGTCTTCGAATGGAGCAATTATCGTTGGCGCTTCTTTGACATTTAGTACTTGTTCTCGATCCCACCAATCCCTTATTAATACTTCTGTATGTTCCACCGATTTCTTCCAGTACTCTTGTATAATATGATCTAACGAATGTTGCCAAACTATTTGTACTTGGTCGGATTTAAGACCATCATCAACATGTTTTTCATAATAAGACTTTGCACCAGCCCATATTAATTCTGTTGCGTTAAACTGGCAATATTTTTTGTAAAACTGGAAGAGTTACATTGGTTTTTGATTTGTATTATTCGTAACTCACATTTCGAACTCCAATTTTAATATTTTCGCTTACATCCTCAGTCTTTGGCTTTCTTCGTTTACACTTTTTAGTATTCTTGGGTATTATGTTATGTTTTTTTTTCATGCACAATTTTCTGCACAGTCCTTAAACTAATTCCCAGTGCTTTGGCTACTGTTTTCTGAATATTGGTTGGCGAATTTCCAAAAATAGTTTATCAGATTAAGTACCATTTTTTTTTGATTGGGGATGCAAAAACCCAGAAATTTGTTTCATTTTGTGACAAACTGTCAAAGTCACAAAACTGGCATATTTAAAATAAAACGTAGCTGGTGCTATTATAAGCTTTTTTAGAATCGCTGGAAAGTAAATACATATATCCTTTTTTTTCATGTCAAAATGGAATAAGTCTGTCTCATTTATCTTACGTATTTTATTTAGAGGGTAAAATTAAACGCAAGTAAAGAAAACAAGAACTGAGAGTATGTCTTTATTGAATCGTATGACCCGCACGATAATACCAGATCCGACTATATGGATCTTCATCAAGTAACGATCGACTCAATTACATTTATTAAAATATTAGTTTTGTGATTCTTTTATCGTTTGATTTAAAAGTTCATCATTCAGATTTTTTTACAATCCTCTCGTATATTTTCGGCAGATTTAAAATTTCACCCTATTATGTCGGTACAATTTTGCTTGTTCAACATAAACTGCAACATAAAATAAATCACAAACATATCGATAATACAAGAGGGCTGAATAGGCAGTAAATTCTCGAAACAGGTTGAGTTTGTTGTAATATCGTATTTATTTTTTTGGTACCTACCTGGAAAAATGGGGCAATATTTCATTCAGTTTCGTACGGGAAATGGAAATTTAGTATCAACAATTCAATACGTGTAATATTTTATTAGAAATATACAGTGTGTAGATAAAGTTTATAAATAAAGTATAGTCTATTTTAGAAAGGTGTAGAGTAATAAAAGCTTATTAAAAAGGGACTACCACTTTCATAATTTGCCATTGATTTCATTGTAAAATTCTTTATTTTCATAAAGGGCAGGTATAGTACCACCCGGGTTTGGGTCAATTTATGGGTTTTGCCCATTGTTACTAACAAACACTAAAAATGGTTTGACAAAGGCGTGCATTATGTGCACAGTATTAACCTAGGTACACTTATTTTTTATTAAACATTATAAAAGAAATACAAAATACAAAAAATACAATATACAGAAATTAAATTATAAAAAATAATAATACTTTTCGGCATCTGAGGAACTGTCATCTCCTCTTAACGTTATAATTAATGGGTCGACGGTCCGATCGATCAGGTGGTGAAGATCATACATTTTCTCCTTTTCTTTAATGACATGATGGACTGCTTTTTTCCAGTTCTCTGGTGTCACTTCCATAATGGCTTGATCAAACAGTAGTTTAACGTCTTTCATTTTGAATGTCGTGTTGTGTCTTGTTCCAAATCCTTTCACTTGCGCCCATATAAGCTCTATAGGATTTAGCTCGCAACGACATAGCGGTGTGCGCAGCACAGTTAAACTATGTTTTTCAGCTATATCTTCCACGGCATATTTCATAAAACGATGTTTGTGTAAATTTGCTATAGCTAATAGTTCTTCGTTATCAAATTATCTTCTCTTTTCTTCTTTGATTGGTTATCATAAATAATTGAATGCACAAAATTTACCTACGCCCATGGCCGACACCGAAATTGAGCCGAACTGGACGGAATTTCCCATTACTCTACACCTTTCTGAAATAAACTATAATAAAATTTTTATTTCATTGCTGGTTGTAACAGGTACGGATTCACGGTTTCTTACATCTCTCTGGAGTACACAGAATGGAAAATAACGCAACTTTACGTAGATACGTCAAATAGGCAAGAAATTAGTAAAACGAGAATTATGCTAACAGCAAAATTTAATAGCCTGTTAAATACAAATAGTAGTTTCGCTTATATATTACCTATTTATAGGTAACCATAAATATTGTTTTATGTGGAAATAGTCCATCTCTCAGTGGAGTGATATTATGAGTAGGGGAATAATACACACAGTCTGCTCCACTAGTTTATTATAAGGATCTCAAAGTATAGAGAAACCTAATGTCTTCGAACATGTTTCGAAGGTAAAAACCTTCATCATCAGCGAATAAAACTAATTCAAGGATTTTACAAGAAGAGAGACCCTCAACATTGCAAGATAAACTGCTTGAGGAACAGAAAAAGAAAAATTTCAAATATAAAATTTTTTTTAAATTTTACATGACTTAAAAAAATTTTTTTTTAATGAATACTTAATTTAAAAAAGAAGTAGAAAATATTGTTTTACCTATACTTTCCTTCTTATGTATATCACCTAAATGAATAAAATGAAAACTTCCTGCGAATTAGCGACAAATTATCCCATATTATGTTTTATTTATTTAGTTTATGTAATTATATCGTGTCATTTTTAAATATAATAAACCAAATATTTTTTCGAAAAGAAGGTAAGGTTAGAAATAAGTCAAAAGTAATTTTTGTTCCGGCTACTAACCTAAAAGCCGAAATAACTTTTAGAAATAAAAATAACTAAACTTGGTTATAGGGCCGAGGTCACGTCGACGCGTAGCCATTTTGTACTTATTTTACTGAAACTTATAGCAGTTGTGAATGATAGAAGAGTTTTGGACTTGCATTGTCTTTATTTGTTTTACATCACAACGTTTCAACTGGTAAGTATCTCCAGTCGTCTTCAGGTATAAGACTAGGACAACGATATAACATCAATACGGTATTCAGCTCGAAAGACACTTTAAGAAGCCACCTGACGAAGACGAAACCAACAAGTCAAAAAGACAGGAAAAACTGTGTCTAACAGATCTACATTGGTGAGACTCTAAGGCCACTTGAAACTAGGGTCAAGGAACACAGAAACAACACGCTTAAAGGAGAAACCGAAAAATCAGGTGCATCTGACCATGCCTGGACACACGGTCATCTCATCAAGTGGACAGAAGCTCGAATCCTGCATAAAGAACCACATTGGAGGAAGAGGAAGTTCAAGGAAGCTGCTACAATATACCAGAACCCAAATTGTTTTAGTAAGCTCTCACTAGATATAAGAAATATCTGGAAACCCTTGTTAAGTAGATGTACACTAAAAATACCGCATACGAATTAAACGCATGACTGCACCCATCTCAGTCATGCTCCAGTGCATCTAGCCAGTATAAATAGAGCTGTAGTTACTTTACTTATTTAGTATTCACCTGAAGACAACTGGAGATACTTACCACTTGAAACGTTGTGATGTAAAACAAATAAAGACAATGCAAGTCCAAAACTCTTCTATCATTCAAGAAACATCATTGTCTCCAACCTCCAAACAGACATTTGCAGTTGTGTAGTGCCATCGTTACCACACAACGTTGATTTTGGTATAGAACTACAATGTTGTAAAATATTACCAATACCGCCGTTGTGCTGCAGTTATTACTTCATAGTCGAGCGCTGACTATTATTTATACCTAATGCAACGTGCCAGGTAGTATAATATTGGCCGGACGTCGGAGAAATGCTGCTTGGGACATCTTAATAACATTATATTTTTATTAATAAGTATAAAAAAATTGTTATTAAATTAAATTGTTGCTTTTATTCTTAAATTAAGAATACCAACTAAACTGCTGGACAATTGCTTTGGAGCAAGAAAAATTTCGCCTAAATTTAACAGTTAATATTTTCTGAACCAGATATGATATCGATCTACGGTTTTAAATGGTTGGATAGATTCATTCCTTGGGAAACTTACTTTTCTTTACTTTTTCAAATCCCGATCCAAGATCCTTTATAATCTTTCTGCCAAGTATCGGGCTACGTCCACGGCTTCAGTGTTAGCATGCCACAAAGTGCACCTTGATGGACAGTGCATACATGTTCTCAGGTGGTCGGTGATCTGTACCTCTCCACAGTCGCAGATTACCCCGTCAGCACCTCTTATATTCCATTTTGCCAGGTTAGATTTGACGGGAGCAACACCAGTCCTGATACGATTAAGGGTTCGCCATGTCTTCCATTCCAGGTGCATCCCTCGGGGCGGTTCTCGTTAGAGTGGGAAATTCGCTGGTGGTTCTATTCCTGTGTTGCGCATGAATCTTTTTCTGGATTTTAAGCGGCTGGTTCCGTGGGGTTCCTCAAGACTGTGGAGAGAGTGTCTTTCGTCAAATACCTGTTTGAATCAATTCGGCATGTCGCGTTCAGTACGGTCGTGACCTGTTTGGCATGTTTAGATCTGCTTCACACTGGGCAGGCGTATTCCGCTGTCGAGAAACACAGGGCTTTCGCTGTTGTCCTAGGGCTTACACCCCATTTGCTCCCCGCTAGCTTCCTCAGGAGATTGTTTCGAGTCGTGACCTTGTGCCTAGTGTTTTTGCAGTGGTCTTTATATGTTAGTGACCTGTCAAGGACGACACTCAAGTATTTTGCTTTTTCATTGTGCTCCAGTTTCTGTCCCTCCCAGGATACATTTAGTTTTCTATGTGCTAGGCGCGTATTTAGGTGGAAGGCACATACCTGGGTCTTTGCAGGAATCGGTTTTAGGGAGTTTTCTTTGTAATATTTGCCCATTATGTTCAGCGCTTCCTCTAGTGTTTTCTTGATCTCTTCGAAGATTTTTCCTTTCACCCAGATACCAAGATCATCAGCATAGATAAAATGTTCAGCTTAAGGGTGAATAGGTTGGGGGATTGGGAAACAATTGTCAATGTTGAATTTTCTTTAACTGTCAGAAAATTTTATATACAGGGTGTTAAAGAAGAGGATGATTTTTGATCCAATTTTAATGGCGTGTAACTTTCACAATAATATTTTTAAATTTTATCACTCTGCGTCAATTGAATCAATGGTTCATAGCAAAGAAAATAATTTGTCAAATTTTTGATATCTGCTATATTTTAAAAAATACCGATTTTTTTGGAAAACCTTGCTTTATTTCAACTTATTGGTAGCTAGATCTGATTGTGCGTTGTATCGTGCAAACTTTGCAAGTGATTATTATACCGTATGAAAAGCTTGATTATGCTCAGTAACAATAGTTGTACCTAAATGTTATGATGTACAGTGGCGTACTTATAAACATCTACGTCTATGGTTTATGAGTATCTCTCAATTTTTTACGATTGTTTTATATTGGAGAGTACTCGCCCCTAGATTAGGTGAATTTTTTCTTATTTTTTAGTTTTTCATATCGCACTACAGGTATATTATACAGCGTGTTTACAAAATTTTAACAAAGGTAATTTTTTAAATTTAATTTTTGGAAAAAATGTATTTTTTAATTTTTAACTTTCTAACACTATTCCTACTCCTAAACCATATACATATAAGTGTTTATAAGTACGCCTCTGTACATCATAACATTTAGGTACAACCATTGTTACTGAACATCATCAAGCTTTTCATAAGATATAATAATCACTCGCAAAGTTTGCGCGATACAATGCACAGTGAGATCTAGCTATCAATAATTTAAAATAAAGCAAGGTTTTCCAAAAAAATCGGTATTTCTTAAAATATAGCAGATATCAAAAATTTGACAAATTACTTTCTTTGCCACCAGTGATTCAATTGACGTAGAGTGATAAAATTTAAAAATGTTATTGGGAAAGTTACACGCCATTAAAATTGGAGCAAAAATCATCGTATTCTTTAACGCCCTGTATATAAAATTTTCTGACAGTTAAAGAAAATCCAACATTGACAATTGTTTCCCAAGGGATGAATCTATCAACCACTTAAAACCGTAGGTCAATATCATATTTGGTTCAGAAAATATTAACTGTTAAATTTAGGCGAAATTTTTCTTGCTCGAAAGCAATTGTCCAGGTCCAGCAGTTTATTATCTTAAATTGGAACGCCGTCATCACCCGAATATGACTGGAGATACTTACCAGTTGAAACGTTTTGATTTAAAAAGCAATTAAATACAATTCAAGTCCAAAACTGTTCATTCATTTCAAACTCTCATACAGAAACTGTCTAATCAACATAATTTTTACGAATAAAAATTACCCACCACAATTAAAAACTTGATTCATTCATCTTTTGTGCTTTTCATTTTCTTCTTTAAGCCAGCTTCAATTATGGCGCCGAAGCTGTATCTGATGTCCAATTATCTAAGTATAATAAGATCTAATTTTTTCTTGAAACTGAGTGGAAAACTCATTAAAATGCAAACAAGTCCCTTATAATGATTTTTTGTAAAAGGATCCAATTTTCAAAATTAATTAGGTAAAAATATCTTATTCTAATTGATTGGTTTACTTAGTAGGTATAAATAAACCCATCATAACGAAATAATATGTTTTACTAATAGAGATATTACAAATTACCTACCTCGGATTGGATAGAATATGACTACAAGAAGTGTTTTTTTATTAAAAATGATTAAAAAAAATTTTAATACTATCCCAAGCAGAATTTTTTCGACGTCCGACTAATATTGTACTATCTGGGACGTTGCATTAGGTATAAATAATAGTCAGCACTCGACTATGGAAAGACCTGGCCGCAAGGAACAACAAGGTAGAACTCCTATGGGTTCCTGGCCACTCGGGGATAGCAGGCAACGAAAAGGCCGATGAACTGGCTAGAGCCGGATCATCTCAAAAACTCAGGGGCCCTGAACCCGCCCTTGGCATATCAAAACAGACAACCAGAGTAACATCAGACAGGTGGGCACAACAACAACACCTATCCCGATGGAACAGGATACCTGGTCATACCCAAGCGAGGGCCACAATTGGGAAACCCTCCAAAAAGTTATCAACTGGAATGATGCCTCTAACGCGCACCCAGCTAAAACAAGTGGTCGGCCTACTAACAGGCCACTGCTTAAGAAAACACCGAGTAGGAATTTACAATGGTCCCATTGAATGCAGGCTTTGCGGCGATGAGGACGAAACCGCCTCACATATCATATATAGCTGCGAAGCACTGACCCCAGGAAGACTCAGAATCTTCGGAGGTATCCAATGTGGGGATAACCTCCCACATGACAAACTTGGTAGGAATTTGCTAGACCTTAAAAAAGGAACAAACCTTTTCTGGCAAGATAGGGAAGCACAATGGGACACTAGGCTGCAGTGCAAGAAGCTTGGGCCGAACGCCCGACCCCCACCTTAAACCAACCAACCAACTCTACTATGAAGCAATAACTGCGGCACAACGGTATTGGTAATATTTTATAACATTGTAGTTTTATACCAAATCCAACGTTGTAACGATGGCACTACATAACTACTAAGTTTCAGTAATATAAGTACAAAATGGCTACGTCGACACGACCTCGGCCTTATAAGTTTATTTGTTTTTAGTTCTAAAAGTTATTTCTGCTTTTAGGTTGGTAGCCTAACCAAAAATTATATTTGACATTTTTCTAACCTTACTTCTCGAAAAATAATTATTTGGTTTATTATATTTAAAATTTAAAAATGACACGATATAATTACATAAACTAGAATATACAAAATAAATGAAACACAATAGGTATGGGATAATTCACTTATTAGCAGGAGGTTTTCATTTTAATTGTTTAGGTTAACATAGGAAGGAAAGTATAGGAAAATAATATTTACCTATATTTTTAAATAATGTATTCTTGACTTAGATTACAAAGGTCTTGTAGGAAACGTTTGGGTTTTAAACTTTTCCTTCTAAAAGTCCTGTTTAAAATAGCGATTAAGGTTTCAGACGCATATCGTTTTAGTTATTGATTTTTGATGCAATTTTAAAGGAAAACAAGTTAAAAGAATAATATTTTACTATTATATAAGTACTTGTCTCTTCTGTTCTCTCTTTTTTAGACAAATCAACGAAAATATAAACCATGCAATAAAATATTTTTACAACAAAAACAAACAACAATTAGGTATTTATTTTTAAAGAGAAAAATTAAAGTAAAAATTTAAATCAAACATTTTTTATGATGTATGATAATTTATAATATAAAAAATAGTGCGGAAGGAAACGAGAATGCTTTATTATGAATATACAAAACAGCAACTTAAGAAGGAGTATTTTAAAACTTAAGTATTTGCACCAAAAACTGTTTTTAGATCTACGCTCCTAAAATACATGGTTTCTAAAAAAATCATTAATTTTGGAGTGGCCGTGGTGAGCTATATTTACTTTATTTTTAATCAAATAAAACCATGCCCGCAAGACGCTGGTTAGAGTCATACATACGTCTTATGTTAAAATTTTGGATTGACACCTACACTGAGAGAAGATTCTTGCTGTCCTTATAAAAATCTTTATACCGCTTATAAAGAAAAATGCTAACATAGGGGACAAAAGAAAAACTACCTGAGACAGTAAAATCCATTTGGCTGTAATTTCTTTGCTGTCGTAATAAAGTCACTTTATAAAGAATGATCACTTAGGTCAAGTAAACAAAAATGTTGTATTAGCAAAGTAACTGACCATCGGCTATAAAGAGACTTTGCTAGAACAATAAAGATACTTTTCTATGCCATCCGCGTCGTTTTCGAAACAAGAATTTTTTTTTCAATATCAGTATAACATTTTGCTATATTGGAAAGATTTTTTTATTTATTTCAAGAAAGTTACTTTGCTGGGTCCGAATGTACCTACTTACTTCAGAAACTCTTTTTTAGCTAAGGTAGCAACTAAGCATTGCTATAATAGTAAAGTGGTTTATTATGACAACGCCACTTATTTGCTTTAAATATGTGGGGTGGCCCAAAAATGAAGCCGTATATTTTGTTGAATTTTTAATATACTCTAGAGAACATATTATGCTTAATAACACATTTATATAAACCAAGTTTGTTCACTTTGGGTACGTAAGTTTCAAAAAATTTTGATTCTTTTAAAATTGTGTTATTAAAAATAACATTTTTCATGCTATATCAAAAATTTTACATAGTATAAAGCTTATTTTTCGGGTAACTCCATCATATTTTACATCATGCAACTCCCCACGTCTGAATAGGTAGTCAAAGATTTAAAACTAAAAAAAAAATATTTTTCTCTTTATTATTTAATACAACAGAAAACAACACTTCATTACCTAAAAAGAGTTTAAGTTTTAACTGCTTAAAAAAACAATAATATTTTACTGCTTTTTTCTTTATAAAAAAATTAATATAAAACTAAAATAACTTTGGTCTTTTAACACTGATATTAAAAATCTCCACTGTCATTGATGCCACAATCTAATAAAGCACTGCACACTGAAACATTTTTGAGCCAAGACAATTTTTATTGGAAAAAATTAGACAAATGTCGAGTCGTAATGGTCACCAACAACAGCCACCGATGCGACGATTTCACTTTATAAAGAAACAAGCATTTAAATATCAGAAAAAATGTAGACCTGAAGACATGTGGAGACAGGAACGGGACGACTGGTGCGCAATATAAAAATTGACCCAATCAGACTGAATTTGTCACCACGAAATAATCCGATTCGAACCGAACAGTTACGAATTTCCCAATTCCAACAAAAAATTTTGCTACCCCTTTAAAAACTCTCTAGAGCGCTAGAAAAGATTTTTTATAAAGATTTTTTTCACAAGCAGCAAGCTGCATTACTTCCTCAGCAAAGCAAATAAATAGTAGTCCTAGAAAATAATTTTTTATAAAGACTTACTTAGCTGTTATCATAATGTAAGTTTTCTATAATAGCAAAGGTTTTTGTAACGGGTATAAAGAGTTTTCAGGTAAATTGTTTCTTTTGCAATAAGAAATTCATTTGGCTATCGTAGGTTGAAAATTTAATATTACAGCCAAAATAATCTTAGCAAAGAATTTATTGCCGAAGCTTTTCTCAGTGTACATTCATATATTTTTCACAAATATAAAAAGTGTTTTTTTTTAATTTTATTATTTAATTTTTTAATGCAGAGGGTGGGAGGTAATAATTTAATTTTCGAAATTTGATAGTTAGGTGAATTTTAAACAAACTTTCAACAAACTACAGAACGTAAACAGGACCCAAGGTCTCTTGAACAGAGCCGGCTCGCCGTTATATTCTTATTAGTCGCCATCTTTTCTTTCGTTCATTCGTGTGTTGTTATAATTTCCAAGTTTTGGGTGTTAATATTTATAAAACTTTACTTTAGACATTTTTTTTTGTTAGTTTGTAAGTTATAGTCGTTTCCATCTTTTTTTACGTTGTATTCATTCGGATGTTCCGTGTGTGATTGTGGATATTATTTTTAAGTTTTGGGTGCGAATTTAGGTATAAAACTTTACCAGACATTTTGTTATTGTTAGCTACTTGTGTCTCAAGATGGGTAGAAAAAAGTACATGATCCTTTTTTGCACGAATCGCGGTTCAATACCAGGAATAAGGTATTTCAGGTAGGTATGTAAAATATTGGTTACTTAGTTTTATTTGACCATAAACTGTGCACACCCGAACTAACGGGTGAATTTAGATAAAAGCTTGTAAAAATATTTTGAAAGTAGGTCCTGTCAAATGTTTAGATCAAGAAGCAAATTTCCGATCTGCGCAAACTCAACGGCCCCTGATCATCTGCTTACAGTGGTGTCATCATTCAATTATGGTATTGGCAATATACAGTGTATGTATATATGTGGTAGGGTGCCGACGTCGGACCGTTGTAATATTGCTGCTTTGGTATGTTTTCATAATCTTAAAAAAGAATTTAATCCACCAACCAATTAGACGACACATTGAAAAAAGCGACGTACAACGCGAAAGTTTTATTTATAAAAATCACCGGAGGAAGAAACGACGAAACAATTTAAAAAGTCTAAACGTTAAGAGAGAGTGCTTTCGACATGCTGTATAATATTCAAAACAGGGTCCGCCATTAGCAGAACTCACGTCAGTCGTAAATTTATCTTATTGTGTACAAGAGTCGTAAAGTGAAAGCCGGGTGGATTTTTATTATCTTAGCTCGGAAAAGGGATTTATGAATATTATGAAAATCGGAGGTAGACAACAATAAAACTTTATGTAGATTTTCTCTTCATTTCCTTTTTCAGGATGTTTTACTGCCACGATAATACACCGAAAAACTAGACATGTGAAAGCTGCTGCCGGTCGGCCTTATTTTCATAAATATAAATTTAAATGACTTTATAAAAATGTCGGTTGAGGGTCGGTCATCGCTTTTAGGGATTTTCCACTAGCGCATTGCAATATTTATATTATTAAATTAAAAACAGATCAACTCAAAATTTATATTAAAATATACACAGAAAGAAATCTGTCGTTATGATTTAATTTATTATAATAATTACTAGGAATATCGTAACAAAAAAATGAGTTCTTTAAATTTTTTAAATATTAGTATGTACTGCAGGGGCGGCTCGTCAGCTGAAGTAGGTAAAAAAATAAAACCAGGAGAAAAGTTTTTCGACAATATTAAATATTAATGTAGCCTCTCAGCTTTCGGGCTAACCACACTCAGAGAGAGAAGAGACAGGGGAGACCTGATCGAAACATTTAAAATCCTGAACAACAACTACTGTGATGACCTTAATTTGGACTTCTTTACTTTAAATACAAATGAGCTCAGAGGACACTCACAAAAATTAAAAAAGGAGAAAAGCTCTCATCTGATACGAAAAAACTTCCTATCTAACCGTGTCGTGTACAGGTGGAATGCCCTTGATAAAGAAACCATCCTGGCCCAAAATCGAAACATCTTTAAGAACAGGCTTGACAGAAACCTACAAACGATAAATAGCACCATGGTGCACTATCTTTAATCTTTTTATTTTAATCTTTAATTGTCTAAATATGATTATCTTTGGCTTACCCCCAACCTAGTAACCTAATAACCTGATAACTAACTAACTGTGATAAAGTCTGTGATCGAGTTTGTAATGGATATGTTATGTTATGTCCTGTCGCGCGTACCTTAACTGTGAACTGTGCCTGGACTGTGAAATGTGACGTGATACTCTAAATGTTGACTGTATAAAGTACCAGAAATGATTGAAACCAAAGACATAAGTGCACACAGCAGTCTCATCGGCTTCAGCCGCTTACTGCTGTCAACTATAATAATAATAATAATAATAATAATTAATAATATTAATTTAATCCGAATGTAGCTATGCATAATAGGGCCATGGTTAACTCCGATGGACAATAATTATTATAAACACTCGTGCATTTTGGCGCGCCCCAGCGATCGTGTCCGTGAGCTCAAAGCAAGTGAAGACCCAATGCTCAACATGGCTTTGATATTCACCGTTGCTATGGTTACGTGACGTTAGTCACGCAAACAGCATGTGACAATTTGCATTATGATGAAGGGCAATTTAAAAATAGATCAGTCATATGCACCATTGTTTTAGCATTAGTTCACCTAACCTTAAGGTTTTTATTTTGAGGCTTCGCTAAATTTACGGTTATAGATATCGTTTTTACGTGATTTACTGTGTGTTTTTATTTTTCAGTTAATTCAGTAGTACGTAGGTACTTATTTAGTTGTGTGTTTTAAAAATGAACCCAATTAATAACATAGTTTGTAATTTGTTGTTGAATATATGAGGATAAGAGAGATGTTTTGTTACATGCGCGGGTTTTTAGTCCATGTTTAAGTACCAGCACTATACCTAGCTCTTCACCTTTTTTTAAGACCGCGAGCCGCTTCTGATCTCCTGCTTTTTCGAAAGCGGTTCACTAGACCAGGACCTTGTATGCTAGTATAGGTCTTATAATGGCCGTGTGGATTCAGCGTACTATGTGGGACTTCGGCTTCCACCTTTTCTAATTAATTTTTTGCAGGTATATAATGCTTCTGACTCGTTTTTGCAAGTTTATGCTCCAGTTTAGCTTGGAATCTAGTACCAGTCATAAATACTTTGTTTTTTCCTTAAGTACCTACTTAAGTATAATTGTCGAGTACTGGGAGTCTGAAGTTCTCGATCACCCTTATGCGTGTGCAGGTGGACTCTATAAAAGACTTAGGTGTTGTGCTGGATAACAAAATGACATTTTCTCTTCATATAAATTATATCGTGGGTAAGGCAAATAGAACACTAGGTTTTATACTAAGACAGTGCAAACAATTTGTTTCTTTTACTGCTCTAAAAACATTATATTGCGCTTACGTACTGAATAAGCTGAATTACGCATCAGTGGTTTGGAACCCACAATATAATATCTATAAAAGTAGATTGGAAATTGTACAGAATAACTTCTTAAGATTTCTTAATTTTAAAGAAATTGGCATGTACAGCAACACTATTAGCACATCTTATTTACGTACCCATTTTTTTTCGTTAGAAGCGCGCCGAGAACAAACAGATATTATCTTTCTTTATAAAATCATAAATAATTTAACTGACTCGGCTCTCAATATACAACCGCGTGTCTTAAGAAATAATAATTTATTT
Source organism: Polydrusus cervinus (assembly GCA_935413205.1). Lineage (NCBI taxonomy): Eukaryota > Metazoa > Arthropoda > Insecta > Coleoptera > Curculionidae > Polydrusus > Polydrusus cervinus. The sequence continues at coordinate 25,698,214 of OW284518.1, forward strand.
TTTGTCCCTTTCTCTAGGACCAATCTTGGTAGAAATGCACCTATCAATAGGATACTGTCATTGTATAATTTGAGATATGCTAATATTGATTTATTTGGTAATTCTATAGAGGTCTTTCGAAATAGTGTTAGGGGGCGTTATTTAATTCAATAATTAAAAAATTAAATTCTTTCTCAATGTATTTATAATATATAACTAGGCTGATAAGTACTATACATCTGTGTACACTACTTAATGTATCCATGGATATCACTTTAGACTTCCAAGTCTGTAGATATCCCGTGTATGTTAATAAATAAATAAATAAATAAATAGAACTACCTCCATTTACTAAGCCCCTTTTCAGATGATGGTACAAAAGGTTAAATGATGGGTAACCAGTGTTTGGTGAACTTACCCATTTACAAGGAAATGGAAGACAAAGATGCTGTGCGGTGTTGGGCTTCATTTGTTTGAAAGTAGATTGCTTTTACCCAAATTAAAGGAATAAACCGATAAGTACCTATAGTGAAATTTTTAAGCAACAAAATAAAATTTTAATTTCGATGGATCTACTATTTCTTTCAATTTATTTAAATATAGCGAATCGACGTAGTTTTTTATAAAGCAACAGATAAAACGTTAGTTCTTAAATAGTAATAGAAAAACGCTATTTACATAAAAACATCAGATTTCCTGGGTTTTCCAACAACTTTCGAAAAACACCGTATACTTTTCCCCGGTCGTCTTAAAGCAATATGCAAATATTGCCTAGGCAATATATTTTCCACCGAGAAGGCTGCTTCATATTTAATAAATATTTATAGTCATGGAATAGACTCATCTTCTGGCGCATTTTTTTCTCGTATTTGCATTTATCAACGTCAAGGGTTGCACGTTATAAAATACAGCTAATTTGTAGGTCATTATTTTAAATATGAAGATTCTTTACTACCACATGTACCATATACAGGGTGGTCGGGAATGAATGCGCAATAGAGTAACCCGTTATTCTACACATGAAAATAATAGGTTTGAACGAAACATGCCTTCGTACAATGTTGGTCGTTAATTTCTAAATTAATTTTTTTTTCCAAGGGCCCGTCCATATGCCGGATACACTTAGGCCAGGTTTGGCCCATTGTTCTTACCCTGTTTGACTCTTTACACCCGCTCGGTGATCCCAATCCCTTGCACTTGTTTGTGTAGGTCAACTGGGGAGAGGATCAGGACGTTCTCTGGTTCCAGTTTTGGTTGCCCGAGTACTTGTTGCCTCTTCCGATCCAGTGACTCGCAATGGCAAACTATGTGCTGTACAGTTTCTCTGTCTTGTCCGCAAAATCTGCAGTTAAGTTCTCAATTATTGTACAGTTGCATTCTGTGCAGATGATTCTTGAGAGCCATGTGTCCTGTTAGAATTCCTGTAATAGTTCTCAGCTGATTCCTTTTCATTTGAAGCAGTTGTTTCGTTAGTCTCGGGTCTGGATCCCCAATAAAGCATTTACTATGGTGTAATCCCTTTCCCTTTATGTATTGTTTGTTATATTAAAATTTCAAGTACTTGCGTAATTCAATTCGGGAGATTACCAAGAGCACATTAATTCGACTGTGTTTGAGGACTATTTTGCCATTAAGGAAGTGACACTAGAGAATCGGCGAAAAGCAGTCCATCATGTAATTAAAGAAGAGGAGAAAATGTGGGATCTTGACCACCTACACCTATAAAGCCCAGATTCGATCATCATTAGAATATTGCTCTCATGTCTGGAGCTCTGCACCCAAGCACACCCTTCGGCTACTGGATTCCATTCAAAGGAGAGCCGTTCGTCTGATCGGCGACCCCGAGCTGACCAAGACCCTCGATAGCCTGGAGCATCGAAGACAGGTTGGTGATTTGGCTCTCTTTTACAGATATTTTCATGGCAGGTGTTCGACTGACATTGCCCACTTGATTCCACCTAGAGCAATGCAAAACAGAAATACACGGCGAACCACTGCCGCTCATCCATATGTTGTTCAGCTTAGTACTCCTCGAACTTCATTGTTCAAGAATTCTTTCATCTGGAGAACGTCATCTTTGTGGAATGATCTTCCTGAGGTCGTGTTTCCCAATGAATACAATCTTCAACGTTTCAAGACCAACGTTAATCGCTTTTTTCGCACTCGCACCGCTCCCAGAGCGCCTTAAAGGATTTTTCCTACAGTGCAGGTGTTTTATCATAAAAAAAAAAAAAAAAAAAACCTGATCCATCGGACGACCATCGACCCGTTAATTATAACGTCAAGAGGACATGACAGTTTCTCAGATTACGAAGAATATTATGATTTTTTATAATTTAATTTCTGTATAACGTATTTATTGTATTCTGTATTTTTTTTACAATGTTTAATAAAAAATAAGTATACCTAATACTGTGTACATAATGCACGCCTTTGTCACACCATTTTTAGTGTTTGTGAATGGATAACAATAGGCAAAACCCATTAATTAACCGAAACCCGGGTGGTACTACCTGCACTTGATGAAAATAAAGAATTGCGCAATGAAATCAATGTCAAATTTTGAAAATGGCTTAAATATTAACTGGGTCACTCTGTAATTCCGTTGCATACCTAAGGAGCTTTTATTACTCTACCTACACCTTCCTTAAATGGACTATAGTTAAATTTTTGTACATGGCTAATATTAAAATTTATTATTAAACGAAATATGAAGTATTATTGTAGACAATCTCAGAGGGGTTCTTACCTGTGTACGCCCATGCGCCTTACCACGAAATCAAACTTCACATAAACGATTCATCTATAAACTCTGCATTGTTTGCATGGTTGGATTGTCTCCTTTAGATCTCCAATATTGAACCGTTTATGAAATACATGCGGTTTACTTTTCAACATGGAAAAGTCACATCAAAGAGACATTACGGATGATTGTGCGTTAAGTGATAAAACAATTATACGACATTAGAGAGAAAATGTATATGCAGACCCAAATATAAACGTTAACGGAAACGTTATTACACTAGATTTTTCACCAGTTCCATAAAATTTTGTGGTTGAATAATAATTCTAAAATCAGAAATGATCGATATATAATGTGGGATGGACAACAAAGCCAGCGGCCTCTCGTGGTCTTAAAATATGGTGAAGAGCTAGGAATGGTGCGGGTACTTGAACAAACATTAAATAAAAACCCGTGTAACAAAACGTCTCTCTTATCCTCATCTGTCTAACAACTGAATGGAGTTTCAACAATTTACAAAATATGTCATCAATTAAGTTAATTTATAAAACACACAACTAAGTAGGTACATACACTACTGAATTAACTGAAAAATAAAAACAAAACTACTTAATTACGCAGTAAATTACGTAAAAACGATATCTATAACCGTAAGTTTCGCGAAGCCTCAAAATAAATATAAGGTTAGGCGAACCAATGGTGCATATGACTGATCTATTTTTAAATTGCCCTTTATGATAATGCAAATTGTTAAATACTGTTTGCGTGACTGACGATACGTAACCATAGCAACGGTGAATATCAAAGCCATGTTGGATGTTGGGTCTTCACTTGCTTTGAGCTAACGGACACGGTCGCTGGGGCGCGCCAAAATACAAGAGTGTTTATAATTATTGTCCATCGGATTTAACCGTGGCCCTATTATGCATAGCTACATTCGGATTAAATTAATATTATTAATTCGAACATAATTATTTTTTAAGGGCTCAAACGGTAGCTGTATTGGTACATTAATATTTAATATTGTCGAAAACATTTCCTCTTGGTTTTATTTTTCACCTGATGGGCCGCCACTGAACAAAGATTAATTTAAGAGTAATCAACCGGGTTGTAATTTGTTATGTTATGTTACATTATATTAAGTTATGACCAGGTAAATTACTTTTAACTCGAACTTTGCTATCAATCCCACATTATAATATAATCTTTTTTGACATTTCTTCGATTTAAACTAGACCTCAGTTTAAATCGACTTTATAAAATTAGGCAAAAGAACATCTAGGATTTCAAGGTAATCAAACTTTCGAGCGCAATATGCACAATCCACTCTAGTTATACAGTATATTTTTTCTACGACTGAACTTCATACTAAAAATTAAAAATATTATTTAAATCAGGCATTATAGTTGGTCTGGTCTTTTTAGTTGGACGTATACTTGGTAGAAAGAAAAAAAAATGAAGAAAAGAGATGAAGGCAATCACGCCAAAAGTTTTGGAAAGAGTAAGTTCTACTATCGGTTTGGTTTAATAGATTCATGGCGTATATTTTCAACAGTTGCTATGCTAAAAAAAGTGACATTACAGTTATAAAGTTATGCTTAAGAGAGTAGTCTAGTTGTGCATTCGCCATTTCATTTTTTGATTGATATTAAATTTCTTATCCTTTTCGCTTTATTTAAAATAGGATCAAATGCCCGTCCTTAAGTAGCAATTACCTACAGTTTTGAACTCAAGAAATTTTGATTAATGAATTAATAAAAGCAAAAAACGGAAATTTGTGAAATTTATCCAATCTTTTTTTCTGCTTTTATTACTTTATAAATTCAAACTTGGTTAACTTTTAATTGTAGGTAATTTGGCTTTAAATGTCGGTATTTGGCCGATTTTTGAATAAAAGGAAAACGTAACGAAATATTGATTAAGAAACGAAATGACGAATGCGCACTAGACCTCACTCTTAATGCAATTGTTACTTAAATTCGTTTTCATTAAAGGTTTGACACAAGATTTGACAGATGAAAAAAAATATATAAACAAATTCCTTTTTCGATAAGCTAAGAACAACAAAGTTTAAAACCGGACTGCATCTTACTATTATACCAATAGTAAGGTAGTTGGAAATTTATTTTTCATGCATTTCTTAAAAAATGAGTTAATTTTACAACTGGAATTTTCAGGGAGAGCATTATTTATGCTTGGTTTTTAAATTTTTTTTAGAAGTTATCAACTCTAAAAATAGGGTTTCAATAATTTACTACGTTTTATTTTTTTTTCAATAGCATTAAAATTGATGGAAATAAACAATAATGAAACCCGAAAAATCCACTTTAAAAGAAGGACCAACTTTTTAGCCGAAGTCAAAAGCCTATCATAAAGTCAATCAAGGCATAATATAAAAGGAACGAGTAAAAGCCCACTAACTCGAAAGTGAAAGAGAAAAGGCAAGTGATGTAAAACTCAGAAAACTCTCTAAGAACTTTTCCATGTAAAGTTTTATGGAAGGCATAAATTTGATGATCTTTATTAGCATATATGTATATAAACTCTAAACTGCGACCTTTTTAAAGACAAAAAATGATCATGCGGGATATACGTTTTTAGTACCAAGTGTAATAAAAAATGTTATCTATAACAATAAAATAGAATTTAATAACATACTATTAATTAATTTAAATGGATTTACGCTAACTGAGCTATACCTAACTAACTGTATTTCATTCAGTTGACATGTAAATATAATAGGCATCCTTTTCCTGTTTAGGGGTTGAACGGCAGTAGAGTTTTGGACTTGCATTATCTTTATTTGTTTTGAATCACTACTTTTCAACTGGTAAGCATCTCCAGTGAATAATGATGTATTCACCTGAAGATGTCTGGATATGTGTACCAGTTGAAACGCAGGGTTACGGGGTTAGTAAAATATCGTGTTCTATTATAAATAGATAGTAAAAACTTACAACTTTATGGTTATAAAGTCAAACTTAAAAAAATGTCTTTTTTTTAAATTAAATATATTAGTCATATTAGTTATTGTTGTTAATAAGATATTATGTCCTTCGCCAATGGAGGGAGAATTCTTTCCGGCCCGACGCAGCGTTCATCCTCTTCCAAGTCTGTTCGTAGACTAATGAGTGACGTCCCGTTGATGCGTTAAACGTAGACGAAACGTATGATTTAACAAATAATACTACATGGAATTTTAAACCTCAAAGCATGGTTTTGTATAATTTTGTATTCTATTATAAATAGATAGTACAACTTAGAAATTACTGATTGTAAAGACAAACTAAAAAGAAAATACATCTTATTTTTTCAATTTAATACATGAATTTCCTATTAATAGTGCTGCTTTTTATAGATTTTAATAAAGTGCACAATTTCTTAAGTGGTAGATAATTTAATGTCATCAAAAATTATTGTACAGAGTATTAATTTTTTATTAAATTTTATTCAATATAATTTTATGTTATTAGGTAATTAAATGGGGTTCTGTATTTTATCATAGCTAATTACAGAATACTAAAAAAATACAATAAGTCTCGTAATAAAGCCGGTTTGCTACGTGTATTTTTTTTTCCAAGAATTTTTATTAATTTTATATTTATTGTCATATGAAATATATTTTTTGTACAAAAAATTGCCTGCCTATTAGATTGTGTATTACCTCTCTAATATTGTCTAATTTGCATTACTACTTTAGTTAAATACTAATTACCAATAAAAGGTCATCCATGTAGGTATCTACTATGCTTTGAGGTGACTTTTCAACGTCAACCAGCCCAATATTAGATATCCAACCGAAGCGACGTCATCGTGTAAGCACAAAGGAGTTTATAGAAGGTGTTCGTGCGAAATTCGATTTGTGGTAGAGCATGGACAGAAATGTTCAGTGACTTGAAAAATAACTGTGTGTATTAGAGCGAGTCGACAAAAGTGAATCAAGCTATATAGACAATCCATGCAACTTAAACAGTATATTTTTTCTACTACCCCAACTTAAGGATTTTATAATAACATTAGCCAGGATTCAGGTCAATGTTTTTAGTATATACAGGGTCCTGCACCTCACCTCACGTCTTCTATAGCTCACTTATTAATTAAGTTAGGATATTGATATTTTGCAGACTTTATCTGTATGCTAGGGCGCATTTCAGGAAAATATTTTTGTTTTCAGATTACATGCTATATTATATTCTTACTTATTTGGATATCTGTTATAATTGTCTTCATACCCCTAAAATTTTTAATGAAAACGGTTCAGTATTATAGGCGAACAAAAATAAAAACTAAGAAAAATCAGTTTTTCACCACTGGTTTTAAAAATTAATAAAAACTAAAAGTAATGCCTCGTTAATAAAATTATATAAAGGTTCTTAATAAATAAGGTCGAACAGTCTCGTTAACCAAATTTGATTAATACGAATTGTACAGGGTGTCCAAAGCTTAGTGTCAAACTTTAAATGAATTTATTTTTCTTATTTCAAATTGGAACCCCTGTATATTATTATGCCAGATGCAGAATTAAAAATCAAACATTTGTTCTAATTAAAACCCTATCGCAATTTCTAATGCATCAAGACTTATTTGTAAAAAACTTATTTTATCAACTATTCCACCAGTCATTATTATAAATAAATATTCAAGGTGGCTTTTCAAAATAATTTATTGGTATTAAAGTTTATTAAAACGACAAAAGACTTTAGTTATTATATAGTTTCAAATATTATTAGATTATTATTACTTAATTATTTAAGTTATATTATTTTTTGTGGTGGAATACAATCAAGAAGAGCTCGTAAATATGATTTTCATATTGGGAGCATGCGAAAAGAATTTTTTTTTGTCACTTAAAACAAAACAGTAATACCAATAAATTCTTTTTCAAGGCCACCTTTGATATGCATGACTGTTGGAATAGTTGATAAAATGAGTTTTCTGGAAATAAGTTTTGGTGCAATAGACATTATGATAGGGTTGTAAAATTAGGACAAATGTTTGATTTTTAATTCTGCATCGAATGACATAATAATATACAGGGGTTCCAATTTGAAATAAGAAAAATAAATTGATATAAAGTTTTCAAAATTTGACACTAAACTTTAAACAATTCGTATTAATCAAACTTGGTTAACGAGACTATTCGACATTATTTATTAAGTAACTTTGTATAATTTTATTAACGAGGCATTACTTTTAGTTTTCATTAATTTTAAAACCAGTGATACAAAACTGATTTTTCTTAGTGTTTATTTTTTTTCGCCTATAATACTGAATCGATGTCATTAAAATTATAGGGGTAGGAAGGCAACTATAAGAGGTATTCGAATAAGTAAGAATATATATCGCATGTAATCTAAAAAAACTGATCCTTATGACGTCACACTTTTTTAAAACACCCTGTATAAACAAAAATATTTTCCTGAAATGCGTCCTAGGATACAGGTAAAATCTGCGAATATCAAAATCCTAACTTAATTAATAAGTGAGCTATAAAAGACGAGTGGTGAGGTGCAGGACCCTGTATATTTGTATATACAGGGTGTGTCAGTAAGGCGTCTGTCTTAGATAGCACCTAAACTATCAAAGATAGGGAAAAAAGTGTCATACAAAAGTTAAAGGGGTTTTTAGGATACATAATCTAAAAATATTTTCTAATCTACAGGGTGGTTCTAAAAAGTGGTACTGAATAATAAAAAAGAAAATTAAATTGGACACCCAGTATAATTTTCTAGAATATGATTCAATGGAATAAGGACTTTGCAACTCTATTAAAATTTTTGAAGTAAAATGCAACGTTGCCAAGTAATACATTCTTTTCCGAAAATTTTAGTAATTTTAAGGGTATCGTTATAAACAATCATAGCAACCTGTGGATTAATCCTAGGCAACTATAATTTACGTTGTAAGTACTTTAAGGTACAATCTATTAATCTGTAATGATGTTTTTTAAATCTCTTATACAGAGCGTTCATTACAAGTTGGAGAACTCGATAGTTTTAAAAATGCTTTATTTCAATTTTTTTAAATGGGACCCCCCTAATTTTTTTAGGCAAAAGAATTTATCTTTCGAAAACCTAACTTTTTGTTAAACATGTCATATGTCTAAATATCATAGTTTTTGAAATATTTTAGTATTTGTCTTAAATCAGGGTAAAAAAGGAAAGTTCTAATTAAACTATTTAGTCAAGATTGCTTTGGAGCAAAAAATAAATAATTTTCTTTGTCACAGCTGTCATTGCAAAATTATTTTGCCAACATTTTGTGCTTTATTACTGTTTAAATTTTAGTTTCCTGAACTAACTTTATCATAACTCATATTTTTCTATTTCGATAAAGTTAGTTCGGGAAACTAAACTTTAAACAGTAATAAAGCACAAAATGTTGGCGAAATAATTTTGCAATGACAGCTGTGACAAAGAAAATTATTTATTTTTTGTTTCAAAGCAATCTTGAATAAATAGTTTAATTAGAACTTTCCTTTTTACCCTGATTTAAGACAAATCCTAAAATATTTCAAAAACTATGATATTTAGACATATGACATGTTTAACAAAAAAGTAGGGTTTTCGAAAGATAAATTCTTTTGCCTAAAAAAATTAGGGGGTCCCATTTAAAAAAATTAAAATAAAGCATTTTTAAAACTATCGAGTTGTCCAATGAATGCTCTGTATTAGAGATTGAAAAAATATCATTATAGATTGATATATTGTACCTTAAAGTACTTACAACGTAAATTATATTTGCCTAGGGTTAATCCACAGGTTGCTATGATTATTTAACGATACCCTTAAAATTACTAAAATTTTCGGAAAAAAATGTATTACTTGGCAACGTTGCATTTCACTTCAAAAATTTTAATAGAGTTGCAAAGTCCTTATTCCATTGAATCATATTCTAGAAAATTTTACTGGGTGTCCCATTTAATTTTCTTTTTTATTATTCAGTCCACTTTTTAGGACCAACCTGTAGATAAGAAAATATTTTTAGATTATGTATCCTAAAAAACCCTTTAACTTTTGTATTACACTTTTTTCCCTATCTTTGATAGTTTAGGTGCTATCTAAGACAGACACCTTACTGACACACCCTTTGGAGAAAAATATAGAAATATTGTTCCCGGGCTTAAAAAACAAAGAAACGTGAAACATATCGTGGCTAATTTTTCTAGCTAACGTTTTCGATATGAGTCATGCATTTTAAATAAATTTTCGTACCTTGATCTGCGCCCTCCTCAATATCCACGAACCGCCACTGGATACGACCCGAAAAGCATTAAAAATTTGTGGCAGAATTAGATCGCATAAATTGAGTTTGGGTCACAAGTGCCTAGTGGTCCTTGGACGCCCCTTTTTATATTCACCGTAATCGATTGGCGCCATTTTACATAATTGCTTTGCTAATGGAAATGGTAAAATGTGGTCCAACGGAGTCCCATATATCGTTATAAGTGATCCTCGGGGGTATATTTGTTAGCAGAGCTAATGATATAATTGTTTTTTTATTGTGGTCGATAGCAAAGTCGCCAATCGGGTGAGACACTTAAAATAATGTCCCTGTACAATAAAATATTACGACGGAGGAAAAATAGAACCCTGTTGCTTTTTCAAGGATCGAAACAGTGGCAGGTCGTGGGTGATTTTAAACATGACGGTAAAAAAATAAGGTTTGGTTGTTACACCCACTCAGTGATCCCAGTTCCTTGCACTAGTTTGTGTAGGTCAACTGGGGAGAGCTTAAGGATGTCTTCTGGTTCCAGTTTTGGTTGCCCGAGTATTTGTTGCCTCTTCCGATCCAGTGACACGCAATAGCAAAATTATATGCTGAACAGTTTCCCTGACTTGTTCGCATATGTGTAGATGGTTCTTGACAGACAGGGCCGTAGGTAAGGGGGGGGGGGGGGGGGGGGGTTGAACCCCCTAATCGAATTGAAAGTTGGCAATATTATGTTTTTATGAGCAAGAAATAAGAATTTGTAGAAACTTTTAAGTTTCAAACTAGAGGGCGCTAGTTATATACACTGGGCTACATAAATCTATGATTCTTTTCTTACCAGTGACATTAGGTGTTTTTCATTTATAGTTTCTTAAAGAAGGGCATTTTCTGATTCAAAAAGGTGTATTTGATTGATCTTAACATCTTTAACGGTTTTCAAAATATTTCCCTTTAAACATCCCAAAGCATAAAAAACATAGTACATAATTAAATTAATATTTTAATTATCAAAAAAAAACTTATATGACATAATCGGCTTAGTTTGATGTCTAGTACTTCCAGTTACTCTACGGCCCACAAGTTATGGGACACCCTGTATACTCATACTCTTATAACGTAACTTACACGTTAAAATTACTCTTATTTATACAAAAAAATCCACATCCTTAATTATCGCAAACCAGAAACACTTAAACAAATTAGCATTAAATTATATCATTAGCTCTGCTAACAAATATACCCCCGAGGATCACTTATAACGATATATGGGGCTCCGTTGGACCACATTTTACCATTTCCATTAGCAAAGCAATTATGTAAAATGGCGCCAATCGATTACGGTGAATATAAAAAGGGGCGTCCAAAGACCACTAGGTACTTGTGACCCAAACTTAATTTATGGGATCTAATTCTGTCACAAATTTTTAATGCTTTTCGGGTCGTATCCAGTGGCGGTTCGTGGATATTGAGGAGGGCGCAGATCAAGGTATAAAAATTGAGTGCCTGCGGATATTTTTCTAAATTTTTAGGAAATGTCTGAAATGCACGACTCATATCGAAAACGTTAGCTAGAAAAGTTGGCCACGATATGATTCACGTTTCTTTGTTTTTTAAGCCTGCGAACAATATTTTTATATTCTTCTCCAAAGTTACCAGCTCCTTGCGAAATTGTATCTATACAGGGTGTGTCAGTATTGTGTCTGTCTTAGATAGCACCTAAACTATCAAAGATAGGGAAAAAAGTGTAATACAAAAGTTAAAGGGTTTTTTAGGATACATAATCTAAAAATATTTTCTTATCTACAGGTTGGTCCTAAAAAGTGGACTGAATAATAAAAAAGAAAATTAAATGGGACACCCAGTATAATTTTCTAGAATATGATTCAATGGAATAAGGACTTTGCAACTCTATTAAAATTTTTGAAGTGAAATGCAACGTTGCCAAGTAATACATTTTTTTCCGAAAATTTTAGTCATTTTAAGGGTATCGTTAAATAATCATAGCAACCTGTGGATTAACCCTAGGCAAATATAATTTACGTTGTAAGTACTTTAAGGTACAATATATCAATCTATAATGTTGTTTTTTAAATCTCTTATACAGAGCATTCATTACAAGTTGGACAACTCGATAGTTTTAAAAATGCTTTATTTTAATTTTTTTAAATGGGACCCCCTAATTTTTTTAGGCAAAAGAATTTATCTTTTGAAAACCTTACTTTTTTGTTAAACCTGTCATATGTCTAAATATCATAGTTTTTGAAATATTTTAGGATTTGCCTTAAATCAGGGTAAAAAGGAAAGTTCTAAATAAACTATTTAGTCAAGATTGCTTTGGAACAAAAAATAAATAATTTTCTTTGTCACAGCTGTCATTGCAAAATTATTTCGCCAACATTTTGTGCTTTATTACTGTTTAAAGTTTAGTTTCCCGAACTAACTTTATCGAAATAGAAAAATATGAGTTATGATATATTACTTGACAGAACTACCCAACTCAAAAATCGTCTCCCTAGCCTTACTAGAGAAGATAGAAAAGATTCTTTTCTAAAAAAATATTACTAAAATATATTAGATACTAAAAACAATATTACCTAAATGAATCAAGGTATGTCCTTCCACGTTCGCTTTACCTCATTCATCACCTTAAGATTTACTAACAATTTTATTTGTCCGTCCGTTGGATAACTTCCATTTCCGACAAGTGCGTTTAGTCAGTCCTGTTCTGTCCGACCCAGTGGCATATTTGGGGGGGGGGGGCTGCCAGGCTGCAGCTCCCCCCGAGCTCGTCTCTAAAAATCTAATTGCAACCTAATTTTTGAACGCTTGGACACTTAATTTAAATCTTTAAATAATGTATTCTTAGCCTAGATTACAAAGGTTTTGTAGGAAACGTTTAGTTTTTAAACTTTTCCTTCTAAAAGTCCTGTTTTATATAGAGATTAGGGTTTTCAGACGCATATCGTTTAAGTTATTGATTTTTGATGCAATTTTGAAGGAAACCGAGTAAAAAGAATAATATTTTATAGCATTTTTCCAATATATACTTGTCTCTTCCGTTCTGCCTTTTTTAGCGCTATTTCCAATCAACAAAAATGTAACCCAATGCAATAAAATATTTGCACAACAAACCAAAAAAACAATTAATTGAAACATTTTTTATGGAAGAAGTGTGATAATTTATAATAAAAAAAATAGTGCGTGCGTGAAGAAACGAGAATGCTTTATTATGAATATACAAAACGGTACTTAACAAGGAGTATTTCAAAACCTATAAGCATTTGCACCAAAAACTGCTGTTAGATCTATGCTCCTAAAATGAAAACATGATTTCTGAAAAAATCATCAATTTTGGCGTGGTGAGCGATATTTACTTTATTTTTAATCATGAAAAACCGAGCCCGAATAACGCTGGTTACAGTAATACATATGTCTTATTTTAAAATTTTGGTTTGTTTTCAATAGGTATTCATATTTTCACAAATATAAAAAATGTTTTTTTTTTAATAAAGAACCAGCTAGGAATATCAAAAAAAAAGTAAAAAATAACATTTACCAAAACAAATTTAATCCAACCATGCAGAGTGGGAGAGGTAATAATTTTATTTTCGAAATTTGATAGTAGTTAGGTGAATTTTAAACGAACTTTGGGTGTGGCCCCGAAAATTTTTCGCCTGCGGCGCAATTTTTGAATTTAACAGGGCATGGCACCCAAAAAATGCAACTTTTTTTAGCTTAATAACCTAAACACCCCCCCCCCCCTATGAATAATGTCTAGCTACGGCCCTGTTGACAGCCATGTGTCCTGTCAGAATTCCTGTAATAGTTCTCAGCTGGTTCCTGTTAATTTAAAGCAGCTGTTTCGTAAGTCTTGGGTCTGGATCACCAATGAAGCTTTTGCTGTGATATAATTCCTGTCTGTTGTAAAAGGCGTTTTGCGTGAAATCCGTATTAATTCCTACCTATCTATCTAGCTAATATATTGCTCACGTCGCTTATGCGGGATTTGCTGCATGCGACTATAGGACGAAAAGTACTTTTCCAACGGAGTCTCGGGCGCCACCTCTTGGATTAATGTGGTAAGAGGCCCACAGTTACCTTCGAGTAGCTTTTAGACAGTGGAGAAAATAATCCAGGCGTTCAACTGCGTATGGTGCGAAGGAATAATAAAACAATCGGTTTTAAAACATTTTGTATTCAAATACTTTTACATTAATATGTGCCCCATTTACTATCGGTTTAAAATGAATGATTTTACCAGTTAAAATAAAGAAAACAACAGAGAGAGGAGGATTGTATACGTTCTTTGTCTGCGGTAATGTATCTTTTATATCATTGATTAATCGCGGCTAAAAATAAATGATTCCGGCTTTGACGTCCGACGGCTTGATTAATTTACAGATTCGCGTCTTCAGGTTCGCAAGCGGTCCGGCGGTCAACTTAATAACAGTAATACATAGACCCGCGGAAATAAAATCAGTACAAAGATCTGCAAGCGCGGTCGCAGCTTAATTAATAGAATAAAGGTCAGGACGGACTACGGTGACGGACTTGCAGATATCAGAAAATAAGGATGCGGCCTATGTTTGAAAGAAAAGGTTCACGCGGTAATGCTACTTGCGAATGCGGATGTTACTACGTCAAGCGGTATCGGTAAAAAATTCCAGAAATTAACGACAATACGACTAGCAGTTCAGTGGCGGTCTTTAAATAGTAGATCGGTTTACGCATGCGTGACTGCGTATGAATCCCGCGGACCTACACGTTCTGGCTATCTAACAGTGTATAGAAATTACAAGTGTATGAGTAAGAGAAGGACGGTATGATGTATGTGTTATTGTGTATGTTGTGTCGGTGTGTGTGTATGAGAGAGACAGATAGTCTATTTTCCCCGGTCTTAATTTACATTAAGCAAATCAGAGTTCCTGCAGCAACTCGGACTTGCATAAAGGTGATAAAAATGAATTTGCGGCCCGTTGTATTAAAACAAAACAGAGCTACTCGGCTAAGATGACCTGGAGTAGTCCGGTTCTGCATGTGAGAGGAAAAGAGATACGAAATTGTCGGTGTCATGTGTGGGAGTGTAATGGCGGTGGTAACCGGTGATATGAGAATGATACAAATGAACGATTTAGCCTTTGAAATTTAAAACGAGACAGAACTACTCGGCTAAGATGACCTGGAGCAGTCCGGTGTCGTATAGTTGAACTGTGGCTTGAATCAGAACGAGACAGAACTACTCGGCTAAGATGACCTGGAGCAGTCCGGTATCGTATAGTTGAACTATGGCTTGAATCAGAACGAGACAGAACTACTCGGCTAAGATGACCTGGAGCAGTCCGGTGTCGTGTATGAGAGAAACAGAGAAATAATTATTCCGGTTTAATACGTGTATATGAGAGAGAAACAATATGACAGAGCTACTCGGCTAAGATGACCTGGAGCAGCCCGGTCTTATATATGTGAATACCATAAAACAACCCGGTATAGGCGTCAGAATGAAAGAAAACATTATATTGTCAGTCGGTGTGAGTGAGAAAGCGGTCAGTAATGCCAGAATGTGTAGTATAGAACGGCGGTTTAAATATCTATTAATATCTACATTTTATTGCTTACCGTTAATTTTTTTTACTTTAACCCGGATGGTCTCGGTATTTGTCCGGAGCTAGTCAAGAGAGTCAACCGGTTGCGGTGTGAGAGTATCGTACTCTGATTGTAACACGGTACGATCTTACTAAGGTAGGCTTCGAGCCCGGCTGAATCCCCTCAACTCGGCGCGCGACATCGAGAAGTACCGATGGCGACGGCGGTTCCGCGCTGACCCGTACTGTGAACAGTGGGGAATGAAGGAAAACTAAGAAAAGCTATTTCCCGGTGTTTCGCGACGGAAAACTTTAGAAAACTAATAAGTACGATTAATTTGAATAATTTACGAACAAGAATGAACGTCGTGCGATGAAAAATAAGAAAATTAAGAACGGATACGTATACAACCCTGTAAAAATTATGTAACTTCGTTACACTGTTTCTCCAGTGGATTTTGTGTTCACTTCTGATCCATCGCTTTATGGCATCTCGTACCGTGCACCTTGTTACTTAGAGTGTCGTTTCTGGACCAATTAATATGTTTGCTGAGCCTTTTCTCGCAAGTTTGCAATTTTAGTTGCAAAATAACATCTGGAAAAATGTATTTTTTACTGGAATTTGATGTCAAAAACATCAAAAGTATATTAAAAAGTTCAGACCCATATTCACTTATCCCAAATATAAAAGACGTTTTTCGGTATTTTATCCAATATACTTTCCACAACAGATTTATACCAATAAAGCTATGCGGCTGTCTAATATTTCAAAAGAATACAACGCCAGAAAAGCTGAGTTACGGTCAGTGTCAGTATTGTGTATAAAAGCTTATTTTCAAGAGGGATCAACTAAAATCCCTTAAAGGGTTTTAGTAGTACCCAGTTTGGGAATATTGAAAATAAAATGAAATCCCGTTTTATCCTGAATATGTGAGGGAAATACGTGTTTTGAATAATTATTTTTTTATGGTGTGTATCGACTCCTAATATTTATGGAGCTATTTATTTTTTACTGACTTTTTGAATCAATGTTTTTTACGAGGACGAACATAAAAAAGTATTTAGGTTAAAAGTTCATCACCTTTTCATGTAAAATAAATCATTTTTTTAGCTTGCGCTGTCACTGAATTGCTTAAGGCCGTTTTACATTGGGTGCAATTGCAAGAAAAAATTGCCTGAAAGCATGCGCTTTATCGACGTTTTAAACAGCTGATGCAGGTTTTAAATGGAAAAACGTGCATCAGCTGATTAAAACGTCGTCGAAGCGCAGGCTTCCAGGCCATTTTTCTTGCAATTGCACCCAATGTAAAAAGGCCTTTAGACATATGTTTTACTTTTACTAAACGATTTTTATAAGCGCAAAACTAAAAAAAATGCGTTATACTCAACATAAATCTAAAAAAAAATTGTAAAGTTTGGAACAGAATGCCTTAGTAATATTATTAACATTTTAAGAGGGAGTATAGGACTTCCTATTCAAACCTGATATTACGTGGCGGCTTATCAGGTGAAGTAGGTAAAGGAGCTCTTTACCAAAAAAAAAAAATAAAACCAAGAAGAAAGTTTTTCGACAATATTAAATATCAATGTACCAATACAGCTACTATTTAAGCCCTTAAAAAAGAATTATGTTCGAATTAATAATATTAATTTAATCCGAATGTATCCATGCATAATAGGGCCACGGTTAACTCCGATGGACAATAATAATTATAAACACTCGTACATTTTGACGCGCCCCAGCCGACCGTGTTCGTTAGCTCAAAGCAAGTGAAGACCCAACGCCTAACATGGCTTTGATATTCACCGTTGCTATCGTTACGTGACGTTAGTCACGCACACAGCATGTAACAATTTGCATTATAATGAAGGGCAATTTAAAAATATATGTCTTAAAAAAAACATTTTCCGAAAATCGATCGAAATATGGACATTTTCGATAATATTTCTGAAAGAAAAAGTGCATATTTCCTTACAATTAGTCGTTGCTAGGCAACGGAAAATAACTGTTAGGAAATATTTATTATTGTACTGTAAGGAAATATTATTTCTGTACGGCTACTTGTAAACTAAAATGTGTTAAGCTTGACAATTCAATATTACTGTATTTCCATGGTTACAACATAAATATTTAATGGCATCTTTTATTTGTGAACAAAGTTAATAATATTTATTTCAAAATTTTAACAAGTTGATTGTAATAAGTTATATCCTTTTAATAATTTTCGATTTACGGAAAAATAGCATATATACCTCGTAAAAAAAGCCACATTCGCGGACTCCGTATTGTCAGTCTCGGCTTGCGCCTCGACATACAATCTTTACGGTCGTCCGGGAATGTTCAGCTTTTCCTACTAGGTATACAATGTACTATTTTTAAAACAAAAATCTGAAAATTCGAATAATATTTAAAAAGCTGGGAAAATCTCACTTTCTACTTAAAATAATAATGTCCTGTGAACATACTGAGGTCATATTGACTTAAAGCGGGCTGAGTAGCGCTGGATCCTTAAACGGGGAGTCGTACATGCGCATTGGCATACAGAAGTTAGTATAGAGTGGATCAGGGTTGCAATAAATCTCGATTTCTTTGAAAAAATCAATGAAACTGATTTTTTTGATTAAATCGTGACTTTTTTTATTTTTATCAATTTTTACTGACTTCTTCCTTAAGTATGGTAATATTGAACATTAAAATCACTTATTTTCATTATTTTGTCTCTATTGTATTGACATGAACATTTTCGGCAGCGTAATTTATGAATATTTTTTACGCTGGACTGATGATAAAATTAGTTGTGTTGTACACTTACTTAAACACTTCGTTTTAAATAAACTATCTTTCTTTTTTTTTTGAATTTTCTGTTGAGTTACTTGCTTCGGCGACTTGTTTTTACAGCAATGTATAATTTGATATAAATCACGATTAAAATTGAAAAAATTAGTTGATTTAAATCACGATATAAATCGTCGTAACCCTATTGTGGATTCTACGAATCCTTAGTTTGTGATTGGAACGTGTTTTATTTGATACGAATGCTCCTGACTGTATAAATATGGTTTTTGGTCAGGTTAAAACGAATTTATAATATAGTAGTTTGTACAACAAGAGTGGATATGATGTCAATATCGCACGAGGAAGTAAATTGAGCACGAAGCCGTAGGCGGAGTGCTAAAACTTCCGAGGGCAATATGGACAATCCACTCGAGTTGAACAGTATATTTTTTATGCTAAAAAATGTAAAAAAAAGTTTTTAGGTTGCCGGGCTCGAACTCACGACCATTGGATCCATAGTAAAACGCTCTACCTCTCGACTGTCGAAACGTTAAACTTATTATGGGAAAACTAACTGATAAATGATGCTACATGAAATTAATTTTCTGAGCACATTCAGCAGGTTGCATTATTGATAAATCTATTACAAATGCGTCTAGATTTTATTATATTGAACAAATTAATAACAAATTGTACCATATACATGTAAATTATATAATTTAGTGTTTTGAAAAAGAAGGCGGAGCCTCAGTAAAAATAATATGATTGATCAGTACTTTTAAGAACAAAAATGGCTTCTCTGTAACTGACTACTGTGATTGGTCAGTTTCATTACCTATCTAGGATTGTTATAACATTTTGCCGCACAGTTAACTGGAATAGCCTACTTTTCCAATCACTTTAGTTTAAAAGAAACAGCAAATTTACATGTGGGAGTAGAAAAACATTATAACAGGCTCTCATGGTGGACAATATAAAAGTAATTCTTATAAAACGATATTATGAAATATTTCAGAACTGTTTACATCCATTTTACCTGTAACAATGACCTCAATATTTTTCTTATTATTGAAAATGATTGTCGACCTTTTGAAAAAAAAGCTACTTTATAAAGCAATTTCGGTGGGGCCATGCTATATTGAATTTTTACGGTATTTTATTTCTAAAGAGGCGCATTAAAGAAAAAGCTTTTTTCAGATATTGTGTCCTGAAAATTACATTGTTGGGGATATTTTCTAGTTAAATTAAATTTTTCACAACATCGTTTGTTACTTGGATACTATATTGTACTGTTGCAGACAAAAAAAATCGTTTAATTTGTATTATGGATTAGTTCTGACATTTTTTGTGTTTTCATTGGTTTTTAATAAAAGAACGTCCGTAAAGCCAACATTGAGTAGAAAAGTATATAAGATTCTTTTACCTAAAATCTACAGTATCACCGGTGAAGTATGTTTTTAATTTTTTAAATTAATTAATTTAAAAAAAATTTCGATTCTGTCGATAGTTTTTGCTTTGAAAAAATAATAGTTATTTACGATATAAGTGTTGTAAAGATTCATATTACAACACGAGATGTTAAAGTTGTCAAACGAGGCGTCAGCCGAGTTTAATAAAACATCGAGTGTAGTAATATGAATTTACAACAAGAATATTGTACAAAATTTTATCTACTTTCATCTATGAATAAAAATATTTGGCAAAAGGCATTTTAAAAAATTAAAACTCACCTGTAAAAATGCACCTGTAAAAATGTACCTGCTATTAAGTTTACTAATCAAGTTTTTTATGTTAAATTTCGCATAGTTACTGTTTCGCATGGTTACTGTCGAAACTTCGTCAAACAAATTCAAAAATATAAAAAGCGGTATTCAAAATGAGCGATTCTGATGGAAGTTTACCCTCTGATATAGAAGCACCGGCAAACGAAGCGATCTCAAGTTTAGTTCCGACAAAATCCAAGGCGCGGTATGAGTTGGAGTATCAGAAGTTTGAAGATTGGTGCAAAGCTAACAAAATAAAGGAGGTGTCTGAGAAAATTCTTTTGGGTTATTTTTCCGTAAAGCAACGCTCCCAGAAACCATCTACACTATGGACCTACTACTCAATGTTGAGAACTATAATTTCAGTCAAGAAAAATCAAGATATAAGCAGATATTCTCAACTAATCGCATTTTTGAAAAGAAGTTCAGAGAGTTTAAAAGGCCAAAAAGTCCAGAGTTTTCACAAAGGAAGCTGTATGTAAGTTTCTTAGTACTGCAGATGATGAAAAATATTTACTTATGAAGGTTGTTATGATAATCGGCATTTTTGGGGCTTGTCGGCGCGAAGAATTAGCTAAGTTAATATTGAATCATATTGAACACAATGATTTGTATATAAAAATTTTATTTCCATTCTCGGAAACCAAAATTATGCAAGAATTTTTTATAACAGAAGGAAATGTGACCGGTGTCAACTGTTTAAGTATGTTTCGAAAGTATACTAAACTTCGTCCTCTAATGCAACTCACAGGCGGTTTTTTGTATTCTATGGAAAAGAAAAATGCACCTCCCTGCCTGTCGGAATTAATAGTTTTGGAAGTATACCAAGAAAGATTGCAACAAAACTTGGATTGAATAATCCCTAAGGATACGGTGGACATTGTTTTAGGAGGTCCTCAGCCACCATTCTAGTTGATGGTGGTGCAGATATACAGATGTTAAAGCGTCATAGGGGCTGGAAATCCTCTTCTACGGCAGAAGGCTACGTTGAGAATTCTTTAGAAAATAAGAAACAAATAGCAAAGAAGATCATTTGGTCAGACACGGATTTAATGATTGGAAATTCGAACGTAAAGGGCTCCATCACATGCACTTCTGGTATACAAATTTCTAACTGTAAAAAGTGTATTATTAATGTTTATAATAAACCTTAAGTGTTATATTTTTTTTAATAATTAATTTTATAATTGTTAATAATAAATCATTCTTTTAAAAAGTGTGGTTTTATTTAACAGCAAAATTTTTATAAAACCGTTTTTTTTTTCATTACAGCACTAGTGCTGTAAGGGCATCTATTACAGCTCTAGTGCTGTAATATATTCACTTACAAAACGATTTACAGGACTGTAAAATTCATATTACTAAATGAAAGTAGATAAAATATATGAAAAAACAATATGCACGTATTACTTGTGGTTTAGACTTTTATTCCTATACTGCGAGAATAGACTACTTCTTGAAATATATGAAAGTTTAAATAAACCAGCTTTACCTGTCAATTTTGACATGATAATCGAGAAATTGTAGATAAAGGTTTTTTATAATTCAGCGTCTTCCGGGCACTATCCTATAGCAAAATACGTCATTTCCAAAAAAAAACGTGCTAGAAAGAGAGAATATTGTAAGGAAGAGTTGTAGATTGATTTGACTACTTAGTTTTGTTATTTTTGTTTGTTCGTGAAGTTTGTCAATTGACTTTCGACAACATCGGTTTCTTGATTGTCATTTTGACCTATAATTTTTTTAATACTTTTCTGTTTTGAAAATTTTATTTAGTCGAAAAAATAGTTCTTTTCGGAACTTTTATTATCGTTCTTTTGTGTTTCCGGTAAGTAATTTATAATACCTAATTATTTATTTTTAAAACTTTTAATGGTATGTCCTGAAAAAGTTACGTCGGTGGATAAAGTCTTCTAAATGAAGATATGCTAAACAAACCACTTGATGCACTCGCTGTATACCAGAGTGGTAAGACCCACAATTACATATGCAGACTTGGTATGGTGGCCAAAAGTACAGCAGAAAATCACAATATCAAAGCTAGGAAGCCTGTAAAGATTAGCCTGCTCGAGCGTTACATTTGCCATAAAATCAACCCCCATATCCGCAATGGAGATCATCCTATACCTTTGTTCACTTCACTTGGTAATAAAAGGAGAGGCAAAAATGGGACTCTAGAGACTGCAGACTTCGACACCGTTCCTCGGTGGGCAGAGAACTGGACAATAACTTTTAAGCGAGACTATGCGTGACCTGAGTTCAGACCAAATAAACCCAAGGTTTCGCTATGATATACCATATGAGATCGTGATTGGTGAACGAAACGTATGGAAAAACAAAATACCAGAAACTACTCCTGGGGCAATAATCTAGTACACAGACGGCTCCAAAACCAAAGAGGGTACCGGGGCTGCGATACACGAGGTAAGACCGGAGAAAAATGCGTTTTTATCTGTGAGAAACTCTCCCACAATGTTCCATATTACAGTGTGCGTATAAAAACAATAGGAGGGCTTACCTCAGTAAGCGGATCCATATATATATTCTGACAGTCAATCAGCCCTTAGATCGCGGGAGGCCCTGGCAAAAATAAACAAAGTAATACTGCAGTGGGTACCGGGACACAAAGGTATTACAGGAAATGAAAAAGCCGATGAACCGGCGAGGAAGGGCTTAGAAAATACATTCATTGATCCAGAACCGGAACTCAGAGTACCAAGGTGCACAGTACGTGATGCCATAAAGCAATGGATCAGGAGTAACAACAAAATGCATTGGAGAAACAGACAGGGATTACACCACGGCAAAAGCTTCATTGGGGATCCAGACCCAAGACTTACGAAACAGCTGCTTCAAATGAAAATGAACTAGCTAAGAACCATTACAGAAATTCTGACAGGACACATGGCTGTTAAGAGCGATCGGCACAGAATGCGACTGTATAATGAAGACCTTGACTGCAAATTATGCGGACTAGTCAGGGAAACAGTACAGCATATAGTTTGCCATAGCGAATTACTAGATAGGAAGCGGTAACAAATACCCGGGCAACCAAAACTGGAACCAGAGGACATCCTTACCTTCTCCCCAGTTGACCTACACAAACTAGTGCAAGGAGTGGGTGTAACAACCAAACAGTGTGAGCATAATGGGCCAAATCTGGCCTAAGTGCATCTGATGCACGGACGGGGCCTCGTAAAAACACTTAATTTTAGATAATGAAATTTGTTAAACAGGTATCTAAGTAGGTACTAAAATATTATATTACTTTTATTATTTATTAAACTTATATAAAATTTGTGATACCTTCAATTACTTTACTTTTAAGTTAAAAATTTTAACGTGAAAACATCACTTTGTCAAAAATATTGCCTGTTTTGCCTTTACAAATAATTTAATTTTGTCATTCAGTGTCATTTAAAGTGACAGAAAAATGTCTAGTATAATTTGGCCGGAAGTTCAAAGAGCATGAATATTTGCGAACACTTTTTTCGTTATCATGTTAATGATTCAAAGAGAAATCACCTGATTGGTTAGAAAAACTGGGTGTGAAATTTTCGGGGATAATACCATAAGTGCATACAAATTTCAGAAAATTTTGGAAAATTAAATGTTCTTGATAACTGCATGAGTTTATATTCAAATAAACGAATGCGGTTTCCAAAAAACATTTCATTTTTTAAAATTTTCTGGAAATTTTTATGCACGAATGGTATTTGGTAGAAAATTTACAGAATAAATAGCTAGCACGTTAACATTTTATCTTAGTTTTTTATTTATTAAAAGTAATATTACAATTATTGTAATTTATTATATATTGTGTGGTCTTATTTAAGTCCATAATACATAGGTTCTATTGAGTGCTTGATGTTTTTTCACTGGATTTTGGGGTGCTATCTGTTCTCATTTTTTCTACAATAGTTTCATAATATTCTTGATCCATTTGAAGGTAGCTGGCAATTGATTTGGAACTAGCATGGCCAGTCATTTTTATAAGTTCCTGTTCTGCAATACCGCTTTTTGCAAGTTTTGACACGGCTGTAGCCCTAAGTAAGTGATTAGTAATTTTTGTTTTTATAACGTCTAGTCCCACTATTTTTGCTTGAGTAGTAGTCCATTTTGCTATTTCATTTCGCCCAACAGGACTGTTTTTATACCATCGACTTCCAGTTTTCCAAAATAGATTGACCGTTAAAAATAAACGATCATTTTCAATACCTTCTCGTTTTGATTTTAGCAAGTTAAACAATCTGATTGGACAAAGATCGGGATATTTCTTATTAGCGACTAGCCATTTAGATGGTGCGCACGGTTTGGAGCCACCTTGTGTCGTTTTGCTGAATATGGGATTGTATTCTATTCTACCTGTTGTTTGCCCCCCATTGTGAAATTCTTTTTTTTTAAATTCCAATTAGGTTTTGCTGAATTCTCCCCCTCTTCATGCCAATTCATAGGAGAATATAAAAAACAACTTTGTAGACTTTCTGGGGTACATTCGTTGCAATTGCCAATTAACATTTTCATTTCATTATATTTTAGGGCAATTGAACTGACCTTTCTTTTATCCTCGTGCTTTTGCAATTCCTTTCTTTTATCATTTTTTAGCATCCCTGGTAGCTTTAAACTCTTGATCTTCAAATGGGTCTATTTTAATACCATATTTTTCAAAGTGTTCCTCCATTAGCATTTTTGCAGTTAAATTCCACATTACTTTTATTGTGCTTTCTTTATATTACATCGCCATTATTTTTTCGCATGTTGTAGCCCCAATTTTTAAGTACTTTAGCAATCTCATGCACTGATGTTTCCCGCTCTAGTTTATGGTTTCTAACAACACAAAACTCCATGAATTGTTTCCATACGAACGATCGGCTTTTCTTTGTATTGGGCGGGATAGTTTTTTCTATATTTACTTCAATCGCATCTTCACTAAATTCACCAAAACGACTCATTTTTCAAACGACCGGCTCAAGATCGGCTTTTAAATAATTATTAATAAAGAAGAAACGTCAAAGTTGACTTTTTTATTATTTGTTGCTATGGTTTTGGTGAATTTTTATTTAAACATACAAATTATTATTATTAAAATAGAAACGTCAAACTTGACTTCTTTATTACTTGTTGCTATGGTTGCTACAGTGCAATTTCCAGTGATGCAATTTCCACTGTAATTCAGTGGAAATTGCACACCTCTTATGGCATTTTTTATACATGAGAGAAATTTTCTATTTAATATTTTAAATTGCGAAAAAACGTTAAATGCGCTCCATATGAAGCGCACACTGTATGTGTAAGAGTGTTGTAATCTTTTAAATTGCCCCTAAATTTAATTCCCAAAATGGCCTAAAGGGCATTAATCTATTTCCGTACCTTAAGCGCTTTTGGAACTGTTAGCTTGCGGTTCACCTAAAATAACGTCTATTTACGAAATCAAAGCTTTATCGATTGTTAATTAATTATTTGATACTTAAGAGTTTTAGGAGGTAATCCCGTTATTTATTAAAGTTCGCATTTCAAATAAGCCTTGGAGAAATATTAAGAGGGAGAAAAACACAGTAGAAACAAGCGGCATTGATTATTTTGATTAGAGGAGAAGGTACAATTATGGGCTAGGCTAGTATTATGGGCTACGATATTATTTCTGGTATAAGTAGTGTCATTTGTCACTAAACGTGCAAACTATATGTGTTTCAACATGGCTTACCGATTATTGAATACAGGAATCTGCGTTGCATAAGTGCAGTTTTGTTAAAGATAACTTCTTTATTTTATAGTGTTTAGACATTTTACAGTGGTGGTTATAAACCGAGATAGTTTAGTAGTTATTAATCGTAAAATTTTGTTCTATTGGCCAATATTGAACACAAGGCTTGTACTTTCATATTACGTTTCTAAATCTGCACATCTAATATAAAATATCTATCAAATAGTTAACTTTTTTAAGGTTATTTATAATATGGGCTACTCTTACGCTTGTAATATGGGCTAGCCCATATTTGTAACAACATTGAAAACTTTGTGTTTTATTTTAGAATGCCACGCAAAAAAATTATGGTAATCTCTAGTCCAAAAAAAACGAAAAGCGTGGGATACAGAGGATATATAGTGTAGTAGAAACAAAGTGTTAAAGTTGTTAAAAAGGAAGTTTTTTCTTAATTAGTTAACAAATTCTCATTGTACAAACCAGCTAAGAAGAGAAGAAATCAGCAATCAAAAGAAGAATCTGACAGTAAAGGGTAAACACATTTTATTCCAGACGATGATGATTTAGATCTGGATGATATTCCTGGAAAGAGAAAACCTGACGATTTAGATGCTGAATGCATATTTTGCGAAGGTAAATTTTCTGAAGACCACACAGGTGAACTATGGGTACAATGTTTGATGTTGATGTTTACTTATTATACAGGGTTCGTCAGAAAAACATTTTTAGTTTTTTTGGTTTCGTTTAAAATAAATGTACGTAAAAATAAATAGCTATTGTTGCTTTCTTGCTTAGAATATGATTTTATATCTGGCCGAATAACGATTTTCTTGTAAGAATAGTAATAAACGTTACAAGTCCGGAAAATACTGTTTTTTTGGACAAGTCGACAAAATTCTAGGATGAGCCGTAGGCGAGTCCTGGAAGTCTGCGAGTTCAAAAAAATTGTTTTCGGACGTGTCGCGTACATTATTTTTTTGGCAACCGTGTAGAATAACAAATCAATGAGACACATTTCTTTATTATGTTTCTTTGCAGAACAAAATTTCGAACATTTTAATTCTTATTAGTATTAAATATTGAAAATCGAACAGAATATAGAAACATTCTAATAATTCTTATTTATATTAAACTTCAAGCAATTGCTAATATTGAAAGGATTTCATTTATTTAAAATGCTTGGTATATTTAAATGCCTTTTGTAGTCAGAACAAGAAGGTAAAGTTTTCGTTTCATATTGATTGTTTTCATCTGATAATTTTTGAATGGTCTTGGCAATTTTAATTTTGTTTGTTAGTGAATTGTCTATAAATCCTTCAGCGACATTGGTAGACTTCCAGCCACCGTGTCTCTTTAAATTTGTGATGTTTCCACCATTATCAGCAAGATTTTCATATTCACAATGACAATAACGATGCGATTCTTCCCGGCCTAGTCCGGGAAGTACGTACTTCCCGGACTAGGCCGGAGAAATGCTACTTTCTCAAAGAAAAAGCGTTCAGGAAGTGGGTACTTCCCGGACGGTTGCCGAAAAAACTATTTTTCTTTGTATACTTTTGAAGTATTTTTATTAATACATATCATATTTCTTTAATTTATTCAATCATAATTTACAAAAAATTAAAAATGTTTTTTCTGTTCAACCCTGTATTGTTATCGTAAATCTGCGATAAATATTCGAAAATGTAGTTTCAGAACAAGCAAAACTAATTTAATAAATTAAGAAATTGAAAATTAGAATTGAAAAAAAAATTAAAAAACTAAAAATGTTGCTTCTGACGAACCCTGTATAGTACTCGCAAATCTGATATTCGAAATTATAGTTTCAGTACAAGCAGACGTTTTTATAAAGAATGACTTTTTCTTCTATACCTACTAATAAAAAAGTGTTACCTCTTCCAAACTCCATCTGTGGACACACTGTATATGTTTCTATAGCTTATAAAAGATTGAATAAAATTGGTTTAACAACAATTTTCTTTTAAATATATCTGGGCATTCGCTGTGATTTACTCTACCGCGTAATAAAAAAAAACACGCAGTTTTTCAAGGGACATCACAAGTGACACATTAATAACATACAGTCCAAGTCAGCGGATAAGTCAAATAAAATAAAGTAATTTCACTGTCGCCCCCCAGGGAAATACCGACGCCAACACCCTTGGGGGGCCGGGCGGGGATGGTGAGGACAGACCAATGATAAATCGGGGTGCCGAGCACAGAGAGAAAACCGGTCGCCGCAGATTCTTGTTTCAGATGCGACGGTAATTAAAACAAATGACTAACATTGTCGTTCTGGAAAATTTTCGTCTACGGAAAGAGGGACACAAATTTTACTTGCGAAGAGCAATACCACGTTGCCGTTGTAAGTTCCTTGAGTGTCACGCTTGCTTGAGTGATGGTATAGGAGTTATCACATAAGTTTTAAATGAATTGACGTTTCTCTTCTCAAACACGCTCTTTTAATTTTGTACTAATTTTAATTTCTTCTCGTGTTTATTTTACCAAAAAAGGGTTTTTCCTTGGTTATATTTGCCAAAAATAATGCCATTAGAATAAAGAAAATATTTTGTTTTCATAATAATTGGCAGAAATAAAATATTTAGTTTAGCTTAATTTGACTCTGTATACAGCGTGTTATGTATTTGCCCGGGTATATTTGAACGCGTAAATCTTGATATGATAACCTCCGAAGAAAAAATATTTTTAAATGCCGGTTTGCTTTAATAAGTAAGAAAATTCACTTTTTGTGTTTTTGATCTCGGACGCCTTCACTGCCTTGCCCACGTGCGTTTGTTTTGATTTTAAACTGTCAAACTAAAATAGGAAGGTCGGTGATTGTACAATGTTGCATGTGACCTACTAAATAAGAGTTTACTGACCCTATGTTATTAGGTTATATTCAAACTTTTACTTAAAAACTGCCAAAAAAAACATAATGAAATAAACAAATTCTTTTAAATCCAATCTGCGATTCAAACTAACCAGTATTTCACAACGAAAACAACAAGGTATTTAATTTAAGCAAAATTCTTTGATTAATTAGTCACTTCTTTTGGCGTCCTTGTGCAAACATTTGTTTTTCTTCATATTTCTATTTTTTCTTACTAAAATCCCTCAGTTTGTTATTAAAATAAAACGCCGCTCCGAAACACTGTACTCTTTTGTGGGAATCACATGGCGGGGTCCGTGATATTTATGTGTCAGACTGTCATTACAATTAACTACTTAAATGGCGCCAAATTTAAATTAATAATCGTTGCAAAATTGTTTAATGTTGTTGTCTGTTTTAAGTTTGTGAAATTTTTTAGTAGGCGCGAAACACATTTTACCTTTGAATGATAGAATGAAGAATTTTACCTTTGTTAATCTGCGCTAATAATAATTTTCTCTTTACTAAAATAATAGTTTTTTATTATTTGATTGATTGGTTTTGGTGAATGCGCTAGGAATACACTATGTTAGTAAGAAGCAGAATACATCACAAAAATGCTAGGAAGGTTGCAGTCGACAAGAAGGTTATTTGAATTAACTGTCACGGCAGATTATACGAGAACGATCAAAATTCGCGCAAAAATCCTTTTTTTGGTTGTTATTTTTTAACTTTTCCCCTCTCAGAATGTAAAACAAAAAAAAAACTGGTAAGTAAGTACCTGCTATTTTTCATTAGGGCAACTTTTAACCTAAAATTTGGGGACCTGTTTACTTTATGTTAAGCAAACTTAACGAAATACCAAGGAAGCTGACAAAAACTAATAATTGATTAATTATTTATATCCTTTATTTAGTTAACTGAGTTAAAAAATAATTTCTTGTTTACTAAACACAAACAGCTGATGCTGTAAGTTCGCCTAAAAACCATAACCATATGTCTTCTTTATTGAACACCTGATTTTGACAGTGTGATATTTGGCAACGTTGTGACACCTATCTCTCACCCTCGCGAGGCTATGCTTCTCCCCGTATCTCTCACTCTATTACATTGAGAAGTTCATGGCTATTCTTCATTGGCGTCGGGCTGATTTTAGGGGTTCTTACCCTACTTTTTAAATGGTCGATTTAAAAAAAACAACCATGGAGTGTTTTCTAGGACACCCAAGGAGTCACCTATTTAAATATAACTTGTGCAATTCCATAACACCCTGTGTATTCTATTTAAATATTACATCAAGATTCCTATAAACTTGTATTTATCAATCAAGCTTGTTGGTATAAATAGTCCCTATATTTTTGTTAATTTTGAGGGAGTTACCAGAACTTTTCTTTTTAAGTGATATTATTGTTCATGTGTATAACTAACGTCATCGCTGTTTTTGGCCACTTTACTATATTCCGAACAGAGACTATTGAAGATCATAACATTGAGGAGAGAAGTCGTAGTACGGAAGGATGTCGTGTCCATTTTGTCGTGTTTTCAAGGCAAGAATCGGCCATTCTCATCTTGATTGCCTGGTTATTGCACACATGCTTGACTGTGACAATATTTGTTGTAATATATTTGTTTATTGTCTTTCTTGTGTACGTTCTAATTGTCAGAAGGAAGTTAAATCATATGCAAGTAAACACTTTATTATTTATCATTGCAGTTGTACATTAAAAAGTTTAAATGAGTTTTTTATACAGCATGGAAAACTTAATATGTATATATATATTCACTTAAGAGATGTTCTATGTTTTTTATATTATAATTCTATAAAAGGAAGTCATATTGACGACTGATGACCAAGAACAACAAATTTCATATAGCTGTTTTGTATATTCTAAATAGAAAGATCACGGGATGTTTTTTTTTTGTTTTTGGTAGATTAAAAATTAGTCCCTGATATTTATTTTTTTAGAAATGGAACATACAATATTTTAAAATTATTTCTATCAAATCAACTTGCTAATTTGGCCTTGCTTTACAAGCAGATCATTTAAACTTTCTAATGTGCAACTGCAATGAAAAAATAATACAATTTTTACTTATTTATGATTCAACTTCTTTCTTACAATTAGAAAGTACAGAAAAAAGATAATAAACAAAATGTTGTGACTACAAACGTGAGTGTTACTCTATAAAAATTTCCAGTTTGGCCAAAATAAATTATTGCTTTGGCAATATTTATAGATTGCATCGTTAACAAAAACAATATTTCTTTGAAAACAATTCTTCAACTTTTCACCTTTACACATTAGTTGTAAAAACTAAAAGGTATGGTTTAAAAGTATGAGTAGGTAATATTATATATTATTAGATGTAAAAATTGCTTTAAGTATCCGTATATAAAATTTCACTGTGACAACTAAAATTTATAGGTTGGGTTAGTTCATTTTATTAATTAGTTCAACAGTGCAATAACGGCCATTTTTTTTTGGTTGTATAGATTAATTTTTGGTTAAATAATAAATAAATAGTTGTCAGAACCAAATTTTAGTAATCCATACCATATTATTTTTAAGAGTGTATTGGCGGCACTGTTTTGCCAACCCACAAAATCCCGCTATTCGATTTTTCAGACGCTAAAATCTCGGCAGCCACTGTCTCCTGAAACCTTAATTTTGCTTCGTTAGAAAGAATGATATTTGACGCTCAATATGAAACAGTTTTTACCGAGTTGTTCTTGTAGTTTCAGAGAAATTTACCTTTGAAATATGGTTTAGCGGGATTTTGTTGATTGACAAAAACTGGCTAACATGGCAACATGTAAAATTATGAAAGTCAGGACGCAGATTTTAAATTCTAGCTATGACCAGCAGGGAAAGTCGTTTTGACTCGCCTGGATTCCAGAACGCAAATAAAATATCTCCAGACCCGTAAGGGCCGTATAGCCCGTTTGTTTATGTAGAAATAAGAGCGGCAAAAAAAATCGGTTGAACAGCTCGTTTTTAAACGGTTACGGCTGCATCGGGCAGCTTTATGTTCGTTTTTGGTTGCATAACTAACGTGCAATTGCTATTTTATGTTTAGAGATTTAAATTTTTACATTTTACACCGCCGTCGCCGTGTTAAAAATTTCGTTATTCAAATAGGCTCCTTTACATAGTTATCCAAATGACGTAGTGTCCACCGTTGGAAATGGTGTGCTATTAAAGATACAATATAGACATCTGGTTAAGTGAATAAAGATTAAATTAGCAAACTAGTGGTGTTTTCTACGCTTTAAAATATTGAAGAATGCAAAAAAGAATTATTTAAAAAAGTGTTTTTAAATTTTGAAGTAGTTTCCTATTTTTTTTTTCTATCAAGATTTTAAATTTTAGACGTAATAGTTATTTACGATATAAGTGTTGTACAGATTCATTACAACACGAGATCTTAAAGTTGTCAAACGAGGCATCAGCCGAGTTTAATAAAACATCGAGTGTAGTAGTATGAATTTACAACAAGAATATTGTACAAAATTGTATCTACTTTCATCTATGAATAAAAATATTTGGCAAAAGGCATTTTTTAAAACAAAAATGCACCTGTAAAAATGCACCTGCTATTAAGTTTACTAATCAAGTTTTTTATGTTACCTTCCTCATAGTTACTGTTTCGCATGGTTACTGTCGAAACTTTGTCATACAAATTCAAAAATATAAAAAGCGTTTTTCAAAATGAGCGATTCTGATGGAAGTTTACCCTCTGATATAGAAGCAGCGGCAAACGAAGCGATCTCAAGTTTAGTTCCGACAAAATCCAAGACGCGGTATGAGTTGAAGTATCAGAAGTTTGAAGATTGGTGCAAAGCTAACAAAATAAAGGAGGCGTCTGAGAAAATCCTTTTGGGTTATTTTTCCGTAAAGCAACGCTCCCAGAAACCATCTACACTATGGACCTACTACTCAATGTTGAGAACTATGATTTCAGTCAAGGAAAATCAAGATATATTTTAATTAATAATTGGTAATTAATTTTATAATTGTTAATAATAAATCATTCTTTTAAAAAGTGTGGTTTTATTTAGCAGCAAAATTTTAATAAAACCGGTTTTTTTTCCATTAAAAGCATCTATTACAGCATTAGTGAAGAAATATATTTTTGTAAGAAAGTACGGAGCACCAACAATTCAACATTTTGTACATCTCTTACCATTTAAGAGCACCTAATATTAAATATCGAACTTCACTGCCATTACGGCTTAAAAACACCTTTTTTATCCCATTACAGTACTAGTGCTGTAATAGATGCTCTTACAAAACGATTTACAGAACTGTAAAACTCATATTACTAAATGAAAGTAGATAAAGGCTTATACGTAATGGATTTTCTTCTTGGATACCTACAGTCTTAAAAATAACATAGTATGAATTACTAAAATTTGGTTCTGACCATCATTTATTTTCGTGAAATCAGACTTCACCCAAAAATTAATCTATACAACCAAAAGAAATTGCCGTAATAAACAGATGAACTAATTAATAACGTGGACCAACCCAACCTAGAAATTTAAGTTGTCACAATGAAATTTTATATACGGGTATCTAAAGCAATAGTTATATTTTATATATTATATGGTACTCTCGCTATTAAAGTTGAAGAGTAACGTTTTCAAAGAAATATTGTGTTTGTTAATGATGCAATCTGCAAATATTGCCAAAGCAATAATTTATTTGGGCCAAACATGAAATTTTCATAGAGTAACAATCATGTATGTAGTCACAACATTGTGTTTAATCTTTTTTTTTCTGTTCATTCTTATTGTAAAAAAGAAGTTGAATAATAAATAAGTAAAAATTGAATTTTTTTTTTATCAAACAAAAAAACATAGTGGCAACAAACGCATTTTCTGGAAAAATTATGGCACCGACTCAACAATTTAAATGTCAAAACTATAGTCTATTTCAGAAAGGTGTAGAGTAATAAACTATGAAATTCCATCTAGTTCGGCTCAATTTCGGCGTCGACCATAGGCGCAGGTAAATTTTGTGCATTAAATTATTTATGATACTAAGCAAAAAAAGTTGTCTTTATTGGAACCTCTAGAAATTAACAAAATTAAAAAAGCAGGAAAAATTTTAAATGATCAATTAGAAGTTAATAATTCACTCTTATTGAATTTGTTTTTAAAATATTATATTTTCCAACCATTTTATATCTTTCCTATTGTTCAGAATTTACATCATAAGTATACTGTATAATTCTGGTTTTTTCAAAAACCCGTACTATAGGGAATTTTTTGAATTAATTAGTTTTTAACAGGTAAATATTTCTATACCTACAACTTTGTTTGTCAATTCCATTTCGACATCTGACGAAGTAGCAGTGCTACGAAACATGTCATGTTTTTGTTCTTATTTTTAATATAAAAATAAACAACTTTATGTGAAGATTTGAAACCTTAATGTTGTTTCTTTTACGTACTTATTTTATATTATTATATTTTATTGTAAATTGAAATTTCTAAAACATTTGTCCATCAAAATGTTTCTTTCTTATATTAAAGTTTATTTTGACTTTGACCGAACAGCTTTAATAATTTCAATGTAAGAAATCTTATTTTATCAAGTCGACAATCTAGACCCACGTTCGACGATCGTTAGACTCTCGATAATGGCTCCCAACTTCGAAAACGTAATCAGGGTGTTTTTATCGACAAGTTATATAAAATTAGTGTTCCATTGAGACCACTAGTTCTCCTTTTTGTGGCTTTTTCCTCGCTTCTTGGTAAAATATTTTGGTGACTTTGTGCAACAAATAATAAAGGCGTTTAGGCTATACGGGGTGCTGCAACCTCTTGCCACTCTTAAAAATGACTTGGTATTTGGTACTAATTTTTATTTGTTCCCGTGTTTACGTTACCAAA
Organism: Polydrusus cervinus; assembly: GCA_935413205.1. Taxonomy (NCBI): domain Eukaryota; kingdom Metazoa; phylum Arthropoda; class Insecta; order Coleoptera; family Curculionidae; genus Polydrusus; species Polydrusus cervinus. The sequence continues at coordinate 25,732,744 of OW284518.1, forward strand.
AATAACTATTTTTAGTTAGTACAACAAAAAAGATTTTTTTCTTGGTTATATTTACCAAAAAATGATGCCATCAGAACAAAGAAAATATCTTGTTTTCATATTAGTTGGCAGAAATAAAATATTTTGTTTAGCTGAATTTTACTCTGTACCTATATATCTTATTTAAATGTTACATCAAGGTTCCTACAAACTTGTATTTATCAATTAAGCTTGTTGTAACAACACATTATGAATTTGTAGTCCCTATCATTTTGTTAATTTTAATTAAGATGCATTCTTAGTTTCCAGAACTAACTTTTCTTTTCAAGTAATATTATTCTTCATATTTATAACTAACGGCATCAACAGAGACTTGACGCCCTTGCCCGGTGGGTGACATGTGACATCATTCTAGCCAGGACTGTCAGGAGGTTATGTTTATGTTAGGGTGCTTTTGTGGTTCCGTGTCCATTTTTTCGTGTTTTTAAGGCAATAATTGGTCATTTTCATGGCCGTGCCCGTGTGAAAAATGGATGTGACAATATTTGGTGTAGTTTATTTGTGTTTATTGTCTTTCTTGTGTACGTTCTTATTGGCAGAAGGAAGTTAAATCATAAGTAAGTAAACATTTTATTTTTTATCATTGCAGTTGTACATTAGAAAGTTTAAATGAGATTTTTATAAAGCATGGCAAGGTGACCCGATGAGAAATAAGAATTTTTTTTTTGTTTTTGTTCTATGTTCAATTTCTATAAAAAAACGTCATATTAATGACTTTTTAATCTGACAAAGTATAACAAATTTCATATAGCTGTATATTTTAAATAGAAAGTCCAGGGGATATTTTTTGTTTTTTAATAATCGCAGTTGCAGGTAAGAAAATTTAAATAAGAACAATTCAGTTCTATAAGCAATTAAGCAACCCAAAAGGTTGAGCAAAATAAAATAAAAATCTAGTGTTTTTGTTTTGTATTGCATAAGTATGTATTATAAAGAACATGAGAAAACCAGGACATTGGAAATAATTTTTTTTAAAGAATTAGTTTACGCATACCTAATGGAGTAGTAATACCAAGGTATTTTTTTATTTACATGGGGACCTAGGAAGGAATATTTTTCGTTAGTAAGTATAAATTACATAAAATATGACATTTTTTTTAGAAATGAAACAGACTTTTTTTAAAGTTATTTCTATCAAATCAACTTGCTAATTTTGCCATGCATTATAAGCAGTTCATTCAAACTTTCTAATGTGCAACTGCAATGACAAAAATATAAAATTTTTACTTATTGATCATTCAACTTCTTTCTTACAATTAGAAAGTACAGAAAAAAGATAATAAACACAATATTGTGACTACATACGTGATTGTTACTCTATGAAAATTTCAAGTTTTGCCCAAATAAATGATTGCTTTGGCAATATTTGTAGATTGCATCATTAACAAAAACAATCGAAATCTCAAAATATAAAGATAAACTGACATCCACGCAAATCTTAAAACTTTTAAATAGGCTGACCCGCGGCGCGCGACACCCTCCTCGGATTTTTTTATGAATTTAAAAAGTTTTATTGGTGCTTGCATGTATAATCTTTACATGGCTTCTAATAATTATCGATTATAATTAATATATTTTTTTGGTTTTTAATAAATAAAAAATAAACCTTATTTTTAATATTTTTTTGTCCAGTTATGCTTATTTCATAAAGTTTTTTTATAAATTTTAGATTATTTATATTAGTGTATTAGTATAACTCCCTACAAGTTTCTTTAAAAATATTATGTTTTTTCTAATTTTCATTTTTTTTTATGGTCCAAAAAAGGTTTTTTTGGGCGTGGCACCCGAGGAATTTTCGCCTGCGGCGCTAGTTCTCGGTTTCAGATCATTTTGGGCCCGGGATGCCGCACAGCCCCCAGGCCCGACCTGGCTCTCGACGGCCCTGCGAAGTGGGTGTAACAAGCACACGGTTTTGTAGCAACCTGTACAGTATCGGTTAAAATATTAAGGAATATTAAGCTCAATAACTTTGAGCATTAAGTAATAAATCTTAATAAAAAATGATTCAAAATACGGAATTTAACAATCGGACAAAAACAGGAAAATCATGCTGGGTTTCATATCCGAAACAAACACAATTTTTCAGTTCAGTAAGAAGAGCCAAATCGGCAAAATGACCGGAAGCGTAAAACGTACCTTTGATAAATTGGTTCGCTATTTCCGTAGACTTTTCGGGAATCACTTTATTATTTTTTCCTAAAATATCTTGATATATGTTTTTTTACCATCATTTTAACAAAATATTATACTTATGAAATGTTACTAAAATTATTAGTGTAAGGTTGGAGACGATGATCTTTCTTGAATGACAGAAGAGTTTTTTAAATGACAAATGATAAGTAAAGAAAGAAAGTTTTTAGCAGCAGGCGGACAAAATAGAACATCTATCTTTTGCATTAAGGTACATAAGGACGCCAAAGGTAATGGGTTCCCTGGGGCACAGGTTAGTCAAATTTATAGGTGGGTCCCACCGCACCTAGATCAAATAATTATTAGGTTAGAAATTAAGCAGACTAATATGTTTATTCTGTATAAGTGTGAAGAACGACGTGACAAACATTAATTCCCAGATCCGAGACAATCACCATAATATCTGAATTACTATCTTAAAATAACGTCACCCGTGATGATAAAACCAATATTTTGACATTATTGAACTTCTGTTTGTCCCAAGACTTTTTTGTTTTTAATTATAAATTTTATTCACAACCCTCAGGTCTTGCAATGGGCAACCCCCTTTCCTCGTTTTTAGCAGATATTTTCCCTAATAAACTCGAGACCACACACATACATAAATTGATCACAGACGGAAAACTAGTCACGTGGCACCGATATTATTATGTAGACTTTACTATTATTCCCGGCAACAATCATAATGTTAACCAAATTCTAAATCTTCTTAATACCTTACATAACAACATTCAATTCACAGTTGAAATAGAAGAAAATAGCATTAATTTTTTAGATCTAAATATCTACAAACTAAATAATAAGTTACATTTTAAAACACACAAAAAAGATATCCAAACTGACCACTCAATTCCGTCTAAATCAAACCATCCCTTAAATCACAAAATGGCGGCCTTTAACTGCTATATCAATAGATCCCTCAATATCCCTTTGTCACAAAATGATTATATAGAAGAAATTAACACCATCAAACAAATAGCAGCTAACAACGGCTATTCACATGAAATTGTCGATAAAATCACAAGCAGAATACAATCAAAAAAATATCAAAAAGCTGCATATAATCCTTCGAATAATATTTTACCTAAAAAATACGTCTGCTATCTTACAATGCCCCAATATCCATTCAGATTGCCAAAGTGCTAAATCGGAACATAAAAAACACAATACTATCCTTTAAAACAAAAAATAACCTCCAACCCCACCTAGTGAAAAATAAAGATAATATCCCACACCTTGGAAAAAGCGGAGTTTACAGATTAACATACTGCAGTTGCCCAGCTCTATACTTAGGAAAAACCGTAAGAAGGCTAGAAACAAGAATAAAAGAACACGTCAACCGACCAGGTACCTCAGTATTTGGACAGCACCTTAAGTTCAACAATAATAATTTTTCACCAACATCAAACAGCAAAATGCTACATCAATTTAATCAGAAAAACTTCGGAGAGTTGGACTATCTTGAAGACCTAGAAATTCATAGACATTTAATCAATAACCCTGATTCATGTTTGAATTGAGGACTCAATATAATTAATAATAGAAATCCCATCTTTAAACTTTTTTCACAATAATTCATCCTTCAAAACCTACGCCTATGTATTTTAGACTCCTCTCTTTTTTATTAGCTCTCAATCGGTTTTTCACATGCAGATATCATATCCTAAAAATCGAGCACCATGTTATGCCCCGGATGAATTGATGAGTTATCGACAATGATTAGTTACTTAGTCACTGTAAAGTCTTTATTTTATTTAATTTAACTCGTAATATTCGTATCATTATTTAATCATTTGTTTGTCGTCCTCACAATCATAATTGTTCTAAAGCTGAGATTCTCCGTACCACTTTACATCATGCTGTCAAATGTCATCCAGGCATTTGTTGTTAAAAATCGAAACCAAGACATTGAAAATTTGTTTATAAATTTTTTTTTCATTTTGAAAATGTTTCTTGTTTCCTGGACAAAATTTGACGAGTGAGTATTCTCAGCTTTACCTTTTTAAAAAAAAATTTTAAAGAAAACTTTTTAAACAAATGTTTTATACTTATATTACCAATACTTTGTCCTATAAGTAATGTTTTTTACCTTTATATGTTTTTCTTGTAGAATCTAGGCCCTGAAGATGGCCTTCCAGTAGGCCGAAAGCGCTAGGAAATTACGTAATAAATTACGACGATCCCATCAATCAGGTGGTCAAGATCCAACATTTTCTCCTCTTCTGTAATGACATGATGGACTGCTCTTGGCCAGTTCTCTGGTGTCACTTCCTTAATGTATTAATAATTTTTCTTCCCCGAGTTTCTATGCCTAGTAGTTTCCGAGATACGGCCGGTGGCCGTCCATAATGGGACATCCGGTAAATTGCTGCATATTTATTAGGTTTTAATACTCTGTATCACCCTCCTTTACTCTTCTCAAAAGAAAACACGCTGGAGATATTATGTTAGTTCCATATATAGTGGTGTGCTTTTATCAAAGCATATATAAGCCCTGAAGATGGCCTTCCAGTAGGCCGAAAGCGCTAGGCAATAGAAAATAAATTACGCTGAATACAATAAATACCTTTCATTTCATTGAAGAATGAGAGTTTTTATATAAAATTATTAATAATTGATGAGGTAAGTCATATTACGACAGAAAGTAGGATGTCTCCGTAAGTAAGTGAGCAAAAATTAAATCTACATTATTCAATTTTACCCTAACTTTTTGCTAGGCACGGTGTATAACTCTAAAAAGAAACTCTAAAAATTTAAAACGAAAATAATAGAGAATTATGTCAAATAAAGCGAATCAGTTTTTAAAACAACAAATTGGGTCTCAGGAGAACGTACTCCAAAGAAAAACAATTTACAGGACTGGCTAATGAGGAATCACTGGAAAAAGAATGGATAGAGAACAATTGGATTCAAATAATTGAAATAAAGTTTCTTTTAATTGCTTTTAAAATAGCTTAGAGTTTTATAATGATAGTGGCATAAATCAATCATGGGTCAGATTTTGGTAAACCAAAAACTATGTAACTTTAAAACGTCAAGTTAAATATACATACTGAACCCGCTGGTTGAGGCATCTTTTCTTCAACTATAAAAACTTTCTTCGAGTATAAAAACGTTTTTTATGAACTTAAAAAAATTCTATAAATCTCAGTCGATATTTAGCAAAACAACAATAGATATAAATAGAAAATAGGGCAAGGGCCTGTCGACATATTAAGCACCGGTTCCCGCAGATCACCGAAGTTAAGCGGTGTCGAGCGCGGTTAGAACTTGGGCAGGTGACCGCTTGGGAACACGGCGTGCTCTTGCCTCAGGAAAGAGTGTAAAATGAATCGACACCTAGCCATCCTATTCACGCCGGACAGGCCGGATGAGATCGGATATCTCGTAGGATGAAGGTGCCGTTTCACACTCCCCAGTCGGTAGATCACATTTGTGGTCGATGACCGGTTCAAGATGGCCTACGTAGTCGGCAAACCGTAAAAAAAAAAAAAAATAGAAAATAAAATTTGTCAAATTGTCTTCCTCAAAAAATGTAAAAGAAAAATAATAAAGAAACGATATAACAGATTTATAATCAAGGGTCACGGGCGTAACCAGATTGTTGTTTGGCCGAAGCGTCAAGGGTCAAAGTTATTTTATCGTTAACTTTATAAATTGGACGTATATTCTATTAACCTTTCTCTACATACTCTAAAATAAATATTGTTTCTACTCCCACATGAATATTGGCCGTTTAATTTTAAAGAAGTAGTCCATTCTTAAAGTGGAGTTAATTTATAGGAATAAATAAAAACATAACGTCTTTCTCCACTGGTTTATTAAATAGTAAAATTAAAAGGTGGTAGGTATTCTACACGTTTCGGGTGTAGTAACACCCATCATCAGAAATCAAATATGAAGAGACAGTATTTATAAGTGAGAGGAACAGACCTAAATGGTGAATGGTAGTGAACCTCGATAGAGCTCTCACCGAGCCATGAAAGATCAAAAATAGAGAAATGGGATAATGATTAAAAAATTGGCATACTTAAGTCTTAACACTGACCATGGGCAACAGGTAACAGTGATAAGAGGAGGCCCGTTTGGGCAAAGGGAAGAAAAAATATTTAAGAAATGTAAAAATTGAGACTCACAGGTCAAGAACTTTCATCCTGGAAATCATAGGGAGAAAGAAAGGTTGTTTATTTAACCCTCTTTTATATATATATAAAAAAAAAATTAGTTCAGAGGTAGAAAAGTTAAAGGCATATTAAACTGATGTATGAATCTACTACTAAGTTCTTATATTTATACAAACTCACTTTCGAATATATCTATCTTTCTCACATTCGGCTTTTTGTAGAATAACAGATAAAAAGCGATATATGTATTAAATAAACACGAACAATTTATTTTCTCAACCGTAGGTACTTTGATTTTACTGAATTGCACAGAAGAAAAAAAGGTTTGTCGGGTTTATTTCTGCTTGCGTATAAATTATAACTCCGAAAGTACAACAAAATAGCTGTAGAATTCGTTTTAAACAGTTAAAAATGGATTTTGTGCATTAATATGAATTTTTAACGGTCGCTATGGTCAAATTTTTCAAAATAATCGCCAATTTACAAACTAGCAACACTGTTAACGTAGAAAGAGAAGACGAGAAGTGGCAATAGTGTAAGTAGAAATAACATAACCTTAAAAATTTTAAATAAAAAATGGATTTTTTTCTAGAAATCTCATAATTTCGTCTGTTTTATCGGGTTATCTTTATGTTCCACCATTCAAGGAAGAATTACCAGTTAATTTTCTATGTTTGTTGCATATAATAAAAGTTTTAAAATCAATTGGGATTGGATCCCCGTTCAAAATATATTGGAAAATATCCCCGTGCACAAATATTTATAATATATATTATTTATATGGAAAAAAATAACCAAGGTTAGTAAGAAAACGTTCATTTGTTAGGTATATAGTACATTTTATGCAAAGCTTGTAGTAATTGTCTAGAAATAAATGGAAATAAAGATACTTTTGAAATAAGAAAGTGGGTCTGTGTGCAAATCTTTAGTTCGGGCAGAAAATAACAATAATTTGGTAGAAATATATTTTGGTATTAATTTTGTTAGTATACCTTCAATTTTTGCACCATTTCGTGTACTCTTTAGGAAAATATTGTGTATACATGGACTCTGGGATAGGTAAATGTTTTGATTTAAATTTAAAAAGAACAAATTTCATCTAACAGATTTGCATAGTTTTAAAGCATATTGTTAACCTAACTTCTCTCAACTGTTAGAAAACGAATTTACGACATGTAAATTTGGCTTCTCTGCAATTGACTGTGATTGGTCAGTTTCATAGCCTAACTAGGATGGATATGAAATTTTGCCTCACAGTTAACTGGAATAGCCTACATATACAGTACACATTTCTATAATAGTTTTATCACTAATACAACCTGCTAAATATGCATAGAAAATTAATTTCATGTAGCATCATAATTGAGTTGGTTTTACCATAATTTCTAACATGAACATTTGGCCGAAATGGACAAACCACCATACCAAGAAAGAAAACTATAGCGACTAGTGTACAGTGTGTCGGTCTTTTGCATATTTAATATTGGAAACGGGATTTCGCAGTCTGTCGAACTGCATTAGGTTATACCTTATCGATCAGTGGTAATAAAGACGATACCTGGTTCTAGGGAATATCTTGTTTTTGTACACAGTTTGGTACAGTACTCAACTCGAGAGATATTTTAAAAAGCCACCGGACGAGGACAAAACGATTAGGCCAAAAATACAGGAAAAAATGTGCCTACCATTCTTCACTGAGATTGGGTCCAAACTTATATTGGTATGCACTGACGTAGCTTTGGGAAGGGGGGGGTTTATTTTAATTAAGAACGGTGTGCCTGAGGAAAAAAACGCAAGAGACAATTTTTATGCAGAATTGACTAAGCTAATCTGAAATAATATCCACATGGAAAAATATTAGTGGTATCCCACTCTTTTTTCTTAAAAATTATATAACCTCTTCTTCATTTAAAGTTTTAAAAATTATTCTATTGGCGATAACGCTGAAACGAACGGAGATATCTAACTACGGTTTAAATATTTTTTTTAGCAAATTTCATATACTCTTCGATTATGGTATCATAATTATACCGTATGATTTAATTTTTCGGAGTAAAATAAAAAAAAATTGTTATTATTACAAATTGCGCCCTCTAGCATTTTTTTTAGAACTATTATGGACAACTAAATAAGATTGGTGAAAGTGCATATATTTCTCTTCCAAACAGTCTTTAGTTGGCTAAAATCGGATAAGTCGTTTATAAGTTACAGCGATTTAAATGATTACACGTTCAACAGCTCCCCCCCCCCCCCCCCCCCCCTCTTATTAAAGTCGGTACGCCAATAAGCATAGGACCAAAATGATGCATAATTGTCCAAGCTTTTTAATGGTGCTACCAAAGATATACCTTAATGTGGAATTTTCAGAGATATGTAAAATTTTAAAATTTACTTTTCAATTACGTCCTCTTGCGGCAAAATGCGGAATTTAAAAATTATTTCCAGGATTTTCCCATGGCCACTTTAGTTTTTTTTTCCTCGAGTTTCTATGCCTAGTAGTTTCCGAGATACGGCCGGTGGCCATCCATCCATCCATTAGAAATGGTTCTTATCAGCAAAGAAAGTATCAATTAAATAACTGGGTCAAGCAAAACACTCAAAGGATTAGAGACACAATTATATTCTTGTAGTCATAGAAATAGAAATATTTAGGTAATAATTGATGATATCGTAAATTTTTATAATTTCATTTAGTATATTTTAAGATTAAGATCTTATGGTTGTATTAGTAATTATACTGTTATTTCGTTAGTCAACTGACGGGTAGGTGTTGCTCACACAGACTATATATCCATGAGCACACTTTGTGTTGTATAGTTATAGAGATATTGTGCAATCTAGTTTATGTATCATTGTTAAATATATCAAAATAAATAAATAAATAAATAAATAAATAAATAAATAATGGGACACCCGGTATATTGCTGCATGTGTATTAGGTTTTAATACCCTGTATCACCCTCCTTTACCCTTCTCAAAAGAAAACACGCTGGAGATATTATGTTAGTTCCATATAGTAGTGTGCTTTTATCAAAGCATATATTTATCGTAAATTTTAAAGGAAATACAGTGTTGCAATGCACTAAACAATATTATAATGTAATACACTGCTACTGCGTTCCTCTTAACTATTTATTCTGATAAATCTAGTGCCAACCTACCTACAGGCTACGTAATTAAACCAAATATTTCACCATTTGGGAACTTTATATAATGAAAGTACAAAGCTCTACCTGCGGCGTTTATAAAATCTGAGCGAGAATCTATTACGACAAAAAGATAGTGTTTTGTTAATTGAATTGACTAATTTAATTTGAAGTCTCTGTTGCTGGTGAAAAATAAAGTGTTTTTATTACACTTTGCAGTTTTTTACTGCACTCTAAAAATTGTATTTTTATCGATTAACAATAAATTATTGCATAGCAAAATATAGTTATTTCTATTATATCTATATATCTATTAAATTTCAGAAAATCATATTGTCAAACACACATCGTCATATTTATAACAATATTCAGGGTGTGGATTTTATATGGAACGTTGCTTAAAGTGGCTCTGGGAATAAGATTTCTCTAAAATCCAAAAATACGTCCTCAAAGATTAGACCACACCACGCGTGGTACCTTTTTGGAAAGCTTATTGAAAAAGAAATTTATTCTAATTTTTTTTTACATTTGTAAAACCAATCAGAAGTTTAATCAAAATTAATTTATAACGAATGATTACAGTTGTCCACGACTATTGTATAATATGTTCATTATATATGTTTGCTCAATAATAATACCCATTATTCCCTAGTGAATAATGAACTCATAATAATTCATTAGTGAATAATGAAATCGACAGGTAATGCGATTTGAAATCAAAAAATATCATTGGTCGTTTCCCCATTTCCCATTCATAATACGATTTTGTGTGTATGATGAAAAATTCAAGCATGCCATGAAATGTCAAGTCGAAGTGCTTTGTAACTTTAATTTGAAACGTCAAAATATAGTTCAACTTATCAACTAAAAATTGTATTAAAACAACTTACAAAATGATTAGAGATAGTGAGGATGAGATGTGTTATACCCCACCAGATATACAGGAAGCAGCAAAAATAGGATAGGAAGTTTATTACCAGAAAAATCGAAAACACTTTATATGTCTGCTTATGATTCGTTTGTACAATGGAGGATTGATAAAAAAAGTTTTCGCAGATCTTCAGCCAATATACTTATAGATGCAAGCGGGGATATAACTGCATTGAAACGACACGGTGGATGGAAATCCACGGCGGTAGCAGAAGGATATATTGATGACTCAATGAAAAATAATATGGAAACAGCTAAAAAAATATCAGACGCGATCCAGAAAAATCCTTTTGTTCGGCCGTATATACGCAATGAGGCAGTATCTACATCTACATCTTCATCTCCATCTACTACAATGAATAATCAAGATGATAATGTAGAATTAAATTCGATTCCTACAAGTAACTTTGCACATTGTATGAATACAAATATTACTATTAATATTTCTAAATAAATAATGATGTTTAGTAATTCTGGCTACAATTATTATTGGATAGTCGTGGACAAAGTGTAGTATTCTACTCGCATATAAAGGCTTTTATTCACTTGAATAAAATTATGAAACTCGCCTACGGCTCGTGTCATAAACTTTATCCGCGTGAATAATAGCCAAGCATTAAATGCTTGTTGTATAATATACTATTAAAATAGCTTTAAAACTATAATCCAAATTTTTTAGCATAACAATTGTTGAAAATGTGCCCTATGAACCTGTTGGCATAGACCCAATTCACCTATTTGGAAATGTCTTATTTAAGAATTTCCTTACAGTTCCTGCAAAGTGGAGAGGGGCTCCTTCCTGCTTGAAAAAAAATCCTTTGATCTAGGGTTCCATAATTATGGAATATATGGGGTTCTGCTATTAAAAATGTTCAAAGAAAATTTGAATACAGTTCTCATTTAAATTGCCTTAAAAAAATAGACCAATTCTTCTGTCGCCTATTTTTCCAGCATAATTATTTACTTTCCCTTGGCGTTGAGAGTGGCATTCAACAATCCAATAAGGATTTTCGTCGGAATAATATCGGCAATTTTGTCGATTAACATTTAATGGAAATTAGTTAATTAGAGGTTCAGGTAGTGTCCAGCGATTGTATAATGATTAATTCCTGTAATACATAAAAAAAGTGGCATTACATTTTATTTTTAATGTACCTAATTATTCGGTAAAAATTAGTTTTTATTAAATTTGGCGCACACATGGATTGACAGATGTAAAATGTTATCGTCTAATTAAAAAAAAAAGTTTAAATAATAAATCCCACAAAGTCCCGGTCTCAAAAATTCTTTTATACAGGGTGTGTCAATAAGGTGTCGGGCTTTAATAGCACCTAAACTATCAAAGATAGGGAAAAAAGTGTAATACAAAACTTAAATAGTTTGTTAGGATGCATAACCTAAAAATATTTTAAAATCTACAGGGTGGTCCTAAAAAGTGGTACTGATAAATAAAAAAGAAAATTAAATGGGACACCCAGTATAATTTTCCAGAATATGATTCAATAGAATAAGGACTTTGCAACCATCTTAAAATTTTCGAACTAAAATGCAACGTTGCCAAGTAATTAATTTTTTTCCGAAATTTTAGTAATTTTAAGGGTATCGTAAAAATATCATAGTAACCTGTGGATTACCCCTAGGCAAATATACTTTACATTGTGGGTACTTTAAGGTACGATATATTGATCGATAACAATGTTTTTTAAATCTCTTATACAGAGCGTTCGGTATAAGTTGGACAATTCGACAGTTTTAAAAATGCTTTATTTCAATTTTTTTAAATAGGACCCCACTAATTTTTTTAGGCAAAAGGATGTATCTTTCGAAAACCTTATTTTTTTGTTAATCATGTCATATATCTAAATATCATAGTTTTTGAAATATTTTAGGATTTGTCTTAACTTAGGGTAAAAAAGGAAAGTTCTAATTAAACAATTTAGTCAAGATTGCTTTGGAACAAAAAATAAATAATTTTCTTTGTCACAGCTGTCATTGCAAAATTATTTCGCCAACATTTTGTGTTTAATTACTGTTTAAATTTTAGTTTCCTGAACGAACTTTATCATAACTCATATTTTTCTATTTCGATAAAGTTAGTTCGGGACACTAAATTTTAAACAAAAATGTTAGCGAAATAATTTTGAAATGACAGCTGTGATAAAGAAAATTATTTATTTTTTGTTCCAAAGCAATCTTGACTAAATTATTCAATTAGAACTTTCCTTTTTTACCCTAAGTTAAGACAAATCCTAAAATATTTCAAAAACTATAATATTTAGATATATGACATGTTTAATAAAAAAGTAAGGTTTTCGAAAGATAAATTCTTTTGCCTAAAAAAATTAGGGGGTCCCATTTAAAAAAATTGAAATAAAGAATTTTTAAAACTGTCGAGTTGTCCAACTTATACCGAACGCTCTGTATAAGAGATTTAAAAAACATTGTTATCGATCAATATATCGTACCTTAAAGTACCCACAATGTAAATTATATTTGCCTAGGGTTAATCCACAGGTTACTATGATTTTTTTACGATACCCTTAAAATTACTAAAATTTCGGAAAAAAATTAATTACTTGGCAACGTTGCATTTTAGTTCAAAAATTTTAAGATGGTTGCAAAGTCCTTATTCTATTGAATCATATTCTGGAAAATTATACTGGGTGTCCCATTTAATTTTCTTTTTTATTATTCAGTACCACTTTTTGGGACCACCCTGTAGATTTTAAAATATTTTTAGGTTATGCATCCTAACAAACCATTTAACTTTTATATTACACTTTTTTTCCTATCCTTGATAGTTTAGGTGCTATCAAAGCCCGACACCTTATTGACACACCCTGTATATAAGTATAACGGTTACATGTTTCGCTCACAAATGAGCATCATCAGACCTACAAACGTTGTTGTGTTTGCAAAATATGCATATAAAAAAACATAAAAGTATCTTACCTAATTACACAAACAAACTTTTAAAAATTAAAAATATATAAACACCTCACCCAACTGTAAATAAAACATAAATAAATTATACTGAGTGGGGAGTAACAACCTTCCATAGATTGGTCAAAAGTAACCCACGAAGTAAGTGCCCAACCTTGTCTGTTAGTGCCAAGAAAAATAAAACTAAAGAGAGAAATGTCAAATGTCACCGGAAAAGGCGGGAGAATAAGAGGTTATGGATATAAGAGCGAATCATTTGTTTATGTTATTGAAAATATTATGTTTTATTTACAGTTGGGTGAGGTGTTTATATATTTTTAATTTTTAAATGTTTCTTTGTGTAATTAGGTAAGATACTTTTATGTTTTTTTATATGCACATTTTGCAAACACAATAACGTTTTTAGGTCTGATGATGCTCATTTGTAAGCGAAACATGTAACCGTTATACTTATATTATATAAAAGAATTTTTGAGACCGGAACTTTATGGGATTTATTATTTATACTTAAATCAGGTCTCTTGGAGAAAATGGACAGCTTTTTCGAAAAAAAAAGTTGGTTTGGGCTGTGCCCCTCCTTTATGGCTTTCTTTTCATGACAAACGCGAGGCTTAAAAGATCGCTTTACAGTGAACTCAGGCCAAAAGAGAAATAAACAATTTTACACGTTACAAAGATCACACACACTGGCTAAAAACTGCTCTAATTCTGAGATTTAGTTTTTAGATCATTTAGAGAGACTTGAGTGACCAAACGGGCAGAGGTTACCCTTACACTTGAATACGTTAAACAACTTCACTGAGTAAGTGCTTCTTTGAGGTTTTATAAGGTTTTGTAACCCCTACCAACATTGAAAAGGGGTTCCTTTTTGCTATGTCAGTAGTTAGTAAAGCTTCCTTGATGTATTATTTAAAATGGAACCCTTTCTTCACTGTTATTTTCACACAGTTATTTTTATAAACTTTTGTCTACTGACTCATCCTACGAAACTATAAATGTTCTTGTCCTTGTTCAATGCACTATCTTTTCACTACACCTATTTTTATTAAACTTATCACCCATTACGAAACTTAACTTCACAGCGAAGTATTAGATGAGTAATCCATCCTTAAGGATACCAATCCATATCCGACATTATGGTACAATATAATATTTTAAGGCAAAAGCATGGAAGTAACTATATTTTAAATTTTCTTTAACAAATCTAGTTAGTTGTGGTGTGATATGGTCGAGTATTCAATAAAGCGCAAATTATTTAGATTTATCTAGGGTTATCTTCACAATTTATTATTTTAAAGTTTGAGCCTAAGCGTTTTGATCGACAATGCCTACATCAGGGACATACGATAAGGAAACAAATCATAAGCTGTATTATATAAAAAATTAAGGAATCTCAAAACATACAGGCTATAAAATCAAACACATTAAGACAAAGTAGTAGGGGGGTTAATGCTGGCCCCCTAAGCAATTTAATTAACTTTATCATATCTTTTTCACTTGAATCTTGAACATCCTCATCTTCTGAACTACTGTTTTCTGTCACAGCCATTACCTTTTTACAGCTTCTATTAATATTTTTGTGGTTTCAGTGGGTTGGGCTCTTGTTTGAACGTCTGTATCATCTTCATCCATAAGCTTGTGTTTTGTGGCTTTACTTCTTGCATCTCATAGCGTGCAGTGAGTAGAATGTTTGTCAGCCAGTAGTAGCTTATAGCACACATAATAGTGGTTGTTTTTCCTCTTTCGGCACTGGCTATGAAGCCTACTCTCCTTTGACCTTTTTCGGCGTACACTTTAATAGGCTTCTAAATTGTTGTAATGCCAGTTTCATCAGCATTGATATTTGTCCATCACAGTAGCCAAATTTTGATAAGAGCGAGAGACCTCATCGCTATTAAACGCAGTGATTCTATTGATGCTCGTCGATTCAGGTTTTCTCAGACTAATGCTTGGATTTCTTTTCAGGAACCCTCTGAGCCACCCTTTACCAGCAGATTGACTGTCTTGCGAAAAGGGATTTTTTATGCCATTTTCTTTTGCGTATGAAAATGCGCATCGCTTAATTTCAGTAGGTGAGATCCGTAAAAAAGTTTGGAAAGCCTAATAACTTAAGTTGCCAGAACTTCTTCATCATTTTTGGTAAATACCGCATGACGTCCCATCGAAGGTCCCGATGTATTACTACCATCTTTTAATCTATCTTGCGAAGTGCTCCTAGGAATACCAAATGTTCTCGAAACCTCCCTCGTTTTTCTACCATTTTTAAAAGCATCTGTTGCTGCTTTCAATTGTTTAGATGACCACGCTACTTTTGTTGTTTTTCTTGTGTATATACTAGGCATCTGTAATAAAACAGGTGTCTATTATTATAAGCAGATATGATCTAATGCGCATTAAACAGCATAATTTTAAAAATAAAAAGGAAAAAAATAATATTATGGGCGGGTAATGACGGCCGGCTGGCACATACCGCACAGCAGAGGCCGGCATTACCCGAAACTAACCTATAAAAGTTTGACCCTGTATTGTATTCATCGGCTATTATTACTTCAATATATTTTATTTACATAATAGTACATGATATTGTCACAAGATAATTTCATATGCCTTAAGCAAATAGTTAAAATTATTTGTTCTACATACCTTTAAAAATTTGTTCTCCTTAGAACAAAAAACCTCCAAAAGTCGTTTAGTCATGCAACAAGGCACTCAAGACGTTAAGAGTCGGTAAACTTGAATTACACACACAAAATTGCTTCACCAGGTGGCGCAGCCGTTATGAGCGGCCAAGGCTAAGTTTACAATAGAAAAATCTAGTGGCTGGTATTACCTTCATGGCCGGCATTCCCCATCTTTACCCTACACCCTAAATTATCTTTATCAATTCCTTAGTCAACTACCAATTCATTGTAAAAATGTGTATTTTTTATCCTTCCAGGATTGAGCCTAGGTTTCTGACAGTCGTTTTTCTTCCTATTTCAGAAATCTTAATGCACGCCCCTGAAAGAAACAGTCAATAGCCACTACCGATCAGGTAAAAACCACCTTAAAAAGCAATCAGAAATATATCTTCCATTCATGTAAAAACTCGTGGCCAAAGAACGTTCGTCGGGAAACGTAAGTAATTTCAATTTGCGGTCTGCAGCCAACAGTCTGAGCAGCATGTTTTAAAGAAATTCCATTTAAAATTCTTTGAAAGTAGCAAAGCTAGATTTAAAAAGAAAATTACTTTCGCTAAAACTTTGTTATTGTGGGGCATTACCCGGATTGCTGCGTTTGACAGAAGGAGCTTTAAAAATATTGTAATAAAATATCTACCAACGATTTTGTGATATTACTGAAATTGCTTCGGTTATTCGGTTTGTTGCAAAATGGTTACACGAGCAGAAGTAATAAGTCTGACTTTTTTGCGTTTACCAGTTGGTGCCTTGGATTTTTGGTAAACGAAAAGATCTTTTATTTACACAGAAATAGTTATTAACGATATAAGTGTTGTAAAGATTCATATTACAACACGAGATGTTAAAGTTGTCAAACGAGGCGTCAGCCGAGTTTAATAAAACATCGAGTGTAGTAATATGAATTTACAACAAGAATATTGTACAAAATTTTATCTACTTTCATCTATGAATAAAAATATTTGGCAAAAGGCATTTTTAAAAATTCACCTGCTATTAAGTTTACTAATCAAGTTTTTTATGTTACCTTTCGCATAGTTACTGTTTCGCATGGTTACTGTCAAAACTTTATCAAACAAATTCAAAAATATAAAAAGCGTTTTACAAAATGAGCAATTCTGATGAAAGTTTACCCTCTGATATAGAAGCAGCGGCAAACGAAGCGATCTCAATTTTAGTTCCGACAAAATCCAAGGCGCGGTATGAGTTGGAGTATCAGAAGATTGGTGCAAAGCTAACAAAATAAAGGAGATGTCTGAGAAAATCCTTTTGGGTTATTTTTCCGTAAAGCAACACTCCCAGAAACCATCTACACTATCGACTCACTACTCAATGTTGAGAACTATGATTTCAGTCAAGAAAAATCAAGATATAAGCAGATTTTCTCAACTAATCGCATTTTTGAAAAGAAGTTCAGAGGGTTACAAGGCCAAAAAAACCAAAGATTTCACAAAGGAAGACTTATGTAAGTTTCTTAGTACTGCAGATGATGAAACATATTTACTTATGAAGGTTGTTATGATAATCGGCATTTTTGGGGCTTGTCGGCGCTTTAATTATAAATTATAAATAGTTAATATTGGATCATATTGAACACAATGATTTGTATATAAAAATTGTGATTCCATTCTCGAAAACCAAAATTATGCGAGAAGTTGTTATAACAGAAGGAAATGTGACAGGTGTCAACTGTTTAAGTATTTTTCGAAAGTATGCTAAACTTCGTCCTCTTAATGCAACTCACAGGCGGTTTTGTCGGAATTAATAGTTTTGGAAGTATACCAAAAAAAAGATTGCAACAAAACTTGGATTGAATAATCCCGAAGGATACAGTGGACATTGTTTTAGGAGGTCCTCAGTCACTATTCTAGTTGATGGTGGTGCAGATGTTAAAGCGTCATGGGGGCTGAAAATTCTCTTCTACGGCAGAAGGCTACATTGAGAATTATTTAGAAAATAAGAAACAAATGGCAAAGAAGATCATGGGGTGACACGGATTTAATGATTAGAAATTCGAACGTAAAGGGCTCCATCACATCCACTTCTGGTATACAAATTTCTAACTGTGAAAAGTGTATTATTAATGTTTATAATAAACCTTAAGTGTTATATTTTAATTAATAATTGGTAATTAATTTTATAATTGTTAATAATAAATCATTCTTCTAAAAAGTGTGGTTTTATTTAGCAGCAAAATTTTAATAAACCCGTTTTTTCCATTACAGCACTAGTGCTGTAAAGGCATCTATTACAACACTAGTGCAGTAATTACAAAACGATTTACAAAACAGTAAAATTCATATTACTAAATGAAAGTAGATAAAAAATATTTTCTTAATTCAATAAATGTAACCTAAATCTGGGAAAATCATGACTATGTAGTTCTAAGAATTATGTTCTTAATTTCTAATTTCTTTATAGAAAGACAGTAGATATTTGGACTTGCATTATCCTTATTTGTTTTAAACCACAACGTTTTAACTGGTAAGTACCTCCAGTCGTCTTCAGGTGAGTACTTAATAAATATGCGGTAGGTACAGAGAGAGATTATTATGGGTTGAATTACGCATAACTGGATGAGTTATGCTCATATCCGATGGGTCATGCGTGAGATACTCATAAACCATGGACATATAGGTGTTTATAAGTACGCCACTGTACATCGTAACATTAAGGTACAACTATTGTTACTGAACATAATCAAGCTTTTCATAAGGTATAATAATCATTCGCAAAGTTTGCACGACACAACGCACAGTGAGATCTAGCTGCCAATAAGTTGAAATAAAGCAAGGTTTTCCAAAAAAATCGGTATTTCCTAAAATATAGCAGATATCAAAAATTTGACAAATTACTTTCTTTGCTATAAACCAGTGATTCAATTGACGTAGAGTGATAAAATTTAAAAATATTATTGTGAAAGTTACACTCCATTAAAATTGGAGCAAAAATCATCATCTTCTTTAACACCCTGTATATACAATTTTCGGACAGTTAAAGAAAATCCAACATTGACAATTGTTTTCCAAGGGATGAACCTATCAACTATTCAAAACCGTAGGTCGATATCATATCTGGTTCAGAAAATATTAACTGTTAAATTTAGGCGAAATTTTACTTGCTCGAAAGCAATAATTGTCCAGCAGTTTATTTAGATATAGATGTAAGTTCGAAGGTGCGCCAACTGACTCAAAGTATTGAACATGAAAATGGGTAATAATAATGAAAGAAACGTAAAATTTTACAAAACATATTTATTAAACATTGTACTTTGGGCACCTCTAAACGTTGTGCTAGCTCAAATATATTTTGTAAGATTGTTTAAAGAAAGACTCCCTAACTTTTTCGCTCCATCCCAATGCATACCCCACCATAACAATGAAATTAAAACGAATCTGAAACAGCTGCTCGAGGCAACGTTTACCCTAAAACCAAGCGGAAAGTAAACATCGATTACTCCCTTGATTGACGCTACTATTCCAAATAAAATTAGAACTACGTATGTTTGCTTTAGCACTCATTCCAGAGTTCTATAAATAAATCAAGCAACCCTAACGCGGTTCTCTCATTGTAATTGCATCTAAATACTTACTTATTTGGATGCCTCTTATAGTTGCCTACATACCCCCAACATTTTAATGAAATCGATTCAGTATTATAGGCGAAAAAAAATAAACACTAAGAAAAATCAGTTTCGCACCACTGGTTTTAAGAATTAATAAAAAATAAAAATAATGTCTCGTTATTAAAACTATACAAAGGTACTTAATAAATAAGGTCGAACAGTCTCGTTAACCAAATTTGATTGTACGAATTGTACAGTGTGTTCAAAGTTTAATGGCAATCTTTAAATCAATTTATTTTTCTTATTTCAACTTGGAACCTCCAAATGTTGTGCTAGCTCAAATATATTTTGTAAGATTGTTTAAAGAAAGACTCCCTAACTTTTTCGCTCCATCCCAATGCATACCCCACCATAACAATGAAATTAAAACGAATCTGAAACAGCTGCTCGAGGCAACGTTTACCCTAAAACCAAGCGGAAAGTAAACATCGATTACTCCCTTGATTGACGCTACTATTCCAAATAAAATTAGAACTACGTATGTTTGCTTTAGCACTCATTCCAGAGTTCTATAAATAAATCAAGCAACCCTAACGCGGTTCTCTCATTGTAATTGCATCTAAATACTTACTTATTTGGATGCCTCTTATAGTTGCCTACATACCCCCAACATTTTAATGAAATTGATTCAGTATTATAGGCGAAAAAAAATAAACACTAAGAAAAATCAGTTTCGCACCACTGGTTTTAAGAATTAATAAAAAATAAAAATAATGTCTCGTTATTAAAACTATACAAAGGTACTTAATAAATAAGGTCGAACAGTCTCGTTAACCAAATTTGAATGTACGAATTGTACAGTGTGTTCAAAGTTTAATGGCAATCTTTAAATCAATTTATTTTTCTTATTTCAACTTGGAACCTCCAAATGTTGTGCTAGCTCAAATATATTTTGTAAGATTGTTTAAAGAAAGACTCCCTAACTTTTTCGCTCCATCCCAATGCATACCCCACCATAACAATGAAATTAAAACGAATCTGAAACAGCTGCTCGAGGCAACGTTTACCCTAAAACCAAGCGGAAAGTAAACATCGATTACTCCCTTGATTGACGCTACTATTCCAAATAAAATTAGAACTACGTATGTTTGCTTTAGCACTCATTCCAGAGTTCTATAAATAAATCAAGCAACCCTAACGCGGTTCTCTCATTGTAATTGCATCTAAATACTTACTTATTTGGATGCCTCTTATAGTTGCCTACATACCCCCAACATTTTAATGAAATCGATTCAGTATTATAGGCGAAAAAAAATAAACACTAAGAAAAATCAGTTTCGCACCACTGGTTTTAAGAATTAATAAAAAATAAAAATAATGTCTCGTTATTAAAACTATACAAAGGTACTTAATAAATAAGGTCGAACAGTCTCGTTAACCAAATTTGATTGTACGAATTGTACAGTGTGTCCAAAGTTTAATGGCAAACTTTAAATCAATTTATTTTTCTTATTTCAACTTGGAACCTCCAAACGTTGTGCTAGCTCAAATATATTTTGTAGGATTGTTTAAAGAAAGACTCCCCAACTTTTTCGCTCCATCCCAATGCATACCCCACCATAACAATGAAATTAAAACGAATCTGAAACAGCTGCTCGAGGCAACGTTTACCCTAAAACCAAGCGGAAAGTAAACATCGATTACTCCCTTGATTGACGCTACTATTCCAAATAAAATTAGAACTACGTATGTTTGCTTTAGCACTCATTCCAGAGTTCTATAAATAAATCAAGCAACCCTAACGCGGTTCTCTCATTGTAATTGCATCTATGACTTATATTATACTGGTCAAAGTCCCTAAAAAGCCCGGTCAAGTTAGATTTATCGGTCGGAATGGAGTCGGCGATTGGTTTTAGTGGTTGCCAGAAACATTTCTCGGGCAAAGAACATTAAGACCTTTTGCTCAAAGAGGAAACAAATTGGTAATGGCGTTTTCGACAGTGATATAGCGCCAAGTGTGATGCATACTATGCGCAGTGTATGCCGGAATTTCTAATAACAATAAATCAAGTTTATTTAATAAAGATGGCGGTTATTTTTCCTCTATTTTATTTATTAAAAACGTTCATAAGTAAGAGGTACGCTATGAAAAGAAAGATTAATATTTTATTTTTCTGTGTGGATATCCAATTACAGAATACTACAGGGTCTTGCACCTCACCTCCTTTCTTCTATACCTCACTTATTAAGTTAGGATTTTGATATTTTGCAAACTTTACCTGTATCCTAGGGCACATTTCAGGAAAATATTTTTGTTTAAACAGGGTGTTCCAAAAAATTGTGACGTCATAAGGATCTATTTTTTAGATTACAAATACTTACTTATTTAGATGCCTCTTATAGTTGCCTACATAACCCCAAAATTTTAATGAAATTGATTTAGTATTATAGGCGAAAAAAAATAAACACTAAGAAAAATCAGTTTCGCACCTCTGGTTTTAACAAATAATGTCTTGTTATTAAAACTATACAAAGGTACTTAATAAATAAGGCCGAACAGTCTCGTTAACCAAATTTAATTGTGCGAATTGTACAGTGTGTCCAAAGTTTAGTGGCAAACTTTAAATCAATTTATTATTCTTATTTCAAATTATAACCCCTGTATATTATATATCATGTCATTCGATGCTGAATTAAAAATCAAACATTTATCCTAATTACAACCCTATCGCAATTACTAACGCGTGAGAATTCCTTTTATCAACTATTCTGACAGTCATTATTCTACTAAATTCAAAGGTGGCTTTGAAAAACAATTTATTGGTATTAACGTTTACTTAAGTGAAAAAAAATAATTCTTTTCGCATGCTCCTAATATAAAAATCATATCTACGACCTCTTCTTGGTTGTATTCCGTCAGAAAAAAATAATATAGCTTAAATAATTAATAATAATCTAATAATATTTTTGAAACTATATAATATCTAAAGTCAAAATGAGCTTTTGTCACTTTAATAAACTTTTATACCAATAAATTGTTTTGCAAAGCCACCTTCGATATTAATTTATTATAATCATCATCATCATCTAGCGCTACAACCCTGGGTGGGTCTTGGCTGACTGCACGACTTTTTTCCACCTGACACGGTCTTCCATTAGTCGGTGGTCAAACGGAATATTCATTTTTTGAAGGTCCGATTTGATGTTGTCTCTCCAACGCATTCTGGGACGTCCTAGTGGTCTTTTTCCTATTGAAACCTCCTCCCACACTAGTCTCACGAGTCTTTCGTCATGAAGTCTGTGTACGTGGCCTGCCCACCTTAATCGTTGAGATTTAATGTCTTGCACAATATCAGCAGCGTTGTAAAGCTCTTGGATTTCGACATTCGTTCTCGTACGGTATCGATTTGTGGTCGGATCGTGATGTGGTCCAAAGATTTTTCTTTCAAAACGTCCAAGTTTTTCTTCGTTTGCCTTGGTCATTGTCCACGTTTCGCATCTATGTGTTATTACTGGCCTGACAACGGTTTTGTAGATTTTGATTTTCGATGTTCTTGTTAGGTTTTTTGACTTCATGACGTTAAGTGCATAAAGACAGCGCTTTGCAGATTGAATTCTACCTTTGATCTCCTCGCTGATGTCGTTGTCGGCAGTAATTGTTGCGCCAAGGTATTTGAAACACACTACTCTTTCAAAATTGAAAGTGTTGACTGTGACGTTTTGTCCTAATCTATCTCTTCGTCCCATTCTATTTATACACATGTACTTAGTTTTATTCTCATTGACTTTTAGTCCTACTTCTTCTGTTGTTCTTTCAATCTTGCTGAAAATGTCTTTTACGGTTACGACGGAGTCCCCAATGAGATCGATGTCATCTGCATATGCTAGTAGTAGTTTGGGACTTTTTGTTGTTAGTAGTTCAGTTTTTATTTCAGCTGATCTTACGGCTTTCTCCAGGACGAGATTAAAAAGTAGTGGTGAGAGGGCGTCGCCTTGTTTAAGTCCACTGTGTATTTCAAACCTGCCGGATATATAGACTGTTATTTACTCGTTCTCTAGATACACCGTCCTCCATACAGACCTTAGTCATCTGGATTAGCTTTATTGGTATAGAGAACTCCGCCATCGCGTTTCAGACTTGGCATCTTTCTATGCTATCATATGCCTGTCGAAAGTCTATGAAGAGGTTATTTACCGTTCTATATATTTGTTATAATGACTGGTGGAATAGTTGATGAAATGAGTTTCCTGCAAATAAGTCTTGCGTTAGAAATTGCGATAGGGTTGAAATTAGAACAAATGTTTGATTTTTAATTCCGCATTGAATGACATAATAATATACAGAGGTTCCAAGTTGAAATAAGAAAAATAAATTGCTTTAAAGTATGCAAAGTTTGACACAAAACTTTGGACATCCTGTATAATTCGTATTAAGCAAACTTGGGTAACGAGACTGGTCGACCTTACTTATTAAGTACCGTTGTATAAATCTATTAACAAGGCATTATTATTATTTTTTTATTAATTTTTTAATCCAATGGTGCAAAACTGATTTATCTTGGTTTTTATATTTTTTTCGCCTATAATACTGAACCGCTTTCATTCAAACTTTAGTGGTATAAAGGCAACTATAAAATGCAAGCAAATAAATAAGAATATTTATGGCAAGTAATCTAAAAAAATATAATCTTATAACGTCGCACTTTTTTGGAACACCCTATATAAACAAAAATATATTCTTGAAATGCACTCTAGGATACAGGCAAAGTTTGCAAAATATCAAAATCCTAACTTAATTAATAAGTGAGCTATACAAGACGGGAGGTGAGGTGCAGGACCTTGTATATTGATAGGTAAAAATAACGAAGCAAAAATCAATGTTTTACCAGTTTTTATTTGTTACTTTGTTATGATACTTGAAGCTTATAGCATTGAATAAAATTTTTCTGTTTTATTTATACCTTAAATATCTAAAGAAGAAAACTTTTACCGTCTCAAATGAATAATGACGTGAAACTTGAAAAGTAAAGTTGCTAACGAATCCACTAGTTAAAATTAATTTTGCAATCTTCGGTTAGCTGGTAAAGTTAAACAAACAAAAATTTAGAAAGGTCAGTAAATCATAACGTTGAAAAGTTTGGTTTACTGAAAGGATTAAACTTGCAAAACATAATTTTGAGTAATTTTAGTAGGCAATAATAGAGCTCGTTACCTTGAAAACAGATAAATTGACTTTAATTTGTGATGTAATTATTACAATAACACTAGCTTCAAAACTTAAAACTATGTTAATTTAAATACACAAATTAAACTCTTATTTTAAAGAGTTCTTGAGTAAAAGTTTTATGATCTTTTATGACAGCAGCACGAAAATAACTATATTTTAAATTTAATTTATCAAATCTAGTTAGGTTAGAGTGGAATACCTTTGGCTCTGACCAAACAGTCTCACGTAGTCCTTTTAGGTCCGTTGTGATACCAAACGTGTTCCATAGAACCCACCTTCATCAGATCTCTGATGGTTAGTGCGGCGTACACCCCAGAAGGATTTTAACAACTCATTCAAACCAGCCACTACTATTCGGAACCCTACTCAGTAGTTGTAAGTTGCTTAGCTCCTCCAGGCTATTGAAGAATGATTCACCCAGGGCAGTGAACCTTCTTTTTGCGAGGCCAGGGCATTCACACAGAAAATGTTGAATACTTTCTTCCTCTTCCTCATCTCTGCAACTTCTGCAGAAGTCGTTAGTGGGTATTTGCATACGTTCGACATGTCTACCGAAGAGGCAATGTCCGGTAACAACCCCAATAATATTTCTCACGTCTTTCCGACTATGTCTCAATAGCTCTTTTTGTATCAAGTGTGGGCCACAATTGCCTGTCTATCTGTTCTGTGCAAGCTGCTTAGCCGTGTAATCAATCTCCTCTTTGACTAATCCCAGTGGTCTGTTCACCATATTATCTGCTAGATCAGCTGGTATGCCTGCGCCGTCTTTCGCGAGCGCATCGGCAGCCTCGTTCTATCTATTTTGGAGAGACAACCTCACACAAACTTACTCTCATTTTTAATGCTAAATAAGAATCAAATATAGAAATTGGGGGTTTTAGACTTTTTGCAGTTTCTTCTATTTTATTTTGATTCTTGCTTAAACACCTTAACAGTTCTTAAAATATTATAAAAAATATATTAAAGCAGATCCATATCAACGAGGAATCCAACCAAAATTAAATAATAATGGCATTCTTAAGAGAGAAATTGATAATTATTTTAAGGCTTGCAAATGTGAGTTTTGACATAAAAACTTAAATATACGAAATCTACCTAAAATCTTACGTAGAATTTAAAAATGTAATATATAGAGAGATCAGTTTAAAATAAGCAAGTTGGCACCTACTTCCGGTATAACCGGAAGTGACACCATATTGACACTATTTGAGCCGGGTTGCCCTTATCACCAATAGTATACTGTCAAATTTTCAAAATTTTTCTGTGTTTAGCTTTCTATTTACCGGGTGGTGGTTGGAAACATAGGAAGTCCCATGCAAATTTAAGACTTTTCAAATATTTGCCTCACTGTTGACTTTAGATCGGGGTTATAGGGAGACTGTTTAGGGTCTTTGTGTGGTGAGTGCCCATAAAAAGTTTGAACAAATTTGAACAACCAGATCTCAACTTAATTGAATAGGATTGTTTGGTTTGTTTTTCATCGGAATTCAACAGGTGATGCTGCTGACACCAACATTGATTGAATTTGATAACCTGTGATTTGTTATTGTCAAATGTAATTTGAAAGTTGGTATTACTTTGTTTACTAGTAATAATTTTTTACCTAGGTAATTATTATGAGTTACATAATAGAAGAAAAAATCGCAATGATAAAATGGTACTATGTGGAAAAAAGTTCAAGTATTGTATTGGATATGTTTTCCGTTTATATCCCTTGTAACGAGCTTTTTGCGCTCCTTACAACTTATCAAGGTGTAATCTAACAATGTCCAAAAGATTCTATTTCCTTTCAAATTATTCGTTAAAATTTCTTACTACGCCCCTGTCGACTTTGAGAAACCGTTGCATTTAACCAGGTACAACTCTGTGCTAGTCACATTACTCTATCTCGCTTTAAATTTTAGATTCAAAGTACCTACGTATAGGCAATTAATTATACATGATGCATTATATGTTGCATACTTATCTGACGATTGATTGTTTTCAGCCTATTTTCGATATTAGAACCCAGTTTCTCGTAAATTTGTGAACGTGAACGTGTTTAGAGGTTAGACTCGTCCCTCTTAATTTCTAAAATGTTGATTTTTCCGGGATAATCCCCAAGTTTTCTAATTTCCCCCTTTTTGTTCGAGCAATGAAGTGTTAGTGATCACGTGAAATTACTCTTCGTTGTTAGTGGTTAATATGTCAAGTTTTTTATAGTGACAGTTTCGATAAAACCAGATGGAGGATTAAAAATCGTTCCTTTTCTCATTAGAACCTTCGAAGGCCACTGTGTTTTTTAATTGGAATGTTTCTTTAGTGATTTAGTTGGCACATGTTGTCGCGAATTTATTTCGGATTGGAAAATTACTAAATTTAACTACTCCTAGTCCATTATGGGATAGAGAAAACACAGGATAAGGAAAAGCCATAACATCAGGTAACGTTGAAACTGTGAAATTCTTTAGTTCATGAAACCACTAATGGTGGCCATTTTGTTTCAGGCTTTTCACATATTTTTTACCTACTTTTCATATACTTTTTACATACTTTTCATATACTTTCCATATACTTTTCACATACTTTCCACATGCTTTTTAAATACTTTTCATATACTTTTCACATTCTCAGCTAGTTTTTAGCTAATTTTCAGCTAATCTTCATGCCTTTCAGCTAATCTTCCCTCTTGTCTTTTAAAGACGTATTTCTACCTACTATTATAAGTTAGCCTTATAATTTTTATTTAAGACCTTTTTGGTTTTACCACCCCAAACTTTCTTCGTAGCTTCAGTAACAAGATAGCACGTATTTTAAATGAACCTTCAGTTACCCTGTTTATAAACCCTCAAATTACATCCCTGGATGTGATATACACCCCTTGAGTGGGAAACCCTATCTTCGAGGACAAGTCTGGAACTGTGGGTGAAGCCGTCAAGCACCGCTGATCCGTCGGGAGCAGAACTGGGGATGGTGTGAGCTCACAACCCCTATGGCAGTGTTGCAATTATCTGTACTCCGATTTTGATGTGACCTGAATGATCCTACCGTGTGGCCTTGATCATTGGTTTACGTTTGGAAGCTTGGTTTGATTGACTGCCCAATCCAGAACTTGTTACTTAGGATCAGGACATAAGATGAGTAAATTTTTTTTATGATTATTCTACGACTTGCGAATATAGTTGAAACTTTGATTTTTGTTTAACCCTGGACCCTGGTTCTATTTTTTATTTGTATGTTATTATGACAACCACAACCTATTTAATGCCCATTGGCAAATCAGCTTAAAAAAAAATATTTTTTCTGATATCTAACTTAACACAGACCCGCAAGTGCGGTGTTAAGTAATATAAATTTTTTGTACTTATGTCACGTGTATGCTAGGCGTTGACATTTATCTTACTTCCTTGGACATTGGTAAATTCATTCATTCATTTATTTCTAGATTAAAATTTTCACTAATGTAAGTTTCGCCAGATTGGCTGTGTAACCTCAAAATAAATTTTAGTTGTTAAATCATTGTTCATGTACATTTAAACGTATGTGCTATTAGAGTGCTAGAGTAGAATTCCCTTAAGGAATCAATTTACTCGAGGTTAGATTAGGACTGAAATTTCTTATCTTTTAGTCAATACAGCGCGATGCGTGGAGTTGCAATAATTGCAATAAATGCAATAAAGGTAACAAATGCAATAAATTCAATACCTGCAACACTTACTTCTCTCTCTCTCTTCATTTTATATCTAAGCTTCTAGCTTATTTTTTTAGTCAATTTTTACGCCTGTGTAAATAATTAGTGAGCTTCGATCACTGATTCCCCTGTTATTAGGAGTTTAAAAATTTAGTTCCCATATGCACCACATGCTATTGATTTTTTGTACATTAAAGTTGATTCATTATTGTAATTTTTAATCAACTATCCTTATCTTTATAATAAACTGATTGAATTTATTTAATCAACTAATCTTACCTTTATAATAAACTGATTGAAATTATTTAATCAACTATCCTTATGTTTATAATAAACTGATTGAAATTAGAAGCACTTAGTATTTTATTTTTATTAGGCAAGCGATCGACTTCACAGGTCTCACCTAATATTTCTTCACTTCATTAATCTTTGCTAAGCCCTTAGCTTAGCTGGCGCCCAAACGGTAAACTGGAAAATTTGAAATAGAAAACCTACACGACCCGTAGCTCTCAAACGAAACTAACAGTAGTTGTCGGTGGCACCCAGATTGGACTTTTAAAAAAAAAAAGACTAAATAAAGATCTATGAACACCTATTTAAGGTTCACCTTATTTTGTATTGCGTTGCAAGTGACGCCGAGTGTAACAAGTTTGATCAAGATAAAAAAATCTAAAATTAGGTGAATCAAACATCGAATAAACAAATAAAAATAATTTATTTTTTATTAAGTTACACCCTGAGATAAACCCATTACTATCAAGTCGGCAATACAAAAAGTTATTACTAAGTTTGAGATGAAAGGCAATGTAATAAACAACTGCAAATGCCCAGCACAAAATCATGGGAGAACTGAAAAAAACACTGATAGAGACCTTAAAATAAAAATATCAGCATAGAAAAACATCACAAAACAGTACTGCGAATTTTGAAAAAGCATAAAAAATATAATTCATATAAGTATCAAAGTATTGCTAGAAGAAGATAAAGAGCGAAGATCACTTTTTTGTTTTGAAATGATGGAGCAAGTTAAGAACAACAGATATTTTTTACAAAATATTTGCTTCTCAGACGAATGCACGTTTACATTAAAAAATAAGTCGAATATACAAAATTATCGGTATTGGAGCCTACAAAAGTTACATCGTCTTGCATCCACTCAAACCCAATACCGTCAAAGTGAATGTTTGGGTAGGAACTTTTGGACATCGCATCATTGGACCATTTTTTACGGAAATCCTACGGTTCATTCCAACCCCTAAAGTCAACAGTGAAGTAAATATTTGGACAGTGTAAAACTTGCATGGAATTTCATATCTTCCCAACCACGATGCACCACCCGGTATAGATCGAGGCCGTTTCCTCTGGTACGCCCTGTATGTATAGGCCCCGATCCTTTATTCATCCTTTGGGTACTCGTGTTCCGAATATTTTTTAAGAGCAAAATGTTTTTAAGTTCTATTAAACTTTTAAGCTCTTTCTGTTTTAATAAAATAAATATGGGTTTAAACAAAGACAAAATTAAAAGGATCTGTCGCTGGGGATTACTTTTCCTTGGCCCATCAGGCCACGTCCATCTTAATCGCGCCGAACGAATTACGGTGAAAGTTTTCCGAAAGTTTTGAAAACTTTTAAAAGCCCTTAGTCGTGTTGACGGCGATGCGTATTCTTTATTTTATTGTCATAAAATCCAACAGTATTACATTTTACATCATATAATCATATAAACAGCTTTTTGTGTAGTCAATCCATATAATGCTAGACAAATTTATTTTAAAATTTAAATTGACATTACAAAGTTTACCTTCTTTTACAAGAATGTGGCCCACTGAAATTTGCGCCTATTAACCTTTTTCCAGAATGTTGTAATATTAACTGAGAAGAAAGATGCAAATTTTGTCCTTCACCTTCTTTATTTACTTAAAATTTCAAAACTTAAAAGATCTTCTAAAAATGTTTTTTTACAAATTCTAATTGTTTTGTACGATTTCTCAGAGACATCACAAGGATTTCTCTAACATACTGACGAGCCAAAACTGTGGTAATATTTTTTTTTCTTCTTCCTTTTCTTCTTCTTCTTTTTTTATTTTTCCTTTTTTATCTCACGGTAAATAATATGACAACAGGGCTAAGATAAGTGTCAACTTTAAAATCATTTTGGTCAAAGCCAACTTTACAAGTTGGCAACAAAGATCAAAGGCAAACGATAATCTCAGTCAGTTTCTTTTCAAAAATAATGTCGCATTAACACAAACAGAAATTTTAAGATTTTTTATTTAATTTGCTCATAAATCCAAAACGACTAAAAATGTGGATTGAAACATATTAGGCATTTAGATAAATTCTAATTTTAATTCTTTATACATTAGTAAGCTAGAAAATAGGGTGTTTCATTTGCAAAAATTGACTTATGCACATTTATTTAAATGGAAACATTGGCCCAATTTTAAGAACTCCCTGTATAAAAAACGTGAAACCTAAGTAATTTAAACTAAAGATCTGTGTATTACTTGAAAGCTTACAAAATTTTAAATGTTAACCTTTATTAGTTTCAGAGTTACTAAACTTTCTTCTCAACGCGTTTTTACACAAAAAAATCCTTTTATAATTCATATCTCAAAAACGGTTAGAGATAGGAATAGATTATTATTAACAAAAGTTATTTAGATTTTAATAAGGTAATCAATAATGCTAAAATATACAGGGTATTCCATTTGAAATAGCAAAGTTGACATTAACTTCCGGTATAACCGGAAGTAACAAAAACCTTAAAAGATAATGTTTTAAAAGCTCAAAGCCAATTAGGCCTGCTATCAAATTTTTAGAAAAATAAGTTTCCTCGTGTCCGAGATCTTCTAATAGGCCACTCAACGTGAATCACCCTGTATAGAAACATATTTTCCCGAAATGCATCCTCTGATGCAGTATAAGTCTGAATATGAATAAAATTCCTAACTTAATTTGTATGGGAGCTATAGAAGCCTGACGCACTATTACAGGAGGATAATTTCTTTGATAGTAGTGAAATAAATAAGAATTAAGTGCATTTTTCCATTAATACACACTTATAATCGTTACATACACTTACTTTCTGACCTTTTAGTCTGGGATGATCGTCTTTATTACATACTTTCAGAAAATGTGTATTTATATTTATTCTTGTCACGTAAAGCTCCCAGGTGTTTTTAGCCTACAGACAGCTTTTGCTCTTGGGAAAATTGGATACACCTTAAAGATATTAGGTTTAGACACAAGAACAGCTTAGCAAAGATGAAGTCTGACATTTATGCTTTCAAGTAGCGTATATCGAAAGGTTATTGGTCTTGGCTAGAACTTATATAGGTGCATTTCTATCATTATTAGTAACAGGATTAAATTGTTTTGCCTACTTAGGTTGTTATTCTGCTTTCAACCTTATTGGTTCTACCAACGATGGGCTTTCGCTTCGTATTCGTTAAACCAGTGGAGTGCAATGCTGTTTTAATCAGGGTAGGCAAAAATTGCATTTAAGACAAAAATTTACCTTCCGTAGCATTGAAGCATCTAAATATCAAATTTTCTCACAAAATGTCTTGTTATTGAGTTTGCGGAAAGAACACTGGCAGAAGAAGAATAAAACTAGTTCAACACAGCGGTCTTTACGTAAAAATTATTTTAAAACATCTTCATAAAAATTGGTTTTGCGTTTTAAATCCTGCAAAAGGTCGCTCTTCAAAGAGATTATTGTTAATAAGCGTGTCTCTCCGTGTATGTTTTGGTAATTATATATCTTGTATGAATTATTTTTAATCCAGAAAAGGATCGTTCTGCAGACACGCTGCTAGCCGGAATAGTAACAATTAACGCCTCCATATTTATTTTTTTCCCGAAACCCGACGGCGTGAAGTTTAGCAAAAAACCGAAAACATTAATTATAAATTTAAAATCTATCATCCACCTCATTGAACCAATCTTGCCAAAAACGAGGTCAATTATTATGTGAATTATAATGATAAGCTTACTGATTATTAAATATTATGAACCTACCAGAAAAAATTATTTTAATTGTCACAAAAGTGCTTCTTATTTTACGATACCTTATCCGTTATCCCTTTAAAAATATCTTAACTCAATTAATTGCTAATAAAACTTATAGAGGCTTGTTTCTTATGTTATATTGAGAAAGCTAAGTATTTTCCAAACTACGATAAAACTTGAAGATTGGCACCAATGCATCAAACGCGTGCTTTTTTGGCGTGGGCTGATAGATGAAGGAAGGTCAAAGGTTGCGACGGGTTTATTTATTACATCTATTTCTACCCTACTGCCTACCGGCTCTCTCGCTTGCTTCCACTCATACAAAGCAATACTTTTGCTTGTACAGAAGACGCTAATGTACAGCGAGATCGTTGCTTTTAGAACGGTCTTACGGAATGCTTATACAGGGATCTAGTTTACGATATATATATAAATAAGCAAAAATGCGTTCGTGCAAATTATATAGGAACGGTCCTATAATATTTATTATATTAATATAATAAATTGACAAAGTTGGATTACACGGATAAAAAATAATATATAAAAAAATTGTTTATGTTTGTTTTATTATTCTCAGGGTAGGCAATGCTTTTTCACTACTGTATGCACGCCACTGCGTACAACTACCCTGCTGTCGTCATAAAAAGTTGCGTGTAAGTAAGTCGGAAGGAGAATTAATGGCTGATAGGCCAATTTCTCTACACATACGCAGTTAAATCAGTGTTGATATAGTGGCGGGTCACGGTCTTAAAAAATGGTGAAGAGCTAGGTATAGTGGGTGTACTTAAACAAACATTGACTAATTTATATTTTAATTACGTACTTACATAGCAAGTTTTTGTAAATCAGATCGATTTTTCGGTTGAGGTCTAGCGTTTTCTTTTAAAGCATCGGCAATAGTATTTTGATTTTGTTCAAAATTTCTTAACATTAACTGACATTTTAAGAGTTTTTCAGAATCTCCGTGTTTACGCAACGATCGAGTAATATTTAAAAGATCTGTAAATCCGTTACTATTCCGAACGCAATGTTTATTCGAAAAGAGTAAACACGACCAATAAAACAATTTTTGTAAGGCGGTACTACTACATAGCCAATTATATTCTGAAAACCAGGAACACTTAAAATTAATCTTATAGGATATGCCACTTTTTTAAATTCTTTTTTAAAATCTATATTTAACATTCCAGTAGTAACAAAACGTTTCCCTTATCCTCATCTGTCCAGCGACTGAATGGAGTTTCCAACAAATTACAAACTATGTCATTAATTGGGTTCATCTTTAAAACACACAACTAAGTAGGTACGTACACTACTGAATTAACTGAAAAATAAAAACAAAACTTTTTAATCATACAGTAAATCATGTAAAAACGATATCGATAAGCGTAAGTTTAGCGAAGCATCAAAATAAATACCGCGAACCAATGCTAAATAATGGTATATACGACTGATCTTATTTAAATTGCCCTTCATCATAATGCAAATTCTTACATGCTGGCGCGTGACTGACGTCACAGCTTGACTGTATGTTTGCTCTTCACTGCTGCCTTGAGCTCACCGATGCGGTCGGCTGGGGTACACCAAAATGCACGAGTGTTTATAAATTATTGTCCATCGGAGTTAACCATGGCCCTTTTATGCATAGCAATCGAATTAAATTAATATCATTAATTCGAACATAATCATTTGTTAAGGGCTAAAATGATAGCTGTATTGGTACATTAATATTTAATATTGCCGACGAAATTTCCTCTTTGTTTTATTTTTTTTTTTTGGTAAAGAGCCTCTTCACCTACTTAATCTGACGAGCCGCCACTGTGTCGACAAAAGAGTATTGGATTTGCATTATCTTTATTTGTTTTACATCACAACGTTTCAACTGGTGGTCTTCGGGTAAATAATAAATAAGCCAGTGATGTTAAATAAATAAGGACTCGTTAAAAAGTAAGCGTTACTGATCACTAAAAGTAACGAGTCCTAATGTTATAAAAGACTCGTTACTTTAGGCTTTTCGTTACTCTGAATTTAAATCTAATAACTAACTATTGTACCCAGAACTTTACAACGCAACGGACGGCTTCATTCGTGCCAGTAGCGGCTCGCGGTCTTAAAAAATGGCGAAGAGCTAGGTATACTGCGGGTACTTAAACAAACTAAAAACCCGTGTAACAAAACGACTCTCTTATCCTCATCTGTCCAACGACTTAATGGAGTTTCCAACAAATTACAAACAATGTCATTAATTGGGTTCATTTTTAAAACACACAACTAAGTTGGTACCTACATTACTTAAGTAACTGAAAAATAAAAACAAAACTTTTTAATCCCACAGTAAATCACGTAAAAACTATCTCTATAACCGTAAGTTTCGCGAAGCCTCAAAATAAATATCTTAAGGTTAGGCGAACCAATGGTGCATACGACTGATTTATTTTTAAATTTCCCTTCATCATAATGCAAATTGTTACATGCTGTTTGCGTGACTGAGTTCATGTAACCATATCAACGGTGAATATCAAAGCCATGTTGGACGAAGGGGCTTTACTTGCTTTGAGCTAACGGACACGGTCTGCTTGGGCGCGCCAAAATGCACGAGTGTTTATAATTATTGTCAATCGGAGTAAACCGTGGCCCTATTATGCATAGCTACATTCGGATTAAATTAATATTATTAATTTGAACCTAATTATTTTTTAAGGGCTAAAATGGTAGCTGTATTGGTACGTTAATATTTAATATTGTCGAAAAACCTTCCTCCTGGTTTTATTTTTTATTTGGTTAGGAGCCCCTTCACCTACTTCACCTGACGAGCCGCCACTGATTCGCGAACTTGATAGCCAATAACGGACGACAAACAAAACGTATCATAATTATTTTTCGTGCTGGATTTTGTTTTTACCTCGTCGGGTGACCGACGGCGTGTCGTTTTGCTGCCCTAAGCGATTGGCTGCTCTTAGCGTTATAAATGACGTCATACTTTCAGAGTCTAATAAACACCTTCTTTATCTAGCATACATTATACTAAGTTGCAATAAGTCAAAGTTAATAATAATAGAACTAATACGTCGGAACCGTTTCTACGTTCGCGATTCAGGAATTCAGGGATAATTAGTTGCTAAGTTGGGAATAAGTAACTCGATTTGAATGCTACATTCTTGATAAGGAACTTCAATTATGCCGTCTAATTTCTAACTAATAGTTAATTATCTGTTAGGCGGTTGAGTAATTTTACGAAGATTTTTAAATGTTAAACTTGAGAATTAGTTAATAAAATTAAAGGTAATTAGTTTAGTAAAATGTGCAAATAATGATTTTATATAAAAAAAATGGTCATCGTAGCCATATACAGGGTATCTCAGATAATGATGCACTCTACAGGGACCTGGTAAACTAAAGAAGACAGTGGAGGCTCGCGGTCTTAAAAAATGGTGAAGAGCTAGTTATAGTGCGGCTACTTAAACAAGCATTGACTAAAAACCCGTGAAATAAAACATCTCCCTTATACCCATCTGTCCAACGACTGAATGGAGTTTTCCACAAATTACACATTATGTCATTAATTGGGTTTGTTTTTAAAACACACAATGTACGTACACTACTGAATTAACTGAAAAATAAAAACAAAACTTTTTAATCACACAGTAAATCACGTTAAAAAGATATCTATAACCGTAAGTTTCGCGAAGCCTTAAAATAAATACCTTAAGGTTAGGCGAACCAATGCTCAAATAATGGTGCATACGACTGATCTATTTTTAAATTGCTCTTCATCATATTGCAAATTGTTACATGCTATTTGAATAAATATCAAAGCCATGTTGGGCGTTGGGTCTTCACTTGCTTTGAGCTAACGGACATAGTCGCTAGGGCGCGACAAAATGCACGAGTGTTTATAATTATTGTTCATCGGGGTTAACCGTGCCCCTATTATGCATAGCTACATTCGGATTGAATTAATATTATTAATTCGAAAATAATTTTTTTAAAGGACTAAAATGGTAGCTGTATTGGCACATTAATATTTATAATTGTCGAAAACCTTTCCTCCTGGTTTTATTTTTTATTTGGTGAAGAGCTCCTTCACCTACTTCACCTGACGAGCCTGACGTGCATTACTTATGATTTATTAATTTAAAAAAAAATTGGATGCAGTAATATGCTTATTGTAAATGAAAATGTATATTTTTAGTTCACGTGAACTCAATATAAAAGGGGTTCATCTTTGTACGAAAAGTATACGTATATTTTTTAACAATTTTGTTAGAATTATAGGGTGCTACAAATTCGTGTACGTAAATCTCGAAAACGGGAAAAGATACGAAGATGGTTAAATTGAGGCAAAGTTGCGTATTTTGCGGCTTAATCATTTTGTGAAAGAAAATTGTAAATGTTCCGAATACCTTCGGAGATATCCGAAATTTTTCTCGATTTTTAATTTTTTGTCTATGGAGTTGCTTCAAGTTATAATTTTCCTCCGATCAGTCATAATAAGTACGAAGCGGCGATCATTGTCTACCTAGCTAGCAATTATATTAATAAATGGGAGTTTTCGAGATTAATTCAAAAATTCGAGTCTTGACGTGATAAATTAAAATATATAATGTACAAGCAGAAATACGTAAGAAATATGATGTAAATACGAATATTTTTTGTGCTCAGTTTAATACACCGTTGAGATTTAATGGAGCCGACAAATCGCTCGATTTAACCGCTTTTAAGCCGATTTTAAAATGCACATTTTATATTTTTCTTCGCAGAGATGGTCCTCGAGACGGATCGAGATGTTTTATTCGGGCTATTTTTATTTTCAACTTTCTTCAATATTTTCTATTTTTGTATTTCGTTATGGAATAGATATCTATCAGTTTATTTGAATTTATTGAGTGACCGTATAACCCAAGTATACGTAAGAGTTTTAAGGTCCATCATAGCTATTAAATACTTTTTCTACTCCCATATGGATATTTGCTATTTCCTTTACACTTAAGTGACGAAAATAGTTATTTTCCTAACAAGTGCGGAAAGTGATATTTTCCCGCACGCGACTGCAGTTGACCCGAACGACGCGGAGCGGAGTTCGGGCAAGCAGTTAAGGGTGGGAAAGACACTTTACGCATGAATTAGAAACATTTTTTTTTCTACGACCGTATATACAAAAAAGTATATCAACCCATTTTTTAAAAATTATTTTATTTCAACATACATATCTTCTTCTTCTTTAGGTGCCATCTTCGTTCCGAAGTTTGGCTATCATCAATGCTATGCGTATCTTTAATACTGCAGATCTAAACAGTTGGCAGTTGTTGCAATTGTACCATTCTCTCAAGTTCTTCAACCATAAATTCCTTCTTCTTCCTATGGATCTTTTGCCCAATATCTTTCCTTGGATAATAAGTTGAAGCAACTGGTATTTATCTCCCCTCATAACGTGTCCCAAGTATTGCAGTTTGCGTTTCTTGATAGTAAGTATCAGTTCTCTCTCTTTCTGCATTCTTCGCAGAACCTCCACATTTGTTACTCTCTCTGTCCATGGTAATCTTAACATTCTACGGTACATCCACATTTCAAATGCTTCTATCCTTTTGGTGACGATCTTTTTCAGTGTCCACGCCTCCATTCCGTAGAGAAGAACTGACAGCACGTAACATCTCATAAGGCGAGTTTTAAGTTTAAGACTTAGATCTCGTCCGCAGAACACCTTCTTCATTTTAGTGAAAGTGGCCCTAGCTTTTTCCACTCTAATCCTGATTTCTTCAGAGCAATCGTTGTTTTCGTTGATAACAGTTCCTAGGTAATTATATTTTCTCACACGTTCAATCTTTTGACCATGAACTGTTATGTCAGGGAAGTTTTGTGGTGATTTAGATATCACCATTACTTTTGTTTTGCTGATGTTAAGTGATAAATCATATTCCTCGCTGCATTCAACTATTCTATTAATTAGTATCTGAAGATCTTCTGAAGTTTCTGCGATTATCACCGTGTCATCAGCATATCTCAAGTTGTTCATGTGGATGCCATTTATTTTGATACCTATTTCTAATTCTGATAGTGCTCTATTTATGATGTCTTCTGAGTATAGGTTGAATAAGATAGGTGAGAGTATACATCCCTGTCTTACGCCTTTCTTTATCTCGATTTCCTCCGTTGTCTCTTTCTCTATTCGAATATTTGCTTTTTGGTTATAGTAGATCTTGGAAATAATCCTGATGTCTCTCTTGTCTAGGTTCTTCTCCATCAGTAGTCTCATTAGATGATCGTGACGTACTTTATCGAACGCTTTGTTATAGTCAATGAAGCACATATATATATTTTGGTTCATATCTAGACATCTCTGGCACATGACGTTAAGTGCAAACAGTGCCTCTCTCGTTCCAAGTCCGTTCCGAAATCCGAATTGAGTGTCACCGATATTCATGTCTAGCTTTTTGTGTATTCTTGTGTGGATCACTTTGAGGAATACTTTTAAAGTGTGTCCCATTAGACTTATTGTTCGATGGTCATTGCACTGCTTTGCATTTGCCTTTTTTGGTATGGTGACAAAAGTTGAAAGGAGCCATTTCTTTGGTATTTCTCCTATACATACATATACACAACTTTAACTAAAAACTACTAATTATTATAAATATTAATATTAAAAACACAATTTGTTGCATTCTGTAAATTACTTAAAATTACCGGTCCAGTAAAGTTATTTGGTATTAACTGGTAAGTAGATGACGTCGATGAGGATGGCATCGGTTGCAGGTCGCATAAAAATGACGATGACGGTGGCGACAACGGTTTTAAGTCATTTGTAGATGAGAGAATTTTATTTGATATATTTTTCTTCTGATTCTGAGTCCTCCAAATAGCCCTCAGCGACAGTAGTAGACTTCCAACCACCAAGGCGCTTTATGTTGGTTAAAAACAATTAATAATGAAACAAAAAGCTAGAAAAGATGTAGGTTTTATTTGATGGACTATTTCGTAAATATTTATTTACCTGTTGTAACAATAGTTATAACTTCCGAAGTAAAAAAATATCTAATAAGGTCAAAATTTGCATTGTTTTACTTTCCCGCACTAGTGCAGGAAAGTGTCACTTTCAAAACTAAAATGCGTGCGGGAAAATGGGTTAAAACGCACGGTCGTAGAAAAAAAATATTCATATTCAATTTAGGGTTGCGACGATTTAAATCAAAACCTATTTTTTAAATTTTAATCGTGATAAATCAAATTATAAATTGCTGTAAATTTCTGACATACTTTTTTTATTGTGCGTGTGCCCACTCCGAGAATCGAACTCGGAACGCCACGGTCGAATGTCAATGACTCACCGCTGAGCCATATTTATTGTAATTTTTGCTTTGGCACAAAATAATGTCGGATATGGATTGGTATCCTTAAGAATGGATTACTCATCAAATACTTCTCTGTGAAGTTAAGACTCTTAATGATTGATAAGTTTAATAAAAAATAGGTGTAGTGGAAGGATAGTGCATAGAACAAGGACAAGAACATTTCTAGTTTCGTAGGAGGAGTCAGTAGACAAATGTTTATAAAAATAACTGTTTGTAATAGGTTGAAGAAAGGCTACCATTTTGAATAGTACATTTAGGAAGCTTTTTTCCTAATTCAAATTCATTTATTTACTAATTATCATATACATGACATGAGGTTCGTCATTTTAACATTTACAAATTAAAATCTAATCCAAAGCTAATCTTGTCTCGACTCGAATAAATAATACAAACAAGATCCTACTTAAAACAATGAAGCACACTGAGACATTTAAATTTTCAATATTAAAATTTAGGCGTTTTATTGTGTGTTCATGTTAATTATTCCTTACACAGCAAAACTCCTTCTCTATTTTGTTAGACGCTTTAAAAAATTATAAAAACTCAAAGAAATACTTACTCAGTTTAACGTATTTAAGTGTAAGGGTAACCTCTGCCCGTTTGGTCACTCAAGTCTGTCTAAATGATGTAAAAACCCACTCTCAGAACCAGAGCAGTTTCCAGCCAGTGAGTAAGTGATCTTGGTAATGTTTATTTAATTGTTAAATTTCTTATTTCTCTTTTGGTTTGAGTTGATTGTAAAGCGGAAATTGTTTCTCTTGAACTTACTTAAAATAGCATCGTATGTGAGTTTTAAGGGAACAACTCTTCTTTAGAGAAAATTCTGTAAATTTACTGATTTGAAAACTTTATTTTTATTTCTTAAGACTTGTACGTTATTCGCCATAATGTAATCGTAAATTGTTTTGCTTTGCATCGCTTTAATAAAACTATTAAAAATCTTTGGTGTTTTAGTAAATAAATAGCGCACAACAAATTATAGCTATTAATATAACGAGATTATTATGCGATTTATAATAGTCGAGGACATTACTAGGTGACGAGGCAACAGCCGAGTCACCCGCAATGTCCGAGACGGTGTTAAATCGCTAATAATCGAGTTGTATTCAAAGCTTTATCGTATCATTGACAACGGCGATGCGAAAATAAAAACAAGGTTTTATGTCATTTAATTTTGGCATTTCAAAAAGTCATCATTAAAATCATGCAAGATTTTGATATTCCTGACGATATATTAGCTGCAGCCAACATTATAAGGTTGAACTTGCTTTCGGACAAATCTAAAATCCATTATGAAAAAGAATATCGGCAGTTTTGTGAGTGGCGAAACAAAGTACATGTTCAAGGTGCAGAAGAAACGGTAGTGCTGGCGTATTTCGCAAAACTGTCTGAGGAATACTCTGCTTCATCCTTATGGCTGAAATATTCCATGTTACGAGCGACTTTAGAACTGAAGGAAAGAGTGGAAATCGACAAAAAATGCGCCTTAATACGTTTCATCAAGAAGAAAAATGTTGGATATAGAGCAAAAAAATTAAAAGTATTTACAAGAGAACAAGTCAACGAATTTGTGTGTTCTGTCTCAGACGAGAAGTTTTTAATGATGAAAGTCGCTTTTTTAATTGGAATTGGAGGAGCCTGTCGAACCAATGAATTAGCGAAGATGCCCACGGAAGATGTTGACGTTTTAGAGGACAAGCTGATTGTTACTATTCCCGACTCAAAAACCCACAAGAAACGTATTTTCGCTGTGATATTTGACGGCGAAGTCAATCCTGTGCTTTTATTTAAAAAGTGCGCAATGTAAAGGCCAGACCATGTCACTCACCAAAGATTGTTTGTATCATATAGAAAAGAAAAATGTACGGTACAGCCCTGCGGCATTCACGTCTTCTCTAAAATACCTCAAAAAATAGCTAAGTATCTCTCACTTGAGAATCCTAATTTGTATACTGGTCATTGCGTTAGAAGATCTTCGGCAAATTTTTTTGTTAATGCTGGAGGAGATATATTAGACCTACAAGAACTTGGTGGATGGGAATCGGCGAAGGTTGCTAGAGGGTATTTAGAAGAAAGTGTGACCAAGAAAGTTTCCATTGCTCGCAAAATTCAAATCGGCGATGTTTCCGGCAGTGGATTAAGCACTGGGGAACCGCACGAAATCGAAAGGAGTGCTTGCTCGGTCATTAATCCGTCGTCAGAGGGCATACCTAAGATCGTGGACGTTAAAGACAAAGGTGTATCCATCAAATTTGAAATCTGTCAAAATATTGTTTTACATGTTCATGAAAAATAGTTCTAATATTATTTCTCTTCTAATCTAACGTATTATGCTTTCGTAACTAACGTATTAATGTATGGTAACTAATGTATTATGAGTAACTAAGGTGTTATGTAGGTTTTAGTACGTTTATGGTGTTAATAATTATTAATAAAGATATCATATAAAAATGGCTTAATCTTCAATGATACGATAAAATAAATTAGAACGTAATTTCAAATCATCTAAGCTACACGTTCCCGTCGCCTACCATTTTTATACGCGACAATATCTTTATTCGGGTTGAGTAGCAGATCTGCCAAAGCAAAAAAATACATATTTCCATATTATTATAAATTAAAGAATAAACAAAATTAACAAAAAAAATATTCTACGAATACTAAAGTAACAAGTTAGACTAAACACAAATTTAATTTGATCATTTGCCAACTTAATGCCTTCAGTTGGTATTTAACATATCAATTCGACGACAATTCGAGCGAATGATAATATACTTAACATTCTAAACCCTAAGGCATCCTTATACGTCTAATTGGAACTGTGAAGTCTAATTGTTTTTAAGATGATTAACTGAGAAATGGGGAATAAATAACTAGATTTTTTGTGACATCGCAAGCCACTTAAACTTTGCAAAATAATTTGTAATTAACACATGGGAGCATTTCGACGGTATGATTATTTACGCAAATTTTATTATCTTCATTAGAGACTCTGAATATATTTTCTGGTTTCAATCTACATAAAGTTAGTATGTTAGAGATTTAAGACTGCTTGATAGGTGAATTTTATAATAACAGGGCAAAACGACATATTAACCGCGTTAAAATTTGCCACAGTGGCGGTTCGCGGTCTTAAAAAATGGTGAATAGTGCGGGTACTTACACAAACATTGACTAAAAACCCGTGTAACAAAACGTCTCTCTTATTCTTATCTGTCCAACGACTGAATGGAGTTTCCAACAAATTACAAACTATGTCATTAATTGGGTTCATTTTTAAAACACACAACTAAGTAGGTACGTATACTACGAATTAACTGAAAAATAAAAACAAAACTTTTTAATCATACAGTAAATCACGTAAAAACGATATCAAAAAACCGTAAGTTTCGCGAAGTATCAAAATAAATACCAAATACCTTAAGGCTCTACCACGCGCAAATTTAGAGGATGAAAAACACCGTTTCGCTACTGCAGGATTCTGCAAAGGCTATTTGAAATATTTGTCGGGACAATTTAAAATTTAATAAAGGAATGTTTGTATTTCTAAGGTACAAAGCCCTTTTTTGAAAAAAATAAGAATATGTATAAGAAAATGCCCACTAAAGGTGCGTATTTTTAGGCACTTTGCCAAGGTTAATATCGTAGCTAAGAATTTTTTTTT
This sequence comes from Polydrusus cervinus, assembly GCA_935413205.1. NCBI lineage: Eukaryota > Metazoa > Arthropoda > Insecta > Coleoptera > Curculionidae > Polydrusus > Polydrusus cervinus. The sequence goes on from OW284518.1 coordinate 25,776,280, forward strand.
CAAAAAAATAGCCATGTACCTTAGAACTTCCATGTCTTATCTTTAAGACTTCAAAAATTGAGACAAAACAATGTCGTAATAAGTCCGTTATCTTGCAGCGCGCAACTCATGTTTTGGGTAAATTTTGTTGTCATGTTATAGAAGTTGCCTATATACAGCTGAATTTATTCTCGGCTGACGTGAAACAATTTACATCCAGAGAGAATAATGATACACTGAAAAAAGTTATAGGTGGTCGAACAAGAAGTGTTTTCGGGGGTAATTTTGGGCTAAATTTTATGTTTTCCTTTTTGGATTGTCTGTGCCAATAACAGAATATCTAAGCGTTAATATTAAAAAGACGTAACTAGTAGTTGTGCTATTAACTCCGGGTTACCATACATTATTCGGCTTAGACCGGGATGGTTTATAATGCGCCGCAGGGCAAAATGTTCAAGGCGCGTTCACCATTTTGTCAAAACTGGTGTTTAAGCTTTCAAAATTTCCTATTCATGTTAGGTAAGGATAAGAATTGAACGAAATCCAGTCGATTTGTTGCAATCAAAAATGGGCTATATTGAATTTTTTGTTTCGTTTTTTATCGAAATGAGTTATTCTCTTGATAGTGAACAAAATATACTAAGGTAAATAGCTTATCGGTATTAGAGGCCCAAACTGGGTCACCGGGAACTTACGACAAATCTAAGGATGTATGGTAACCCTGGTATATTAACTCTTAGATCTAAAATTAAAGTTTAATTTGTCTTGGTAAAGGGTGATAGGTGCAATAAAATAAAGCCATTTATGAAGGTTCTTAGTGAGTAAAGAAACCAACTGTTGCATAATGAATCTATTTCTATTCGATTGTTTTTATATTTTATGCTTATTATACAGGCTCTATATATTGTTTATATAGTGAGCTTCTGTCTAAACCTGTTAAAATATAAATTAATTTTAAAGGTGAAATGTGTTTATTATTTTATCCATGGTTTAACGATTTAAAAGTAGTTGTCAGGCACGAATTTGGCGTTGGTCACATGACATTTATCTGTTCATATTATTGGCTCGCAGCTACAATTTGGTGTAGCGAGACTACTGTATAGTGACAATGCTTCTAAGAAGCTAGGTAGGTAATAAATAAAAATTGGACAGTATGCCACGCAGAGTAATAAAATACAATTTTTTGTTAGGCATGGGCGTCCATAAAGAGGGCAGTTGCCCCTGTCTCTTGACCAAGGGGGAGAGAGGGGGGGGGGTAAATATACTTTTTACTAACTTTTGTTAGGGGGAGTTTATGAAACGACTGCGACATTTTTTTTCATCACTTTTGATAGAAGTTCTTGAAAACGCAAAGTTTTGTTTTTTTTGTAGCCACTTTTGAACGGTGGAGAAAGTGTAGAAAAGGCTGCGAAGTATTTTATTTTATAGAATTAACTTTTGAGAACTTACACGTTTTTTTGGCTACCCCTCAATCACTTTATGTTTATAAGAAACATTAATACCGTGATTTTGTATCGGATTGGCGCGACGATACGGTACTACCTCCTGTTGTTTCTGTGTTACTAAAAAAAAATCTAGGTACTTACTTTTTTTTCTTTTGAAGGTGTAGCGCAACTAATCGTCAAAAACATACCACTTTTAAAAAAAATTAATTATAATGGCACGGAACGCGACGGACAAAATACTGCGCGAGTTAGTAACCACAGTCAACAAATCCTGAAACCAGCGGGACTTTGTAATATAAGAAAATTTTGATTGAAAAACTATTGACCTTACGAAGTATTTGATAACCAATGCTGAAAACCTTTAGTTTCAGGGTAGGCCTGTGCCTATAGAATACTCTATATATTACTACATTTTTGCATTCTACGCAAGAATTTAGGCATATCTTGTATACCTATGTCTAAGCGTTTTAGATATTTTTAATAGATTTTTTATAATATTTTGATAACTATTAATACAGGGTGTTTAAACAATACGATTAAAAATTAAATTGAAAAACTGCAAAAAGACTAGATTTTCAAATGGAAATACACAAATTTTATAATTATTTCTTATTTAGCATTAATAATAAGGGTAAGTTTATATATTCCTAAAATTTTAGTTTTAGAAACATTGCCAACTTAATATTTTTATATGGCGATTTTGCTGCAGATTTTAAGTTTAGTTACTTTTAGTTGGCTATAACGGCGTTGAAAAACAATCAAATGCGAGAAAAATTTATAAAGCTGTCACTTACTATTCAAACATGCGCTTAAATTGTACATACAAACGAAGATTATTTAAATTTATTTATTATTTATGGAGAATGTGTTAAAGTTATATCAAGAACATGGGACACATTTGCCAATCGATATCCTCAAAACAGAAGCCATCACAATGTGCGTAATAATAATGTTCAACATTTTTGGGATATACAAACTTACCCTTTTTTAATGCTAAACTAAAAGTAATTATAAAATTTGGGTGTTTCCCTTTGAAAATTTAGACTTCTTGCAGTTTTTTCAATCTTATTGTTTAAACACCCTGAATTAATAGTTATCAAAATATTATAAAAAATCTAATAAAGCAGGTCCTTTATAACAAGGAATCCCGCTTAAATTAAATAAATATAAGGCTTCTTTATAGAAAAAATTGATAATTATTTTAAGGCTTGCAAACGTCATTCTTAACAGAAAAATTCAAATATGTCAAAAACGCTTACATATTTATAGGTATAGGCATACAGGGTAGGGACTCTGGAATAAATTCGATATTATTAAACCTGCTGAAGTTGCGCCTACAAAATTTGGTATGTGGGGGTTTTAGAGCATGCGGAATTGGATTATGATGTCGGCGCAGTTGCCAGATTTCTCAGCCTTGCGCTACACGTAGTAATTTTGTTATTTTAAATAGAATGCCCTATTTATTTTTATTGCAGTGAATTGGTAGTGTCCAATTTAGTAAGATCTCAAATTTACAAAATTCTATCTTCACTAGTTTCTGAGCTATGGCAACACTGAAGTTCCCTTAAAAAGTACCGGGACGCTTGTCTACCTCCATAGTTACTAAGTTATTGACAAGATTCAAGAAAAGTTCTTGTCTTTTCAATATGGCCTATTTAACTTAAACTTTAAAAATAGAAATTCTCATGGTACTTTTTAATGGAATTACAGTATTGCCATAGCTCAGCAATTAGTGAAGATAGAATTTTGTTAATTTGGCATCTTATTAAATTGGACACGCCCAATGCACTGCAATAAAAATAAATAGGGCATTCCATTTAAAATATTAAAATTACTACGTGTAGCGCAAAGCTGAGAAATCTGGCAACTGCGCCGACATTATAATTCAATTCCGCATGCTTCAAAACCATACATACTAAATTTTGTAGGCGTAACCTCAGCAGTTTTAATAATATCGAATTTATTCCAATTAAAGTCCCCACCCTGTACAAAATCTGCCTAGAATCTTACGTCGAATGCAAAAATGTAATAATATATAGGATGTTCTATTTAAAATAAACACGCTGACACTAGGGTTGCCAACCCTCCCGATTTAATCTGGATGCTCCCGCTTTTTTACTTAACCTCCCGCCTCCCACGCATTTAAACAAAACTTCCGCTTTTTTCCAATAACACGACGGACGCCTAATAACTGTACAGCTGCCTTAGAGAGGGGCGACCTTTTTTTTTCAGAAAGCACGTTTGATGATAGGAGGAAGAAATATAAAAGGCACGCCACAGCGTAAGGTCAACGGGGTATCGACCTTTTTTTTTTAGAAATCATCAATATAATTATTTTAAGCACCTCAAAAAAAACTTGTCCTCCAGGCACTATCCACTTCCCGCTTTTCAATTTTTAAAATCTGGCTACCCTAGCTGACACTAACTTCCGGTGTAACCGGAAATACCACCATTATGAAATTTTTTTAGTCCGGTCGTCCCCATCAGCATTACCACGATGGCAAATTTTGAAAATTTTCCCATGATAGTTTTCCATATATAGTTCGACGCAGCTCCCGGTGGAACACGAACACCCTGTTTGCAGGTGCTTTTATACCTATTATTAATTAACACTTCAAACTTTCTGCTCTACCTAATTTTATTTTTTGTAAATATTCTATAGCTTTAATAATAAAATAAGACAAAATTTAAAAGATATATCCGTATAACGATTAGGTACCTACATTATTTTAACTAAGAATACAATAACAAGTACTTATTTTCCACAAAACAAATTTCTCGTCTCCGAAATAAAATCAACCAAAACTCATTAGCATAATAAAGAACATACCGCCTTGCATCGTGCTTTCAGTGTGTGTCGATGTTTACGGAATATTTTTCACCACGTCATAAGCTCGCTAGTATGCCCACTTCGGGTGAGACTCTCTTGCAAATATATTTCTTGCTGCACAAAGTTCCGCCTTAATGTTAGGCGGACCAATGCTAAAACAATGGTGCATTCGACTGATCTATTTTTAAATTGCCCTTTATCATAATGCAAATTGTTACCTACATGCTGTTTGCGTGAATATCAAAGCAATCTTGGGCGTTGGGTCTTCACTTGCTTTAAGCTAACGGACATGGTCGCTAGGGCGCGCCAAAATGCACGAGTGTTAGGCGAGCCAATGCTAAAACACTGGTGCATACGACTGATCTATTTTTAAATTGCCCTTCATCATAATGCAAATTGTTGTATGCTGTTTGCGTGACTGACGTCACGTAACCATAGCAACGGTAAATATCAAAGCCATGTTGGGCGTTGGGTCTTCACTTGCTTTGAGCTAACAGACATGGCCGGCTGGGGCGCGCCAAAATGCACGAGTGTTTATAATTATTGTCAATCGGAGTTAACCGTGGCCCTCTTATGCATAGCTACATTCAGATTAAATTAATATTATTAATTTAATTAAGACAGTACAACAAAATAGCTATAGAATTCGTTTTAAACAGTTAAACACGGCCTTTGTGCATTAATATGAACTTTTAATGTTCGCTATAGTGAAGTTTTTAAAAATAATCAACACTGTTAACGTGGAATGAGAAGTGGGAATCCTGTAAAAATAACATAACCCTAAAATCTTTAGTAAAAAATGTAATTCTTTTTTTGTAGAGATCTTATAATTTCGTTTGTCTTATCTGGTTTTATATACCCATCTTCATGTTCCACCATTTAAGAACAATTACCAGTTATTTTTCTATATCTGTTGGGTATAATAAAAGTTTTAAGATCGATTGGGGTTGGATACCCGTTCAAAATATATTATAAAATATCGCGGTGGACCAATATTTGCATGGCAAAGAACCAATAATTCATTTTGTAGGTATGTAGTACATTTTATGCATTAAATCTTGTAGTAATTGTGTAGAAATGAGTGTAAAACCGAAGAATTTTTAAAATAAGAAAGTGCATCTGTGCTTACATCTTTAGTTGGATCAGAACAACAATACTTCAGTAGAAATATATTTTGGTAATATACCATCAATTTTCGCACCATTTCGTGCACTCAAGGAAAAAACTGTGTATGCCTAGAATCTGAGATAAATGTTTTGATTTCAATTAGAAAGAACAATTTTCATTTAACAGATTTGCAAATTTTTAAAGTATATTCCTAACCTCACTGTCAAGCGTCAGAAAACTACTAAGTAGTGAAATTTACAAGGTAAGGTAAGGTACTTATATGAGAAGAAAAATGAATGGAATGGTTATTTTCCGAAAATCGATTGGAAATATTGACATTTTTGAAAGAATAAGTCAATATTTCCTTACACTGATCGTTGCTAGGCAACGGAAAATAACTGTTAGGAAATATTTATTATTGTATTGTAAGGAAATATTATTTCTCCACGACCATTACTGAATGCAATAACTCCCAAAAATCATTTTTGATAATAGAATGTAAAAATTCTCGCTCTTGAGTTGGAATATTTATTCTGAAACACTTGCTTCTTATGCGTTTTGCGTGTATTTTCATTCCATAACAAGATACGGAATGAATATTCTGTAATTGATCTAAACGACATAGGTTGCCATGAATTTCGAAACTGTCAATGTCAGCAGACAAATTTTAGTGCAAGTCAAAATATGAAAGAAAAATCGGATGAATCAGATATGGAACTGGATAATACTCCACCTGAAATTACAAATATTGCAAATAGTACTTTTGGTCGTAGAGAAAATATAGTCTGCTACTCGGTTAGAATGAAAATTCGATACTCGTGGTTCCTCACGCTCGCGTTCGGAATCTTCCACTCAAATCAAATTTTCATTCCAACCTCGTTACAGAATCTACTATTCTGTATGGCTACTTGTAAACTAAAATGTGTTAAGCTTGACAATTCAATATTACTGTTTCCATAGTTATAACACAAGTATTTAATGACATCCTTTATTTGTGAACAAAGTTAATAATATTTATATCAAAATTTTAACAAGTTGCTTGTAATACGTTATGGCCTTTTAATAATTTTTGATTTACGAAAAAATAGTATGTATGCCTCGTAGAAAAAGCCACATGCCCGGACTCCGTATTGCCAGTCTCGGCTTGCGCCTCGACATACAATCTTTACGGTCGTCCGGGAATGTTTAGCCTTTCCTACTAGGTATACTATGTACTAATTTATAAATATCAACTGGATTTGTTAAGTTGGTACCTATATATTTTTTAAATTAATATAAACGTTTTTAACAGCCTGTATAATCGACGGACTGTAAGTAAAATACATATTTGATGAATCTCTACCACCTGAAATATTGCTTGAAAATACTATCGGCAATTTTAAAACTGCAAAAGGCAAGTTTGAACGTTTTTAAACTATTAAACTTACTTCGAGATTCACTTAATATACTTCAGTTTCTTTTCTATGAATTCTCGTGAAATCGAGAATTTATATGCCCTTGGTTAAAGACAAAGCCGAGGGCTTCTAATCGATTTATGTTGATTTCTTTTCGCGCTCTGCGGATTCGTAATGCTCTGTCGATTGCGTTTGGTTTTGGCTGTTTTCGGGAGTTTTAAGGGGGGTTTTTAGCTTTATAAAACTAAATGGAAGTTATTTGTTTTTTCCCTGGGTTAAATAGAACGCGTATTTATTTGGGGTTCAAGACATTAAGGAGTATTGACGGGCTGTTTAATATATTCGTGGAAAAAAACAACTCAACTCAATAAGTTCACAGGAAAAACCACAATCGATTATTCGCAATTCATTTTGAAGCGTACGTTACAAGAGCTTGGCGAGCGCACGTTACAAATTTAAATGCGGCGTTGCCATTTTTTTGTAGCAGTTTTATGCTTTGAATATAAAACAGAGTATAGGCTCAGATACGTGCGACTAGAATAGAGGTTGCGTATCGCCGACTATTTAGCATTAAATACACCTCAATACCAGTGAAAGTTAAATCATAATTTTTATGTTTTTGTGCCAGAGAACAGCCTCAAGAAGCACGTCTACATCACATATATACATACACTATATTGCTAATACTATAATTCAATGATGACCAGGCACGTAGCCAGGATTTCTTCTCGAGAGGGGCCCATTGAAACCGCGCCGAAGGTGTAAAAAAAAAGCGCGAAAATTTTTTGGGTGCCATGCCCTTTTTTTGAATCACGTTGCTTGGTTTTCAAATGCGAAAAACGTGCCTGATGATGACACCACTGTAGGCAGATGATCAGGGTCCGTTGAGTTTGCGCAGCTCGGAAATTTGCTTCTTGATGTAAACCTTTGACAGAACCGACTTTCAAAATATTTTTACAAGCTTTTATTTAAATGCACCCGTTAGTTCGGGGTGTGTACAGTTTATGGTCGAATAAAACTAAGTAACCAATATTTTACATACCTGAAATACCTTATTCCTGGTATTGAACCGCGATTCGTGCAAAAAAGGATCATGCACTTTTTTCTACCCATCTTGAGACACAAGTCGCTAACAACAACAAAATGTCTGGTAAAGTTTTATACCTAAATTCGCACCCAAAACTTTAAAATAATATCTACCATCACACACGAAACATCTGAACGAATACAACGTAAAAAAAGATGGAAACGACTAACAACTTACACACTAACAAAAAAAAATATCTAAAGTAAAGTTTTATAAATATTAACACCCAAAACTTCGAAATTATAACCACACACGAAGGAACAAAACAAAAGTTGTGGACGAATAAGAATACAAACAACGCAGAGTCGGTTCTGTTTACGTTCTGTTAGATATCGTGTCGATTGCCTTTTTTTTCCCTACTGCGTAAGCGCCACGGGCCCAAACTCAGGTTATTTTGAATCACACGATGGGTATCTTCTTGCTTCGTGCGGCTGCTTGTATTGGAAATATAGTGTATATGTTCTAAATGCGTCCTCGCAGAAACTTATTAATATTCAAAATAGTATGTTATCTTTACTGTTGTGAATACCGCGAAACAAAAAAAAATTCTTTTCATTATAAATTTTCAAAGAACATAGCTTATACCGGGTCTCGCACCTCACCTCCCGTCTTCTATAGCTCACTTATAAATTAAGTTAGAATTTTGATATTTTGCAGACTTTACCTGTATCCTAGGGCGCATTTCATATTTTTGTTTATACAGGGCGTTCCAAAAAAGTGGGACGTCATAAGGATATATTTTTTTAGATTATATGCCATAAATATTCTTACTTATTTGGATGCCCCTTATAGTTGCCTACATACCCCAAAATTTTAATGAAATCGGTTCAGTTATATAGGCGAAAAAAAACACTAAGAAAAATAAGTGTGCACCACTGGTTTCAAAAATTATACAAATAGGGTCGAACAGTCTCGTTAACCAAGTTTATTAATACGAATTGTATAGGGTGTTCAAAGTTTAGTGCCAAACTTTAAATTAATTTTTTTTTCTTATTTCAAATTGGAACCCCTGTAATCATTCGATGCAAAATTAAAAATCAAACGTTTGTCCTTATTACAACCCTATCGCAATTTCTAACGCATCAAAACTTATCTGCAGTATACTCATTTTATCAACAGTCATTATTAAGAATAAAAATGGTGGCTTCGAAAAATAATTTATTAGTATTAACGTTTACTTTTTTAGTTTTTAATTTATTGTTTTCTAACTAGGTACCAAAGCGAAATAAATAAATTTTTGGATAATTGTTGAGGACATTAATACGAAAATAAATACGCAATAAAATACTGGGTGTTCCATTTAAAAAAATTCAACTTTTTGTTAACATACCCACTTTTTTGGGCCACCCTGTATATGGAAAAATATTTTCCTGAAATAAACCTTATGATACAATATAAATCTGCATTAGAATGACATTTCTAACATAATTCGTATTTATTTATTTACATGAACGGCAGTAGAGTTTTGGACTTGCATTGTCTTTATTTGTTTAAAATCACTACGTTTCAACTGGTAAGTATCTCCAGTCGTCTTCAGGTGAATACTTGAATGAATGAATGCTTAGGATGCGAACAGAACCAGAAGTTCCAAAGAAGCATCCACTATATTACAATTTTATAATACAGCTAATGTTTTTTTACTTAATTAGAAATTTTAAAATTAAAATTTAAAATTGGTTATACATCAAAATGAAAGTTATTCGAAAGCTAATTGTATAAAATGCCTTCTTACACTTTTTTGAAAAGATGAAGTAGTAGTATGAAATATATCAAACAAGTTACTGTACGTATTAAAAGTATGCTGAAGTCTAACTAATGGTGTGTTTAATTCTAGGTTAGTTCTCATATAAGGTAATTTAAATAAAGTTGGATTTTTCAGTTCTCTACAAGGAATATTGAAATTAATTTCTAATAGAAGTTTAGGAACATTCAGACCGGAATTTATTATTTTATGAAGAAATGTCATATCAGTAATTTTTCTTCGGTCGGATAAAGCGATTATTTTATAGTTTATTTTTAAAGTATCCACTGTACAGTGGGCTTTAAAAGCAATATTTTTTAGAAATTTGTTTTGTATAGATTCTAGTCTGTTTATATATATGACATATTTGGGATTCCAGATGACGGAAGCAAAAGAAAGTTTACTATGAACGAAAGCATAGTAAAGTGAGATCATCGTTTGGGGGTTTTGAAAGTCTTTGCAGGTTCTGTTAATAAAGCCTAACATTTTGTTTGACTCTGTAATGATTTTGTTGAAATGAGCTTGAAACAACCATTTGGAGTCCAAGATGACCCCCAAATCTCTTATTTGATTTACCCTTTTAAGTGTAAAGTTGTTAATGTTATATGAGCACTCAATGATATTATTGTTTTTAGTAAACGTTATAGAAAAGCATTTTTTTATGTTTAAATACAAGCTATTGTTAGTGCAATATTCTACCAGACGATTCAGGTCCAGCTGTATTTTTAGGCAGTCATCCAGGTTTCTTATAGACCGATACATTTTTAAGTCATCAGCATAGACTAGAAATTTTGTGTAGTGAAAACATTGTTTGATGTCGTTAATGTAGACTATAAAAAATAGAGGACCTAGATGACTCTCCTGTATTGGAGCTATATAAGCCTGACGCACTATTGCAAGACCCTGTATAAATAAAAAATGTAAGTATTATGGGGCCATATGCTAAATAAATCTGGTTGCTACTACTAATACTACTACTACAACAACAATTTGAATAATTGTCCTTTAAACAACCAGTTAGCGTCTTTGATAAAGTGTCTTAATTATTAAAATTGTCGTCGGCTATAATTGTGATAATAAATTCAATAACAAAATAAAGCGGTAATTATAAATTATACCGCTTTATTGGAAATTCGCATCACGTAGGCGACAACGATACTTTAAGATTAAATTAGACATTTGTGTCTCCGCGAGCTGCTAATTATCTTAAAGACGGCCGGGTCTTTCGAAAAGAACATTAAATTAGATATTATGGATCTGTCTTTTGATTTTTTTCATCTAGTTTTTTTGGAATTGCCTCAATTAAATGTTTGAATACGTTAACTATAGTCTATTTCAGAAAGGTGTAGAGTAATAAAAGCTTATTAGGTATACAAAGGGACTACAGAGTGACCCAACGAATATTTAAGCCACCTTCATAATTTAGCATTGATTTCATTACAAAATTCTTTATTTTCATCAAGTGCAGGTAGTACCATCCGGGTTTGGGTCAATTTATGAGTTTTGCCTATTGTTGTCCATTCATAAACACTGAAAATGGTGTGACAAAGGCGTGCACAACATAGTATTAGGTTATTTTTTTTTAAACATTATAAAAAAAATACAAAATACAAAAATATATTATACAGAGATAAAATTATAAAAAATTATAATATTCTTTGTCAACTGAGGAACTGTCATCTCCTCTAGACGTTATAATTAACGGATCGACGGTCCAATCGATCAGGTGGTTAAGATCCCACATTCTCCCCTCTTCTTTAATGAAATGATGGGCTGCTTTTTGCTAGTCTTCTGGTGTCACTTAATTAATGGCTTGATCAAACAATAGCTTAACGTCTTTCATTTTGAATGTCGTATTGTGTCTTGCTACAAATCCTTTTATCTGCGCCGATATAAGTTCCATAGGAGTTCGCAATGATATGGCGGTGTGCTCAGCATAGTTACTCTATGTTTTTCAGCTATATCTTCCACGGCATATATCATAAAACGATGTTAGTGTAAATTGGCTGTAGCTAATAGTTCCTTCTTTATCAAATTATCATATTTTTTTCCTTTGGTTAGTTATCATAAATAATTTACTGCACTAAATGTACCTGCGCCTATGGCCGACACCAAAATTGAGCCGAACTGGACGGAATTTCACATTTTGTTACACCTTTTTAAAATAGACTACGTTTTTTTGAATTACCTCAAATGACTGTTTAAATACCTACGTTAACTAGTAGCGCGAATTTGTAGCACCCTGTATGCTAACTAGTGATCATTACATTATCCTGCTAATAAATAATAGAACATTCTGCCAATTACAAATTATACGGGCCTAATTAGCGTTTCGTCGTATCAAGAAAGTGATACTCAAATCAAATTACTCATGCCAAACCTAGCGGCTCATTATCCTCAACAAGATTAGTATTTGCCGCTTACTCTAAATTGGGCGTATCAGACAGCAGTGAGGATTTATTCGGCTTTATTGTCAGTCATTTAAGCTGTATTTGTGAGAATGTTAAATAAGTCAGTGCGTTAAGGTAGATAGACCTTGGCATTAGAGTGTGGTGGCTATTTTCCTTTAACAAAGATAGATTGACTGTTATTAAGTTTTTATAAACTCGACTATATCAACTATAGTCTATTTCAGAAAGGTGTAGAGTAATAAAAGCTCATTAGGTATGCAAAGGGGACTACAGAGTGACCCAAAGAGTATTTTTTTTTATGATAAAACACCTGCACTGTAGGAAAAATCCTTTAAGGCGCTCTGGGAGCGGCGCGAGTGCGAAAAAAGCGATTAACGTTGGTTTTGAAACGTTGAAGATTGTATTCATTGGGAAACACGACCTCAGAAAGATCATTCCACAAAGATGACGTTCTCCAGATGAAAGAATTCTTGAACAATGAAGTTCGAGGAGTACTAAGCTGAACAACATATGGATGAGCGGCAGTGGTTCGCCGTGTATTTCTGTTTTGCATTGCTCTAGGTGGAATCAAGTGGGCAATGTCAGTCGAACACCTGCCATGGAAATATCTGTAAAAGAGAGCCAAATCACCAACCTGTCTTCGATGCTCCAGGCTATCGAGGGTCTTGGTCAGCTCGGGGTCGCCGATCAGACGAACGGCTCTCCTTTGAATGGAATCCAGTAGCCGAAGGGTGTGCTTGGGTGCAGAGCTCCAGACATGAGAGCAATATTCTAATGATGGTCGAATCTGGGCTTTGTAAAGTGTCAAAAGTTGATGAGGTGTGTACAACCTTTTGGTGCGGAAAAGTACACCAAGTTTCTGTGCAGCTGCCTTGGCAATTGCGGCAACGTGATCATGCCAAGACATATTACCTCCCAGATTGTCCCCCAGCAAATTAATAGACGGTGCCAGGGGAATTGCGTGTCCTGCCATGACTATATCCGGTTCTGCAATGTTAACCTTTTTGGAGAAGACTGCTGCCTGGGTTTTCTTAGCATTAAATTCGACTTGGTTACTGTCACTTCAAGCCAAAATTTCTTCCAGGTCATTGTTGAGGCGCAATACTTCATGCTGCCTGCGAAGATGTGCGTCGGCAGCGGATGTTTGAGGAGTCAAGGTAAAAGATGAGACAAGTGTGCTGCCATCAGCAAAGCTATAAATTGGATTTTGGGTTTTCACTAGAAGGTCGTTAATATACAGTAAAAAGAGGGTAGGCGACAATATGGACCCTTGAGGAACACCGGCATTGATGGTGAAGGTGTCTGAGAGAAACCCGTCGCCACTTGCAGAGAACGGTTCTTAAGGAAGCTGGTTAACCATAAACAAAATCCATTAGGCATACCGTAGGATCGCAATATTTTTTTAAGCCACTTTTATAATTTGTCATTGAATTCATTGTAATTATGTACACTTATTTTTTATTAAACATTATATATAAAATACAAAATACAAAAAATATATTATACAAAAATTAAATTATAAAAAATCATAATATTTCTCGTCATCTCAGGAACTATCATCTGCTCTTGATGTTATAATTAACGGGCCGACGATCCGATCGATCAGGTGGTCAAGATCCCTTATTTTCTCCTCTTCTTTAATGACATGATGGACTGCTTTTCGCCAGTTCTCTGGTGTCACTTCCTTAATGCCTTCAGTTAAACAGTAGCTAAACTCTTTCATTTTTAATGTCGTGTTGTGTCTTCCTACAAATCCTTTCACTTGCGTCCATATAAGTTCTATAGGATTCAGTAGGCAACGACATGGTGGTGTGCGCAGCACAGTTACACTATGTTTTTCAGCTATATCTTCCTCGGCATATTTCATAAAACGATGTTTTTGTAAATTTGCTATAGCTAATAGTTCCATCTTTATCAAATTATCTTCTTTTTTTTTCTTTGGTTAGTTATCGTTATCATAAATAATTTAATGCATAAAATTTACCTTACCGCCTTTGACCAATACCGAAATTGAGCCGAACTGGACAAAATTTCCCATTAAAAAAAAAAATAAAGTCAACAATTTTAAGATTTTTTAACTGTTTATACAGGGTGTTACAAATTCGACATACCAGCATTGGAATCTCGGAAACCATAGGAGTTAGAGAAACGGTTAATAGGGGCAAACTTGTGCAATTGGGTGCTAATTATAATGCTGCTTTAAAGGTTTTCAAATTCCGAATACTTCTGATTTTATTAAAGAAAAAACGAAATATTGCAAAATCGTTTTTATTTTTTCCTGAGCTCATTTGACTATCTATTTAAAAATAAATGACACTTTGTCATTGCCACTTTTTCTCCTCTACAAAATGACGTTACTAAACTCCGAGCGGCCATCACCAACTTTACTTTTTTAAATACGGACCTGGATTTTTTTTAACCGATTTTTAAACCCTTGTACCCTCAAAATGTAATGGCAATATTACTTTCTCATAATGATGCATTATAATCAGCACCGAATTGCACAACTTTGCCCCTATTTAACCGTTTTTCTAATTCCTATGGTTTCCGAGATTCCAATGCTGGTATGTCGAATTTGTAACACCCTGTATGTCTGATTATACCCGTTTGAGGCGAAACATGTCTAAACAGACCGTAAAACTATTGAGGCCGAGACTTTCTGTCTTTTTTCTTACAAAATATGAAATATCAAGTCTCTGAGTAAAAAATGGACGAAAACTTTGAATTATCATGTTTGATAAAAATCTAGAACAAATTTAAAAAAATTAATATTACGCTTCACGGTAATTAAAGAGTATAATTTCAATTAATTAAAAGCTCTCAGAGTCTAATAAATTGGGTAAATTCCAACACCCATCAAAATTAAGGATAAAAATCCGTTGATATTTATGACTTTATCCCAGCTATTAATGTCCTAATCCCTAAAGGGTAAATCTGACCGTGTTATATCAGTTTTAACAAATCGATCCCTTTATATTATTTATTTGTGAAAAAGTATCTGGCATTTTGATAATTTATGTTTGCGAGAATAGCGATTGTATTATCTATTTTCCTTAGTTTATGGGTTACTGATAAAAGGGCGCTACTTAATAATATGTTTGTATTTTATTCAGTGGATTCCTGGACTAATTTTAAGTCGAAAAGTTCATATTATATCTTAAATTAGTTTTTTCTACTACCACATGGAAATTTGCTGTTTCCTTTACACTTTAGTGGCGGGTAAAGTAGGCTATTCCAGTTAACTGTGCGGCAAAATTTTATATCCATCCTAGTTAGGTTATGAAAGTGACCAATCAGAGTAGTCAATTACAGAGAAGCCAAATTTACATGTTGTAAATTCGTTTTCTGACAGTTGAGAGAAGTTAGGTTAACAATATGCCAATCTGTCAAAAGAAATTTGTTCTTTTTAAATTTAAATCAAAACATTTATCCCAGAGTCTATGTATACACAATATTTTCCTAAAGAGTACACGAAATGGTGCAAAAATTGAAGGTATAATAACAAAATTAATACCAAAATATATTTCTACCAAATTATTGTTATTTTCTGCCGAACTAAAGATTTGCACACAGACGCACTATCTTTATTTCCACTCATTTCTAGACAATTACTAAAAGCTTTGCATAAAATGTACTATATACCTACCAAATGAATTAAGTTAATTTTTTTCCATATAATAATATATATTATTATAAATATTTGTGCACGGGGATATTTTCTGATATATTTTGAACGGAGATCGAACCCCAATTGAACTTAAAACTTTTATTATACGCAACAAACATAGAAAATTAACTGGTAATTCTTCCTTAAATGGTGGAACATAAGGATAACCCGATAAAACAGACGAAATTATAAGTTTTCTAGAAAAAAAAAATTTTAATAACATTTTTAAGGTTACTTATGTTATTTCTACTTACACTATTGCCACTTCTCGTCTTCTTTTTCCACGTTAACACTGTTGCTAGTTTGTAAATTGGCGATTATTTTAAAAAATTTGACCATAGCGAAAGTTAAAAATTCATATTAATGCACAAAATCCATTTTAACTGTTTGAAACGAATTCTACAGCTATTTTGTTGTACTTTCGGAGTTATAATTCTTTACGCAAGCAGAAATAAACCCGAAAAACCTATTTTTCTTCTGTGCATTGCAGTTAAACAATTATAGACCAAATTACCTTGTTGAGGAAATAAATTGTTCGTTTTTATTAATACATATATTGTTTTTTGTCTGTTATTCTGCAAAAAGCCGAATGTGAGAAAGATAGATATATTCAAAAGTGAGTTTGTATAAATATAAGAACTTACCCAAATCGATAAATATGTTACAGTGTAATTTGGTCCATGGATTTGCCATCAAAATGGATTTTTGTTCAATTGTTTTTTATTTTCGTTCTCACAAGTTCATGGCCAACTTAAAAGACAAGTTATGATGCCTAATTTAAATAATTTTTTAAAGTTCTTAGCATGACGTTCGGAAGTTAAGTCGTAGAAAAAATATACTGTACAACTCGAGTGGATTGTCCATATTGCCCTCGGAAGTTTGAGCACTCCGCCTACGGCGTCGTGCTCAATTTACTTCCTCGTGCGATATGGACATCATATCCACTCTTGTTGTACAAACTACTATTTCACTCTCGTCTCGCATGGAGATATTGTCGTATATGGATTGGTATCCTTAAAGCTGGATTACTCATCTAATACTTCGCTGTGAAGTTAAGACTCTTAATGGGTGATAAATAGGTATAGTGGGAAGATAGTGCATAGAACAAGGACAAAAACATTTCTAGTTTTGCAGGAGGAGTCAGTAGACAAATGTTTATAAAATTAACTGTTTGTAATTGGTTGAAGAAAGGGTCCCATTCTGAATAGTGCATTCAAGAATCTTCTCTCTTATCAAGGATTGCTAATCATTCCTGACACAACAAAAAGGAACTCTTTTTTTTATTTTGGTAGGGGTTAAAAAATCTTATAAAACCTCAAAGAAAGTTAGTCAGTGAAGCTGATTAACGTATTCAAAGTAACCCCTGCCCGTTTGGTTACTCAAGTCTCTCTAAATGATGTAAAAACTAAATCTCAGAACCAGAGCAATTTCCGGCCAATGAGTAAGTGATCTTTGTAATGTTGATTTAAGTGTAAAATTGTTTATTTCTCTTTTGGCCTGAGTTCACTGTAAAGTGGAAATTGTCTCTCTTGAACTTACTTGAAATAGTGTCGTAGGTGAAGAGTAGAGAAAACTCTCTAAATTTACTGATTTGAAAACTATATTTTTATTTCTTAAGACTTGTATGTTATTCACAGTAATATAATCGTAAATTGTTTTGCTTTGCTTCTCTTTAATAAAACTATTAAAAATCTTTGGTGTTTCAGTAAATAAAAAGCGCACGACAAATTAAGTTAAGTAAAACGTAATTTCAAACTATCTAAGCTACGCGTTCCAGTCGCCTACCATTTTGATAAGCGACAATATTACAATAAATTTTGGTATAGGCTACTACAATATAAAAATACATATTTTTACCCCATTTTTTTTCTTTCTTAAGTCAGTGATGTAGATAGAGCTGCGCCTCAATACAATATTAACCAAAAAATATCTTACGCCACTGATATTTTCGAAACAATTGCTTTATTATTACCAATCATTTAATTTTAAACGAAAATATTATGTTAATAAGGGATGCTTAATTATTATTTTAATTATTTTCTTCCAACGGTTTTGTTTAAAATTAAATGTAAGTAAGAATAAAGCAATTGATTCGAAAATATCATATTATATCATTTGATTTTCTGAAATTTGATAGATACAACAAAGAAAATTGTAATTTTGATCGAAGGGAAGGCTTAATCAGCCTTAACTAGAACTCAGGAGCAGCCAAGCTGCCTACCTCTCATATGTCGAATAAATCACCGACAAAATGAGCTAAGGAGTCTAGAGGATCAATACGATAACTGGACATCGAACGTGTCACATTGCCAAGCCAGATCACTGACGAGCACCCAGAATCAGAAACAAGGATGACCTCACAATTCATTTTAAGTGAGGCAAGGAATGTTAGCATCAAACATAGGGTGAACAATAAAGCCTTTATGTGTTCGGGAAGGTGAAGTATTCTACAGCCGATTGACCATAGAAAGCTGAATAGCGAAAAACCGCCAAAGCTTTAATGTGCCACTTATAAGGTGTGCCCTATGGTTTCGGTCCCAATCTTGGTTGGTTGGGATCCCTCATCCTGTTGACTATTAAGCTAGATTCTCCATATGTTTGATGTTAACATTCCTTGCCTCACTTAAAATGAATTGTGAGGTCATCCTTGTTTCTGATTCTGGGTGCTCGTCAGTGATCTGGCTTGGCAATGTGACACGTTCGATGTCCAGTTAAAGAAAATTGTAGATATAACTATATTTTGCTTCAAGATATTTTTTTATTGTTATTCAATAACAATACAATATTTAGAGTACAATAACATTTGAATGCGGTATTTCTCGAAGGAGGCAAGTAATTCTTGCCCTCATACACATTTTCTTGGTTTATGACTTAAATATTTACTTTTAATTTACAGCAAGCGAATATGTAATATGTTTTCATTCGGGTTCTTAATGTATGTCCTCATTTGCTATTTTTCCACTCTTTAAGTCTCCATGGTTTTTCCTAAAAGTCACATTAATAAGCTCTGATAAACACGAAATTGTGAGAGGGAAATTGTAATTTCTAACATTTTAACTACAATAAATGGTAACGTCTAGTGGTAAGCAGCCTCTGACCAATCACGAGTGTGATCTCTCCTACGTGCGAGTAGATTACCTGTTTTTCAGCGCCTGCTAACTCGTCTCGTGTGTCGTGAACGAAGTTAGCGCGCACTGTTCTCGTAGTTAGGTTAAATT
Source organism: Polydrusus cervinus (assembly GCA_935413205.1). Lineage (NCBI taxonomy): Eukaryota > Metazoa > Arthropoda > Insecta > Coleoptera > Curculionidae > Polydrusus > Polydrusus cervinus. The sequence continues at coordinate 25,795,159 of OW284518.1, forward strand.
TTAGAGTTTTGGCGGTTTCGTCGGGGTTGCTTTTACGAAATTAGAAGTTAAGTAAATTTTAACAAATTTTGGGTGTGGCTTCGAAAATGTTTTGCCTGCAGAGATTTCCTACCTGCTGCACTTGCTTTCGATTGTAGCCTCCCCATTGAAATCACCCAAGAACCGCCAGTGGTCATTAACATCGTAACTGTAGCAATATGAAAATAGTATTTAAATTCTAGACTTTCCATCCTTTTATTCAATGTTTTATAATAATAACAAGGTATTGAACATTATTCTAAAACTAGCTTTTAAATTAACAACTAATTATCAGTAATCCCAACATGAGAGACTGGTATTTATTTACTTTATTTAGCAAATATTTGGCCGGCAATAAATAAACTGCCCGTTACTTTTAATTAGTTAAACTGAAAACACCAAGCGAGATTCGGAACAAAAATCCGTATAAAATTATCTCTATATTCCAGGTTTTTATATTCCAAATCCCCAGGGGGGGAATTCGATCGTCACGATGCCCGTTTATAAGTATGTTTTTTTATAAAGATCCGAGGGCTCATTAAGTAATGTGTATTAATTGGCAATTAGTTTTTTCGTTTTTTTAGAATCATTAGGTTTTCATTAAATCTTATTTATTATACTTAAGTAAACTAATTTGGGCGATGACGTTATGGAAAATCAATGATTATTGTAGTTTGTACAACAAGAGTGGATATGACTGATAAACGAGTTTTGGACTTGCATTGTTTTATTTGTTTTATATTCGAAAAAATCGTCCATTTTCTCAAAGAGACCAAAGTAACAACATAAATAGGAAGACAAAAATCACAAAGTCATGGTCTCAATCATGTAATAAAATAAACTAAGGTGACATGTTTCGCTCTTTACGGAGCATCATCAGACCTTTAATAAAACCAATAAATGAAATAACACATTAATGGTACTCGTCTTGTTTTTAATGTGTTATTTCATTTATTGGTTTTATTAAAGGTCTGATAATGCTCCGTAAAGAGCGAAACATGTCACCTTAGTTTATTTTATTACATGATTGAAACCATGACTTTGTGATTTTTGTCTTCCTATTTATGTTATTTGTTTTATATCACAATGTTTCAGCTGGTAAGTATCTCCAGTCGTCTTCAGGTGAATACTAAATAAGTAAAGTAACTATAGCTCTATTTATAATAGCTAGATGTACTGGAGCATGACCGACATGGGTGCAGTCATGCGTTTAGTTCGAGTGCGGTATTTTAAGTTTACATCTACTTAGCAAAGGTTTCCAGATATTTCTTATATCTAATAATGGCTTACTAAAACAATCTGGGTTTTGGTATACGGTAGCAGCTTCCTTGAACTTCCTCTTCCTCCAATGTGATTCTTTATGCAGGATTTGAGCTTTTTTCCACTTGATGTGATGACCGTGTGTCCAGGCATGGTCAGCTGCACCTGATTTTTCGGTTTCCCCTTTAAGCGTGTTGTTTCTATGTTCCTTGACCCTAGTTTGAAGGGGCCTTAGAGTCTCGCCAATGTAAGATCGGCCACATTTGCAGGGTATCTGGTAGACACAGTTTTTCCTATCTTTTTGACTTGTTGGTTTCGTCTTCGTCAGGTGGCTTCTTAAAGTGTCTTTCGAGCTGAATACCGTATTGATGTTGCATCGTTGTCCTAGTCTCCTAATTCTCTTAGATACTCCTTTGACATACGGAATGTTGAGTGTTGATTGAGTCTCTATTTGCGTCTTTTGTGTATTTGGCCGATTCTTGCGTTTTTCCAATAGTTTATCAACTAAATGCATGGGGTAGCCATTTTTGTTGAGGTCGGTCTTGATGTAGTGGGTTTCTTCTTTGAGGGCTTCATTTAAATTACAGATGGTAATTGCTCTATCCACCAGCGTTCTTACTATGCCATGTTTTGTGCTATTTGAGTGATTTGAGGTGTAATTCAAATATTGACCTGTATGCGTTGGTTTCCTGTACACTGAAGTATGGATGGTGTTGCCACTTTTCTTTACGTTCACATCTAGGAAAGATAATTGATTGTTTTCTTTTCTCTTTATATATATGCATTAAATCTTGTAAAACTGGAGATTTTTGAAATAAGAAAATCAAATCTTTAGTTCGATCAGAAAATAACAATACTTCGGTAGAAATATATTTTGGTATCATACCATCAATTTCGTGCATTCTGGAAAAAATTGTGTATGCCTAGAATCTGGGACAAATGTTTTGACGGTCCGATCGATTAGGTGGTCAAGATCACACATTTTCTCCCCTTTTTTAATGATATGATGGACTGCTTTTCGCCAGTTCTCTGGTGTCACTTCCATGTTGAGGTGTGTCCGCCATTTTGGTTTGTTAACAAATGTTAAATATGTAAAATTAGCGCTTTCTCTTAATTTAACTCTTTTAAAACCAGATAAAAATCAATAAAATCATTTCATAAATAAAAATGTTGTTATATAAAAACAAAATTCCGTTTTTTTTATCAACCCTATACAGGGTGATTTCTAAGTTGATACTTCTTTTTTAGCTGCGTATAGAAGGCATTAAAATACTGCCTAACTTGCCCGTTGAATAACATTAAGAAAACTTCTGGGTGTAGAGAAGAAACATCCTCACTTTTACGACACTCACAATAAATTAGCACCATAATTAGTTCATTGCTTTCAAATTTTACCATTTTCGCCAATTTATTAAAATTAATTTGAAATTAATTGATTCAGCCGATACTAGGTGGAAATCCATAACTATTATATTATAGGATACAGTAAAACAAAGTTGAACTTGTAAATTTCCACTATATTATATTATATATACAACTTATATTATATATAATATAGTGGAAATTTACAAGTTCAACTTTGTTTTACTGTATCCTATAATATAATAAAATTAATTTGCTTTAGAAAACCACACCGCACAGCGAATTACCAAAATAAATAACTGACGACCGATCCGTAAGATGCATGACTAACAATACAAAAAACGGAGAAAAACAATATAAAGTAAAGGGCAACGTTTTGATTACCAGGCCCGGATTTAGATTTTTACTTCTGTAACTCGGCTATTTTTAAGTTTAAAAAAAAAAGTGTTTGAAAAAGTTGTTTATTTTAATGCCTTCTATACACAGCTAAAAAAGAAGTATCAACTTAGGAATCACCCTGTATACAATAACATCGCAGCAATGAATTATCCAATAAAATTATTGTGTCAATAAGTACTCACAAAAAAAACTAGGATCAAATCTGACTATACTATTAGAATCGGGCTAGTAAAATCAGAACAAATCTACTTAGCAAAGCTATTAACAATAATCTCTAGTTTATCTAAGTATAATTTTAATTTTACACTTTAATCTTAATACAAAAATAACTATATTCGATTAGACTACAGTCTGACACCAAAATAACACTAACCCAAAATATACGACATAACAATTAAAGTAACTCTACCATATATTCAAAAACAACATATTTGTTGACGCCAACAGTAAGTTTATTTCGAATTCAACTTCGTGTGGGTTAAATAGAGAGTATATGAAGGATTGAATTGACTATTTTATATTCAACTGGAGTATAGATTTTTTTGTGTGTATAAGAGAGTAATTTTGGGTTTATCTTTCTGTGTAAAAAACCTGTATATATATTTTTAATTAATTAAATAAAGTATCTCGGTAACAGAAAAGACTAATTAGCATTTGGTAATGTCTTCGTTAATTAGACTATGGGGATGATAAAATAAAAAAGCTGAAATTAAACGGACGGGCGATCTTTTCGAGGCATTTAATTTCTCCCCGGCAGGCTTAAAAGATAAAGTGGGGAAAAGCGCCCATCGGGCTTTAAAAGTTTTAAAATAAATTTTTATAAAAAATGACATTCTGTTGAAAGTATAGACATTAAGAGCCGTAAACACTAATTTATCCCCAGATTGTCAACGTTGAAAATATATACGTAAATTTACAAATATGTGCAAAAATGTGCAAATTGTCTCAAACCTTTTAATTTGTTAGGGAAAAAATATAAAAATTATTTAACTTACAATTTTTCACGATTGTTTTATATTGGAAAGTACTCGCCCCTAGATTAGGTCAATTTTTTTTTATTTTTTAGTTTTTCATATCGCACTACAGGTATATTATACAGTGTGTTTACAAAATTTTAAGAAAGATAGTTTTTTTAATTTAATTTTTGGAAAAAATGTATTTATTTAATTTCTAACTTTAGAAAGTTAGATCTGATAGTGTTAGAACACTATACTCATAAACCATAGCCATATAGGTGTTTATAAGTACGCCACTGTATATCATAATATTTAGGTACAGCTATTGTTACTGAACATAATCAAGCTTTTCATAAGGTATAAGAATCACTCACAAAGTTTGCACGATACAGTGAGTATTGGTTGTATCTCTTTCTCTATATTCCGTATGTCAAAGGAGTATCTGAGAAAATAAGAAGACTAGGAAAACGATACAACATCGAAACAGTATTCAGCTCTAGAGACACTTTAAGAAGCCACCTAACGAAGACGAGACCAGTAAGCCAGAAAGACAAGAAAAATTGTGTCTACCAGATCCCCTGCGAATGCGGCCAGTCTTACATTGGTGAGACACTAAGACCACTAGAAGTAAGGATTAAAGAACATCAGAATAATACCCGAAAAGGAGAGACCGAAAAATCAGGTGCAGCTGACCACGCCTGGACGCACGGCCATCATATCATGTGGACAAAAGCGGAAATCCTGCAAAAAGAACCGCACTGGAGGAAGAGGAAGTTTAAGGAAGCTGCTACCATACACCAAAATCCAGGTTGCTTTAGTAAGCCTTCATTAGACATGAGAAACGTCTGGAAACCCTTGTTAAGTAAATGTAATCTTAGAATAAGACCACCCAAGAGTTAAACGCATGATTCATCGAGCATGACGTCATCGAGCATGACGTCATCGAGCATTACGTCATCGAGCATGACTCATCAAGCATGACTCATCCAGTTATGCGTCATCACCTAGCAACACGCATGACTCCGCCCACTAGTCATGCGTCACAGCACCTGCCTAGTATAAATGGAGCTGTAGTTACCGTACTTATTCAGTATTCACCTGAAGACGACTGGAGATACTTACCAGTTGAAACGTAGTGATTCTAAACAAATAAAGACAATGCAAGTCCAAAACTCTACTGCCTTCAAGAAACGTCATTGTCTTCAACCTTTAAACAGACATCATTGTGAATGTTACACACCATTAAAATTGGATCAAAAATCATCGTCTTCTTTAACACCCTGTATATAAAATTTAACAGTTAAAGAAAATCCAATATTGACAATTGTTTCTCAAGGGATGAATCTATCAACCATTCAAAACCGTAGGTCGATATCATATCTGGTTCAGAAAATATTAACTGTTAAATTTAGGCGAAATTTTTCTTGCTCGAAAGCAATTGTCCAGCAGCTTAGACAGAGCGCTGGCTGCTGACAAAATTACTACAGCAAATACTATTATTGTTAAATATACAGGGTCCTGTACTTCACCTCTCGTCATCTATTGTTCACTTATTAATTAAGTTAGAATTTTGATATTTTGCAGACTTTACCTGTATCCTAGGGCGCATTTCAGGCAAATATTTTTGTTTATACAGAGTGTTCCAAAACAGTGTGACGTCATAAGGATATATTTTTTTGACTAGATGCCATAAATATTCTTACTTATTTGGATGCCCCTTATAGTTGCCTACATACCCCCAAAATTTTAATGAAATCGGTTCAGTAATATAGGCGAAAAAAATAAACATTAAGAAAAATCAGTTTTGAACCACTGGTTTTAAAAATTAATAAAAATAATGCCTCGTTATTAAAATTATACAAAGGCACCTAATAAGTAAAACGGTCTTGTTAACCAAGCCTAATTAATACGAATTGTACGAGGTGTCCAATGTTTAGTGTCAAACTTTAAATAAATTTATTTTTGTTATTTTAAATTGGAACCTCTGTATATTATTCTGTCATTCGATGTAGGTAGAATTAAAAATCCAACATTTGTCCTAATTACAACCCTATCACAATTTTTAATGGATCATAACTTATTTGCAGAAAACTCATTTTATCAACTATTTCAACAGTCATTATGAATAAATATCAAAGGTGGCTTTTAAAAACAATTTATTGGTATTAACGTTTACTAAAGTGACAACAAAGAATTCTCTAATATGAAAATCATTTTTACGAGCGCATCTTGATTGTATTCCATCACAAAAAATAATATAATTTAAATAATTAATAATAGTCTAACAATATTTGAAACTATATAATAACTAAAGACTGTTTGGTCAGAACCAAGGGTCTGCCACTCTTACCTAACCTAACCTAAAGTCCAAATGGGCTCTTGTCGTTTTAATAAACTTTAATACTAATAAATTATTTCGAAAAGCCACCTTCGATAATTATTTATAATATTGACTGGTGGAATAGTTGATAAAAGAATTTTCTGCAACAATTTGCAAGACTAATGTCTTGATTTTTTTTAGAAATTGCGATAGGGTTGTAATTAAGATAAATGTTTGATTTTTAATTCTGCGTTGAATGACATGATAATATACAGGGGTTCAATTTTAAAATAAGAAAAATAAATTGGTTTAAAGTTTGCAAAGTTTGACACTAAACTTCGGACACCCTGCAAAATTCGTATTAATCAAACTTGGTTAACAAGACTTTTCGATCTTATTTATTAAGTACCTTTGTATAATTTAAACAATGAGGCATTATTTTTATATTTTATTAAATTTTAAATACGGAGGTGCAAAACTGATTTTTCTTAGTTTTTATTTTTTTTCGCTTGTAATATTGAACCGATTTCATTAAAATTTTAGGTTTATGAAGGTAACCATAACCAAATAAGTAAGAACATATATAGCAGGTAATCTAAAAAAATAAATCCTTATGACGACACACTTTTTTGGAACACCTTGTATAAAGAAAAATACTTTCCTGAAATGCATTCTAGGATACAGATAAAGTCTGCAAAATATCAAAATCCTACTTTAATTAATAAGTGAGCTATAGAAGACGGGAAGTAAGGTGCAGGACCCGTATACTGTATAGTAATGAAGCATCTTCTTCCTTTACAGCAACCGAAATTCCAAATATTTGTATTACAAACTCTTCCAAAATTAACGATAATTTAGATTAATTATACTATTATTAATTTTGATATTATTGACACATTAAGTTGTTCATTAAAAATATCAAATTCATAAATTAGTCGTAGGTAGAGTGAAGTGCACTACTCGCAATAATGGCTATTATTCCCTCAAAGCGTTACTCCCCCGACGCTGACGTGGCTCGGTTCGTAAACATACCTTGGGAATAATAGCTGTCATTATTGATTCGTGGTATAATCTACTATTAATCCCGTCAGATTGTTAATCTCAATAAAATACTCCTTTAAAACTAATTCGCAACACGAAAAGCGAAATCTCTTATTATTCTTTGGCCGCCAGCGTGACGATTCTCACCGGTAAACAAACGCAAAATTAATGAGTGGAAGTCGGGAAAAGCCTCTTTAAGCACTTCCAACTTGGATGGTGGTTTTGCTTACTCAGAATCTTAAGCAAGGGCGAGATCTGTCTCTAAGCTCTCCGAATGACACTTGAGCACGAAGAGGCCGATGAAAAATAATCATTTAGCTTTTTTTCTTCGGACAATTAGAGTTTAATGAAAAGGTGTGACAAAAAGAACGAGATATTACAATTTTAACATAAATGGTAAAATTTTAGTTGTTTAGAAAATCCCATCTAAATTCGTATACTTATTACTATAATTTTTTGTTTTGTTTTGTTTTAAAAGTTCAAATCCATTAATAAACAGAGCTAGAATTCGGGCCAAGAGAACGCAATCTTTTGGGTCTAATTTGGAATGAAGCTCCTAACCTTGGAGAATAATTTAGAAATATTGCTCGGATGCTCTTAATACATAGGCAACTTGCCACACTAGGCAATCAACGAAGTCACAATCTAATAACAATCATTGGACAATTCGTCATTTTACATGATTCGTCATCTTATCCGCGTTTTCCTTACTACCCGATATCTCAAACAAAAACTAAATGCAAAGAGCTGAAAAAACGTATTATTACTACCGTTTGGATTCCGTAATGGCCCATCCTTGTTTAAGAAAAAAATAGTTTTTAAAGGGGGTAAACCAAATTTTAAACGAAAAAAGAAAGAATAATATGATTGTACCAAAATAACTTCTTTGTTATTTATTTTCTAGTCGAAAGCCGATTTCCTGTTTTAATATACCAAAATCTGTTCTTGTTAATGTTGAGTCATAAACAAGGGCACAAGGCCCCTTTTCCTTTATATAAATATCCAGCAATTGGCACGACCCTGCCACTGCAACATGTGTCGGTATTTAGGATACCGTTTACAAGACTTAAGGGCCCCTATTTCTAACTTTATACTTTATCTATTTTGTGGCTAGGGCGTCAGCTGTTTAAAATGGGCTTCGTCGAGCTTAAACTTACTTGTTAACAGTCTTTTATTTAGTAATTTCCGCATGATAATAGAAGTTTAAGCTACGTTTTTAGCATGCTTTAAGCCTTACTAATTATTTGGGTATTAAGGGTCGTACAGGAGCAATCTTTTCGATTTTTAAATTATTTTTTCTAAATTTAACACACTTTTTATAAATAGGTAATTTAAAAGTTGTGTTATAGTCTATTTCAGAAAGGCGTAGAATAATAAAATGGGAAATTCCTTCCACATCGGCTCAATTTCGGTGTCGGCCATAGAAGCAGGTAAATTTTGTGCAATAAACTATTTATGATAACTAACCTAAGCTAATTTGATAAAGAAGGAACTATTAGCTATAGCAAATTTACACAAAGATCGTTTTAGGAAATATGCCGTGGAAGATATAGCTGAAAAACTTAGTGTAACTGCGCATACCATCATATCATTGTGAACTAAATCCTATATAACTTATATGGGCGCAAGTAAAAGGATTTGTAGCAAGACACAATACGACCTTCAAAATGAAAGACGTTAAGCTACTGTTTGATTAAGCCATTAAGGAAGTGACACCAGTGAACTGGAAAAAAGCAGTCCATCATGTCATTAAAGAAGAGGAGAAAATGTGGGATCTTGACCACCTGATCGATCGGACCGTTGACCCGTTATTTATAACGCCAAGAGGAGATGACAGTTCCTCAGATGACCACAAAAATTATGTATAATTTAATTTTTGTTTAATGTATTTTGTATTTTTTTATAATGTTTAATAAAAAATAAGTGTACCTAATACTATTTACATAATGCACACTTTTGTCACACCATTTTTAGTGTTTGTGAATGGATAACAATAGGCAAAACCCATAAATTGACCCAAACCCGGGTGGTACTACCTGCACTTGAAAAAAATAAAGAATTTTGCAATACAATCAATGCCAAATTATAAAAGTGGCTTAAATATTCGTTGGGTCACTCAGTAGTCCCTTTGCACACCTAATGAGCTTTTATTACTCTAGGTACACCTTTCGGAAATAGACTATAGAAATATTAAAGGTTTACATCAAATCATTACCAATTTTTGATAAAATTAATTATTAAATCAAATTGAGAACTTGTTGTTTTTGGATGAACCTTTCTTAGTTTTAATGAATTACTTTTAAAAATATTTTTCTTAACAATAAAAACGTTTTTTGTCTCAATGAACCTTAATAAAAAAAAAAATTATAATTTTAAATATTTTTGAAACCATGGAAAATATTGAATTGGAGACTCTTTTATGTGATCAAATAAGTAAAAATAATAGTAAGTTTAATAAAAAATTAATTAAAATTCTACATCAATTTAGATTTAAATAAACATGCCGACAAGACTAGAATGACAAGCTGCAGCTCTCCGATTAATAACAAGTGAAGCACATGCTCAGCTCATATAAATCCAACGTTTCGCTTTGATATACGATACTAGGTCGTAATTAATGAACTAAACGCACGGAACAACAAAACACCAGAAACTACTACTGGGGCAATAATCTGGTATACAGACGGCTATGTTTTACGTATTATACCTAGCTGGTGCAGTATTACCGGCATTTATTACATTCTTTAATATTCACGAGCAAAGGAGAGTAGTGTGTCGATAAGTTAAATTTTTTTAAAAAAGACGGTACCGGAGCGGCGATACACTGAGTAAAACCGGAAGAAAACTTATTTTTCCCTCCTAAAAAGTCTTCCACAGTGTTCCAAGCAGTAATCTGGTACACAGACGGCTCTAAAACGAAAGACGGTACCGGAGCGGCGATACACTGAGTAAAACCGGAAGAAAACTTATTTTTTCCTCCTAAAAAGTCTTCCACAGTGTTCCAAGCAGTAATCTGGTACACAGACGGCTCTAAAACGAAAGACGGTACCGGAGCGGCGATACACTGAGTAAAACCGGAAGAAAACTTATTTTTCCCTCCTAAAAAGTCTTCCACAGTGTTCCAAGCAGTAATCTGGTACACAGACGGCTCTAAAACGAAAGACGGTACCGGAGCGGCGATACACTGAGTAAAACCGGAAGAAAACTTATTTTTCCCTCCTAAAAAGTCTTCCACAGTGTTCCAAGCAGTAATCTACGCCATATAAAAGTGTGCGTATGGAAACAATAGAAGAGCTTACCTCAATAAGCAGATCCATATACTCTGACAGTTAAGCTGCCTTTAGATAACTAATATGCAACAAGGTAACCTCAAGAGTGGTATGGGCATGTCAAGGAGAATTGGAGGCTCTGAAAAAGTAAACAAAGTAATACTGCAGTAACGAAAAAGCCGATAAACTTCCGAAAAAGGCTCCAGAATCGGCCCTTGGGGTACCAAGGTGCACGGTACGAGATGCCATAAAGCGCTGGATCAGGAGTGAACACAAAATCCACTGGAACAACAGACAGGGATTACACCATAGTAAATGCTTCATCGGGGATCCAGACTCGAGACTAACAAAAGAGCTTCTCCAAATGACCATGCTTCAAAACACATGCTCAGTGCTTACTAGGAAATTTTTATACAACCGCTAGTTAATACGGCAAAATTTAGCACGATCTTAACCACTTATGTCGTGTTCCACAAAGAATTTTAATATTAATTATTTGACAGACGTAACATTGATAGAAATAATTTTCCCACAATCATACTGGCGCGGTTACCATAATTATTAATTTACTAATCACGCACCTTTAAATGTGAGTATATAGTGCCTAGTGTCTGTTTGAAGGTCGGGGACAATGATGTTTCTTGACTAATAGAAGAGTTTTGGACTTGCATTGTCTTTGTTTTATATCACAACGTTTCTACTGGTAAGTATCTCCAGCCGTCTTCAGGTGAATACTAAGTAAGTAAAGTAACTACAGCTCTATTATATTATAGGATACAGTAAAACAAAGTTGAACTTGTAAATTTCCACTATATTAAAAAGAAGAAACATAACATGTTTCGCTGCACGGCAGCTTCGTCAGATGACAATGTGAAATAAGATGTAAAAGGTATAGATTATTGACAATGTAAATAAAAACAGTGGGAGGGTTAAAAGCTAGGAAAAACCCAAAGAAAGGGTCGGTATAATTCAATTAAGTAAAATGATGGGTTTTTTTCAACCATTGTTAGGTATACAATTATCAACAGAATAAGTTTAACAAAGGTGAACTATTTAAATCTAATTGATCATTAAGTAACAGGTCCGTATTCTTAAGTTTATTAATTTCGACAGACTCTAACAAATTAAGTTTTAAGCCCTTATTTTCTGTATGTAAGATTTTAAAAGATGGATCAAAATTATGTTGGTTGTTGAGCAAATGGTTAGCGTAGTTAGAATCGGTTTTATTTTTAATAAAACTATTATAATGTTCATGTATTCTTTTGTTGAAGTTTCTCCCTGTTTGACCTATGTATGTTTTCGGACAATCCTTGCAGTTTAATTTGTAGATACCAGAATTTTTGTTTTTATCACTTTTGGTTTTATTGTTTTTAATAAATTTACCTAAAGAGTTATTAGTTTTGTAAGCCACATTTATATCAAGTTTATTGAGAAAATTGCCAATTATTTTGCTAGGTTGACCAAAGAAAGTGACAAGTTTAAAATTGTTAGCGTAAGTTTTGATTTTGGGAAAAACTAGGTCAATAGCTTTTTTGTAGGTTTTCTTTTTTAAAATTTGATCAATAAGATTAGAGCTATAACCATTATTAACCGCAATTTGTTTTATGATGTTTAATTCTTTTTGAAAATTGATTGTGTTTAAAGGGAGAGATACTAATCTGTGTATCATACTATGAAAAGACGCTAATTTTTGTTGTATAGGGTGACATGAAGAGTTGTTTATAACCGTGTCAGTATGAGAAGGTTTATGGAAAACTGAAAAAATGTGTCTACCATTTTCTTTATTAATATTTAAATCAAGAAAATTAATAGAATTGTCAATTTCATGTTCAATTGTAAACTTGATATTCTTATGTAAGCTATTGATATATTCTAAAAAGACTTGTAACTGTCTGTCAGTTCCGAGAAAACATGTTAGGACATCATCAACATACCTATGCCAATAAAGAAACTGTTTGAAAAGAGGATGTTTGCTGATTTTATCTTCTAAAAAATCCATAAATATTTCAGCCAACAAGGGGCTAAGGGGATTACCCATAATAAGACCATTTTTACTTGTATATATTTTATCGTTGAACTCAAAGTAATTTTGTTCCAAGCATATGGTTAGTGAAGTTATAATTTCTTGTTTTTTGATCAAATTAACATTTTTTAGGGTGAGAAGTTTATTAACTAAGGTAATAGTTTCATCAATAGGTATGCTTGGAAATAAATTAGTCACATCAAAAGAAATTAGTTTCGCATTATTGGGTAAATCAATATTCTTAATTTTATTTACTAGCTCGAGAGAATTTTTTATTGCAAATTTTGCTGAAAATTGTGTGTTCATTATAATTATATCGATTAGTTTTTTTGAAAGTTTGTATGACGGTGCTGAGAAAAAAGAAACTACTGGTCTAATAGGGTATCCACCTTTGTGGAGCTTTATTAGTGAATACAATTTAGGGGGTTGAGGATTCATGAGACTTAATCTGAAAGAATCTATGTCAGAAAATAAACTTTTACAATTCTGAATAATAGTTTTTATAGACTTTTGGAATATAGTAGTAGGGTCGCGTTTTAAACATTGATAATTATTAGGATTAAGAAATTCGAGAGTTTTTTGAATATAATCGGTTTTATTTATTGCTACTACCGTATTACCTTTGTCTGCCTTGGTAAAAATTATATCACTAGATTTATTTTTAATATCTTTAGCTAATCGAATTTCCTGTTTTGGAACAGTCTGTTTTAAAAATTCTTGTTTTATTATAGAAGAGGCTTGATGTTTCAGAGAAATGTTAGAAGGAATGTTTTTAAGAGCAATTTCGGTTTCGACACCTAACAATTCTAAGGTTTTGGGAGAAATATTATCTTGTATATTGTATTTGTAACCTTTCTCTACTAGTTTATTTTCAGGTTCAGAGAAATTTACTGTAGTTAAGTTAATAAATCTGTCAAAAAACTTATGTTCAGAAAAATTATTATTATTTTTAGATATTCTTTGAGAATTAATTTTATTAGAAATGAGAAAATTAAGCTTTTTACGTTGTGTCAGAAATTTTTTATGAATAATAGAATTAACCTTATCTCTGGTATCTCTATCCAAAACAAGAAATTCTATATAATTTAATTTAAATAACAATTCCGTGTGAACTACTTTTAAATAAATATTGTAAATACCTCTTTTTCTAAATTGAATTTTCTTTTCTTCAGTCAACCATTTCTTCAATCCTGCTATGGATCCCTGAATTGCTGCTTTACTTCTGTTGTGGGTCTTGAGAGTCATGTATTTGGGAAAAACACTGTTTTTTGAACACTTGTCGAAAAACCATAAGTTTTGTGAACAAATAGCACATCTTAAAAGGAACTTGAAATACCAAACGGCGAGGAAACTTACAAGTGTTCAAAAAACAGTGTTTTTCCCAAATACATGACTCTCAAGACCCACAACAGAAGTAAAGCAGCAATTCAGGGATCCATAGCAGGATTGAAGAAATGGTTGACTGAAGAAAAGAAAATTCAATTTAGAAAAAGAGGTATTTACAATATTTATTTAAAAGTAGTTCACACGGAATTGTTATTTAAATTAAATTATATAGAATTTCTTGTTTTGGATAGAGATACCAGAGATAAGGTTAATTCTATTATTCATAAAAAATTTCTGACACAACGTAAAAAGCTTAATTTTCTCATTTCTAATAAAATTAATTCTCAAAGAATATCTAAAAATAATAATAATTTTTCTGAACATAAGTTTTTTGACAGATTTATTAACTTAACTACAGTAAATTTCTCTAAACCTGAAAATAAACTAGTAGAGAAAGGTTACAAATACAATATACAAGATAATATTTCTCCCAAAACCTTAGAATTGTTAGGTGTCGAAACCGAAATTGCTCTTAAAAACATTCCTTCTAACATTTCTCTGAAACATCAAGCCTCTTCTATAATAAAACAAGAATTTTTAAAACAGACTGTTCCAAAACAGGAAATTCGATTAGCTAAAGATATTAAAAATAAATCTAGTGATATAATTTTTACCAAGGCAGACAAAGGTAATACGGTAGTAGCAATAAATAAAACCGATTATATTCAAAAAACTCTCGAATTTCTTAATCCTAATAATTATCAATGTTTAAAACGCGACCCTACTACTATATTCCAAAAGTCTATAAAAACTATTATTCAGAATTGTAAAAGTTTATTTTCTGACATAGATTCTTTCAGATTAAGTCTCATGAATCCTCAACCCCCTAAATTGTATTCACTAATAAAGCTCCACAAAGGTGGATACCCTATTAGACCAGTAGTTTCTTTTTTCTCAGCACCGTCATACAAACTTTCAAAAAAACTAATCGATATAATTATAATGAACACACAATTTTCAGCAAAATTTGCAATAAAAAATTCTCTCGAGCTAGTAAATAAAATTAAGAATATTGATTTACCCAATAATGCGAAACTAATTTCTTTTGATGTGACTAATTTATTTCCAAGCATACCTATTGATGAAACTATTACCTTAGTTAATAAACTTCTCACCCTAAAAAATGTTAATTTGATCAAAAAACAAGAAATTATAACTTCACTAACCATATGCTTGGAACAAAATTACTTTGAGTTCAACGATAAAATATATACAAGTAAAAATGGTCTTATTATGGGTAATCCCCTTAGCCCCTTGTTGGCTGAAATATTTATGGATTTTTTAGAAGATAAAATCAGCAAACATCCTCTTTTCAAACAGTTTCTTTATTGGCATAGGTATGTTGATGATGTCCTAACATGTTTTCTCGGAACTGACAGACAGTTACAAGTCTTTTTAGAATATATCAATAGCTTACATAAGAATATCAAGTTTACAATTGAACATGAAATTGACAATTCTATTAATTTTCTTGATTTAAATATTAATAAAGAAAATGGTAGACACATTTTTTCAGTTTTCCATAAACCTTCTCATACTGACACGGTTATAAACAACTCTTCATGTCACCCTATACAACAAAAATTAGCGTCTTTTCATAGTATGATACACAGATTAGTATCTCTCCCTTTAAACACAATCAATTTTCAAAAAGAATTAAACATCATAAAACAAATTGCGGTTAATAATGGTTATAGCTCTAATCTTATTGATCAAATTTTAAAAAAGAAAACCTACAAAAAAGCTATTGACCTAGTTTTTCCCAAAATCAAAACTTACGCTAACAATTTTAAACTTGTCACTTTCTTTGGTCAACCTAGCAAAATAATTGGCAATTTTCTCAATAAACTTGATATAAATGTGGCTTACAAAACTAATAACTCTTTAGGTAAATTTATTAAAAACAATAAAACCAAAAGTGATAAAAACAAAAATTCTGGTATCTACAAATTAAACTGCAAGGATTGTCCGAAAACATACATAGGTCAAACAGGGAGAAACTTCAACAAAAGAATACATGAACATTATAATAGTTTTATTAAAAATAAAACCGATTCTAACTACGCTAACCATTTGCTCAACAACCAACATAATTTTGATCCATCTTTTAAAATCTTACATACAGAAAATAAGGGCTTAAAACTTAATTTGTTAGAGTCTGTCGAAATTAATAAACTTAAGAATACGGACCTGTTACTTAATGATCAATTAGATTTAAATAGTTCACCTTTGTTAAACTTATTCTGTTGATAATTGTATACCTAACAATGGTTGAAAAAAACCCATCATTTTACTTAATTGAATTATACCGACCCTTTCTTTGGGTTTTTCCTAGCTTTTAACCCTCCCACTGTTTTTATTTACATTGTCAATAATCTATACCTTTTACATCTTATTTCACATTGTCATCTGACGAAGCTGCCGTGCAGCGAAACATGTTATGTTTCTTCTTTTTAATATAGTGGAAATTTACAAGTTCAACTTTGTTTTACTGTATCCTATAATATAATAGTTATGGATTTCCACCTAGTATCGGCTGAATCAATTAACTACAGCTCTATTTATACTAGCTGGATGCACTCGAGCATAACTGAGATGGGTGCAGTCATGCGTTTAGTTCGTGTGCGATATTTTCAGTTTACATCTACCTAACAAAGGTTTCCAGATATTTCTTATATCTAATGATGGCTTAATAAAACAATCTGGGTTCTGGTATATGGCAGCAGCTTTCTTGAACTTCCTCTTCCTCCAATGTGGTTCTTTATGCAGGATTTGAGCTTCTTTCCACTGGATGTGATGACCGTGTGTCCAGGCATGGTCAGCTGCACCTGATTTTTCGGTTTCTCCTTTAAGCGTGTTGTTTCTATGTTCCTTGACTTTCAAGTGGCCTTAGAGTCTCACCAATGTAAGATCGGCCACATTCGCAGGGATCTGGTAGACACAGTTCTTCCTGTCGTTGTGATATAAAATAAATAGACAATACAAGTCCAAAACTCTTCTATCAGTCAAGTATATAGTGCCTGTCCAAGTCATTTATGTCACAGTCAAACTTGCCGGTTAAATAATAATTATTAAAGTTCTTAATGCAACCCGACATTAATGTTAAAACTATCAAAAAATAGTGGAATTAAAAGAGTCCATTCTGTGTGTAGGTCCCCTAAAAAATTGCTTTATCAGTATAAATTGATGCCTCACTGATAAAATCGCCGTCATTTAGACATCGATTTTTATTCCGGTACTTATCCGAGTCGATTAACTAATCGGTCGATTTGTTAGGGTCAATTTTTCTCGTTGCTTGCGAAATTATCTATATAGCCCGTTGTTTTCCGAACAATCGATCGCAAAGCGAAGATTGAAGTTGTGGAAGCGCCCTAATGACTCTGAAACCGACCGCAGCCGTGACGGGAATAGGGCGATTTTTTGTTGAATAATGCACAGTCGGGAATGTAAAATTTTATGCTTAAAAATATAGAATAGAAAATTATTTTTTTACCGTTTTGTGTTGTGAATGGATGAGGACTAAAATATAATTAATGAATTTGTGTAAAAGTTTTTAATTTCGCCAATTTTTTATTTTAACATGACGAAAGAATAAATAACGCATTTATTTGGCAATGAAAATTAAAACAAACAAAATCTAACTTGTACCTTTATTTATTGTTTTTTTTTCGTAGCTTATAGTAAAGTTGCCTTTAATCTACTTAAAATAGTAGATAGAATAGTACTTTAACTGCAAGGGTAGATTAAAAACTTTAATTTTTAAATAAACTACGAGATTTTGATGGTAATAATTAGGCCTCAGCTCAATATTCGGGTTATAACATTTTTTTTTACTTACAAATTTATAATGAAAAAATCCAGACAGACCACAACCCAATAAACCAGCTCTTGAAAAATGAATGGAGAGGTTTGACAGAACAGAAAGCGTGACTATGACCATAAAAGGAATAGAAGAAAAACTGTTGTGTGAACGTAAGAAAATGAACTAAATGATTTTTTTACTATCACTGAACCGAGAACAAACGGCACGAAACCTCGTATTTCGTGAATTCAGTCTAATGCTGTTGTTTTACACAATTTAAATGTTTGTGAACTTATTTTCAATATCAAGTTGCGTAATAAAGAAGAAGTTTTATTTAATTAAATAAATCGTAACTATAGTTATCAATTTATTTAAATATGACATTATATTCAGTTACATTTGTTTTGACTTTGCCGGTCATGGTAAACTAGAAAAATAAAAACTATAGTTTTTTTCACGAAAGTTTAAATAAAAATCGAAATATTGGTAAAACTAATTAATTTAGGAATATGTATGACTTAACAATAATAAAAGATACTTACAATATTTATCAGACAAAGCTAATAAATATAGGATGTTTTATTTGAAAAAAATAGAGTTATTGTATTTTAAAATTTTGTATATTTGGATGTCAACAGAAAACACCCTGTACAAAATTTTAAATACTTACAGATTTGAGATAGTTTTTCTATCCCTAAACTTAAGAGATAACAAAAAATATTAGTGAACGGCAGTGGAATTTTGGACTTGTATTGTCTTTATTTTGTTTTGAATCACTACGTTTCAACTGGTAAGCATCTCCACTGGAGACGTTTACCAGTTGAAAAGTAGTGATTCAAAACAAATAAAGATAATGCAAGTCCAATATTCTACTGTCGTTCAAGAAACACCATTGTCGCCAAACTTTAAATAGACACAAGAAATTTTCGGTTTTCGATACTCTAATTAAATATAGGTAATTTTTTACTATAAGGTTTTTTTCCAAAATTTTGAGAATTCTGCATTTTGTTTGGCAACGTTGCAAAAAATTAAAAAAACGAAATATGGCGTCATATGGATAAATTTGTAAGGAATGAAAAAAAGCTAAAATATATGGGGTGTTCCATTTGAAAAAATGTATATTTTTATTGTCCTACTTTTCTGGACCATCCTGTATTTTTAAAAATAATTTTAAAACATTTTTTTTAAACCCCACAACTTTTATAAAAGCTTTTTTTTAATATCTTTAATAGTAGAGACGGTATATTACTTTGTCAGACAAGTGCGCCACGTTCATACCGGGTCCGGCAACGTGGCGGGGACGGAAGATTAAATCATTATCAAGGAGCTTATCAAAAATACTAAACCAGCATAAGGTATCGACTTAAAAGCGGCATATTTTAAAAATAATTTACATTATACAGGGTGGCTTAAAAAAGTGTGGCGGACTAAACTAGCATTTTTTTAAATAAAACACCCTATATATTATATTATTTTCTAATTCCCTATACAATTCCACGTATATTTTGTATAAAATGTCATATGTCTAAATTCAATTGTTTTTGAGTAATTGACGTTTAAAATATGGCATTTTTTGACTTTGACAGGCTGTAACATTGGAACGGTTCATCTTAGAGAAAAATGGTTTTACCTCCCGATCTTAGTTTTTCATTCTCTATCCATGGAAACCAACCTCCGATTTACCATGTTAAACCAAAAAAACGGTTTTACTGGTTTAACATAGTAAATCGGAGGTTAGTTTCCTTGGATAGAGAATGAAAAACTAAGATAGGGAGGTAAAAACCATTTTTTTCTAAGATGAACCGTTCCAATGTTACAGCCTGTCAAAGTCAAAAAATGCCATATTTTAAACGTCAATTACTCAAAAACAATTGAATTTAGACATATGACATTTTATACAAAATATACGTGGAATTGTATAGGGAATTAGAAAATAATATAATATATAGGGTGTTCAATTTAAAAAAATGCAAGTTTAGTCCGCCACACTTTTTTTGAGCCACCCTGTATAATGTAAAATATTTTTAAAATATGCCGCTTTTAAGTCGATACCTTATGCTGGTTTAGTATTTTTGATAAGCTCCTCGATAACGATTTAATCTTCCATCCCCGCCACGTTGGCGGACCCGGTATAAAGAATTTTTTTAAAAATCTTTCAAATATTATCACCCTTTCGGATAAGCATTCAATTATGAAACACCATTTATTGGCGATTGTGAACATTTTGTCAGTCAGTCACTCCTTTTTCCTGTAGGTTTCATATCTCCCAAGTTTAAAATATTAATTAAGGGAATGCATCGAGCCGGAATATTTTTTCTGTGTTCACGGTTTCTCTAGTTATCTTTAGCTCTTCGCAAGACGAATCGTTCTGCCAAGATTAAAAAGCTTACAGCTTCGTAATTAATTTAATGCTTGCCCTACAGATAACTGGTGTTTTGCAGCTGATAGATAGCAGCTTCTTAAAAAAATATACTTGCATTTACAAAAGTTTTGTTTAATTTATTTAATTTAAATTAGTTATTGAATTATATACTTTTATCATCACATTAATATATTCCTGATTTATGACTTAAGTGAATCCGACAGCGCTTAAATTGGCCGTGTTAAATTGCGGTTTACACGGAATTATAAAAGAATCAAGCAAATTATTGATACTTTTTTTTAGCTTCGTATAGAAGGCATTAAAATAAACACCTTTTTTAAATATCTCATTTCAAAAAACTTAAAAATAGCCGAGATACAAAAGTAAAAAATGTAAGTGCGGGCCTTTTCATCAAAACGTAGCACTTTACTTTATGTTGTTTTTATCCTGTTTTTGTCTTGTTAATCTTAGTCATGCATTTTAAGGGTTGGTCGTCAGTTATTTTGCAATCCACTGCGGTGTGTTTTTCAAAAGCAAGTTAATTTTAAAGTGGTGACACGTGAAAATGGTAAAATTTGAAAACAATGAACTAATAGATATGGTCCTAATTTACGGTGAGTGTCGTCAAAGGCCGGCTGCTACCTCGAGATATGTACAATGCTTTCCCTTGCGGGCTCATCCTACACCCAGAAGTTTTCCTAATGTTATTCAACGGGCAAGTTAGACAGAACCGTATTTAATCCATAGTGTAATAAATGAATGTAAGTACCTTATTTTTGAGTTTTTTGAAAAAAGGTATTTTAAAATGTTGTTTGTTTTAATCCCTTTTATACACAGCTAAAAAAGAAGTATCTACTTAGGAATCACCCCGTATATGTAGATATAATTTATAATGTGGGATTGACAGCAAAATTCAATCTAAGGTCGTTCGCACACAAAGCGACTAAAATAAACAAATTACAAACTTAAATCACCAACCTGTTCTTAAGTAGTTATTGTTCATGTATTTCAATGAACAATAACTAGCTGGTTGGTGATTTAAGTTTGTAATTTGTTTCTCTTTAAACGTATTATGTACAAAAGGCCTAAGAGTAATCAACCTGATCATAATTTGTTTTGTTCTATTATATTATGTTAAGTAATGACCAGGAAAATCACTTTTAACTCAAACTTTTTAATCACACAGTAAATCACGGAAAAACCATATCTATAACCGTAAGTTTCGCGAAGTCTCAAAATAAATACCTTAAGGTTAGGCAAACCAATGCTAAAACAATGGTGCATACGACTGATCTATTTTTAAATTGCCCTTCATTATAATGCAAATTGTTACATGCTGTTTGCGTGACTGACGTCTCGTAACCATAGCGATGGTGATTATCAAAATCATATTGGACGTTGGGACTTCACTTGCTTTGAGCTAACAGACACGGTCGGTTGGGGCGCGCCAAAATGCACGAGTGTTTATAATTATTGTCCATCGGAGTTAACCGTGGCCCTATTATGCATAGCTACATTCGGATTAAATTAATATTATTAATTTGAACATAATTATTTTTTAAGGGCTAAAATGGTAGCTGGATTGGTGCATTAATATTTAATATTGTCAAAAAACTTTCCTCCTGGTTTAATTTTTTTTTTGGTGAAGAGCCCCTTTACCTACTTCACCTGACGAGCCGCCACTGGTGAGGCACTTTCAGGTGGTTTGAAATTGATTTTCATGCTTTCTTACATGTTTGCTACCACCTGGCGAGTGAAAATTCTGTGTTTTTACAGTAAATCATTTTTGTGATTATTCTGCGTTAAAAAAAACTACGTCAATAACAGCAATATGTCATCTTTTCCAGCCTTTGTAATGCGAAAATAATTTTCCAGACTAAAAGCATTCTAAACGGAGATTACAATAATAATAGGATAAAATTGTAAATTAAACGGCCGTTAATAAACAACTTTTGGCTCAACATGCGCCATTTTCTACAAATGGTTCACGAAGCTGGTGAAAACACAGTTAAAATGTAAAGTTGGATATCGGGTTTTCTGTAACGCCATAAGAATCGTTTGCGTATACAGGGTGTGTCTAAATGTCGTGGTGATGATAGAGCAATTTTAAAAGGAAAAGTTCACGGGACCATATTTTGAAGAAAATTATTACATCTCCAAAAAATCGATTTTTTAATTCTTTTAAAGTATATTAGCACTAAAGCTGACGCCGATTTTTCTGATGAGGGTTGATTACTCTTACCTTAAACTTTGGTGTCAATCCTACATTATAAATCGATCACTTCTGACATATCTACGATTTTAGTATTATTTTCCAGTTTAAGAAGACTTTCTAAAATTGGACTTTAGAGCTATAGCTCTAGTCTAGATAGACTATAGTCTATTTCAGAAAGGTGTAGAGTAATAAAATGGGAAATTCCGTATAGATCGGCTCAATTTCAATGTTGGCAATAGGCGCAGGTAAATTTTGTGCATTAAATTATTAATGATAACTAGCCCAAGAAAAAAAGAAGATAATTTGATAAAGAAGGAACTATTAGCTATAGCAAATTTACACAAACATCGTTTTATGAAAAATGCCGTGGAACATACCTCCAGTCGTCTTCTTTTTTAGTATTCACCTGAAGACGACTGGAGATACTTACCAGTTGAAACGTTGTGATGTAAAACAACTAAAGACAATGCAAGTCCAAAACTTCATCAATATCCTCAATTGTTGAACAAACTACTATTTTGTTTCCACGGCATAGTAATCTGGTCTTGACAAAACTTCTTATGGCTTATAAAGGTGTAGAAATTACATTTTTCTACTGACGTTTTATAATAACCTCTTTTTGATTGTCATTATGATTTTTTAATAACCTCCTTTTAGGCGCAGCGTGCTTAAAAATTTTTTAAGCACGTTACCAGGAACAACGTGCTTAAAAGTAACAAGTATAAACACAGACTATAGTTTTACCTATTTATTATAAATATTAACAATACAGTTACTTATATTATTAAAATTAATGCTGCGGTAACCTAAAACAGTTCGTTGAGATATTTCTCTTTGTTAAATTGATGAGGAATTTGAACTGAATAGTAATAGAATCTGCAATATCAATTAAACCCATGCCACTAGTAGAGCTGGTAGAACACTCGGATTTATTACATTTAACACGTTTGTTGTTAGCGTCCAAAGATTTTTGACCAAGAATTTTTTCGGAAATTTTTCTTTTATTTTCTAAAGAATCTTCTATATACCCCTCAGCCACGGTATTTGACTGCCAACCTCCATGTCGCTTTAGCATCAATATATCCGCTCCAGAGTCAACTAAAAAAGTTGCTGAAGATCTTCGAAAGCAGTGGCCTGTATATTCTTTAGCGTTTGGAAGCTCCAAGAACTCAGCTATTTTCTTTGGTGTTGCTCCAATGGTATTAATACCCACTGGAAGTCTGGAACATTTGGAGTTTCTGTATGCGATAAAAAATCTTTCATGGGTTATGTGTGCTGGACGTAACTGCGCGTACTTTCGGAAAATATTCAAGAAGTTGATGCCGTCAATAGAGCCTTCGCTAATTACAAAGCTTCTTGCAATATTTATTTTAGTGTTTGGAATGGATATTTTAATTAAAGACTCCGAAATTTCGATATTATTCATATTTAAATATGTGAGTTCTTCTCTGCGACATGCTTCAGAGATTCCCACAATAAGTATGACTTTGTCCAATAAATAGTTCTTATCGTCTGCTTCTTTGACAAACCTTTCTATTTGTTCTTTAGAAAAAACTTTCGACTTTTTGGGCTTATACCCCATAGATTTTCTTTTCAAAAATGCGATTAGGTTTGTAAATGTCTTCATCTCAACATTTTTATTCAAATAAACCATCGTTCGAAGCATTGAGTAAGTACTCCACAAAGTTGATGGCTTATAGGCATCGGATAATAGCGAAAAATATGCCAAAAAGACTTTTTCTGATAAGTTTTTTACCTTTTTTTCTTCACACCATTTTTTGAATTTTTCGTATGTGCCCTCATACAAACTTCTTGATTTTTGGGGAACAAGGTACACCATTGCGTCATTTGCGGCATTTTCAATGCCTGAGTCCTCTAAATCACTCATTTTTACTTTTATATTTGTCGCAGTTTTTGACAAAAAAATCGAATTTTTTTTTTGACAACTGTCGATTTTTTGACATGAAAGGTGTAAATGATACATAGGTAATAAAATGTTAGTAAAATTAAGTTTTTTATTATAAAACTCAGTAGAAAAAATCACGTCGCGTGCCTAAAAGACACTCATTTCGCAACTAATTGTATAAATAGCTATTATGATATTTCTTGTTAATTTATACTATTACCTAATAAATAATTATTAACTTGTGATACACCGTTACAAAAAAAGTTAAATAAAGAATTGTATTATTGTAATATAAAGAGAAGGGATACTTTTTAAAAAAAATTAAGAAATATTACTTTGTTTTTTTAGCCCTTAAAAAATAATTATGTTCGAATTAATAATATTAATTTAATCCGAATACCATGCATAATAGGGCCACGGTTAACTCCGTAGGATAATAATTATAAACGCTCGTGCATTTTGGTGCGCCCCAGCCGACCGCATCGGTGAGCTTAAAGCAGCAGTGAAGAGCAAACATACAGTCAAGCGGCTTTGATTTCACCGCCGCTATAGTTACGTGACGTCAGTTACGTACCAACATGCAAGAATTTGCATTATGATGAAGGGCAATTTAAAAATAGGTCAGTAGTATGCACCATTGTCTTAGCATTGGTTTGCAGTATTTATTTTGAGGCTTCGCGAAACTTACGGTTATAGATATCGTTTTTACGTGATTTACTGTGTGATTAAAAAGTTTTGTTTTTATTTTTCAGTTAATTCACAAGTGTACGTACCTACTTAGTTGTGTGTTTTAAAAATGAACCCAATTAATAACATAGTTTGTAATTTGTTGGAAACTCCACTCAGTCGTTGGACAGATGAGGATAAGAGAGACGTTTTGTTACACGGGCCATCTACCGGAATCTTAAATATAGATTTAAAAAAGAATTGAAATAAAGCGGCAGATCCTAAAAGATTAATTTTAAGTGTTCCTGTGTTTAGAATATAATTGGCTATGTAGTAGTGCCGCCTTACAAAAATTGTTTTGTTGGTCGTGTTTACTATTTTCGAATAAACATTGCGTTTGGAATAGGGACGGATTTATATATTTTTTAAATATTACTCGATCGTTGTGTAAACACGCCGATTCTGGAGAACACTTAATGAACAGTTAATGTTAAGAAATTTTGAACAAATTCAAAATTCTATTGTCGATGCTTTAAAAGAAAACGCTAAACCTCAACCGAAGAATCGATCTGATTTACATAAACTAGCTATGTAAGTACGTAATTAAAATATAAATTAGTCAATGTTTGTTTAAGTACCCGAACTATACCTAGCTCCTCACCATTTTTTAAGACCGCGAGCCGCCACTCGCTTATTGGTGCGATAAATGCGACTAAAATATACTTACAGTCTATACGTATCTCAAACACACTTCTTTTCTCTATGAGGCGTACAGAAAGTGTATTTAAAATTTTTTTTTACGGGCCCAGGAAAAGTAACAAAGCCAAGCAGGAAATATAAAAATGTATGTATGTTTGTGAAAGCTTACAAAACGTAAAATAAACGCTTTTATTGTTGAAGCAGACTCTATTATCTTATTATTCAAATTTATTTAAATATATTTTATATATTCGCTTTAGAACGAATACATTTTAACATATCGGTGAACTGACAACAATAAAATATCACTTGATATACATTATTTTTGTTATGATATGTTAAAAAGGTAGGGCGGTAAATAGATTTATGTCTGCAGAAATCGCGTATAATTTTTTTTTTTTTGATTTGGTATATTCTGGTAAAAATAATTTCCTTTAGGTCCAATTTTATAAAATCCCTTTAAACCCAAGGTTAAACCTAGGTTAAAACCGAAAAATAATTCTAAAATTGTAGAAATGCAGTGGAACCATAGACAATCGTAATCGACAGTTTGTCGACAATTTCCCCTTACGTCTCTCTTCGTCTCACCCTGACTCAAGGTTAATCTACAAAATCGCTACCATCGACAATCGTTTTACGGAAATATATCGATTTAATCGAATCGCAACCAAGCGACTGACAAGTGAATCCCGCTTAAGCTTGTCGATGAGTAATCTAACCTAAAAATTAGTTTTGTTTGGGTTTGTTTATGTTGTTTTTTTCGGCAAAATTTTTTAAAAATTATTTGCCATTCTTTTACACACGGTAAGTAGAAATATTGGTATGATGAATAAATCTCTATCCCAGATTATTTGTTATGATGGAAGAAATTTCATTAATGCAGTTTGACATCGAATGTTGGCTTTATACTGAAATATCTACGCTTTGACCCATGAGCCTCTGGTAACTGCCAGTAGCGAAAAATTGCAGTGCCGCAAATATTCTTGTCCGTGGGGACAATGCACCTCTTCGCGGAATATTCCTCATGTGGGGCAATAGCATATCCACCAGCATTTGTGCCTGTGGCTTAGTCAGTCGGTATCTTCGTCTAAATTCCACGTCGTCCACAGTAAAAGGATTAAATGAGAACCGCATTCGCATCCTCTGCAAATTAATACGTCGTAGACGTAACTTACGTCTCTCGCGGTCCATTAAAATAGTTACTGGTAACATTTTGATTAATAAACTTAATAACTCACAAAATAATAAATGATTAAAACTCTCCAAATATTTAAAAACGACCATAAACGCGCGAAAACAAACAAAAATATAACCTATTTTATTCTTCTTTTTTTCTGTAAATTATTGGCCTTTTATCATAACTTAGGAAACATAGGGAATGTTTTTAGAATGGATTATAAGTCTTTATCGATAGAGCGGAAACACCCGAATAGATGACGATTTCGGTAAAGCGATTGACTGTGGTACGAAGTTTCGATCGCTTCGACAAGAGTGTCGTCGACTTCTCCTTGTTGATCCGACTTGAAAGCGATTGTTCGTGGTTCCGCTACTGGTCTATTTATAATGTCGATTTGATAACAAAGTTCAATTAAAACTAGCCTACTTACCTTCAGTCGGCCAGCCAGAATGATGGCCGGCCAGTCGATTCCGCTACAAACATATACACCCAGTTAAATGACGAGCCAGGGTCGGCCGGCAATTGACGATTGTTAAAACTGAACGTGTGTAGTTGTTTGCCGGCCGGCATTGGACTGCAGGCCTACTTTTATATCAGATGACAATTTTGTTATTGAAAATGGATGAAAGAAATGGTTAAAATATCAAAGGATTTGTATTCATCTGAAGACGACTGGAGATACTTACCAGTTGAAACGTAGTGATTCTAAACAAATAAAGACAATGCAAGTCCAAAACTCTACTGCCGATCAAAGGATTTATTGAGTTGTACCGCCAACACACATGTTTGTGGAAAATAAAATATATATATATATATATGGCTTAACAGTTAAAACACTCATTCTTAAAAATGACTTGGTATTTGGTACTAATTTTTATTTGTTCTCGTGTTTACGTTAAAAAAAATAACTATTTTTAGTTAGGAAAACAAAAAAGATTTTTTTCTTGGTTATATTTACCAAAAAATGATGCCATCAGAACAAAGAAAATACCTTGTTTTCATATTAGTTGGCAGAAATAAAATATTTTGTTTAGCTGAATTTTACTCTGTATATATCTTATTTAAATGTTACATCAAGGCTCCTACAAACTTGTTTTTATCAATTATTAAGCTTGTTGTAATAATATTATGAATTTGTAGTCCCTATCATTTTGTTAATTTTGATTAAGATATATTCTTAGTTACCAGAACTAACTTTTCTTTTCAAGTAATATTATGCTTCATATTTATAACTAACAGCATCAACAGAGACTTGACGCCCATGCCCGGTGGGTGACATGTGACATCATTCTAGCCAGGACTGTCAGGAAGTTATGTTTATGTTAGGGTGCTTTTGCGGTTCCGTGTCCATTTTTTCGTGTTTTTAAGGCAATAATTGGCCATGTTTATGGCCATGCCCGTGTGGAAAATGAATGTGACAATATTTGGTGTAATTTATTTGTGTTTATTGTCTTTCTTGTGTACGTTCTTATTGGCAGAAGGAAGTTAAATCATGAGTAAGTAAACATTTTATTTTTTATCATTGCAGTTGTACATTAAAAAGTTTAAATGAGATTTTTATAAAGCATGGCAAGGTGACCCGATGAGAAATAACTTAAATTTTTTTTTTGTTTTGTTTTTGTTCTATGTTCCATTTCTATAAAAGAACGTCATATTGATGACTTTTTAACTAACTGACCAAGTACAACAAATTTTATATAGCTGTATATTTTAAATAGAAAGTCCAGGGGATATTTTTTGTTTTTTAATAATGGCAGTTGCAGATAAGAAAATTTAAATAAGGACAATTCAGTTCTATAAGCAATTGAACAACCCAAAAGGGTGAGTAAAATAAGTTAAAAATCTAGTGTTTCTGTGTTGTATTGCATAAGTAAGTATTATAAAGAACATGAGACAACAAGGACATTGGAAATAATTTTTTTTAAAGAAACCATAATATCCCTGATAATTTATTCCAATTAGTTTACGCATACCTAATAGAGTAGTAATACCAAGGCATTTTTTTATTTAAATGGGGATCTAGGAAGAAATATTTTTCGTTACTAAGTATAAATTACATATTATGACATTTTTTTTAGAAATGAAACAGTCTTTTTTTAAAGTTATTTCTATCAAATCAACTTGCTAATTTTGCCATGCGTTATAAGCAGTTCATTTAAACTTTCTATATAATGTGCAACTGCAATGACAAAAATATAAAATTTTTACTTATTTATGATTCAACTTCATTCTTACAATTAGAAAGTACAGAAAAAAGATAATAAACACAATGTTGTGCCTACATACATAATTGTTACTCTATGAAAATTTCAAGTTTGGCCCAAATAAATGATTGCTTTGGCAATATTTGTAGATTGCATCATTAACAAAAACAATCTTTTTATATTATTTACACATTAGTTGTGACAACTAATTTTAAAAGCGGGAGTACCATATAAATTTAGTTATCCGTATATAAAATTTCATTGTGACAACTAAAATTTGTAGGTTGGGTTGGTTAATGTTATTAATTAGTTCAACAGTTCAATAACGACAATTTTTTTTGGTTGTACAAACTAATTTTTGGGTTGAGTCCGATTTCATGAAAATAAATAGTTGTCAGAACCAAATTTTAGTAATCCATACCATGTTATTTTTAAGAGTGCTTGAAACAATAATTATCATTCACCCTAACAAAGTTTTTTAAATTACTTGCACTCGAATGTCTGAGTTCTCGTATTATAACCTCCATGTAGGAGAAAGTGCGACGTATTTTTTAACTACTTTTTCATCCAAATTGTTTTTCTTTCCTTTTGCCGTTGCGCTCTCTTCTTGTAACATGCTTAAACTGACGATAAGAACTAAATGTGTGTAGTGAAATTGAGGCCGCAATCGGATCCGGCCCAGAACTGCCGGCCATTGTTATGTATATTATAAACTAACTATAAATAATTGCCGGCCGGAAGGCGGACAGTCCACGAACTAACGTTCGCCGGTCGACTGAACGTGAGTAGAGACATAATAAAATAAATATTTTGGACATTTCTTCGATTTAAACTGGACCTCGGTTTAAATCGACTTTATAAAATTGGGCATCTATAATTTAAACCGTGGTTAAGTTTAAATCAAAGAAATGTCAATAATGGTAATTTTATAATGGGGGATTGACAGCAAAGTTCGAGTTAAAAGTGATTGATCTGATCATAACTTAATATAATGTAAGATAACATAACAAGTTATGATCAGCTTGATTACTTTTAAATTGAACTTTGCTGTTAATACTACGCTATAAATGGACCACTTCTGAAATTTATACGATTTAGAAGCTTCGGTTTAAACCTAGCCTTAAACTTAGGTTTAAGAAGACTTTATAAAATTGGGTCTTGTAGCTAGTTCTTGAAAATATGCATAATTACAGCAAAACATAAATCTATCACAAAAAAAATTGTACCGATCCCCGTAAAAATTCAGTAAAAGAAAAAATCAAAATATTTCAAATGCTTTCCAAAATATCCCAACAAACCAAAATTTCGTTATTTCATGAGTAACTAATATTATAGTCTATTTCAGAAAGATGAGTAATAAAATGGGAAATTCCGTCCAGTTCGGCTCAATTTCGGTTTCGGCCATAGGCGTAGGTAAATTTTGTGCATTAAATTATTTATGATAACTAACCAAAAAAAAAAGAATATAATTTGATAAAGAAGGAACTATTAGCTATATCAAATTTACGCAAACATCGTATTATGAAATATGCAGTGGAAGATTTAGCTGAAAAACATAGTGTAACTGTGCTGCGCACACCGCCATATCATTGCGAACTAAATCCCATACAATATATATGGGCGCAAGTAAAAGGATTTGTAGCAAGACACAACACGACATTCAAAATAAAAGACGTTAAGCTAATGTTTGATCAAGCCATTAAGAAAGTGACACCAGAGAACTGGAAAAAGCAGTCCATCATATCTTTAAAGAAGAGGAGAAATGTGGGATCTTGACCACCTAATCGATCGGACCGTCCACCCGTTAATTATAACGTTAATGGGAGATAACAGTTTCTTAGATGATGAGGATTATTATGTTTTTTTATAATTTAATTTCTGTATAATGTATGTTTTGTATTTTGTATTTTTTTTATAATGTTTAATACAAAAACAAGTGTACCTAATACTATGTATATAATGCACGCCTTTGTTACACCATTTTCAGTGTTTGTAAATGGATAATAATAGACAAAACCCATAAATTGACCCAAACCCGGGTGGTACTACCTGCACTTGATGAAAATAAAGAATTTTACAATGAAATCAATGCCAAATTACGAAAGGGCTTAAATATTCGTTGAGTCACTCTGTAGTCCTTTTGTATTAGCTAATGAGCTTTTATTACTCTACACCTTTCTGAAATAGACTATAATGATTAATACAATAGAAAAATGATTTCATTACTTATTGTTTTCAACCTTCTCACTTCCTCCATATAGCCGCTATTGCAATAGTACTTATTTTAACAACCGTTACAAATCATCAGAGATTCAAAGAAATCATAAAGCAGTTCCAATAAAAATATTCAGCTTACCCTTATTATTGTACTAATGATTTTCTTACTTATACAGGGTGATTCCTAAGTTGATACTTCTTTTTTAGCTGTGTATAGAAGGCATTAAAATAAACAACCTTTTCAAATACCTTCTTTAAAAAAACTCAAAAATAAAGTACTTATATTCATTTATTACACTACGAATCAAATACGGTCCTGCCTAACTTGCCCGTTGAATAACATTAAGAAAACCTCTGAGTGTAGGATGATCCCGCAATGGAAAGCATTCTACGTATAATCTTGACGCACTTTGCCACACTCACAGTAAATTAGCACCATATCTATTAGTTTATTGTGTTCAAATTTTACCATTTTCACGTGTCACCAATTTAAAATTAACTTGCTTCAGAAAAACACACCGCGGCGGTTTGCGAAATAACTGACGACCGACCCGTAAAGTACAGGACTAATAAGAGACAAGACGAAACAAAAAAAGACATAAAGTAAAGCAGGCTACGTTTTGATAACCTGGCCCGCACTTTTACTTCTGTATCTCGCCTATTTTTAAGTTTTTTGAAAAAAGGTATTTGAATATGTTGTTTATTTTAATGTCTTCAATACACAGCTAAAAAAGAAGTATCAACTTAGGAATCACCCTGTATACGCACCAAAAACCCTCGCACTTACGAACCGTGCACAATATCCTTTGTTTTCTTCAAAAGGTGAATTATATTATTCATCTTTTTAAACTAAAACTTCTTAGTTAAATTTATGTAAGCCTATTAAATATTTCAAAGGGTTAATTGAGTATTGCTTTAATTAAAACTCCCTTTGAAAATAAATAGGATGATAATTTATCTTTAGACTTTACTCAATTAATGTCTAACAAATAATATGGCTTCCCAAGAGGATATAGGTAGGAGAGAAAATTTAATCCTCAATGAAAAGAATCATTTTTTTACTACGACCACCTATGAAAGTGAGAAAAGAGGCACTTGGCTTGGCTAGAAAGTTCTGTATATCACACGCGTGTTGAAATAGTAGTTTGTACAATAAGAGTGGCAGTGGCAGGGGCTCTTCACCCAAAAAAAAAAATAAAACCAGGAGGAAAGTTTTTCAACAATATTAAATATTAATGTACCAATACAGCTACCATTTTAGCCCTTAAAAAATAATTATGTTCAAATTAGTAATATTAATTTATTCCGAATGTAGCTATTTATAATAGGGCCACGGTTAACTCCGATGGACAATAATTTTAAGCACTCGTGCATTTTAGCGCGCCCCAGCCGACCGTGTCCGTCAGCTTAAAGTAAGTTTAGACCAAACGCCCAACATGGCTTTGATATTCACCGTTGCTATGGTTACGTGACGTCAGTAATGCAAACAGCATGTAATAATTTACATTATGATGAATGGTAGTTTAAAAATAGATCAGTCGTATGCACCATTGTTTCAGCATTGGTTCACCCAACCTTAAGGTATTTATTTTAAGGCTTACGGTTATAGATATCGTTTTTACGTAATATACTGGTTGATTAAAAAATTTTGTATTTATTTTTCAGTTAATTCAGTAGTGTACGTACCTACTGAGCTGTGTGTTTTAAAAATGAACCCAATTAATGACATAGTTTGTTTATATGTTGGAAACTCCATTTAGTCATTGGACAGATAAGGATAAAAGAGACTTTTTGTTGTACGGGATCTTAGTTCATGTTTGTTTAAGTACCCGCACTATACCTAGCTCTTCGCCATTTTTTAAGACCGCGAGCCGCCACTGAAGAGTGGATATAATGTCCTTATCGCACTAGGAAGTAAGTTGAGCATGACGTCGAAGGCGGAGTGCTGAAACTTCCGAGCGCAATCTATATTGCGTGTATGTGTGCGATTGTATGTCTATACAATCCACTCGAGTTGTACGGTATAGTTTTTCTACGACTAAACTTCATACTAAAAATTTTAAAAAATTATTTAAATTAGGCATTATAAGTTGTCTTTTTAGTTAGCTGTAAACTTGTGAGAAAGATAATAAAAACCAATTAAAGAAAAATTCATTTCGTTGGCAAAATCCATGGATCAAATTAAAATGTAACATATTAATTAATTTGGGTCATTTCCCATATCTACACAAAATCACTTTGAATGTATCTATCTCATATTCGGCCTTTTGCAGACTAAAGTATTAATTAAAACGAAAAATTTATTTTTCTCAGCCATAGCTAGTCTGATTAAGTTATTCTGCTGAAATGCACAGAAGAAAAAAAGATTTATCGGGTTTATTTCTGCTTGCGTAAGAATTATAACTCCGAAAGTACAACAAAATAGCTGTAGAATTCGTTTTAAACAGTTAAAAATGGCTTTTGTGCATATTAATGCAATGAACTTTTAACTTTGGCTATGCTAAAGTTTTTCAAAATAATCGCCAATTTACAAACTAGCAACACTGTTAAAGTGGAAAGAGAGTTAGCAATATAGTTACAATAACATAACCTGAACCTTTACTAAAAAATTAAATAAATTTTTTTCTAAAAATTTTATAATTTCGTCTGTGTGTCTGAGGAGAAAAACGCAAGAGGCCATTTTTATGCAGAATTGACCAGGCTAATCCTAGATAATATCCACATGAAAAAATATCAGTGGCGTCCCACTTTTTTTCTTAAAAATATATAACCGCTTCTTCATTTAAAGTTATAAAAATTATTCTATTGGCGATAACGCTGAAACGAACGGAGATATCGAGCTGCGGTTTTCATATTTTTTCTAGCAAATTTCATCTACTTTTCGATTATGGTATCACAATTATACCGTATGATTTATTTTTTCGGAGTAAAATCAAAAAATGTTTTATTCTTTCAAATTGCGCCCTCTACCATTTTTTTAGAACTATTATGGACAACTAAATACGATTGGTGACAGTGTATACATTTCTCTTCCAAACAGTCTTTAGTTTGCTAAAATCGGATAAGTCGTTTAAAAGTTACAGCGATTTAACTGATTACACTTTCAACAGCTTCCCCCCCCCCCCCCTCTTATTAAAGTCGGTACGCCAATGAGCATAAGACCAAAATGATGCATAATTGTCCAAGCTTTTTAATGCTGTTATCAAAGAGATACCTTAATGCGGAATTTGCGGAGATATGTAAAATTTTAAAATTTACTTTTCAATTACGCCCTCTTGCGGCCAAATGCGGAACTTAAAAATTACTTCCAGGAATTTCTCATGGCCACTTTAGTTATAATTTTTTTTCCTAAATTTCTATGCCCAGTAGTTTCCGGTACAAACTACTATTCTGCATCATATTTTTACATCAGAATTTTAGGGGTTAAAATATAATCACCGTCATCCATTCCATAACACATGGTATAATATATACGTTTTTTTTAATTATTATTAAAAGTACTTTAAGTAAACACTTACGTTTCATAAAAACATATTTTGATATAAGTCTCGTACCTACTTTTAGTTAATTTGGAATCGGCTTTAAAGTAACTATGTTTACTTTCTCAAAATTTACTCAAATTATTATTTTCCTTTTGTTTTATCTGCAAATTTTAATCTCCTCAAGAAGAGAAGCTGGAAGCATTTAATCTGATTGTAAATTAAGATAAGAAAATTTAGTTAATACCTGAATTTTGTATTGCCGATGAGTTGTTCCTTTTATTAAATATACAAGGCGACCGAAACTTCTTGCATATCAAAATGTTTTAAACCATTTTTATACAATAAGGACATAAAATCTAGTCACCTGTAAACAATTATTAATCGTAACGAGTTGGATCGCATTACTTTTGAAAACCCTCAAACAGTGGCGGCTCGTGGTCTTAAAAAATGGTGAAGAGCTGGGTATAGTGCGGGTACTTAAACAAACATTGACTAAAAACCCGCGTAATAAAATGTCTCTCTTATCCTCATCTGTCCAATGACTGAATGGAGTTTTCAACAAATTACAAACTATGTCATTAATTGGGTTCATTTTTAAAACACACAACTAAGTAGGTGTGCACAGCTCGTGCAATATAGCTTGAGCTCTGACTTTTGGGTGCGCAGTAAACAGGTGGAAGGAGCTATCCAAGAGCTCATTAATCTGATGATCTTTGAAACGCACTATTCTGTACAGTCTGTCAAAAAAGTAGGACGTTCATTGGAAAAAAAGTTATTACTGTATTTATTTGTAATAATGCATTTCAAAAATTAAGTCTTAAACCGAGTATTGGGCGGTCAAAGCCGTGAAATAGTTTATAATTTAATACAATTTATGCAACAAGAAGCAGATACAGGAAGACCAGCAATTGACTTCAGAAAGATTCACGAACGTGTTTCAGCCGCTACAAAGATTAGTCTAAGCGCAATTAAACGAATTAAGCAGGAAGCCAAAAATATCGAATCCCGAGCAGTTAAATCTTTTTCCAAGCCAAACAAAAAGCGTGAAAACAGAAAAAGCAAAATAGTCTTGGACGTTGCTTTTCAAGGTGTTTTACTCAGAACAATTCACAATTTTCATATAACAGAAAAGCAAGTGCAAACTCTAGCGAAATTTAAAATGATAGCAATTACCAGGGATGCCTGAACAGTTTAAGAAAAGAATGGAGAAACCTGACGTAAGGCATCTCCGCATCCAATTTTTAAAGAAAATGGAAGTTTTCCGTTCAGAAGGACGGCCAATTATTGTTAATATGGATGAAACGTATATACATTTATCACATACACATCAAAAAGCTTGGAGCAATGAAACAGATGAAGGCGTAAAACAACTGTATCAAGCACACAATACAATATAATTTACATATTGAATAGTTAAGTTTTAGTTTTGAAAAAATTTCCGATAATTTAAATTATTATAAAAATAATTTTGTTGGTTTGTTGATTTTTGCATAAAAGGGTCCAATTAGCAAACAAGATTAGCAGTCACTACGGCTTTATCAATCAAATCCCACTTTTACTTTCTACGCGGACTGTACTTTACTAAAATTCGGTATTAGGTATCTCTGTCGTACACCGACTCTCCTTTTCTATCATCTGCGCATCTCAGGGCTCAAGCTACATTGCATGACCTGTACACTATTGAATTTACTGAAAAATAAAAACAAAACTTTTTAATCACACAATAAATTCCGTAAAAATAATATCAATAACCGTAAGTTTCGCGGAGCCTTAAAATAAATATTTTAAGGTTAGGCGAACCAATGCTAAAACAATGGTGCATACGACTATTTTTAAATTGCCCTTCATCATAATGCGAATTGTTACATGCTGTTTGCGTGACTGACGTCACGTAAACATAGCAACGGTGAATATCAAAGCCATGCTGGGCGTTGGGTCTTGCTTTGAGCTAACGGACACGGCCGGCTGGGGCGCGCCAAAATGCACAAGTGTTTAGAATTATTGTCCATCGGAATTAACCGTAGCCCTATTATGCATAGCTAAATTCTGATTAAATTAATATTATTAATTCGAACATAATTATTTTTTGAAAGCTAAAATGGTAGCTGTATTGGTACATTAATATTTAATATTGTCGAAAAAATTTTCTCCTGGTTTTTTTTTAGTGACCTACTTCACCTGACGAGCCGTCACGGCTCCCAAAATAGAATAATGCTGGATTTATAAAGTCGAGCTAGTATCGGCGCATGCGCGGGCGTTGGTGCTAGCAAAAGGACATCAAGGCCACGGTTAGGTTATGGAACTTAAACCAGCCAATTAACGCCAGCCAAATACGATCAAATTATTTTTATCAACCATAGCTAGTTTGATTAAATTGTTTGGCTCAAAAGGCACAGAAGAAAAAAAGGTTTGTCGGTTTGTTTTCTGCTTGCATAAGAATTATAGCTCCGAAAGTATAACAAAATAGCTGTAGAACTCGTTTTAAACAGTTGAGCATGGCCTTGGTGCATTATTATGAACTTTTAATGGTCGCTATGGTAAAGTTATTCAAAATAATCGCCAATTTACAAACTAGCAACAGTGTGAACGTAGGGATGCCAACTTTTTAAAGTTGTTGACCTGGAGTTTTATATTTCCTCCAATCAAAAGTGATTTCTACTAAAAAAAAAGGTCGCGCCCTCCGTTCTGGTTGACCTGTTAGTTTATGCTGCGTAGCTTTTATATTTGTTCCTCCTCCAAACAAAAGTGATATCTAAAAAAAAAAAGGTCGCCCCCCTCCCACATTCTCATAGTACTTCCGTACTTCCCAATCAAAGGTAACTTCTAGAAAAAATGGTAATCTATACATGTAACCCTTCTCCCCGATACCCGTACCCTGGAGTCAAAGGGTTTCGACCTGGAGACACAGTTTCAACCTGGAGCCTCCAAACCAAGCCTGGAGGCTCCAGGTCATACCTGGAGGGTTGGCAATCCTATGTGAACGTGGAAAGAGAAGTGGCAATCTTGTAATATAACCTTAAAACCTTTAGTAAAAATGGAATTAATTTTTTTCTAGATTTATTTTGGTACCTATTATACCTTGAATTTTCGCACTATTTCGGGCACTCTTTAGGAAAAAATTGCGTACGCATAGACTATGGAATAAATGTTTTGATTTAAATTAAAAAAGAACAATGAACTATGAACGTCGATGATCAACGCTGACTCCAACCACAACGCCAACGCCAGCCCGAGTTTATGGATCCAGCTTATTACTATAGTCTATTTCAGAAAGGTGTAGAGTAATAAAATGGGAAATTCCGTCCAGTTCGGCTCAATTTCGGTGTCGACCATAGGCGCAGGTACTTTTTGCATTAAATTATTTATGATAACTAACCAAAATAAAATAATAAAAAATAATTTAATATAGAAGGAACTATAAGCTATAGCAAATTTACACAAACATCGTTTTATGAAATATGCCGTGGAAGATATGGCTGAAAAATAGTGTAACTGTGCTGCGCACATCGCCATCTCATTGCGAACTAAATCCTATAAAACTTAAATGGGCGTAAGTGAAAGGATTTGAAGCAAGACACAATACGCCATTCAAAATGAAAGATGTTAAGTGTTAAGTGACACTAGAGAACTGACGAAAAGCAGTTCATCATATCATTAAAGAACAAGAGAAAATGTGGGATCTTGACCACCTGATCCATCAGACCACCTATCCATTAATTATAACGTCAAGAGGAGTTGACAGTTCCTCAGATGACGAAAAATATTTTGATTTTTTATAATTTATAATATAGGTATCAAGTATTTTTAAATTTTGTATTTTTTTTATAAAGTTTAATAGAAAATAAGTGTACTTAATACTATGTACATAATGCACGCCTTTCTCACACTATTTTCAGTGTTTGTGAATGGATAACAATAGGCAAACTCATAAATTGATCCCAACCCGGGTGGCCTTTGATAAAAAGAAAGAACTTTGCAATGAAATTAATGCCAAATTATGAAAGTGGCTTAAATATTCGTTGGGTTATTCTATATTCCATTTGCATACCTAATGAGCTTTTATCACTCTACACCTTTCTGAACTAGACTATAAATGTGGTGACAGTAATGAGGTTAAAATTACCTTTTATACAATGTACCGAACAAAATTATTGTGTCTATACTCTAAAAATATTTACCCAAATTTCACACGCTCTTACCTTATTATTTTCATAAAACATAATTATTCCCGAAGTTAGTTTACAAGAAACCTTTTATTATAACCCGAACTTTATCTCCACAGTTTGTCTTGAAACCTGATCATCTTGAGGAGAAATTATAAAGTTCCAATAAACATTTATACACGCTACATTTGTTCCAAAATTTGTGAGGTACCCCAGCCGGCCTCTTTGACTCCATAAATTATAAGGAAATTGCAAAAGTTTGAAACTGTAATGATGTGTAAAAATGAGTGAAGTGTCTGTTTACAGCTTTGCCCTTTTCTTTATCTCCCGGTTGTTTCCTAAGCGAGAAATAATTATTTGAGTTTTTCTTTGGGAAATTAATTTGTGCATCGGAAATCGCTTTTAATTTATTTAAAGGAATTAGTAATTTAAAAATGTATTTCTATAGTCTGTTTTAGAAAGGCGTAGAGTAATAAAAGCTTTTTAAGTATGCAAAGGGACTATAGAGTGAGCAGTGCCTAACTCCGTCCGCATAATTATTCCAAAAATAGTGACCTCTCAGGTATGTTAATCCTGCACCCCAATTCCGCCCCGAGCGTATTTACTTTATTTTTGCGAGTTTGGGAAAATCCGATTAGAGTAATAAAGTAATAAAATAATATAAATTGTGTTTACTGCATTTAAAGAAGATTGCCCTGTTGAACAAGTTCTAACCCGCCCCAATACACCGTTTGGAGCTGAACTAAGGATTCGGTAATCTGTTCTAATAGGTGTATTAAGGTATGTTAGCACGTGTTTAACAGGGGATTTTTTTTGTTTTACAATTAAAATTTCCAAATAGAAAAGTTCGCCAAATTCATAATAATATATTTTTTATAAATTTAACTTGATCGCTTCGCGACGTATTGTATAACATATACACCTATTAGAGCAGATTACCGAACCCTCAGTTCAGCTCCAAACGGGTAGTCCAAAGGTAGTTAGATAAGGGAGCGAAAATATTTCGGGGCGGAGATGGGTACTGTCTGTCCTCGTGTACCTGGCGCCGGGCGGAGTTGGGAATCGCCCTATAGAGTTACCCAACGAATATTTAAGCCAGCTTCATAATTTGTCATTGACTTCAGTGCAAATTATTTATTTTCATTAAGTGCAGGTTCACAAACACTATAAATGGTGTGACAAAGGCGTGCATTATGTACATAGTATTAGGTACACTTATTATTTATTAAACACAAAAAAAATACAAAATACAAAAAATACATTATACAGAAATTAAATCATAATATCATCTCCTCTTGACGTTATAATTAACGGGTCGACGGTCCGAGCGATCAGGTGGTCTAGATCCCACATCTTCTCTTCTTTAATGACACGATGGACTGCTTTTTGCCAGTTCTCTGGTGTCACTTTCTTAATGACTTGATCAAACAATAGCTTAACATCTCTCATTTTGAATGTCGTGTTGTGTCTTGCTACAAATCCTTTCACTTTCGTCCATATAAGTTCTATAGGACTTAGTTCACGATGATATGGCGATGTGCGCAGCACAGTTACACTATGTATTTCAGCTATATCTTCCACGGCATATTTCATAAAACGATGTTTGTATAAATTTGCTATAGTTAATAGTTGCTTCTTTATCAAATTATCTTCAAATTCAATACTTTTGGTGGTTAACTAGACGATAATTTCTTGTCTTCTCTAAGATGAAGTTGGAGTGTTCTCTGTGCGCCGTGAATGATAGCTTGCATTATCCATATTTACTACTGAATCAGCTGGAAGATATTTTATCATTTCACCAAAATAGTCCTCAAAAACGTTCGAATTCATCTCCTGAATTGAATAACGTAATTACTTTAAATTTGAATATTACAAAAAATACTATTTTATCTTTATACTCGTTAACCTAATTCTCTAGTTTGTGGTTAGTTATCATAAATAATTTAATGAACAAAATTTACGTGCGCCTATGGCCGACACCGAAATTGAGCCGAACTGGACGGAATTTCCCATTTTATTACTCGACACCTTTCTGAAATAGACTATAGTTTTTATTAAACGAATTCCTTAAACGAACACCAAACAAAATTGAGTTCTCTAATCTTAACGATACTGAAAATGACACATTTTAACATATACATTTTATTTTAATTTATTTGCTCTTTTGGGCATCGCTTAAAAGTTTTGATAAAAAAATTAGTTTAACCCCCTGCAAAAAGCTCAGAAAACCCATTCATTGGTGCTGAACCGGCATAAAAAACTGGGACAAGAGATTTACAAAAACAATGTAAGAAATACATATCCCCTAGACTATAAAAGGTGTCTAGAGCTAAAAAGGAAAAACATTCAAAATTTAAAAAGTAACCTAGGTTACATAATGGAATGTTTTGTATTTTTCGATACGGGGTGGTTAAATTTGAGAGACATCATATAATATGGATAAAGTAAATTTATTAGATTTTTTTAAAGTCAAATATTTTATAAATTATTATATTTACCATTACCACAAAATAATAAATAAAGCTAATACAGGTAATAAAATACATTTAATAAAAAGAAAAAAATTGCGAACACAAAGTTTGTCAAAACAACACAAAATTAATATTTGGTCATAGAACCATTTCTGTTTATTACTTTTTGGAGCCTTTGTGGCATACTTAAAACTAAGTTTCTACATAATTCGACAGTTATTTCATCCCAAGCTTGATTTATCCTATGACGTAATTCATCCCTGTTTCTAGGTTGAAAATCATGTTTATACATAGATTTGACCATGGCACCCCAAATGTTTTCTATCGGGTTCAAATCGGGACTCTTCGAAGCCCAGGAAAGAACTGCTATTCTTGGAGAAAATTTTGTACAATGCGCGCTGTGTGTATTGGAGCATTATCATGCTGAAATGTGTAATTTTGACCGTATACAGCGTTTACCGATGGTATCATCACTTCGTTTAGTATATTAACGTATACTGCTGCAGTTAGTCTTCCTTCGACGATTTGGCAAAGTCCTGGTCCTCTAGCGCTAATCCAGCCCCAAACATTTATGGAGAAACGCCCACTTTGGTTGGTTTTGTGGGTGTATCTCTCATCATACCGCATGCCGGAAGGCCTATACACCCGAATTCTCCCATTATTGCATGACTGAAAAGTTTTCTCGTCAGAAAATATAACTGTTTCCCATAAATTTATTTGACTAATATATTCATGTGCAAATTCTAACCTGCCCTGTTTATTTATTTCCGTTAAAAATTTTTTATTGGCAGCACAACGGCTTCGTATATCGGAATTTCGAACCCTGTCTCTAGCGGTATTTGCAGAACCTGGAAAATTCGTCTCTTCTTTTGCCTTGATTGCAGTTTCGAAGGGATGATCCCTTAGATAATTAACCAGTCTTCTATCATGATCATCAGTAGAAATTTTAGGGGGACCAGAACCTGCATTCCTAATAATAGTCCCATGTCTTGCTATTTTTTGTTTTGCCAATAGCACGGTATTCTTGCTTACTCCCAGTTCATCTGCAATATCCCTAATAGCAACACTATCTCGCAACCGACTATAAATAATTGCCTTTTGCTGGGGGGTTAATTGTCGCATATTTACAAATAATATATGATTGTATGTTTGACGAGTCAATCATAAAGTGACAATCTTTATTGACATGCAAATTTTCATGACATTTTACTGGTACCAGGCTTGATGTAAAATTATTCTTAATAGTCTAGGAGAAAATAGAAAAATTTCCTGTCCCAGTTTTTTATCGGCGCGATGGTACAAGATGCCATAAAGCGGTGGATCAGAAATGAATACAAAATCTACTGGGAAAACAAACAGGGATTAGACCACAGCAAATATTAAATTGGAGATTTATACTCGAGACTAACTAAACAGCTGCTTCAAATGAATAGAAATCGACTGAGAATTATAACAGGAATTCTGACAGGACACATAGCTGTCAGGAACCATCTGCACAGAGAGTAACTTTACCGGGTGGCCAAATTTTTTATATCAGTAAAAAATTATTATAAAACAAGAAAATAAATCGCGTTTGAAAAATTTCTTTAGAAATAAATAAGTAGTAAAAACGCGGCATCGCCATCAAGTAGAAATAAACTTAATACAAAAGACAAATCCGCTTGAAACATAAACAAATAGACCATTAAAGCAAGTCACGATACAAGTACACATCTAGTATAGGGAACGCCAGTTTTGCGTCACCATAACAGTCTGCAACTCGCAGATTCAGAAATAGAACACACCAAAGTGCGACGCTATCCGTTAGCATGCAAAATAAAATGTTTAATTATTAGTTTTATTAATATTCTTTTAATATCATGTTTCATAGCTTTTTGTTAGTATTGCTGGTATTATTTACAGTACATAGAAGAAATTCATCTTCACCTGTACTGATTAGAAACTTCCATACTCTGTGGCAAGTTTGAA
Source organism: Polydrusus cervinus (assembly GCA_935413205.1). NCBI lineage: Eukaryota > Metazoa > Arthropoda > Insecta > Coleoptera > Curculionidae > Polydrusus > Polydrusus cervinus. The sequence goes on from OW284518.1 coordinate 25,838,525, forward strand.
GGATGACGCTTGCCTGAATTTGTTGGTATAAATAACTTGAAAGGCCAAGTTTTTTCAATTTGGGTTTTTCATCATAGCTCCCTGCACCGATATTATGATCGAAATGATGTCTATTTTTTCTAGCTTCCATGTTTTAAAGAGGTTGTGTGTTAGTGGGCAACCTATATCTATTCGGAAACCTTTCTTGGTCATCTTTTCGATAAGAAGAATATCTGGACGGTTGTGGTCTACTGTTCTATCTGTTATAATTGACCTGTCCCAGTATAAGAGATATTCAGGGAATTTAAGGACTGGCTCGGTTGAGTATTGATAATAATGGTGAGATGTTTTCCTTTATACTTAGTTTATAAGCTAGTTTTTTGTGGATGGTCTAGGCCACCTGATTATGTCTCCCCAGGTAAGTGTTGGGGGCCATAGCACCACAACCCGCCGTAATATGTTCTATCGTTTCTCCGGGGCAATTGCTTTTCTGCACACATCTTCCCCATTTCTTCTCAAGATGACCTTATCATAGTTTCGAGTTCTTTGTTGTCACGGTCTTGGATAGAGATTATAAAACCTTCTATCTCAGTATGTTGCTGCCTTTTTTCTAACCAATTCAGTGATATTACTCTATCTATGAGTGTATTTTGAAGTGTAGTAGGGTATTTGCCATGTAGAGCTTTCTCTTGCCAAGTTACAACCTGTTGACTTGGCGGACGCGGATAATTTTGGGTAATCCGTTTTGCCGTAATTTAAGGGCTGTATATCCAGCGTCTGCTGCTACCACTTTTTGTAGAATTTCTCCATTCGACTTTTGGAAGTATTTTCTCATAGATATCTCTTGTGACTTGCACAAGTTATATATATTATTTGTATTATTATTAATATTATTATCATTATTATTATATCAATTATTAACGTTAGAAAATGGTCTAAGAATAAATGGGTATAGTTTTTTTTTATGAAACTCTTATTAAAAATTTCAATTTGATGTATTTGCATGGGGATATTGTATTTATCAACACGAGCAAATTTGCAAAATATAAACTATGATGTCGGATTAATTTAAAGTCAGCTTCACAAAAGTAGAAGTTACACTACGTGAAGGATTTATGTTCAAAACTATACAACAAACTTAATGTCGGACTTTATAATTCATAACTCTAAGCTCGTATAAAGGCTTTCCTTTAGGCAGTAAAATTATCGTCAAGTCAAAATTAAAGTTAACATGTTCGTTTATGCTTTATTATAAGACTTGCGTCAACCAAACACATCTAAATAATTAGGACCTGTAGAAGATTACTATTGAGAATACATTGATACTACTTTTTTAGCTGTGTATAGAAGGTATTAAAATAAACAACAGATTCAAATACATTTTTTTAATAAACACTAAAATAAGGTTCTTGCATTCATTTATTACACTAGGATCAAATACGGTTCTGCCTAACTTCGCCGTTAAATAACATTAAGAAAAATTCTGGGTGTTGGATGAGCCCGCAAGGGAAAGCGTTCTGTGTATAATCTCGAAGCAGCAGCCGCACTTTGACGACACTTACCGTAAATTAGCACCATATCTACTAGTTCATTGTTTTCAAATTTTACTCTTTTTACGTGTCAATAATTAAAAATTAACTTGCTTCAGCAAAACACACCACAGCAGATTGCCAAATAACAAACTAACCACCGACCCGTAAATTGCATGACTAATAAGACAAACAACATAAAGTATAGGAGGCTACGTTTTGATGACCAGGCCCCCACATTTTTTAGTTCTGTATCTTGCCTATTGTAAAGTTTTTTGAAAAAAGGTATTTGAAAATGTTGTTTATTTTAATGCCTTCTCTACACAGCTAAAAAAGAAGTATCAACTTAGAAATAACCCTGTATAGGCAAATTTGTTGGGTTCATACATATAACATTCAATTTAAATGAAAGGAAAGGTTAAATTCCAAATCCGTTTCATGTAATAAATTATTAGCCCAATAATACACATTATTTAGGATGGATTCCTGCGATACTCTACATTTTGCTTTTAATAAACCAGATATATACAGGGTGATTCCTAAGTTGATGCTTCTTTTTTAGCTGTGTATACAAGGCATTAAAATAAACAACTTTTTCAAATACCTCTTTTCAATACACTTAAAAATGGGCGAGATAGAGAAGTAAAAAATCTAAGTGCGGGCCTGGCATCAAAACATAACCCGCTATAGTTTCTGTTGTTTTTCTTATCTCTTATTAGTATTAGTCATACGGGTAGTGTTGAACAATCCGGTGCGGTGTGTTTTTCTGAAGCAAGTTAATTTTAAATTATTAATACGTGAAAATGGTAAAATTTGAAAACAATGAATTAATAGATAAGGTGGTAATTTACTGTGAGTGTGGTAATGTGCTTCGACAATATACACATAACGTTTTTTCTTGCGGGCTCATCCAACACCCAGAAGTTTTCTTAATGTTATTCAACGGGAAAGTTAGGCAGAACCATATCTGATTCGTAGTGTAATAAATGAATATAAGTACTTAATTTTTGAGTTTTTTGAAAAAAGGTATTTGATAATGTTGTTTATTTTAATGCCTTCTATACGCAGCTAAAAAAGAAGTATCAACTTAGGAATCAACCTGTATACAATTTTTATTAACACAAACTGCCTGTCAGCCAAATAAGACTTAAAAAGGTTAAGAGAAATACATCTTATCTCATAGTGGACAATTCTTTTACTCAAACCTATATACAACATAAACCCTAAATTTAGATGCGAAATTCACCTGAATTGTTTTATTCATAAAACAATTTTTAATAAAAAACCTGATTATCTAATGAAAAAATTCAATATAGAATTAATCACAACATGAATACCAGAAATCAAAATAATTTAAAAATACCAAGACATCGCCCAGAAAGTTATAAAACCTCTTTTAAATATAATAGTTCAATAATATATGATTATATTCAATCTGATATAAAAAAATAAACTATTCAACTTTTAAACAATATTTAAAAAAACATTTTCTTAGGATCAAATTAAAATACTAATTAGTTACTAATCAAAGTTCACCAACTGATATCTTACTGTCACCAATGTTTAGTTATTTAATTATAGTATAATTATTACAATTATTACAAATTCATTTTATTATATGTAATTTATTGTTGTTTTTGTCACAAATAAATATCTTTATTAATATTATTATTAAATAACCTAGGGTTTTGTGAATATTATAATTTATATTTTTTAACTTATTGAGAACAATTTATCGGCATATGATTTGCATTTTCGTACAATATATAATTATTTTAGATATGACTCTCATGTTGTTAAAATTAATTTTTTTAGGTTTACAAATTTGTAAAACATGTTTTCTCATTAAAAATGTTTGTTGTATTTAAATTCGAGGTTTCAAGGAAGTAATAAAAAATTGCACACACTCATACCGTCAATAAGTTTGTCACCCAAACACAAGGCCAGAAAACGCTAAATACTTATATCTTACTTTTCCTATTTGAACGTGAACGCCTATAAAATAAATGGGATGAACTCGGTCAGTAAATATATAATTTATGAGGCTCAGTGACCCTCGCCAAAAAGTCCGTTCGGCTGTTCGCCAGAGTGGATTCATGTCTTAGTTATCATACCGACGGCGAATCGAAATTCCAGAGGATGTAGTATGCGGCTTAGATTTTCTAGAAATGATATGATGTAAATTGGGAATAAAATGAACCCTAACGCCTGTAAAGAGAAAAATGTTTTCAAAAAAAATTGCTATAAATTCTTGTTTTTTTTTTACTTAGGGCTGTGGTTAGGTAAAGTTAGGTTAGGTTAGAGTCGCAGTTTCACGTAGTCCTATCAGGTCTGTTGTGATACCACACGTGTCCGTAGAACCCACCTTCATCAGATCTCTGATTGTTAGTGCGGCGTACACCGCAGAAGGATTTAAACAACTCATTCAAATCAGCCACTACTATTCAGAAACCTGGTCAGTCATCCAAGTTGTAAGTTGATTAGTTGCTTTAGGCTGTTGAAAAATGGTTTACCCAGAGCAGTGAACTTTCGTCTTACGAGGCCAGGGTATTCACACAACAACCGCAGTAATATTTCTCACGTCTTTCCGACTGTGTCTCAATAGCTCTGCGGTTCTCTTTTTATCAAATGTAGGTCACCGTTGCCTGGATGTACTTCAGGTTATTAACTCTGTCCATCTGTATTGTGCAAGTTGCTTGGCCATGTAATCAATCTTCTCTTTGACTAATCCCAGTGGTTTGTTCCCCGTATTGTCTGCTAGATCAGCTGGCATGCCTGCACCCTCTCTCGCGGGCGCATCGGCAGCTTCGTTGCCCGGGGCTGTGGTTAAGTTAACATTTTTGTAAATTAGAGTCCTATAATTGAAACCAACAAAAATGTGTAAATAAAAATACTCGAATAAGGGTCGTGAAAATTACACAAGTAAAAATAAACAGAGTAGGCGCCAGGAACGGTATAGTTTGTGGATACTTGACATTACAGTCTTGGATCATTTGTAAATACTGCCGCGTTCTGAAAAGGTAAATAAAATTTTAACCTACCTCAAAACTCCAAGACTTTGCACAAAATGTATCACTTTAAAAAACATACGATTTAATAAAAAGTTAATCAACGGTTCATACATTTTAAACAACATGTGACACTTTAGCCACTAACGATCGTACGATTTTAATGACGTATAAGTTATGACGCACTGGCAATTATTCGCTGAGAATCTGAATATATTTTATTAACGGGCTAAAATTAACCCTGTATAGTTCTCTAAATGCTAAATGAAATAATATGTTTTAATATAACCAGAAACAATAAAATAAATATTTCAGTGGGCCAAATTCCCTTTGTCGAGAAAATAATGAACAATAATCTAATTATCAATTATTTTAATAAAATATAGTAATCATTAATTTTGGGTTTTAATGATGTTACATTAGACCTAATGGATTTATTTGTTTAGTTTATTATAGAGCTTCCCATTCGAATCAGCGCATAATATAAAGTTAGGATAATATCATGGGTAGTATTAACAGAGTAGTTATTAACGAATTTATTATGATTAACAACAAAATCGGACTCACTGTATACGACTTAATAAATATAGCAGGACAAAATTAAATGAGTAATCTCCAGGTATGTTGGTGATGCGGTCTTATTCTCTTTGCACAAGAATAAGGATAAATTGCTGAACATGCATTTTTTCAAGAAAACACTTATAGTGTTTAGGCTTCTCAGAGTGCCATATTATAAGGAAAAACTCTACGCTATTTTTATATTTGGGAACCCGCATGACTCCGCACTGTCAAGCCATGTCTGAAGCAAAGTTTACACTTAGACAATATTGAAAATAGATATGAAAACCTTGCTGCCTCTGGCATTAGGCTCTGGCTATATAACTTATGTCCACAGTGCACAAGGAAGTAAATTGCATGGAAGTTTGAGCACTCCGCCTATAACCTTGTGCTTAAACTTTCAAGCGCAATATATACAATCCACTCGAGTTTTACAGTATATTTTTTCTACAACTTCCGAACTTGTCTGTTTAGTTGGCCATGAACTTGTGAGAAAGATAATAAAAAACAATTGAAGAAAAATTCATTTGGTTGGCAAACCCATAGACCAAATTACACTCTACATATTTGTCGATTTGGTTTATTTCTTAGAATTGTAAGAATACATAATTTCATTGACATCCTACCAATAATAAGGTTTTAATTTCTTGGTAAAACAATATAATCTGAATTGTAATTTATTATGTTAGATGAAATACAACCTTATAGTATGAGGTACTTTCGGGTGGTTTGAAATTTATTTTTCATGCTTTTTTAATACATTTTTTTCACATTCGGCTTTTTGCAGAATAACATACAACAGTTAACCGGAATAGCCCACTTATACTTTAGTGTAAAGGAAATAGCAAATATTAATGTGGGAGTAGAAAAAATATCTAGTAGTATAAAATACGCCGCACTGGCAGGACGATTTTGAAGCGCTTTTAAATTGATTTTTGGTTAAAAATTATTTTATGTTATTTATAAATGCTTGAATAGATTAAAAAAGTTAGGTTAGGTTAACCTAATTATTGTTGTTTCTTTGTTCTTTAATTGTAAGGGACTGTTGCCACCTGCATTAAAACGACTTATACAGGGTGATTCACGTTGAGTAGCCTATTAGAAGATCTCGGAAACGAGTAACCCTATCTTTCTAAAAATTTATTAGCAGGCATAATTGGTTTTGGGCTTTTAAAGCTTTGAAAATTTTAAGTGTTTACCTTTATTAGTTTCAGAGTTACTAAACTTTCTTCTCGGAGCGTTTTTACACAAAAAATCCTTTTATAATTCATATCTCAAAAACGGTTAGAGATAGGAATAGATTATTATTAACAAAAGTTATTTAGATTTTAAGAAGGTTATCAAAAATGCTAAAATATATAGGGTATCCCATTTGAAATAGCAAAGTTGGCATTAACTTCCGTTATAACCGGAAGTAATAAAAACGTCAAAATATAATGTTTTAAAAGCTTAAAACCAATTATGCTTACAATCAAATTTTTAGAAAGATAGGGTTACTCGTTTCCGAGATCTTCTAATAGGCCACTCAACGTGAATCACCCTGTATTCACCATAATTAATTTTAATAGTTTAAAATAAATAATATATTTTGTGTTTATTCATTAATTAAAAGAACGTTTTTAAATCTGTTTATTTTTTAAATTTAATGCCTAAAAAATATCATATTAAAAATGACTTTCTTTTTCCAAAACAGAAGTGAGCTAATGGAAAAACTTTAAACCTGTTTAAAATGTTAAATTAAAAAGTTGCACTGGAATTTCAATGAATACAAACTTTTCCTAACAATCAGATGTCAATATAATTTTAATAAGTATATGTTAATATTTTATCGAATACAGTTCAGATGAAAGTTTACAAGTTTACTATAAAACTTTTAAATATAAAATTTCTAGATACCCTGGCCTGGGTAGGTATCCTAAGTTATACAGGGTGTTATGACAACGATTATATTTAAATGAGAGACTTCTTGTGTATCTTAGAGAAACACAACCTACAATATACATCGAACTGATTGAAGCATGTACTACGCTCGACTGCCTGAGTAATTTTTTACCTGAACTGACGATTTACCTAATTGGTTTATATGGAATTAGAATATTATATAAATGACTTTGAAACGGAGAGCGAAACAGACTTACGCGCTCTCGGAAGTTAAAAAGAGATGGGAGAATGCCAAATTACGTCGTCGCCGGGGACTTCTCCACAAAGCACTTTCAGTCACGCGACACACGTTCAGTCGATGATAAAACATTCAGTCGATGATAAAACATTCAGTCGATGATAAAACATTCAGTCGGATAGTAGGTTTATTTGCTTCGCTTTTAACAACCACCTTTATTTTTTTACATTAATATTATGGTGGTCTTTTTTTTACTTATATAAAATAATTTTCGAACATTCTCATTTGAATTTGCAAGTAAAATTTTTAAACAGGTTAATTTTTTTAAAACAATGATGATGACCGAATGAAAATGATTATTGTTATATAAACCTTATTTTCCTACGACCACCTATGAAAATGAGAAAAAAAACACGGTTAACTTCGCTCGAAAGCGCCGAATATCACACGCGTGTTGAAAGAAAATATTTCAACTCTAGAGTGGAAATACAAGGCACACTATTTAATTTAAACATATGATGCCAATTTGACAGACCACACCTATTTATTAAAACGAACAAATGTTAGAAAGCAGTTTAGTTTATTTATCACGTATTTGTCGAGTGATTTCGAATTAGAGTGTGAAAATACGCCATCTGAAATTATAAAAAAGTTAAGAATATACTAAAAAATCTATTACCAGTCAAAACAAGCCCCGCTGAAGAGAATGTCATATTAAACTTAAACAAAAAATGTTTATGGGCCGCCATAGCGTACAAACTAGAGCTACGACCTACAAATCGAATGATCCCGGGTTCAAATCGCATCAAGAGCATTTGACTTTTTTTTTATAAAAACATTAAATAATTTATAGAAGTATTTTGAATTGAAAACTTTTTGTTGGGTGATTTTTTTAAATTTATGTTTATTGCATCTTTCCTAGATTAAATAAAAAAATTCATTCAACAAGGAAGATCTCAATTCAAAATAATTTTATAATTTATTTAATGTTTTTATAAAAAAAAGTCAAATACTCCTGATGGGATTTGAACCTTTGGCCTTTTGATCTGTCAAATAGGCATCATATGTTTAAATCAAATAGTGTGCCTTGTATTTCCACTCTAGAGTTGAAATATTTTTTTCACAAATCAAAGTTTTTTTTTAATAATTCTTTGTGGTCGTAGGAAAAATAGTGTACATTACTCGTGTGAAAGTGATTATTCTAAAACTCGGAGAATTTCCGCTCTCGGCTGACGCCTCGTGCTAAATATCTCCTCGTTTGAAAAGTATCACTTTCATCACTTGTTATGTAATATACTATTAACATACATATAGTTGAATTAAATACATGAAGTTATAATATTTCCATTTTCCGTCTAAACAAATTGTGATGATAATACCACAAAATCCGGTAAAATTAAATTTAAATGTCCATATAAAGGACTTAAACGGACACAAATGGCCACATTAGCCAAAAACTACCACACAAGGTTGTTAAAATTATAATTTTCATTTGCAGTAAATAATGTCGTTTTGATTACAAACTAGGTTGGGTTTTAACAAATTATTGAAGCAACGTGAATTGTAACAATATTGTATAAAACCGGAAGATAATGATTAAAAGTATTTTTAATATTTAGAGAATAATAATAAACTATAACAATCAACTGTTATATTGATAAACAAATATATGTCTTATCGGAACAGTTTTATATACAGGGTGGCCCATTTGTCTGACAAAGTAATATACCGTCTCTAAAATTATTTTTAAACATACAGCATGGTCCAAAAAAGTAGGACAATAAAAAGATACACATTTTTTTAAATAGAACACCCTATATATTTTAGCATTTTTTGTTTCCTTACAAAATTGTCCATATGACGCCATATTTAGTTTTGCAAAATGCAAAATTCTTAAAATTTTGGAAAAAATATGATAGTAAAAAATTACCTGTATTTCTCAATAAGAGAATCGAAAATCGAAAATTTCTTATAAGCTCTTGAATTTAGGGATAAACTGTCTTAAATCTTTAAGTACCGAAAATTTTGTACAGGGTGTTTTCTGTTGACCTCCAAATATACAAAATTTTAAAATACAATACCTCCGTTTTTTCAAATAGAACACCCTATATTTATTAGGCTCATCTGATAGATATTGTAAGTATCTTTTATTATTGTTAAGTCATACCTATACCTAAATTTACTAGTTTTGGCAATATTTCGAATTTTATTTAAATTTTGGTGAAAAAAACTATAATTTTTATTTTTCTAGTAAGCCATGACCAGCAAACTAAAAACAAAGGTAATTAAATATTATCCCATACTAAAATAAATTGATAGTTACGTATTTATTTAATTTAATAAAATTTTGTTTTTATTACGCAACTGGATATTGAAAATAAGTTTACAAACATTATAAATATAAATATAATAATTATAAATAGGACATTATATTCAATTACATTTGTTTTTACTTTGCTGGTCATGGCTTACTAGAATAATAAAAACTATAGTTTTTTTCCCAAAATTTAAATAAAAATCGAATTATTGCCAAAACTAATAAATTTAGGTATAAGTATTACTTAACAAATAATAAAAGATACTTACAATATCTATCAGACGAGCCTAAGGGTGTTTTATTTGAAAAAACAGAGTTATTGTATTTTAAAATTTTGTATATTTGGAGGTCAACAGAAAACACCCTGTACAAAATTTTCGGTACTTAAAGATTTAAGACAGTTTATCTATCCCTAAACTTAAGAGCTTACAAAAAATTTTCGCTTTTCGATCCTTTTATTGAGAAATACAGGTAATTTTTTACTATCATGTTTTTTCCAAAATGTTAAGAATTTTGCATTTTGTTTGGCAACGTTGCAAAAAATTTAAAAACTAAATATGGCGTTATATAGGCAATTTCGTAAGGAAACAATAAATGCTAAAATATATAGGGTGTTCTATTTAAAAAAATGTATCTTTTTATTGTCCTACTTTTTTGGACCATCCTGTATGTTTAAAAATAATTTTAGAACATATATTTTTTTATACCTCACAACTTTTATAAAAACTTTTTTTTGATATCTTTAATAATAGAGACGGTATATTACTTTGTCAGACAAATGGGCCACCCTGTATTACATGAGTTTATCTTGCTTTAGTATATTTCTTTAAATTAAAAAAAATCTGACGAAGCTGCAGAGCAGTGAAACATGTCGTATTGTCAAATTAAAACACCAGTAGAAATTTAAGTAAAAAAGTTGTTTTAGTTTCTATAATATAATAAAATTATTATGGATTTGCACCAAGTATCGACCAAAAATATCATATTATTAAAAAAACTGTAAAGAAGAAGTTTTATATTGATACGACTACCATGGCAACGACGACATAGCGTGGCGGCTCGTCAGGTGAAGTAGGTAAAGGGGCACTTCACAAAAAATAAAATAAAACCAGGAGGAACGTTTTTCGACAATACTAAATATTAATGTACCAATTCAGCTGCCATTTTTGACCTTAAAAAATAATTATCTTCGAATTAATAATATTAATTTAATCCGGATGTAGTTATGCATAATAGGGTCAAGGTTAACTCCGATAGATAATAATTATAAACACTCGTACATTTTGGCGCGCCCCAGCCGCGATCGTGTCTGTTAGCTCAAAGTAAGTGAAAACCCAACGCCCAACATGACTTCACGTTGCTATGGTTACGTGACGTCAGTCACGCAAACAGCATGTAACAATTTGTATTATGATGAAGGGCAGTTTAAAAATAGATCAGTCGGATGCGCCATTGTTTTAGCATTGGTTCGCCTAACCTTCAGGTATTTATTTTGAGGCTTCGCGAAACTTACGATTATAGATATCGTTTTTACGTGATTTACTGTGTGATTAAAAAGTTTTGTTTTTATTTTTCAGTTAAATAAGTAGTGTACGTATGTACCTACTTAGTTGTGTGTTTTAAAAATGAATCCAATTTATGACATAGTTTGTAATTTTTTGGAAACTTCATTCAGTCGTTGGACAGATGAGTATAAGAGAGACGTTTTGTTACACGGGTTTTTAGTCAAGGTTTGTTTAAGTAACCGCACTATAGCTAGCTCTTCACCATTTTTTAGGACCGCGAGCCACCACTGCGACATAGTAGGCCTTTCTATAACTACGCACATTTATAAATTCCAGCTGAAAAATTTGCTCTATATTTATTATTTTGCATCACTCAAGAGACTGGAATAGCGTGGCGATTCACCATGTCCAATCGCGATGCTCTCGGGTCTCCCAGTCGCCGCAACTTAAGGTATCGCCATGTGAGTAGCTACATTTAAATCTACATGCTGGATGACCTAGTCGGCCAGTATCCTAGTATCCAATCTACTACAGTGTCTTTTAAGTTTCCCCGTGTAAAGACTGCCATAGATCCATAAATTTGGCAAAAGCGACTTCAACAATGTTTAATCGTAAAGCGGTCTTTCCTGTCCAAGAAGAAATTAGTTTTTACCATTAACTAATTTTGTTATTTATGCTGAGGATTAAATTAATGAAATGAAAGACCAAAAGGGAACTTAAAGACCCTCCTCTGTTTAATCTGTAACTAATCTCACACTTTAGTTAAAATTGAAAAACAATGTCTATTTTTAAATATACATATAAAGTCCTATTGATATAAATACTTTTTTGCTAACCAAAATTGACGTAGTACGTGTAGCATTACGAACGAGTAGCGACATCTGATCTAAAACTCTATTTATTTTAAAACCAGATAATTTTATATTTTTAAAAACGTCCTTAAAAGGATACGCCATACCATCCCGGTTTCTAGGTGTTTTTTTTTCCGAGGGCCCGTCCGTGCGCCGGGTGCACTTAGACCAGGTTTGGCCCATTGTACTTACCCTGTTTGATGGTTAAACCCACTCTGAATCCTAATTCCTTGCACTAGTTTGTGTAGGTGAACTGGGGAGAAGGTAAGGATGTCCTCTGGTTGCAGTTTTGGTTGCCCGAGTATTTTTTGCCTCTTCTGATCTAGTGACTCGCAATGGCAAACTATGTGCTGTACAGTTTCCCTGTCTTGTCCGTATAATCTGCAGTCAAGTTCTCCATTGTACAGTTGCATTCTGTGCAGATGGTTCTTGATAGCTATGTGTCCTGTCAAAATTCCTGTAATGGTTCTCAACTAGTTCTTAATCATTTGAAGCAGCTGTTTCGTAAGTCTTGGGTCTGGATCCCCAATAAAGCTTTTGCTGTGGTCTAATCCCTGCCTGTTACTCCAGTGGATTTTGTGTTCATTCCCGATCCATCGCTTTATAGCATCTGATGTTGTGCAACTTGGTACTCTGATTGCCGGTTCTGGACCAATGAATGTATTTTCGGAGCCTTTTCGTCCAAGTTTATTCTAGGTGGTTGTTCAATTGCTAATTCCAATAAAGAAAGAAAATTGATACATACTAAAATATGTGTCCGAAATATCTACAAAACGGCACAATAAGAAGGAATAATTTAAAAATTTAGCCTTTTTGTTGAAATCCACTTTAGAATTCGTAATCTATGTCCCAAAATATATACAAATTGATCCATTAGGCATGGAGTAGCTAAAAAACAGATAATTACAATATTTTCCAACGATTTTAGTCTTTTTAGGAGTTTGTAAGTATTTTTATTTGATTTAATTTCAGCCTAAACAACTTAAGAGAACATGTCATTAAATATAAACATAAACATTTCTAAAGCATTATTTAAAAAAAATGATATTAAGGACACCGATATTGAGGTTAACAGACCACTTCACTATTAGAGATTTCAAACTTTAAAGTTATGCGCTTAAAGCTGAATTTTAGTTGCAAAAAACTTTTATCAACAATAATTAATCACTTTTTTGGAACATTCATTCTGCAAGCCCCACAACGGCACACTTATATATTATTGTTATAAAAGTCGCAAAGCTTTCCCGAACAGCAATGCTCTCGGCCCATATTTCTGTCCGCGCAACATGTTTTTGTTCCGACTCCATGAATCATACGATCCAGCGGAGAACAGTCATATAACATACTTTATTTTTGGCTACAGTTGTCGATCTACACCAATAATTTTGAAACATGAGATTAAAACCTATCAACCGAAGGGTACCTGATTCAATTCTGAGCTGTTTGGCAGACTTGTTTAGTTAAGTTTGTATAACTGATTAGATCAAATGACTCCTGTTATTAGATATCTAACACAAAACTTCAGTTGAACGTATACCTCATACGTCTCGGATCATCTAGCTGCACACTTCGGATATGTCATATTGTGGAAAATAACCGTTGAGCTAAGTTAGGATACTAGTGATGCGAATGGTGACTGTTGTAGAAGTGCAGGTGTAAAATTGATCGAGATAGTTTGTGTTTCCTCCCAAGGATAAATGCCGTATGGTCAAACAATTAGTTATTGGTAATTGACGCTTTCAATTGTATTTGTTAAGTAAGAGAGCCGTATATTTATAGAACATATTTAATATCATTTAAAAAATTTGTCGTATCTTTAAAATAATGACTTGCGCTAAGCAACGCGGTACTTAGCTATCCTAATAAAGGCCGTCTCATAGTATCCTCCTTGGCTGAACATACCACGCTAATCTTAAGCAAACCGAAGATGTCTTGTAATTCTTTCGTGTAAGCCGCATTTTGCAAGAATAAATAGTAAACACGCCTTTAAATTTTACAACAAATTAGAGGTAGTAGTTTGCAGGTTAAAAGTTAGATGCAGAAGTTTTTCCTTAAGTTAATTTTTTCTAAAACAACAAGGTTCTTCGGCCTCCGCGGCGTCTAATAGATCGTTGCATTCCTATGAATGTGCGTATTTGTTTCATAATTTCTGTTCAAGAAAAATTGTGCAATTATTAATTAACTAATTTTTAATTTGGTAATGACCAGTGTGCACCTTATACTACTAGAAATTTTCTGTCGCAAAAACACAATATTTCAGCCTCCACTGATTATCACTGAGGATCGAGAGAAATAAATTCATCATACAATCTTTACTAGTAATACTATAACCACATAAATACTTAATGTACCCACAATTATGCAACCAATAAAAGACATGTTTAGTAAGTAGATGTAGATGGTTCCTTTACCAACCAGCGGTACCGTCTCGTGAGACAAGATTCGACATATATCGGAGAAACTGTTACAGATATGTCAAAAACAGCTTAATTAACATGCTCTACAGTCTACAGATTTCATGCCCTATCCAAGTCGCGCGTTAAACTTTAACACTTAGCCTTCTTCTTCTTCTTCTTCTTCTTCTTCTTCTTCTTCTTCTTCTTCTTCTTCTTCTTCTTCTATTACATGTCTTTAGTTAAGGTTGATCAGCTTAAAGTTTTGTAGATGGAGTTAATTGTTTAAATTATTATTAGCTACGTTTCTAATGTCACTTACTACTCTTGATTAGAATATTTAAAAAGGATAAAAATACGGCATTTACAGAAAAATCTGACTTTGGTGCAAGCAATCTGTTTTTTTCATAACGTTTCACATTCCTTTGAAATAGTGGTCCGAGATTATACCATATAAGACTCCCATTCTTCCGACCGCCGAGTATAACACACTATGTATGTGACTCGTGTGAAGTTTTCCACAAACGCGTTATTACAATAGTTTGCTGCAAAAAGGGTTAAAGTTAAAATGAAAAATTCCATACTTTTATTTTATTGTAAAATAAAACTGGAAAAACTAGTATAATTATTATTTTTAGAGTTATAAATATATTTACTTAGATAAAAAAGTAGTAAATTATAATAGAGCATTTAATAGTAATTTAACCAACAAGTACATTAATAATGGCGATTAATGATCGAAATATTTTAACGCGTGAGTGTAGCGAACGCGTTAATGTTCGAGATCATTAATAGCATTTTAATGTAAGAGTTGGTTACAATGTTTTTTCGTCGACCGTATTTTTTACTAAAGTGAAGAAAAACAGTTAACAAATTTTATTTTACAATCAAGATTTCACAATTCTACAAATACTAATGACAGCGGACGACGTTTTGGATTGACGTTTTATTATTTTGTTGATTTGTTTGAATGGGTGCCTTTAATTTTAATTACCAAAATCGTGCATTTACAGAAAATCATGCATTAATAGGGGTCATTAATGAATGATTTTGGGAAATCGTGCATTTACAGAAAATCATGCATTATTAGGGGTCATTAATGAATGATTTTGGGAACGTTAATATCGGATGTAAATACACGGTCGACGGAAAAAGATGTTTATATATATTTTGTAGAGTTCAACAGAAATATTCTTATATAGAAGAGAATAGAAGTGCGTTGAAACTAAGGAAGATAATTAAGTTAAATAATTAAATTATTTAAAAACTAGATTTTCTAAAATGTTATGTAGACAATTTTTCTAGTGCCTCTCGTAGATATTTCCTAACAGTATAGTTATCTTTTTTTTTTAGATATTATCAAATCTCGACGTTTTTGAGTCCGTTGATCACAAAAAAACATATTTCCCATTTCCGCCGATAGGCCTGTCTCTGTCTATCTATTTGTCTTTCCATTCGAAAGATTAAAAACCACATGACGAGCAATGACGAAATTTCATATGTGGATTAGACATTAGCCCTGTTCAAAATCGGGTATACTTTGGGTTTGCGATATTATACAGAGTGAGTCTCAGAAAAAAATTAAATTTTATTTAAAAAAATTACACACATGACGCACAAACTACAGTTTATTTGCGGTCCAACTTGAAAAAAATCACTTTGACCTAGTGGTCAAATAAACAAGGACTCCAGCTTTATCTTGGAAACGCTTAATCATACTGCTTTAGGAAGAAAATATTACAAGGAAAGCGACCATGAGAAATTGCTGGAAATTATTTTTAAATTTCTCTTGACTAACTTGGCTGCTAGATGGCGTAATACTAATGCTAAAAAGAAACCGGACGTTTATTCTTAATATGCCTGGTTAACCCTAATTGAAAATGTATGTATTCTCCGTTAAAACCCGTTTTTTGGTTTAATATGGTAAACCGGAAGTTGTAACTTTTAAATAGAGAATTAAAAATTTAGACAGGAAGGTAAAAATCATTTTTCTTTAAGATGAACCATTCCAATGTTACCAGTCAAAGTCTGAAAATATCATATTTTAAACGTCAATATCTCAAAAATTATTAAATTAAGACACAGCCCGGTGAAACTTCTTATGGGCGGGATCGAAGCTAGAGTGACGTCAGACCTCCAGACTTTTTCAAGTTAGGACCTACGTTTATCCCAATCAGTTATATCTCAATATTACACCTACGTAGTTATTTCTACAAAGAGACCTACGGCAGACGAACTTGGTCTGACTATATTTGTCTCTTTTTACGTCGAATGGAGATAACTTGATGCAGACAGAGATAGGTATTTGACATGAATAGCACGAGCTGTTAAATTATTTTACAACCTAACTTCCCTTTTGAGCACAAATCATTGTCATTTGTAATGTCAATGTCAATGGCACAAATGGAATTGCCCCTTTTTCTTTCTTCATAGCTGAAAATCAGACCAAGCTTTTTTGATATTCTTATATTATTTTGAGTTTTCTAATCTTTTCACCAAAAGGACCGCTTTCTTTTTGTTGCAGGTAAGTAAATCGTAATTTGAACATTTCTTTAGTTATTTTTATTCGTTATTTATTACATTAGTTTACCTACTTATTGCAAAAATAATTATGTTCCAAACATATTTTTACTTTAAGAAGTTTTTGTTGAATTTCACTAAATAACTTTTATTATTTATAGTATATTTATTAATTGTAGGTAACACAAATACCTACAAAATATATATTTTTTGATATTCAATTATTTAGACTATTAGAAAATTTTAAGTCTGTCGAGTGTTGTACTAAGTAATTCATTAATTTTTTGTTTTATATTCTTTTAGATTAGCTATTTCAAGAAGTACCTACACGTGAATCTTTGATGATTATGCATGTTGCATGAATAAATGTTTAGTATACGGTAGCCACTACAGCTGGTACTGTAGGTTAATCTGGGAAAGTAAGTACATTTTGGGAATATAAAGAAAAAAAAAGATCTTGTTAACTCTGTGTTATTGTTATGATGTTGAGGAATAGTGTAAGTTTTAATGTTGGTATTTATCCGTATAATACGTAAGACTAAAAGGTGTAGCAGTGGATTTTTGGAAAATCTTTTTTATTTAATTTGTAAATAATTTATTGAGTAGTATTGAGTTGCAGTAAGTGTGGGTATTTTTCTTTAAAAAGGGGTAATTTGTTCTACAGAATGAGGACAGTTGATTATCCAACGAGTTATTTAACATAGTCTCTGAATACAACAAAACTCTAACATGAGTTACAGATCTTGTTTTTTTCTAACGAGGTACTGATCTTACCTATATTTTCATTGTAGTTGTCAATAAAATTAATTATAAGCTGATTTCTGAAGTTTTATTTCTAATTGTACAACTTTAATAAATACCATTTTTACAATGATATTTACAGCTTAAAAATCTAGTCAGAAAATCCTAATATTTAATTTTTACTCTACTTGAAAAATCAAATAAAGAGGATTATTGTGAATAATTTGATTACCTTAAATATCATTTTAAGGTTTTGTCCAAAATTTTTTAAAATTGCCATATTTAAAAGTCCCGCCTATAGTCGAAAGGTTGTCCAGATATTAAAAATTTTTGCACATACAATTTTAAAATGATATTTACAGCCAACAAACTATTCACAATCCTCATTTAATTTTCCAAGTATAGTAAAAATTAAATATTAGGATCCTGATGGTTTTTTAAGCTGTAAATATCATTTTAAAATTTTGGCAGCCAAAATTTTTAAAATGGTCATGTTTGAAAGTCCCGCCTATAGTCCAAAGGTTCCCTCCAGACCCGATGGTGGCGCTGTTTTGACGTTTCTTATGTCAAATTTTGCTTCGACCAATTAAAACGTTTGTTTGCCTTCTTTCTATGTTTGTCTTCGTTGTTTAGACATATGACATTTACAAAATAGGCGTAGAATTTTGTGGGAAATTAGAAAATAATACGATAGATAGGGTGTTCCATTTAAAAAACTCAAGTTACATTCGCCAGGTTTTTTTGGGCCACCCCGTATAATTTAAAATGTGTACCTCAATGGTCTCTACAACTTTCGTATTTCAAATTTTTATCTAATTTTTAAGATAATGGAGAAAATGAACTTTACTCTATCGTTGACTCACCCTGTATATGACTATAAATTAAAATTTTATAACAAATAATGGAATTTTTTTTTGCAATCCAACTAAAATCTTTAATAGGTATTGTAGTATCCTTATATACAGGGTGTGTCAGTAAGGTGTCTATCTTAGATAGCACCTAAACTATTAGAGATAGGGAAAAAAGTGTAATACAAAAGTTAAAGGGTTTTTTAGGATACATAATCTAAAAATATTATCTAATCTACAGGGTGGTCCTAAAGAGTAGTACTGAATAATTTAAAAGAAAATTAAATGGGACACTCAGTATAATTTTATAGAATATGATTCAATAGAATAAGGACTTTGCAACCCTATTAAAATTTTTGAAGTGAAATGCAACGTTGCCAAGTAATTAATTTTTTTCCGAAATTTTAGTAATTTTAAGGGTATCGTTAAAAAATCATAGCAACCTGTGGATTAACCCTAGGCAAATATAATTTACGTTGTAAGTACTTTAAGGCACGATATATTGATCTATAATAATGTTTTTTAAATCTCTTATACAGAGCGTTCATTACAAGTTGGACAACTCGATAGTTTTAAAAATGCTTTATTTCAATTTTTTTTAATGGACCCCCCTAATTTTTTTAGGCAAGAGATTTTATCTTTAGAAAACCTTACTTTTTTGTTAAACATGTCATATATCTAAATATCATAGTTTTTGAAATATTTTAGGATTTGTCTTAAATCAGGGTAAAAAAAGAAAGTTCTAATTAAACAATTTAGTCAAGATTGCTTTGGATCAAAAAATAAATACTTTTCTTTGTCACAGCTGTCATTACAAAATGATTTCGCTAACATTTTGTGCTTTATTACTGTTTAAATTTTAGTTTCCTGAACTAACTTTATCATAACTCATATTTTTCTATTTCGATAAAGTTAGTTCGGGAAACTAAACTTTAAACAGTAATGAAGCACAAAATGTTGACGAAATAATTTTGCAATAGCAGCTGTGACAAAGAAAATTATTTATTTTTTGTTCCAAAGCAATCTTCACTAAATAGTTTAATACGAACTTTCCTTTTTTATTCTGATTTAAGACAAATCCTAAAACATTTCAAAAACTATGATATTTAGATATATGACATGTTTAACAAAAAAGTAAGGTTTTCGAAAGATAAATTCTTTTGCCTAAAAAAATTAGGGGGGTCCCATTTAAAAAAATTGAAATAAAGCATTTTTAAAACTATCGAGTCTTCCAACTTGTAATGAACGCTCTGTATAAGAGATTTATAAAACATTATTATAGATCAATATATCGTACCTTAAAGTACTTACAACGTAAATTATACTTGCCTAGGGTTAATCCACGGGTTGCTATGATTTTTTAACGATACCCTTGAAATTACTAAAATTTCGGAAAAAAATTAATTACTTGGCAACGTTGCATTTAACTTCAAAAACTTTAATAGGGTTGCAAAATCCTTATTCCATTGAATCATATTCTAGAAAATTATACTGGGTGTCCCATTTAATTTTCTTTTTTATTATTCAGTACCTACCACTTTTTATGACCACCCTGTAGATTAGAAAATATTTTTAAATTATGTATCCTAAAAAACCCTTTAACTTTTGTATTACATTTTTTCCCTATCTTTGATAGTTTAGGTGCTATCTAAGACATACACTTTACTGACACACCCTGTATATCACTATCACTATTTGGATCACTTCTAATATAATAATAACAACGTTCTTATGCAGACGATGCTCACTGGTTCTCGGTCGTGTATTGACTGACTCTCTCGTTCAGTCGTTATGCAACTCAGGGAAACAGTGTCTTTGTCATCTTTATTTATACCTGTTTACTATTCAATTTATGTAATACACTACAGGTATTTTTTAGTTACTTGGGTGTAGTTGAATCCAAAAAATGTTCAGGAAACAAAAAAAAAATTTAAATTTGTTATCCGACTTAAATAATATATCGCATAGTTTAAGAAGTTAAGCACATAGTCAAAAGAAGAACTAAAATTAAAAGTGAAAACTGCAAGTAAATATCTGTCTCCAACAAATATATATTTATAGTAAGTTTCAGCTGCTTATTAAACGAAACTGCAAGTTGTGCAATTTTCATTTCGTCCAATTTTAATATAAATTTATACGCCCCACATAAAACTCTAGACAGATGATTTTTCTCTGTTTATACCAGTCATCCTTTACAAACACTGGCTTTCAAATAATGAAGGCGACATTCAGGAAATTTCCTCGAAAATCTCAACTGTCGCTTTAAATGGTATTAATTTCACTTTTCACTGTCAGAGACTTAAGACAATTAGGAATGAAATGGATATGTGTGTGTGTATGAGGGAGTTTACGCCTAATACTCTTGAGTAAATGGGATAGACAGACCCATATTATAGAAATAACAATGCATTCGAATTTTTCAAATTAACGTATTAAATGTATAAATGCAGTCTAGGGTGGAATAACGTTATACCTGGCGTTTTTTTTCTTTGACTTTCAAAATGGAACAGTTATAGTAAAATTCATGTACGTTTTTAATACTATTGTCAAGTATTAAACTGGTAGGAGACTGGAACTTGGAGCTTAGATGATTTTAAATTACATTTTAATTTTTTTAACTTGTTGTGCGCTATTTATTTACTGAAACACCAAAGATGTTTATTAGTTTTATTAAAGCGAAGCAAAGCAAAACAATTTACGACTACATTATGGCGAATAACATACAAGTCTTAATAAATAAAAATAAAGTAATTAAATCAGTAAATTTAGAGAGTTTTCTCTAAAGAAGTGTGGCTCCCTTAAAACTCACCTACGACGCTATTTCAAGTAAGTTCAAGAGAAGCAATTTCCGCTTTACAGTGAATTTAGGCCAAAAGAGAAATAAACAATTTTAAACTTAAATTAACATGCCAAGATCACTTACTCACTGGCTAAAAACTGCTCTGATTCTGAGATTTAGTTTTTACATTATTTAGAGAGACTTGGAGTGACCAAACGGGCAGAGGTTATTTTTACACTTGAATACGTTAAACAACTCCACTGAGTAAGTGTATCTTTAAGTTTTTATAATGTTTTGTAACCCCTCACAAAATAAAGAACGGTTCCTATTTGTGTGTCAGGAATTATTAACATTAAGAGAAAAGCTTCCAAAATGTACTATTCAAAATGGAACCCTTTCTTCAATCAATTACAAACATTTATCTACTAACTCCTCCTACGAAGCTAGAAATATTCTTGTTCTATGTATTACACCTATTTTTTAAATAAACTTATCACCCATTATGAGTCTTAACTTCCCAGCAAAGTATTAGATGAGTAATCTATCCTGAAAATACCAATCCATAGCCGATACTATGACGTCTCTTTTGTTAAACGCGTTGGCCAACATGTGATTTAAAAATTCTTTAATTCCGAAAACGGCTTTTCCTCACGAACGTTGGCTAGAGTTATGAACGTTTCCGTACCGTATATTTGCATGTACACGACAAATATACACACTGAACACTACAATCTGTTGCTCTTCAATCAGCTCAAACCCGTCACGAGATTATTGTTACAGAATCTGACTTCGATGCCATTATTATGTGTATTTCTGTTTTACGCTTTTGCCTTCACATATCTCTTTCCATACCTTAGAGATCCGCGTGTCTTCTCTGCATTCTTTTAATATCACAGAGCTCTGTACTCGGTTGTTTACGTGTTAAATATTAATTGAAGTATTGTTGTATTTGGTATTTTTGGAGATCTTTTTGCTATTATTTTGTGCATAGACTTTCTGGTTATAAATTGTTGGATTGTGTGTATCTGTAAAGTGATTTTTTTATGAAAAGCAAGTAAATAGATTATTTATTTGGTAACTAACTACTACAGAAACACCAGTCCGGTTCTGACCATAACCAATCCTGAAGTTTTGTAAAATAAATATTACTAGAAATGACGTGTGTCTTCGATGGCCATTAAAAGCTTAGGTGAAATACACTCTAAGCTCGGCTACTGAACGAAGATGTACCAAAGATTGGTTTTCCCGATTTAAGTTTTAAGATGAGGAAATCAAAGTATTAAAAAAACCCTTTGTAACATAAAATTACGTAATTTACCCCAGCATAGACTATTTTTATTTACTCCCAATTATTCCATAGCTTAAACATTTATTACATGTCAAACAACGTTTAAATCTGTCGCTATCCAATAATAACAAATGTTTACTTGTTTAATTAAATTCTACTGGCGACACTATGTGACATCGCGCAGATTTAATTTTAAATTATCTATTTTTCAAGGTTTAAATATTGAGTAAAATTGTTAATTTTTCATTAAAAACATTATCACCGTAAAAATGTATATGGTTAGGTTAGCACTACCGCCTGATTAATATAGGTACAGTCATACATATCAGATGAGAGATCATCAGATCTACAGTGTGTCCAAAAAAGTATGCAACATATGTAAAAGTTTTTTATTACCGATTTCTCAGAAAATTTTATTCTTGATAAAAGTTGGTGCATGCCTTGAAACTATAAATGCATATTTCACATTTCACCTGCGTCTAATAGTAAAGAAGCAAATGCTATTTTTTCGAAATTGCATTAAGAATAAAGTACCTTAGTTATTAGAAAAACAGCAACATTTTATGTGGAAATGTTATTGCAAATTAAAAACATAGCCCAAATACGAAATTTGAGTTACGTGTCTCAATTTTTATTTTTTCTAATCTCTAATTTCCCCTAAACGGTACGCCTCTGGTCGATTTTTCGTTTACGCAATTTTAATATATTTATCAAATAACTTAAACGTGGGTTTATAATAAAAATGCATTAAGTAGTTGCGAACTTTTAAAAACTTTTCAATGAACCGGGTCGGTTTAGATATAAGCGTGTTGCACGCCTACTTAATCACATTTTAACCAACTTCTGTTCGAAACTAAATTATAATAAAATTCAACCCTATTCATAGTACTGGAAATTACTACTAATTTATTTGTCATTTTCACCCAGTACGCTAAAGTCCAAAAACCTACTTTAAAAAAATGCATATAAAATTAGAGATTAGAAAAAAAAATAAAAATTGAGACACGTAACTCAAATTTCGTATTTGGACTATGTTCTTAATTTGCAATAACATTTCCATATAAAATTTTGTTGTATTTCTAATAACTAAGGTACTTTACTCTTAATGCAATTTCGAAAAAATAGCATTTGCTCCCTTACTATTAGCCGCGGGTGAAATGTGAAATATGCATTTATAGTTTCAAGGCATGCACCAACTTTTATCAAGAATAAAATTTTCTGAGAAACCGGTAATAAAAAACTTTTACATATGTTGCATACTTTTTTGGACACACTGTATACTGGTAAATTATTCTTGACGCAATACGAATTGCAACGGTGACTATTTTGTCTATCAAACCAAACTGTAACATATTGTTAGTAGAGATATAATATGATACCAGTAATTATTGCGCATTTTTATCATGACTATAAGTCCTCGAAGTAATTAATTATATTATATAACGATCAGAGCTACATTTTAATTAATTTAGCGCACTTACACTTTAAATTCCATATTGTAACATAGTCACAAACAACACCTCTACGGATTTTGTTCGGAGATACAATCAGCCACCCCGACTAGATAATGTACGCAATTTACCCAGGAGCACTGGACAAATTTTTAACGAATAATTGATGAAAGACTGTGCGATTGTTCTTGCTCGTCCCCTTAAAACCCCATTTACTTTAAACTTGTACCGGGTGTCCCACTAAGAATGGCTCTCGGCCGTATATCAGAAAGTGTTAGTTGTATGGCTTGCAGAAATTTTTTTATGGGAGAAGTTGCTTTTAAAATACCGATGAAATTGAAACATTTTACGTATTGTGAGAACAGTTGAAGTTTTGATAGGTATATTATACGATATAACATCCTCTAGAATAGATAGTGTGAGTTTATGAATAAACTGATTTGTTTTTCATGTTTGATTTTATCGTTGACAATAACATCCATCGCTTCGTCGTGTCGTTCAGAATCTCAGCCCCGGTTTCCCTCCGTTAATTTAAGGGTTGCTACTAAAATGTTTAAGGTTAGTCCCAATTATGTTATCTGAGTTTTGGAAGTTTTAACCAGTGCGAATTTACATACTGTACATGGATGAAACTAACTTAAGAGAAATGTTTAACAACATTGTCTAGTCGAAGATAAATCTTAAGAAAATAGTAAACTATTATCTTGAAGTTTGCGTTAGCCCGTTGGCTAATTATTAAAAATCGATAATTTATCTATTAGCTTTTTTAATACCAAATCTTCGGTATAGTGGCGACTCACGGTGTTAAAAAATGGTGAAAAGCTAGGTATAGTGCGAACAAACAATGACTAAAAAACCGTGTAACAAAACGTCTCTCCTATCCTCATCTGTCCAACGACTGAATGGAGTTTCCAACAAATTACAAACTATGTCATTCATTGGGCTCATTTTTAAAACACACAACTAAGTAGCTACGTACACTAATGAATTTACTGAAAAATAAAAACAAAAACTTTTTAATCACACAGTAAATCACGTAAAAACGATATCTATAACCGTAAGTTTCGCGAAGCCTCAAAATAAATACCTTAAGGTTAGGCGGACCAATGCTAAAACAATGGTGCATACGGCTGATCTATTTTTAAATTGCCCTTCATCATAATGCAAATTGTTACATGCTGTTTGCGTGACTGACTTCACGTAATCATAGCAGCGGTGAATATCAAAGTAATGTTGGGGGCTGGGTGTTTACGTGCTTTGAGCTAACAGACGGCGATCGGCTGGGGAGGGCCAAAATGCACGAGTGTTTATAATTTATTGGCCATCGGAGTTAACCGTGGCCCTATTATGCATAGCAACATTCGGATTAAATTAATAATATTAATTCGAACATATTTTTAGTAGTAAAATGGTAGCTGTATTGGTACATTATTATTTAATATTA
Organism: Polydrusus cervinus; assembly: GCA_935413205.1. NCBI lineage: Eukaryota > Metazoa > Arthropoda > Insecta > Coleoptera > Curculionidae > Polydrusus > Polydrusus cervinus. Next base: position 25,863,855 of record OW284518.1, read on the forward strand.
TCGAAAAATTTTCCTACTGATGTTATATTTGTTTTTGGTGAAGAGCCCCTTCACCTACTTCACTTGACGAGCCGCCACTGCTTCGGTAAAAAACAAAATGGAAATACTAATAGATTTTTTTTTACGACACGCTTTAAAGGAGGATAAAAATACTTCCAGTTTTAACAGATCCTTTTACTAAATAACGACAATGGCAGCTGGTGCATAAGCGTTGCAGTGTTGCAGAGCTCCCAAAAAAAAATAACAAATAGCATTCGCGATTCGCGTTGTAAATGATAAAAAACTGCAGGCGACGCAAGTAAAGTCGACCAGTGAAATATCCTAACATTTCACTCTATCGTCGGGTTATTATTTATATATTTATCTAGGCTACTCGGACGTGCTCTGCGAGCTCCTTGAAACATCCGCGCGATACTCCGCTTTCACTATGTCTAGGGACAGAAAATGGGTTTATTTTACATACTTCTAATTTTTAATAAACATTTTCTTACAGTGTAATAGTACCTAAATTTAATGCAGACTGGGTATATTTATAACTATACCTAAAACACTGTTTAATTCCAATGTTAATCTTCCTCAGCATTAACTAGAAAATGTAAATGAGGTTAATTTATGTGCTAAACGTTTTATAGTCGACTATAATTTTAGCATGTTTCTGGCGATTTGTCAGTTATATGAAAGCCGGAGAAGCTATATGCATATTATACACGATGTCCAGAAATTCCGAACAAATTTCAAGTAGAGATTCCATACCACCGTATGGTTTTATAATGTGTTGCTTTTTAAATTAAAAAAATTACATTTGGATATCGCATATTATACTAAGTAAAGTAACCAACTAAATAATATTACCTCCTGCGTGTATATTTTTAGTTGTTTGAACTCAGGGTGCCATTCTGAGTACAACCTTGCCGAACTTGTTTTGTAGGTACTCTTATACACCTAATTTATTGAAACTGGCGAGGTATTACACCTAAAATATGATATGGCCATCGAAACAATATACTGGATGATTCCTAAGTTGATACTTCTTTTTTAGTACTATATAGAAGGCATTGAAATAAACAACATTTCAAATACCTTTTTTTTAACTCAAAAATAAGGTACTTACATTCATTTATTACACTATGGATCAAATACGGTTCTGCCTAACTTGCCCGTTGAATAACATTAAGAAAACTTCTGGATGTAGAATGAGCGCGCAAGGGAAAGCGTTTTACGTATAATCTCGAAGAAGCAGCCACACTTTGACGAGACTCACCGTAAATTAGCACCATATTTACTAGTTCATTGTTTTCAAATTTTACCATTTTCACGTGCCACCAATTTAAAATTAACTTGCTTCAGAAAAACACACCGCATCGTATTGCCATATAACTCACCACCGACCCGTAAATTACATGACTAATAAGATATTAGATAAACAACATAAAGTATGGCAGGCTACGGTTTAATGACCATGCCCGCCCTTATTTTTTTTACTTCTGTATCTCGCCTATTTTTAAGTTTTTTGGAAAAAGGTATTTGATAATGTTATTTAAAGAAGTATTAACTTAGGAATCACCCTGTATTATTAACTATAAACAGCTATTATTATTGTCCAAGAATCCAGTTTAAATCATGGGAAGAGTAGCGACGAGGAATTTAAGATGGGGGGGCTATAATAGCATAGCTGTCTAAACCATGGTTAATAAAAAAAAGTTTCACACATTTATAGTGTAAATAATTATTAAAATGTATACAGGCCGTTTAAGATAAGGATGCACTCTACAGGGATCTCCGAAACCGTATAAGATACAGAGATGATTAAATTTAAGAAAAGTTCCGCCCAACTAAATTCTAGAACTTTGTGTTTTCAAATATAAAGACCTTAGAATTCTCCCGAAGATATTTGGGCAAAAACGAAATTTTGCGATTTCTTTTCAATATTTTTTTGAGGCTATTTGAAAAGATATGATTACTCATTTTTCAACTCTACAAAATGGAGAAATAAAATTTTTAATCCGACGTTTCGTTTTTTTTAAACCATCATCAAATATGCTTGTTTAAATAGTCGGTAAATTTTATGTCAATTCTTTTCCTTAAATTTGATAGATATAAGAATAAAAATTGTAGATATAAGTATATTTTGTCTTACATTATTTTCTCGTTAACCGATAACAATAGTATTTATCGGGTATAGTTCTAACTTGTTCCTTGTAAATTTAGAATACAAATTATAACTTGTAATATAATTGACGTCCTATACAGTTACATCCAAATTATTATGAATTTGGTTTATGGCAAATATGTAGAACGTTGACCAGTTACATTTAATTATTGTCGAGAAATGAGTAACGATGAAATACTGTTATCACGTTTATTTGGATACTACTATACGTTATTGGGTACATTTAATATATTTTAGAAAAACATTAATCTCTGTGTGCGGTTGCTCAATATCAAAATTGAAAACAATAGTATTTCACGTATTAAGTGTGGTAAATTAGTTTGTACAAAAAGAGTGGATATGATGTCTATATCACACAAGAAAGTTAATTGAGCACGACGCCGTAGGCGGAGTGCTTAAACTTTCAAGTGCGATATAGACAATCCACTCAAGTTGAACAGTATATTTTTTCTAAGACCAAAATTACAAACCTTATGCTAAAAAATGTAAAAAAAAAGTTTGCAGGTTGATGGGCTCGAACTCACGACCATTGAATCCATAGTAAAACGCTCTACCGTCTCGACTATCGAAGTGTTTAGTTAATTATGGTAAAACCAACTGAATAATGATGCTACATGAAATTAATTTTCTATGCACATTCAGCAGGTTGCATTATTGATAAATCTATTATAAAAGCGTATAGATTTTGTTATATTGAACGAATTAATAACATATTGTACCATATACATTTAAATTATATAATTTAGTGCCTTGAAAGCAAAGGCGAAGCCTCAGTAAAAATAATGTACTGTACTGTGATTGGTCTTGGTCAGTACTTTTTAAAACAACATGTAAATTTGGCTTCTCTGTAATTGACTACTGTGATTGGTCAGTTTCTTAACCTAACTAGGATTGTTATTAAATTTTGCCGCACAGTTAACTGAAATTGCCTACTTTACCCACCATTTAAGTGTAAAGGAAACAGCAAATTTCCATGTGGGAGTAGAAAAAAGCATATTACGCACATATGGAAAAATTGCGAACGAGCCTCTTAGCGGCGAGTGCGGTAATTACATGAGTGCGTAATTGCTTTACAACACGTAATACGTATTATACTTTTTACGATTCTTACTAATAAATTAAAGATCGGTTTATAATTTTTGGTAGGGCTATTCGATTCCTTACCAGGGCCAATATTCTTACGTTGAAATATAATGATATTTAATTTTTAAGGGATGCTGTAGAATTTTTTACATTTTAGAACGACCGACATCCGACCGGGGGGGGGGGGGGGCTGAATGGGCGTAAGCAGGACATTTTTTTTTTAAGAAAGGGACAGTTGGGACTACATGTATTTCATGATATTGTACCTAGGAAAGAAGACGGAAAAGCGCCGCAGGCGAAACATTTTCGGGGCCACGCCCAAAGTTCGTTTAAAATTCACCTAACTACTAACAAATTTCATCAAAATTATTTTTGTAAATGTTTTTTCTTACTTTTTTTCTGATTTTCCTAGCTGGCTTTTTATTAAAATTTTTTTTTTTTTATATTTGTAAACAATATGAATATTAGTGTCAATCCAAAATTTTAACATAAGACGTATGTATGACTCTAACACGCGATTTTCGGGCTCGATTTTTCATAATTAAAAATAAGTAAATATCGCTCTCCACGCGAAAATTGATGAATTTTCAGAAATCATGTATTTTTGGAGCGTAAGTCTAGGAGCAGTTTTTGGTGCAAATTCTTAGGTTTTGAAATACTTTTGCTTAAGTGCCGTTTTGTATATTCATAATAAAGCATTCTCGATTCTTCCCGCACTTTTTTTTTATTATAAATCATCACACTTCTTCAATAAAAAATGTTTCAATTAAAATGTTTACTATAATTTTTTTCTTTAAAAATAAATACCTAATTATTTTTTGTTTTTCTTGTAAAAATAATTTATTGCATTGGGTTATATTTTTGCTGATTTAAAATAGCTCTAAAAAAGGGAAAACAAAATAGACAGGGGCAGGACAGGACTCTACCCGTATGACGAAATTATTTAAATAATTTTATTTTATTAAACTTATCAAATAACGTGCAGACATTTTTAACACTTATTTTTTTCTATTTCAAAATCTTTTTTACCAGGGCTCAATATTTTTTTACCAGGGCTTCGCCCTGGCCAGCCCTCCTCTGGCTACGGCCCTGACTCCACATTAAAAAATTACCATTTACCTCGATTTAAATAGCTTTCATAAAATTGTGCAAAAAACATCTAGGATTTAGCCCGAGGTCCAGTTTAAATCGAAGAAGTGTCAAAAATGGTCATTTTATTAATGTGGGATTGACAGCAAAGTTCTCCTGGTCATAACTTAATATAATATAATACAACAAAACAAATTTTGACCAAGTTGATTACTCTTAAATTGAACTTTTCTCGTAATCCCATATTGTAATTATTGTAAATAGACCATTTTGACATTTTTACTATTTTAGAATAATTATTCTTCAGTTTAAACTTAGGTTTGAGGGGACTTAATAAAATTGGGTCTAAGAGCTTGTAATTATGTTTATTCCGCATATGCATTAATGATCCCTTAAGGGAGAAATCGTTTTGCTTCGAACCCGCATGGATATAATTAGTTAATGGAAGCAAAACTAATAAGTCATGCAAATGGAAGTAATTTTGCGCCTGCTGGTGGTCGTGTGTCCATTAGTGTGCCAGTTTAATTAATACGAAGCGAATTTTAAAAAAATGTCACACAAACAACCATTTATTTTCGTGAAATCGGACTCGATCTGAAAGTAAATATATACAACTAAAAAAAAACTTGCGTTATTGAACCTTTAAACTAGTTCATCAACATTAATCAACCAAACCTACACATTTTAGTTGTGAGTCTGATAACAAGAAAATTCTATATATCTAAAATATATTTTAAACGTTTTTGTTGTTCGTGTTTTTAAACTACACCTTTTAGTTTTCACAACTGGAAAGTTAAATAATTTTGTGTAGGTATTATATTTTTTATCGCATCATTGAAGAATAAGTCATTTTTATATGATATCTTTATTAATAATTATTATACGTACTAAAACCTACATAACACCTTAGTTACTCATAATACATTAGTTACCATAATTTAATACGTTAGTTACGAAAGCAGAATACGTTAGATACCAAATAATATTAGAACTATTTTTCATGAACATGTAAAACAATATTTTGACAGTTTTCAAAATTGATGGATACACCTTTGTCTTTAACGTCCACGATCTTAGGTATGCCCTCTGAAGACTGATTAATGACCGAGCAAGCACTCCTTTCGATTTCGTGCGGTTCCCCAGTGCTTAATCCACTGCCGGAAACATCGCCGATTTGAATTTTGCGAGCAATGGAAACTTTCTTGGTCCCACTTTCTTCTAAATACCCTCTAGCAACCTTCGCCGATTCCCATCCACCAAGTTCTTGTAGGTCTAATATATCTCCTCCAGCAAGAACATTTACCGAAGATCTTCTAACGCAGTGACCAATATACAAATTAGGATTTGCAAGTGAGAGATACTTAGCTATTTTTTAAGGTATTTTAGAGAAGAAGTGAATGCCGCAGGGCTGTACCGTACATTTCCCTTTTCTATATGATACAAAAAATCTTTGGTGAGTGACATGGTCTGGCCTTAACATTGCGTACTTTTTAAATAAAACCACAGTATTGACTTCGCCGTCAAATATCACAGCGAAAATACGTTTCTTGTGGGTTTTTGAGTCGGGAATAGTAACAATCAGCTTGTCCTCTAAAACGTCAACATCTTCCGTGGTCATCTTCGCTAATTCATTAGTTCGACAGGCTTCTCCAATTTCAATTAAAAAAGCCACTTTCATCATTAAAAACTTCTCGTCTGAGGCAGAACACACAAATTCGTTGACTTGTTCTCTTGTAAATACTTTTGATTTTTTTGCTCCATATCCAACATTTTTCTCCTTGATAAAACGTATTAAAGCGCCGTATTTGTCGATTTCCACTCTTTTCTTCAGTTCTAAAGTCGCTCGTAACATGGAATATTTCGGCCATAAGGAAGCAGAGTATTCCTCAGAGAGTTTTGCGATATACGCCAGCAATACCGTTTCTTCTGCACCTTGAACATGTACTTTGTTGCGCCACTCACAAAACTGCCTGTATTCTTTTTCATAATGGATTTTAGATTTGTCCGGAAGCAAGTTCAACCTTATAATGTTGGCTGCAGCTAATATATCGTCAGGAATATCAAAATCTTGCATGATTTTAATGATGACTTTTTGAAATATCAAAATGAAATGACATAAAACCTTGTTTTTATTTTCGCATCGCCGTTGTCAATGATACGATAAAGCTTTAAATATAACCCGATTATTAGCGATTTAACACCGTCTCGGACATTGCGGGTGACTCGGCTGTTGCCTCGTCACCTAATAATGTCCTCGACTATTATAAATCGCATAATAATCTCGTTAAGTCCTCGACTATTATAAATCGTATAATAATCTCGTTATATTAATAGCTATTATGTTCCGATTGTTCGATATTAAAAAAAATTGTTTTCTTCTTAGTGTACAATTTAGTTTATCTAAGTTAGATACCCTATACATGTAATAGATTTAATAATCAAATTTCCATTGACAAGACTAGTTTCTATTGAATTTATTTATTTATTTATTTATTTATTTATTTATTTATTTATTTATTTATTTATTTATTTATTTATTTATACATTTTGTCATTGTCTCCAGAGCTATGTCACAAAAACTTACTTTTCCAGGGAAGTAAATAGTATACTGCATAACAAGTGATGAAAGTGATACTTTTCAAACGAGGAGATATTTAGCACGAGGCATCAACCAAGTGAGGAAAAAATATTTTAACACTAGTGTTGAAAAACAATATATTAACACTAGTGTTAAAATTAGCATATTTAGGATTATGTTCCACTTAATAGGTATCTTGTTTCATAGTTTCTTAATAGGCTTTTCCTTTATTTGTAGTTTAATTTTTTCATTTTTTTATATTTTATATATTATAGGAAATACTAAGCCTGGATTGACTTCTAGATTAACCAGAATGAAAAATTTTAAATTTAATCAAGGAAAGATGTATTAAACATAAATTTAAAAATTCACCCAACAAGGAAAATTTTAATTCAAAATAATTCTATAAATTATTTAATGTTTTTATAAAAAAAGTCAAATACTCCTGATGCGATTTGAATCCATGACCTTGCGTTCTGTAGGCTAAAGCTCTATTCTCTACGCTATCGCTACCGATAAACATTTGTTGTTTAATACATGGCACTTTCTTCAGCGCTATTTGTTTTTTCTCGTAATAGATTTTCCAGTATATTATTAACATTTTTTTAATTTCACATGGCGTATTTCCACACTCTAATTCTGAATCACACGACAAATACATGATAAATAAGTTAAACACTTTACAATTACTGCTTTCTAAAATTTGTTCTTTTTAATAAATAGGGGTTGTCTGTCAAATTGGCACCATATGTTTAAATTAAATAGAGTACCTAGTATTTTAACACTAGTGTTGAAATATATACACGTATGTGATATACGGTGCTTTCTAGGCAAATTAACCGTGCTTTTTTCTCATTTTCATAGGTGGTCGTAGGAAAACGTAATTACCGCCCCCAAATCAGTATCAATAAAGAGTCGTTATCAAGCAGCGAGTAGAAAAACATATTTTGTCCACGACTATTGTATAATATGTTCATTATATATGTGTTTGCTCAATAATAATACCCATTATTCACTAGTGAATAATGAACTCATAATTCACTAGTGAATAATGAAATCAACAGGTAATGCGATTTGAAATCAAAAAATATCATTGGTCGTTTTCCCTGTAAGGTCCATCCATAATACGATTTTGTGTGTATGATGAAAAATTCAAGCATGCCATGAAATGTCAAGTCGAAGCGCTTTGTAATTTTATTTTGAAACGTCAAAATATAGTTCAACTTATCAACCTTAAAGTTAAGAATTGTATTAAAAGAACTTTCAAAATGATTAGAGATAGTGAAGATGAGATGTGTTATACCCCACCAGATATACAGGAAGCAGCAAAAATAGCAAGTTTAAGTTTATTACCATAAAAACGAATTTACCCCCAAATTTACAATATTAGACGATTATTACCTAATTCGCAAGAAGTATATCAGCCTTTGTTCATCTTTCGTCACATCTAATATTTTTTTTCAATTATCAAAATGGCAAAGGTACCTTACAAAGAATAGGATTTAATAAATTTACACAATTGGGGAAACAACTAGCAACATTTCTGCAATTACCCACTCCAGAGAAATATTCTGGTCACAGTTTTCGCAGATCTTCAGCCACTATACTTGGAGACGCAGGGGGGGATATAACTGCATTGAAAAATCACAGTGGATGGAAATCCACGGCGGTAGCAGAAGGATATATTGATGACTCAATGAAAAATAAAATGAAAACAGTCAAAAAAATATCAGACGGGATCCAGAAAAATCCTTTTGGTCAGCCGTATATACGCAATGAGGCAGTATCTATATATACATCTTCATCTACATCTACTACAACGAATAACCAAGATGTTAATGTAAAATTAAATTCGATTCCTACAGTTAACTTGACACATTGTGTGAATACAAATATTACTATTCATTTTTCTAAATAAATAAAGATGTTTAGTAATTCTGGCTACAATTATTATTGGATAGTCGTGGACAAAGTATAGTATTCTACTCGCATATAATGGCTTTTATTCACTTGGATAAAATTATGAAACTCGCCTACGGCTCGTGTCATAAACTTTATCCGCGTAAATAATAGCTACCATTTTATGCTTGTTGTATAGTATACTATTAAAAGGGTTGAGAGTAGTTTTAATTAAGGAGGGTTTAAAATAAAAGGTGACCAGACGTCATTCTACATTTATTCAAGCACCAATTTACACTGACATAAATTACTCACATTTCATTATTCTCACTTCAAACTATAAATTTATTAACGCATCATAAAAGGGCTTCTAATGGCCGCACTGAGCACATACCGATAGACTGACATCGATGTTCAATAATTCTCTCGCGTCATATTAAATTAGCTGGCGTCAGCTAATTATCTATGCGGTAACAGGCGAAGCTGGACCTTTTCATAAACTAGTTCACTTCTCGATTGGCAGTTCACTGTGTCGACAAGTCGTTCAGAATCCATCACAAGTATTATGGATTATATTGTGGAACATGGAGAAAGTTTGCGGGTGATTGATTTACACTTTGAAATACATTGGGTTAATATTTAATATAATATTACTTTATGGTTTTGTTAGCATTTTGTTCTACTCCTATATTAGTAAACATTATTTTCCTACGACCACCTACGAAAATGAGAAAAAAAAACGGTTTATTTGGCTAGAAACCGCCGTATTGTAAACGCGTGTTAAAAAAAATATTTCAACACTAGTGTTGAAATACAAGGCACGCTATTTAATTTTAACATATGGTGCCAATTTGACAGACAACCCTTATTTATTAAAAAGAACAAATTTTAGAAAGCAGTAATTGTAAAGTGTTTAACTTATTTATAACGTATTTGTCGAGTAATTCAGAATTGGATTGTGAAAATACCCCATCTGAAATTATAAAAAATGTTAATAATATACTGGAAAATCTATTACCAGAAAAAAACAAATCGTCCTAAAGAGAGTGTCATGTATTAAACAACAAATCTTTATTGGTAGCGATAGCGTAGAGAATAGACCTTTTTCTCACGAAGAATTCTTAGAAGGATATATGGACCAATCAAGGACAACACCACACAGCTATACAGAATTAGAACTAACAGGGAATTACAAGAACTATATAACCAACCAGATATAGTGAAAATAATAAAGTCAGAGAGATTGAGATGGGCCGGCCATGTTAAAAGACAAGATCAACGTGTCGTCAAGCTGGTATGGGAAGATTCCCCGGTAGGAAAGCGGCCGCTGGGAAGACCAAGGATGCGGTGGAAAGACAATATTGCGGCGGATTTACGAAGCCTAAATATCCAGCGACCAGAAGAACTTATGATGGACCGCAGCAAGTGGAGGCAAATTGTAAAGTCAGCGAGGACCCACCCTGGGTTGTAGGCTACAGAGAGAGAGAGAGAGAGATGTTAAATAAGATATTAAAATCCGTATAGTGTGGCACCCCAGTGTGGTACTGCAGCGTGAACTACATTTGAATCTACAAACCCGTAGGAAAAGTGTAGGGATGCGTAAAAACGTTTTCTATACTGGATGTGTTGGCGTACCGTACTTGGTTAATTGTTAGTTCTATGTTTTTATGTCTGATGGCTATCTTTTGCATTGAGTTGATTCCTACAGATGGCGATACTAGATTTTTATCATATATTTACATATTCTTAAAAATATCTTGAAACTTAACTTAACTTTGGCGTCCCTGTGTATCTTAATGCAAAAGATAGATGCACTACTTTGACCATTTGTCGCCTAAACTTTCATTCTATTTTACTTATACTGACACTAAACTCTACCACTTTATGGTATAAGCAACTTTCAGATGATTCGCAAATTAACTTTTCTTGCATTTTTAAATGTTTACCACCACTTGACTAGTAAGAAATGCTACAATTTTCATTTTATATTTTATTCTGAGTAGACACAGAGTCTGTCTATTTAACTTTCAAAACTTTATTCTACCCACAAAAGATCTATCACAAGTAAATCCTTTAGCGGCAACGCCAAATGCACCGAACTGTGTATTACACAAGCAAAAATCACTTAAGTTTCAGTTCAGCTAGTAAATTGCGGTCATAACGCCCCTGGGAAATCAAGAAAAACTCCAAACTACCCGTCCTCGCTCAAACTCTAAATTTTAACCTTTTCTTTTAAGGGGCAGTGTAGTTACAGGAAAAAATATCAGTAGCGTACCGAGAATTAAGTAGTTTACGTTACTCTAAGCGACAATTAAAAAGTATTAAAATACAAAAGAAGACAATTAAATGTAGAAAGAAAGAATATTAAACCAACAATAATAAATAAAACATTTAATGTCCTTATATTTTTAAATTCATATTTTTTACACTTTTTGTCAGTCCGGTCCTGGCAACGAATTACAATATTAATTAAAAACTTTATTTAAAAAAAAGTTATTTATAATAATGACGTAGATACCATGGAAGGACGCATACAGGTTGCATTTGGTAGGAGAAGGAGAAGATCTGTTGAAAGGGCTGTCGCCAAAATTGGAAGAAAAATCGATCGTTTTATTGAGCAAAAAGGCAATCTCTTTGAACATTTAGAAAATTAGGATTTATAATTAGTAAATTTAGATCTACTAGAACATTCTTAGAAACTAAAATAAAATAACTTACTTATGAATATTTTAAATAAAATAAAGTTTTTAATTAATATTGTAATTCGTTGCCAGGACCGGACTGACAAGAAGTGTAAAAAATATTAATTTAAAAAAATAAGCAAGAACAATTCATCATTATGAAAAAGTAATATCGCCATTGCATTTTGAGGGTAGGAGGGTTTAAAAATCGGTTAAAAAAATCCAGGTCCGTATTCAAAAAAGATAAGTTGGTGATGGCCGCTCGGAGACAAAACGGTGGATCTTTAGTTTAGTAACGTCATATTGTAGAGGAGAAAAAGTGGCAATGACAAAGTGTCATTTATTTTTAAATAGCTAGTCAAATGAGCTCAGGAAAAAATAAAAACGATTTTGCAAAATTTCGGTTTTTTTCGAATAATTTTTCGAATAACATCGAAAGTATTCGTAATTTGAAAACTTTTAAAGCGGCAATATAATCAGCACCGAATTACACAACTTTGCCCCTATTTAACTGTTTCTCTAACTCCTATGGTTTCCAAGATTCCAATGCTGGTATGTCGAATTTGTAACACCCTGTATAACCGACTGTACAGTATCCTTAAATAATAACTACGGCATTTCTGTAAATCTGCAGGAAGATTTCACAGTACATCCAGCGAATAGCCGCCCCTGCACATTTACCAGAAAAAAGTTATCCTGCGATCAATAAACGCGATTTAAGAAGTAAAGAAAGTGATTTTCCAGCCACACTAAACGTTTTTTTGTGTGAAACCTTTTTGCAAATGGCTCGGAAACATTCGTCTGGGCAAATAACTCCAAACTCTGACCGAAGCGTATAAAAAATGGACGAAGGAATTGATGAAATAGACTGAGTTAAGTCCTTAATAAATTGTCAAATATTACTTAGGGTTACCATTATCTATTGAACTAAATATATGTATAGGAAAGGAGGATATATTTTATAAATATTTATAAAATTCCATACTTATTATTGTCGCGTCTCAAAATGGTAGGAAACGGGAACGTGTAGTTAGTTAGATAGTTTCAAATTACATTTCAATTTATTTAATTTGTTGTGCGCTATTTATTTACTGAAACACCAGAGATTTTTAATAGGTTTATTAAAGCGAAGTAAAGCAAAGCAAAGCAAAGCAAAGCAAAGCAAAGCAAAGCAAAGCAAAGCAAAGCAAAGCAAAGCAAAGCAAAGCAAAGCAAAGCAAAGCAAAGCAAAGCAAAGCAAAGCAAAGCAAAGCAAAGCAAAGCAAAGCAAAGCAAAGCAAAGCAAAGCAAAGCAAAGCAAAGCAAAGCAAAGCAAAGCAAAGCAAAGCAAAGCAAAGCAAAGCAAAGCAAAGCAAAGCAAAGCAAAGCAAAGCAAAGCAAAGCAAAGCAAAGCAAAGCAAAGCAAAGCAAAGCAAAGCAAAGCAAAGCAAAGCAAAGCAAAGCAAAGCAAAGCAAAGCAAAGCAAAGCAAAGCAAAGCAAAGCAAAGCAAAGCAAAGCAAAGCAAAGCAAAGCAAAGCAAAGCAAAGCAAAGCAAAGCAAAGCAAAGCAAAGCAAAGCAAAGCAAAGCAAAGCAAAGCAAAGCAAAGCAAAGCAAAGCAAAGCAAAGCAAAGCAAAGCAAAGCAAAGCAAAGCAAAGCAAAGCAAAGCAATTGACGATTACATTATGATGAATATCATACAAGTCTTAAAAAATAAAAATAAAGTTATTAAATCAGTAAATTCAAAGAGTTTTCTCTAACGAAGAGTTGTCTCCTTAAAACTCACATACGATAAATAAGTTCAAGAGAAACAATTTCCGTCTAACAGTCAACTCAGGCCAAAAGGTAAATAAACAATTTAACACTTAAATCAACATTACAAAGATCACTTACTCACTGGCTGGAAACTGCTCTGATTCTGAGATTTAGTTTTTACATTATTTAGAAAGACTTGAGTAACTAAACTGGCAGCGGTTATTCTTACACTTGAATACGTTAACAACTCCACTAAGTAAGTGTTTCTTTGAGTTTTTATAATATTTTTAAACCACTACTAAAATAGAGAAGGGGTTCGATTTTGCTGTGTAAGAAATTATTAACATTAGAAGAAAAGCTTCCTAAATGTACTATTCAAAATGGAACCCTTTCTTCAACCAATTCCAAACAGTAATTTATATAAACATTTGTCTACTGACTCCTCCTACGAAGCTAGACATGTTCTTGTCCTTGTTTTATGCACTATTTTTTCACAACACTTATTTATCACCCATTAAGAGTCTTAACTTTACTGCGAAGTATTAGATGAGTAATCCATCCATAAGGGTACCAATCCATATCCGACATCATTTACTACATTTTCATGGAAAATCATCGAGAATTGAATTCAGCCTGATCCTAGAAGGTGTTTTCATGAATGGTATTCAAATTTTGACAATTGATAAGATAAAAAATTTATTTCAAAACTAATGTCTTTGTTTTTTTATGCTTATTTTTGATTTAAAATTATTGAATTAAACAAATATACTGCTTCATTACTATTACTTTTCTGACTTAACATTAATTATTTTGAATGCTAAAAGAGTATTGCACTTGCAGTGTTTTTATTTTTTTGAAAATTACATTACTGGTAAGTGTCCCCAGTCGTTTTCAGGTTAAAGATGTTTGCATAAATTCTTGTCAATAGTTGAGTTAGGTTGCGTCAATCTGACCGTTCCATTCCTAGCTCGATTCTGATGCGTTTTCATGATGTTTAGATCACGATACGATTCCCAAAAATCCAAATAGAAATTAAGATTCAAATTAAATACCCATTTTCATGCAATATTTAATTTGGAAAGTCGATTCAGGTCAATGTGAGTACCTTATGAAAACGTAGTAATTATTTATTTAAACTACAAGTAATAACATTCAATATTAGGGTGGAGTAAAATCAGTGAAGTTATATTTGGCGATTGTTTTCTTTGATTTTGAGAGCAGAATAGTTGCTAAACGATGCTCAGCAGTTGTGTGCAAAACACCGATTTTCTAGATGTAGGTTTTCGGGTGCCCCAAGTGCTTTAAAATATTGAAAACGTAAATAATTAGAAAAAAATTACAGTACCTTTTGTAAAATAGTAACTAATAGAGTAACTATTTTACAAGGGTTACAGGTGGGTAAGGTTACAGTGGCTGGTGGTTACAGGGTTTGGTTCCGATCAAACAGTCTCACGTAGTCCTATTAGATCCGTTGTGATACCACACGTGTTTCGTAGAACTCACCTTCATCAGATGATCTTAGTGTGGAGTACACCACAGAAGAATTTTAACAACTTATTCAAACCAGCCACTACTATTCAGAAACCTAATCTATTGAGAAACGGTTCACCCAGGACAGTGAACCTTCTTCTTGCGAGGTCATGGCATTCGCATAGAAAATGTTGGATACTTTTTTCCTCATCTCTGCAACTTCTGCAGAAGTCGTTAGTGGGTGGTTGAATACGTTCAATATGTCTACCGAAGAGACCATGTCCGGTAACAACCGCGGTAATATTTCTCAGGTCTTTTTGACTGTGCTTCAATAGCTCTGCGATTCTCTTTTTATCAAATATGGGTAACATATTATATTCCTACCATGCTGTAACAGAAAATACCGCCTTGTCAAGAACTTAATTGCTTATCCAATATTATGAAGCCCTTCATACAAGACCTTTCTATATTAATAAACCTTGTGCGGCAATCTATTTGCCCTTAAGCTCTAGTTCTAGTTCAATAATAACTTTAGAATCTCTGCTGTGGAATTCGCATAAACGTCAATATAATATGATGGTCAGCAAAAGCATTCCGTCAAGTTAAATTACCAAGAAAATTGGTTGGGCAACATAAAATATCTGTAGGCCATTTGCGCAGTTTATATTGATAAAGAGACCGATCTTGGCCCAAATTGCTTTGTATTAAAACTTTGTTGATTTAAGGATATTTATACGCTTAACGGGGTAATAAAACGGAAATATATCAGCAAGAGGAGAGGAACTGCAGGATTTTTATATGACACCTGTTATAGTAATAATTTTGATAGAGCTCGCGAGATCGTGGCCCAATCACGTGATTTGAGTGACATGATGGTTAATTTTAGTGTGTTATGTTGGTATTATTTGACGTAAATACCAGAATTGAACTTAGAAATTTTACATTTTTAATATGTAAAATTTATTTTTAAATTAATAATATTCTTTAAGCCATTAATAGTAACTGCTATCATATCAAAGAACAGTGGCGTATTTAGGGGGGGGTCCAAATTTTTCGTCTCCCGCTTTGACTCTTAATTTAAATTTTTAAATAAAGTATTCTTGGCTTAGATTACAAAGGTCTTGCGGAAAACGTTTAGTTTTTAACACGTTCACGGACACTTATATTTTAGTACAAGTATGTGATGTGACACTCTTATATCTCCACCATTTAAAATGGCACAAGAACGTTAAAGGTACCTATGAATTTCTTATGTTATAAACAGTTGATATATGAAAAAAAAACCGAAGCTGCTATAGACGTCGTTGTCACATCGCACATATTTTTCTATATATGTAGTGACACCGACGTCTATACACGTCATTATTTTCATTCCTTTTGTGACGTGGACTTTTATAGACGTCATGTAATTCAAAATAACACACATAGCATTCAAATACTTTAATAAAAATGATTATAATGTATAATATTATTGATGCCAGGCCTTGAAACATGGTGCTGGGCATAATGGAGGTTTATCAGGGCAGATTTTGCATCGGTACCTGGTTTCCCTTCTCATTTTATTCTTAGTGCATTCCCTGCATTTTAAGAAAAAGCTTGATTTTTTGTGATTTTCTGGAATGGGGATTATTTCCAAACAATGTTGTGCGTTGGAAGGTTGATTTCTTGTACTCCTTATTGGTCCTTGCTTTACTAAGTTCCTTCCATCCGTAATATTTTCTATTTCTAAGAGAGACTGAATAATAGCCTCACGAAACTTAATATAAGGCATTTGCTTGCCTGCTTTTTTATATAGCAAATAGGGGAGTTCAAAATTGCAATGTCCAGAAAATGGAGGATTACTTTCTTATACCAACGGATTGTCTTTCAAGGGCAACTGTAGTAACTGATCATCATGACTACCCAAAAATAAAAAAGCTGGAGTGAATTGGTGTGCTCAATACGACACCTAACCCATATACTATGCTATTTCAACGTCTATAAACGCCATGGCTTTGGAACGGGCGCATTTTGTAGGACGTCTCTAGACGTCGTAAATTAAAGGTGTTACAACACGCACACGAGGCAGCACGTATATAGACGTCTTAGCCCGTGAACGTGTTAAACTTTTCCTTTTAAAGTCCTGTTTTATATACAGATTAAGGTTTCGGACGCATATCTTTTTAGTTAATGATTTATGAAGCAATTTTATAAGAAAACGAGTAAAAGAATAATATTTTATAGTATTTTTCTATTATATACTTGTCTGTTCTGGTTTCCCTTTTTTAGAGCTAATTTAAATCAAAAAAAATATAACCCAATGCAATAAACTATTTAAACAACAAAAATAAAAAACAATTAGGTATTTATTTTTAAAGAGAAAAATTAAAGTAATTTTAACTGAAACATTTTTTATGAAAGAAATGTGATAATTTATAATAAAAAAATAGTGGGGGAAGAAATGAGAATGCTTTATTATGAATATGCAAATCGGCACTTAAGATGAAGTATTTCAAAACCTAAGTATTTGCACCAAAACTGCTCTTAGATCTACACTCATAAAATACATGATTTTTGAAAAAATCATCAATTTTGGAGTGGTGAGCGATGTTTACTTTATTTTTATTCATGAAAAACTGAGCCCGAAAAACGCTGGTTATAGTCATACATATGTCTTATGTTAAAATTTTGGATAGACACCAATATTCATAATTTTCACAAATATAAAAAATGTTTTTTTTTATAAAGGGCCAGCTAGGAATATCAAAAAAAAAAAATCGAAATTTGATAGTACTTAGGTGAATTTTTAACGAACTTTGGGCGTGGCTCCGAAAATGTTTCGCCTGCGCCGCTTTTTCGCCTTCTCCACTAGGTACAATATCATGAAATACATGTAGTCCCGACTGTCCCATTCTCCAGAAAAAAATATCATTCTTACGCCCACTGAGCATATTTTCTGGCTATGCCACTGCCATAGGGTATTAATTATTTATTTATAATTAGATGAGCAAGTAAATCGCCAAATGTTAACAAAAGTGGTGCAAATTTGAAGAAAACATGTACTCGTGGGATAAGTGAATGTAGAAAATTTGTAATATTGGAAATTTCATTTAAGGAAAATTGAAGAACATTAAGATTTCTGTTAGAAAAACTGCATCGTAAGTTAATTGAATAGAAATATGGTTCATGCTTAGTCTGTGGAGGAATCTTAATTGTATCTGGAAAAAGAGAAAAAAACGTGTTAGTTATTAAAATATGAAATCTAAAAATGTTTCTTTATGACAAAACATTTTGGTAGTTATCTCTTATAGCTACACACAAGGTTGGTTGTCATTTGTAAAAGTATTTTATTGTATTCGGCTTTGCATTTGGTTATATTTTTGTTTTAAAATAGTTTAAAATTAGGTGAACATAAAATATTGCCACTTTACTCGTTTTTCCTTTAAAATTGAATCCCAAAAAATTTTATTCGAAGTAAAAACAAATTTTTCAAAAAAAACGGTTTTTAGATTCGTAATCTACGCCCTAAAATACATCGTTCCTGAAAAAAATTATCAATTTTGGCTTGGTGTAGCTATAACAGATAATTACCAACATTTTAATTACATAAAATGAAACGAATTTATTTTTTGTTATTTCTTATTAAATTATAAAAAAATCTGATTGCGGACAGTTTGTAGTATGAGTTTAACACGAAAATTAATTTCGAACAACCGTTTTTCTTAAAATGAGTTTAGTGAGTATGAAATATCTTGTAAATCACCTCATATATACATAATGAAATTAAATATTTTTTATTTTAAAAGTTTAAGTTTAATAATTCTCTTAGATTTATTTTAGTTGAAATCGATTCAAAAAAATAAATAATTACTAAAAAATAGGTTTAAAACTAAAAAAAAAATTAAATAAAAAAGTAAACTGTCCGACGCAGGATTCGAAACCAAGACCATTAGTTCCAAAGTGAAAAACCGTACCACCCCGCCAGGGGACACTTTCAACAAATTGATTCAAATGCCTTACATAACTCTAAACGCTAAATGTGACAAATACTTGTAAAAATAAATTGAAACTCTTTATAATTACCTTATTCTCTTCAGCAATGGCATTAGCAAAGTACTGGCCGAACAATAATTATGGTCCATAATTGTTAGTTAAAATGTGCAACAAAATACGTTTATAAAGCAAAACCTTTTGGGACAAATTAATTTTACTTACTTCCAATTTAATAATAACTCCGATAATCAAATACTAAACAAAACGATTAATTTATTGTCGAAAATTACAAAATCTCACACTAAAACCGATCTAAACATCGTTTAAAACTACGTTTCAATACAAGTCCAAAACTTCCGTTCAAGAAACGTCATTGTCTCCAACCTTCAAACAACTTCTTTCTACTTTCACCCGGATATTTGCTGTTTTCTTAATTAAATATACTTTTACCAACACTATAGAAAATGTACTGTTCAATGCATTATGTTGCAGAGTAGCCTGACATGTGCCCGCCACCGCATAGATAATTAGCCAATGAAAGCTACGTAAGTGGAAATAATTTAACACCTATGCCACTTGATCAAGTGAGTGCTCGTTGCAGTAATTACCGGCCTTTATAGGGCCATATGTATTAAGGGGAATTCAGAAGTGGGATGCATTTATATTTATTAATATTTACGGTCTCGCTCTTGATTGTGTCGATTTAGATTGTTTCATGTATTGTGAGATAAAAGCCTTATTATAAAAATTGCAGCACACGTATTCACTAAAGGGTCCCAAATTTAAAACCGTCCCAAACTGACAGTTCTGGGGTTAAAATGGCAAGTGTCAAAATAAGTCATCTAAGTTTTAAACTGTAAATGTTTTTTTCTCAAATTTATAAGGAAACCCGTATTTTAGTACGTACTGTGTTCTTTAATAGAACTAAACCTGTATTTGCAACAACATTCCGGTCAAATTATTTTTTGGTAAGTCGATTTAATTACAAAAAAATCAAATTGACACAAAAGCATCATATGGGCATATAAAATAATGCCACGGTGAAAACACAACTGTGAGACTATTAATCTAAATATTTTGATGGACTAAATTTTAAACCCCTTAAGTGTGATTGTACAAAGATTTTAAATAATAACTGACTAACCAACTTTGACGGCGATATACAGTATGATTTCTAGTTGATACTTCTTTTTTTAGCTGTGTATAGAAGGAATTAAAATAAACAACATGTTCAAATACCTTTTTTCAAAAAACTTAAAAATAGGCGAGAGAGATACAAAAGTAAAAAATCTATATGTGGGCCTGGTCATCAAAACGTAGCCTATACTTTATGTTGTTTGTCTTATCTCTTATTAGTCGTGCAATTTACGGGTCGGTGGGGAGTTATTTGGCAATACGCTGCGGCGTGTTTTTCTGAAGCAAGTTATTTTTTAACTGGTGATACGTGAAAATGGTAAAATTTGACGGTGAGTGTCGTCAAAGTGCGGCTGCTGCTTCGAGATTATACGCAGAACGCTTTCTCTTGCGGACTTATCCTACACTCAGAAGTTTTCTTAATGTTATTCAACGGGCAAGTTAAGCAGGACTGTATTTGATCCACAGTGTAATAAATGAATGTAAGTACCTTATTTCTTAGTTTAAAAAAAAAGTATTTGAAAATGTTGTCTATTTTAATGCCTTCTATACACAGCTAAAAAAGAAGTATGAACTTAGGAATCACCCTGTATATGACATGGGCAGTAATATTTTTCTCACAATTACAGTGGCCTGATTATTTAATTTTAAATTTACTAATTAGGCAGCTTCAATTGTGAGTAAATAATGCCTGTCAATGTTACAATCAAACTTACTTGCTGCGCACGTGTCAATTAGACCCGGCTTGGCCCGCGCAGGAATTTTGCGACGCGGCCTAGTCCGCCCGTCAACCAAAACCGAACAGCCCGGCAGGCGCGGAAGGTCTGTCAGGCTCGGTAGACCCGATATGCTCTGCAGGCCTGTAAAAAATTATTAATGTCCGCATAGCAAATTATTTTACACATATTTCTTTAAAAAAACACACAGTGAGTAAGTGATCTTGGTAATGTTAATTTAATTGTTAAATTGTTTATTTCTCTTTTCGACTGTAAAGCGGAAATTGTTTCTCTTAAACTTAAAACAAATAGCGTCGTATGTGAGTTCTAAGGAAACAACTTTTCTTTAGAGAAAACTCTTTAAATTGTGTGATTTAATAACTTAATTTTTATGTCTTAAGACTTGTATGTCCTTCATCATTATGTAATCGTCAATTTCTTTGCTTCGCTTTAATAAAACTAATAAAAATCTTTGGTCTTTCAGTAAGTATGTAGCATTCAATTTTACCAAATTATTTATTATATTAAAATTAGGTAAGTATGAATGCTCCATGGTATTTTAAGTACCTCCAATTTTAGTATTAAATAAGTTTTCTACAGGTAAAGGTTTAAAAGAATTTGAGATTACCTGATGTAGCTTCGATTTTTGTTGAGTTTGTTTTCAGTGGTTTTTTGGGGATAATATGTTACCGTTAATTTTATGGCTCATCTTTATTTTGGATTTCCCTTTGTAGATCATTTCTATTTTCCAATTTCACAGGTCTTGTTTATAGTTAGTATATTTTGGAGGTTGGATTTCTTAGCCTTGCTGCTGTCAATCGTCGAAGAGGAATAATCTGGCGGTACCGGTCGTTCTCCAATAATGCAGTCTTGAAGCTTCGTTAATCGATAAATCTTTCGGGGTGCTAAGCCAACAGTCAAATAATTTATAGTAGGTCGTTCAGAAAATAGTTCTAGCAAGTCGGGAAATGGCTTGATGCCATAAAGTCAGAGTTAAAGAGAGTAGAATGTTGCTAACTTCCAAATGTTACATTATATTTCCATTTCCTGCGGGGTGGCCGCCATCTTGAGGGAAGGATGATTTCACTTTTTCCCGGGAAGTCGAACAGTGTGGAAGCTGTCGAGCTATTCTGACCCATAAAAAGGGAATTTAGTCATATCCTTAAGGATTTTAAGGATTCCTGGTCTTATTCTTCCAGCTTGTTGGTAAGACTTTTTATTTTTTCTAAAAAACCTGAATTTGCAGATTTGAGGTTAGAAAGACCACGTTGGTACTATCACCAGCTTTATGCACAGGTTTTTGAGAACAGCTTCTTTGCACAAGTTATTAAGAACAAGATTTTAAGAACAGCTTCTAAAAGTCATCTTTTAATGATCATCATTTAATTATTGAAAATAATGGTCATGATCAAGTTTTGTGGTTAGCTATCCACTCCGAAGCATGGGACTTCTGAATTGGCTTCTAATGAATAGATCACAACTGTCACCTTTAACTTTGGGACTGGAAAAGGGAGACTTGTATATATGCCTGTATAGAAAGTATTTATGGATGGGTAAAACTAGGATGTCTGTTATTTTGAAGATCCGGGAACACTAAGAGTATCAGGCCAGTTATTTTATTCAATTTTATATAATGTAATACCATCTTGGTAAGTAAACTTCTATTCTAACTTAAATTTAAAATATAAACAGGGTAAGGTCTGATAAAGGTTCTAGAACACTTGGGACATTGTATGCTTACCGTTCAATATACCATTAAATTTATTAAATGCACAATCTTACCAAGTAGTGTAGTGTTAATATTTTTATATAAAATTATCAAGGGCCAAGTCTTTATATCTGATTAACCTCGGATCGATCGTTTATTTAAATAAAAAATATACATTTTGATTTCAAACCAAGTGTTTTATTTTTCTCTAGAAGTGTTTTCAGCTAGGCATCTAGGAAAGACGTCAATAACTTTGGAGCCCAAGAGATTTTCTTGTTTTACTACTCTTGGTGAACTTAATTTAATTTATTAAAAACAAGTGGTGCCCTCTCGGGTTGAAAAAGTGAACCAAGACTATATAGTGAAGAACCCCGGCTCCCGGCATTTGAGCGACCGTATGCAACTTTAGGTGCCACCCTGTCAATAGGGTGCCACAAGTAAATAGCGCACAACAAATTAAATAAATTAAAACCTAATTTCAAATCATCTTAGCTACACGTTCCCGTCGCCTTCCATTTTGATACTAGACAATATCAAAGCACCATTACTGTTTCTAAAAAAAAACTACAACGTTACGCAATTACCAGACTATTAAGTTCTAAAAGGATAATTTGTTGTACATTGTACATATTATATCCAAAAGAGAAGGCCATTTTCGACTTTCATTATTTCTAAACTTGTACTAAGTCATTATGAGACTATTCGAGACTGCGATTCTAAACGTGCACTCGTAAAAAGAGTTCTAAAACAAAAGGGACAAAAAGGAGCGGAGATAATGATCATCTGTAAAGTTTCAGTACAACATAAATGGCGCACGCGGATTGTTTTACAAAAGGGCCTGATTATTTTACGTTAGATTCGCTGCACGTATAAGAACTATTTTTACCGTTTTGGAACGTTTTATTAAATTGTATAGTCGGCCCTTTAAGTAATGCTATGCTGGCGCCGTCTGTATCTCGGTTCGAAAAGTTATTTGAAATGTGAATAGGTGTGATAAACGAGGTATACACTATACAGGCAGTCTTTATACAGGGTGCTACAAATTCGTGTGATCACAAGGGGGTTAATAATTTGGTGAAAGAAAATTGTAAATATTCCGAATACCTTCGGAGATATTCGAGAAAAATCGAAGTTTTTAGTTTTGGTTTTTAAATTTTTGCGCCTCCATTTTTGACTTGAAAAAAAACTCTTTCTCATAGCAGTTTCTTATAATTTACATCAATTTTTTTAAATACTGACCTGGAATTTTAAAGACAGTTTTAGATACTTCTAAGCTTTAGAAATTTAATACAGTTTAAAAGATTTTAAAATAATGGGTTAGAAATGAAAGTAATATAATTTTTTTGGAAAAATAATAGCTTTTTACAGTTATATGTTGAGTCTCACAGCGTGCGGCACAAGGTTGCCAAAAAGCTTATTAAAATTAATTTCGGGGCCCCATTGAGCTTCTAGGCCTTCGGCTCCGGGGACTCTTCAAATCATAATTTTTTTTTCAGTTTGGCTCTAAATGTTTAGGACCGTTATGATATAAAAATATAATTTAAAAATGTGGTATTACTTGACAAAACGTTAACATTTTAAAAACCTTTGAATTGTATTAAATAGAAGCCCTTAAACGGTATCTAAAATTCCAGGTCCGAATTTAAAAAAATTGACTTGAGGTTGGTATCTAAAGAACAAAAAGTCGAATTTGAAAACTGATTACGCCATTTTGTAGAACATTAAGAAAGTGTTTTTGTTTTTTTCCCAAGTCAAAAATGAAGGCGCAAAAAATAAAAAATTGAAATTTCGGTCTTTTTCGGATATTTCCGAAAGTCATCGGAATATTTACAAACTTCTACCATATTAGTAAACCCCAAAATACGCAATATTGTCTCAATTTAACCGTCTACGTATCTCTTACCGATTTCGAAATCCCTTAGTACGCACACAAATTTTTACCACTTTGTATTGTTTTTGGCACAACTAAATATCTTTATTATCTTACTATTATCATTATATCATAAATTGGTATCTTATTATTAATCCGCGAAATATATTCTTTTTAAATCTTCGCGAAAAATAACAAGAATAATTTAACATCCGAGTTGAAAATGATGTATTGTGTTATTTTCTACTTAATAAACAAATAATCAACATTAGGTATAAAACGTCCATTTCGCTTTTTATTTATTTAATATTACCAGATTCTACAGAAACTTCCAATTATCGAATGGGAAATAAAAAAGTTTTAACATAACATAAAGCATTATCAAAAAGAAGAAACATAGATATATTAAAAATAATAATAAAGTTATATGATTATATTATATAATATACATATAATATGTATATATTATAGAATTATTTGTTTAATGGAGGCCACAGTGCAGGCATGTATATCTAGCTGGTTTTGAATTTTGTTGTATTTTTCACATATTTGATGTAATGGAGAAAACTTAAGTGTATTTGTCCTTGGAGTTGGTAGAGCAAAAGTCAGGTAATTACGCGAGGTTGGCCTTGGCACCTGAAAGTGCAAGGATTGTAAAATGTTCCCAGCATCAATTTTCCCGAAAAGTACGTTATGCAGAAAGATAATTTGAGATTTTGTTCGCCGTGTTTCAAGGCTTTCCATTGAAATCTTGCTAAGAGACGATCGTGCGGGAATCCTATTTCAGGATAGATTCCATGTAGCTTAAAACTGGTGTACTTTAAAAAGCGCCTTTGAATCTTTTCCAGTTTATTGATGTGGGTCTGATAGAAAGGACACCAAATAACCGAGGAGTACTCAAGGGGTGACCTAACAAAGCTATTAAATAACAATCTAAGGGTGTCCCAACTCGTAAAATCTCCAGCGTCTCTTATAATAAAGCCCAACAATTTTAAGCTTTCTCCAACAATTTTAGAATAATGTTCACAGAAAGAGAACTTTGAGTCCAGCACAACACCAAGATCACACACAGACTCACACCGTTTTAACATATCCCCATTTATACTATATTCATATACAATGGGATGCATCTTTTTAGTAAAGGTAACAATACTGCACTTAGACACATTCAGCAGCAATTGATTTTTTCTACACCACCTATTCATTTTCTCAAAGTTACTTTGTAATTTCATGCAGTCCCTCTCGTCTCTAATTCTAAGATATAACTTTACATCGTCGGCATAAATTAAATGATCGACGTCTAGAATAAAAAAAAAAGATCGTTAAGAAATATAATGAAAAGTAGGGGTCCTAGATGTGACCCCTGGGGGACACCTGAGGTGGTAGCAAACTCTCTGGAATTATGACCATTGCATTGAATATATTGTACGCGGTTAGTCAAATATGACTCAAAAAATTTAATAAGTCTTTGTGATAGACCAAACGTAGCCAATTTATCGAGACGAATACCATGATCGAGCAGATTAAATGCTTTGGAGCAATCAGTGTAAATGACGTCAGTTTATTCACCCGCATCAAGAGATTCCGCAAGACCCTGAGTAAGACAAACTAGATTTGAGACAGTTGAGCGACCCTTCATAAAACCGTGTTGTTGAGCAGATATGTGAATGCTAATTGAATTATATATATATTCGTGTAAAATAGGCAAGGGCCTGTCGACATATTAAGCACCGGTTCCCGCAGATCACCGAAGTCAAGCGGTGTCGAGCGCGGTTAGTACTTGGGCGGGTGACCGCTTGGGAACACGGCGTGCTCTTGCCTCAGGGAAGAGTGTAAAATGAATCGACACCTAGCCATCCTATTCACGCCGGACAGGCCGGATGAGATCGGATATCTCGTAGGATGAAGGTGCCGTTTCACACTCCCCAATCGGTAGATCACATTTGTGGTCGATGACCGGTTCAAGATGGCCTACGTAGTCGGCGAACCGTAAAAAAAAAAAAAAAAAAAAAAAAAAAATTGTGTAAAATAATTTCAAAAACATTGTAGAAATTATTTATTATACTGATTGGTCTGTAGTCGGTAATGTTACTACGTCCCCTTTTTTAAAAACCGGAGTTATGCGGGATATTTTCCTCAGATCTGGAAATGTAGAAGTTAATAGTGATAAATTAAATAGAATTGCAAGCAGATGAGCAAGAACAATCGCACAGTCTTTCAGCAAGAATGCAGTGATTTTATCTCTCCCTATAGTGGCTGTTTTGGTACAGTAGTGACTACCTGTTCCGTTATTTTATCGACATCTAGGGAACTCTGTGAGGGATTGAAATTAGTCGAATCACTTCCTTTTTTAGAGGAAGCAACAGCTTTTTAAGTTTTTTGTCAATGTTTAATCTTGAAAAGTCAACTATCAAAATCAAAACAAAACAGTTAACTCAAAAACACAAAAGACAGGCCGGCAAAAGCTGTGTAATACCACGCCACGACTAAACTAAAAAATTTGCAGCTCTCTATATATACGTAAATATGCTCTTAAAACTATAGAAGATATTTCGGCCTAGAAACAATTCTCATTTACCATTGGTTGGCTTAAGGCCGAACACTTGTTTTGTGACGTATACCGCCAGTTCTGCAACTAACAGCATACGTAATCGAATTCGTTACATGGCCGCCCCTAAGGCGGACAAGACAAACCACATGACCAACCAACGAAGATGCCGGTGAACGCCAAATATCATGTAAATAAATGTATTATGTGTGTATGTGAGTCACGCAATTTATGGATCGGTCGTCAGTTATTTATTTTGGCAATTCACGGCGCGTTGTGGTTTTCTGAAGCAAATAAATTTTAATAAATTGGTGAAAATGGTAAAATTTAAAAACAATGAACTAATTATGGTGCTAAATTATTGTGAGTGTCGTAAAGTGCGGATGTTTCTTCTCTACACCCAGAAGTTTTCCTAATGTTAATTAACGGGCAAGTTAGGCCGAACCGTATTTGATTTGTAGTGTAATAAATGAATACCATGGAAGAACGCATACAGGTTGCATTTAGTAGGATAAGGAGAAGATCGGTTGAAAGGGCTGTCGCCAAAATTGGAAAAAAAATCGATTGCTGTATTGAGCAGAACGGCAATCTCTTTGAACATTTAGAAAATGAGTATTTATAATTAGTAAATTTAGAATTATTAGAAAATTCTTATAAAATAAATTATATTACTTATGTATAAATGTTTTAAAGAAAATAAAGTTTTTAATTAATATTGTAATTCATTGCCAGGACCGGACTGACAAGAAGTGAAAAAAATATGAATTTAAAAAAATAAGCAAGGACAATTCATCATTATGAGAAAGTAATATCGCCATTACATTTTGAGGGTAAGAGGGTTTAAAAATCGGTTAAAAAAAATCTAGGTCCGTATTTAAAAAAGTTAAGTTGCCGATGGCCGCTCGGCGACGAAACGGCGGATCTTTAGTTTAGTAACGTCATTTTGTAGAGGAGAAAAAGTGGCAATGACAAACTGTCATTTATTTTTAAATAGCTAGTCAAATGAGCTCAGGAAAAATAAAAACGATTTTGCAAAATTTCGGTTGTTTCGAATAAAATCGGATGTATTGAGAATTTGAAAACTTTTAAAGCGGCATTATAATCAGCAACGAATTGCACAACTTTGCCCCCATGGTTTCCGAGATACCAGTGCTGGTATTTGTAACACCCTGTATGCTCCAATAGAAATGATCTATCAGCGAGATTTCAGGTAAAACTAACGAATTTGTAGCATCCTGTAAGTAGTATAAATTTACCCAATATTCAAAACGTAATTTAATTTACTCTCTGCAGTTGAGATGGGATTTAATGTAATACCAAGGTAGGTGCAATTTGGCACCTAAGCTGGTTGATTAAGCCTGTGTTCAGTGTAGCCATTAGTGGTTACTTTGCTATGCTGTATACAAAGTGACACTAATTTATAATGTAATACTATTAATCAAGGGATTTTATACCTTTAAAGACGCTTAAGAATAAACAATTTTTGTAAATTTTTATGGTTTAAGTACATTTTTTTGGTTAAAATAAGATTTAGTTAGGCTCCTACATTTATTTGAATATCTATTATACTTTGACATTATACAGTGTGATCAGTTAAAGGTATGAAACGGCCTTATCTCCGAAACTACTGGGCATAGAAATTCAGAAAAAAAATATAACTAAAGTGGCCATGAGAAAATTCTGGAAATAATTTTTAAGTTCCGCATTTTGCCGCAAGAGGGCGTAATTGAAAAGTAAATTTTAAAATTTACCATATCTCCGAAAATTCCACATTAAGTATTAAGTATATCTTTGATAACACCATTAAAAAGCTTGGACAATTATGCATCATTTTAGTCTTATGCTCATTGGCGTACCGACTTTAATAAGAGGGGGGGGGGGAAGCTGTTGAAAGTGTAATCATTTAAATCACTCACGACTTATCCGATTTTAGCAAGCTAAAGACTCTTTGGAAGAGAAATGTATACACTTTTACCAATCGTATTTAGTTGTCCATAATAGTTCTCAAAAAAAATGCTAGAGGGCGCAATTTGTAATAAGAACACATTTTTTGATTTTACTCCGAAAAAATAAATCATACGGTATAATTATGATACAATAATCGAAAAGTAGATGAAATTTGCTAAAAGAAATATTAAAACCGCAGCTCGATATACTCTATTCGTTTCAGCGTTATCGCCGATAGAATAATTTTTAAAACTTTAAATGAAGAAGCGAATATATATTTTTTAGAAAAAAAGTGGGACGCCACTGATATTTTTTCATGTGGATATTATTTTGGATTAGCCTGGTCAATTCTGCATAAAAATGGTCTCTTGCGTTTTTAACCTCCGGCACACCGTTCTTGATTAAAATAATTAAATTAAATTAGACGGGCGGAAGCATGCCTATTAAGTGAAGGTGGTAATTTCCAACTAATTTTATAAAACAAAATTTTTCATTATCAATATTAATAATAATAAAATAAATAGTAGAGCTAGAAAAAGAAGAAAGTGTCTTTTCCGCCCTTGACGGGTTAAAGTACTTAAATTTAAAGAATTAATTAAAAATGTACAATTTATGATATACCTCCATACAAAATAAAAATTTGAAAAAAAAAGCGCCCAAAGAAACGTAACAAAAACAAAACATGCTCCAATAAAAAGAAAGATAATAGACAAGAGAGGAGAAATCCTTATTGACACGTACGTCGTTTCCATATGAATGAAGCGCCGTCCTACATAAAGGCATATTCTCAGTAAAACTTTCGACTCCTTTATAAAAGATCTCAATCAGGATTTCGGCTTTCAAAAGGGCGCGATCTTTTTATTGAAATGTCCGTCCGTTATTTTGTCACTTTCAATAAATTTTTTCTCTTCATTCTTATGGGTGGGTGTGCTCCGGATTTAGACGAGTTCGGGGCCTTTATTTCTATACATTCCATTTTATTCCGTCTCTGATTCCGATATTTATTTAAGCACATTGTTTAGCCCGCGACAGGACGAGCACAGAAAAACAATTTCCGGGTTACGCTTGATGGAGTAATGAAATACAGTGTGTTACTAACGGGAAATATGAGATGGGACCACGTAAACCCTAGATTTCACTATAAAATATTACACGAGATCGTAATTGTTGGATGAAATCTGTGGACTATGGAACAATAAAACACCTATGGCATATTTAAGAAAGATGTAGAGTAATAAAAGCTCATTATGTATGTAAAGGGACTACAGAGTGACCCAACGAATATTTCAACCACTTTAATAATTTGGCATTGATTTCATTGCAAAATTCTTTACTATCATCAAGTGCAGGTAGTGCCACCCGGATTTAGGTCAATTTATGGGTTTTGCCTATTGTTATCACAAACACTGAAAATGGTGTGATAAAGGCGTGTAGTATTAGGTACACTTATTTTTACATTATACAGAAATTAAATTTAAAAAAATCTTCGTTATCTGAGGAACTATCATCTCCTTGACGTTCGAATTAACGGGTTGATGGCCCGATCAATCAGGTGGTCAAGATACCACATTTTCTCGTCATCTTTAATGACATGATGGACTACTTTTCGCCAGTTCTCTGGTGTCACTTCCTTAATGGCTTGATAAAACAGTAGCTTAACATCTTTCATTTTGAATGTCGCGTTGAGTCTTGCTAAAAATCCTTTTACTTGCGCCCATATAAGTTCTATAGAATTTAGTTCGCAATGATATGGCGGTTCGCAGTACAGTTTCACTAAGTTTTTCAGCTATATCTTTCATGGCATATTTCAAAAAACGATGGTTGTGTAAATTTGCTATTGCTAATAGTTTCTTCTGTATCAAATTATTTTCAAATTCAATACTTTAGGTAGTTAACCAGTCGATAATTTCTTATTTTCTACAAGATGAAGTTGGAGTCTCCTCTATGCGTCGTGAATGATAGTTTGCGTTATGCATAACTACTTCTGAATCAGCTGGAAGATTTTTTATCACCAAAATAGTCCTCAAAAATATTCGAAATCATGTCCTCGTGGTAATCGCCCATATTGAACGACTGAAAGGTGATCAAACCTTCTTTTAAAAATCCCTCTTTGCTTCCATGTGCGCCTATGGCCAAAACCTAAATTGATCCGAACTGGACGGAATTTTCCATTTTATTACTCTAAACCTTTCTAAAATAGACTATAGTACCAGGACACGGAGGTTTACAGGAAATAAATAAGCCGATGAACTTGTAAAAAAGGCTCAGAAAACATACGAGAAACGAAACAACTACATTATTCAATGTGCCGATTTTAAACCTTTCTATCCGTCTTTAAGCGCATAATATGTTGAACCAACAACACTAAGAACCATTGATTTAATTTTGAATATATTTGTTTTTTCAATAATAACTAAGTTTGAATGGCATGAGAGTTTTGGACTTGCAATGTCTTTACTTATTTTGAATCACCATGTTTCAACTGGTAAGTATCTTCAGTTGAAACGTTGTAATTCAGGACAAATAAAGCCAAGCAAGTCCAAAACTCTCTTGCCGTTCAAGAAACATCATTGACGAATTAAAATCATGCTTAAACTTCAATAATACTTTTGGATATTATTTTATGTTATTGCAATAAAGAAAGACCTTTACTTGAGTAAAATATCTGTTAGTTTAATAAATGTTGTCTAATAAACAGGTATATTTTTAGATAATTTAATATAATATATTTTATTAATACAATTGATTTAATATAACTTTTAGTCATGTAATAAAATAACTCTGTCATTCAAAAAATTATATTTTTTTCTTCTAATAAAAGTATCCGGAAATATTTTCCAACGTGGTTTTTATATTTGGAACAAAAGTACTTCAAGAATTGTTGGAATTTATTATTATTAACTTATTAATTTTAATTAATTACTGCTAGTTTTGAGCCTATACAGGGTGGCCCGCTCTAAACGCAGGATTTCATCCTAAACTACTTAAAACTTTTTACTTTTTTTTCAAAAACAGGGTAGTGGGAAGGCATACATCTACAATTTAAAATTATTTCAAATTACACAGGGTGTCCAAAATAGTCAGAGCATATCCAACATCATTTTTTTTTAAGTGGAATATCCTATATATTATATTATTTTTAAATTTCCCATAAAATTTTACGTATATTTTATATAAAATTTTACATGTCTAAAATTAATTGTTTTTGAGATATTGACGTTTAAAATATGGTTTTTTCACATTTTGACAGGCTGTAGCATTGAAACGGCGCTTCTTAAAGAAAAATGGTCTACCAATCGTAGTTTTTTATTCTCTCTACAAAGATAGCAACTTCCGGTTTAACATATTAAATCAAAAACAAGCGTGGTAGGTTTTTTGATAAGATACGCCTATTTGATTTACAATATTTTTAACCTATGGAATGCACCTTAAATAGCTTTATTCACCTGATCAACAAACTTCACTTTAGAGTCTACTAAAATGTCTAGGGACATTGTTACGCTTCGTACTGGCAGTAAAGCACCATCGATTTGTAGTTGAACAATCTTCTCAATACCAGGCATCTTCCGATCTCCAAAAAATACTACAATAATAGTCTATTTCAAAAAGGTGTAGAGTCGTAAAAGCTCATTAGGTATGCAAAGGGACTACAGAGTGACCCAAAGAATATTTAAGCCACTTTCATAATTTGGCATTGATTTTATTGCAAAATTATTTATTGGGTCAATTTATGGGTTTTATCTTTTGTTATCCATTACATTTACATTACATTTACATTATAATTTGGCATTGATTGCATTGCATTATGCATTTATTTTCATCAGGTGCAGGTAGTACCACCCATATGTATGCAAAGGGACTACAGAGTGACCCAATGAATATTCAAGCCACTTTCATAATTTGGCATTGATTTTATTGCAAAATTCTTTTTTTTTCATCAAGTGCAGGTAGTACCACCAGGGTTTGGGTCAATTTATAGATTTTGCCTATTGTTATCCATTCACAAACACTGAAAATAGTGTGACAAAAGCGTGCATTATGTACATAGTATTAGGTACCCTTATTTTTATTAAACATTATAAAAAAATACACAATACAAAAAATACATTATACGAAATTAAATTATAAAACATCATAATCTTCTTCGTCATCTGAGGAACTGCCATCTCCTATTGACGTTATAATTAACGGGTCAACGGTCCGATCGATCAGGTGGTGAAGATTCCACATTTTCTCTTCTTCTTTAACCACATGATGGACTGCCTTTCGCCAGTTCTCTGGCGTCACTTCCTTAATGGCTTGATCAAACAGTAGATTAACGTCCTTTATTTTGAATGTCATGTTGTGTCTCGCAACAAATCCTTGCACTTGCGCCCATATAAGTTCTATAGGATTTAGTTCGCAACGATATGGCGGTGTGCGCAGCACAGTTACACTATGTTTTTTAGTTATATCTTCTACAGCATATTTCATAAAACGATGTTTGTATACATTTGCTATAGCTAATAGTTTCTTCCTTATCAAATGATCTTCTTTTTTTTCTTCGGTTGGTTAGCATGAATAATTTAATACACAAAATTTACCTGCGCCTATGGCCGACACCGAAATTGAGCCGAACTGTACCATTTCCATTTTATTACTTTCTGAAATAGAATACCTATACCGATTTGTTTGGATTTAAAATTAAATTATGCTTTTTGAGCATTCAGAAATGATTTTTTGCGCTGTATAAATTACAAATTTATCGACATGATGCTAATTGGGAAGAAAACTGTGACTTATATGAATAACATCGGCAATATTTAAATAAATTAAGTTAAATAAATAAATATTACATAGGATAGAATACATTAGGAGTTCGCGCTAGCTGTTTAATATCCAAAATACCATCGTACATCAACTGTAAACTGTTATGAATAATTTTGCCCAAATTTAAATATCCCTTAACACGATGTAAACTGGAACTTAAACCGTCGGCTGCCCAAATAAAACACAGTTTAACAGACCGCGCGGGCGGAAACTTGTAATAAATAATCAAATTTACAATGAAGCTTTTGACTGTGAGTTAGCACCGCTTGAAATCTTCCGCGGTATTTCTCTGGTTCCTTAAACAAAATATAAATAAATTATATACCGGGTGTTGCATCGTCGAGCGGGACATAGGAAATCCCATGTAATTTTAAATGGGGTCAATTATTGGCTTCCCTAATTATTTTAGAGAAAAATTCTATTTAGGTCTATTAAAGAGCACTAAAACCCACATTCAAAAGAATAACTTTAGATATTTTTGATGAGCCCGTTTACGGGTTATCGCCGATTTCTTTTTAACTATTTCTCCTTTTTATGGCCCCGTATTTGCGGGCACCAGTCAAGGTAAAAGATGACTGTCAAATAAAGTTGTCATTTTGAAATGTGTGATTTATTGTTATAAAAACTCGTACATCGAAAATATTAAAGGTGTATTTATGAGTACAAATTAATCTGAATAAAACTAAAATAAAGTATCCAGTTACAAGGTTAATTATGACATTTTACATGTTTCAATATTTTACTAATTAATAGGTAGGTACTATTAAATTGTTAGAACTTTAGGATTTAAGAAGAAGCTCAAATATTCCTCCATTGACTGCTAGACAATAACCGAGACGATCATAAAATTCTCTTCTTACATTCGCTAGTTGGTAAACTGAAATTCTATTGCATTCGGCAGAAATAGTATTTTCGTCTCAAATTTCTTGATAGTCCTTTCGACTGTAGATTTTGCAGGTATCGGTCTATTCGGATACAGAGCAACAAACATGTCTGACACATTTTGATAACTATTTCCTTGATATTACCATTTAATCATCAATATTTTTTCTTCATGGCTAATATTTTCGATGTATGAGTTTTTATAACAATAAAGCACACATTTCAAAATGACAACTTTATTTGACAGTCATCTTTTACCTTGATTGGTGCCCGCAAATACGGGGCCATAAAAAGGAGAAATAGTTAAAAAGAAATCGGCGATAACCCGTAAACGGGGTCATCAAAAATATTTAAAGTTATTCTTTTGAATGTGGGTTTTAGTGCTCTTTAATAAACCTAAATAGAATTTTTCTCTAAAATAATTAGGGAAGCCAATAATTGACCCCATTTAAAATTACATGGGATTTCATATGTCCCGCTCGACGATGCAACACCCGCTATAATAAAAACAATTCCAGAACAAAATTTAAACGATCGTCTGAATTGTGATAACAATTATTTAACGCCTAATCACCACAATTTTTTTTTTATCATTTTTCAAATAACGAAGCTTATAAACCAATATTTTACATAAAAAAAATTAAAAAATAATTCTTTCAAAAAGACACACATTAAGCTACGTTTATAGAAGCGCCAAAATAGGGAGGACAAATTGTATCTTTTCTTTTAAGATATAACGATTATTATACAGGGTGATTCCTAAGTTGATACTTCTTTTTTAGCTGTGTATAGAAGGCATTAAAATAAACAACATTTTTAAATACCTTTTTTTTTTTAAACTCAAAAATAAGGTACTTACATTCATTTATTACACTATGGATCAAATACGGTTCAACTTGCCCGTTGAATAACATTAAGAAAACTTCTGGGTGTAGGATGAGTCCGCAAGGGTAAGCGCTCTGCGTATACTCTCGAAGCAGCAGCCGCACTTTGACGACACTCACCGTAAATTAGCACCATATCTACTATTGTTTTCAAATTTACCATTTTCACGTGTCACCAATTTAAAATTAACTTGCTTCAGAAAAACACACCGCAGCGGATTGCCAAATAACAAAACTGACCACCTACCCGTAAATTGCATGACTAATAAGAGATAAGACAAACAACATAAGGTATAGCAGACTACGGGTTGATGACCAGGTCCGCACTTAGGGTTTATACTTCTGTATCTCGCCTATTTTTAAGTTAAAAAAGAAGATATTTGAAAATGTTGTTTATTTTAATGCCTTCTATACACAGCTAAAAAAAAATATCAACTTATTAATCACCCTGTATAACTTGTATTTTAATAATTTTTTAGAACTCTGTTTTAATTGTGGTATTCGCCCTTATACAAATGTCTCCCTGAGGATGTACGCTTTTATATATTAATCAAAAATAACCAAACCCAGCAATTAATCAATACCAAACAAAGTTTTATACCCTTTTTAATTATTTACACAGATTTGGCTGTCGTGCAACAAAAACTTTATTATGGCAAAACATGGTCATAAATTCTAAACTTTTCCGGCGACGAGTATTATGACACACATTTAAATTGCTGTTACAACAACTCTTATTTCTCAAACACTCCCGAACACTCTGGAGACCTACGGCCTCGTCCAGGGCCGCACGCATACAATTTTAATTAAATTTAGAGAAATGGAAAAAAATACATTTCAACAAATAAAGTAGGGGAGTTTAGTGTCCGTAAGGGTAAAATAGAAAAAAAATTTTTTTAGCGGCATGCGGACAAATTAGTGCATCTATGTTGTGCATTACAGGACACAGGGACGCCAAAGGTAATGGGTTCCCTGGGGCACAGGTAGACAATGACAGGCTGTTTCGTCCTCGCTTGGATTCATCAGAAAGCTAAAACCTGTAAGCAATTCCCAATACAGCAAAAATATGCTTTTAAGATATTTAAAAAAATAAATATATGATGAAAACCTAGTTTCGCCATCTGTAGGAATCAACTCAATGCAGAAGATAGCCATCAGACGTAAAAACATATAAATAACCAATAAACCAAGTACGTTAGGCCAACACATCCAGTATAGGAAACGTTCTTGCGCATCCCTACACTTTTTCTACGGGTTTGTAGATTCAAATATAGATCGCGCTGCAGTAGCCCACTGGGGTGCCGCACTATCCGTAATACAATGCCGTGTTTAAAAAATAGTAGTAGAGTTTAGTGTCCGTATAAGTAAAATAGAAATAAAGTTTTTAGCGGCAGGCTGTTTCACAGGTGACTCTCTATAAGGCAAAGTATGCGTTCCTCGCACTAAAAACTCCCAACTCTCGCGATATAACCCTCAAAGCATAGCACCCACGAGCTGTTCTAGTATTTAAATTCGCTATGTGATGTTCAAACCTCAATTTATCGTCAATATAAAGCCCCAGAAATTTGCTCATTGCTGAATTATTCACTCTTTAACCTTCTGGTCCTATACTGTGAATGTGGCATTTAAAAGTGAGTAGGTTCGTTTTAGAAACATTAAGTGACAAATAATTTGAGTCGCACCATTCCTTAATCTTCAGCATATCACAATTAATGTCACCCTCCAACTGGGTCACATCAGAACCCTGCCAAAGAATCGTGGTATCATCCGCAAATATTGTAAATCTACCAGATATATCTAGCTTCGCTAAATCATTAATATACAATAAAAACAGTAACCGCCCCAGAACAGAGCCCTGCGGTACTCCCGATGAAACTCTAATTATTTTTGATTCCCTTCCATTAAAGTAAACCGTCTGATATCTGTCCGAAAGATAAGACTTAAACCAAGCCAGTGCAGTGACCCTAAAGCCGTAAACTTCAAGCTTCTCCAACAATATCCCATGATCCACACAATCAAAGGCTTTTGACAGATCACAGAACACCGCTGCGGCAACGTCTCCATCGTTTAGTCTTTGATATAGATGTTCCAAAAATGAAAAAATAGCGTCGTTAGTATTCCTATCTGTTTGAAACCCAAACTGAGCCACGTTCAGTATACTGTGTTTAGATAGAAAATCTATTATGCGTTTCTTCACAATCTTCTCAATGATTTTAGATATGGTAGGCAATAATGATATTGGTCTAAAATTTGATGGCGATTCATTATCACCCCTTTTAGATAAAGGAATAACTTGTGCAATTTTCAAGCATAGAGGAAAACTACCCATCTCAAAAGACATGTTTATAGCCTCTGCAAGTGCCCGAAGCGCAGACTCTGGGAGCATCAGTAGCGTTTTCAAAGAAATACTGTCCCAACCAGACGTCACCTTATTTTTCAAATCGGAGAATATTTTCCTTATCTCCTCAATGCTCGTAGGGCAAAAATAGAAAGAATCACTTACAGAAACATCATTGAGGTATTCCAGAGCATCCCTCTGAGGATTAACACCATTTGATAGACCAGAAGCAACACCACAGTAAAAATAATTCATTGCATCGGAAGTTAGCTCTGAGTCCACGGTGTCTTGTCTCCTTCCACTTAGCTCATTGACAATATTCCATGTTTCTTTTTGTTTGGTATTAGCGTTATTTATTCGATTATTAAAGTATAGAGGTTTAGCATTGTCAATGCACTTGCGGTACGTGCTGCGATACTTTCTTCCATACTTTATTCCATGAAACCAGGCTGATCAAGAGAATATTTGCGAATATAGTGCAAAGAACGTATATTTTGAGAAGAAATTCTTAACCCCCTAGGAAACCATGGTTTGCTCTTTTATTGTATTATTAATCTATCCGGGAATGCATTATTAAAATGTTTTAATAAAACGTTATGAAAACTCGTGATAGGGTCGGCAGAAAAAATAACTCTATTCCAACCTTCATCAACACATAACTGAGAGAACCTTCTATAATTACTTCCACTGTAAATTTTCCCTCGCCTTTTCACCATTCTAGACCTAGACTTAGGGCACACTGTTTTAATTTTTGACAGAATAGCCTCATGATCTGATAGACCTGCATTCAACACTGAGCACACAACATGGTCTCCGCCGGATAAAACCAAAGAATACGCGTTGTTCCGATTCCACGTTAAAAACTGTAGGTCCCATCTTCTGATAAGAACCAGATGATCAACGAACACAGACACAGTAAGTCTTTCGGTTGCAGTTAATGGCAACTATCAACGCTTCCAGTCACCAACCAACTCTCCTGTTAGATTATTAACATGTTATAGTTTATTGCATATAAGACTAGGGTTGCCAATTTGCCAGAAATTCTTTGTTTTGACGGAAATTATGTGCCTTGCCAGGAATTCTTTTTTTTTTTAATTTCGCTATTTTTGTGGTTTCTAGGGGATAAGGTTGTTATTCAGTACTGCAGAGTATTAAATTATGAACAATTTATGAGATACAATGAGACAAATATGGAGGATGATATACAATTTCAATACAAAAATGTTTACAATTTAGTAGCCTACTATTGAATACCAACTTTTTTCCCTAAAGGCTACAGAAACGCCTCCCACTCCTCGAGCGGCACCCTCCCAAAATCACAGCAAAGCTATATGACATATGTGAGGACCGAGGCCCACCACCCTGGCAAATTTAATCTTTCTTTGACCTTTTGCGAGACAGCCCCCTTGTTTTGTACCCAGTGCCTGGCCTTTATGTTTAACGCACAACAATATATGTTCTTTACGGCTGACCCTGGCCATAGTATTCTATTATCCTTACCATGGTGTGGTGCAAATAAATGCACGTCATAAATAATTTCAAAATTCTCAATTAATAAAGGAAGGGAATGCCGACAAAGAAATAGCTCAACATTAATATTAAGAAATGGACTACCCGAAAAGCCTTATTACCTGGTGTCGGAAATATTAATGACGGCCTTTATCCAAGGTATCATTTTTCTCATGTCTGGTGTTAATCGTGGTCGGGTACATTTCTTAGTGATATTTTTTACTTTAAATAAAATATACG
Source organism: Polydrusus cervinus (assembly GCA_935413205.1). Lineage (NCBI taxonomy): Eukaryota > Metazoa > Arthropoda > Insecta > Coleoptera > Curculionidae > Polydrusus > Polydrusus cervinus. Next base: position 25,903,116 of record OW284518.1, read on the forward strand.
TTTTATTCATAATAATCCGAATACAATAAGGATACGAAACGGGAAAAGGCTTTCTTACTAATTTTTGACTTTAGTGTCAGTGTATAAAGCATTGCATTCTCGATGTAAAAGAGTGAGTGAGACCGAATCTCTTGCCGATTCATTTGGGGACATTGACGGATATCGGTGCGGGGACGTCTTTGAGGGGAGCCTAACCTTGAGTAGAGACCCCCATGTTAGCGGCCAGAACTAAATAATTTGAGGTTAGTTTTGTTTGTCAAATTGTGACAAGGCGTTGATATCCGTTTACGATACACATCGGGATGTTAATTAATTAAGGTTAGTATTATGAAAGACGTTGACATCGCTTTGTTTACTTGATCGTGTTAAAGACAATTATTAAAAGAATTATTAGTTTATTTTCCATTTTTACTCTTTAAATAATAGTTTAGAAAAGTATCTTTACTTTTCTGGGAATGTGTAGGAACATGTTTAGGATGTTCTGCACAAAATGTGCCATATGTGATGTGGTCAAAAATGTTTCTTCTTTGATTCTTCTGTAAGGTACATCCAGCGTCTGTGTGCAGGTCGGATTGCACTATTTTGCAACGACTGAAGTGTTTTACTAATTGACTTGTTGACTAGGGTGCGTCCTACTTGTAATCTTTATGTGGTGACCTTATTACCTTACGCCCTGATAATGGCCTTGTAGGCCGAAACGCGTAGGTGGTAATTTAATATATTTATTTGTAAGAAGGAAGATAGGGCTTTTTGTTCCTAACCCCACTTTGTATAAAATGGCTAAATTATAAACCTAAGATAGGGACATGAAAGACATTTTTGCGTCTTGTATTGAGAGCGGGCCACCCTGTATAAAAGTAGGTCTAATAAGAAAAATATAACTTACAGTTCTATAAAATTACCTTACCTAATTAAATATGACTAACACTTCTTGAAAAATGACACCACATAAATGAATATGACTTACACTTCAATAAAAATCACTACTACTTAAAGGTATATGACCTACATTTCTTAAAAATTGACTTTACATAAAGGAATATGACTTACACTTTAATAAAAATTACCACTACTTAATGGTATATTATGACTTACTTTTCTTAAAAAATGACTTTATCTGGGGGCAGGTTGTAAATGGGCTGAACAAAAGTTAAGGGTAGGATCTACCACCACTTTTATTGACGAGAAATACTTATTATAACACCGATTAAATTACAACATCTTAAAATTTGATATTATCGAAAGATTCCATTAAGCCTTTGACCATGGACCCTTGAGTGATCCCAAATTTAACTCAGTCTGACATCTCAATCTTCCTTAGCTCACCGTACTCGTGTTAACCGATGTTATTTCATTAAAAAAAATCCAGTTCCCAATGCCCGGTGCTTTAATAAAAGCCAGATATAAATAAGTCTAAACGGATGGTTCTGTTCCAGACAGGAACATTATCGAAGCTAAGGTAGATACTTAGCTGTTTTGTAAACTCGTGAAGTAGGGGGGCATATTTGTGATGCAAAACCAAAATATAGTTAAACTAAACAATTTAAATTTTTGTTAGAAGGTATTTCTATAATTTTATAGGTTTAAAATTGTACTTAAAATATGTAACATTAAAGACTATTTACATTAACATTTGCCAATTTATTGTATAGATAAATGAAATTGAAAGAATTTTTTTTGGATGTTATATTCCTTGACGATCTGGCAAGAGTGCTTAGACAGATCTCTATTGGTAGGTTGTTGGTATAAAGTCTGTCAAATAAGCAGAAAAGTCCGAAGCTATGATTTTACCACAAAAATAATTAACAACCTACCATTTGGTCACCAAAGGTAAGATTACTTCACCAAACAAATAAAATACCAATATTTTTAAGGTCATAAGGTTACAGGATTCCCTAAGATCATGTCCTCGTATAATTTAGCGATTTCGTGTCAAAATTTCATTTTCCTTGTTAATTGAGAATTTTCGGATTATTTACGATGTGGATTTGTTTGCGGCCCGTTTTGACGATGATTTCCCGGGCGTTTGAGAAATGCGAGTTGTTAAAACAATGATTAAAATGTGTGTCAACAAACTATTGCCGGAAAGTTGGCAATTTATAATAGACTCTCGCTAAAATCAGTTATTAATAATAAAGTTTTGTGAAATGTAATATATTTAAAAAATGCGAGAAATAGTATTACATAACAAGTGATCAAAATGATAATTTTCAGGAGATATTTAGCGGCGTCAGCCGAGTGAGGAAACTATTCGAGTTTTTGAATAATCACTTTCACACAAGTAATGTACACTATTTTTCCTACGACCACAAAGAATTATTAAAAGATATTTGATTTGTGAAAAAAAAATTTCAACACTAATGTTGAAATTAGCATACTTAGGATTATGTTCCACTTAATATCTGGTTTCATAGTTTGTCAATATTTTATATATCATAGGAAGAACTAATCTTGGATTGACTTCTAGATTAACCACAATAAAAAATTTTTAATTTAATTAAAGAAAGATTCATTAAACATAAATTTAAAAAATCCACCCAACAAAGATTTCAATTCAAAATAATTCTATAAATTATTCATTGTTTTTATAAAAAAAGTCAAATACTCCTGATGGGATTTGAACATGTGACCTTGCGATCTGCAAGCGAGAGCTCTATTCTCAACGCTATGGCTACCGATAAGATTTGTTGTTAAATATATGACACTCTCTTCAGCCCGATTTGTTTTTTCTGGAAATGGACTTTTCAGTATATTATTAACAATTTTTATAATTTCAGATGGCGCATGTTCACACTCTAATTCTGAATCACTCGACAAATACATGATAAATAAGTTAACCACTTTACAATTACTGCTTTCTAAAATTTGTTCTTTTTAATAAATAGTGGTGGTCTGTCAAATTGGCACCATATGTTTAAATTAAATAGTGTGCATTGTATTTCAACACTAGTGTCGGTATATTTTTTTCAACACGCGTGTGATATACGGCGCTTTCTAGCCAAATTAATCGTGCTTTTTTTCATGTTTAGAGGTGGTCGTAGGAAGATTAATTTATCGATCCACCTGGAAGAATTAGTTAAATTATGTTATAAACGACTAAGCTAAGAAAACCCAGGCAGCAGTCTTCTCCAAAAAGATTAACATTGCAGAACCGGATATAGTCATGGCAGGACACGCAATTCCCCTGGCACCGTCTATTAATTTGCTGGGGGTCAATCTGGGAGGTAATATGTCTTGGCATGATCACGTTGCGGCAATTGCAAAGGCAGCTGCACAGAAACTTGGTGTACTTTGCCGCACCAAAAGGTTGTACACACCTCATCAACTTTTGACACTCTACAAAGCCCAGATTCGACCATCATTAGAATATTGCTCTCATGTCTGGAGCTCCGCACCCAAGCACACCCTTCGGCTACTGGATTCCATTCAAAGGAGAGCCGTTCGTCTGATCGGCGACCCTGAGCTGACCAAGACCCTCGATAGCCTGGAGCATCGAAGACAGGTTGGTGATTTGGCTCTCTTTTACAGATATTTCCATGGCAGGTGTTCGACTGACATTGCCCACTTGATTCCACCTAGAGCAATGCAAAACAGAAATACACGGCGAACCACTGCCGCTCATCCATATGTTGTTCAGCTTAGTACTCCTCGAACTTCATTGTTCAAGAATTCTTTCATCTGGAGAACGTCATCTTTGTGGAATGGTCTTCCTGAGGTCGTGTTTCCCAATGAATACAATCTTCAACGTTTCAAGACCAACGTTAATCGCTTTTTTCGCACTCGCACCGCTCCCAGAGCGCCTTAAGGGATTTTTCCTACAGTGCAGGTGTTTTATCATAAAATAAAAATAAAAATTGGCAGATAAAGCGTTCATAAATAGTGTTACAATTTCCTTTTTTTTTATATTATCTTCTGGGACTAGTTTTACTAATAAATAAGAAAACTCTAAAAAGAGAGACACCCGTCTAAAGTATACGACAAATAACAATATTAAATTTCCTTAACACTTAAATACCCGTTTTCTGCTTGAATTCTTGAGTTTCAGCAATCTCATAAATAACAAAATTTAAGATTCACGATGACGTTTACCCAACTTTCTAAACCGACTTAGTTGTGGAAGATAAGCCGAAGATAAAAGGAAATTAATTAAATTTTCTTGTTAAAAGAAAAGATATCGTCTTAACAGTTTGCTTTATCCCCAGTGCCAAAAGATTTAAATACAGGGGTAAGTATAAGAATATTAATAATAATAATAGTACAGGTCATGCAATGTAGCTTGAGCCCTGCGATGCGCAGATGATAGAAAAGGAGAGTCGGTGTACGAGAGAGATATCTAATACCGAATTTTAGTAAAGTACAGTCCGCGTAGAAAGTAAAAGTGATATTTGATTAATAAAGCCGTAGTTACTGCTAATCTTGTTTGCTAATTGGTCCTTGTTATGCAAAAATCAACCAACCAACAAAATTATTTTTATAATAATAATTTAAATTATCGGAAATTTTTTCAAAACTAAAACCTAACTATACAATATGTAAATTATATTGTGTTGTGTGCTTGATACAGGTTGTTTTACGCCTTCGTCTGTTTCATCGCTCCAAGCTTTTTGGTGTGTATGTGATGAATGTGTATAGATTCTACGTTTCATCCATATTAACAATTGGCCGTCCTTCTGCACGGAAAACTCCCATTTTCTTTAAAAACTGGATGCGAAGATGCCTTACGTCAGGTTTCTCCATTAAATTTGTTCTATTGGTTTTGATTTTTCTCCAACGAAATCCAATTTCTTTTCTTAAACTGTTCAGGCATCCCTGGTAATTGGTATCATTTTGAAATTTTTTATGAATTTTCGCTAGCGTTGGCACTTGCTTTTCTGTTATATGGAAGTTGTGAATTGTTCTGCGTAAAACACCTTGAAAAGCAACGTCCAAGACTATTTTGCTTTTTCTGTTTTCATGCTTTTTGTTCGCTGGATTCGATATTTTTGGCTACCTGCTTAATTCGTTTAATTGCGCTTAGACTAATCTTTGTTGCGGCTGAAACACGTTCGTGAATCTTTCTGAAGTCCATTGCTGGTCTTCCTGTATCTGCCTCTTGTTGCATAAATTGTATTAAATTATAAACTATTTCACGGCTTTGACCGCTCAATACTCGGTTTAAGACTTTACTTTTAAAAGGCATAATTACAAATAAATACAGTACATAATAACTTTTTTTCCAATGAACGTCCTACTTTTCTGACAGACTGTACAGAAGTGTGCGTTTCAAAGATCATCAGATTAATGAGCTCTCGGATAGCTCCTCCCACCTGTTTACTGCGCACCCAAAAGTCAGAGCTTAAGCTATATTGCACGAGCTGTATATTATTAACCAAGGTTTAGACAGATACTATTATTGACCGAGCGTCGCTACGCTCCTCGGGATTAAAGACGTGAGGGCAATTTCACATTTAAATAAAGGCTTTTGCAAGATCTATAAATTTGCCTTAGACAGATTAGAGGCTCTAATCCAAAATTAATTTTTCTAAATATCATTAATTCATTTTAATTTAAAAATTACATAATAAATATTTGTGTTTTTGCCGTTAAAATAAATATTATCACCTCTCAGGCAGTCACGCAAATAATTATTTATTAAGTTGTTACAAAAATAAATAGTAATTATCATAAAAGCAAAGCACTCTACGATAAATATAAATACTAGGTATTGGAAATTATAATAAATTTTAACATAGCACAGCTTTACCATATTGTTGTTTTTAGGATAATGGTCTTTTTAGTGTGCCATTATAATAATACCAATATTAATTAATAAATAATATATTTATATTTTTTAGGTAAATAATATACAACATTTTAAAAAAATGGGTTTGCTGCAGATGGTTGTAGATTTAATATGATCAATATTTTTATTTTGACTATTTATAGTTTTAATTGTTAGTTTAGATATCCGTTGATTGATCCGTACGCGCTTAAATTTGTCGTGTTAAATTGCTATTCAAATAAGTTAAGATCGGGTTGTTCAAAATTGTTCAAACTCCGCATGTGCACTTACCACACAGCGACCCTAAAAAAGTCTCCCTACAACCCCGTTCTACTCTTATATAAGTAAACATTGTTTTACGTACAGTTCGTTTTAAAGTAAACCCATTCTTAAGGACGACTGTGCGTAAAGAATAAAAACGCACAACTATTCGTTATGATGCCTAGTAACACAATCAATTTAGCCTTGAACCATTCAAATGGAGACATTTATCTTTCTTGCGTTTTGAATGTTTGACAATGACTTTGTCATTATTTGAGATTTGAAGTTTAAATCGATAGTTTATAAATTATAAACCGGTCTTTAATTTATTAGTAAGAGTCGTAGAAAATAGTTATTTACGATATAAGTGTTGTAAAGATTCATATTACAACACGAGATGTTAAAGTTGTCAAACGAGGCGTCAGCCGAGATCAATAAAACATCGAATGTAGTAATATAAATTTACAACAAGAATATTGTACATTTTATCTACTTTCATCTATGAATAAAAATATTTGGCAAAAGGCATTTTTAAAAGTAAAAATGCACCTGCTATTAAGTTTACTAATCAAGTTTTTTATGTTACTTTTCGCATAGTTACTGTTTCGCATGGTTACTGTCGAAACTTTGTCAAACAAATTCAAAAATATAAAAAGCGTTTTTCAAAATGAGCGATTCTGATGGAAGTTTACCCTCTGATATAGAAGCAGCGGCAAACGAAGCGATCTCAAGTTTAGTTCCGACAAAATCCAAGGCGCGGTATGAATTGGAGTATCAGAAGTTTAAAGATTGGTGCTTAGCTAACAAAATAATGGAGGTGTTTGAGAAAATCCTTTTGGGTTATTTTTCCGTAAAGCAACGCTCCCAGAAACCATCTACACTATTGACTCACTACTCAATGTTGAGAACTATGATTTCAGTCAAGAAAAATCAAGATATAATTGTTAATAATAAATCATTCTTCTAAAAAGTGTGGTTTTATTTAACAGCAAACTTTTAATAAAACTGTTTTTTTCATTACAGCACTAGTGCTGTAAAGGCATCTATTACAGCACTAGTGCTGTAATAGATGCCCTTACAAAACGATTTCCAGACCTGTAAAATTCATATTACTAAATGAAAGTAGATAAAGTATTGTACGTATTGCGTGTTGTACGTACTCATTTAATTACCGCACTCGCCGCTACGCAGCTCATTCTCAATTTTTCCACTCGTGAGTAATATGCTTTTTACCACACTTAATACGTAATATACTAGTAACACGCGTAGGATATAAGGCCATTTGTAGACACGTTAATCGTGCTTCTTTTTTCATTTTCATTGGTGTTCGTAGGGAACGATATAATAAAAGGAATTATAAACCAATTACAAAATATTAAACGAAAATAAATTTATTTTTATTCTTCCCTTAACATGGTGGTTGTATGGGTTAGACGTTTCTTTAGCTTAGGAGTTTAATTTAATTACGAAACAAAAAAGTTAACCGGGACAAAGCGCTTTTCATTCTACGGACTGTAAACTAGTAATATTACGTTGTATCATTGTGTTTGTTTCTGGCACTTTCATTTCTTTGGCTTTATCTTGAAGAGTTAATTAATATGTTTTGAACTGGTATTATTCAAGAAAGTGCCAGTTTTACAAAGAGAGTTTAATTATTCGGTTCAAGAGGAAAGAGCGATAATAAATTTGAAATTCTAATAGGCAAGTGTTTTTAGTTGTTTAATCAAAGAAAAATTTAAAATTCTCTGTCAATTAGTTTAATTTTAACTAGTGGGGGTATGTAACTAAGCTTATTGACCATAGCTTTAAGCAGTGGCGTAGTTCGAAAATCTGCTCGGGGGGAGGGGGGGCTCAGTGGGCGTAAGTAGGGCATTCTTCTTTTTGAAGCAAGGGACAGTCGGGACTACAGGTATTTTATGATACTGTACCTAGCTAAGAAGGCGAAAAGGAGCCGCAGGCGAAACGCGAAACAATTCTCGGGGCCACGCTCAAAGTTCGTTTAAAATTCAACTAACCACTATAAAATTTCGAAAATTAAATTATTACCTCTCCTCCTCTGCATAGTTGGATTAAATTTGTTTTTAAATGTTTTTTTTTTAATATTCCTCTTTATTTAAAAAAAAACATTTGTTACATTTGTGAAAAATATGAATATTGGTGTCAATTCAAAATTTTAACATAAGACGTATGTATGACTCTAACCGGCGTTTTTTGGGCTCGGTTTTTTATGATTAAAAATAAAGTAAATATCGCTCACTACGAAAAAATTGATGATTTTTTCAGAAATCATGTATTTTAGGAGTGTAGATCTAAGAGCCGTTTTTGGTGCAAGCATTTGGTTTTGAAATACTGTGCCGTTTTGTATATTCATAATAAAGCATTCTCGTTTCTTCCCGCACTATTTTTTTTATTATAAATTATCACACTTCTTCCATAAAAAATGTTTCAATTAAAATTTTTACTTTAATTTTTCTCTTTAAATATGAATACCTAATTGTTTTTTGTTGTAAAAATATTTTATTGCTCTGGGTTATATTTTTGTTGATTTAAAATAGCTCTAAAAAAGGGAAAACCAAACAGACAAGTATAAAATAGATAAATACTATAATATATTATTATTTTTACTCGTTTTCCTTTAAAATTGCATCATAAATCAATAACTAAAACGATATGCGTCCGAAACCTTAACCTCTATATAAAACAGGACTATTAGAAGGAAAAGTTTAAAAACTAAACGTTTTCTACAAGACCTTTGTAATCTAAGCCAAGAATACAATATTTAAAAACTTAAATTAAAAGTCCAAGCGCGAGACGAAAAATTAGGTTACAATTAGACCCGCGCTCCTAGGCTCGCTGCAGCCCCCCTCCCCCCTCTAAATACGCCACTGCCTTTTAGAACACCCTGTATAGTAATTTTCCATTAGTTAAAACTTAGTTTTTATTTTGACATGATGCTAACTTTCTCATAACTATATTTTTGTTCCCGTCATTATAATTAACTGTCTTGTTGTCGATTCAAAAAGTTTTAATGAGGCCTTTTTTAAATTCCTTTAATTAAAGCGACGTAAAAAACTTTGTTCTTTTATTTTAAGGAAACTTTCTTAATCATAAGACATCGTTTAATTATTCACATTTAGGCAACAATGTAAAACATAACTTGTATTTGCAGCAAATAGGTTTATGAGACTTTTTTAAATTAACAATTTAAACTTTAAATGAACGAAGCATCTTATAAATGGCGTTATGAAGATGACTTCCTTCCTTCTTAAAAATCTATATTTTTTCTTCCGAGGGCCCGTCCGTGCGCTGGATGTACTTAGGTTTGGCCCATTGTCACCTTGTTTGGTTGTTACACCAACTCCGTGATCCCAGTTCCTTGCACTAGTTTGTGTAGGTCAACTGGGAAGAGTGTAAGGATGTCCTCTGGTTCCAGTTTTGGTTGCCGAGTATTTGTTGCCTCTTCCAATCCAGTGACTCGCAATGGCAAACTATGTGCTGTACAGGTTGTCTGTCTTGTCCGCATAATCTGCAGTCAAGGTCTCCATTGTACAGTTGCATTATGTGCAGATGATTCTTGACAGCCATGTGTCCTGTCAGAATTCTTCTAATGTTTTTCAGCTGGTTTCTATTTATTTAAAGTAGTTGTTTCGTAAGTCTTGGGTCTGGATTCCCAATGAAGCTTTTGCTATAGGCTAATCCCCGTCTGTTACTCCAATGGATTTTGTGTTCATTCCTGATCATCGCTTTATAGCATCTCGTGCCGTACATCTTGGCACTCCGAGTGCCGGTTCTGGACCAATGAATGTGTTTGTTGTTGGAGATAACTTCCTTCCTTCTTAAAAATCTATTGAAATATGTTTAATTGTATTGTCGGATATGGATTGGTACCCTTAAGGATAAATTAATCGGTTCATACTTCGCTGTGGTGCTATGACTCTTAATAGGTGTTTCGTCTGATGATAAGAATAGGTGTAGTGAAAAGATAGTGTGTAGAACAAGGACAATGACATTCCTAGTTTTGTAGGAGGAGTTTGTAGACGAAAGTTGATAAAAATAATTGTTTGATTTGGTTGGGATAAAGGGTTCCATTTTGAATACTCCATCCAGGGAAATCCCCTCCTTTAATAAATTTCTGACATAGCAAAAAGGAACCCTTCTCCCATCTGGTAAAGGTTACAAAACATTATAAAAACTCAAACAGACACTTACTCAGTGGAGTTGTTTAAAATTTTCAAGTGTAAGGGTAACCTATGCCCATTTGGTCATTCAAGTAAAGATGTAGAAACACAATCTCAGATCAGAGCAGTTTCCTACCAGTGAGAAAGTGATCTTGATAATGTTTATTTAAATTGTTAAATTATTTATTCCTATTTTGGCCTGAGTTGACTCTAAAGCGGAAGTTGTTTTTATTGAACTTGAACAAATAGAGCCTCGTATGTGAGTTTTAAGGAAACAACTCTTCTTTAGAGAAAACTCTCTAAATTTACTAATTTAAGAACTTTATTTTTATTTCTAAAGACTTCTATCTTATTCATTATTAAGTAATGGTCAATTGCTTTGCTTTGCTTAAATAAAACTATTAAAAATCGTTGGTGTTTTAGTAACTAAATAGGGCACAACCAAATTAAATAAATTAAAACGTAATTTCAAATCATCTAAGCTACACGTTTCCGTCGCCTATCATTTTGATACGCGACAGTATCTCTGACCTTAGTAGGTAACCCTAAACGTACATTTACATACAGGGTGGCCCATTTGTCGGACAAAGTAATAACCATCTGTACTATTAAAGATATCAAAAAAAAGTTTTTATAAAAGTTGTGAGGTATAAAAAAATATATGTTCTAAAATTATTTTTAAACATACAGGATGGTCCAAAAAAGTGGGACAAAAAAAGATACATTTTTTTAAATGGAACACCCTTTATATTTTAGCATTTTTTGTTTTCTTACAAAATTATCCATATGATGCCATATTAGGTGTTTTAATTTTTTGCAACGTTGCCAAACAAAATGCAAAATTCTTAAAATTTTGGAAAAAACATGATAGTAAAAAATTACCTGTATTTCTCAATAAGAGTATCGAAAATCGAAATTTTCTTATAAGCTTTTAAGTTTAGAGATAGAAAAACTGTCTTAAATCTTTAAGTACAGAAAATTTTGTACAGGTTGTTTTCTGGTGACATCCAAATATACAAAATTTTGAAATACAATAACTCTGTTTTTTCAAATGAAACACCCTATATTTGTTGGGCTCGTCTGATAGATATTGTAAGTATCTTTTATTATTGTTAAGTCATACCTATACCTAAATTTACTAGTTTTCGCAATATTTCGATTTTTATGTAAATTTTGGTTAAAAAAACTATAGTTTTTATTTTTCTAGTAAGCCATAACCAGCAAAGTCAAAACAAATGTAATTGAATATAATGTCATATTTAAAATTATTATATATATATCTATAATGTTTGTGAACTTATTTTCAATATCAAGTTGCGTAATAAAAAAGAAGTTTTATTTAATTAAATAAATACGTAGCTAACTATGGTTATCAATTCATTATAATATGACATTATATTCAATTATATTTGTTTTGACTTTGCTGGTCATGGCTTACTAGAAAAATAAAAACAAAAGTTTTTTTTACGAAAATTTAAATAAAAATCGAAATATTGCCAAAACTAGTAAATTTAGGTATAGATATGACTTAACAATAATAAAAGATACTTACAATATCTATCAGACGAGCCTAATAAATATAGGGTGTTTCATTTGCAAAAACAGAGTTATTGTATTTTAAAATTTTGTATATTTGGATGTCAACAGAAAACACCCTGTACAAAATTTTTTTTTCTATCCCAAAACTTAAGAGCTTACAAGAAATTTTCGATGTTTGATACTCTTATTGAGAAATACAGGTAATTTTTTACTATAATGATTTTTCCAAAATTTTAAGAATTTTGCATTTTATTTGGCAACGTTGCAAAAAATTAAAAAACTAAATATGGCATCATATGGATAATTTTGTAAGGAAACCGAAAATGCTAAAATATATAGGATGTTCCATTTAAAAAAATGTATATTTTTATTGTCCTACTTTTCTGGACCATCCTGTATGTTTAAAAATAATTTTAGAACATATGTTTTTTTATACCTCACAACTTTTATAGAAACTTTTTCTTGATATCTTTAATAGTAGAGACGGTATATTACTTTGTCAGACAAATGGGCCACCCTGTATAATGGGTTTTCTTTCCTTCATTACCATGAATAACTTTTCACCAATAAGTAATTTAGTTATTTATGCTTTTAATAAATAATAGAACAATTAATTGAATTCAAAAAAAACAACTACAAGATGGAAACTTTCGGAACATTTCGCTCAATCTGTAACTGTTTCGTCAAAGTAAAAAAATGTAAAATATCAGATTGCTTATGTTTTATTCATATTCACCTAATATTTTATTCTCAGCAAAATTGAATCCAATTTATCAATAGATCGGGAGGTGCATCGTGGTTGGAAATATAGAAAATCTCATGCAAGTTTTAGACTGTCCAAATATTTTTTCCCCTGTTGACTTTAGAGTGGGGTTGTAGGGAGACATTTTTAGTAAATATAAGGAAAAAACGTCGTATTTCAGTGTATTTGTTTCTTAATACTGATGCCAAGCGCTTTCGGCATTATTTATTCAAGGCCATCATTAGGGCTTAACCCTAAAAGTAAGTAGGAAATATATAAGTTGTAATATAACACAAAGAGATCGAATGTAATAGATGCCCTTACAAAACGATTTCCAGACCTGTAAAATTCATATTACTAAATGAAAGTAGATAAAGTATTGTACGTATTGCGTGTTGTACGTACTCATTTAATTACCGCACTCGCCGCTACGCAGCTCATTCTCAATTTTTCCACTCGTGAGTAATATGCTTTTTACCACACTTAATACGTAATATACTAGTAACACGCGTAGGATATAAGGCCATTTCTAGACACGTTAATCTTGCTTCTTTTTTCATTTTCATTGGTGTTCGTAGGGAACGATATAATAAAAGGAATTATAAACCAATTACAAAATATTAAACGAAAATAAATTTATTTTTATTCTTCCCTTAACATGGTGGTTGTTTGGGTTAGACGTTTCTTTAGCTTAGGAGTTTAATTTAATTACGAAACAAAAAAGTTAACCGGGACAAAGCGCTTTTCATTCTACGGACTGTAAACTAGTAATATTACGTTGTATCATTGTGTTTGTTTCTGGCACTTTCATTTCTTTGGCTTTATCTTGAAGAGTTAATTAATATGTTTTGAACTGGTATTATTCAAGAAAGTGCCAGTTTTACAAAGAGAGTTTAATTATTCGGTTCAAGAGGAAAGAGCGATAATAAATTTGAAATTCTAATAGGCAAGTGTTTTTAGTTGTTTAATCAAAGAAAAATTTAAAATTCGATGTCAATTAGTTTAATTTTAACTAGTGGGGGTATGTAACTAAGCTTATTGACCATAGCATTAAGAAATTTTCGATGTTTGATACTATTATTGAGAAATACAGGTAATTTTTTACTATAATGATTTTTCCAAAATTTTAAGAATTTTGCATTTTATTTGGCAACGTTTTAGTTTTTATTTATGCTTTTAATAAATAATAGAACAATTAATTGAATTCAAAAAAAACAACTACAAGATGGAAACTTTCGGACCATTTCGCTCAATCTGTAACTGTTTCGTCAAAGTAAAAAAATGTAAAATATCAGATTGCTTATGTTTTATTCATATTCACCTAATATTTTATTCTCAGCAAAATTGAATCCAATTTATCAATAGATCGGGAGGTGCATCGTGGTTGGAAATATAGAAAATCTCATGCAAGTTTTAGACTGTCCAAATATTTTTTCCCCTGTTGACTTTAGAGTGGGGTTGTAGGGAGACATTTTTAGTAAACATAAGGAAAAAACGTCGTATTTCAGTGTATTTGTTTCTCATGTGTCGAATAAATCACCGACAAAATGAACTAAGGAGTCTAGAAGATCAACATGATAACTGGATGGTCGCGCGTCTCTGATGAGTCCCAGTAGGACGAAACAACGAAAGAATTGAGATGTTAACGGAAGAAGACAGGGCATACCGTTGTTAGCAGTGAATCTAAACCCTCCCTAAACTGCCATTCCCCACTGACAAGGTGACGGGACAGCGGGTAATAGACGAAGGGGTGCACAGCGTGCAAACCCCGGACGCTCGATGCCGTGGAGAGCTAACAATAAACGAATCGTTTACCGATAGGTACGTCCATCGGGTTTGTGATGGTACCATGGCTAGCCGGTCATTTAATTTGATATTAACATTCCTTGCCTCACTTAAAATGAAATGTGAGGTCATCCTTGTTTCTGATTCTGGGTGCTCATCAGTGATCTGGCTTGGCAATGTGACACGTTCGATGTCCAGTTATCATAATACAAAGAGAGTACTTACTAGTCAAAATAGAGCTTTGGAAGCAATACTTAAACAGTTTTGGCAGTACATAAGACTTTTTTAGGGTCTCTTGTTATGTTGTAGGCTTTTTAAAAATCAACCGATACATTTTACAGTGGATTTAACTGATATTTTGAAATAAAACGAATTATTTTACTTACAATAAAACAAATAATAAAAAAGTTTTTCATATGGTGTAACGAAGTTACATAATTTTTACAGGGTTGTATACGTATCCGTTCTTAACTTTCTTATTTTTCATCGTATGAAGTCCGTTCTTGTTTGTAAATAATTCATTTTAATTGTACTGATTAATTTTCTAAAGTTTTCCGTCGCGAAATACCGGGAAATAGCTTTTCTTAGTTTTCCTTCATTCTCCACTGTTGAGTAGAAGGGGACCATCCCGGCGGAGAGCCTTCCTTAGCGAGATCGTACCGTCTTACAGAGTACGATACTCTCACTCCGCAACCGGTCGACTCTCTTGACTAGCTCCGGACAAATACCGAGACCATCCGGGTTAAAGTAAAAATTAACGGTAAGCAGTAAAATGTAGATTATTAATAGATATTTAAACCGCCGTTCTATACTACACATTCTGGCATTACTGACCGCTTTCTCACTCACACCTACTGACAATATAATGTTTTCTTTCATTCTGACGCGTATACCGGGTTGTTTTATGGTATTCACATACATAAGACCGGGCTGCTCCAGGTCATCTTAGCCGAGTAGCTCTGTCATATTGTTTCTCTCTCATATACACGTATTAAACCGGAATAATTATTTCTCTGTTTCTCTCATACACGACACCGGACTGCTCCAGGTCATCTTAGCCGAGTAGTTCTGTCTCGTTCTGATTCAAGCCATAGTCCAACTATACGATACCGGACTGCTCCAGGTCATCTTAGCCGAGTAGTTCTGTCTCGTTCTGATTCAAGTTACAGTTCAACTATACGACACCGGACTGCTCCAGGTCATCTCAGCCGAGTAGTTCTGTCTCGTTTTAAATTTCAAAGGCTAAATCGTTCATTTGTATCATTCTCATATCACCGGTTACCACCGCCATTACACTCACACACATGACACCGACAATTTCGTATCTCTTTTCCTCTCCCATGCAGAACCGGACTACTCCAGGTCATCTTAGCCGAGTAGCTCTGTTTTGTTTTAATACAACGGGCCGCAAATTCATTTTTATCACCTTTATGCAAGTCCGAGTTGCTGCAGGAACTCTGATTTGCTTAATGTAAATTCAGACCGGGAAAATAGACTATCTGTCCCTCTCATACACACACACCGACACAACATACACAATACCACATACATCACACCGTCCTCCTCTTACTCATACACTTGTAATTTCTATACACTGGTAGATAGCCAGAACGTGTAGGTCCGCGGAATTCATACGCAGGCACGCATGCGTAAGCCGATCTACCATTTAAAAACCGCCACTGAACTGCTAGTCGTATTGTCGTTTATCTCTGAAACTTTTTACCGATACCGCTTGACGTAGTAACATCCGCATTCGCAAGTAGCTTTACCGCGTAAACCTTTTCTTTCAAACATAGGCCGCATCCTTTTCTGATATCTGCAAGTCCGTCACCGTAGTCCGTCCTGACCTTTATCCTATTAATTAAGCTGCGACCGCGCTTGCAGATCTTTGTACTGATTTTATTTCCGCGGGTCTATGTATTACTGTTATTAAGTTGACCGCCGGACCGCTTGCGAACCTGAGGACGCGAATTTTTAATTTAATCAAGCCGTCGGACGTCAAAGCCGGAATCATTTATTTTTAGCCGCGATTAATCAATGATTAAAAGATACATGACCGCAGATAAAGAACGTATACAATCCTCCTCTCTCTGTTATTTCCTTTATTTTTAACTGGTAAGATCATTCATTTTAAACCGATAGTAAATGGGGCACATATTAATGTAAAAGTCTTTGAATACAAAATATTTTAAAACCGATTGTTTTATTATTCCTTCGCACCATACGCAGTTGAACGCCTGGATTATTTTCTCCACTGTCTAAAAGCTACTCGAAGGTAACTGTGGGCCTCTTACCACATTAATCCAAGAGGTGGCGCCCGAGACTCCGTTGGAAAAGTACTTTTCGTCCTATAGTCGCATGCAGCAAATCACGCATAAGCGACGTGAGCAATAGATTAGCTAGATAGATAGATAGGAATTAATACGGATCGCAAAACGCCTTTACAATGGAACTAGAGTTCTGCCGGTCACTGTATATTAAAAACATTGCATTCTCTTGGACCGAATCCTGTCCATGTTGACGAATTTTTAAAAACTTTTTCAAATTGGAATATTGGACGATGTGAGAAAGTTATTTTTATAAAAAAAAAATAATTTTCAATCATTATTATAATACTAAGAACTCAGTCACTTCCGGTGCACGGAAGGGCCCCTCGGAAAAAAAACACGTTTCTTTCGTTAGATCCTAGCTTTACCTACTGATGATATGGTGAAACGCGTCCAAGGATGGATCTGATGAAATAAAGGAAAACCATTATTTAGCAATACTGCCGAAATCGCGGCAGTGGCTTAGAGGTGAGGTACTGGCATTTGACCCAGGCGTTCCGGGCAGGGCCCGCTCTAGCAATAACGCCGCCCTGGGCAAAACAAAAAATTGCCGCCTTTTTCCTAGTCTCGCACATAATTTCGAAAGTGTTTTTTCTAATTTAAAAAAATAAAACACTTGCCAGGTATTTTTAATTAAAAAAAAATATTGAATTTTTTTTTATTGCGTATTTATTGCACATAAATAAATTCTAAATACTAACAAAGTGAAAATTAACAAAAAAACATTAAAATTTTTACGTAATCTAATTGCACATTATAAACATATGTTTAAAAAAATTAAGCCCTTTGCTGCGACGCCGTCATGACCGAAAAAAGCACCGGTGCCGGCGTTGTTCGGCATGCTTTGTCGCGGAATTGCTTTTTTTTTTTTTTTTATGATAAAACACCTGCACTGTAGGAAAAATCCTTTAAGGCGCTCTGGGAGCGGTGCGTGTGCGAAGAAAGCGATTAACGTTGGTCTTGAAACGTTGAAGATTGTATTCATTGGGAAACACGACCTCAGGAAAATCATTCCACAAAGATGACGTTCTCCAGATGAAAGAATTCTTGAACAATGAAGTTCGAGGAGTACTAAGCTGAACAACATATGGATGAGCGGCAGCGGTTCGCCGTGTATTTCTGTTTTGCATTGCTCTAGGTGGAATCAAGTGGGCAATGTCAGTCGAACACCTGCCATGGAAATATCTGTAAAAGAGAGCCAAATCACCAACCTGTCTTCGATGCTCCAGGCTATCGAGGGTCTTGGTCAGCTCGGGGTCGCCGATCAGACGAACGGCTCTCCTTTGAATGGAATCCAGTAGCCGAAGGGTGTGCTTGGGTGCAGAGCTCCAGACATGAGAGCAATATTCTAATGATGGTCGAATCTGGGCTTTGTAGAGTGTCAAAAGTTGATGAGGTGTGTACAACCTTTTGGTGCGCTTGATATTTTAATAATATTAAAAAGAAAAGGGATCGGTTGAACTAGTCACTGTTTAAAAAATAAAACAGCAAAACAAAGGAAATTAATGTTGTTAACTGAGAATTGGAATGGTTCAAACTTCAAATATACGTAGGAACGTAAGTAGGCAAAACGGGGATTTATGATGCTTTTTGGAATTATCATGCCGTTTTTTCAACTTGCCGCCCTGGGCAGGGGCCCAGGTTTTTCCCCCCTAGAGCGGGCCCTGGTTCCGGGTTCGATTCCCGGACTGGGCATACGCATAATAAAAAAAGTATGTCCAAAATTTAGTGGATAAAAGAATGCAGTATGCTACTAGTGATTCCTAATATCGGGACCGAGACGGGCATAAAAAGGATAACTAGTGCATACTCGTGGTTCGGATTCCGCGTTAAGCTGTAGCACATAATATATTCTGTGGCTGTAGGTCCCATCTGGCTGACATTACCCAGACGATAGGGGATACAATGGGCCTTATAAAGGCCTAAGTATACTGGCTCTTCCGCCCGGCGCGGATCCAGAACTTTGTTTTGTGGGGGTCAAATCATATGAAAAGAAAAATTTTTGGGGGTCACGCCCAATGTTCGACAAGAAAAGCGCCGCAGACGAAAAATTTTCGGGGCCACGCCCAAAGTTTGATTAAAATTCACCTACATCATCTACTATCAAATTTCGAAAATTAAATTATTACCTCTCCCCCTTTGCGTGGTTGGATTAAATTTGTTTTTGTAAATGTTTTTTTTTATTCCTAGCTGGCTCTTTATTTAAAAAAAAACATTTTTAAATTTGTGAAAAATATGAATATTGGTGTCAATCCAAAATTTTAACATAAGACCTTATGAATGACTCTAACCAGCATTTGTCGGGTTCGGTTTTTCATGATTAAAAGTAAATTAAATATCGCTCACCACGCCAAAATTGATGATTTTTTCAGAAATCGTGTATTTTAGGAGCGTAGATCTAAGAGCAGTATTTGGTGCAAATGATTAGGTTTTTGTTGTAAAAATATCTTATTGCACTGGTCATGCATGCAGTCCGGCAGCCCCCTTCCCCCCGCCCTAAATACGCCACTGATTTTTCCACTTTCAGGCGTTCTAAATAAAACAAATATATTTTTAAACTCTTAAAAACCAACTAGGAAGAAGTCCGGCAAATCGCGACAGAAGGCTCGTCGGCTCCTGGTTTTTAGTTTTCGGCATTGCTGCCAAAGTAGGCCGAAGGCACATCCGTTCTCTTTGATACTGCCGCTTAACCTCGCCGCCTGCGGAACTGGTGGCGACTCAAAGAGTATTATTAAAATAATTCTAGGAAGCTGTTATTTCTGAAAGTAATTTTTTTATACTTATTTAGGTAGGTATTTATTTTTAAATTCAATGAATAGAAGAAATACACCTTGTTATTTGTTGGTAATGTTGGGATGAATCTTGTCACAAAGCTGGTCAAAACAATAAAAATTTGTTTGTATATCTCTGTTTTGGAAGAAAGGGGGGGAAGGGGGGTCATGACCCATGATCCGCGCTTGTCTTCCGCCAACCCCAGCAAAAAAAAATACCGCCGTAGAATGAAAACCTTCTAAAATCTTAGTACATTATTTTTTTTTCAATCGACCGGAAAACAAGCACTTTCTAGATCATTTTTCGACCGGAAAATATCACTTTGTTGGTCTAGAGCGGAAAGTAATAAAATAGGGACCGGTAAAGTACTTCTCCGGTCCCTCTTTTTTGCTTTTTGCTTCCCATTTAACGAAATAAACCAAACTCATTTATTTATAAGTAATATTAAGTAGACTTCGACATGTTTATATTTTCTTGCTTCCATAGTAACGAACTGTCAGCTACGATATTATGACTGAAAAATAAACATTGTTAAACAAGATAATATTTTTGTGGTTTTATAAAATTGTGTGAAAGACTTTAAATATGGAAATTAATTTGGATTCGGAAGAAAATGACATTCCAGTTGAAATAACTGAGGCAGCTGCTAGAGCTACATACGATTTGTTGCCGCATAAGTCTAGAAAGAGGTATGAAAAAACGTTGAGCGTTTTTAAAAATTGGTGTAGAGAAAAAAATGTAAGGAATGTTTCTGAGGATGTTTTGTTAGCTTATTTTGGTGAAAAATCTGAAAAATTGAAATCATCTACACTGTGGAGCTTGTAGTCAATGATCAAATCTATGTTAAATTTAAAGGAAAACATTGATATAAGCAAATATTATAAACTGATAGCATTCATAAAGAGAAAATCTGTTGGATACATTCCCAAAAAATTGAACATACTTACCAGAGAAGACATTAACAAATTCTTGCTAGATGCTCCTGATAATGATTATCTTTTAATCAAAGTAAGTACTTAAATACATAATATGAGTTTTTTTAAATTTCTTTTTTTATATTTTGTAACAATTAAAAAATTATATTTTTACCATTTCTTATTTTTTTTAGCTTTTACTAATACTGGGTTTGGCTGGGTCGTATCGCCGTGAAGAATTGGCTAATATGACAATTGACGAAGTTAAAGATAATGAATCGATGTTGGCGGTGAAAATTCCAAATACGAAAACAAACCATCCCATGTCATTTATAGTTGTTGACGAACAAAATTTAAATCTATATAGAAAATATATTTCTCCACGACCATTACTGAATGCAATAGGTCCAAAATCATTTTTGATAATAGAATGTAAAAATTCTTGCTCTTGAGTTGGAATATTTATTCTAAAACACTTGCTTCTTATGCGTTTTGCGTGCATTTTCATTCCATAACAAGATACGGAATGAATATTCTGTAATTGATCTAAACGACATAGGTTGCCATGAATTTCGAAACTGTCAATGTCAGCAGACAAATTTTAGTGCAAGTCAAAATATGAGTGAAAAATCGGATGAATCAGATATGGAACTGGATAATACTCCACCTAAAATTACAAATATTGCGAATAGTATTTTTGGTCGTGGAGAAAATATAGTCTACTACTCGGTTAGAATGAAAATTCGATACTTGTGGTTCCTCACGCTCGCTACGCTCACGTTCGGAATCTTCCACTCGGTTCAAATTTTTATTCCAACCTCGTTACAGACAGGGCCCGTTCTAGGGGGCGGCAACCTGGGCCCCTGCCCAGGGCGGCAAGTTGGAAGAGCGGCATAAAAAATCCAAAAAAACACCATAAATCCCCGTTTTGCCTACCTACGTTCCTAGGTATATATGAAGTTTGAACCATTCCAATTCCCAGTTAACAAATTTAATTTCCTTTGTTTTGCCGTGCCGTCTTATTTTTAAGTGACAATTTCGACGGATCCCTTTTCTTTTTAATATTATAATAATATCAAGCAATTCCGCGACAAAGCAAGCCGAACAACGCCGGCACCGGCACCGCAACCGGTACTTTTTTTGGTCATGGCGGCGTCGCAGCAAAGGACAAGCCGGCGAGCGGCGAGGAATAGACAGACAATTTGCTGTTGTGGTAGATATAAAACGAAGAAGAGATGAAAAAGGCGGCAATTTCTTGTTTTGCCCAGGACGGCGTTATTGCTGGAGCGGGCCCTGGTTACAGAATCTACTATTCCGAAACGTCCGTCTAGTGTCCGACATCGCAGGTTATTTCTTTTTTATAATAAAGGAAAATGCTCTATTTAACCAGTAGGTTAGCATTCAGTGGGAAAAGCGCCATCAAAAATAGCAACCTATTTGGGATTACCAAACCCAGAGCAATTTACAGGGCACTGTTTCCAACGTAGTTCGGCGACACTGTTAGTTGAAGTTGGAGGCGATATCCTTAATTTAAAACGACACGGTGGATGGAAATCATCCCATGTTGCCGAAGGCTATATTGAACGCAGTCGCTACAAAATAAGATTGATATAGCCAGCAGAATTCAGGAATCAGGAGGATCAAAAGTGAATATAACATTACAAACATCCGATAAAGATGCATTAAAAAATTTCCCGTCATGTCTACAATTCAATACCCCACAAAATTGTATTTTCAACATAACAATTCAAAAATAGATATTATCAAATAGAATTAAGAACCTACGTACCAAATTGTATTTATTATAATTATTAAACACAATTTTATAGTAAGCCATTATTAACATTTTCTCGTACACCACTGGTGTCTTGTGTCGATTGTAAAAAAAATATTGTACGTCACTCAACCGAAAAGTACGTTAACAGGACTCGCATGCTCCCTGAAAATTGCCTTCTTCTTCCTGTAAAATAGTACTTTCCGGTCTTGTAACGTAAAATACTATTTCGTTTCCGGTATTCTAATTAGTTTCTTCTTTCTGTAGTTTTAATGATGGCTTTTTAGATAAGGTATTTAAAAAAACCTTTGATTAAAGCTTACGAAAAACTTCGTGCTTCCATTAAAAGTAAACTTTCTTAATCATAAAACAGTTCAATTATTTACATTTGGGCACTAATATAAACAAAACTTTTATTTGCTCCAAATAAGTTTGTGAAACTTTTTTTAATTATCAAATTTTAAACGAAGCCAAGATCAATTTGCAGCCGAAATAAAAAATTTAATGACGTTTAATTAAATGCCGAACAAAATTCGCTGGCATTATAGGTGACAAAAATGCGATAAAAATTTAATTAAGAAAATTCTTATTTCTCGTCCAATCAAGCAAGGAATAAACAAATTCTTTTCTTTTCAAATCAAATATTCGTCTCATATATCTTACCTACTTTTATTGATAAAGCTCAGGGACATACTAACCATCAAAAAGCCTAAATAAAATATCGCTATTCCACCTGAACAAGTTCTTTTTATTGGGTCACTGAAATGTAATCTTTAATTTAAAAAAAATCATACTGACAGTGGCGGCTCTTCCTTGAGGTTGCGTGGCCGCGCGCCAGTGGCGTGCATACAATATAGGCAAAACAGCATTGCCTATCCTGGGAATAATAAAAAAAACTCCAACCAAAATTATTTCTTTATATTTAAATTTTCATTCGTGTAATATCCGGCAATATTTCTGCATATGTAGAGGACCAGGACCGAAAAGTTAATCGTATAGCATTGAAGATCATTTCTACTAAAGCATTCGTTGTCAATTAATCGTAAATTCGATCGCTGTATAAGCATCCCGTATAACAGTTTAAGCAGCAGAGATTTTACATTATATTAACTGCTTATGGGAAAGCAAAAGCACTGCTTTTTTACGAGTGGAAGCCAGCGAGAGAGCCGGTAGGCAGTAAGCTAGAAAGAGATCAAATACACGTGACTCGCAACCTGAGCCTCTGTCAGCCATCCACCCGCACTTGTGAAATGCATTGGTGCCAATCTTTCAATTTTGTCGTAGTTTCAAAAAATATTACGCGTTCTCTATATAAAACATGTCCCTATATATTTCAATAATTAGGTTAGTTAAGATCTTGATTTGTAAGTTCATATTCACAATACAAGAGAAAAAAAAAACTTTATTTTGGATTATACAAATTTAAAATTTACTCAAAAATCAATATTTTTTAAAGGTATATTAGAATATAATAAATTAGGGAATGAAATTAAAACATATAACTTATTGAAAAATAGTTATTTACGATATAAGTGTTGTAAAGACTCATATTACAACACGAGATGTTAAAATTGTCAAACGAGGCGTCAGCCGAGTTTAATAAAACATCGAGTGTAGTTATATGAATTTACAATAAGAATATTGTACAAAATTTTATCTACTTTCATCTATGAATAAAAATATTTGGCAAAAGGCATTTTTTAAAATAAAAATGCACCTGTAAAAATGCACCTGCTATTAAGTTTACTAATCAAGTTTTTTATATTACCTTTCGCATAGTTACTGTTTCGCATGGTTAATGTCGAAACTTTGTCAAACAAATTCAAAAATATAAAAAGCGTTTTTCAAAACGAGCGATTCTGATGGAAGTTTACCCTCTGATATAGAAGCAGCGGTAAACGAAGCGATCTCAAGTTTAGTTCTGACAAAATCCAAGGCGCGGTATGAGTTGGAGTATCAGAAGTTTGAAGATTGGTGCAAAGCTAACAAAATAAAGGAGGTGTCTGAGAAAATCCTTTTGGGTTATTTTTCCGTAAAGCAACGCTCCCAGAAACCATCTACATTATGGACTCACTACCCAATGTTGAGAACTATGATTTCAGTCAAGAAAAAAACCGTTTTTTCCATTACAGCACTAGTGCTGTAAAGGCATCAAATGAAAGTTGATAAACAAATTTTAAATAATATAAGTTTAATATTTAGTATTTCTAGGTTATAATTATCAAAAAAGAAGAACATGAAAAAAATTATTATTATTATTATTATTATTATTATTATTATTATTATTATTATTATTATTATTATTATTATTATTATTATTATTATTATTAATAATATTATTATTATTATTATTATTATTATTATTAATATTATTAATTATTAATTATTTTATAATTTGTATTTTTAAAATTATGTTTTTTAAAGAAAATAAATTTTTCACACTCCAAAATGTCTGTGTATCTGTGGGTCCAAATTTACACTTTTGCCTTACCTGTATTTTTTTAATAACAAATAAAGATAATGCAACTGTCAAACTCTTCTATTATTCAATACAATGTTAATAATAAAAATAGATAATTTGGAGCAGGAAAAAAAAATTCCTACGACCACCTATAAAAATGAGAAAAAAAGCACGGTTAACTTGGCTCGAATGCGCCGTATATCAACCCGTGTTGAAAAAAAAAATTTTAACACTATTTAATATAAACATATGGTGCCGATTTCACAGACCAGTTATTGTAAGTGTTTAACTTATTTATTATCATGTATTTGTCGAGTGATTCAGAATTAGAGTGTGAAAATACCCCATCTGAAATTATAAAGAATGTTAATATTATACTGGAAAATCTACTACCAGAAAAAAACATATCACGCTGAAGAAAGTGTTATGTATTAAACAACAAATCTTTATTGGTATCGATAGCGTAAAGAATAGCCAACAGATCGAAATGTCACAGGTTCAAATCCCATCAAGAGTATTTGACTTTTTTTTATAAAAACATTAAATAATTTATAGAATTATTTTAAAACTATTTTGAATTAAAATCTTCCTTGTTGGGTGGATTTTTTAAATTTATGTTTAACGCATCTTTCCTTGATTTAATTTAAAATTTTTCAATTTGGTTAATTTAGAAGTCAATCCAGGATTAGTTCTTCCTATGATAATATATAAAATATAAAAAAATTAAAAATTTTAACTACAATAAAGCAAAGGCCTAGATGTTAAGTGGAACATAATCCTATAGGTATGCTAATTTCAACACTAGGTTTGTAAATTTTTTTTCAACAATAGTGTTGAAATATTTTTTTCACAAATCAAAGGCTTTTTTAATAATTCTTTGTGGTCGTAGGGAAAATAGTGTACATTACTCGTGTGAAAGTGATTATTCTTAAACTCGGAGAATTTCCGAAATATCACCTCGTTTGAAAAGTATCGCTTTCAACACTTGTTATGTAATATACTAGTTCATGCATAATTTCAACTTTATAATTTAAGAAAAATTATGGAAAAACAACAACTTTACTATTAATTTAATTATGTGTTTCATAATTTCCACCTGAAAAAATATTTCTTGGATTTAACCATCCCATTTGAATATAGAGCAGCAAGGAAGCAGATTAAAAAGTTTTTTAATGAGGGAAACATAAAAAAACAAAGCATTGCAGTTGTGCAGAATCCTGTGAAAGGCTTGGGATTCCCACAAAGAGAAAATTACTAAATGTATCTTCTTTGCTTTTAAAAACGTAATTAGGTTTCAGTTTTTATTTGATTAAAGTAGTTTCAACAGCTCTTTAGGCAAAATAGGAAACTTTTTGCTTCAGGTATAGAGCTTTTAAAGAGGGAAGTTTCAACTGGAATTTAAAAAGGTTTAATAGGCGTATATATTCGTACGAACATACAACCATATCTGACCTATTATCAGTTATAAGAAAAGTTTTAAGGACTTCTAGTACAAATTTTATTTGCACTTAATATATGTCTATTATGCTATTATTATGATAATTCACCTCACATTTATGAAACCAATCAGAACGCTAATTTGCATAGCAACCACCTTGGTAACGGTGGTCTTACCCGATAAGACATACCGCTACCTAGATAAGACGGCCTGTAGCTCTTTGTTAAACAAACAGTATTTTGTTTCAAGAAATCAAGTTTAATAAATAAATATCTTAACCCTACAAAATACTACAAAATAAAAGTGACACACAACAGTATTTGAGGTGAATGTACACTATTGTACACTGAGAAAAAGTAATTATAACCATTATAAGAATTCTTAGAATTCCTATGGCCATTATAAGAATATTTATACTATTTGGGACAGCAATACGAGCTAATACCAAATATACACCAGATATTGCTAGAACCAGTGCATAAGGATAAGTAAATTATGTTATACTGTTTATATGACACGAATGGTAACCATGAAGGTTTGTTCCATAGCGACTATAAAACGTACTTTTCTCCACGACCATTACTGAATGCAATAATTCCAAAATCATTTTTGATAATAGAATGTAAAAATTCTCGCTCTTGAGTTGGAATATTTATTCTGAAACACTTGCTTCTTATGCGTTTTGCGTGTACTTTTATTTCATAACAAGCTACGGCATGAATATTCTGTAATTGATCTAAACGACATAGGTTGCTATGAATTTCGAAACTATCAATGTCAGCAGACAAATTTAAGTACAAGTCAAAATCTGAGTGAAAAATCGGATGAATCAGATATGGAACTGGATAATACTCCACCTAAAATTACAAATATTGCGAATAGTATTTTTGGTCGTGGAGAAAATATAGTCTACTCGGTTAGAATGAAAATTCGATACTCGTGGTTCCTCACGCTCGCTACGCTCGCGTTCGGAATCTTCCACTCGGATCAAATTTTTATTTCAACCACGTTACAGAGTCTACTATTATGGGTATACACATTAGTTAAGAGCGATTATACTGTTTATATGACACAAATTATAACCATAAAGGTTCGTTCAATAGCGACTATAGAACGCTTTATATCCAGTAAACACAGTTCAAAAAGAGTATAATCCAGTTTTATAACCGGTATAAAATTGTTTAGCTGCCAGTATAAAACGTTTCAAATCAATTCAAATTTTGCGCTTGCGCATTCCCAATATTAATTTTTTATAAATTTATCGATCACTTATCTCTTTACGCAAACTCCAAGCAACAAGCGATATTTTGGATGATTGTATGTTTTGAGACCAAAAAATAATAAAGGTAAAGAAATGATACTTTACTATATTTATATTGGTATTGACAAATTTTATTTTTTGATTTTACCATGTAACTACTGCTTTTTTTCGCTTTAAAACATGTGCAATCGTATATCCAGAATTTTAACCCTAGATTGCCAACCTACGTAAAATTTACGTACAGTGTTTCTTAAAACGGAAATAATTGGCCCATTATTGGTATCCTCGTTTTGCTGCTCAAGTAGTGCATCTCCCACCACCACAACATTCGGCTGCCGACGCGTTTCTGATGTGACAGTTTGTGAATTGTACGTGACCGAATAAAAATTAATTGTTGGCGCGTAATTTTACGTGTTATGAATGCGCTGAATCTAAGTTCAACTAATATTTCTATGCGTATTGTTTGGTTATTTCGTTTGTTTTAGAGTCAGGAAATGTTTGTTATTTTTAAATAAGAATAAGTTTCAAAAGTTAAATAATTTTTATAACTTTTCTCTAAAAGGTTTGAGACAGTTTCGCATTTTTGCACCAACTTGTAATATACGTAAAATTTACGTATTGTTGACATCAACGTAAATATTTTCAACGTTGGCAATCTAGGGTTAAATGAACAGATAAATGGCCGATAATATAAAAAATAATAAATAATGAAAATTGGTTAACATTTTAAAGGTATTTATTTAACTAAAAAAAAACAAATGAGGGTATTTACCCTCAATACTTTCTAATCAAGAAACAACGAAAAATCTGAGATCATAGGTTACAAAATACTGATAATTTTACACCACCACAAATAAAGCTTAATAATAACCTTACAACACTGTTCACAAAAAACAACAAACATCTGAAACAACCCGCACAGCCAAATGCAAAAATGGCATCGTAAAACACGTCTTGATACGTCGCAGCCTCCCCCACTCTTGCCAATTAAAAGTATGCTGCATAAGGGTAAATAAATGTTTAATATCAAATAATAATTTAATTAATACCCCCAAAAAAGAGTTTTATTGTTGGTATAATCTTTATGTTGTATAAAATCATTTTTTTTTCCAAAAAGAATGTTTTATTAAAATACATTCTTACAATTCTGGGCTTATATTCACAATTATTTAGTTTTATTGTCCGTGTAAATAAAGAGGTAGCAATTCTGTATGCTGTTCGTTAATTAACTTTTTTGCTATAGTAATAGATTGTTTAATAGTGATCATTAAAAATGTTGCTACTGGTATAAGACTATTCTTAACAATTCTGTTTAATTAGTCGATTTTGCTATGTGTAGGGCATAAACTTAACTTAATTTTGACATTTTCAAAGACATGTTTAATGACATGTTCAAGCGAATTTGATTTTTGACGTTCCACACTAGCTAGTATAAATAGAACTGTAGTTACGGTACTTATTTATTATTCGCCTGAAGACTACTGGAGATACTTACCAGTTAAACAAATGAATACAATGCAAGTCTAAAACTCAATCATCAATGTTTTTCTATGTTATAATAGTCTGTACCAAAATATTTCAAAAAGTTTTTATAAAAACTGAAAAAATAAAAAATGTACCTCTGTTTGCAAAATCAAGAATTTTAGGAACTAATAAAATAGCAGTGGCGGCTCGCGGTCTTAAAAAATGGTGAAGAGCTAGGTATAGTGCGGGTACTTAAACAAACATTGACTAAAAACCCGTGTAACAAAACGTCTCTCTTATCCTCATATGTCCAACGACTGAATGGAGTTTCCAACAAATTACAAACTATTGCATTAATTGGGTTCATTTTTAAAACACACAACTAAGTAGGTACATACACTACTAAATTAACTGACAAATAAAAACAAAACTTTTTAATCACACAGTAAATCACGTAAAAACGATATCTATAATCGTAAGTTTCGCGTAGCCTCAAAATAAATACCTTAAGGTTAGGCGCACCAATGCTAAAACAATGGTGCATATTATGACTAATCTATTTTTAAATTGCCCTTAATCATAATGCAAATTGTTACATGCTGTTTGTGTGACTGACGTCACTAAAGAAAGAAAAGCCGAATTTGAAAACTAATGACGCCATCTTGTAGAGTATAAAAGACGGGTTTATAACCGAGTGTTTTTTGTTTTTTTCCCAGGTCAAAAATGAAGGCGCAAAAAATTAAAAACCAAAAGTAAAAATTTCTTTTTTTCTCACGGATATCTCCGAAGGTATTTGGAATAATTAGAATTTTCGTCCGCCAAATTATTAAATACGCAACTTTCCCTTAATTTAACCATCTTCGTATCTCTTACCGTTTTCGAGATTCCCTTGTTCGCACACGAATTTGTAGCACCCTGTATAGAAAAATTGTATCCATTTTAAAAACCAGATACAGTGAGATGGGGAAATCAAATAAGGTCAATTTGTTCAAATAACTTTATTTTCATATTAACAAATAAAATATATAACAAATCACATTTTTTACATTGTATATACGAGAAATATACATGGATTGATGATAATAATACCGTTTATCACAGCAATTTACAGTAATTTATTTTTATCATTCTACTTCCGTTTTCTATTAAACACAAACTTAAAGTTGAAAGTTAATTAAAAATAATTAATATTAATAATTTTTATTAATTAATAATATTCTTAAATTTTATTTTAAATTAATATTAAAATTTCAATATATCAATTTTATTTTTATTTTAGAGAGGTTACCCTAAATTTTAAATATTTTGACTTATAATTGAGGTCTTCAGTCAAAGGTATACAGGGTGAGGATTTTAAAAAAAACGCTGCTTATAGCGACTCTGGGAATAAGATTTCTTTAAATTCCAAAAATACGCCGTGAAAGATTTTTTATGTTCCTTCGCTTTTGTTGTGTACAAAAAGTTGGGACTCCAAGAAGGGGGCGCAGCCCTTACCATTTTTTTTGTAATTAGAGAATACCACTTGTGGCACCTTTTTGGAAAGCTTATCAAAAAAGGAATTTGCCCATTTATTTTTTTATATTTCTCAACCCATGTGTCAGGAATTTAATGAAAACTAATAAAATAGTGGAATTATTTAGTGTCCGTTAAAATATACAAAGAAAAAAAGCTTAGCGGCAAGTAGTGATCCTATCTTTTGCATTAAAATACACAGGGACGCCAAAGGTAATGGGTGCCCTGGGGCACAGGTAGACAATGACAGGTTGTTTCGTTCTTGTTAGAACTCATCAGAAAGTCATAACCTGTATGCAACTCCTAATACAGCGAGACTGTTCTTTTCAAGGCGTTTTTAAGGAATAAAAACGCGATGAAAACCCAGTAACGCCATCAGTAGGAATCAACTCAATGCAAAAGATAGTCATCTAACGTGAAAACGTAGAAATAAATAAATCTAAATCAATTAAGCACGGAACGGCCACCTTACCAGTATAGGAAACATTTCTCGCTTCTCTAATACCATCTCCACGGTTTTGTGAATTCAGATCCAGATCGCGCTGCAATCGCCCACCGGTTTGCAACACTATTCCGTAAATGCCGTGTGTAAGTTACCGGTGGGCGACTGCAGCGCGATCTGGATCTGAATCTACAAAACCGTGGAGATAGTATTAGAGAAGCCAGAAATATCTCCTATAATGGTGAAGTGGCCGTTCCGTGCTTGATTGATTTAGATTTATTTCGAAGAAATCGTCCATAATTCTCAAAGAGACCGGATATAGATTTAAAGGAAAGCAGCAGCTTGCTGAGACCGAGACTTTGTTGTCTTTCCTTTTTTCCTTTAAATTAGATTTATTTATTTCTACGTTTTCACGTTAGATGACTATCTTTTGCATTGAGTTGATTCCTACTGATGGCGTTACTGGGTTTTTATTCCTTAAAAACGCCTTGAAAAGAACAGTCTCGCTGTATTGGGAGTTGCTTACAGGTTATGACTTTCTGATGAGTTCTAACAAGAACAAAACAGCCTGTCATTGTCTACCTGTGCCCCAGGGCACCCATTACCTTTGGCGTCCCTGTGTACTTTAATGCAAAAGATAGACGCACTACTCTGTCTGCTTGCCGCTAAGGTTCTTTTCTTTATAAAAACTAATTTTTACCAATAACTTTAAAACTCAAAATCTTAGGGTGTAGTATCGGGGGATCTGGGCGGCTTTTCGGTTTTGCCTAATTAACTTCGGATGGATTCAGAGTTTTTTAAATTTGAAAATATGGATATGGAATATGGATTACGAGACTCCTGTAGAGTGCATCCGTATCTGGGAAAACCTGTATATAAATAAATTTGACCGATTCCCTTAAAAGAGATTTTTATTGTTTAATAATATATTAAAAAAAAAAAATTTTGTAATTGGAAATTTTTCTTTTTTTTATACTATTTACAAAAAAAAAATAAGACGTTAAAAAAGCTTAAATTTAAGTTTTTGGATATTACAGTCTCTGTAAATTATTTTCTTGACCTATTAAAATTTTCATTGTTTTTTTGACCATTGTTTAGATAAAATAATTTTCTGATTGCATTATTTTAAAGAATAAAATAATTATTTTTGTCACTTTCGCACTTATTTCTTTAAGTTTGTGTCCATAATTTGTAGGATAATTTACAATAATAATTATTCTTAAGTACATAATTTTATATTAGTTTAGTTATTCACGACAATCTGCCGAAGAAAAGATGGAACATACAAGTGACTATCGAAAGTTTCACCTCAATTCGAAAAAAAATATAAAAGACTTTCCTTACTCTTAAACCAAAATTTGCAAATTTTGAGAAATTAGTTTATATAGAATGTTCCCTTATGACGTGCTTATGTTTTAGAGTGTATTCTTCAGGTCATTTATTAAAAAAGAGCTCTCATATGTACTCACCAGCGTACATTATATATGCCCAATCTGTGGTAATAGGATAGAAAACCATACTTTTAGTTCTCTGCAATTCGTAACAAAAAGTGGTCCACGCTACCGACATTTTTCCATGTGACTATAATTTGTTCTAATAAGCCCGATCAATTAAAGGGCTTTTGCCCGGCTTTTCGTGTGAAGTGTCACGCCAGATTTTTCATTTTTTAAATTTTTGCATCAATTTGTTAACTACAATTTTTCTAACAAGTTAACGCAAAAATCCACAGGCGACAGTCTGTCATAGTTTGAAAATGACCTATTATAAACGTCAATATCGTGGAATTTTATAGGGAATTAAAAAATAATATAGTATGGTATGTTGGATAGGCCCTGACTATTTGGGACACCCCGTAATTTAAATTTTTTTTAAATTGTAGATTCAATATCTCTGTTTTTGGAAAATATTAAAAAATTGAGTAGAATCTTGCGTTAAAACCGGGTCACCGGATATTAATAATTTAGATATTAACAACAAAAGCTAAAGTTTACAATTTTTATTGAATTAAAGGCAGTACTTTTGATTGTTACTGTATGTATTAATTAAGCGTCGCTTAAAACATAATTTTTACCAAAAACTTAAGTTGAATATTGTGAAAAAAATCTTTTGGTTCTTTTATTAATAATACACTTATAGTCTATTTCAGAAAGGCGTAGAGTAATAAAATGAGAAATTCCGTCCAGTTAAGTTCAATTTCGGTGTCGCCAATAGGCGCAGGTAAATTTTGTGCATTAAATTATTCATGATAACTAACCAAAGAAAAAGAGAAGAAGATAATTTGATAAAGAAGGAACTAGTTATAGCAAATTTACACAAACATCGTTTCATGAAATATGCCATGGAAGATATAGCTAAAAAACATAGTGTAACTGTGCTGCGCACACCGCCATATCATTGAGAACTAAATCTTATAGAACTAGCGCAAGTGAAAGGATTTGTAGCAAGACACTACACGACATTTAAAATGAAAGACATAAGCTACTGATTGATTAAGCTATTAAGGAAGTGACACCAGAGAACCGGCGAAAAGCACTTCATCATGTCATTAAAGAAGATGAGAAAATGTGGGATCTTGTCCACCTGATCGCTCGGACCGTCGACCGGTTAATTATAACGTCAAGAGGAGATGACACTTCCTCAGATGACAATGAATATTATGATTTTTTATAATTTAATTTCTGTATAATGTATTTTGTATTTTTTAAATAATTTTTAATAAAAAATAAGTGTACCTAATACTATGTACATAATGCACGCCTTTGTCACACCATTTTCAGTGTTTGTGACTGGATAACAATAATAGGCAAAACCCATAAATTGACCCAAACCCGGGTGGTAGTACCTGCACTTGATGAAAATAAAGAATTTTGCAATGAAATCAATACCAAATTATAAAAGTGGGTTTTAATATTCGTTGGGTTACTTTGTAGTTCCTTTGCGTAACTAGTGAACTTTTATTACTAAGTATACACCTTTCTGAAATAGACTATAGGTGTTTTTCTTCCCTGGGTCACCAATTTTGATTTTAAAATTAAATTCAATCATTTGTATTTTATTATTTATAGATTAAGATTCTGTTGTAGTTGTAGATAAAAATATTTACATTTTAAAGTTAAAAAATCTAAAAATACAGAAGGTGTTTTAATCGACGCTCCCTGTAATTAAAATTATTAAAATATATATTCCGTTTTTAATATAAAATACCCTTTTTAAGGGTATATATGATTTAAAAGTTACCATTTATTTTAAGTTTTTACAAATATATACGATATGGGTTTTATTGATTTGTCAAGTTGGTAGTATTTTTTGTTATACTCATAAAACCATATTTCACAATTTATACATTTTTTTAATTACTATTGTTTTGTATCTCCGAAGTTTATTTAATATTTTTTTAAAGCTAACGAATGTTCTTTATGGGACATGTTGAGGGGAAACATGAATTGTTCAAGAATGTAAGTAGGCTATACTTGAAAAGTTTTACAATACACAAAAAGAAGTAAAAAACGCGAAATTTGTTTCAGCAATAATCGCTAGCATTTTCACGTGTTCGTGAATTAAACCACATGAAACATCAGCTAATTGAAACTATTATTAAAAATAAACATAACAAAATCAAGTAAAAAAAAATCAGTCTTCAACCAATGCGGATCAAGGAAATAGAGATATTATATTCTTCATAAGTGCAAAACAACAAGAGCTCAAACGCAAAGTTCCAGTTGGTTCCTGAATGGACTTAAAAGGTTACAGAATATATTTAAATTTTAATAACTAAGTACCGTAAAACGGGGTTACTTTGCACTCAGTACGGTAAATTTGCACCAACGCTGTAAAATATTATTTTTGACAGCACAGTGCTCCATCTTAATTTGAGGCCCCTCTACTAATGTCATATGCAGAGAAAGAACACTGCAATATATCATCCTAAGAGGTTAGATACTGCCGCATTCCGTCATTTTCAATCATTTCCCGCCATAATATATAACCTCTAAATTGTCACGTTTTAAAGCTGTGCAAAATCTTCTTGCCGAGAAAGCCTAAGCTGATAAAAATTGATAAGTACCCGTTCAATCGCATGTACACTTATTTGTTTAATGATACAGGTAATAAAATAGGTCAATAAAATACATATTTAGGTTTTTCTATTTTTTTTTTGTTTACATTGGCGATTTCCATATAAAATTAGGAATACTTTGCACCGTGCACAGGTGCAAAGAATCCCCACTTTCTTACGAAATTGGGGATACTTTGCACAATATTTGAAATGGTGCTAAGTATGACTCGTATGCGGTTACTTTGCTTTAATCGTAGATAAAACGGTAAAACTAGTTTAAAATGAATTGGAGCAAAGTATACCCTTTCCGTGGTATACTTTGCACCAGGATGTAAGTCGATTTTTTGTCCTAATCTTGCAATGAATCAACTTAAAAATGTAATAAGACTTAGTTAATAAGCTTAATGATATCCACCGAAAATCATAAATTAGTTATATTAGTATTAAGATATTTTTATCTTTCAATTAAAAAAAATTGTGCAAAGTAACCCCGTTTTACGGTAATTATAAAATTTGACCGGATTAAAGTTTTTAATATTTTATTAGAGTCATATAAACAGTTGCCTTATTTAATTGAAAAAAGTTTTATTAATAACTTCCATGATAATTAAATCAACTTTGCTTCAACAAATTTACAGAGTTTACTTTTCCCGCAATTTCTTGATATCATTCGTACAATTCTTTTTAACATGTCCTTTATTCTTATTAGTCCCCCTAAAACCTACAATTTAGAATATAATATCGGCCCCAGGCGCCTCCTTATGTCATACCGCGCTACCCGAATAACTTAAGGTACTGTTCGGTCTTTGTTTCCCAAAACCTTCAAAATTAGTCTCTGGAACCTGAAAAGTTTCTATTTTCACACACTTTTTAGCGGGTACCCTAGACCCCGCCCTTTGATGTTGTAAGGTTTTACTCTTCCCGCAATATCCGCTGGAACTATTGGAACTAGAGCTACCCATATCGGAGACTCCCAGGAAGCCTTGGTGTAACGTGGTACCTCCATGAGGTAGAGTACCGTATTTAGACGCCGGTAGATTGGAGAAACTTAGAGGGGCGGTAGAGTTATGGTTCTTAATGGTTATGGGTATTGTCTGGCCCACCAAGGCTTGCGAATGAGCGTTGCAACTAGCGCCTGCACTGCAAAAATTAATTTCCAAAGCTCCCGCGTTTGACAGGTCGCTAGCTGCAGCGAAATCTTGACAGCGATTGGTCGTGCAGACGTCAGGAGGTGTTTTGTTTAAGAGAGGACCACATTCGGCCCCTTCGTATTGTTCCAGAGGAATTTGCTGTTCTGTGGCGAGCGTATCATATTGTTGGCGAGGTGGAGGGTGAGGGTTTGTGTGGCGGATGAGATATTCGGTCGAAAGTTGGTGCTCGCGGAGTTTTCGATCTGCTCCTGGAACCATTTCGCGAACCTGTAACAAAGAAAATTCATGTAAGAAGAAATACTCGTAATAGATGTTTAGAATACATAAACGTTGTAAAAGGTTTGCAAGCTATGAAAATGAGAAAAAAAGCACGGTTAATTTGGCTAGAAAGCGCCATATACAACACGCGTGTTGAAAAATAATATTTCAACACTAGTGTTGAAATAAAAGGCACACTATTTAATTTAAAGATATGGTGCCAATTTGACAAACCACCCCTATTTATTAAAAAGAACACATTTTAAAAAGCAGTAATTGTAAAGTGTTTAACTTATTTATCATGTATTTTTCAAGTGATTCAGAATTAGAGTGTGAAAATACGTCATCTGAGATTATAAAAAATGTTAATAATATACTGGGAAATCTATTATACCAGAAACCACAAATCTCGCTGAAGAAAATGTCATGTATTAAACAACAAATATTTATCGGTAGCCATAGCGTAGAGAATAGAGCTCTAGCCTACAGATCGCAAGGTCACATGTTCAAATTGCATCAGGAGTATTTGACTTATTTTATAAAAACATTATAATTTATAGAATTATTTTGAATTGAACTCGTCCTTGTTGGGTGCATTTTTTTAAAATTAATGTTTAATGCATCTTTCCTTGATTAAATTTAAAATTTTTTATTCTAGTTAATCTAGAAATCAAACCAGGATTAGTTCTTCCTATGATATAGAAAAAATTAAAAAGTCAAACTACAAATAA
Organism: Polydrusus cervinus; assembly: GCA_935413205.1. Taxonomy (NCBI): domain Eukaryota; kingdom Metazoa; phylum Arthropoda; class Insecta; order Coleoptera; family Curculionidae; genus Polydrusus; species Polydrusus cervinus. The sequence goes on from OW284518.1 coordinate 25,939,941, forward strand.
AGGAAAAGCCTATTGACAAACTATGAAACCAGATATTAAGTGGATGCTAATTTCAACACTAGTGTTGATATATTTTTTTTCAACACTAGTGTTAAGGTATTTTTTGAACAAATCAAAAGCTTTTTTAATAATTCTTTGTGGTTGTAGTAAAAATAGTGTACATTACTCGTGTGAAAGTGATTATTCTAAAACTCGGAGAATTTTCGCACTCGGCTGACGCCTGCGTGCTAAATATCTCCTGGCTTGAAAAGTATCACTTTCATAACTTGTTATGTAATATACTATTTTCAATACGCGTGTGATATACAGCGCTTTCTAGCCAAATTAACCATGCTTTTCTTCTCATTTTCATAGGTGGTCGTAGGAAAAAGTCAGACCGAACCCAAGGCATTAAAGCCAAATCGGGCCATAAAGAAGATTTATAAAAAGTGGTTCAATAAAGAGAGCCTTAGGCCATAATGCAAGTCTACTAATTTGAAGAAATTTAGCGTATAGTTATGACTGAAGTTAATTCAAATATAAATTATCAACTATCTGTTGGAAAATAAATTATAATATATTCAAATGGCTTTAAGTAGATACTTGTGCAACCGTCTCTAATATCTTTCTGAAACCTCATTTCCATGCTAATTTCGAAGTTTGATGCACAGTCTTATACAAACAATTCATCAAAACATTGGTTTTACCGAGGATGTATTTACTGGGATAATCATTTTCAAAGTTGCAATGGAAGAAAGTTATTATGTTTTCTGTGATACGTTACTAACCTAAAAGCAAGATGTGGCATCTTCGTATTTGTCTTACTGAACTTTAATTCAGACAAAGGCTAAGTTCCGGGTATTTTGAGAAACTTGCTTTTTGTTTAAGTTGCAAAATAACAACTGAGTCAACCGAGTTGTGCAGTTAATGACTAATCAGCAATTTTATTTAAATAAGATGTAAGATAATAATTTGTAAATGATGATTTTAACAGCGGTTTCCCAATGTCTCTTTAAATTTTTTTGATATGAAAGCTACCAATGCACATTGAAAAAAATGTGTTATTAACAATAAAATATTAAACTTGAATAGTTGCCGTGAAAATTAGAAATCTTTAAGAGCAAAAAGTAGTCGATGAGTCATCACGAACAAATACTGCATTTCCACCACATCGCGCATATTGTACCTGTGTCTGGCGATGGCATTAAACTTTTTTCTTTTGTAAGTTTGTAAGTTCAAAACAATAATTGATGAATATTTATATAGAACCGGTAATTTAGCTCCTTAGCAGGTCAGCCAACATACATGCTGATGTAATAAACTGTTGAATGGCCTTTGACCCGTTGACTGTGCGCGTGATCAGTGGCGTATTTTAGGATGCCCCCCCCCTCGAACCTAGGAGCTCGGGTCTAAAAGTCTAATAGTAACCTAATTTTTCGTCTTACGCTTAGACTCTTAATTTAAATCATTAAATAATGTATTCTTGGCTTAGATTACAAAGGTCTTTTGGAAATTTAGTTTTTTAACACTTTTCCTTCTAAAAGTCCTGTTTTATATACTAGAGATTAAGGTTTCAGATGCATATCGTTTTTGTTATTGATTTATGATACAATTTTAAAGGAAAACGAGTAAAAAGAATAATATTTTATAGTATTTTTCTATTATATACTTTTCTGTTCCGTTTTCCCTTTTTAAAGCTATTTTTAATCAACAAAAATATAACCCAATGCAATAAAATATTTTTACAACAACAACAAAAAACAATTAGGTATTTATTTTTAAAGAGAAAAATTAAAGTAACAATTTTTATTGAAAGCAGTGTAATAATTTATAATAAAAAAAATAGTGCGGGAAGAAACGAGAATGCTTTATGAAAATACAAAACGGCACTTAAGATGGAGTATTTCAAAACCAAATTTGCACCAAAAACTGCTCTTAGATCTATGCTTCTAAAATACATGATTTCTGAAAAAATCATCAATTTTGGCGTGGTGGGCGATATTTACTTTATTTTTAATCATGACAAACCGAGCCCGAAACACGCTGGTTAGAGTCATACATACGTCTTATGTTAAAATTTTGGATTGACACCAATATTTTTCACAAATATAATTTTTTTTTAATTAAAGAACCAGCTAGAAATATAAACAAAAGTAAAAAAAAATCACAAAAACAAATTTAATCCAACCATGCAGGGGTGGAGAGGAAATAATTTAATTTTAGAAATTTAATAGTAATTAGGTGAATTTTAATCGAACTGGGCGTGGGAAAAGGCCCCGAAATTTTTTTATATTTTACACTAATTTTAGAGTAGAGCGATTTTTAAGAGGAATTTACTAATGGTTGATTAAAATATATTTTCCGTCGACCGTGTATTTACATCCGATATTAACGTTCCCAAAATCATTCATTAATGACCCCTATTAATGCATGATTTTCTGTAAATGCACGATTTTGGTAATTAAAATTAAAGGCAGCCATGCAAACAAATCAACAAAATAATGAAACGTCAATCCAAAACGTCGTCCACTGTCATTAGTATTTGTAGAATTGTGAAATCTGGATTGTAAAATAAAAGTTGTGAACTGTTTTTCTTCACTTTAGTTAAAAATAGGGTCGACGAAAAAACATTGTAACCAACTCTTACATTAAAATGCGATTAATGATCTTGAACATTAACGCGTGAGCTACGCTCACGCGTTAAAATATTTCGATCATTAATCGCCATTATTAATGTACTTGTTGGTTAAATTACTATTACTTAACAAATTTTAAACTACATTTAGAATGTAAATTTGCTGTGATATTTGGTGGCCAAAAATAACCAAACATATGGCCTGTGTTAAAACAACAAAAAGACCAAATTGAGAAAGTGCAGCGATTTGCCACTAGGATGCCGTATGGTGTTGTAAGACCAACTTTTGAGAACAGACTGATAATTTTTGGACTCATTTCTGAAATGGATAGATTGGTGCGGGGAGATCTTATCCTTACATATAGGATACTTCACAACCTATTCTCTGTTGATTTAAGTTCCCTTTTCACCCTTAATACAGACAATCGCTTGCGAGGTCATCGATTAAAGCTTCGACGTGAACATTTTTTCACACGAGTCCGGGAGTTCTTCTTTTCCAACAGAGTATTTAATCTCTGGAACATCTTGCCTGATGAGGCTATTGGTGCGGAATCATTAAACATTTTTAAAAATAGAATTGATATGACTCTTTTTGCAGACTATTAGTTTACATTTATTCTCACTCATTTGTTAACCTTTTAAAAATTTACCATTGACATTTAGCGATTGGATATACTCAAGACTATTAGTTTAAGTATAATAGAGTTTATAGGTTTTCAACCTCAACTCTTCTTTGTAATAATAATAATAATAATAATAATAATATTTATTGTAATTTTATCATATTTTTGTTTACAGTGTAGGATGAATCAAAAGTCGCAGATACACTATTCTGTCGCAGAAGGCTATAGCGCTATAAATGCACCAATTACTATTAATTTCTCCTAAGCGAATGTAACATCGTAAGAATTGATTTAAATTCGACATGGTCCCAAAAGATTTCCAATAACCCAAAGATCTTGAGGCCATGAATAAAACCCGAGCTTAGGCGAAGGATTTAACACTGTCAAAATAAAATGAAAAAGTGATCAATCACGCCGAATCACAAAAAGATCAAGCGACAGTGTAATAAACCCGACAGGTTAATCCTTCATATTGTTCGGATGTTCGGGAGAAAAATTCGCTCGAGAAAATTTCCTCCATCTTTAATCTAATCGTCCAACGCATATATCTTGGAGGGTTTTCTATAAGGGTTCTTCCAGCACAATTGTTCCCCCGAAAGTCGTAGTGTCACCCTTATCTTGTCGCCATTTTTAACGCTTTACTACTTTGAGAAAAAGGTGGCCAGACGGCATTATTAGGTCCTTTATTCTCGAGTTTATTATGCGCTTGTTATACAAATCCCCTGGTTGATTTTATCTTGGTTAAGGATTACTAAAAATTGGGTTTACGTTTCGTGTTTATTTTTTTTTTATTTTGCCATATCATTTATATCCATATGTATTCATTTGTTTACAAACTCTACAGTTAATCCAATTACAGAGTAGATTAGTTGACAGAGAGTAGAAAAATAAAATGAAATACTTCATTTAACATTTTCCTAAGCCTAACTTTACTAATATTAAACAAATCACATATATAGGTTTTTTTTTTTGATTATATATATATATTGCACATTTGCGTAATGGGTGAATTCTTATAGTAGTTTGTAATGGCGTTATCAACATACAATGTCGGAGGGTTTCTTGTTCTGTAAGACGGTACATAAATATTTAAACAAGATAAGGCTAGTGTCATCAACTAAGTTATTTACTAGCTTGTGCAAAAAAAGAACAGACGCTATTTTCTCCACGACCATTACTAAATGCAATAATTCCAAAATCATTTTTGATAACAGAATGTAAAAATTCTCGCTCTTGAGTTGGAATATTTATTCTGAAACACTTGCTTCTTATGCGTTTTGTGTGTATTTTCATTCCATAACAAGATACGAAATGAATATTCTGTAATTGATCTAAACGACATAGGTTGCCATGAATTCCGAAACTGTCAATGTCAGCAAACAAATTTTAGTGCAAGTCAAAATATGAGTGAAAAATCGGATTGATCAGATATGGAACTGGATATTACTACAATACTCGCTACGCTCGCGTTCGTCATCTTCCATTCGGATCAAATTTTTATTCCAACCTCGTTAGAGAATCTACTATTCTTCACGAGCATTACTGAATGCAATAATTTTAAAATCATTTGATAATAGAATGTAAAAATTCTCGCTCTTGAGTTGGAATATTTATTCTGAAATACTTGCTTCTTATGCGTTTTGCGTGTATTTTCATTCCATAACAAGATACGAAATGAATATTCTGTAATTGATCTAAACGACATAGGTTGCCATGAATTCCGAAACTGTCAATGTCAGCAAACAAATTTTAGTGCAAGTCAAAATATGAGTGAAAAATCGGATTGATCAGATATGGAACTGGATATTACTACAATACTCGCTACGCTCGCGTTCGTCATCTTCCATTCGGATCAAATTTTTATTCCAACCTCGTTAGAGAATCTACTATTCTTCACGAGCATTACTGAATGCAATAATTTTAAAATCATTTGATAATAGAATGTAAAAATTCTCGCTCTTGAGTTGGAATATTTATTCTGAAATACTTGCTTCTTATGCGTTTTGCGTGTATTTTCATTCCATAACAAGATATAAAATGAATATTCTGTAATTGATCTAAACGACATAGGTTGCCATGAATTTCGAAACTGTCAATGTCAGCAGACAAATTTTAGTGCAAGTCAAAATATGAGTGAAAAATCGGATGAATCAGATATGGAACTGGATAATACTCCACCATTCGATACTCGTGGTTCCTCACGCTCGCAATTTCTAACCACAAATACATGCATTTTGTTATTTTAAATAAATGAGTTTTAAAAGTTAATTGAGAATCAAAAATGACTCCAAGATCCCGCATCTCCGTAACCCGAGCCAATGCCGTTCCATCAATTAAATATTCATAATTTATTATGTTTTTTTTCTGCCGTAGCTGAGAACATTACACTTATTTAAATTAAAATACAACCGATTTTTAATTGTCCATTGATAGAGTGTATGTAAATCTTCTTTGAGACGTTGTCAATCATTGGCATCTTTAGCTATTATATAAAGTTTTAAGTCGTCAGCAAACATTAATACGTTGGAGTGTTTCATTTCTTTAACGAGGCTATTGATGTATAAAAGAAACAGCAATGGCCCTAGGTTTGAGCCCTGCGGTATTCCAGAAGTAGCCAAAAAATAATTGGAATTATATCCCCTAACAACATATACATTTATAGAAAAAAAAAGAGAACTCGTCTTTCGACAAGTGACATCTAGATACATGATATCGGCCAGCTGATCAGGACCTTTAAAATTTCCCCAGATTTTGGCAGAGACGTATTCAGGCCGTTATGAGTTTGTGATGTTTTATTTAACGTAGTTTTAAACGATGTTTAGATCGGTTTTAGTGTGAGACTTTATAATTTCTGATATTAAATTGAACGTGTTATTTAGTATTTAATTGTTGGAGTTATAATTAAATTGGCGGTAAGTAAAATTAATTTGCCAAAAAATGTATTTGTTCATAAACAAATGATATTTTGTTGTAGACTTTAACTAACAATTATGGACCATATTTATTGTTCGGCCAGTACTTCGCTGATATCATTGCTGAAGAGATAAGAGAACAATTATAAACAGTTTCAATTTATTTAAGTATTTGTCACATTTAGCGTATATTTCTATTCAATTTACTTCCTCATCACATTATAATCTTGCTTGGCATGATAAGAGTTACCTACTAATAATGGCTTAAATAATATTATTCGTTTAAAAATAAACTTTACATATTAAAAATGTAAGTCCAATCCTGGCATTTACGTCAAATAATACCAACATAATGCACTAAAATTAACCAGCATGTCATTGATGTTCATCTCACGTGATTGGGCCATGATGAGTTCTATCAATAGTTCTTTACAAATCTATGAAAATTTATTTAACTACTTGGAATTACTTTGAGCCAAACACGAGCATGACTTTTTAATAATGGGTGACCTAAACATACCGAATCTTAATTCCCCTATAGGTCTTTGTTTTGTAAATTTCTGTAATTTAATAAAAAATACCCAATTTAATAATGTAAATAATATAAATAATAGAATTTTAGATGTAGTAATATCTAACATAAATTGTAGTGTTATGAAATGTCCCGATCCTATTGTAAGCGAAGATTCTCATCATCCTCCCTTGGATATAGACGTAACATTATTTGAGTTTATTCCTGTTTGTCACCCAAGAAATGTTTCCTACTATGATTTTTGTAACGCAAACTATTTAGAATTATACAACACTTTAAGAACTACAAATTGGGATACTGTTGTAGGGACTACAGATGTAAATATCGGACTTTATGATATTATATACAATATTTTTAATCAATTTATTTCTAAAAAAACAGCCAGAAAGCGCAAATATCCACCGTGGTTTACTAGAGAGATTATCATCGATATTAAAGCAAAGGAGCGAAACTTAAAATTATTTAAAAGGACTCAGCTACCACAATGTCTAGCCGAGTACAAGCATCTTAGATCAAAAATTAAAAAAGACATAAAAACCGCCTATAAAGAATATCTTGCTAGATGTGAAACCTCTATACGAGGGAACTCCAAACAATTTTGGAATTTCGTTCAAAATAAAAAAGGAAACAACCACGGTATTCCTAAGGAAATGTTTTTAAATGAAAAGAAATACTTGGGTGAAGAAAACGTTGTTAAAGCTTTTACCTCATTTTTTCAATCTGTTTATGAGCAAACTAATACACAGGGCGGCATATCGTATGATGAGGATCAACAGATAGGGTTTGACTTATTGCTAATCTCTGAAGATGAGCTCATTAAAGCAATTTCTAGTTTAAAAAATAAGAAAACTTTAGGTCCGGATAATTTACTCAGATTTATTTTAAAGGCATGCAAAGAATTATTGGCTAAACCACTGTTATATATTTTCAACCTGTCAATAAAAACTAAAGTGTTTCCCGATAAACTTAAAGTGGCGCGTATCACACCTATTTTTAAGTGTGACTGTAAGACAGATGTAAAAAATTATCGGCCCATTGCAATTCTATCAAACATTGCCATAGTGTTTGAAAATATAATAAGTAATAGAATAAATTTTCATGTAAAAGAAAATTTGTCCAAATATCAGTATGGTTTTCGTGAGGGTCGGTCAACAGTTGGTAATCTTGTAGATTTTGTGGAATATACTACAGATGCTTTGGCGGAAGGTGCTCAAGTTGATACTGTATACATAATCTATTAATAGCTAAACTAAAAAGATTTTCTTTATCTTCAAACTGGTGTTTATTTATAAAGTCGTACTTGACGGATAGAACTAACTATGTATCAATTAAAGGTTACACTTCACCTAACTTTCACTCGACATCTGGTATTCCCCAGGGATCCAATTTGGGACCCCTTTTGTTTTTGCTATTCATTAATGATGCTGTTGATGTTGTAACAATTTGCAGGTTCTTCTGTTTGCAGATGATATAAAACTCTTTAGAAAAGTCGAGGGTATCATTGGTTGTAGTGCATTGCAGAGAGATTTAGACGCGCTATATGACTGGTCCATAATAAATAGCTTGCCTTTTAACATAAATAAGTGCAAACATATGAAGTTTTCCTATTCTAAGAAAACTACTAACTTTGCCTACTTAATCAATGGCAATAAGATCGACTCAGTATCTGAAAAGAAAGATTTGGGAGTTTTGTTTGATGACAAATTGTCTTTTAATTTACACATTGAATCAGTAGTAAAGTTATCCTATAAAAACCTTGGGTTTGTCTTACGAAATTCTAAATCTTTTACTTCTACAAAAACTCTAAAGATTCTTTTTAATAGTTTAGTAAGAACAAAACTTGAATACGCCAGTGTTATCTGGTCTCCTTTTTATGTCAAGTACATTCAAATGATTGAAAAAGTCCAAAAAAAGTTTATCCGCATCTCAGACTTTTTATTAGGAAAAGTTCATGACAATAGCTATCCTACTAACCTAAAGCGCTACAACTTAATGACATTGCATAATAGAAGAACCTTCAATAGTACCGTTTATATTTATAAGATATTTAATAACTTAGCAGTAGACAATACAACATTACATAAGGTGAGCATTTGTATACCTAATAGAACTAGATAAGTAGGCTATAGAACTTTTAACTTTAAATCAATTAGAACTAATTATCAAAAAAAATCTCCCGTTAGCTATATGATTATTAATTACAACCAAAATCAAAAATACTGTGATATATTTGGCGATTCTAAGATTACGTTTGTAAACAAACTCAAAAAAAGAATTTTAAATATAACAGATTTTGTAGATTTCTAAATTTTGTTATAACATTAACTTTGTGTATAATAGGCGTGTAAGTTATGCTATTGTATATAATTAGTTTTAGATAAAACTGCTCTTGTTTCACTCATGAGTAGAATAATTATTCTTTTAGAAGTTGGCTATGAGTGGCCACCCCCTAATAAATACTACCTGTATAATTGGGTTAATGATATGTTCTGTATCAACCTGTATTGTGTAGTTTTTAATAAATAAATAAAAAATAAAAATAAAATTATTACTATACTACACTTTCTTTTAAGTTGCCTCGTGTGAGGACTGTCTAAAATATTTCTGTGGCTCAAGAAATTTCACCACTTAAATATTCATATTAAAACTGGGTATGGAGTAATCGACGCGTCGTTTGGAACGTTATTTTATTACAGGTATATAAAATACCGTTTAATTGTATATAAAATGTAACGAAGTTTAATCGTTGCGGTACAAATGGGGATAAGCACGGTTTAAAAACCTGCTGATCCCCATTTTATTTTAATATTTATAAGAATCTTTATTTATTCAATGTTTTCAAAGTTTAGTACTCAAAAGGGACCGATTACCACATTAGGGTTGATGAAAATTTTAGATAACTTTTACGGACGGATTATTTTATAGCTGTTGTAAATATAATGACGATATAACATTAAAGCATCGAAGTTTCACAAAAGTTGTCTTATGGGACGGGAGCTGATAAATATTTGTAAAAAGTATGGGCAAAGTTTAGCTTGTAGTTACTTTTATAGCATCAGGTTTATGCAAACATTTTAACAAAGTTTCTAATATGATCATCGTTCTATTTTTGATAAAAAGAGCTAAGGTAAATAATTTGTAAAGCAAGATTTATACACCTTAAAATGATTTGATGTATAATTACTACTAAAATGAGAAATTCCGTCCAGTTCGGTTCAATTTCGGTATCGGTCATAGGCACAGGTAAGTTTTGTGCATTAAATTATTTATGATAACTAACCAAAGAAAAAAAAGAAGATAATTTGATAAAGAAGGAACTATTAGCTATAGTAAATTTACACAAACATGGTTTTATTAAATATGCCGTGTATATTATACAGGGTGCGCCAAACTCAGTGGCCTATTAGAAATATTTAGAAAACGACAAAAGATATGTTTATGAAAATTTGAGTGTGTTCATAAGAGCTAGTGTTCTAGCGTTTAAAAATATTTTGAAAGGGGCGGTGTTGCCAGATCATCTTGAAACTCCTAGCAACTTTGGAATTTTAAATGAGACACCCTGTATATTATTTTACTTTGTGTTTCTGCTTAATAACACAAACATTTTTTGTATATAATAATCTATGCCTATCTCTTATAGTTTTTGAGATATTAATTAATTAGTCATTTTTTGGGGCCAAAACATGCTAACCAGAAAATCAAATATTTTTGTGATTAAGGCACCTAGAAAGTTAAAATGTTTACAGACGGTTCTTATAGCATAGCCATCTAGGAATTTTGATGATATATGAAAATATTTTTACACAGAGCGTCACAAAAAAACGTAATCTTCGTAATATAAATAAATGCAAAATTCTCAACTTTTTTAAATGGAACACCCTGTGTTTTATTTTCTTAACAAAATCTAGTTTATATTTCCTACCAATAAGTATAACATGTTCCTATACCTATCTCTAACCAATTCGAACTTACAAGGGGTTTAAAAAAATTAATAACTTAATGAAAAGGTTTAAACACATTTAATAGTAGGCTTTGGCAGAATTTGTTCGGAAACAAATGAAAAAGGAAAAATGTCAACTTAATTGGTTTTGTCTATAATCTGTGTTTTTAAATTATTGACTAAAATGGCCAATATTTCTTATTCAAACGCAGAAATTTTAAATTTACTTTTTATACATGGAGAGTGTAATAAAATTGTATCAAGAACATGCAGACGATTTAATGAATGGTATCATTATTCATCTCCAATCACAGCAAAAAAGTTTAGAAAAATAGAACGAAATATGTTGCAGTATAATAATGTGAATGTGTGACGTATAAATCCATAGAACGACTAATTTTTTTAAATATAAGATAATATAGGAAATTAAGTTGACATCTCGGTTGACATTTTTTCTCTTTTATTTCTTTCCGAACAAATTCTGCCAAAGCCTACTATTAAATGTGTGTAAACCTTTTTATTATGTTATTAATTTTTTTAAACCCCTTGTAAGTTCGAATTGGTTAGAGATAGGTATAGGAACATGTTATACTTATTGGTAGAAAATATAAACTAGATTTTGTTAAGAAAATAAAATACAGGGTGTTCCATTTAAAAAAGTTGAGAATTTTGCATTTATTTATATTACCAAGATTACGTTTTTTTGTGACGCTCTGTGTAAAAATATTTTCATATATCATCAAAATTCCTAGATGGCCATGCTATAAGAACCGTCTGTAAAAATTTTAACTTTCTAGGTGCCTTAATCACAAAAATATTTGATTTTCTGGTTAGCATGTTTTGGCCCCAAAAAATGACTAATTAATTAATATCTCAAAAACTATAAGAGATAGGCATAGATTATTATATACAAAAAATGTTTGTGTTATTAAGCAGAAACACAAAGTAAAATAATATACAGGGTGTCTCATTTAAAATTCCAAAGTTGCTAGGAGTTTCAAGATGATCTGGCAACACCGCCCCTTTCAAAATATTTTTAAACGCTAGAACACTAGCTCTTATGAACACACTCAAATTTTCATAAACATATCTTTTGTCGTTTTCTAAATATTTCTAATAGGCCACTGAGTTTGGCGCACCCTGTATATATAGCTGAAAAAACATAGTATAACTGATGTGATTACAAACTTAATCCTATTGAACTTATATGGGCTCAAGTGAAAGATTTTTAGCAAGATACAACACGACATTCAAAATGAAAGGCGTTAAGCTTCTGTTTGATCAAGCCATTAAGGAAGTCACCAGAAAACTGGCGAAAAGCAGTCCATCATGTTATTAAAGAAAAGGAGAAAATGTGGGATCTTAACCACCTGATCGATCGGATCGTCGACCTGTTAATTATAACGTCAACAGGAGATAACAGTTACTTAGATGACGAAGATAATTATGATTTTTTATAATTTAATTTCTGTATAATGTATTTTTTGTATTTTGTATTTTTTTTATAATTAATAAAAAATAAATGTACCTAGTAGGTACTATGTACATAATGCACGCCTTGGTCACACCATTTTTAGTATTTGTGAGTGGATAACAATTAGCAAAACCCATTAACCCAAACCCGGGTGGTACTACCTAAACTTGATGAAAATAAATAATTTTGCAATGAAATCAATGATAAATTATGAAAGTGGCTTAAATATTCGTTGGGTCACTCTGTACTCACATACCTAATGAGCTTTTATTACTGTACACCTTTCTGAAATAGACTATATAAAATTTCTGAGGGTCCAAAAAAATCATATACTATTTCTTTGGCCTAATTAATAATTTATTAATTTTATTAATTTAACCACCTCTGCAGCCCCTGACAAACTGACTAGTTTTCAGAGCAGCACCTACAAACCTACATGACAGAATCGTTTAGCTACTTATTGACTTATTACTTATCAATTGTTATAACAATGTAAAATGAATAAAATTGAATCTGAAAAATTATTTAAGAATAAAAATTTTTTTTCCTACGACTACCTATGAAAATGAGAAAAAAAGCACTGTCAGTTTTAGCAAGAAGGCGCCGTATATCACACGCGGATTGAAAAATAGTATATTACATAACAAGTGATGAAAGTGATACTTTTCAAACGAGGAGATATTTAGCACGAGGCGTCAGCCGAGTGCGAAAATTCTCCGAGTTTTAGAATAATCACTTTCACACGAGTAATGTACACTATTTTTACTACAACCACAAAGAATTATTAAAAAATCTTTTGATTTGTTCAAAAAATACCTTAACACTAGTGTTGAAAAAAAATATATCAACACTAGTGTTGAAATTAGCATCCACTTAATATCTGGTTTCATAGTTTCAACTCTGGAGTTGAAAAAAAATATTTCAACTCTAGAGTTGAAATTAGCATACCACGGATTATGTTCCACTTAATATCTGGTTTTATATAGTTTGTCAATAGGTTTTTCCTTTATTTGTAGTTTAACTTTTTCATTTTTTCATATTTTATAAATATCATAGGAAAATTGACTTCTAGATTAACCAGAATGAAAAATTTTAAATTTCAAGGAAATATACATTAAACCAAAATTTAAAAAATCCACCCAACAAGGAAGATTTTAATTCAAAATAATTCTATAAATTATTTAATATTTTTATAAAAAAAAGTCAAATACTCCTGATGGGATTTGAACCTGTGACCTCCCGTTCTGTAGACCAGAGCTTTAGTGTCTACGCTATAGCTTCCATGGCTACCAATTAACATTTGTTGTTTAAATAAATGACATTTTCTTCAGCGCGACTTGTTTTTTTTTATTGACATTTTTTATAACTTCACATGGCGTATTTTCACACTCTAATTCTAAATCACTTGACAAATACATGAAAAATAAGTTAAAACACTTTACAATTGATGATTTCTAAAATTTTATTCTTTTTAATAAATAGGGGTGGTCTGTCAAATTGACATCATATGTTTAAATTAAATAGTGTGCCTTGTATTACCACTCTAGAGTTGAAATATTTTCTTTCAACACGCGTGTGATATTTGGCGCTTTCGAGCCAGGTTAACCGTGCTTTTTTTCTCTTTTTCCTAGGTGGTCGTAGGAAATAGTTATTTTCCTAACAAGTGCGCAAAGTGATACTTTTCCGCACGCAAGTACAGTTGGACGAACGACGCGAAGCGGAGTTCGGATAAGTTCTTGCGTGCGGAAAAGCACTTTGCGCACTTGTTAGGAACAACATTTTTCCTACGAGCTTCATATCAGATAACAACAAAAATAAAAATATGATAATTTATTTAACAGTGTTTAAGCCTTTTTATGATTTGATAAAAATAAAAGTGTCGGTGTTTGTAGATTCTTGTGGACATAGAAACTGAGGAAAAATCTGACATCATGTGTCAAAATCGACATGTACATTTATTGTTGCTTGGCAATATTATAATCATTTATCACTATACGAGGTACTTAAAAAATACAGTTTTTTTCGTTTTAAGCTGAAATACAAATATCGGGAATTACGATTAAAAGATAAAAGAGAATACTCTTGCAACGGCTTCTCACATTGCCATAAAATAGTTTACAGCTACTAAAATAAATATAAATATTCCCTACCAAGGAGATTTTTGAATAGTTTTACTTTTCCGCACCCAGTGCGGATAAAAGTCTTATCCGCACTAGTGCGGAAAATTGTAACTTTGCACACAAAAATGCGTGCGCAAAGTACTACTTTGCGCACGCTCGTAGGAAAAAAATATTTCAACACTACTGTTGAAATATCAACGCACACTATTTAATTTAAACATATAGTGCCAATTTGACAGACAACCTCTATTTATTGAAAAGAACAAATTTTAGAGAGCAGTAATTGTAAAGTGTTTAACTTATTTATCATGTATTTGTCGAGTGATTCAGAATTAGAGTGTAAAAGAGAATAGAGCTCTAGCCTACAGATCGCAAAGTCATAGGTTCAAATCTCATCAGGTGTATTTGACTTTTTTTTATAAAAATATTAAATAGTTTATAGAATTAGTTTGAATTAATGTACACTAGTGTTGAAATATTTTTTTCACAAATCAAAGGCTTTTTAATAATTCTTTGTGGTCGTAGGAAAAATAGTGTATATTACTCGTGTGAAAGTGACTATTCTAAAACTCGGAGAATTTTCGCACTCGACTGACGCCTCGTCTTAAATATCTCCTCGTTTGAAAAGTATCACTTTCATCACTTGTTATGTAATATACCATAATAAATGTTTGGGTAAGCTTCAGGCGTTCAGGTAAGCCCAACAATAAATAATTAAAAGAAAATAAATTGATTGGACATACTTACCATATCGTCAATCGATGAGTACCTATTCAGGTAACCCACAAATGAAAGGGCAGAGCTGATGTAGGTTAATATCAGGGCGATACTGGCTGTGAAGAAGCACCATCCGTACCTGTAGTCGTAATCTGGACCCGAAGGACCATCTTTGTGATATTCGTAGATTTCTGCTAATGTTGCCGATAGGGCTGATACAAAAGTTATTAGGCCACATCCAAGGCATAAACCTGAAACAATTTTTTTTTTTAGAAATTATAGGGTTTATATTTATAAATTCTTCTTCAAGGTTACCAGCTCTATGCGATATTATATCTATATACCGGGTGATTCACGACGAGCTTGCATTAGAACTTTTGAGGAAACTACTGAACATATATTTTTGAAAATCTGTGGGTTTAAATTTATCGATATGCTCTCTTAAACTAAAATAAACTGCTGGACAATTGCTTTCGAGCAAGAAAAAATTCGACTAAATTTAACAGTTAATATTTTCTGAACCAGATATGATATCGACCTACGGTTTTGAATGGTTCATAGATTCATCCCTTGGGAAACAATTGTCAATGTTGGATTAACTTTAACTTTCAGAAAATATTATATACAGGGTGTTGCTCCAATTTTGATGACGGGTAACTTTCACAATCTTATTTTTTAATTTTATTACTCTACGTCAATTGAATCAGTGGTTAATAGCAAAGAAAGTAATTTGTTAAATTTTTGATATCTGCTTTATTTTAAGAAATATCGATTTTTTTGGAAAACCTTGCTTTATTTCAACTTATTATTAGCGAGATCTCACTGTGAGTTGTATCGTGAAAACTTTGTGAGTGATTATTAAACCTTATGAAAAGCTTGATTATGTTTAGTAACAATAGTTGTACCTAAATGTTATGATGTACAGTGGCGTACTTATAAACATCTACATATATGTCTATGGTTTATGAGTATCTCACAATTTTTCACGATTGTTTTATATTGGAAAGTACTTACGTACGTACTTACTTACGTAAATTGTTTCTTATTTTTTAGTTTTTTATATATTATACAGTGTGTTTACAACATTTTGACAAAGATAATTTTTTTTCATTTAATTTTTGGAAAAAATATATTTATTAATTTCTAATTCGCGTTATTTAATTTTAAGGATCCCTTTCAATGTAAGTTTAATTTTAGGAATAGTGTTAGAAAGTTAGAAATGAATAAATCAATTTTTTCCAAAAATTAAATTTAAAAAAATGATCTTTGTTAAAATTTGGTAAACACACTGTATAATATACCTACAGTGCGATATGAAAAACTAAAAAATAAGAAAAAATTTACCCAATCTAGGAGCAAGTACTTTCCAATATAAAACAATCGTGAAAAATTGTGAGATACTCATAAACCATAGAAATGTTTAAAAGTACGCCACTGTACATCATAACATTTAGGTACAACTATTGTTACTGAACATAATCAAGCTTTTTATAAGGTATAATAATCATTTACAAAGTTTGCACGATACAACGCACAGTAAGATGTAGCTATCAATAAGTTAAAATAAAGCAAGGTTTTCCAAAAAAATCGGTATTTCTTAAAATATAGCAGAATTGACGTAAAGTGAGAAAATTTAAAAATATTATTGTAAAAGTTACACGCCCTTAAAATTGGAGCAAAAATCATCGTCTCGTTTAACACCCTGTATATAAAATTTTCTGACAGTTAAAGAAAATCCAACATTGACAATTGTTTCCCAAAGGATGAATCTGTCAACCATTCAAAACCGTAGGTCGATATCATATCTGGTTCAGAAAATATTAACTGTTAAATTTAGGCGAAATTTTTCTTGCTCGAAAGCAATTGTCCAGCAGATTATTAACATGTTTTTGTCACTTCCGGTTATACCAGAAGTAGTTTCATTTTTAAATACAATATATAATTTTTTATTATATTTTTGGTTTTTGCAGTAAATTTAAATAAAGTTATATGGAACACGTTTTTACCTATATCTGCTAATTTCTGAGATATCTGCATATTTTGTAATTATTTCATAAATGCATTGCGTTGAAATTTACCTTATATATTTTTTACCTTAGCTCGTGGAATGTTTGGTTAGGTATCCGATATTTTAATACTACCTAACTAAACATCCCACTACTTTTCTTAAAACTAAATTACACTATGAAATCACTATAAAACTTTCACTTCCCTAAAATATGTTTTCTTAAGTTTCTTCTACTAGTCTCCACATTATACCCCCCTTTGAAAACTTCCCATCTCACTTAAGATGGTCATATCCTAAGACCTCTTCGAACATCACAGTTCATACTGTTATGACAACAATGGTACATATATCTTGCCAACACACCTTCCCTTTTACCTACAATTTTTCAACAATATACTGTACTACTTAAGTCACACTTTTTTCCATATCATTCTCACATAACGTTTCTCATTTTTTACCAAAATACCATTTAACTCCCATATTTATCTTCAGAACCGGGTAGTATAGTAATTTTCTTCGCTACTTCTATTTAAGCATTATTTCTGCAATTATCTAACTCCCTCAAAAGCTCTATGAGGGTCACTCAAAATTTCCTATACTATATAGAGTTCATATCGCGATAGAAAACGGCGTTTCGACAGTTGAAAGTCACAGATGACATTTACAGCTGATTCTAGTTCCGCCGAAAAGTTACTAGATTTAGTGTGGACCGTAACAAGTTCACATGTCAGTTCGCGTCCTATTATTTTCGTTGTTTTTTGGTGTTTTTTAGTATTTTTGTGACTGTTTTTTATATAGTGTTTGTTTAAAAACATTTGAGATATTTTTAGACTTTTACATTGAAATTTTCTTGGAGTTCGTCTAATGCATTTAAAGAATCAGAGTTTGTATGTCTTTTGTTAAGTCATTATACTATTTTAGTAGTTTGTGAAATAGAGTTTTCTGATTGAAAGTTAGAGTCATAACTAAAATGAAGCATAGTGATTGTTTTGTATACCAATATTTTAACCATATATACAATGTTTTACGTATTCTACCTAGCTGGTGCAATATTACCGGCATTTATTACATTCTTTAATATTCACGAGCAAAAGAGAGTAGTGTGTCGATAAGTTAAATATTTTAAAAGCTTTGTCGATAATATTTATGTTACTAGTACATTACTTTATTGTAAGTAATTCCTATCACAATATCTAGGTAGTATTCAGTGGATACCTAATAGGTTCTTGACTTTTGTTCCAATTTGGATAACATCTCCAAAAGTTTCTTGACAACTTTAGTTAATAGACGTAAAACGTAAAACAGACCAGACGTCAACAGGGTGCCATAAATGACAAGTGACTTGGCGTTTTCTTAAAAAAATTTGACTATACCTATACTTCTCCTGAAGATGAACGTTTATACGTTCCAAACATGTACAACTAACTAAAACTTCTTACTGAATATATCTTAGTGAAGGTTGACTTTGAGTATTATTTCTACCAATTTAAAATTATTTTGTTATTGTATAGTTAAACAATCAACAAATCTCAAAAAATAATTAAACTTATAAAATATACAGGGAGATCACAAAAGCTGCTAATGCATTTAGAGGTTACCAGCAATTTTATCAAGGTCGGTACGCCAAGGAGTCTTAAACCAACATTTTTGAAGCTTTCTAATGACGTTAATGTGGAAATTTTTGAAAAAATTTTAAATATCATTTTTAATTGTGTCCCCTTGCGGCAAAATGCGGAACTGCTTGCATGATTTTCACATAGCTACTTTAATTACGATTTCCCCCCCCTGAGTTTCCATTACCAGTAGTTTTCGAGATCATCCTGTAGAATACTAAAAATAATAAAATAAATAATATTTATTCATGTACTCGTATTGACAGTTTGTGCAACACTGTATGTTTTGATTGAATGCAATTTATTGCAATGTTAGTTTATGCTCTGGAAGTCACAACAAGAGTGCTCATCGGAGTGGCATAACAATGACGACGGGAAAATGTTGGCAAATGAAAGCGTCACATATATTTTATTTGATTTAAAAATATAAAAAGTCGATGTGTGTGCGGAATATTAAAACATATATATGTTTGGTTAAATAATATTAGAATATTCCATATAAGTGAATTTGTATTTTAAGGTACTATACAGGGTGAGCCCACGATAGAGTAAAGATCATTTTCGCCTTTCGATCTTGAGAATTAGATAAAAAATTCGAAATACAAAAGTTGTAGAGACCAATGAGTTGGACATTTTAAAATTATGCTGGAGTATACGATGTGTTGCAAAAAAGCGTGGCAAATATAACTTTGGTTTTTTAAATGGAACACCCTATATATTGTATTATTCCCCACAAAATTCTATGCTTATTTTGTATATGTCTAAATACAATAGTTTTTGAGATATTGACGTTTAAAATATGTCATTTTCAGACTTTGACAGGCTGTAACATTGTAACGGTTCATCTTAGAGAAAAATGGTTTTCACCTCCCTATCTTAATTTTGTATTCTTTATTTAAAAGTTACAACTTTTAAGTTAAAACCGGTTTTTTTGGTTTAACATTGTTAACCGGAAGTTGTACCTTTTAGATAGAGAATAAAAAATTAAGAAAGGGCGGTGAAAACCATTTTTCTCTAAGATGAACCTTTCCAATGTTACAGCCTGTCAAACTCTAAACGAGCCATAGTTTAAACGTCAATATCTCAAAAACTATTGAATTTAGACATATGACACTTACAGAATAGGCGTAAAATATATACAATATATAGGGTGTCCATTAAAAAATCAAAGTTATATACGCCACATTTTTTTGGGCCACCCCGTATACTCCAGCATAATTTGCTGATTGATACAGCATTGAATTATAAAGTGGGAGGGGAATTTAAAAATTATAATATAAAATTTCCAGACTACTTAAAAATGCCAAGTTGATAATGGTTTAGAAATAAAGAAACGTCAGATTAAACATCTAATTTCATCAACTTGTAAAGGAGGAAAAATGGCAACGAGAATATAAACTTTACTTTAACATATATTTTTTTAAATAGAGTCAGAAAAAAATAAAAACGAAAACGCCAAAATTCGGTGATGCCCAAATATCTTCGAAAAGAATTGGAGTTTTTTAAATTTGAGAACACAATATTTTGCCCAGATTTTTTAAAGTAACCTGTATATGTTTTAGAAATCTTAAAAGATTTAAGAAAATAAAATTTTTAAAGTTTTTTTATTCCGGTTCTTTTACAGAGTTTATGTCCTCTCTGTATGTTGTTTTTTTTTTAAATGAACAGGATGTTTTACATATAAAAAGTTTGTATTTTTTATGAGCAACCTTGCGCAATTACACAAACCGTTTATTCGTTTCTAGGTTTGCCGTTTTTAACAATATCGATATGTTAATTTTCAAAAGATTAGTTCATGGCAAGGGCCTATCGACATATTAAGCACCGGTTAAGCTGTGTCGAGCGCAGTTAGTACTTGGGTGAGTGACCGCTTGGGAACACTGCGTGCTCTTGCCTCAGGGAAGAGTGTAAAATGAATTAACACCTAGCCATCCTAATCACGCCGGACAGGCCGGATGAGATGGGATATCTCGTAGGATGAACACTCTTAAAAATAACATGGTATGGATTACTAAAATTTTGGTTCTGACAACTATTTATTTTCGTGAAATCGGACTCAAAAATTAGTTTGTATAACCAAAAAAAATTGTCGTGATTGAACTGTTGAACTAATTAATAACGTTAACCAACCCAACCTACAAATTTTAGTTGTCACAACGAAGTTATATATAGTCATAACTAAATTTATATGGTACTCCCCCTTTTAAAATTAGTTGTCACAACTAATGTGTAAATATGGAAAATTGAAATTTTTTTTCAAGGAAATATTGTTTTTGTTAGTGATATGCAATCTACAAATATTGCCAAAGCAATAATTTATTTGGACCAAACTTGTAATTTTCATAGAGTAACAATTACTTATGTAGTCACAATATTGTGTTTATTATCTTTTTTCTGTACTTTGTAATTGTAAGAAAGAAGTTGAATGATAAATAAGTAAAAATTTTATATTTTTGTCATTGCAGTTGCACTTTAAAAAGTTTGAATGAACTACTTATAACGCATGGCAAAATTAGCAAGTTGATTTGATAGAAATAACTTTAAAAAAGTCTGTCTCATTTCTAAAAAAAAATGTCGTATGTAATTTATACTTAGTAACGAAAAATATTTCTTTCTAGGTCCCCATTTAAATAAAAAATGTCTTGGTATTACTCCTCTATTAGGTGTGCGTAAACTAATTGGAATAAATTATCAGGGATATTATGGTTTCTTTAAAAAAAATATTATTTCCAATGTCCTTGTTCTCTCATGTTCTTTATAATACATACTTATGCAATACAAAACAGAAACACTAGATTTTTAACTTATTTTACTCAGCCTTTTGGGTTGTTCAATAGCTCATTTAAACTTTCTAATGTACAACTGCAATGATAAAAAATAAAATGTTTTAACTTCCTTCTGGCAATAAGAACGTACACAAGAAAGACAATAAACACAAATAAATTACACCAAATATTGTCACATTCACTTTCCATACGGGCACGGCCATGAAAATTGTCAATTATTGCCTTAAAAACACGAAAAAATGGACACGGAATCGCAATAGCACCCTAAGATAAACATAACCTCCTGACAGTCCTGGCTAGAATGATGTGACATGTCACCCATCGGGCAAGAGCGTCAAGTCTCTGTTGATGCCGTTAGTTATAAATATGAAGAATAATATTACTTGAAAAGAAAAGTTAGTTCTGGTAACTAAGAATTATCTTAATCAAAATTAACAAAATGATAGGGATTACAAATTCATATTGCAACAAGCTTAATAGATAAATACAAGTTTGTAGGAATCTGTTCTGATGGCATCATTTTTTGGTAAATATAACCAAGAAAAAAATCTTTCTTGTTTTCCTAACTAAAAATAGTTATTTTTGGTAACGTAAACACGAGAACAAATAAAAATTAGTACCAAATACCAAGTCATTTTTAAGAGTAAAGGTGCCGTTTCACACTCTCCAGTCGGTAGACCACATTTGTGGTCGACGACCGTTTCAAGATGGCCTGCGTATCGTATTGTAAAAAAAAGATCAGTTGTTTGTAAAATATTTCAGATTCTTTTAACATCTTGTATTATCGTAGACTCAGTCAACAGCATAATACTATGTCACTCGTAGATTTGTTAAATATGAATATTTATATCTTTTTGTGCAGTGACTCGATTTAATTTTTTTCAAAATCCTCAAGCATTTTTGTTCTAAAAGCAAGTGTAAAAACCAATTTCCTAAATGCTTGTTCTAGAGAGATTTATATCTTTACATAGACGGAAGCGTTCCCTGTGGTTTCGCCTATTAAAACCCATTAAACCTGAAAGCTCTGCCGAATTCGGATAAAAACCATGCTATTCGTTTTTTCTTTTGTATTTTTACGGTAATATAACTGCGGAATAATAATGTTCTTGCGCTGCACCGCAGACTATTGCAGAACAAATATATATATATGGAGTTACTGGAAGAAAAGGGAATTAGGCCACAAAACAATAATACACAGAAAGAAAGTTAGCGGTAAGAAAACAAAATGGTGCAACTCTTATTTGCATTAAAGTACACAAATGAACGCCAAAATAACGGGTTCTCTGGAGCACCGGCAGACCAACACAGCTGTTTTGTCTTTATCAGGGCGTCATGTTCGATAGGACGATAATATACCCGGTGAATCAATGTGTACTTGTGTCCCAAGTTTTAAACACCCTGTGGTTGTATTTGGGCTGTTATTTTTTATACTAACAACGTTTTCTACTCCCACTTGAAAATGTGCTGTTTCTTTCATACTAAAGAGATTGGAAAAGTGTGATGTTCTGGTTAACTGACTGATGATTTCACATCCATCCTAGTTAGGATATGAAACTGACCAATCAAAGTGGTCAATTACAAAGAAAACAAATTTACATGTTGTAAATTTTACAAATTGTTTTCTGACGATGGACAGAAGTGAGGTTAAAACTATACTGCAAAATAATGCAAATATGTCAGACGAAAATTGTTCTTTTTTAATTTAAATTAAAACATTTATCCCATATTCTAGGCATACACAATTTTTTCATTGAGCGCACGAAATGGTGCGAAAATTGATGGTATACCTAATACCAAAATATATTTCTGTCAAAGTATTGTTATTTTATGATCGAACTAAAGATTTGAGCACTGATGCACTTTTTTGTTTCAAAAATCTCCAGTTTTGCATTTTTTTCTAGACAATTACTACAATATTTAATGCATAAAATGTAACTATACTACAAACATATAAAATGAATGATTGAATCTTTGCCATGCAAAAATTGGTCCACAACGATATTTTCGGGGGTAATACCACGAGTGCTTAAAAATTACCGATAATTTTCATGAAAGCTTGTTATTTATAAAGAACGAGTGGAATTAGTATAACAAGCTTGAATGAAAATTATCTGGTTAATTTTTATGCACGAGCGGTATTTAGGGAGAATATTTCTAGAATGAAATATATATAAAAAAAAATTTTTGTCATACAATTTTCAATTTCATATAACATAATTAAAACTGTAACTGAAATCCAATAACAATTTTATTTTTATTTTATAAAAATAATATTTATATTTTTTCATTTATGCCATAATTATATCTTTGTCGTTATCTGTTAAGAGGGTTTGTTTTTCAAAAGCAATTAATTTCCCGAAGGGAACTCATAACAATAACGATCACGTTCGCAGTAAAAAGGTAAAAAAAAAACTGTCTCGTCAAATAGGTTCCATTGTTGTGTGTTGGATATACAACGTTGTCTAGGCAACGTTGTATATCCGCTGATATTTTTTTATTTTTAACGTTTCTTATGGGAAAATTTATACATGAGTGAAATATTCTAATATATTTTGAACGGGTATCCAACCCTAATCGATCTTAAAACTTTCATTATACGCAACAGATATAGAAAATTAACTGGTAATTGTTCCTTAAATGGTGGCACTTGAAGATGTGTATATAAAACTAGATAAGACATCTGGTCTTCGTTTTATAAAATCCACATTGAAAATACGGAGGTTGTTCAAAGACGTTTTTTTAAAAACTTTGTGATATAGATCTGATGAGGTTTATTCCAACAGAGGATTTCCTCATGATCAGCTGCTGCAAAGATTCTCATTTGTTATAGATTACGTGATAGACGCACATGTTCTGCTCAGTTATTTTTACATAAACTGCTCAATAACAATATTGTTTGTGAAGAGCTGCTGCTAATTTATTTTCTTTTTACCTAATTACATTCTGTTTTCTACCTGTTTTGTAACTGGGAAACTGTAAAACAGTATATTATGGAATAAAAATAAATTATACTGTAGAAGTCTATGCTTATTCTAGTATTCTTGTATGCAGAGAATACAGTATCTACTCTATTATTAAATGGGGAAAAATAATACTCTACGTTAACCTTTACTAGGATATATTTCAAGGAAAAATATTTATTTCACTCTCAACATATTTCGAACGTATAAACGTTCATCTTCAGGAGATTGTACACGCTCGAAACATGTTTAGAGTGAAATACATATTTTTCCTTGAAATATATCCTAGTAAAGGTTAACTTAAAGTATTATTTATCCCCATTTAACTTACAACTTCACTTCAAGTATTGTGGCAAAATGAAGGTTTTGGGTGTAGTAAATCTCAAGGCGCCTGGGTGAGAACATACAGTGGAGAAATAAAACGCTTCTTCGAGGGAAACAGTTATTTTAATCGATCAATCCAAAATATAGACAAAGGCTACTTTTAAATGACAGCCCCGCATAATCTGCATTTAACTACCCACCAATATTTAAATTAGAGAATTTAACAGTTTTTACTTACCTAAAGCAGGTATTATGTCAGAACTTCACTCAAAGAAAATCGTGCATTTAAGCACCACAATGACTTTAGATCGACCAATATGGAACTGTGTAAAATATAAGGCTAAGTGAAGAGCGAACCGAGAAATAAAAATCACAAAAAATACAGCGGTTCGGCATACCTGAAAATAGGTTCAAATATGCAGTAATGGCGGGTCATATTACCTTGGTAGAGGGACAAAATAAATAAATAAGAAATACTTTGTTACAGTATGGACTACTTCTTCAAACTATTCTATTTTTGATATTGAAAAAAAATAATGCTCCTAAATATTTATTTATCTTAATAGTGTTTCCTAAAGGATATTTTATATTGCTTTTTAGTCATAAAAACAACTTTATCGAAAATAGTACCATTATAAAAATTCAGTATAAAACAATATGCTTTGTTTAATATCAAAGGAGTCGTTTCACTTCTCTGTTATTGGGCTATTATTTTACCAAAACTTGACAAAACAAATTCTTTTTTTTTATTTTACCAACAAGCCTTTGTAGCAAAGTTGCCCCTAAATAGAGCAAAGACTCCCCTTTGAGAAGTTTTAATGGTAGACAGGCAGTGGCTGCCGAATAGTTTCACAATAATTACTGTAATACTGTCGAGCAGTTGTGAAATGTTCCGTAAACGCAAATTAGTGTGTTGAAAATAATAATTATTTTAATTATATTATTAATCAGATACTACACGTGGATATTGTAGTTGTAAGTTGGAGAAGGTTAGTCACAAATATCAGTTTTGTCAAAAACTTTTCTTTTTATTGTTTTCGATCGTTAAATAGTTATGTGCATTATTTATACATGGTGTGTACAATACAAGAATTTAATCTTTAATATTAACATGTCTATTCTTGTAAACCGTATTTTTTAAATTACCCCAGAAATACAAGTCCAAACTGGGGAGACTGGGGATCGGGTAGGCAACTTAATCGTACCGCTTCTCCCTATCGACTAATTTGGACACATTTTATTCAAAAATGAAATCACTTGGTAACCAAACTGAGCAGCGACGCCATCCTATTGAAACTTGATAGTTCTTTGACGTGGAAAATACATTTTTTCTCCGATTGACAGCAAATATTAATTTTGCAGACCCATATCAATCAGCAAAGTATTACTTTTCCTACCTAGGCAGCAAAATAGGAACTTTTCTGCCTAGGCAGCAAAATGATTATTCTCAATGGAAATAAAACATTTGACAAATCGTTTATAATTTCCTTCATATTTCATCCGAGACTTCTCGGGTAACAAACTTAGCTCAATATTTTTTGCCACCCAGTAAAAATAAAAAATTTTAACCAAAAATAAACATTTCTAAATACAATATCCTAAAATAATATATATTTAAAAGCAGCTGTTTAATATTTTAATCTTTTACTATGCGGGCAGTAAGAATGGGAATATTTTGGAAAATATAATTTTGATCATCGAATATGGCTTCAACCGATGGCACCATAACATTATTTAATATGCTGCAATATGTTCCTACAGTTAACCGCCCTTGCAAAAATTGACAAACTCCTGGGCCTCTATCCAACCCCACACATTTACGGAAAACGTCCACTTTGATTTGTCTTGTGCGTATATCTTTCATCAGACCTTGTGTTTAAGGGTCTATATACTCGAACTTTCCATTATTACAGGACTTGTCTTTGGTTATTTAGTACTCGTCTTTGGTTATTTAGTTCTGTTAAATATATTTTGTTTGCAGAACACCTATTTTTGAGTTCAGACTCTTAAATTCGTCTTCGAGCTGTAATTGAAGATCCAGGAAAATGGGTTTCTTCTTCAGCTTTAATAGCGGTCCCGAATGGGTTGTCCCTTAAATAATTAAGTAAAGTTGTATCTTCGTCATCGATGGAAACTTTTGGGCGACCAGAACCTGGGTTTCTCACAATACTTCCATGTTCTCGAATTTTGAATTTAGCCAACAACACTGTTTTTTTGTTTATCTCTAATGCGCCTGCAATGTCCCTTATGGGAACCCCATAAATCGCGTAAATATTACACTGATACAAGAATTCTGGTGACACTGATTTATCAGTTTGAAAGAAAATATTTTATAATAGACCAGCAGATTAAATTATATTTTGTTGTGCTACTTTTTTTTATCGCAATGACACCTATATGGTACAATTTGTTTAATATAAAAAATATATACGTATCTCTAATAGTGTTATCAATAATGCAAACTGGCAAATGTGCATAGAAAATTAATTTTATGTAACATTATTATTAAGTTGGTTTTAGCATAATTTCTAACATGATCGTATGGGCAAAACGGCGAACTTTGGATCTAGTTGTCGAGAGTTCAAGCCCGGCAGATTGCAAGCTTATTAAAAATTTTTTAACATAAGGTGCGTAAGTTTGGCCGTAGAAAAAACATACTGTTCAATTCAAGTAGATTGTCCATATCGCACTCGAAAGTTTGAACACGCTTGTTGTAGTATTCTAATTGTGGAATAATATTTTTGTGTAAGAACTGCAAGTAAAGTTCGTTGATTGTATTTCCATCAATACAAAATGGTGGCTCTTGGGTCATTGGGTTTATGCTTCGCCTATCCTCCTGGGACCAATATCTACAGTTATGTTTATTGAGGATGCCTACTTGATTTTAAAGGTATTTTCTATAGTCTATTTCAGAAAGGTGTAGAGTAATAAAATGGGACATTCCGTCTAGTTCGGCTCAATTTCGGTGTCGGCCATAGGCGCAGGTAAATTTTGTACATTAACTTATTTATAATGAATAACCAAAGAAACAAAAGAAGATAATTTAATGAAGGAGGAACTATTAGCTATAGCAAATTTACACAAACATCGTTTTATGAAATATGCCATGTCATTGCGAACTAAATCCTATAGAACTTATTTGGGCATACGTGAAAGGATTTGTAGTAAGACACGACACGACATTCAAAATGAAAGACGTTAAGCTACTGTTTGATCAGGCCATTAAGGAAGTGATACCAGAGAACTGGCGAAAAGCAGTCCATAATGTCATTAAAGAAGAGGAGTAAATGTGGCTGTATTTGACTACATAATCGATCGGACCGTCGACCCGTTAATTATAACGTCAAGAGGAGATGACAGTTTCTCAGATGACGAAGAATAATGTGTTTTTTATAATTTAATTTCTGTATAATGTATTTTTTGTATTCTTTTTATAATGTTTAATAAAGAATAAGTGTACATAATACTATGTACATAATGCACGCCTTTGTCACACAATTTTCGGGGTTTGTGAATGGAGAACAATAGGCAAAACCCATAAATTAACCCAAACCCGGGTGGTACTACCTGCACTTGATGAAAATAAATAATTTTGCAATGAAATCACACAAATCTACACCTTTTTGAAATATACCATAACTGACAGAAACGATTTTATCCTTCATAGGTGTGCCATTTTAACTATAGGAATGTGCAAATTTTCAAAAATTTACCTGAAATAGTTTCACTTGAAATATCCAAATTTACACACTATAGTTTTTTTCCCTATTCGCCCTCAGATTGTTTGCTAATTCTTGACATAACAAATACCTTGTGTTTAATTTGACCCGCCCGCTTTTCTATTAAAGGTAAAGCTTCCCTTTTGCTCCCTTCTTGAGAAGTATTAATGACAGACGGAGGTAGTTCCCAAATAGTTTCGTAATAATTAGTGCCAGACTGTCGAGCAGTTTTGAAATTTTCTGTTAACTCAAATTACCCTCTCTTGTAAATAATTAATCAAATGCTGTTCGGGATTCTTGCACACAAAAGGTGGAAGTTGAGCCTGGTTAGTAACAAATATCTGTATAGTTGATAAAGTTTTTGTTGTATTTGTCGGTCTTGGTTAGTTTAAGTTTAGAATGTACATGGTGATTTACGAAGAGCGTTTTTTTCGGAGGGAACGTCCGTGCGCCGGATGCACTTAGGCCAGGTTTTGTCCATTATTGTTACACTCCGTAATGCCATTTGCTTGCCCTAGTTTGTGTAGGTCAACTGGGGAGAGGGTAGGGACGTCCTCTGATTCCAGTTTTGATGGCCTCTTCCGATCTAGTGACTCGCAATGGCAAACTATGTGCTGTACAATTTCCCTGTCTTGTCTGCATAATCTGCAAGCAAGGTCTCCATTGTACAGTTGCATTCTGTGCAGATGATTCTTGACAGCCATGTGTCCTGTCAGAATTCCTGTAATGGTGCTTTTCCTTAAATTGGTTCATGGGAGTAGATATTCCCATGGGGATATGCAATTTTTCTCATGAAAATGGCGATCTCGTATTCTTGAACACATTTTGTATGAAAAGTTTCCAATAACACCACCGGAACTTCAGTTTAACTCCTTGGGGACATTGCGACCAAAATATTTCCCCAAGGGAATAAATTCCACCGCTTAAAAAATTAAGTCCCATCAGACAAGTAATTCTTTCATAACACAACGCACTAATATAGAACTCGCCCATTCTTACAAAATAAACAAAGCAACAACGCATAGAAAAATACTATAGGAGACAAGGCGATGACGCGAAGGCAGCCAAAAGAGAAATATGTCCTTCATCCCCGCTACGGAGGTAAAGAAGTGTTGCCTATCTTTTCTATGATTAAATAAATCATAAGTACCATTGAAATAAAATAAATCAAATTTATTTTAATATTTCCTAGTTACTGATTGGATAATATACCGGGTGTTGCATCGTCGAGCGGAACATAGGAAATCCCATGTAATTTTAAATGGGGTCAATTATTGGCTTCTCTAATTATTTTAGAGAAAAATTCTATTTAGGTGACCCGATGAGAAATAACTTAAAAATATTTTTTTTTTGTTTTGTTTTTGTTCTATGTTCCATTTCTATAAAAGAACGCCATATTGATTGATGACTTTTTAATCTGACCAAGTACAAAAATTTCATATAGCTGTATATTTTAAATAGAAAGTCCAGGGGATATTTTTTGTTTTTTAATAATCGCTGTTGCAGATAAGAAAATTTAAATTTTAAATAAGGACAATTCAGTTCTATAAGCAATTGAACAACCCAAAAGGTTGAGTAAAATAAGTTAAAAATCTAGTGTTTCTGTTTTGTATCGCATAAGTATGTATTATAAAGAACATGAGAGAACAAGGACATTGGAAATAATTTTTTTTTAAAGAAACCATAATATCCCTGATAATTTATTCCAATTAGTTTACGCATACCTAATAGAGTAATAATACCAATGCATTTTTTTATTTAAATGGGGACCTATTATAGGAAGGAATATTTTTCGTTACTAAGTATAAATTACATATGACATTTTTTTTAGAAATAAAACAGACTTTTTTAAAGTTACTTCTATCAAATGAGCTAATTTTGCCATGCGTTATAAGCAGTTCATTCAAACTTTCTTATGTGCAACTGCAATGACAAAAATTGAAAATTTTTACTTATTTATGAATCAACTTCTTTCTTACAATTAGAAAGTACAGAAAAAAGATAATAAACACAATTGTAATGTGTAATATTGTTACTCTATGAAAATTTCAAGTTTGTTCCAAATAAATGATTGCTTTGGCAATATTTGTAGATTGCATCATTAACAAAAACAATATTTCCTTGAAAAAAAACTTTCAATTTTCCATATTTACACATTAGTTGTGACAACTAATTTTAAAAGCTGGAGTACCATATGAATTTAGTTATCCGTATATAAAATTTCTTTGTGACAACTAAAATTTGTAGGTTGGGTTAGGTTATTGTTATTAATTAGTTCAACAGTTCAATAACGACAATTTTTTTTTGGTTGTACAAACTAATTTTTGGGTTGAGTCCGATTTCACGAAAATAAATAGTTGTCACAACCAAATTTTAGTAATCCATACCATGTTATTTTTAAGAGTGTAATATTTCCCATTAACCAGGTTCAACACCTCCAAAAATCGTAAAAATATAACATGTTTATTTATTTACAAGTGGGTTATTTGAGTTTACAGAAAATTTTACACTTTTCGATAGTCTGTCGTATTTATAGCGAAGACATTAATACTTCTCAACAGAAAAGGGAGAAAAGGGGGATCCCCTGCTCACTTAGGCATAACTCTGATACAAAGACTTGCGGGTAAAAGTAAAGAGAAAGAATTTATTTTGTCACGACTTGTGGAGTGAAAAATTTCAGAACAGAGAAGAGAACAAAACCTTTTTCATATAAACAGTGCACATAATTGTTTTTTCTTGAAGCTTTTTAATTGCCATAAAATAGGTACTCTATTATGTTCTGCAAACATTTTTTAGGCCTAAAAAGCAATCTAAAGTCTATTTTCGCATATTTTCTTTTGATTTTGTTTTTCATTTGGCCGTGGGTGACACTGGTTCGATCCCTGGACCGGTGTACGCTTATTAAGAAAGTATACCCAAGATCTTAGAGGTAAGAACTCAGTATGGAGTCGACTTCTGATTATGACCTATTAAGGGTGGATACTCCTGCCCTTAGGCTAAGTCGTCTTAAATCCAAGTTTAAAAATATTTTTAATCCGAAGAATAATTTTAAAATCGTAGAAATGTCAGAAAAGGTCGATTTATAATGTGGGGTGGACAGTAAAGTTCAATTTAAGGGTAATCAAGCTGATCATAACTTGTTATGTTAAATTATATTATATTATTAGGTTATGTCTAGGTAAATAACTTTCAAATAGAACTTTGCTGTCAATTCCACATTATAAAATGGCCATTTTTGACATTTTTTCGATTTAAATCGACTTTATAAAATTAGCCAAAACAACATCTATGTTTTAAACACAGTAATTTTCTATGTTTAATAGACTCTCATCTGTTATTAAGTTCTAAATTATGACAAATACTGTTTAACTGTAAATTTACAAAAAACATCATAATACATAATATATTATCATAATATAATTAAAGTTTTCACTATCGATTGAGATTCCACCAAACGTGGCAACGTTGTCTTTTTAGGGACGATTAAATCCTTACTTACCTTTTAGTATATGCAACCAAAAGTACACAATACAAATGACCTAAAAGTAGAGATGTGCAAAACAGTTAATTTAAAATAACAGTTAACACTGTTACTGTTATTTAAAAATAACAGGTCACGTGATTTACTTTGCTGTCTTTTGCAAATTGCTAATAAGTACAATAGAAAGAAAAGTCAGGGGAAGCGGACAAAGTGATGCTTTAAAAAAAAATAAAAGACGCACAGGGCACAGGTAGACAATGACTGCTGTATCGTCCTTATTAGGGCTCATCAGAAAGTCCAAACTCTGATGAGTCTTCATAAGGATAAAACAGTTGTCATTGTCTACTGGTGCCCCAGGGCACCCATTATATTGGCATCCCTGTGTACTTTAATGCAGAGAGATAAATGCACCACTTTGTCCACTTGCCTCTAATTTTTTCAAATACTATTATTACAGACGCTAAAGTTCTACTACGTTATTAAGTACCGTAATTAATCGGGGCGGGTTAGCCGCCGCCGACTACAACGTGCAAGTCAAAACAAGCAAGCAGTCCCGCTGCTGTTATTGGCTGCTACTGGTCTTATTATAAAAGGTCTTCTGGAAATCAAGTGAATATATTACAAAGGGTACAAAACAGGCCCTAGGCAATATTCGCTTGTGTAATTTTTTTTCTGTCATTTATTTCTTATCATAGTTTGAGTCACTTGGGACACCTGAAAAGTTTAATCTGTCAAATTGATATTTTGCACACTTCTTAGTTCAATAGCCAGGCACGTAGCAACAGGGGGTGCGAGTGGTGCCGCGCGCCAGGGCCCGGGCCCCGTAGGGGCCCGCGGATCCGATCGGAATCATAATGCGAAACAAAAAAGCGACAACGCCGCGAGCTAAACAAACAAGCGACAACGCCGCGCGCCGCGAGGCTGCCATGAGTCAAGGTTCTTAGATACTATAGGTTGTAGGCCGTGGTACCTTGCCTGCTTGCTGGCTCGACGCCGTTCACGCCAACCGTTGCCGTTGTTTGTCAATGTCTCTTCTAGCCACGCGCCGAAAACGAGCTACGCTATGACGCTACGACCCGCATTAGAGCTCCTAGTTGGGGAATTGATCAAAGTTTTAAAAATAACAGAATTCGCAAAGTAAAAAAAACAATTCGATGGGTTGTCGTGTGACGAACGACTGTCCAATGCCAAAAAAAACTTCCAAGTGTCGGTGTTTAATTTAACGTTGGACGTTATTTTATCACAACTGGAAAATCGATTTAAAGGCTTAAACAACGTAGTTCTAAAGTTTAAAGCACTTTTTCCTTCTACCTTAAGAGAGTCCTCTGATGCTGATCTAGTACTTCTATCTGAGAATCTAGTTAAGTTTTATTCCAACGATTTATCACATTCGCTTGTTCAAGAAATTTTATCATTTAGGCGCGTTTATAAGGATCAAATCCATGCAGACATTTCCATTAATGACTTGGCGAAATTAGTTATTTGCGATGAAATGATTTCGAGTTCATTTAAAGAAATATGCTGTGCTTTTATACTTTTTCTAACGATTCCCGTATCGGTAGCCACTTCGGAGAGATCATTTTCAATCTTAAAGTTGATTAAGAATTATTTGAGAAATAAAATGTCGCAAAGCAGACTTTCTAGTTTGGCAATTTTATCCATTGAAAATCAGACAGCCAGAACGTTAGATATCAGTAAAATTATTTCATTGTTTGCTAATCAAAAGGCAAGAAAAGTAGATTTTTCAGCGTAAATAAAATAAGTAAGGTTATTTAGAATTAGGTTTGTATTCGTTTAATTCGTTTCGTTATGTTACCCACCATGCACTCGCCATGCATTTTTTGTGCAATAAAATTTGTGACCCATAACAGACTATTTTTTTTAATGATGAAGGGGGCCCGCTGTGGTCTTGCACCAGGGCCCGGTTGTAACTTGCTACGTCCCTGTCAATAGCTGATAATATTTTAGCAATTCACCAAGTATAACTTTACTTAACAATATTGGAAAATATTTCGAAAATAATGACTAACTTTTAAAAACACCTTATCACTTCGATTCATTAAAAACTTTAATAATTATAAAATATATTTTAGTAAACTTAATTTTAGCTTAAACAACAGATAATACAAAGACAAAGAAAACTTTTTTAATAAATAGGTATATTTGAGCGTAACCGGGCTAAACTTCCACCTTTTGTGTGCAAGAATCCCGAACAGCATCTGATTAATTATTTACAAGAGGGTAATTTGAGTTTACAGAAAATTTCACAACAGCTTGACAGTCTGACACTAATTATTGCGAAACTATTCGCGAGACACTCCCAGTCTGACATCAATATTTCTTAAGTAGGGAGCAAAGGGGAGCCTCTGCTCATTTAGGTGCAACTTTAACACAAAGATTTGCGGGTAACGTTGAATGGAAGGAATTTATTTTGAGAAGACTTGGCGAATAATCTGAACTCGAGAAAGAGATAAATGTGAAGAATTTGAGTAATTATGTTAAATTGCGAAAGTTGCAATAAAGAAACTTTAATGCCATACACAAAGAGAAGTGTGTAATGGTTTTATACAAATGTGTACGTATCAGTGGCGTATCCAGAAAATATGCTCGGGGGGGGGGGTCAGTAGTCGTAAGTGGGACATTTTTTATTGGAGAGAGGGCTCACATGTATTTTATGATATTGTACCTAGTGAAGAAGGCGGAAAAGCGCCGCAGGTGAAAAATTTTCGGGGCCAGGCCCAAAGTTCATTTAAAATTCACCTAACTACTATCAAATTTGGAAAATTAAATTATTACCTCTCCCCCTCTGCCTGGTTGGGTTATATTTATTTTTGTAGTAAATGTTTTTTTGTTTTAATTTTTTTTGATATTCCTATTATTTATTTAAAAAAAAGCCTTTTTTATATTTGTGAAAAATATAAATATTGGTGTCAATCCAAAATTTTAGCGTAAGACTTATGTATGACGCTAACCAGCGATTTTCGGGCTCGGTTTTTTATGATTAAAAATAAAGTAAATATCTCTCACCGTGCCAAAATTGATGATTTTTCAGAAATAATGTATTTTAGGAGCTTAGATCTAAGAGCAGTTTTTGTGCAAATACTTAGGTTTTGAATAATTACTCCTTCTTAAGTGCTGTTTTGTATATTCATAATAAAACATTCTCGTTTCTTCCCTCACTATTTTTTTTATAAATTATCACACTTCTTCCATAAAAAATGTTTCAATTAAAATTTTTACTAAAATTTTTCTCTTTAAAAATAAATACCTAATAGTTTTTTGTTTTTGTTGTAAAAATATTTTATTGCATTGGGGTATATTTTTGTTAATTTAAAATAGCTCTAAAAAAGGAAAAACGGAACAGACGTTTTCCTTTAAAATTGCATCATAAATCAATAACTAAAACGATATGCGTCCGAAACTTTAATCTCTATATAAAACAAGACTTTTAGAAGGAAAAGTTTAAAAACTAAACGTTTCCTACAAGACCTTTTTAATCTAAACCAAGAAAAAATTATTTTAAAATTTAAACTAAGACCCCAAGCGTGAGACGAAAAATTAGGATGCTTTTAGACCCGAACTCCTAGGCTCGGGAGGAGGAGGAGGGGGGGGGGCTGCAGCCCGGTAGTCCTCCTCCCCCTAAATACGCCACTGGTATGTATTAGAATTGTACTAAATTAAATAATAAATCAATCTGCAACCTTTCGTTACAATATTTTCTTTGTCTAGCACGTTTAATTGGCAACGACGTATTGTACCATAGAATTAATAGTGCCTAGAAGATGCTGGGTTCGTTATTTACCTTTATTTTTATAATAAAGTGTTGAATCATGTTGTCGCTTAATCATTGAGCAATGAATGTGGATTCGTAACCAAGATCCTTAGTCATGCGACACTCTCCCCCAAGGACTAACCCTCGGTTTCTTGCATTAAGAAAACTTCTGGGTGTAGGATGAGTCCGAAAGGGAAAGCGTTCTGCGTATAATCTCGAAGTAGCAGCCGTACTTTAACGACACTCACCCCAAATTAGCACCATATCTACTAGTTTATTGTTCTCAAATTTTACCATTTTCACGTGTCACCAATTTAAAATTAACTTGCTTCATAAAAACACACCGCGAAGCAGATTGCTCAATACCACCCGTAAATTGACTAATAAGAGATAAGAAAAACAACATAAAGTATAGCGGGCTACGTTTTGATGACCAGGGCCGCACTTAGACTTTTTACTTCTGTATCTTGCCTATTATTAAGTTTTTTGAAAAAAGGTATTTGAAAATGTTGTTTATTTTAATGCCTTCTAAATAGCTAAAAAAGAAGTACCAGTTTAGGAATCACCCTGTATATTTAGTTTTTGATTAATCCTTTGTTATTTTTTCTTTTTATCCAAAAACAACTTAACACAGGCCCGGAAAATTGACAAAAATATTGGTTTTGGCTTTTAATCATTAAGAAAATCCACATTGTTATAGTAAATATGGTAGGATTTTGTATTCTAAATACGAGTGTATAGTTACTTTTTAAATAAAACATTCATAAAACAACAAAATATTCACCAAAAAATTAAACTCAATAATTAATCCAAACTCTTCCCCTGAAAAATTTTCAAAAGCGCCCCCAAAAAAAAACGTCTTCCGTTCTGACATAAGTAAATCTGCATTCCTCGCTGTCCCAAATACTACCATAAGTAAGTCCAAAGTTAAGGTGACAAGAACTCTTCGGACTAAGCATATTAAACCTCAATTAGCGCAAAAACTTTGGGACAAATTTAGTTTCAAACTTGAGGAAACAGAGTTATTACTCCCTGCAAAAAGAGGGACGAAGAGGCGGCAAAAAGCCGATAACAATTTTAACTCGTGTCCCTGCGAGAAGATATCTAAATTTCCATTAACCGACCTGCTTTAACACTTAAATCATTTGATCAAGAGGCAGAGATGAACGTTAATTGTTTTGTAAACGTTTGTATAAAATAGTTATTTTCCTAACAAGTGCGCAAAGTGATACTTTTCCGCACGCAAGTACAGTTGGACGAACGACGCGAAGCGGAGTTCGGATAAGTTCTTGCGTGCGGAAAAGCACTTTGCGCACTTGTTAGGAACAACATTTTTCCTACGAGCTTCATATCAGATAACAACAAAAATAAAAATATGATAATTTATTTAATAATTTTTAATTCGACTTTAAAGAAAGAACTATAATATACTTACAACTAAAAATTACATAACAAAAAAAAATAATAGAAAATTAAAAAATTACATAACAATAAAAAAAATAATAGGAAACTAAATTATTTGTTTATAACATTTATAACAAAAGAGCAATTACTCACATTCTGCAAAGTGCCGATCCAGTAAGCTCATTCAGTGGGTGGCTTATGGTACGGCTTGATAAGCACTGACTTGTGGACGGACAGTTAATATTATGGCTTGATGAAGGTTGACTTAATGCAGAAGGGCAGTTGTTCGTGGCCAATATTTTATTCGACATGTCCTTTTTTTGATTTGTCGAATCATCAATGTAGCTCTCGGCGACAGTCGTCGATTTCCAACCTCCGAGTCGCTTGACATTAGTGATTCCTGCTCCAGAATCGGCCAACATGGTAGCCGATGAACGACGGAAACTATGTCCTGTATAATGCTCTGGATTTTTCAATTGTAGATATGCAGCTATTTTCGAGGGCATCTTACCGAATGAATTTATTCCAATACATTGAGTACCGCATGTTCCTTGTTGATACTGCACAAAAAAGCGCTTGTGCGGAGTGGATGGTTTTCGCAAATTTGCATATTTATGATAGAGTTGTAAATAATGTCCCTTATTTGATTCATTGGACACTACAAAGATTCTTGAAGTATTGTTTTTACTGTCGGGGATTTTGACGACTATCAAATTTCCTTTATCCTCTATGTGATCAACCATTATCTTGCAAAGCTCTTCGCGCCTGCAAGCACCGGCCAACCCAAAAATGGTGGCGACTTTTATAAGAAGGTAAATTTGGTCAGGTGCTTCTTCCATAAATTTGGAAACTTCAATTTTGTCAAAAATTTTGGCCTTTTTCGGACGATATCCCACATTTTGCTTTTTTAAAAACAATGTTAGCTTGAAATATTGACTTAAATCCAAGTTTATTTTGATTTTAAGGACACTTTTTAACATAGAGTACTTACTCCATAAAGTATTTGGCTGGAATGA
This sequence comes from Polydrusus cervinus, assembly GCA_935413205.1. Lineage (NCBI taxonomy): Eukaryota > Metazoa > Arthropoda > Insecta > Coleoptera > Curculionidae > Polydrusus > Polydrusus cervinus. The sequence goes on from OW284518.1 coordinate 25,977,956, forward strand.
TTTTCGTAAATCTGCAAAATAGGCTAGGAAGACCTCCTCCTTGAAACTATTTGTCCCTTTGTTGCGGCACCAGTATTCAAAATGTTCAAATTGCTTCTCGTATTTTTGTTGAGATTTAGCGGGCAATAAATTTAAATTTGAAGAGTTTGCGGCCTCTAGGATGGAATCTGGTAGCTCCTCGTCAGAGCTGCTCATTTTAACAGTGTTTAAGCCTTTTTATGATTTGATAAAAATAAAAGTGTCGGTGTTTGTAGATTCTTGTGGACATAGAAACTGAGGAAAAATCTGACATCATGTGTCAAAATCGACATGTACATTTATTGTTGCTTGGCAATATTATAATCATTTATCACTATACGAGGTACTTAAAAAATACAGTTTTTTTCGTTTTAAGCTGAAATACAAATATCGGGAATTACGATTAAAAGATAAAAGAGAATACTCTTGCAACGGCTTCTCACATTGCCATAAAATAGTTTACAGCTACTAAAATAAATATAAATATTCCCTACCAAGGAGATTTTTGAATAGTTTTACTTTTCCGCACCCAGTGCGGATAAAAGTCTTATCCGCACTAGTGCGGAAAAGTGTAACTTTGCACACAAAAATTCGTGCGCAAAGTACTACTTTGCGCACGCTCGTAGGAAATAGTATATTACATAACAAGTGATGAAAGTGATACTTTTCAAACGAGGATATATTTAGCACGAGGCGTCAGCCGAGTGCGGAAATTCTCCGAGTTTTAGACAAATCACTTTCACACGAGTAATGTACATTATTTTTCGACCACAATGAATTATTAAAAAAGCCTTTGATTTGTGAAAACAATATTTCACACTAGTGTTGAAATTAGCATACGTAGGATTATGGTCCAATTAATATCTGGTTTTATAGTTTGTCAATAGGCTTTTCCTTTATTTGTAGTTTGTAGTCATAGGAAGAACTAATCATGGATTGACTTCTAAATTCACCAGAATGAAAAATTTTAAATTTAATCAATAAATTTAAAAACTTCACCAAACATAGAAGATGTCAAGTGAAAATAATTCTATAAATTATTTAATGTATTTATAAAAAAAGTCAAATACTCCTGAGGGATTTGAATCTGTGACCTTGCGATCTGTAGACTGGAGCTCTAGTCTCTACGCTATGGCTACCCATAAACATTTGTTGTTTAATATATATGACATTTTCTTCAGTGAGGTTGTTTTGTCTTGTAATAGATTTTTTCTACTCCCACAGGGAAATTTGCTGTTTCCTTTACACCTAAGTGGCGGGTAAAGTAGGCTATTCCAGTTAACTGTGCGGCAAAATTTCATATCCATCCTAGTTAGGCTATGAAACTGATCAATAACAGTAGTTAATCACAGAGAAGCCAAATTTACATGTTTTAAATTCGTTTTCTGACAGTTGATAGAAGTTAGGTTAACAATATGCTTCAAAAATATGCAATCTATCTCTAATATCATTATTTTCTGTAGTTTTTTTTAAATCAGCAATAAAATAGCCGAAAACCAAAATAAATAATAATACAACCTTTAAAAACAAGCATCCTGCATTTATTACAGACCACTGAACTTTCCACAGAATCCAATATTCGTTTGAAAATATGCTGAAAGATTGTTTGATATTGAATCATATGCTGGCAGCAAAGAAAAGCAGACACATGCATCTTTGATCAGGTTACCTGTATAGTTTAAAGAAATGGGTTAGAAATTTTTTTATCTTTTTCATTGTCCTGAAATTTCATCGTTTTGACATTTAAATGTCTATATTGTTATAGTAAGTCTTTTCAATCAATGAGAGTGATGCATGCGCTTTACTAAAAACATGCGCCTAAACACTTAAAGGATAACATATACTCGATTGAAAAACAACTTGTCATTCTTGTCTTGTCAGTATTTTCGTTGTTACATCAAAGTGGGCTTTTCCACTATAATTAAATAAACGATATTTCTGTCCTTACACTCTTAAAAATGACTTGGTATTTGTTACTAATTTTTATTTGTTCTCGTGTTTACGTTACCAAAAATAACTATTTTTAGTTAGGAAAACAAAAAAGATTTTTTTCTTGGTTATATTTACCAAAAAATGATGCCATCAGAACAAAGAAAATATCTTGTTTTCATATTAGTTGGCAGAAATAAAATATTTTGTTTAGCTGAATTTTACTCTGTATATATCTTATTTAAATGTTACATTAAGGTTACTACAAACTTGTATTTATCAATTAAGCTTGTTGTAATATGAATTTGTAGTCCCTATCATTTTGTTAATTTTGATTAAGATACATTCTTAGTTACCAGAACTAACTTTTCTTTTCAAGTAATATTATTCTTCATATTTATAACTAACGGCATCAACAGTGACTTGACGCCCTTGCCCGGTGGGTGAGATGTGACATCATTCTAGCCAGGACTTTCAGGAGGTTATGTTTATGTTAGGGTGCTTTTGCCGTTTCGTGTCCATTTTTTCGTGTTTTTATAGCAATAATTGGCCATTTTCATGGCCGTGCCCGTGTGGAAAATGGATGTGACAATAATAGAAAGTCCAGGGGATATTTTTTGTTTTTTAATAATCGCAGTTGCAGATATGAAAATTTAAATAAGGACAATTCAGTTCTATAAGCAATTGAACAACCCAAAAGGTTGAGTAAAATAAGTTAAAAATCTAGTGTTTATGTTTTATATTGCATAAGTATGTATTATAAAGAACATGAGAGAACAAGGATATTGGAAATAATTTTTTTTTAAAGAAACCATAATATTCCTGATAAATTTATTCCAATTAGTTTATGCATACCTAATAGAGTAGTAATACCAAGGCATTTTTTTATTTAAATGGGGACCTAGGAAGGAATATTTTTCGTTACTAAGTATAATTTACATATGACATTTTTTTTAGAAATGAAACAGACTTTTTTTGAAGTTATTTCTATCAAATCAACTTCCTAATTTTGCCATGAGTTATAAGCAGTTCATTCAAACTTTCTAATGTGCAACTGCAATGACAAAAATATAAAATTTTTACTTATTTATGATTCATCTTCTTTCTTACAATTAGAAAGTACAGAAAAAAGATAATAAACACAATGTTGTGACTACATACGTAATTGTTATTCTATGAAAATTTCAAGTTTCGCCCAAATAAATGATTGCTTTGGCAATATTTGTAGATTGCATCATTATCAAAAACAATATGTCCTTGAAAAAAAAATTCAATTTTCCATATTTACACATTAGTTGTGACAACTAATTTTAAAAGCAGAAGTACCTTATAAATTTAGTTATCCGTATATATAAAATTTCGTTGTGACAACTAAAATTTGTAGGTTGGGTTGGTTAATGTTATTAATTAGTTCAACAGTTCAATAACGACAATTTTTTTTTTGGTTGTACAAACTAATTTTTGGGTTAAATCCGATTTCACGAAAATAAATAGTTGTCAGAACCAAATTTTAGTAATCCATACCATGTTATTTTTAAGAGTACTATAGTAGAGCTTTTTTAAAATATATACCTCAATAATACAAAAGGTAATAGAAAAGGTTCTAGGTGTAGAACCTTTTCTAGAAACACATAAAAATACGGCGCGCAAGCCGTAAATTTGAAAACATAAGACGAGAATAGCCTCAAATTTGCTTAACGATGCGTTGAATATGTTAAACCAACTATCTTAAGGCCAAAATTTAAAGTTAAATCCATTAAGGTCATCCTTGATGCTCTTTGGAAATAAAATAACGTTGATTTTTTGAATCATAATATTAATATACGTGTTGATGGTGTTGTACTCCCCGAAGTGAAAACAGCCAAAAATCTGGGTATATTTTTGGATACTGAATTAAGGTTTAGAGAGTACGTTAAAAAACGAATTCAACGGTCATATATGTCATTAAGAGTATTATACAACAACCGTCATATCCTTAAATTGAAATTGCTTAAAAAGCTTTGTGAGAGTCTTGTTTTGTCGTTTTTCATAGGGCAATACTATAGCCTATTTCAGAAAGGTGTAAAATAATAAAAACTTATTAGGTATGCAAGGGGACTACAAAGTGACTTAACGGATATTTAAGCCACTTTAATAATTCATTTAATTGCAAAATTCTTTATTTTCATCACGTGCAGGTAGTACCACCCGGGTTTGGGTCAATTTATGGATTTTAGATTTTATTATTCATCTACAAACACTGACAATGGTGTGACAAAGACGTGCATTAAGTTCATAGTATTAGGTACACTTAGTTAATATTATAAAAAAATACAAAATACAAAAAATACATTATACAGAAATTTAATTATAGAGAATCATAATATTCTTCATCGTCATCCCCTCTTGACGTCATAGTTAACGACGTCGATCGATCAGGTGGTCAAGATCCCACATTTTCTCCTCTTCTTTAATGCCATGATGGACTGCTTTTCGCCAGTTTTCTGGTGTCATTCCCTTAACGGCTTGATCAAATAGTAGCTTAACGTCTTTCATTTTGAATTTCGTGTTCTGCCTTGTTACTCTTTCGCTTGCGCCCATATAAGTTCTAGAGGATTTAGTTCGCACTGATATGGCGGTGTACGCACCACAGTTACACTAAGTTTTTCAGCTATATCTTTCACGGAATATTTCATAAAACGATGTTTGTGTAAATTTGCTATAGCAAATAGTTCCTTCTTTATAGAATTATTTTCTTTTTTTTCTTTGGTTAGTTATCATAATAATTTAATGCACCAAATTTACTTGCGTCTATGGCCAACATCGAAATTGAGCCGAACTGTACGAAATTTCTCATTTTATTACTCTAGAATAGACCTTTCTGATATAAACTATACTAGTAAGTATTCACCTTAAGACGACTTACCAGTTAAAACGAAGTGATTTAAAAACGAAAATACTAAATGAAATATTTTTAGACATATTTTGTTAAAAATAAAGCTTTAAGATTTTTGTCGCAATGAAATTAACCTAATTTAAAAAATAGTTTCTTAATTTAAAGATAAATTATTAAGACCATAGAAAATATTGAACTATGAGACTATTTTTGTGTAAACTTAATAAGTTCCACCTTATGTTTCAATGGTTTTTTATTTACTTATTTTCTTATTGATGGCTTAAAAAGATCACGAATTACTTCAGTATTTCCTAAAATACATTCGATGGCTTCAATTGCTTGTAAGGAGATGGTATAAAAGTAAGCCTCTAATAAAAAAAACCAAAACCTATTACTTATTGTTAGTTTTTATAATAATTATATAAAAAAAATCTACAAAGTGCAAAAAAAAATGGAAATTTAAATTGCATCCACCGGAAGGTTGTTTTAGAAAAATCAAAATTAAAACCTGCTATTTGCATAAAATGTTCCAGTTAAAAAATTCTCCACGCTTATTTTAAATTCTGTATTTGTACAAGCCCATTTTATTTTAATTTATTATTTGTTTAAAAATAATAAACAAGTGTGGAAATTGAGGTGCTATAATTGAAGCGTCTATAAAAATTTTAGTTTAATTTTTTTATATAGAAGAAATAATGTTGCAGGCTACTCGGGCAGTGTGAAAATTGAATTGTATTTTTTTTATTAAATTCATAATAATAAAGATATTTCTTGAAAATCGATTGGAAATATTGACATTTTTGATACTATTTCTGAAAGAAAAAGTATATTTTTCCTTACACTTAGTCGTTGCTAGGCAACGGAAAATAACGGTTAGGAAATATTTATTATTGTGCTGTAAGGAAATATTATTTCTGTACGGCTACTTATAAACTAAAATGTGTTAAGTTTGACAATTCAATATTACTGTATTTCCATAGTTACAAAACAAATATTTAATGGCATCCCTTTTGTGAACAAAGTTAATAATATTTATTTCAAAATTTAAACAAGTTGATTGTAATAAGTTATGTCCTTTTAATAATTTTCGATTTACCGAAACATAGTATGTATGTCTCGTAGAAAAAGCCACATTCCCGGACTCCGTATTGTCAGTCTCGGCTTGCGCCTCGACATACAATCTTTACGGTCGTCCGGGAATGTTTATGTTTTCTACTAGGTATACAATGTACTATTATTTTTGCCAAAACATAACAACAAACTTACATTACATTACATATAATTTACAACAGTAAATTATATGTAATAAAATAAATTTGTAAAAATTATACCATAATTAAATACCTTAATAACCATTGTTTATATATAATACCGGGTGACAACGAATGTTGTTACCCCCCCTATTTTTTCCGTAGTTTTATTAACACAAATTTTAAAATTTCAGGGGATTCTAAGTGTATATTTTGTTAGTTTTTAGTGAAGTCATACTTTTAAAATCACTTCCGGTTTGACCGGAAGTGGTTTTAACTCTTTATTTTAAATAGAAACCTATTATTTTTATTTGATATTTGAATTATACGGCAAATTTCCTTTAAAATGACATATCACACATTATCATTTGTTTTTAAAATGGCTTTCAGGAAAACTTTTCAAGGAAATCCTTAGATGGCCATGGACTCGCTAATATAACATGCCTCTTTAGGAGTGGGCCATGGAAGTTTTAAAGTGGTCTATTTTAACCTGTTTTATGTTAAACAAGTAGGCTATAAAATATTCTGTGAAATGACAAATCTAGAAATAAATGAGGACAACTTTTACTGTCATAAAACTGCATGAAATATGACATGTCTCGATTTTTTTTTCAATTTTAGCCGCTCCTTTAAGTATAATACCATACTTATGAAACATTGTTAAAAATATAATTTAATAAGCTATTTTCTGGCCCTAAACGAATGGCTTGTTGCCATTTAAAAATATTGAGTAATTCTTTCTCATTTTTAAAAAAAATATGACATATCTAAACTATTTTTGACAGAAGCATCTTTTGCAAAGAATGTTATTGGTTAACATAAAATGTTTAACTTTAAAACTTCCATGGCCCACTCTCAAAAAGTTATGTTATATTAGCGAGTCCATGGCCATCTAAAAATTTCCTTGAAAAATTTTCCTGGAAGCCATTTTAAAAACAAATAATAAAGTGTGATATGTCATTTTAAAGGAAATTTTCCGTAGAAATCAAATATCGAATAAATATAATAGGTTTGTATTTAAAATAAAAGAGTTGATATCACTTCCGGTCAAACCGGAAGTGATTTTAAAAGTATGGCTTTACTAAAAACTAACAAAATATACACTTAGAATCTCCTGAAATTTTAAAATTTGTATTAATAGAAATATGGAAAAAATAGGGGAGTTAACAACATTCGTAGTCACCCGGTATAATAACCAGGCCTGCCTTAGATTTTTTACTTCTGTATCTCGCCTATTTTTAAGTTTTTTGAAAAAAGGTATTTAATAATGTTGTTCATTTTATTGCCTTCTCTACACAGCTAAAAAAGAAGTATCAACTTGGGAATCACCCTGTATACATATTTCAATAATTATTAAAAAAAATAAAAACTAAATCTCCAAACCTATTTAGTTTGTTTCCTAACCATATTTTTGATTTAAGGACGCTTTAAGATACGTCAGGACCTTCCTGAATATTGACAGTTGCTTGAAGAATCTTCGAGTGTCGCGACTTACTCAAGGAAGAACAATAAATTAAAATTTGTTGGGCGGTATTATTAACGACTGGTCGATAATTCAACGAACCAGCTACTGTCAACGTCTAAATTTCCTTTTTATTATCGTGACGTTTATTTTTCCGTTCAGTTAAATAAACGTGCAATTTGTCAGACGTCAAGCCAAATCCCCAACAAATAGATCATGCGGGAGGTTTAGATAACAAAGAAACAAAAAAGGCCTTAGATGCTATTTTAAAAATAGGGATCAATAAATTTGTATTTATTTAACAAGATACACACTTGAAAGCAATAATACTGCGGCGGTGCCTTAGCGGTGAGTCACTGGCATTCGACCCCGGCGTTCCGAGTTCGATCCTCCGAGTGGGCATACGCACAATAAAAAAGTTTGTCCGAATTTTAGTAGGTTTAAGAATGCAGGGAAGAGTGTAAAATGTATCGTCTCCCAACTCTCCCCACGACAATGAAAGCATTAATCATTTAGCAAAATTAATGTAAAAATTCTATATTGAGTGTGTCCCACTTATAATGAGAACAACACTATATTTTCGGTATTTCTGAATTGATTGTTTTCAATTTTGCTATGTTTACGTATGACCATATCGCACCTGTTACAGAACAGTGTCATAACACAAAATTTTTCAAAATTGTGTTTTTAGGGTATTATTACTATTTTCATTAAGATCTACCAATCAGTAAAACTGACATATTTCTAATTCGCATAGTTTCCGCGCGACGCGCTGATGTCAATGTGCCTTTTGACGTTTCTGCGCGCATCTTGGGCGAAAAGAGTGTCTTAAGTTAGTATGTGACTGACCGTCAAGTAGTGATCACGAGTCATCATGCCGCGAAACTGTCCTATTACAACATGTGACACTGTTTCTGATCGAAGTAAGTAATATAAACAGTCTTTACCTAATGTTGTGACACAAATCTTTTATGACAGCGAAATTTCATTACAGAAGAGTGACCTATTATGTAATATGACAGTGTTTTTGAATATATAATCGGTATTTAATAAAATTTCTTACTCTCAAAGAGTCATATTTTATTTTATGACTGTTTCAATTATTGATTTTGGCAGTTTAATTGTAAACAAATATATTTATGTCTACTATCGCAAAAACGGGAGGGTCAGGATAATATAAAAGTAACATTTTATTCTGATAATTGCACTGGCCAAAATAAAAATAAATTTACAAGTGCAATGTTTTTGTACGCTGTGCAAAAACTACCTAACATAATAACAATCAATCACAAATTCTTAATATGCGGCCACATACAGAATGAAGGCGATTCGGCACATTCCCTTATCGAAAAAGCCGTTAAAAGATATACTAAAAAAGTCCGATCTACACCCCTGCCTCGTATACCGACATAATCAAGAAGGCAAAGCCAAACAAGCCTTTTTTGAGTTAATTGAAATGACTCAAACTGATTTTGTCGACTTTAAGAAATTACAGACTCAATTGGGATCAAACTTTGATACAACGATAACTGGCGAAAAGCTCCAAACTTCACAATACAAGATTTGTACCTACGAAAATGATATCCCGTTATGCTTTTATGTGCAAACCACCTACGATTGTGAAATTCCACATAAAGTTGACGTTGCATTTACCAAGAAGACAAGAGCAAAAAGTAAGGACACCCAAAAAGAGAACAAAATTAAAAGCATTTTCGAGAATGTACAGCTCACTCCAGCATATGAACGAAAAATAGAAATACCTGCTAACAAAAAAAAGTGACATAATGGACCTTATAAACGCAAATCAGATTCCAAAAAGTCATGCACTTTACTATAAGGGTTTATTTTCTGAGTGAAGTATTATATAGTATATTTTCCTAAGAACTTTTTGTTTGGCCCTTTTAGTTTTAGTTATTTTTTGGTAGTCAAATACTTTTTGTTGGTTTGTAATACCATTTTCAGTTATTAATACTTTGTGTTGTTTTGTTGTACCATTTTCAGTTATTATTGGTATTCAAACATTTTGTGTTGTCTTGTACTATTTTCAGTTATTTTTGGTAATAAAATATTATTTTTGAATTGGTCACATTGTGTTCTTTGTATTTACAGTATTTAAAAGATCACGTCAACTTGTTTTTAATGGCTCTAACCATTTTTTTAAAAATAATCTCACTAACATTTATGGTAGAGGTTATGATATAAAATAAGTTACATAAACCGTAGCCATTAATACAGACTTCTTATAATATCACTTTTTTAATTGTACTTATAAGAAGATTAAATTATATCATTAAGTACCTAATTAGTTTAATCAGATCAAATAAATCTAAATCAGGAAAAGTGTCACAACAAAAACTAATGGCGACGTAATCCAGTGTAAAATGAAAAATTTGATGGGGAGATCTACCATTCCCAATATTATTTGTTTTGACATTGTTGCACATTATTCTGACGTAGTAGCAGATCGCCGTAGCTTGAGTAAGAGAAAGAAAAAGTGCGTGCATCAGTGCCTAATTGAAATTGACGCACTAGTCAGGATTAGTGTCATAACATATCAAAAAGGGTAGTTTTAGGGGTTGGAATCAAATTTGATCACATTTTATTCAATGGCTTTAAAAAATAACTCAAGTTCTACCAAGAAACATGGCTAATATTCAAATTTTCTCTACAGTGTCAAAAAATGAGCCGTCCAAATCATTAAACATCTATCACAAAACTGAGTTTTTTGTAATGTGACAGTGTTCAGTGTTCAGTAACAGGTGCGATATGGCGTACTTTTATATAGCTTAAAAGTTTAGTTAACTCATTGGCGTACGGACTTAAAAGGGTTTTAATATAATAATTTATTAAATAAAGTAGGGGAGAGTGGGGCAAAGTGGAATAAGGGGTAAAGTGGAATTCGTGTTATGACAACATTGCATCACACCACCATTAGCCAAAACATGTGCTTTATGGTCCTTTTATTACATTGCAGAGAGCGCCGAGCACTATGTATACGTAGGTACTGTGTTAATACGTGAAAATTTATGAATACGGTCTATATTTGTTTAGTTTTGCACATGGTAAATTTGTTACAAATAGTGGATTGTGCTGTTAAAACAAAAACTGCTGTTTACTGTTTTTAAGGTAGGGTATATTAACAACTATTCTAGATAATATAGATGCATAGTACCGTTAATTTTTAAAAAATCACACATTTTATAAATAAATAACAAATGGGGCAAAGTGGAATTATTATTCCACTTTGCCCCCCTAAATTATAAAGTATCAATATTTGTGAAATATACTGACTTTTTTTTTAAATAACATTCTTACAGAAGTCCGTCGAAAATAGTTAGGAACTACATTCGAACATCCAAACAAAATTCTTGAAATGAGGAGGATATGGTCGATGCTGTAACAGTAGTTATAATAAATCGATTAAGCTATGAGGAGGCAGCAACTACCTACAATGTGCCCCGTACAACATTATTTTTAGAAGGGCCAAAAAAGACTGTAATGCCGAAGATGCTTCAAAACAACGTTTATGCCGATTTTCTAAATGTTTTACATTACAGCAAGAAAAAGAGCTAGTTAATCATTGTCTTTTTATGGAAAGCAGATATTTTGGTTTAAGGATTTCTGATTTGAAAAATTTGGCCTATCAATTCGCTGCAAGAAATAACATAGTTCATCCGTTTAATAATGAGAAGAAAAAGGCTGGAAAAAATTGGGTTCTATCCTTTTGAAAAAGGAACAGAGCTTTCTCTTCGAATTCCTGAAAAACCCTCTATCGCTAGAGCTACGCATTTAACATGCATAATATTTCGACCTTTTTTGGGCTGTTAATTGAACTGTATGATCGCTGTAACTTTACGCCAAGCGAGATTTATAATGTGGATAAGACAGGCATCACTACAGTCCCAAATAATTACATTATATAGACGATTTTTTATCTTAATTCCACTTTGCCCCGCATAGTGTTCCACTTTGCCCCACAGAAGGGGCAAAGTGGAACAAAATTTAAATTTAAAAAAAAAATTGTACTATTGTGCCGATAAAAAACTGGGACAAGAGATTTACAAAAACAATGTAAGAAATACATATCCCCTAGACTATAAAAGGTGTCTAGAGCTAAAAAGGAAAAACATTTAAAATTTAAAAAGTAACCTAGGTTACATAATGGAATGTTTTGTATTTTTCGATACGGGGTGGTTAAATTTGAGAGACATCATATAATATGGATAAAGTAAATTTATTAGATTTTTTTAAAGTCAAATATTTTATAAATTATTATATTTACCATTACCACAAAATAATAAATAAAGCTAATACAGATAATAAAATACATTTAATAAAAAGAAAAAAATTGCGAACACAAAGTTTGTCAAAACAACACAAAGTTAATATTTGGTCATAGAACCATTTCTGTTTATTACTTTTTGGAGCCTTTGTGGCATACTTAAAACTAAGTTTCTACATAATTCGACAGTTATTTCATCCCAAGCTTGATTTATCCTATGACGTAATTCATCCCTGTTTCTAGGTTGAAAATCATGTTTATACATAGATTTGACCATGGCACCCCAAATGTTTTCTATCGGGTTCAAATCGGGACTCTTCGAAGCCCAGGGAAGAACTGCTATGTTATTTTCTTGGAGAAAATTTTGTACAATGCGCGCTGTGTGTATTGGAGCATTATCATGCTGAAATGTGTAATTTTGACCGTATACAGCGTTTACCGATGGTATCATCACTTCGTTTAGTATATTAACGTATACTGCTGCAGTTAGTCTTCCTTCGACGATTTGGCAAAGTCCTGGTCCTCTAGCGCTAATCCAGCCCCAAACATTTATGGAGAAACGCCCACTTTGGTTGGTTTTGTGGGTGTATCTCTCATCATACCGCATGCCGGAAGGCCTATACACCCGAATTCTCCCATTATTGCATGACTGAAAAGTTTTCTCGTCAGAAAATATAACTGTTTCCCATAAATTTATTTGATTAATATATTCATGTGCAAATTCTAACCTGCCCTGTTTATTTATTTCCGTTAAAAAATTTTTATTGGCAGCACAACGGCTTCGTATATCGGAATTTCGAACCCTGTCTCTAGCGGTATTTGCAGAACCTGGAAAATTCGTCTCTTCTTTTGCCTTGATTGCAGTTTCGAAGGGATGATCCCTTAGATAATTAACCAGTCTTCTATCATGATCATCAGTAGAAATTTTAGGGGGACCAGAACCTGCATTCCTAATAATAGTCCCATGTCTTGCTATTTTTTGTTTTGCCAATAGCACGGTATTCTTGCTTACTCCCAGTTCATCTGCAATATCCCTAATAGCAACACTATCTCGCAACCGACTATAAATAATTGCCTTTTGCTGGGGGGTTAATTGTGGCATATTTACAAATAATATATGATTGTATGTTTGACGAGTCAATCATAAAGTGACAATCTTTATTGACATGCAAATTTTCATGACATTTTACTGGTACCAGGCTTGATGTAAAATTATTCTTAATAGTCTAGGAGAAAATAGAAAAATTTCCTGTCCCAGTTTTTTATCGGCGCGATGGTATAAGAAAAAACCTTTATCCTAGAAATTTCAAATTATTGTCATTTTTTGACAACATAACTATCGTTCGACTGCCAACATTATTTTACCTTTTTTTCAAATAATAAGATTGTAACTTCAAAAAAATCAAATTTTATTCCGCTTTGCCCCACTCTCCCCTACATTTAGCGATCATTTTATTTCAAAACTAGTATCAAACCTTGATTTGGCATCTCTATAAACAAGTAAATACAATTAAATTTAAAATTTTTTTGGAAATAAACATAACCACATTATAGTATCATAACTAGACTAACACAACCTATTTTCACTCGGGAGCATTAATTTTTTGCTGTTATACAGTATTTTGAGATCTAAGGCAAGACCCATAGGAATAAGGTATACTAGGTGATACATCATGGTTCTTCTTCTCATGCCTTACTAACTTTTTTACTTCCTAAAGAATCGTTACGGTAAATCTTATCAATATAACTGTAATGTAATTTTAATATTTAAATAATCCTAAAAATAATTGTCATTGTCGTAATAGTAAACGAAGGATAATTTTAAATATAGAAGATCTGTTATTTGATGACAAAGCGATAAAATTTTAAAAACCTTTAAATTGCATTAAATTTCGAAGGCTTAGAAGTATCTAAAACTGTATTTAAAATACTAGGTCCTTATTTAAAAAAATTGACTTGAAGTTGATATCTAAAGAACGAAACGTCGAATTTAAAATCATTAACGTCACCTTGTAGAACATAGAAAACGGCTATAAAAAAGAATATTTGTTTTTTCTCAAGTCAAAAAGGAAGGAGCAAAAAATTTAAAACCAAAACTAAAAATTTCCACCGAAGGTATTCTGCCGTAAAAAAAAAGAATCAAGTAACTTGACTTACTTGATTTTTACTTTGTATGCATCTTTGGGCTTCCCTTTGACCCCTCTTTGTCTCCACTAATTCTGATATTTAAGTAGTGTTAAATTACCAAGTTATTTACTACTACATTCTAGTATCTCTACTTCCCTGTGACAAATATTTTAGTAAATCTTCTTACTTGCAAAGTTTTGCATTTTTCTATTCTTACTTATATTTTACCAGTGCATAAATAAATCTAATCGAGTTACTTTTTGGGATTTGACACTTTTACAATTTAAGAAACAAGTAAATCGATTTACTTAATGCTAAGGACTATAAAATGCAAACGAAGAATCAAGTAACTGTACTTAGCTTGTTCGAAAGGGTTAAAACGATAGCAAATATTTCGACTTTGTTTAAAATACTAATTACCGAAACAAAGTTGATAAACCGAATTATCCGCTTCCCGCGCTCTACGTCTTGTTACCTTGATAACTGGACATCGAACGTGTCACATTGCCAAGCCAGATCACTGATGAGCATCCAGAATCAGAAACAAGGATGACCTCACATTTCATTTTAAGTGTGGCAAGGAATGTTAACATCAAAATGATCATCAAATTAATTTGATGTTAACATTCCTTGCCTCACTTAAAATGAAATGTTAGGTCATCCTTGTTTCTGATTCTGGGTGCTCATCAGTGATCTGGCTTGGCAATGTGACACGTTCGATGTCCAGTTATCATAATGATCCTCTAGACTCCTTAGCTCATTGTTGTCGGTGATTTATTCGACACATGAGAGGTAGGCAGCTTGGCTGCTCCTGAGTTCCAGTTAAGGCTGATTAAGCCTTCTCATTCGATCAAATCTTGTTACCTTGTTATGCAAGTGGGGGTTGTGACAAAATCTCAGTCGTAATTCATTAATTCGAGTAATAAGTTATTGCAAAAAATGTCTAGTCAAGGGAAAAAAATGCTAGAAATATTAGCAAAGAAATCCCATAAAAGTAGTGGGTTATATTGTTTAATATTTTTTTAATTAGGCTAAAGCGCTTTTATCACTGGTATAACCCTGGAATGCTAAGCTTCCTAAATTCTACGACAGCAGAAACCAAATGAAAAAAGATACTATTATTAAAGAGCTCACCAAGAAAACAGATTTTTTAAAGAATTTGCCAAGTAGAGAAGATGTTGAAGATTTAGGAATTTCTACCGTACAATCTTAAAATCAATAATTTTTTAAGCCTATGTAAGTCAAGACACAAATACCTATATGTACCGAAAATCCAATTTTATTAATTAAATAATTTTTTTATTCGGCAGTTTTTGTTAAAGGGATTTATATGCTTGTACACACGTACTTATTCTTAGACATTATGTATAATGTTGTTTTGTCACGTTTGAATTTCATTTTCATTTATTGAAAATAAAACTTAGTTTTTTATACGTTGTTTTACTTTATTTTAAGAAAAGCATTTAGAAACTTGTACACCTTTTACTCTATTTATCTAAGTTTTTTGTTGCTTTGCTTTTTGTAGTGTAAATTATAAATCCAGTTGCTTGATTGTTTTATTGCTTTTGCGCATTTACCTTATTTAAACATCTAGCATATAGAGTTACTTGCTTTTAGGATTGCATATCCAAGCGATTGTTGCATTTAGTAACTCGAGCACTATCAAAAACATAGATATTTAGTAGGATTGTCTTATATTTACTTATATCCTTAGAAAGAGGACAAAAAAACATTTAAGTTGAAAAAGAAAACAACTCTGAGGGATAAAATTCAAAAAAGTTATCAAAAAAAACATGTTAAAATAAACAAATCGATCTGGCCAAAACCTTTGGTTTTCGAGTTACTTGATTTTTCCTTTGTACGGCAGTATTGGGAATAATTATAATTATCTTTCACCAAATTATAAAGTTACAAAAAACGCAACTTTTCCACAATTTAACCATCGTAACTCTTACCGTTTTTGAGATTCCATTCTAAGCATACGAATTTGTAGCACCCTGTATAGCTCTGATAACAATATGTAAGACTGTGCCGATACTAATCAGGCGGTATTGTTAATTTGACCATATGTACATATGTTTATGGTGACAATATATTTTTCTCGGTGCAAGGCTGTATTTTGATATATTATGCAAAATATTAATTTATATTTAAAAATCTTAATGACTCAGCACTTTTCGGTATCTTAAAGGTCCGCCAGACCATCGCATTGCTCAGTCATATTTATTCTAAGGTCAAATTATGTAGAGTAATAAAATGGGAAATTCCATCCAGTTCGGCTCAATTTCGGTGTCGGCCATAGGCGCAGGTAAACTTTGTGCATTAAATTATTTATGATAACTAACCAAAAAAAAAAAGATAATTTGATAAAGAAGAAACTCTTAGCTATAGCAAATTTACACAAACATCGTTTTATGAAATATGCCGTGGAAGATATAGCTAAAAAACATAGTGTAACTGTGCTGCGTACACCGCCATATCATTACGAACTAAATCCTATAGAACTTATATGGGCGCAAGTGAAAGGATTTGTAGCAAGACACAACACCACATTTAAAATGAAAGACGTTAAGCTACTGTTTGATCAAGCCATTAAGAAGGTGACACCAGAGAACTGGCCAAAAGCAGTCCATCATGTCATTAAAGAAGAGGAAAAAATGTGGGACCTTGACCACCTGATCGATCAAACTATCGACCCGTTAATTATAACGTCAAGAGGAGATAACAGTTCTTCAGATGACGAAGAATATTATAATTTTATATAATAAAATTTTTTGTATTTTGTAAATTTTTATAATGTTTAAGAAAAAATAAGTGTACCTAATACTATACGCCTTTATCACACCATTTTTAGTGTTTGTGATAAAAATAGGTAAAACCCATAAATTGACCTAGTCCGGGTGGCACTACCTGCACTTGATGAAAAGAAAGAATTTTGCAATGAAATCAATGCCAATTTATAAAAGTGGCTTAAATATTCGTTGGGTCAATCTGTAGTCCCTTTGCATATCTAATGAGCACTTATTACTATACACCTTTATGAAATAGACCATAGTTATACTGACGTCAGTTCACCAGACATCACTGTATTTTACTTGTAAAGAAAATAAAGAAAAATTTAAATGGCACAAGCTCTTTGTGTGACGTGTAAAAATATTTTTCAGTCAGTTACGCAAAGTTCAACGAACCAGAAAACGAAATATTTGCTTTAAAACATTAATAAATAATAATTTAATTGACCTTTAAATACCTTATTCCGTCGGGAAAATATTTTCATTTGCATTTAGCTTTATTAATGAAACCATAAAATTTAATTAAACAACATCCACCACGCCATTTCCAATTTAATTTAGAGACGTATTCAATATTTGACACGAAACAATGGACTTATTGCTATACGCCATTATTTGGTTTTGAACGTAAAACTCTGAATATTAGAACAGAACTTAAATAAATTTTTAAAAAAAATATATATTTTGTAAAAAGTTCAATAGTTAGTAGTATAGGAGAGTGGAAAATAGCGGTCAGATTACGCATAGTTAATAAAATATTAGTCTTACGGTAAATAGAGTATACTACTATCCAGTAGATCATGATTTTTTATTCAAATTAAATTAATTCACCTCAAAGAAGAAGGTAGGACCGTAGCCTCCGACAAATATCTAGCCATGAAGAGACGTTTGGCAACACCGCACTCGATGACGTAAAACAGTCTACTTTGAACAACCGACTGCTACGTGTTTACGGGATTTGGCTAGCGTAGGTAACAACACAAAGCGCATCGTTTTAGATATCGATATCAAATAAACAAAATATTTGACCAATTGCATTATTGTTGGTGTCATTGGAAAGAAAAATAAATACTTTTGGGTAATTCCCATTCAGTTTGCTTAGAGAGAGTTTGATCACCAGGAAATTAGTATATACACCAAAAAAACAGACAAACATCACAATATGTAGTTTTTTTGTGTTTAGACATGTTATTTTCCAGGACAATAAAGGTTTTTTGGCGCATGTTTTATTGAGGGTTCTTTACGAAGTTTTCAGAGCGCATCTATCGGTCGCCGCTTAACCGCTGGCTGCCGATACGAAATTTGGCAGCGCCAAACTGCTGAATTATGGAGTTATAGAATTTCCGACTAAGTCAGTCAGAATCGGGGCAAAGTGGTTTGCCTCGATCCTGAATAGAAAAAACGGGTGTGGGGCACCCAGACGAACATTTTGACACCCAAAACATAGGGTCCAAAACACAGCCTCGAGCACCAGGGAATTTAAGGAATTTTTTTGGGATAATATTTTGAGACTTTCAGATAAAAATTTGTATTAAAGAATATCTCGGAACAGAGCGGTTTGCCACGATTATTAATAAGAGGAAAACTGTCCAGAATAATATTCCCTATCAACTGGCACAGGAACTGGACCTCCAATAATCTGACCTAGGAAATTGGACCAGGAATTGGAAAATAAAAGTCGAGGGTGTTTCACTGTGGCAGTAGGTGTACAAATTCTTAAGGCAGGACTTAGCAGGACCAAAAAAAGGGCTGGCAGTACAGGCAGGACTGTGAATCGGATCCGGCAGGACCGTGAATAGGATCCGGCAGGATCGTGGCAGGTCCTGCCAAATGGATTTTAACGCTAAAGAGACGTACCCAGACCAGACTGGAAGATCGACGATGCAGGGGATTTTTTTTAAAAGTTCCATCAGCTCTCTTCTCGGGTAATTTTACTTTCAGAAAAGTGTATACAACAAACTACAGCCTAATCATCTCTCAAATTATTATAATTATTAATAAAAACATTTTTAACAGGCGCCATTGTTGCAATAAAAAAAGCCGCTTGCATGATACATAGCAACCGGCAACAATAAATCACAGTATTGAGTTAAGTTAAAATAAACCTTATTCCACATTGTAACTGCCCGAAGTTTTAGATTAGAATGCTGTACGCAATTTCCACTGTTAGTTTTATAAAAAACTGTTTTTTTTTCACAATTTTAGAATATTTTTATACACATTAACCAACCGTACATGATGCCGCGTAAAAATGAACTAATCTACAGTGTTGTCGAACTTAACACGCCAGGGCTAGATAATTTATCGGAGGCTTTGGTAGGACCCAGGGTCGTCGAGAGCCAGGTCGTCGAGCCCGGGAGCTGTGTGGCATCCCGGGCCCAAAAGGATCTGAAATCCAGTTACTAGTGCCACGCCCAAAAAACCCTTTTTTGGACCATAAAAAAAAAAGAATTAGAAAAAACATATAATATTTTTAAAGAAACTTGTAGGGAGTTATACTAATACACTAATATAAATAATCTAAAACTTATAAAAAAACTTTATGAAATAAGCATAACTGAGCAAAAAAAAATTAAAAATAAGGTTTATTTTTTATTTATTGAAAACGAAAAAATATATTAATTATAATCGATAATTATTAGAAGCCTTAGTCATGTTAAATTGATAAATAAATCCGAGGAGGGTGTCGCGCGCCGCGGGTGTACCTATTTAAAAGTTTTAAGATTTGCGTGGATGTCAGTTTATCTTGCAAGCATTTTGTATAATGTATGATTCCAAATTATATTTTAAATCTTCTGGTTTTTTGGATTTCGGGGGGGGGGGGCCTGCTGTCGTAAAAGTGCGGATTTATTTTCGAGATTATACGCAGAACGCTTTCCCTTGCGGGCTCATCCTACACCCAGAAGTTTTCTTAATGTTATTCTACGGGCTAGTTAGGCAGGACCGTATTTGATTCGTAGTGTAATAAATGAATGAAAGTACTCTATGTTTGAGTTTTTTGAAGAAAGGTATTTGAAAAAGTTGTTTATTTTAATGCCTTCTATACACAGCTAAAAAAGAAGTATCAACTTAGAAATCACCCTGTATTATTTCTTTAGTAACTGTTTAACAGTAGACCGTTTTCATTTATTTATCTACTCCTAGCCATACTGATGAGTCATAATATAGCGAAACGCGTTTGAGGATAGATCTGACGAAGGAAAGGAAAACACTTTATTCGTTATATCATTATATTGTTCGGTTTTGTTCGTACTGAAAATTAAAATGCATAGAATGAGATAAGCTAGCTAGTAATTTAACTGTTATGCACGGTATAAATTATAATTGCCAAGTGAATACCATTTACACTATACTTCAAATATCCAATTAATTTTGATTTAATTAGACTATTAATATGCTAAACAGTTTATTGATTCTGATGTACAGTATAATTTACATTATCAAAAAGGTTTGTTGATTTGTAAAGTCGATCTGTCAGCTGGCCAGTTTTTAAAAAACTATATGTTTTCTACGATTAATTTTAAGTATAATACATTTATAGTCTTTTAGAAAGGTATAGAGTAATAAAATGGGGAATTCCGTTCAGTTCGGTTCAATTTCGGTGTCGGCCATAGGCGCAGGTCAATTTTGTGGATTAAATTATTTATGATAACTAACCAAAGAAAAAAGAAGAACATAATTTGATAAAGAAGGAACTATTAGCTATGTCAAATTTATACAAACATCGTTCAATGAAATATGCCGTGGAAGATATAGCTAAAAAACATAGTGTAACTGTGCCGCGCACACCGCCATATCATTGCAAACTAAATCCTGTAGAACGTATATGGGCGCCAGTGAAAGGATTTGTAGAATGACACAACACAACATTCAAAATAAAATACGTTAAGCTACTGTTTGGTCAAGCCATTAAGGAAGTGACACCAGAGAACTGGCGAAAAGCAGTACATCATGTCATTAAAGAAAAATAGAAAATGTGGGATCTTGACCACCTGATCTATCGGACCGTCAACCCGTTAATTCTCACGCCAAGAGGAGATGACAGTTCCTTAGATGACGAAGAATATTATGATTTTTTATAATTTAATTCCTGTATAAAGAATTTTTTGTATTTTGTATTTTTTTATAATGTTTAATAAAAAATAAGTGTGCCTAGTAGTTAATGCACGCCTTTGTCATACCATTTTTAGTGTTTGGGAATGGACAACAATAGCCAAACCCCATATATTTACCCACGCCCGGGTGGTACTACCTACACTTGATGAAAATAAAGAATTTTGCAATGAAATCAATGCCAAATTATGAAAGTGGCTTAAATATTTGTTGATTTACTCTGTAGCCCTGTGCATACCTAATATGCTTTTATTACTCTACATCTTTTTGAAATAGACTATAGTATTTTACTCTCGTCTCGCATTTTCATCGTTCTTGCGAGACGAAAAAATCTCGTTCTCGCAAGACGAAACGAGAGCGGTTCGATCTCCTGCTCGTTTCATAGTTTTTTTAAGTGAGAATCTCGCGAGACGTGAAAAAAATGATGCAAAATTATCGAAAACATATCCTGTATATTGAAAATAAACGCCAATTCAACGTCCGGTATCACTATAAAGAAACATCTAGTAGGAAAGTCTAGCCTTTCTGAATGTACTTTTAACAAATTTTTCGAAATACCTACTTAAATTTTAACAGGAAAAATACATTTTCCAGTTTGAATAAAACAACCTATATCACAAATCTAAAAATAAAATCCAATAAAACTTACCCCCAAGGATGAACAGTCCGCACGCTATAATGGTTTTATTGTCGTTGTTACAGTGGCCCAGGAGGCCGAAGAATACGGCCAAGATGAGCAGGATTACAGCAGCACTGCACAGCACCGTGCATGACCTGAAACCGAAAAGGTCTCTTTAATCTGTTTGAATTCCACTCTAGGGAGGAAAGGGACGTTTTGTAATTTCAAGAAAGTCAGATTTAATTTATACATGTTTCACCGATTTTTTCTTTTTCCATTTTAATACCTTACCTTCGACCATTGAAATCTGCCGTGTGGTCCAGGAATATTCGCAAGGGTAAGAAGAAAAATCTCTCGTGGTTTGTCAAATTTGATTTTTATCAGTTTATCGCAAATAATAATAGTGACATTTTGCCAACCAACAAAATCCCGCTAAACGATATTTTAAGCGTGAGTTTCTCGAAATCCACACAAACAATTTTGTAAAAACCTATTTTATATTCAGCGGAAAGTACAATTTTTTCCAGCGAATTGAAAATCCTGTTTCAGGCATCAGCCACTGCCGTGATCTTAGCGCCTGAAAAATGAATTAGCGAGATTTGTTGGTTGGCAAAATATCTGGACTTATAGTGGAAGTGGTAAACATTGTTTAGAAGTAATTTCTTGCATTATTATCTTGTAATTTTTTTTATATACAAATTTTTTACATGAGTAGAGTCAAAATCAATCACGAAAAGCACAATGACGTAGGTGTCTACGGAGATTTTTTTGCAACGATTGATGGCATCACTCTCGAAACCTGCGTGACGTAATCAAAAACCAGTAATGGAATATTACTAAGACCTATTACCTATTACTTATAAATAAAATATTAAATATAAGTTATGTAGCAGCTTTTAAAGGTTTTTCCTCTGCCGTCGCCCACGTCATTGTACTATATATAATTGATTTTGACTCAACATAACATAATAATATTTTTTTATACACAAAATTCTCTTTTCAATGACATATCACACTTTATTATGTGTTTTAAAATTGCAGTCTTGATTAATTTTCCCCTGTTTTCCAAAATCTCCATAACTTTGGTAAAACAAGGTAAGTGGTAAAGAGTAGGTCATGAAAATGTTAAAACGTTTCATTTAAACCTACTTTATAGTAATTTATATTTGACGTGATTGAGAAAAATGTATCCGTTATGGCTATTTTATTTACAACTTATTTTTTAAAAGACAAAGCGGAATTTCTTCAAACGGCAACCCATCTTTGTTTTATAATAATAATATTCTTCATTTCATTTTCTTTCTAACGGTACATCACGAGTTAATAATTATTTATTAGATAATAGTAATAATTATTATATAAGAAGTTGTAAGGTAACTACTTGGTTCGAAGAAGTAAAATACTTGTTTTAATGGTTAGGTATTAAAAAGGGTATATTTGTTACTAGTAGTTACATTATATTAGAGCTATAATGAACCTTATCTAACTTATAGAGTCTTATAGAATCTTATGGAATCTAACCTACTATATTACAGTCATGTCTTATTTATACTACGTACTAACCTTAAACTACAATAATAACCTTTGGTTTAGAAGGAAATATTATTGTTATAAGTATTAAGAGTGATTACCCCATCACGTCTGACAATGACTATAACCCCTGACTTAACCTTGTTATGGTGTTCAATGTTAAGCAGTAACTTTTAACAATATTATTAAACAATTTGTTATTTAATAATAAAGGTAAAATAATGGATTTGGTAATTCTACCATAATGTCCTTATTTTTACCCTACAAAGTTTTGTCAAGACCAGTTAGACCAAAATGTCAAATGGTATTAAATAAAATTACGAATATTTAAATGAATAAATTGTTTTCCAGGGCATACTTGACACACTTTTTATGGCTTATACGGTCTAGAAATTACATTTATCATAATTCTTCTAAATTTATACTATTGCCTAATAAATAATGCGGGATCGTTTCCACCGCATACTTTGAAGGCTTTTTTTGGATCTTGGTCGACTTAAAGCGAAGGTCAGGAGTGCTTCCTAAGCGTCTTTCTTTATAAGATCCACTATCTTTCTACCAACATGGTTATGAGGGAGATTGTCACCACATTGGATTCCTCCAAAGATCTTGAATCATCTTCGGATTAGCGCTGCGCAGTTGTCTAGATAATATGTGCGGCGGTTTCGTCCTCTTCGCCTCAAAGTCTGCGTTCAATGCGTCCATTGTAAATTCCCACTCGACGCAGGTGTTTTCTCAAGTGGTAGTGGCCTGTTAGTAGGCAAACCAGTTTTTTGACTGGGTACGCGTTAAAAGCCACATTCCAGTTGATAGTTTCCCAATTGTGGCCATCGCTTTGCTTTGAACCAGGTATATCGGCATAGGTACTGTTGTTGCGCCCACCTGTATATTGTTGCATGTTTGGATATACCAGTGGCGGGTTCAGGGCTCCTGAGTTTTGGAGCAGCTCCGGCACTAGCCAATTCATCTGCTTTTTCGTTGTTCGCTATCCTCAAATGACTAGGAACCCATGAGTGTTCAACCCTTGTCATTTCTTGCTGATTGACTTTTCAGGTCATTTATAGTCTATTTCAGATAGGTGTAGAGTAATAAAATGGGAAGTTCCGTCCAGTTCGGCTTAATTTCGGTGTCGGCCATAGGCGCAGGTAAATTTTGTGCATTAAATTATTTATGATACTAACCAAAGAAAAAAAATAAGATAATTTGATAAAGAAGGGACTATTAGCTATAACAAATTTACACAAACATCGTTTTATAAAATATGCCGTGGAAGATATAGCTGAAAACATATAGTGTAACTGTACTGCGCACACCGCCACTTCATTGCGAAATAAATCCTATAGAACTTATGTCGGCGTAAGTGAAAGGATTTGTAGCAAGATACAACACGACATTCAAAATTAAAAACGTTAAGCTACTGTTTGATCAAGCCATAAAGGAAGTGACACCAAAGAACTGGCGAAAATCAGTCCATTATGACATTAAATAAGAGGAGAAAATGTGGGAGCTTGAACACCTGATCGATCGGACCGTGAACTAGTAAATTATAACGTCAAGTTCCTCAGATAATGAAGAATATTATAATGTTTTATAATTTAATTTCTTTTTAATGTATTATTTATATTTTGTATTTCTTTTTATAATGTTTAATGAAAAAATAAGTGTACCTACATAAAGCACGCCTTTGTCACACCATTTGCAGTGTTTGCGAATGGATAAAAATAGGCAAAACCCATAAATTGACCCAAACCCAGGTGGTACTACCTGCACTTGATAAAAATAAAGAATTTTACAATGAAATCAATGCCAAATTATGAAAGTGGCTTAAATATTCCTTGGGTCACTCTGTAGTCCCTTTGCATACCTACTGAGTTTTTATTACTCTACACCTTTCCGAAATATATTATAGGCACTCCATTGTGATATTCGATTTAAGTAGGTTGGAGTTTATGGCATTATATCTTAATATAATACCAACAAACCTAATAAAATTCTAAATATCTTTATCTAAAACGTATAGTTATACTAGCGGAAATGACTATTATTGACTCTTCCAACTTACGATACACTCTTGCAGTTTGTATTATTTAATTCATTTTAAAATTGTCATATAGACGTTTATTTTAAAACCAACACAGAAATATAATAAAATATTTAGTAAACTAAATGTCTTAGTACTTTCTTCGAAAATTACGTTCACGAAGAGTTCGAGTTATTAAATTTATATTGCGCCAGTCATATTATCTTTCGCCTATAAAATAAAATTTCATTTAATAACTCTGTCGTCTTTGTCGTTTATTTAAAATTTAATAAGGGACACCAAGAAAGGCATAATTTATTTTTGTTTAATAATAAACTGCTGGACAATTGCTTTCGAGCAAGAAAATTGCGCCTAAATTTAACAGTTAATATTTTCTGAACCAGATATGACATCGACCTACGGTTTTAAATGGTTGATAGATTCACCCCTTGAAAAACAATTGTCAATGTTGGATTTTCTTTAACTGTCAGAAAATTGTATATACAGGGTGTTAAAGAAGACGATGGTTTCTGCTCCAATTTTAATGGCCTGTAATTTTCACCATAATATTTTTAAATTTTATCACTCTACGTCAATTGAATCACTGGTTCATAGCAAAGAAAGTAATTTGTCAAATTGTTGATATCTGCTATATTTTTAGAAATACCGATTTTTTTGGAAAACCTTGATTTATTTCAACTTATTGGTAGCTGCGCGTTATATCGTGCAAACTTTGATAGTGATTATTATACCTTATGAAAAGCTTGATTATGTTCAGTAACAATAGTTGTATCTACCTAAATGTTATGATGTACAGTGGCGTACTTATAAACACCTATATGTCTATGGTTTACGAGTACTTCACAATTTTTCACGATTGTTTTATATTGGAAAGTACTCGCCCCTAGATTAGGTAAATTTTTTCTTATTTTTTAGTTTTTCATATCGCACTACAGGTATATTATATAGTGTGTTTATAAAATTTTAACAAAGATAATTGATTTATTAGTTTCTAACTTTCTAACACTATTCCTAAAATTAAACTTACATTGAGAGAGACTTTCATATTAAATATCACTAGCTGCCGTCAAACCCAACCCCGTCCATCCGAGGAGGGCCTACAACGTATTAATCACATTAAAATCATACTAGCGTTACTTAATGTTAATAATCCCTTTCAATGAAAATTTAATTTTAGGAATAGTGTTAGAAAATTAGAAATTAATAAATACATTTTTTCCCAAAAATGAAATTAAAAAAATTATCTTTGTTAAAATTTTGTAAACACACTGTATAATATACCTGTAGTGCGATATGAGAAACTACAAAATAAGAAAAAATGTACCTAATCTAGGGGCGAGTACTTTCCAACATAAAACAATCGTGAAAAATTGTGAGATACTCGTAAACCATAGACATATAGGAGTTTATAAGTACGCCACTGTACATCATAACATTTAGGTATAACTGTTGTTACTGAACGTAATCAAGCTTTTCATAAGGTATAATAATCACTCGCAAAGTGAGATGTAGCTACAAATAAGTTGAAATAAAGCAAGATTTTCCAAAAAAATCGGTATTTTTAAAAATATAGCAGATATAAAAAATTTGACAAATTACTTTCTTTGCTATGAACCAGTGATTTAATTGACGTAGAGTCATAAAATTTAAAAATATTATTGTAGAAGTTCCACGTCATTAAAATTAGAGCAAAAATCGTCGTCTTCTTTAACACCCTGTATATACAATTTTCTGATACTTAAAGAAAATCCAACACTGACAATTGTTTCCCAAGGGATGAATCTATCAACCATTCAAAACCGTAGTTCGATATCATACCTGGTTCAGAAAATATTAACTGTTAAATTTAGGCGAAATTTTTCTTGCTCGAAAGCAATTGTCCAGCAGTTTGGATAAATAATAAATCTATGATACTTAGTGGCTGTAATATCGCGTGCCGAGTGAAACTCTTATTCTGCTAACTCAAAAATTTTGAACACAATCAGATGTACGTCATCCGCGGCCGATTACAATAATATCCAATTTTTGCCACCCTCAAAAATCCCGCTAAACAATATTTTAAACGATGTTATGGAGCTACATTCAAAATTTGGTCAGAATCTGTTTCACACTAAGCTGCAAATATCAGTCTTTCTAACGAACCGAAATTCAGGTTTCATAAGTTAGTAAATGCCTAGATTACCGTTTGAAAATTTAAATGCCGAGGTTCTGTTGGTTAGCAAAAACTGGTTTTTATCTCGATAACCTAAATATAGAAGACCAGATTAGAAATAGGAGTCAAAACTTAGGTAGGAGCGCGTCGTGCAAAATGTCATAGATCGCTGTGGATTGGGGTTTGTTATAATGTAAAACTTATCAGCTTTTATGTGTTTTTTGATCAAGAAGCGCATTTTGTTTGATTATTTTCTCAGTAGAGAGTAGTGAAAACTACTGCTATTTTAACATGTTTCCTTAACATAAAACGAAAAAACAGAAATTCGTGTATATTATAAATAATGAAATATTAATTACAACCATTACAACATACATTCGGTTTATTTCTATTTCATGAATGTTTGATAATATGCTGTTATAAATAAATAATTTTGTGAATTTTTATTTATATTTAGTATCTCATTTAGTTTAATGATAGTATAGTTTTGGCCTTTCATTATCTTTATTTGTTTAACAACACAACGTTTCGACTGGTAAGTAACTCTAGTCGTATTCAGGTGAATACTAAATAAGTAAAGTAACTACAGCTTTATTTATACTAGCTAGATGTCCGGAGCATAACCGAAATGGGTGCAGTCATGAGTTTAGTTCAAGTGCGGTATTTTAAGTTTACATCTACTTAGCAAAGGTTTCCAGATATTTCTTATATCTAATGAGAGCTTACTAAAATAATCTGGGTTCTGGTATATGGTAGCAGGTTTCTTGAACTTACTCCAGTATGGTTCTTTATGCAGGATTTGACCTTCTGTCCACTTGATGTGATGAGACCGTGTGTTGTGTTTTTGATTTGTATTGTATATATGAATTGTTATAGCAAGACAGTAGAAACAAAGTATTTTTATAACTTGTCACTATTTTGAAAGTTACAAATAGAATAGATGTTAATTCAAAAAATCCGAGTTTTAATTGCATTACATACATAATAACACCGTATGTCCAGGCTTAAAGGAGAAACCGAAAAATCAGGTGCTGGACACACGATCATCATATCAAGTGGCGGAAGTTCAAGGAAGCTACTAGAACACAGATTGTTTTAGATATAAGAAATATCTGGAAACCTTTGTTAAGTAGATGTTAACTTAAAATACCGCACATGAACTGAACGCGTGACTGCTCCCATCTCAGTTATGCTCGAGTGCATCCAGCTAGTATAAATAGAGCTGTAGTTACCTATCTTATTTAGTATTCACCTGAAGACGACTGGAGATACTTACCAGTTGAAACGTTCTAATGTAAAACAAATAAAGACAATGCAAGTCCGAAATCTTCATTAGATATAAGAAATACTTATTCGTTTGTTTTTTTGTAAAAATAATAAAATGTATGGTTTAGTTGACAATTTCCAACGCCAGTTTCTCGAAAACTATCATATCAAATATCGGATATGGTAAGCATTTTATGCTTAGAATTCTTCGTAGTATGCATATCTTTAAAATTATAAAGAGTGTTCTATTTAAAATAACAATGTTGTGCGCACTTCCGGTTCAAGCGGAAGTAACAGCCAAATGTTTGAATACTGATAAAGTGCGACAGTACAACCATATAATCTACCAAAATTTTATAATCATGTTTTATTTTATAAGGACGTGACAAGCTGGGTAGTAATTTCGTTGTCACCCGGTATATTTATAAATTTAGAATTTTTAAATAGTACATATAGTGAGAACAATCTATTTTAAAATGTTTTGGTGCTTTTTTTAAATCTTATTTATTTTGAAGAGCAAATTTTTTTTTAAATTTTGATTATTACTCCCACGATTACAACAGTACATTTTAAAAGATTGTTACGCTTATCATGCAATAGAAATTCAAAGCAAATAAAACTTCGGTGAAATTCAGGGAACCGCAAAAAAAATTTAAATATAGAAAAAACCTATATATCCATCCATGATCTTGGATTTTTTAAAGGAATCAGTGAATTCTGTTTTACCGAATTTGCATTGACTGTACTTTTAGATAAATACAATACATTTAAACAGAGCATATAAGAATTCTTGCAACAAGATGGCATGTGTATTTCTCAACAATATTTAATTTTGTTTCATATCATCACTAAGAAAAGTAATAGCTCTGGCATAAAGCATATTTAATGGCCCATATCGCGCATCATAAAGTATATTTTAGTATAAAGTTGCTTTTATTTTGTTAACGAATACGAGCATGATCCCTATACCGGGTGGAACATTGTAAATGAAACATTTTATGTAAATTTTAGAATCTTGTTGAGTCTTTTCAAAGATCAAATAAAACATGTCGTAAGATAAAAAAAAAGAGCTTTAAGTATCAGCAGAATCGATCCCGCATGTCTTAATAAATATTCTTCAAAGGTAACTTAGGTAAGTAATATACATAAAAGCCGCATATCGAAAATAAGCTAAATTGGACAGATTTTGTGTTAATTACGCGCAATTTAGAAAATTTTGGAATATTTTGGAAAATTTTGAAAAGCTTTGGAAACTTTTGGAAACCTTTGGAAGATTTTGAAAAAGTTTGAAAAATTTTTGAAAATTTTTAAAAATTTTGGAAAATTTTGGAAAATTTTAGAATTTTTTTATAAACATACACTAAGAAAAATGAACAATAGGATAGCTAAGACATATTTTGTACTAATAGCTAAATTTCTATTAACCCTGAAATTAATTGATAGCGTATCAAACCCGCTTTTGTGATACACAGCAGTGTCGTGTTGTATAACCCTAACTACTTTTAGTACAATATTTTTGTAAAAAAATAAATACTTTTTTTTAATGGGACGCATTCTGGTCATATTACAAGAATATTTGGTGGACATGTTATATTTAAATATTATATAAATGAAGACGACGTTACTTTTCTTATTTTAGATTGACATTATTTCGTCAACTTTACAAAGTGATGGGCCATGAATAAGTATTTACCTCTACTCTACAGATGTCGCCCTAGGTTACATACTCTCTCTTTACATCTTTGATATTTTTTAATATAGTTGGGTGCACAATTAACTTTCATCAGGTCTTAAGGTCTCACTCAAAAGACATAATGTGGCTGAATGTAGCTGGGGATCTAGGACAATATAGCGTCAATTTTAGGACCACCTTGTATATGTCTACTGCTAGTTATAATAAAGACATATAAAATAGTTCTTTATGAATGACAGCATATTAAACTGTAAAGCCATAAAAGGCATTGAAATAACTAAAATCCTTACGATTTCTATCTAAACAGTTTCAATGTATACATTTTATATTACACTGTAGAGGATGGATATTTGATATTTTCCCTGTATATTTTGTAGAACCTTTAAAATCATTGGGAAAAATATTAGTTTTGCGATTTATATACAGGGTCCTGCACCTTACTTCCCATCGTACATAGCTCACTTATTAATTAAGTTAGGATTTTGATATTTTACATACTTTGCCTGTATTCAAGGGCGCATTTCATAAAAATATTTTTGTTTATACATGGTGTTCCAAAAAGTGTGACGTCATAAGGATCTGTTTTTTAGATTACATGCTATATAGATTCTTACCTCTTTGGATACATCCTATAGTTGCCTTTATACCCCTAAAATTTTAATGAAATCAGATCAACTAAGAAAAATCAGTTTTGTACCAATGGTTTTAAAAATTTTTAAAAAGTAAAAATAATGCCTCGTTAACAAAATTTTACAAAGGTGCTTAAAAAAAGTTGAGCAGTCTCGTTAACCAAGTTTGATTAATACGAATTGTACAGGGTATCCAAAGTTTAGGGTCAAGCTTTACAAATTTTAAATCAATTTATTTTTCTTATTTAAAATTGGAACCTCTGCATATTATTATGTCGTTCGTTGCAGAATTAAAAATTAAACATTTGTTCTAATAACAACCCTTTCGCAATTTTTAATGCATCAAAACCTGTTTGCAGAAAACTCATTTTATTAACTATTCTAATAGTCATCATTATGAATAAATATCAAAGATAGAAAGAAAGTAAAACTATGTGCAAAGCCACCTTATTTTTTATTAAACATTTTAAAAAAATACAAAAAAGAAATTATACAGAAATTAAATTATAAAAAATCATAATATTCTTCATCATCTAAGGAACTGTCATCTCCTCTTGACGTTATAATTAACGGGTCGACGGTCCGATCGATCAGGTGGTCAAGAACACTCATTTTCTCCTCTTATTTAATGACATGATGGACCTCTTTTTGCCAGTTCTCTGGTGTCACTTCCTTAATGGCTTAATCAAACAGTAGCTTACGACTTCCATTTTGAATGTTATGTCGTGTCTTGCTAAAGATCCTTTCACTTGCGCCCATATAAGTTCTATAGAATTTAGCTCGCAATGATATGGCGATGTGCGCAGCACAGTTATACTATGAACGGCAGTAGAGTTTTGGACTTGCATTGTCTTTATTTGTTTAGAATCACTACGTTTCAACTGGGGTGAATACTGTATTCACCTGAAGACGACTGGAGATGCTTACCAGTTGAAACGTAGTGATTCTAAACAAATAAAGACAATGCAAGTCCAAAACTCTACTGCCGTTCAAGAAACGTCATTGTCTCCAACCTTTAAACAGACACAGTTATACTATGTTTTTCAGCTATATCTTCCATGGCATATTTCATAAAACAATGTTTGTGTAAATTTGCTATAGCTAATAGTTCCTTCTTTATTAAATTATCTTCAAATTCAATACTTTTGGTGGTTAACTAGTCGATAATTTCTTGTTTTCTCGATGAAGTTAGAGTCTTCTCTGTTACATCGTGAATGATAGCTTGCGTTATCCATAACTACTACTAAATCAGCTGGAAGACATATTATCATTTCACCAAAATAGTCCTCAAAAACATTCGAATTCATGTCCTCGTGGTAATCGTCCGTATTGAACGACTGAAAGATTAGCAAGCCTTCTTTTAAAAATCCCTCTTCGCTTCCAATATGGTTGATTATTAGTCTTTTCGCTTGGTTATATTTTTGTCTTGTCACAATTGTGGTACTATATAACCTTCATTAATCCACGTCTCCTCAAGATAAAAGATTTTCTTCTGTACTGCTGTATACTTCTCCAGTATTTTCGTCATCAGAAAATATTTCATCGCTTTCCAGTAAAAGTAAATTACGCTTATGCTTTTCCCAGTCAAAATTCATATTGTTTAAAGTGGTCCATAAAAGTTTTCTAGTTATCAACGAAATACTGTCATCCTAGCCAGCTTTATTAGAATCTTATATATTATTATAAGACTGAACTTTTCTTCGAACAACTCCTATGGCCGACACCGAAATTAAGCCAAACTGAACGGAATTTACCATTTTATTACTCCACACCTTTCTAAAATAAACTATAATAATTATATAAAATAGTGGAATTTAGTGTCCGTTAAAATATATAAAGAAAAGAAGCTTAGCGGCAAGCGGACAGAGTAGTGCGTCTATATTTTGCATTAAAGTACACAGGGACGCCAAAGGTAATGGAATCCCTGGGGCACAGATGACAGGCTGTTTCGTTCTTGTTAGAACTCATCAGAAAGTCATAACCCGTAAGCGACCCACAGTACAGCGAGCCTGTTCTTTCAAGGCGTTTTTAAGAAATAAAAACGCGATGAAAACCCAGTAACGCCATCAGAAGGAATCAACTCAATGCAAAAGATTGCCATCTAACGTGAAAACGTAGAAATATAAATAAATCTAAAAAAATCAAGCACGGAGCTTATAGGAAACATTTATTCGCTTCTCTCTACATCTCCATGCTTTGTGGATTCAGATCTAGATCGCGCTGCAGTCGCCCACTGGTTTGCAGCACTATTCCGTAAATACTATTTTATTTAACTTAAAACACACGACATTTACGGAATAGTGTGTAAGTTAAAAAAATTCTATTTTATTTAACTTACACACGCCATTTACAGAATAGTGCTGCAAACCAGTGGGCGACTGCAGCGCGATCTAGATCTGAATCCACAAAGCGTGGAGATGTATAGAGAAGCGAAAAAATGTTTCCTATACTGGTGAAGTGGCCGTTCCGTGCTTGATTTATTTAGATTTATTTAAATTTCTACGTTTTCACGTTAGATGGCTATCTTTTGCATTGAGTTGATTCCTTGTGATGTCGTTACTGGGTTTTCATCGCGTTTTTATTTCTTAAAAACGCCTTGAAAGAACAGGCTCGCTGTACTGGGGGTCGCTTACGGGTTATGACTTTCTGATGAGTTCTAACAAGAACGAAACAGCCTGTCATTGTCTACCTGTGCCCCAGGGATTCTATTACCTTTGGCGTCCCTGTGTACTTTAATGCAAAAGATAGACGCACTACTCTGTCCGCTTGCCGCTAAGCTTCTTTTCTTTATATATTAATTTTTATATTAATATGCGCTTTTCTTCGTCAAAAATACCTAATTTTCGGTTGACATTATACTTTTTTACAACAGACGGCACTGCCTAAAAAGCAAACAAAATATCCCAAAACTTCCATGAACACAGCGACAAGAAAATGAAGGCAATAATTTATTACAAAGAACAATAATAATTACTGTCGCTGAAATTTCTTTTCTCATTTGACGCTAAGATAAATTAGACCCAAATTTATTTGTTTTCTGAATTTTATTTATAACGTTCTTACTTTCATACTTTTTCCAACAAGTGAGGAAAGTTTTTTTTTCAGATGCCACTCAAGTTACAATAAAAGATTCTTTTCACGAAATAAGAAAGTAAGTTATAGTTTGTTGTATTTTAGTTCGATTACTGGTCTTTTTTGTTCGAAATCAATACCTTCATAATAAATACTTCACCTGAAGACGACTGGACATACTTATTAGTTGAAACGTTGTGATTTAAAATAAATAAAGATAATTTATAACTTTTCCATCATTCAAAAAAAAGAAATAAATACGTGGTAGGGAATATTAATTTAATTGATGTTTGCCAGATTGTATGAATGTAAAATGACCCCTGTAGCATGAAAACACACCCTAAAGATCCCGGCGTGTGGACGATCGTAGAAAGGCTCATATATTTTAAAATAAATTAGCTTCCCTTTGGAGTAAAAAAAAATTTTTTCGAGTGCAACTGATTTTATATTTAAAAAGCTACCTGTCGGTATACCGGGTTCGCCAACGTGGCGGGGATGGAAGATTAAATCATTATCGAGGAGCTTATCAAAAATACTAAACCAGCATAAGGTATCGACTTAAAAGCGGCATATTTTAAAAATATTTTACATTATACAGGGTGGCTCAAAAAAGTGTGGTGGACCAAACTTGCATTTTTTTAAATGGAACACCCTATATATTATATTATTTTCTAATTCCCTATACAATTCCACGTATATTTTGTATAAAATGTCATATGTCTAAATTCAATTGTTTTTGAGTAATAATTGACGTTTAAAATATGGCATTTTTTGACTTTGACAGGCTGTAACATTGGAACGGGTTATCTTAGAGAAAAATGGTTTTCACCTCCCTATCTTAGTGTTTCATTCTCTATCCAAGGAAACCAACCTTCGATTTACCATGTTAAACCGTCAAAACCGGTTTTTTGAGCCACCCTGTATAATGTAAAATATTTTTAAAATATGCCGCTTTTAAGTCGATACCTTATGCTGGTTTAGTATTTTTGATAAGCTCCTCGATAATGATTTAATCTTCCATCCCCGCCACGTTGGCGGACCCGGTATAATAACAATGTTCCATTTTAATTTGTGGCATATGAACACAACTAAGGAGTTTATAGGACAGCACTGTATAAACTAAACAAAAAAAAAGCGGAATCAAAAGTACGTTTCAGCAAATAAAATCATAATTTCCTCAAATCCCTCTTATAAATTTTCTATATTTTATAAAGGGCAAAGCCGGTTTTAATCTTTCTCAAACATTTCTTCCCAAATAGATCCCGGTTTCTCTGCCGTTCCAATTCGTATCATTTGATACTTTGCGTCTAATGAGCCCGAAATAAAAAGGGAACCGCGATACCCAGTCGATCGAGAATAACTTCTTATATATATTGCCAGAGGCGTAGGGTAAAACGTGCTCATCGTGAAGTGGTAGTAATAGGGGAAGCGAGGTCTGTTTGACCCTTCTCGTCGAACCACAATTTTTGCCTCGAGGCGAAGTATTTACACTCTTAAAAATGACTTTTTGTACTAATTTTTATTTGTTATGTTTACGTTACCAAAAATAACTATTTTTGGTTAAGAAAACAAAACAAATTTTTTTCTTGGTTATATTTACCAAAAAATATTGCCATTGGAATAAACAAAATATCTTGTTTTCATATTAATTTCCAGAAATAAAATATTTTGTTTAGCTGAATTTGACTTTGTTTATATCCTATTTAAATGTTACATCCAGATTCCTACAAACTTGTATTTATTATTCAAGCCTGTTGTAATAACACATTATGAATTTGTAGTTCCTATCATTTTGTTAATTTTGATTAAGATACATTCTTTGTTACCTGAACTAACTTTCCTTTTCAAGTGATATTATTTTTCATATGTATAACTAACGGCATCGCTATATTGGCCACTTTACTATTTACCGAACAGAGACTACTGACGATCATTGAGGATAGGTGTACGAAAGAATGTCGTGTCCATTTACTCGTGTTTTCAAGGTAAGAATTGGCTATTCTCATCTTAATTGCCTGGTTATTGCACGCATGCTTGGCTGTGACAATATTTGTGTTTATTGTCTATCTTGTGTACGTTCTAAATATCAGATGAAAGTTAAACTATACCTTAGTAAGTAAAATCTTAATTTTTATTGCTTCCTGAAATTATATTATTCTAGTTGACCCAAGCATTTCAAAGTAAAATTTAATCAGGTCGTTATGAATCGGCCATATTGGTATGACACTTTGCCCCGCCCTCTGGTACCGCTTTTCGCAGATGAAATTAAATGATAATAGCGCCTCCTTGTTTATTCTATCTCGCTGTATTCAATTCACCAAAAATGTATTTGTGACTAATTATATTCTACCAGACCAGATCCGTTATTTGTCCGGCATGTTTGAGATTTAGAATCATTTTTTCTACTTTTACTTGAAAAAATGTTTACCAAATACTGTTCGAATGCTAATCACAAGACTTGTCCTTCTCAAAAAAAATTCTTGTTCAGGATGGTAATAAAATTAATTTAATGCATAGCCCTTTTACATATTCAACGACGACTTCAAATAAATTTTGAGTTGGACCTCAATAAACCAGCATAGAATATTTATAAGTGTAAAACAGAGGGAGTTCCTGAACCCTAAAATAATTTGATTGTTTAAACTAGGACAGGTCGGGGTCTAAGTGGTAAACCAATAAATATGAATATATATTATTCGAACTTATACGTAAAGAAAAATATTTAGTTTATGTAAAACAGGAAAAATTGACGAAGTATGACCCACATTAAATCATGGGATAACATTGCACAATTTTATCTTGGAAATTTTTATTTTTTTTTGATAATTTTTGACCCTTGTATTTTTTATACTTATATACTTAAGTCATAATAATTAAAGAAATTTGAAGAAATAGTCCATACTTGAAGTGGAGTGGAAATTTAGAAGGTAAGAAATAAGAACATAAAGTCTTCCTCCACTGTTATATTAAAGCAAGTAAATATTTTACAAAACTTCTCTACATGTTTCGAATGTAGAAAAATTCATCTTCAGGAGAACAAATATAATAAAAAGAAGGAAAACTAGTAGATATCACCCCAACTGAGCGACAAGATTAGGGGTTCAATGAAAAAATGAGTAGAACGGTGAGAAAATAGGTGCACACGTTGTATTGTAAAAAGAAAAATATGTCGGTTTTAAGGCTCAAGGCACTATAAGAGTTGGAATGTTAAAAGTTTTTTAAAAAACGCGGTAGCGTTTTCTGCTTAAGATAATTTTTCCCCAAAAACTATATTTAAAATGAAAAATAAATCTAAAAAGTTGTATCTTTTTAACTAATTTTATTCCTAATTTATTTCTA
The DNA here is from genome assembly GCA_935413205.1 of Polydrusus cervinus. NCBI lineage: Eukaryota > Metazoa > Arthropoda > Insecta > Coleoptera > Curculionidae > Polydrusus > Polydrusus cervinus. The sequence continues at coordinate 26,015,145 of OW284518.1, forward strand.
CAATCAATATGAGGTTTCCCATCTAAGTTAAGACTACCATTCTTTTTATATTTTTAATACTCATCTTCCTCACACATCCACTTCTTCTCCATAGTTTCAAATGACCAGCCATCAATTTTCTTTTCATAAATGATTATTCCATTTCACTTCAGTTCTGTGTCTTGATAAGTTAAAAATTGCGATTGTACTAAGAACAAATGTTTGATTTTTAATTTTGCATCGAATGGCATAATAATATACAGAGATTCCAATTTGAAATAAGAAAAAGCAATTTATTTATAGTTTGCAAAGTTTGACACTAAACTTTGGACACCCTGTACAATTCATATTAATCAGGCTTTGTTAACGAGACGGTTCGACCCTATTTATTAATTACTTTTGTATAATTTTATTAACGAGCATTATTTTTATGTTTTATTAATTTTTAAAACCAATCGTACAAAACTGTTTTTTTTTAGTTTTTATTTTTTTCGCCTATAATACTGAACCTATTTTATTAAAATTTAAGGGGTATAAAGGGAAGTATAAAAGGCATCCAAATAAGTAAAAATATATATAGCATGTAATCTAAAAAATAGATCTTTATGACGTCACATTTTTTGGAACACCCTGTATAAACAAAAATATTTTCCTGAAATGCGCCCTAGGATAGAGGTAAAGTCTGAAAAATATCAAAATCCTAACTTAATTAATAATTGAGATATAGAAGATGGGAGGTGAGGTGCAGGGCCCTGTATATTAAAAAAATAGTAATCCTGTGAAAAGGAAAATCCTTTATCTAACACCAATTTTTCATTCTAGGGTAGCCGAACTCTTGTTCGGCCATGTTATCGGCCTTTTGGGAAGCAGCCTACGCTTTTAATTGAATTATTATATTTCGCTTCCCGTCTTTATACGTTTCGCGTTATCGCTTGTACTCGGCTCATAAAAACTAAGATTATTTTTTAATAAAAATGAAATTTGTTTACTATACCGAACATGATACCCAGGAGCTTAATTTTTATTGACATACAGTATAGTGTATTTTACGTAAGCTTTTATTGGCCGTTGATGACACACGTCATTTCTAGTACCATTTATTTTACAGAACTTGAGGTTTGGTGAGGGCCGGACTGGTGTTCGTGTAATAGTTAATTACTAAATTATTTGTTTTTTCATAAAAAGAACACTTCACAGATACACACAGTCCAACAATTAATAACCAGAAATTCTACGCATTAAAATAATAGCAAAATGATTTAAAAAAATACCAAATACAAGGATAGTTTTTTTCCCTCCACATCAAGACTGACCTCAACAAGAATGGTTACCCCATGAGATTGGTTGACACGATATTGGAAAATCGCAAGAATCAGCCAAACGCACATAAAGCAGGGAAAGATATACAACCAATACTCAACATTCTGTATGTCAAAGGAACGATACCAATAAGCCAAAAAGACAAGAAAAATTGTGCCTACCAGATCCCTTGCTTGTGCGGCCAATCTTACATTGGTGAGACACTAAGACCATTCGAAGTAAGGTTTAAAGAACATAAAAACAACACCCAAAAAAGAGAGACCGAAAAATCAAGTGGAACTGACCACGTCTGGACGCACAACCATCATATCCTTGTGGACAGAAGCTGAAATCCTGCAAAAAGAGCCGCAATTTTCTGAAACCATGACCAAAATGTTTTAAGATGAGTATAGCTGGTTTAACTTGCATGATAGTCATTAGGGTGCCGACACTTTTATAGGGGATAAAGGTTGGTCAAGTACAGATGATCTGGATGGAATCTACGTTAAATTGTAGGGTAAGGATCTAAGGACCACTCCACAATGACCAAATTAAAGTATTTTTTTAAAGTTAAAATTATTACTTTTTTTCGCCAGTTTAGGGTTTTGTTTTTAAACTGACAACCTCCTATTCAGTCCTTTGGAATACTAACTCTCGTTTAATTAAATTATTATTATATTTTGTTTCCTATCTTTAATCGTCATTCAGTTATCGCCCGCCCGCTGTTCGCAACAAGAAAACACCGAATAAAAGATTACCAAAGGTTTAGTGTTTTATGGTTTTTGTTAACAAGTGATCATGGCGAAATGAAAAAAAAAACTTTGCTGCAGAGCTGCAGCACCTATACTTACAAAACAAACTTTTAAATTTTATTTTCTATCCATCTGGTTTGTTGTATCCACAGTGTGGATACTTCAACCATAAGAACAACAATCCATAGAATTCGATGCTATATACACCACCGTATACTGTTCGGTTGCAGAACTGGCAGTATACGTCACAAAACAAGTGGTCGACCGTGAGTCGACCAATGGCAAATAAGAATTTTTTCTAGGTCTGGATATCTGGTATAGTTTTTAGAGAGCTGCAAAATGTTTAGTCTGGTAGTGTAAATCCTTACGTCTGCCGGTCTGTCTTTTGTGTTTAAGTTTACTGTTTTGTTTTGTTTGGTTTTGGTTTTACTTTTGATAATTGAAAAATGGATATAATTTTGAAATATAAGGACTTTTTAAGATTGAACACTGACGAAATACTTAAAGTTAAATGAAACTAACATCCTATGCCTAACTTAAATATTGAAGTATCTCCCACAAGCAGGGGAAAAAGTTCTACCAGAAAGTGCATCTCGCTAAAAAGGCCAAATTGCATTGACATTTTTTACAAATCAAATGACGACTTTATTAGAAAAAAGAAATTAAATAACCAATTTGTCAGTATTTGTGTTTCATGTTGTACACCATGAACTTTTCCCTATAAATTGGTGAGTACATTTTAAATTTCATTAGATAGTTAACACAATATATAAGAGAGCAGGTTAATTGTTGATGATACCTACATACCCCTTTTAACAATAAGTGATTAGTGTTTAAGTAATGTATTATTAAACATGTTATTTAATATCTGCAAGTTAAAAATAAAAACGGGTAACAATAATCGAGGTTGACATCAATTCACCATCCTAACGTTCGAGACCCTGCTTTTGCCAATAATTGAATCACTGCGACCGCAGGGCTTTTATCGCGTAGTAGTTACGCTCGTAAATTGCAGGAGGTCGAAGAGACACTGCGGGGGGTGCACGAGAATTATAGCCCCTTTTCCATATTATGGTTCGTGTTAACAAGTGATCACAATGGGGTAGCTAAAGAGGAGTTTAACGTTTTTGTGTTAATAGCATTTCACTTGGCTATTATTTGCTTTTACTGTTAAGATTTGATGTTAATTACACTTTATAAATATATTAATTCAAAATTACTACTACTTATCGTATAATATTTTCCAAATGAATACAAGTCATCTCATAGTATGAGATCTTAAGATAAATTAAATTTCGTATCATTTTTTTTATTATCTACTTTGCAGGAGCACTGTCTTCTTCAATGGTATAGTTTTATAACTTAATTACAGGAGTAATCACCAAAAACTCTGGATATATTATGTTTGATCTGTGGATTGCTACAAATAGACTCGTCTTTAATATTTTTTAGAGACCCAGACTGCATTGACATTATGAAGGCAGTAGTAGTATTAGAAGTAGTCCAAGAAAGGAGGCCAGAGCGACTCTTTATCAATCCCATTTTACGTCTGGGTAATGTTAGCCAGACAGGACTAACAGTTTTATATAGATTCCAAACCACAATTTTTATGATGATGACATTTCTTCACACACACAACAGGATACTAAAGATACACCCGGGAAATAATCTACGAGACTCGACTGATTACTTTGACCCAATAACATGCTTCGATAGGAGGTATTCTATACTTATTCCGGGTAGAGAAGAGTGGAAAAGCAATCAGTATATAATGGAAACAGATCACTCAATCTTCACAGACAGTTCAAAAATGGAAGTTTGTGTGGAAGCCGAGGTCTTTTCCATAAGTGTACATATAGAGAAGTCATATAGACTCGAGACAACTTTATAGCATTTTTTAATCAGAAGTACTGGAAGTAGAAAAGGCGGTCAATATCCTACAAGAACACCTTGGCCTGGGAGTAGAATCGTCAATCACCATTTTCAGTGATTAGTCAAAGAGGATATTAATTACACGGCCAAGCAACTTGCAAAAAACAGATGGATAGTTAATAACCTGTAGTACATTCAGGCAACTGTGGCCCACATTTGATAAAAAGAGAACCGCAGAGCTATTGAAGCACAATCGAAAAGACGTGAGAAATATTACTGCGGTTGTCACCGGACACTGCCTCCTCGGTAGACATGCCGAACGTATGTAAATACCCACTAACGACTTCTGCCGAAGTTGCAGAGATGAGGAAGAGGAAGAGAGTATTCAACATTTTCTATGTGAATGCCCTGGCCTCGCAAGAAGAAGGCTCACTGCCCTGGGTAAACCATTTTTGAATAGTTCGGAGGAACTAAGAAACTTACAACTTGGTCAACTGAGCACGTTTCTGAATATCAGTGGCTGGTTTGAATGAGATGTTAAAATCATTCTGCGGTGTACGCCGCACTAACTATCAGAGATCTGATGAAGGTGGGTTCTACGGAACACGTGTGTTATCACAACGGACCTAATAGGACTACGTGAGACTCTTTGTTCAGAACCAAAGGTAACCTAAGTCGAACCTTATATAACCTAACCTATCCTTACCTTACCTAACCTAGAACGTTTAATTGGTATTAATAATCAACTAAAGATGATCCCACAGCTATTTACTCCCGCGAAGTTAAGCTATGTGCGGCTGCTTAGGGTTTGCCTGTCACCTAAAAATAACAACCCTAGAAAGCGAACAATATTCACAAGGTAATGTTTTTCTTAATGTCAACTTTTTGTTGTGCATATTGTAACATCTTGTATAACATAGTTTCATCAATTTTAAAGCGGCATCGTTTCCCAATACCAAGTGCCCCCGGAACAACTTTGGTGTATATAAATAATCCTCTACATGTTTATGATTCCGAGATAAAGGAATTTAGGTCGACCTATAGAGAAGTGTTATCCAGCGCTTCATTAGCCCTTAGGGACGCTACCTTTAGTATTAATTAAATTGTTGCGGGTTCGGATAGCCCTTATCACTTCGCATTTATCATTTGTACGTTATTGTGTGCGAGTGGGAAACGCGCGGGGGAAAGATTATATAAGATTTATGTGTTTATTGGCTTTGGAAACAAGTAAATTCACTTTAAAAGAAACAACTCGAGACTTGAAGTATTTATAAACGTAAGAAAATATCCAATAAAAATACCGTTCGGATAAAAAAAATGGATAATAACAAAAACCATACTTAAAATGTGGTAATCATTCATACTGACAGTTCTGAATGACATCAATTATATTAATCTGGCCATCAATTCTAAAAATTTGCCCTCACACCATCAATATTACTGTCATTCTCATATCAAGAGGCTGCCTATACAGGGTCCTGTATTAGTGCGTCAGGCTTTGATACGGATTAAGTTAGGAATTTCATTTATATGCGGACTTATACTAGATCATAGAGTGTATTAAAAAAAATATTTTTCCATATACAGGATGACCCAAAAAAGTGTGATAACGAAAAGTTGTATTTTTTTAAGTGAAACACTGTTTTTTGCTGGGTTGGCGGAAGGGCCAGTATACTTAGGCCTATATAAGGCCCATTGTAGCCCCTATCGTCTGGGTAATATCAGCCAGACGGGACCTACAGATTAACGTGGAATCCGAACCACGTCTATGCACTAGTTATCCTTTTTACCGTCCCAGAAGTCCATGATGCCTTTCTCAGTTCCGATATTAGGAATCACTAGTAACATACTGCATTCTTAAATCCACTAAATTTCGGATATACTTTTTTTATTGTACTCCGGGAATCGAACCCGGGTCGCCACGGTCGAATGCCAGTAACTTACCTCGGAAAAAAATGGAACACTTAGCATTTTTTTGCATATTTAGGTTTGTACTAGAGTCCTTTATAATTTTCCAAAATTTTATTTATTTCGCTTTTTAAGTTTACGAGTAATAAATTAAAAATTAAGAAAATTAAGCTTTACTGTCCTGATAAAAAAAAAAACATCTAAATTTACTTATTAAACCATGAAAATGAGTGAGAATCATGATAAGGGGTCTAGAGATATTATGAATCCATATCCGAATCCGAATTGTGTTTATCTATTTTATACAGGTTGTTTATAAATAATAAATAATAAAAGGGTTTCAAAAACGACAAGTTTTAAATTAATTATTTTCAAATGGAACACCCTGTATATTATTTGACTATTTACTGTAAAATTCTTAAGCAATATTTTTTTGTACTACAAACATATAAGTTATTTCCAACCGTTTTCGAAAATATTGCAAGTTTCATAATCTAGATTTAAAAATAAAGTTTTATTATAAAATTATACATAGGCGACTAGACTAAACTACACTAAATGTTCAGAATATCTTTAATTTTAATCTGTGCACACGTCAACACTTTCTTGAAAGGATCTGTTTACATCCCTTAATATTTTAGGTAAAAATACTAGCACAACGGTTCGTTAGTAAAGGGTATGCTTTAAAACCATCGTAGGCTTTGAAATAAAATAGAAATTCATTGTTTATTATAATTTGACAAGTTATTTAATTAACTCAAAAAAGTTGGTATTTTGGGCGTTTTCACCAAGTACAAAGGTCATATTAACCAACTAATCATATTAAAATTTATTTTAATTTCTTATAATTTATGCGCCCTAAATACCAACTTTTTCAATGTAATTAAATAACTTGTCAAATTATAATAAACAAATGGATTCATATTTTATTTTAAAGCCTACCATGGTTCTTGTGCATAACCATTACTAAATTAACTGTTTTGCAGAGTTTTGCTAGTATTTCACCAGAAATATTAAGGGATGAGAACAGATCTTTTCAAGATTATGAAGACTTGTTCCCAGATTAAAATAAAACATTTTAAACATTATCTGTAGTTTAGTCTAGTCGCCTATGTTTAATTTTATTAATAAAATTTTATTTTTAAACATAATTTATGAAATTTGTTTTTCGAAAACGGTTGGAAATAACTTATATGCTTATTGTACCGGGTGGTCAACTAAGAATGACCGCCGGCCATATCTCAGAAACTAGTAATCGTACAGCATCCGGGTAAATATTTATATGACAAAAGTGCCCAAGAGAAAATGCTGGAAATTATTTTTAAGTTCCGCATTTTGCCGCAAGAGGACGTAATTGAAAAGTAAATTTTAAAATTTTACATATCCTTGAAAATTCCACATTAAGGTATATCGTTGATAACACCATTAAAAAGCTTGAACAATTATGCATCATTTTAATCTTATGCTCATTGGCGTACCGACGTTAATAAGAGGGTGGGGGGGGGGGGGGGGGGATGGGGAAGCTGTTGAAAGTGTAATCAGTTAAATCGCTGTAACTTAAACGACTTATCCGATTTTAGCAAACTAAAGACTGTTTGAAAGAGAAATGTATGCACTTTCACCAATCGTATTTAGTTGTCCATATTAGTTCTCAAAAAAATGCTAGAGGGCGCAATTTGCAATAATAACACATTTTTTGATTTTACTCCGAAAAAATAAATCATACGGTATAATTATGATACCATAATCGAAAGGTAGATGAAATTTGCTAGTAAAAATAATAAAACCGCAGCTCGATATCTCCGTTCGTTTCAGCGTTATCGCCAATAGAATAATTTTTAAAACTAAGCGATTATATATTTTTTAGAAAAAAAGTTGGACGCTACTGATATTTTTCCATGTGGATATTATTTCTGATTAGCATGGTCAATTCTGCATAAAAATGGTCTCTTGCGTTTTTCACCTCAGGTACACCGTTCTTAATTAAAATAATTTAATTAAATTAGCTCTACTATTATTATTAACATTGATAATGCAAAATTTTGTTTTATAAAAACTGTTGGAAATGACCACCTTCACTTAATAGGCATGCATGAAGATAATTAAGATCATCTTTCTTTGTTATTACGATAACCATTCATTTTAAATTACGTTTTTTATTAACACCTAAATAAAGTTTTGGCCCGCGGCACCTTTCCTAAAACGTCTATGTGGCCCCTATAAAAAAAAGGTTAAGTATGGCTGGTGTAGAATAACAAATCAATGAGACACATTTCTTTATTATATTTCTTTGTAGAACAAAATTTCGAACATTTTAATTCTTATTTGTATTAAATATTGAAATTCGAACAGAATATAGGTACTAACAGAAACATTCTAATTCTTATTTATATTAATATTAACATTTAAATTCGAGCAATTGCTAATGTTGAAAAGATTTAATTTATTTGAAATGCTTGGTATATTTAAATGCCTTTTGTAGTCAGAACAAGAAGGTAAAGTTTCCGTTTCATATTGATTGTTTTTATCTGATAATTTTTGAATGGTCTTGGCAATTTTAATTTTATTTGTTAGTGAATTGTCTATATATCCTTCAGCGACATTGGTCTTCCAGCCAAAATTTTGGAAATTTGGGTGAAAAAGGTAGAGCGCTATGATGCAGTTTGTGACTTTGTTATTGGGAAATTTGGTCAAGGCATATTTTCCGAAGATGTTTTAAAGACTTCTTTAAGAAGTACATGCCAACAAATGGCTTTAAAGTGAAGTAAAAGTTACCGAAACCGCAACAGATTTGTAAATATCAATTTTCATTGGCTTAGTGGAATAATTATGTTTCCTGACAGTATTTATCACTCAGTACCATCTACATTCACCGATTCCAAACCTTCTGTTTTAGGCAGACCATCAAAGTCATTTCAAAAGTGTTCTGAAAAGACAAAAAAGAGAAAGCTAACGAGTTTGATGAAATCGAAAAATATTCAAGAACTATCCAAGGGTGCTGAGATGAAGCTGTGAAGTGGGGAAGAGAGATTCCGCAGTAATAGGAGAAGCTGTCACAAGCATCGCCCGCTCATGGCACCCAAATTTAAAAAAGCAGGAAGTTTAAAAAAGGTAATACAAAAACATTGTCAGATGATAAAGCTCTTGCACTTATGATCGACGCTGATCTTTCACTACATCAATATAATGTGATAAGAGAACAGGTCAACAAGATAAGTCTCAAGCTTCTTCCGTTATGGTTAAAGAAGGCAAAAACTTTCAAATCTTCGCCTACGGCGCGCCGGACTAACATAAGGTTGCTTGCCCTATAAAATTACGCTTTTCGTCTTTTGATACGTAAATAACCATTAAAACTTATTTTAACATACACTATCAACAATATGACGTAAAAAAATATATAAAATATTTATGGAAATAATTTCGTCCCGCTAGATTGCCGATCCGTCATACTGTGGCACGTGTCTCTTCAAATTTGTGATGTTTCCACCATTATCAGCAAATATCGTCGCTGAAGTTCGACGCATGCTATGGCCTATTTGGTTGCTATGGTAATGTTCAACTGCATTTATCAAAATCTTACCTACCAAGACTTTCATATTTACAATGACAACAACGATGTTATTCTTCCCGGCCTAGTCCGGGAAGTACGTACTTCCCGAACGGTTGCCGAAAAAATCTTTTCCTGAAATACACCCTATTATACAGTATAAGTTTGCATATAAATACAATTTCTAACTAAATGCCTGACGCATTATTGCGGAACCCTGTATAGTAAATTAAAATTGGATCGGATTGATTACATTTTGATAAAACTATGAGCATATACTACCATTTTTGAACTCTACACTATTAAAAAAATACACATTTTCATTTCTTCTATTTATATGTCGGCAATATAAATTCATTTTGTCATTTTTTTGTCCACGGCATAACAATAGATCGTGCTTATTTCTTATTCTAGACAGTGAGTGTCCGAGAATAGAATATTAAACCATTTCGAACTCATAAACACCAAAGTCACGGAATAGTTCCTTTCAATAATATACATTTTTTCTCTTCACGTTTTTTGTCCTCTTTTTATTCTTTTGGGGATTTCTAAAGGTTCAATAAACACATTTTTGCTGACCAAAATATAAATTAATACGGGGCGTTAAGATATGATTTTAAATTCTATTCGTAGATCGAGACTTACAAAAAAAAACTATCGTAATATCAAACAGAAGTTAACATCAGTAATAAGTACGCAATAGCGGAGATAAATCATTAGCTGTCGGACTCTGTGGGTCATGTTTTTTGCATTTAAGTACGACAGGGTTAGACAATGACGGCAGTATCGTCCTTATTTGCGCTAATTATACTTTTTTATTATTGCAGTTGCACATTAGAAAGTTTAAATGAGCTTTTTATAAAGCATGGCAAAGTGACCTGATAGAAATAACTTAAAGATATTGTATTTTTTTTGTTCTTTGTTCCATGTTGTATGAAATTGTGTATTTTCTTATAAAGGAAAGTGTAGAAAAGACATCATTGTATTGCCTAATTGTTGTGTATTCATTTTAAAATATTTTTGGTTGTTTACCTTTTTTTTTTTTTACAATATATGATTATATGACACACCCATTATGCCAACGATAAAATGGGTATCACACCTTCGTAAATTACTAATAATAGATTTTTTTATTGGCTTTCTACTTACTTAAATAATTGACAATTTAGTCTAATAGCCGCTCAGATATAACAATTCAAAAATGAAGGCGTAAAAATTAGAAATCAAAAATAAAAATTCGTTTTTTTAAGACCGACCAGAAAATATACACTTTCTGGACAATTCTTCGTCCAGAAAATAACGTTTTGTCGGTCTCGGGACCGGAAAATTGACGTAATATATTTAATGGCATTCTTTATTTGTGAACAAAGTTAATAATATTTATTTCAAAATTTTAACAAGTTAATTGTAATAAGTTATGTCCTTTTAATAATTTTCGATTTACGGAAAAATAATATTTATACTTCGTAGAAAAAGCCACATTCCTGGACTCCGTATTGTCAGTCTCGGCTTGCGCCTCGACATACAATCTTTACGGTCGTCCGGGAATGTTCAGCTTTTTCTACTACGTATACAATGTACTATTTTTTTTTAGAATATCTTCAAAGGTATTATGAGTTCTCTCTCTCTCTCTGTTACCAATTTATTAGGCCCCAAAATACGTAACTTTACCTTAATTTAACCATCTTTGCATCTCTTACTGTTTTTAAAGTAGTTAAACGTAAAAAATGACAAAAAATCAAAATTAATAGCGGCGATATTAAAAGTGCTAAAACAATATTGCCTTATAAAAACGTTCATTAGATATTTTTATATGTTCCAGGCCCAGGCTGCAATTATCGACAAAATGCCGGTGGAAAAAAGAAAAAGCTAAAAGCCCGTCGCCCTCTGTATACCGTCGTAATTTACGGGACACTTTCACCTGGTCACCAGGCTTTCGTAGCGCTTTTATTAGTGCCTTTTACGCTAATGGTGCTGAAAATTGCAATTGTGGATTTATCGATTTAATTTATATCGAAAAAAGCATCTGCATTGTAGCGAGCTGTAACAGAAGTTTAATAGAAAGCTGTTACTATTTAAAAGACTTAAATTTATATCGTTTCTCGCTGTGTAATTTATTAATTCATTTTTCTGAATTTTGATTTGATAAGAAATTTAATTTTTAAAATCATTTTTGTTTTTAACATGAAGAAATAAGCCATACTTGATGTAAAGCGGACATTCATAGTCAAAGATAATATGAGAGACTCTACATTAGTCTACCTACGTTCAGTAGGCCGGCCGGAATTTGCCGGAGAGATAATGGCTGGCCGGCCGATTTCTCTACACACACCATGATATAGTCTATTTCAGAAAGGTGTCGAGTATTAAAAGCTCATTAGGTATGCAAAGGAACTACGAAGTGACCAAACGAATATTTAAGCCACCTTCATAAATTGGCATTGATTTTATTGCAAAATTCTTCATTTTCATCAAGTGAGGTACTACCACCTGGGTTTGGGTCAACTTATGTGTTTTGCCTATTATTATCCATTCACAAACACTGAAAATAGTGTGACAAGGGCGTGCATTATGTACATAGTATTAGGAACACTTTTTTTTTATTAAACATTATAAAAAAAATACAAAAAATACATTATGCAGAAATTAAATTATAAAAAATCATAATATTCTGCGTCATCTGAGGAACTGTCATCTCATCTTGACGTTATAATAAACGGGTCGATGGTCCGATCGATCAGGTGGTCAAAATCCCACATTTTCTTCTCTTCTTTAATGACATGATGGACTGCTTTTCGCCAGTTCTCTGGTGTCACTTCCTTAATGGCTTGATCAAACAGTAGCTTAACGTCGTTCATTTTAAATGTGGTATTGTGTCTTGCTACAAATCCTTTCACTTGCGCCCATATAAGTTCTATAGGATTTAGTTCGCAATGATATGGCGGTGTACACAGCACAGTTACAATATGTTTTTCAGCTATATCTTCCACGGAATATTTCATAAAACGATGTTTGTGTAAATTTGCTATAGCTAATAGTTCCTTCTTTATCAAATTATCTTGTTTTCTTTTTCTTTGGTTAGTTGCTATAAATAATTTATTGTACAAAATTTACCTGCGCCTATGGCGAACACCGAAATTAAACCAGACTGGATGGAATTTCTCATTTTATTACTCTGCACCTTTCTGAATGACGGGCCAAGGCCGGCCGGCAATTCACGGTTGATAAAACTGAACGTGTAGTTTACTGAAGACGAAAATTTTGTAATTGTATTGAAGAAACTTAAAAAATTTAAAATATCAAAAAGAAGTAAAATTTTATAAACACTCGAAACAATAATTATCATTCGCCCTAAGTAAGTTTTTGAAATTACTTGTACTCGATTGTCTGAGTTCTTGTACAATCTTAAAAATGACATGGTATTTGCTAATAATTTTTATTTGTTCTCGTGTTTACGTTACCAAAAATAACTATTTTTAGTTAGGAAAACAAAAAAGATTTTTTTCTTGGTTATATTTACCAAAAAATGATGCCATCAGAACAAAGAAAATATCTTGTTTTAATATTAGTTAGTAGGCAGAAATAAAATATTTTGTTTAGCTGAATTTTACTCTGAATATATCTTATTTAAATGTTACATCAAGGTTCCTACAAACTTGTATTTATCAATTAAGCTTGTTGTAATAACACATTATGAATTTGTAGTCCCTATCATTTTGTTAATTTTGATTAAGATACATTCTTAGTTACCAGAACTAACTTTTCGTTTCAAATAATATTATTTTTCATATTTATAACTAACGGCCTCAACAGAGACTTGACGCCCTTGCCCGGTAGATGACATGTGACATCATTCTAGCCAGGACTGTCAGGAGGTTATGTTTATGTTAGGTGCTTTCGTGCTTTTGCGGTTCCGTGTCCATTTTTTCGTGTTTTTAAGGCCATTTCCATGTTGATTTCCTGGTTATTGCACGCATGCTTGGATGTGACAATATTTGGTATAATTTATTTGTGTTTATTGTCTTTCTTGTGCGCGTTCTTATTGGCCGAAGGAAGTTAAATCATAAGTAAGTAAACATTTTATTTTTTATCATTGCAGTTGTACAGTAGAAAGTTTAAATGAGATTTTTATAAAGCATGGCAAGGTGACCCGATGAGAAATAACTTAAAAATATGTTTTTTGTTTTGTGTTTATTCTATGTTTCATTTCTATAAAAGGACGTCATATTGATGACTTTTTAATCTGACCAAGTACAACAAAATTCATATAGCTGTATATTTTAAAATGAAAGTCCAGGGGATATTTTTTGTTTTTTAATAATCGCAGTTGCAGATAAGAAAAGTTAAATAAGGACAATTCAGTTCTATAAGCAATTGAACAACCCAAAAGGTTGAGTAAAATAAGTTAAAAATCTAGTGTTTCTGTTTTGTATTGCATAAGTATGTATTATAAAGAACATGAGAGAACAAGCACATTGGAAATAATTTTTTTTTAAGAAACCATAATATCCCTGATAATTTATTCCAATTAGTTTACGCATACCTAATAGAGTAGTAATACCAAGGCATTCTTTTGTTTAAATGGGGACCTAGGAAGAAATATCTTTCGTTACTAAGTATAAATTACATATGACATTTTTATTTAGAAATGAAACAGACATTTCTATCAAATCAACTTGCTAATTTTGCCATGCGTTATAAGCAGTTCATTCAAACTTTATATTGTGCAAGTGCAATGACAAAAATATAAAAATTTTACTTACTTATGATTCAACTTCTTTCTTACAATTACAGAAACAAGATAATAAACACAATGTTGTGACTATATAAGTAATTGTTATTCTATGAAAATTTTAAATTTCGCCCAAATAAATAATTGCTTTGGCAATATTTGTAGATTGCATTATTAACAAAAACAATATTTCCTTGAAAAAAAATTTCAATTTTCCATATTTACACATTAGTTGTGACAACTAATTTTATTTTAAAAGCGGATGTACCATATAAATTTAGTTATCCGTATATAAAATTTCATTGTGACAACTAAAATTTGTAGGTTGGATTGGTTAATGTTATTAATTAGTTCAACAGTTCAATAACGACAATTTTTTTGGTTGTACAAACTAATTTTTGGGTTGAGTCCGATTTCACGAAAATAAATAGTTGTCAGAACCAAATTTTAGTAATCCATACCATGTTATTTCTAAGAGTGTATATATGCCCCAGATAGGAGAAAGTGCAACGTCTTTTTAACCACTCTTTTATCCAAATTATTTTTCATTTGCTTTTTCCCTTCTTGTGTAATTTCATAACAATTACCGCTGCTCTCTCTTCTTGTCTTCAGTCGGCCGACCGGCGCGGACGTCAGTCCGTGGACTGCCCGGCCGACCGACGAACGTGTAGTCGGTAGACTGCCCGGCCGACAATTATCTATAGTCACACTACACTTTCAGTTATGTTCACAGATAACGGCCGGCAGTCTTTGGCCGGTTCCGATTGTGGCCTCTATGTACACCCACAGTTTTTTTAAATCTTCAGATCAAATATGTCATAAGAAGAGTGTGCGCCCGTCAACTGTTGTTTATTTCTTTTATTTAATTTATATTAATCTGAATGAAAGAGTGGTTTAAAAGACGTTGCGGTTTCTCCTACATAAAGTCTATACGAGAACTTAGACAATCGAGTGCAAGTAATTTATAAAACTATCTTAAGGTGTTGTTTCCTGGTATTCATTAAATTCTGCTTCTTTTTGATATTTCAACCTTTTTAAGTTCCCTTCTGAATGTCCTTTGCTACTCAGGTAGGAAGAGATTGTAATCATTAAATGTTACTAGTCACTTGTTTCCGTCATGTCTAGTTAGATATTTTTTATAGTTTCACTCTTTATCTTTAGACTAGTATTTCTTTAAACTAAAAAAAAAGGCCCATGAACCTATAAGAAGCTATATTTTCGTTCAAAGCCTTTACTAAGCCAAATCATTCGAAGTGCCCTTCTGTAAAGTCAATATAATATAAAGCTTTCAGGGCTTTTACTAGAAATTTCAATTTACGCTTCCAGCACTTCGTTAGAAAGTGTGATGAATTAGGTCGGTATTAATATAAAAAAAAACCTTACCGCGTTATTTTTAAAAAAATATTTACTAAACACAATGATTGACACCTTATAGTTATTGAAAAGAAGCATAGAAAAACCTTTTCGTCATTTACATAGGCACTTTAGAACCAAAAATATGTGACAACACAACAACCTTTTTGGGCAGACACTCTTTTTATAATATTATATTAGATGCAGTTTTATGTCAATGTTGTTACCATAAAGAAGCTAACAGGAAAAGCCAGGTTAAATTTTTGTTATAAAGTACGACATGGGAATGCAGCCAATGAAAGCAAAAGAAGCGCTACTGGTATCTACTATCGTCTAATGTAATTTGTAGGTAACTAAACGTGGGGTAGAAACATTGGTCAAAAACCTATATTAAATCTTTTTTAGGTTTGGTCTATCATTTGTACTATCTATTGTATGATACTTACAGTGGGTTGCATAAAGAAAAATCGTTCTCGGTTAACATAACCACTCATCGAAGTATTTTCTTCTCGTCAGTACAGGGTGAGTCAACGATAGATTAAAGTTCATTTTCTCCTTTATCTTAAAAATTAGATACAAATTCGAAATATGAAAGTTGTAGAGACCATTGAGGTGCAAGTATACGGGGTGGCCAAAAAAAACGTGGAGAATATAACTTGGGTTTTTTTAAATGGAACGCCCTATATATATTGTGTTATTTCTAATTCCCCATAAAATTCTACGCTCATATGATTGCGAACTAAATCCTATAGAGCTTATATGGGTGCAAGTAAAAGGATTTGTAGCAAGGCACAACACGACATTCAAAATAAACGACGTTAAGCTACTGTTTGATCAAGCCATTAAGGAAGTGACACTAGAGAACTGGCGAAAAGCAGTCCATCTTGTCATTAAAGAAGAGGAGAAAATGTCGGATCATGCCCACCTGATCGATCGGACCGTCGATCCGTTAATTATAACGTCAAGAGGAGATAACAGTTTCTCAGATGACGAGGAATATTATGATTTTTTATAATTTAATTTCTGTATAATGAAGTTTTTGTAATAAAAATAAGTGTACCTAATACTTTGTACATAATGCACGCCTTTGTTACATTATTTTTAGTGTTTGTGAATGGATAACAATAAGAAAAACCCATAAATTGATCCAAATCAGAGTGGTACTATCTGCACTTAATAAAAATAAAGAATTTTGCAATGAAACCAATGCCAAATTATGAAAGTGGCTTAAAAATTCGTTGGGTCACTCTGTAGCCCCTTTGCATACCTAATGAGCTTTTATTACTATACACCTTTCTGAAATAAACTATAATATTTTTATTTTTCATGTGAAGTCATGACAATCTAAATATACGAAACCTAATTAATTACTTTTGTCATTAGTAATACTGATCGTGGAACGTCCTTACATAGGTTGAACAAAAGGTATATCAAAAAAATCCTGGTGCAATAAGTTTGTAAAATAACTCTGTTTTATGACAACCCAGCAGTAACTATCTGGAAAATTTTCATCTCCACAACCTCGATAACGTTCCTTCATTTGCATTAAATTTTGATAAAAGCGCGACCCGGCTTCTGTGTCACTTACTTTATTCAAATTTTCCTCAAAGAAATCTAGGAGAAGGCAAAGAAAATTAATTTTTGAAGACGAGCTAATTTTAAAAAAGTTTAAAATTTTCTCCATTATTTACTCCGGGAAAGTAAAATGTGGTTTGGTTTTTAGAGAGCTTTTTTCAGTATTGATTTTATTGGAAGTTACTTGCGCTCCGCCGAGTCGTACAGATATCAAACATAAAGCGGGTTTGAAATACAGTTTCACAATATCGCGCAAGAGTTTACCGTTTTGGAATTCTAGCACTTGGCATTATTGTAAATTGTGAAAAATGATTGATCAGTAATTTAATGAGAAACTTCATTTTTAAAACAATGTTGCCAAATAATGAAAAATTTTCGGCGTCGTGGAAATTATTAACATCCAAAGCATAGAAGAATGATAGGTCAGCGCTATCTCCATAGGGAAACAAAGTTTTGTATTCGTGGAATATTCTTCAATACCACTTATAGTTGTGATCTGCAAAAAAAAATATTTTTTCAGTATTTTGTGTATTCGTGGGATTTTTCCTTAAAAATGAAAAATAAATTTTTAAAGGCTGCAACACTGTTAATCACTTAACATGAAGGAATATGTCCTTTCATCGGTTCAGTTCACTGGACTAGCTTATGAATCCAATCACTTAAGTGTAAAGGAAACAGTAAATATCCGTGTAGGAGTAGAAAAAATGTTATTTACTCTCGTATTGGAAACTCATACCATGTGGTTCATCGTGGTTGAAAACATAGCAATGACCAATCACAGGTTGACGAGTCCAATCCATACTGGTGTCCGCAGCATCACCTGTTAAATTCTAATGAAAAACCAACCGCAATCCTATTCAGATAAGTTTAGATCGGGTTGTCCAAAATTATTCAAACTCCGCATGTGCACTCACCACACAGAGATTCTAAAAAAGTTTCCCTACAACCTCGCTCTAATGTCAACAGGGGAGCAAATATTTGGACAGTCTAAAACTTGCACGGGATTTCTTATGTTTCCAACCACGATGCACCACTTGGTATATGATTTCATTTTAGTGGTAAGTGTCTAACTTACGTATGAATAATAATATAGTGGAGCAGTGGCGACTAGTCGCAAGGGATACAGGGCACCTGCCCACCCTAGATTTTTCATGATATATTTTCATTGTATGAAAAATGTCATAAAAAAGAAATAATATACTGTCGCATGTCCATTCATCTTTCTTTTCATAAATAAAATACATCGCCGCGTGTCACTTCATCTTTTTTCTTGCATGTGTTGTGTTAACAGTAAATAACGCCAGCAATTTCGGGGCACAGCAGATTTGTTTACCAATAATGTTTCTGATGTCGGTCTTTGTAACAGCGATAAGGGTTAGAATAGAGAGCTGTGTCTCCTCGCAAGTATTTATTGTTGAAGTGGCATTTTTTAAAAGTCACAACGTTGCAACTGTACATCTTCAGGTAAATACTGAATATACATATTCTAGGGCAGTGTGTATATGAGAAATTGGTTTCCAATTTAAATAGAAATCCAGATTTTTAGATAACTTGACATAGCACACTAACACGGCATGCGCGAATCAACCCAATTATATTGTCGCGTATCAAAATGGTAGGCGACTGAAACGTGTAGCTTAGATAGTTTAAAATTACGTTTTAATCTATTTAATCTGTTGTGCGCTATTTATTTACTGAAACATCAAAGAATTTTAAAAATTTTCTTAAAGCGAAGCAAAGCAAAACAATTTACGATTACATTATGCTGATTAACATACAAGTCTAAAGAAATAAAAATAAAGTTATCAAATCAATAATTTGAAGAGTTTTCTCTAAAGAAGAGTTGTCATCTTGAAACTCACATACGATGCTATTTCAAGTAAGCTCAAGAGAAACAATTTCCGCTTTACAGTCAACTTAGACCAAAAGAGAAATAAACAATTTAACAGTTAAATAAATATTACAATGATGGTTCTGGGATTGTGTTTTTACATCATTTAGAGAGACTTGAGTGACTAAACGGGCAGAGGTGACCCTTACACTTGAATACGTTAAACAACTCTACTAAGTAAGTGTTTCATTGAGTTTTTATAATGCTTTGTAACCCCTACCAAAATATAGAAGGGGTTTATTTATGCTGTGTCAGGAATTATTAACATTGGGAGGAATGCTTCCTAAATGTACTATTCAAAATGGAACCCTTTTTTAACCAATTAAAAACAGTTGTTTTTATAAACATTTGTCTAGTAACTCATCCTACGAAACTAGAAATGCTCTTGTCCTTGTTCTATGCACTATGTTTCCACTACACCTATATTTTTTTATTAAGAATCTTAACTTCACAGCGAAGTAATTAATGAGTAATCCATCTTTGAGAATACCATTCCATATCCGATAATGTATGGTACATTTCCGATGTTCCAAGTTTCAACGGACTACCCGTTGCGCTGTTAAGTGACACATTTCCTTAAAATTAAAAATTTAGGTCCTTTAAATATGATAAAGAAAAGTATAAGCCAATATTCAAACATTGAAAGTCGATAACTTGAGCAAATATAAGAAATTGAAATATTACTAATGCAAAACCTTTTAACAAAATCCCCAATGTTTCATATTTTTAAAATTAAACAAGGAGAAAAAGATGTATAGAATATGAATCGAGAGTATGGAAAGCGGGTAAGTAAATACTTGGAAAGAAGAAATATAATTCTGCTTTTGTGCCACCGGGGAATAAAATAGCATTATGGGTTGATATTCCAATTTATTTCAGATTAACCGCTTTCGGTACGATGTTAACAATGTACAAAATATTTATTTGCTTAGGAATTTTACAGTAAAAAATCGGCGGAATTGATTGAAAAACTTTCCGATAAATTAAATAAATTTTTTTATTTAAGATTTTAAATAACAAGGGCAAAAATAATAGAATATAATAGGTTTTTTTTTTAAACAATTTATTTATTAAAAAAATATATAAAAATAATTCTGGTGTCGCTATGACAAACCATATGATGTCGTAATTGATGAACCAAACGTATGGAAAAACACCAAAAACTACTCCTGGGGCAATAATCTGGTACACAGACGGCTCCAAAACCAAAGAGGGTACCAGAGCAGGGATACACGGAGTAAGACCGGAGAAAAATGCGTTTTTCTCTTTGGGAAAGTCTCCCACAGTGTTCCAAGCAGAAATCTACGCCATATTGCAATGTGCATACGAAAACAACAGGAAGGCTTACGGAAAGCGGATCCACATAATATTCTGACAGTCAGGCAACATTTAGAGGGCTAATATGCAACAAGGTAACCTCAAGACTGTTATGGGAATGCCAAGAGGAACTGAAGGCCCTGGCAACCGTGAACTGCATACTGCAGTGGGTACCAGGCCACGAAGGTATTACAGAAAACGAAAAAACAGATAAACTCGCGAAAAAAGGCTCCGAAACCACATTCATTGGTTTAGAACAGGCACTTGGAGTGCCAAGATGCACGGCACGAGATGCTATAAAGCGATGGATCAGGAATGAACACAAAATCCACTGGAGTAACAGAGAGGGATTATAGCTCATAGCAAAGCTTCATTGGAGACCCAGACTCAAGACTTACGAAACCGCTGCTCAAATGAATAGGAACCAGCTGAGAACCACCACAGGAATTCACATGCAACTCCCTGAGGTAGTAGTAGTGGTCACAATCTTATCATCAAATACTTTATATTATTATCATGACAGTGTAAAACAATATGAGGTAAAGGAAATCTTCGCAGCTCCACTTTGAGTCATGGACTACTTTCATAAATAGTACATTATGTACCTATAGTCTAGTTCAGAAAGGTGTAGAGTAATAAAATGGGAAATTCCGTCCAGTTCGGCTCAATTTCGGTATCGGCCATCGGCACAGGTTAATGTTGTGCATTAAATTATTTATGATAACTAACAAAAGAAAAATAAAAGAAGATAATTTGATAAAGAAGGAACTATTAGCTATTGCAAATTTACACAATCATCGTTTTATGAAATATGCCGTGGAAGATATAGCTGAAAAACATAGTGTAACTGTGCTGCGCACACCGCTATGTAACTGCGAACCAAATCCTATAAAACTTATATGGGCGCAAGTGAAAGATTTGTAGCAAGACACAACACAACACGATATTCAAAATGAAATAAGTTAAGCTATTGTTTGATCAAGCCATTGACGAAGTGACACCAGAGATCTGGCGAAAAGCAGTCCATAATGTCATTAAAGAAGAAAAGAAAATGTGGGATCTTGACTACCTGATCGATCAGAGCGTCGACCCAATAATTATAACGTCAAGAGAAGATGACAGTTCCTTAAATGATGAAGAATATTATAATTTTTTATAATTTAATTTCTTTATAATGTGTTTTGTATTTTTTTATAATGTTTAATAAAAAATAGGTGTACCTAATACTATGTACATGATGCACGCCTTTATCACACCATTTTCAGTTTTTATGAATGGATAACAATGGGTAAAACCCATAAATTGACTCAAAACCAGGGTGGTACTTGCACTTGATGAAAATAAAGAATTTTGCAATGAAATCAATGCCAAATTATAAAAGTAGCTTAAATATTCGTTGGGTCACTCTGTAGTCCCTTTGTATTTCTAATGAGCTATTATTAAGGTATACTTTCTGAAATAGACTATAATCCTACACAATTACAGTAACGGGATTGATCTTTCTAGGTGATTTATATAATATTTAGTAGTTTTTAAAATAATTGCAATATTGCCGAATTTTTGCAGACAAAATACATTTCCAACTAAGTGGATTGTAGACAGTTGCTTAAAACAACTCGCTAATATAATATTGATGGCGATGCGGTAATTAGCTTGCCATTAAATGGCAACACATGCGACCACACATAACTGGTTAATTTAAAACCACATATCAATCAATCACACGTGCGGTGGACAAGACCCCCATACACAATTTGGTAATTGTTTTCAATGTTTCTATTAATTGAGTATAAACTTTCAGTGACATGCAGAGAAAGTTAAAGTACGTAAAGTGTTTTATATAATTTTTTTATAGTGCCCCTTGATCAGGACATCGGGCCACAAGCGATAAACCTATTTCGTGACAATTTTCAAATTATCTTGTAAACGTACGTTGATAAAATTTAGGTATTTTGTACAAGGGATATGTACAGGCAGTGGCGTGCAATGCTGTTTTAATCAGGGTAGGCAAAAATTGCATTTAAAACAAAAATATACCTTTCGTAGCCTTCAAGCATCTATATTTCAAATTTTGTAACAAAATGTCTTGTTTTTGAGTTTAGTGGAAAGAACACGACTGTGGCAGAAGAAGGCTAAAACTACATTATTTGTAAATTAGTTCAACACAGTGGTCTTTACGTAAAAGTTCTGTTAAAACAGTCGTAAAAATTGGTTTTGCGTTTTAAATCCTACAAAAGTTCGCTCTCCAGAGAGATTATTGTAAATTTACTTATGCGTGACTTTTCGTAAATAGGTTTGCATTGTTCTTAATCCAGAAAAGGATCGTTCTGCAGACGCGCTGCTAGCCGGAATAGTAACAATTAACGCCTATATATTTCTTTTTTTCCGGAACATGACGGCGCGAAGTCTAGCAAAAGGGCATAAACAGTAAACACTAATCATAATCATATCGTACACCTGATTGAACCAAAAATGTTGCCAAAAACGAAGTCAATTATTATGTGAATAAAAATTGATATATATCTGTATATATATATATATATATATATATATATATATACAGACTACAAACAATGTTGCGTCCATGCGTTTGCTCTCTACCATATCTTGCTGCGTCCTGGATGATAGGACGGCCGTATACCGGACACAGTATTGTTATCCTGTGTTATTTTGCTCCCGGGCCAACATAGGTGATATTTAAAAATAGCACAATAAAGCATTATTTCTCATCTTACTTTTGGTATCAAAATAAACTAAATTACGTGCATTACTTATGATTTATTAAATTTCAAAAAAAATAAAATTGGACGCAGTATTATGAGTATTGTAACTGTAAATGTATATATATATATCTTAAACAGATAATTTTATCGCGGCAGTAGCTCAGAGGTTGAGTTACTGCACTGAGAAAAAGAAATTATAACCATTATAAGAATTCTTATGGCCATTATAAGAATATTTAATACTATTTGGGACAGCAATACGAGCTAATACCAGTTATACCACAGGTATTGCTAGGACCAGTGCATAAGGATAACTAAAATACTCGCTAAAATATGTTATACTGTTCATATGATACGGATTATAACCCTAAAGGTTTGTTCTATAGCGACTATAAAACGCTTTACAACCAGTACACACAGTTGAAAGAGTATAATCCGATTTTATAACCGGTATAAAAGTGTTTAGCTGCCAATATAAAACGTTTTTATACCGTGTGCCAATTCAAATTTTGCGCTTGCGCATTCCCAATAATAATTTTTGATAAATTTATCGATCACTTATCTTTTCACACAAACTTCAAGCGACAAGCGAAATTTTGGATGATTGTATGTTTTAAGACCAAAAAATAATAAAGGTAAAGAAATGATATTTTACAATATTTATATTGGTATTGACAAATTTAATTTTTTTATTTTACCATGTAACTACTGCTATTTTTCGCTTGAAAACATGTGGAATCCTATATCCAGAATTTTAAATAAACAGATAAGTGGCCGATAAAACTACCAAAAACTAATACAACAAAACAAAAGCTCAAATACCAAATATATGTGATATTTGAAAGGATTACAAGAAGAAATAGGTTAACATTTTAAAGGTTTAACTAAACTAAAAAAAAAAACAAAGAAGGGTATTTACCCTCAACACTTTCTAATCAAGAAACAACGAAAAATCTAAGATCATAAACACAGCTCTTTCTGATAACTTTACACCACCACAAATAAAGCTTAATAATAACCTCACAACACTGTTCACGAAAAACAACAAACATCTGAAACAACCCGCACAGTCGAACAAATGCAAATGGCATCGTAAAACACGGCTTGATACGTCGAAGTCTTCCCCACTCTTGCAAATTAAAAGTATGTTGCATAAGGGTAAATAAATGTTTAATACCAAATAATAATTTAACTAATACCCCCAAAAAAGCGTTTTATTGTTGGTATAAACTTTATGTTGTATAAAACCATGTTTATTTCCAAAAAGAATGTTTTATTAAAATACATCCTTACAATTCTGGGCTTATATTCATAATTATTTCGTTTTAATGTCCTTATAAATAAAGAGGTAGCAATTCTGTATGCTGTTCGTTAGTTAACTTTTTTGCTATAGTAATAGATTGTTTAATAGTAATTATTAAAAATGTTGCTACTGGTATAAGACTATTCTTAACAATTCTGTTTAATTAGTCGATTTTGCTCTGTGTGGCATTCAACCGTGGCGACCCGGGTTCGATTCCCGGAGTCCAGCATTATACAAATTTTATAGCTTTACAATAAATTTTAATTAATACCTATTAAAGAATACATATATAATAATTAAATTCCAAACACAAGGATAAATAACTAAAAAGGAGCACCTAGATGACTAAACATCTGTATGTACTTAAAATCAAGCTTACTATATATCATAATACAAATCACAAAATCGGTTATGAACTAAATACAATTTGCTTTACATGTCAACGTTTAATCTTTTACTACTACTATTATTTTACATTAAAATAAGGACTCAAACAATTCCAAGTTTTCGACCACATACAATCTACATGCTTTCCTGAAGGACTTAATTTTTTTATTTGCTTTAATTTCCACGGGAATAATATTATATATCTTCGGCGCTAAATAACTAAGATTTAGGGGGGGGGGGGGGGTTAAAAAGGATAACTAGTGCATGCACGTTGTTCGAATTCCACGTTAAGCTGTCGGTCCCGTCTGGCTGATCATACCCAAACGATAGGGGATACAATGGGCCTCATATAGGTCTAAGTATACTGGCTCTTCCGCCAACCCCGAAAAAAAAGCAGATAATTAAAAAGAAACAAAAACTTAAAATAAACAAATGAATAAATGAAAAGTTGACTTCAACCACACAAGCAACCCTGACAAAAAACTCAAATATAAGATTTAATATAAATTGTAACAAAGCATGAAATAAAGTTAAACAAACCAAAGGTACGTGGCTATGACGGACACTTTATACTTGATTGTTTGGCTTAATTATGTGTACTGAGTTTGAGTTTTGGTTATGTTCAATGGGCGAATATTTAAATTGCGGAGGCTTACCCAAAAATGCTTTCAAACAGGACCCATGTTTGAACACCTATTATAAAGAAGTTTTTTTTTACTTTTTGTTTTTGTTGCTGGTCTTTTCTCTTTTAATTTATTTTCTATATAATAAACTGCTGGACAATTGCTTTCGAGCAAGAAAAATGTCGCTCAAATTTAACAGTTAATATTTTCTGAACCAGATATGATATCGACTTACGCTTTTGAATGGTTAATAAACTGATCCCTTGGGAAACAGTTGTCGATGTTTAATTTTCTTTAACTGTCAGAACATTTTATATACAGGGTGTTATAAAAGACGATGATTTTTGCTCCAATTTTACTGGCGTGTAACTTTCACAATAATATTTTTAAATTTTATCACTCTACGTCAATTGAATCACTGGTTCATAGCAAAGAAAGTAATTTGTTAAATTTTTGATATCTGCTATATTTCAAGAAATACCGATTTTTTTGGAAAACCTTGCTTTATTTTAACTTTTTGGTAGCTGGATTTCACTGTGCGTTGTAACGTGCAAACTTTGTGAGTGATTATTATACCTTATGAAAAGCTTGATTATGTTCAGTAACAATAGTTGTACCTAAATGTTATGATGTACGGTGACGTACTTATAAACAGAAAACAGAAATTAATAAATAAAATGAGGTTGTATATTTACATCATTTAGAGAGACTTGAATGACCAAACGGGCAGAGGTTACCCTTACACTTGAATACGTTAAACAACTCCACTGAGTAAGTGTTTCTTTAAGTTTTTATAATGTTTTGTAACCCTTACCCAGGCCCGCGCCGTACATAAGGGCAAAGTCGTGTGGTGCACGACGGCGCCGAGGCGCCGAAGGCGCCGAAAACCCTTTAAACTCAAAAGTAAAAAAAAGATAAAGCAACAAACAACATTGTCAAAACAAAATTTATAATGATAAAAAAAAACAGTAAGGAATTGCTAGCTATTACATTGTTTTTTATTTGTTTATTATTTTATTTTTTCTCTTTGAGACGAGGGAACCGAATTTCTCGAAAACAATATATTTTCCAAATGAGAGTACGCAATAATAGCATTTATTCGATCGAATAAAATTAAAGCACGAAAAGCTCAATTCACTTAGCTAAAATATTAATAACAATACCTAATACCTCGATATTAACCTTAAAAAGGTGACATGTTGCATTATTAAAATAATATATTGTTTTGTTTTTATTTGTCGATCAGTTTCGTCCTGTGATATATAAACGAGTATTTTTTATGTTTTAAATATTTTTTTTATTTCTTGTGCTTTTGTATCATATATTACATTTGAAACTAAAATACAAAAATTTTGAGTTGTAATACTGTTAGAATATATTTCTGTTTTCTATAAGTTTATAATTATGTTATGTATCTCAATGAGAAAATACTTGTATGGCTTGTACTTGTAAAATATAAAAATAAATTTATGAATATACTTTTTAAAATTATTGTTCAATTCAATAGTGGATAATAATACCTAACTTAACCCGTATCTGTACTCACATATGAACGTTGAACGAATTTGGGGCGTTATTTTAAATTTGCACAAGGGCGCCAAAAGTGCTAGGCGCGGGCCTGCCCTTACCAAAATAAAGAAGGGGTTCCTTTTTGCTGTGTCAGGAATTATTAGCATTAGGAGAAAAGCTTCCTATAAATGTACTATTGAAAATGGAACTCTTTCTTTAAACAATTACAAACAGTTATTTTTTTAAACATTTGTCTAATGACTCCTCCTACGAAACTAGAAATGTGCTTGTCCTTGTTCTATGCACTATCTTTCCGCTAAACCTATTTAATACCCATTAAGAGTCATAACTTCACAGCGAAGTATTAGATGAGTAATCCATCCTTAAGGATACCAATCCATATTCGACAATATGAAAATCAAAAAAAAAAAAGTTAAGAAGTCTTCAACTTCGCCGCAGAAGACAACACGTCCGGTGTCTTTGTTTATTATTAAATTCTAGTAGTAGATATAAAAACACTCCCAGTCAAATTATGAATTAATAGTTAATTTGTAAGAGCGGATTTTGTAGAAAATAACAAGAAAGAGAGACCCACGGTCTGATCAGCCTAATTTAATTACGTGGTAATGAGGCCCGCTTAAATCCTATTAAGAGATTTATTCGGTAAACTTGTTGGGCGAGTTTTAACTCACAATTTAATGCCACAGGCCTTGCTTATCACGTCATTGTACAGTCCCAAGTAGTAATTAACTTTGCAAGTAAAGCTGAACTTTCTTAATCAGATATAACTTTTTGACAGAAGAGGAGAATGATAATTATTAATTTTATTCCGCACAGTAACTAAACGCGCTTACATTAATTTGATCAAAACATAATTTATAAATATGGATCAGAAAATAGATTTTTCCGAAAATCGATCCAAAATATTGACATTTTTGATAATATTTCTGAAAGAAAAAGTCATTATTTCCTTACACTTAGTCGTTGCTGGTCAACGGAAAATAACTGTTAGAAAATATTTATTATTGTACTGTAAGGAAATATTATCTTTCTACTCCCACATGGAAATTTGCTGTTTCCTTTACACTTAAGTGGCGAGTATAGTAGGCTATTTCAGTTAACTGTGCGGGAAAATCTCATATCCATCCTAGATAGGTAATGAAGCTGACCAATCACAGTAGTCAATTACAGAGAAGCCGTGGTTGTTCATAAAAGTACTGAACAATCACAGTATATTATTTTTACTGAGGCTTCGCCTTCTTTTTCAAGACATTAAATTATATAATTTAAATGCATATGGTAGAATTTGTTATTAATTTGTTCAATATAATAAAATCTAGACGCATTTGTAATAGACTTATCAATAATGCAACTTGCTGAATGTGCATAGAAAATTAATTTCATGTAGCATCATTTATCAGTTGGTTTTCCAATAATTAACTAAACGCTTCCATAGTTTAGACGTCAGAGCGTTGGACTATGGAACCAATTGTCGTGAGTTCGAGCCCGGCAACCTACAAACTTTTTTTTTTACATTTTTTAACATAAAGTCGTAGAAAAAATATACTGTTCAACTCGAGTGGATTGTCCATATTGCCCTCGGAAGTTTGAATTTATTTCCTCGTGGGATATGGACGTCACATCCACTCTTGTTGTACAAACTACTGTTCTGTACGGCTACTTATAAACTAAAATGTGTTAAGCTTGACAATTCAATATTACTGTGTTTCCATAGTTAAAACACAAATATTTAATGGCATCCTTTATTTGTGAACAAAGTTAATAACATTTATTTCAAAATTTTAACGAGTTGATTATAATAAGTTATGTCCTTTTAATCATTTTCGATTTACGGAAAAATAGTATGTATACCTCGTAGAAAAAGCCACATTCTCGGACTCCGTATTGTCAGTCTCGGCTTGCGCCTCGACGTACAATCTTTACGGTCGTCCGGGAATGTTCAACTTTTCGTATTATGTATAGATACAATATACTATGAAGTACATTTTGTTTAGGTTCTTTTAATCCTTAATAAGTCAAAGTCACTTACAATATAATGTATAATTCCGGTTTTACCGGAAGTGAAATCGACCCTTAAATTTTAAATGGAAACCTCTTATTTTTATTGTATATTTAAAAAATAAAGTAGAGAGTTTAGCGTCCATATAAGTAAATAGGAAGAAAGTTTTTTAGCGGCAGGCGGACAAAGTGATGAAAGTGGTACATCTGCATTAAAGTACACAGGGACTTCAAAGGTAATGGGTTTCCTGGGGCACAGGTAGACAATGATAGGCTGTTTCGTTTTTGTTAGAACTCATCAGAAAGCCGTTACCCGTAAGCAACCCTCAGTACAGCGAGACTATTCTTTCAATACATTTTTAAGATTAAAAATGTGATGAAAACCTAGTAACGCCATCAGTAGGAATCAACTCAATGCAATGCTATATTTTGCGAGAAAATTAAAAATATAAGCAGATACCTATTTTAAAACCTGCAACTTTTAATATGTCTAATACAAAATAACTTAATGTCAGTCTTAAATTACAGTTTATTACCATAACAAAACGCGAAGTAGGATGGGAGCCTAATTTGAATTTGGGATACAAAAGCAGAAACTTATACCACCTAAAGGATTTACACCTTTAGACTAAGCCGGCAACTTAGTTTCGGACTTTATTATTCTGAATTAAATAGCAAGTTTTCCTCTGAACCGCTAGCTAGACTAAAATGTTTAGTAACATTTGCATAATATTCCATAGACGAAGATTAACATAAAATATATCAGAAAATTACTAATATATTTGATATATCCGGTTTTACCCGAACACACCCGAATCCTCGAAATCAAAGAACAGCCTTCACTGAAGATAAATGAGAGAAGTTAGTTTGAAACCTTTAAAATTATATTCTTAAAGTAGGGTGATCGTTTCTCTCACCTCATAGTAGAAGAAGCAACTTTTCCTACTATTATTAGGCGAAAAAAACATTTTATACTTATATATAACATTTTTTTTTCGAGGGTCCATCCGTGCACCGTATGCACTTAGATCAGGTTTAGCCCATTGTGCTCACCCTGTATGGTTGTTACACCCACTCCGTGATCCCAGTTCCTTGCACTAGTTTGTGTAGGTCAACTGGGGAGAGGGTAAGGATTTCCTCTGGTTTCAGTTTTGGTTGCCTCTTCCAATCTAGCGACCCGCAATGGCAAACTATGTGCTGTACAGTTTCCCTGTTTTATCCACATAATCTGCAGCCAAGGTCTCCCTTGTTCAGTTGTATTCTGTACAAATGATTCTTGACAGCCATGTGTCCTGTCAGAATTCCTGTAATGGTTCTCAGCTGATTCCTGTTCATTTAAAGCAACTGTTTCATAAGTCTTGGGTCTGGATCCCCAATGAGGTTTTTGCTGTGGTGTAATTCCTGTCTGTTGCTCCAGTGGATTTTGTGTTCATTCCTGATCTATCGCTTTATAGCATCTCATGCTGTGTACCTTAGTACTCCGAGTGCCGTTTCTGAACCAATGAATGTATTTTCTGTGCCTTTTCTTGCAAGTTTATCGGCTTTTTTATTTTCTGTAATACCTTCGTGTCCTGGTACCCTCTGCAGTATTACTTTGTTTACTTTTGCCAGGACCTCCAGTTCCTCGTGACATTCCCATACCAGTCTTGAAGTTACCTTGTTGCATATTAGCGATCTAAGAGCTGCTTGACTGCCAGAATATATATGGATTCGCTTATTTAGGTAAGCCCTCCTATTGTTTTCGTACGCACATGGCAATATGGCGTAGATTTTTGCTTCGAACACTATGGGATACTTTCCCAAAAAGATAAACGTCAATCTTACTCCGTGTATACTGGCTCCGGTACCCTCTTTGAAGTTTAAGACGTCTGTGTACCAGATTATTGCCTCAGGAGTATAATGATAATAAGAATGTAAACTTTACTTTAACATATTATCTCTTCAAATAGAAAATAAAAACGAAATGGCGAAAATTCGTTTTTGCCCAAATATTTTCGGAAGGATTCGGAGTTTTTTTAATTTGAAAATACAATGTTGCATAATTGTGTACAATTAAATTTAAAACCACAATATGGCACAATTGTGAACAATTATGCAATATTGTGTTTTCAAATTTAAAAAACTCCGAATCCTTCCGAAGATTTTGGTCAGAAACGAATTTTCGCCAATTCGTTTATAATTTGTATTTAATTTTGTCCCGTAAATCAACTTACAATGTACTCATTTGTGGCCGGTAAGTTGAACATTACAGTGTCAGGTACTGTAATGTATTGCCTAGCAACCATCTTTTGTTTTTAGAAATAATGACTTTTTACTTTGGATTTTTGACAAGTTGTCACTTAAAATTATACGAAACAAAATGTTCAAGTACACATATTGTAGCAACTACCAACTTCAGTAAATGGAAAATGTTACGCAACTACAGAATAGGCTCTCTTTAACAATTTTTTAAATAGTTTACTTAACTAAAGTTAGTAATTTTTATTTTGTTTTGACTATATATTTATCAATACCAAGTAACTCTGTTTAGATGCTTTAACTTGTAAAATTATTTTTTCTACCAACTTTAGTAAATGAAAAATATTACGCAACTACAGAATAGACTCTCTTTTACAATTTTTTAAATATTTTGCTTAAAATTTTTATTTGATTTAAACTATATTTATATTCTTTACTCAAATATTATAATTTTATCTATTTGACAGGGACAAGCAAACGACAGTCGCATTTATATTTTAAAATTTCTAATAAACATTTCTATTAAATCTTTTTAAAAAAGATTATAATGACAAAATGAAATGAAATATCATCCGATACACGTCCGTTAGGTATTATTATAGCACTCGTTTATATTTCAAACTCGGCTCCTACGTCGCCTCGTCTGTAAACCAACTCGTACTGTAATAAGTCACCCACCGGCCTTGTAACGTAATAGTTATTTACGATATAAGTGTTGTAGAGATTCATATTACAACACGAGATGTTAAAGTTGTCAAACGAGGCGTCAGTCGAGTTTAATAAAACATCGAGTGTAGTAATATGAATTTACAACAAGAATATTGTACAAAATTTTATCTACTTTCATCTATGAATAAAAATATTTGGCAAAAGGCATTTTAAAAAATAAAAATGCACCTGCTATTAAGTTTACTAATTAAGGTTTTTATGTTACCTTTCGCATAGTTACGTTTCGTGGTTACTGTCGAAACTTTGTCAAACAAATTCAAAAATATAAAAAGCGTTTTTCAAAATGAGCGATTCTGATGGAATTTTACCTTCTGATATAGAAGCAGCGGCAAACGAAGCAATCTCAAGTTTAGTTCCGACAAAATTCAAGGCGCGGTATGACTTGGAGTATTAGAAGTTTAAAGATTGGTGCAAAGCTAACAAAATAAAGGAGGTGTCTGTGAAAATCCTTTTGGGTTATTTTTTCGTAAAGCAACGCTTCCAGAAACCATCTACACTATGGACTCACTACTCAATGTTGAGAACTATGATTTCAGTCAAGAAAAATCAAGATATAAGCAGATTTTTTTAACTAATCGCATTTTTGAAAAGAAGTTCAGAGGGTTACAAGGCCAAAATGTCCAAAGTTTTTACAAAGGAAGACGTATGTAAGTTTCTTAGTACTGCAGATGATGAAACATATTTACTTATGAAGGTTGTTATGATAATCGGCATTTTTGGGGCTTGTCGGCGCGAAGAACTAGCTAAGTTAATGTTGGATCATATTGAACAGAACGATTTGTATATAAAAATTGTGATTCCATTCTCGAAAACCAAAATTATGCGAGAATTTGTTATAACAGAAGGAAATGTGACAGGTGTCAACTGTTTAAGTATATTTCGAAAGTATGCTAAACTTCGTCCTGCAACTCACAGGCGATTTTTTATATTCCATGAAAAAGGAAAATGCACCTCCCAGCCTGTCGGAATTAATAGTTTTGGAAGTATACCAAAAAAGATTGCAAGAAAACCTGGATTGAATAATCCCGAAGGATACAGTGGACATTATTTTCGGAGGTCCTCAGCCACCATTCTAGTTGATGGTGGTGCAGATATGCAGATGTTAAACCGTCATGGAATGGAAATCCTCTTCTACGGCAGAAGGCTACGTCGAGAATTCTTTAGAAAATAAGAAACAAATAGCAAAGAAGATCATGGGGTCAGACACGGATTTAATGATTGGAAATTCGAACGTAAAGGGCACCATCACATCCACTTCTGGTATACAAATTTCTAACTGTAAAAAGTGTATTATTAATGTTTATAATAAACCTTAAGTGTTATATTTTAATTATTAATTGATAATTAATTTTATAATTGTTAATAATAAATCATTCTTCTAAAAAGTGTGGTTTTATTTAACAGCAAAATTTTAATAAAACCGTTTTTTTCCATTACAGCACTAGTGCTGAGATTTATTTTTATGAACCGAATGAAAAAAAAAACAATCAAAAGCAATGTATTAGCTTTATTGATGTAGGGATATCTAGATAATTATTCAATCCCGAAAATCACATAAATTATCTCTGTAAAGCGCTCAAAATGTAAAATATGTTGGCAGGTCCATTCAAATAAATTTGAATACACGCATGATAAAATTTTTAAAATGTTCAGAATTTAGAAAATTTAACTGAAATTTGAGAAATATTATTGGTAAAGAATGTATAAAGCTGTACAGGAAAAAATGTAATATGATATGTGAATTTTTGTATAGCTGTAGTAGATAAAAACTGTGACAAGTTTTTTTTAAATGTCTGCTTTATTTAAGTAAATCCGTCCACGCTAAAATGTGTCGTATTAAATTTCAGTTCCTCTTGTCTCGAATTACAAAAAAAATTAATTTTTATCTTTCTATTAGTTCATAATAAAACAACAAAGTTGGGTACTTGTTTTTTTTAACAATAAAGAAAAAATAAGTACTACAAAGAAGATATTTTGTCCTGTTGTTTGCAGAATATATACCTCAAGCATATAGCATGCTTATAGACCAAACCAGGATTAATTAATATAGCCCGCCTTATAAAACTAGTTTAGATTATATGGCGCAAAATATATTTTTTCTGCAAAATTTTCAATTTTGGCGTGTTGTCCCTGTAATAGTCAATTACCAAATCAACAATAAATTTACTTACTTTTTCATAAAAAGAACACTTTAACAGACACATACACAGTCCAACAGTTCATTACCAGTCCGCGAAAAAAATAATAGCAAAAGTATGTTTAAAAATACCAAAAACAACAATATTGCACTTATTTAACACTGGAAAAACAAGACCCTGGAATGTATTAGTGACGACTCGTCAGGTTAAGCAGGCTCTTCACAAAAAAAAACAAGAAGGAAAGTTTTTCGACAATATTAATTATTAACTTCGAAAAAATCGTCCATTTTCTCAAAGAGACCAAAGTAACAACATAAATAGGAAGACAAAAATCACAAAGTCATGGTCTCAATCATTTAATAAAAAACTAAGGTGACATGTTTCGCTCTCTACGGAGCATCATCAGACCTAAAATTGTATAGAGGTGTGACCCACATTACATTTTAATACTATTTAACAGCCTACCTTCATTAAAACCAATAAATGAAATAACACATTAAAAACAAGACGAGTACCATGTCAAAACAAACAAGTTACGATTTATCTTAAAACTAACACAAAAAACGACAGTTATAAAAGCGGGTAGAAGGGAGAGTGAAGCAACCATACAGGAGAATACGACTAACCAAGCTAAGGCCAAGCGTAGAAAAAGCCAAAATATATAAACGAAGAAGTCCCCCCGCCCAATATTGTTGTCAATCTGCCAAACCAATTTAGGCGAGAGAACCAGAACAGGTTATAAAATATTCAATAATTTAATTTAAGTTATTAAAAATAAGATAAGGTTCAAAGTTGAAAACTTCATTAACGCAATTAAGGACTGGGCTCTTTTTTGCCCTAGTAATTTCAAGTTTCTCTAGTAAATCTAACTTTTTGCTCTTATCACATTCATGCAGTATGTTTACGTTTTCAGATGTTGAAAATTGATGTCCCGAATCCAACAAATAATTTGCAAAGGCTGACTTGGTGTTAGATATAATATCCGTATTCTGGTATTTATTAACTAAACTAAGATGTTCATGGACCCTAGTGGAAATTTTTCTACCTGATTGACCTATATATACAGCAGGGCAGTCAGCACAATTCAAGGAATAAACGCCAGACTTAGATAGTGGATTAACTTTATCTTTTATTTTAACTAAATGTTGTTTTACAGTGTTAACGGTCTTAAATCCAAGTGAAATATTAAAAGGTTTGAAAAATTTTGCTAATTGTAAAGATATATTTCCAAAAAATGTTAGAGACCTATAATTGCTTGGGTTGTTTACTGTATTCTGATGTAAAATATTATAAGATAATTTGTATTTGTAACATTTTTTGGAAATATATCTTTACAATTAGCAAAATTTTTCAAACCTTTTAATATTTCACTTGGATTTAAGACCGTTAACACTGTAAAACAACATTTAGTTAAAATAAAAGATAAAGTTAATCCACTATCTAAGTCTGGCGTTTATTCCTTGAATTGTGCTGACTGCCCTGCTGTATATATAGGTCAATCAGGTAGAAAAATTTCCACTAGGGTCCATGAACATCTTAGTTTAGTTAATAAATACCAGAATACGGATATATCTAACACCAAGTCAGCCTTTGCAAATCA
Source organism: Polydrusus cervinus (assembly GCA_935413205.1). NCBI lineage: Eukaryota > Metazoa > Arthropoda > Insecta > Coleoptera > Curculionidae > Polydrusus > Polydrusus cervinus. Next base: position 26,050,639 of record OW284518.1, read on the forward strand.
TTTGTTGGATTCGGGACATCAATTTTCAACATCTGAAAACGTAAACATACTGCATGAATGTGATAAGAGCAAAAAGTTAGATTTACTAGAGAAACTTGAAATTACTAGGGCAAAAAAGAGCCCAGTCCTTAATTGCGTTAATGAAGTTTTCAACTTTGAACCTTATCTTATTTTTAATAACTTAAATTAAATTATTGAATATTTTATAACCTGTTCTGGTTCTCTCGCCTAAATTGGTTTGGCAGATTGACAACAATATTGGGCGGGGGGACTTCTTCGTTTATATATTTTGGCTTTTTCTACGCTTGGCCTTAGCTTGGTTAGTCGTATTCTCCTGTATGGTTGCTTCACTCTCCCTTCTACCCGCTTTTATAACTGTCGTTTTTTGTGTTAGTTTTAAGATAAATCGTAACTTGTTTGTTTTGACATGGTACTCGTCTTGTTTTTAATGTGTTATTTCATTTATTGGTTTTAATGAAGGTAGGCTGTTAAATAGTATTAAAATGTAATGTGGGTCACACCTCTATACAATTTTAGGTCTGATGATGCTCCGTAGAGAGCGAAACATGTCACCTTAGTTTTTTATTAAATGATTGAGACCATGACTTTGTGATTTTTGTCTTCCTATTTATATTAATTATTAATGTACCAATACAGCTACCGTTTTAACCCTTAAAAATCATTATGTTCGAATTAATAATATTAATTTAATTTGAATGTAGCTATGCACAATAGAGCCACGGTTAACTCCGACCGACCATGTCCATAAGCTCAAAGCAAGTGAAGACCCAACTCCCAACATGGCTTTGATATTCACCGTTGCTATGATTACATGACGTCAGTCACGCAAATCGCATGTAACCATTTGCATTATGATGAAGGGCAATTTAAAAATAGATCAGTCGTATGCATCATTATTTTACCATTGGTTCGCCTAACCTTAAAGTATATATTTTGAGGCTTCGTGATACTTACGGTTATGGATATCATTTTTACGTAATTTACTGTGTGATTAAAAATTTTTGTTATTATTTTTCAGTTAATTTAGTAGTGTACGTACCTACTTAGTAGTGTGTTTTAAAAATGAATTCAATTAATGACATAGTTTGTAATTTGTAGGAAACTCTATTCAGTCGTTGGACAGATGAGAATTAAAGAGACGTTTGGTTACACGGGTTTTAGTCAATGTTTGTTCAAGTGCCCGCACTATACCTGGCTCTTCACAATTTTTTAAGACCGCGAGCCGCCACTGGAATGTATAGATTTATGCGGTGCCGTACGCGGGATGCGTATCTGTTCGGGTCTGTGAGGAAAAGCCCCGTTTTCGAAATTAAAGAGTTTTTAAATTAAATGTTGACCAATGTATTTGAGAAGAGAAACGTTAAAGCTTTGAAAACGTACGTGAAATATTATAGTATAATTCCCGTGTCAAGTCACCTAAATATTAAAATATAAATTCTTATTTATTGGCCCAAAATTAAAATATCATTATTGAAATTATACTCCCACAATATTATTTATGAACACTTTAAAATGCCCGCAACGCAAATAAGCACGGCATTTCAATTTGGGTAAATTTGTTTGGATGGACGAAAACAAATAAAATGTAAATAATTTGTGAAATTATTATTATTAATATCAATTTATTTTGGGAGAATTTCTACTAAGCAAATAAATTAGGTAGAATTGCTCTGCTAGAACTCCACCATGTCATATGTATTCTATCTACTTGAAAAAAAAGCAACAATAATATTCCTAATTCAAGTATACAGGGTGGCGCATTGAAAACGAAACATAAACATTTACTTTAGTTCTTTTTTGGAAAAACGCTTAGACCCCTCCATTTTAAACATTTACTGTAGTTTAGTCTAGTCAATTGTGTTTAATTTTAATAATAAATAGTACATTGTATACCTAGTAGGAAAAGCTGAACATTCCCGGACGACCGTAAAGATTGTATGTCGAGGCGCAAGCCGAGACTGATAATACGGAGTCCGGTAATGTGGCTTCTTCTACGAGGTTTACTACTTATTTTCCGTAAATTGAAAATTATTAAAAAGACATAACTTATTACAATCAACTTGTTAAAATTTTGAAATAAATATTATTAACTTTGTTTACAAATAAAGGATGCCATTAAATATTTGTGTTGTGATTATGGAAATACAGTAATATTGAATTGTCAAGCTTAACGAACTTTAGTTTACAAGTAGCCGTACAGAAATAATATTTCCTTACAGCAGAATAATAAATATTTCCTAACAGTTATTTTCCGTTACCTAGCAACGACTAAGTGTAAGGAAATATTGACTTTTTATCTCAGAAATGTTATCAAAAATATCAATATTTCCGATCGATTTTCGGAAAACTTTATTTTTAAACATAATTTATTAAATTTGCAATTATTTCGAAACGATTGGAAATAACTTATAGGCTTGCGGTACATACAAAATTGCTTAAGAATTTTATAATAAATAGTCAAATAATATACAGGGTGTTCCATTCAAAAAACTTGAGAGAAATGAATTTAAAATCTGTAATTTTTAAAACCTCCTGTATAAAATAGATTAACACTATTAAAATTATAATATCGTAGACCTCTTTTCATAAATCTCACCCAATCCCATGGTTTAATAAATGAATTCAGATTATTTCTAGATTTTTATCCCAGGACCATAAAACTCATTTTTTTAGTTTATAATTTTTTAGTCCTAAACTTCCAAAGTAAAATAAATACAATTTTAGACAATTGTAAAGGACTCTAATGCAAAACTAAATATGCAATAAAATGCTGGGTGTTTCGCTTAAAAAAATACAACTATTTGTTATCACACTTTTTTGGGCCACCCTGCATATGGAAAAATATTTTCCTGAAATGCATCCTATGATACAGTATAAGGCTGGAAATGAATAAAATGTCTTACCTGATTCGTATAGGAACTACGGAAGCCTGACACACTATTGCAGGACACTATATTATACATAGGGACTGTTAAGTTTTAGAAATTTAATACAAATTTTAACGTTTTGTCATCTACTAACACATTTTTTCAAGTTATATTTTTATGCCATTACGGTCCTGAACATTTAGAGTCAAACCAAAAAAAATATTTCTGATTTGAAAATTCCGTCCAATTTTACTCAAAAATGCCTGATATTTGATATTTTGTAAGAGAAAAGACCAAAAGTCTCGGCCTCAAATATTTTTCTGTCTGTTTATTTTTGTTATATGTTTCGCCAGAAACTGGCATTATCAGACCGTATGAATAGTAAAAAAAAGTTGAAAACGCACCACAGTAACATAACTAGACTAACACTCCAGTTAGAGATCATATCGTGATAGAAAACGGCGTTTCGACAGTTGAAAGCCACAGATGACATTCACAGCTGATTCTTTTTTTTTTACGGTTCGCCGACTACGGAGGCCATCTTGAACCGGTCATCGACCACAAATGTGGTCTACCGACTAGGGAGTGTGAAACGGCACCTTCATCTTACGAGATATCCGATCTCATCCGGCCTGTCCGGTGTGAATAGGATGGCTAGGTGTCGATTCATTTTACACTCTTCCCTGAGACAAGAGCACGCCGTGTTCCCAAGCGGTCACCCGTCCAAGTGCTAACCGCGCTCGACACAGCTTAACTTCGGTGATCTGCGGGAACCGGTGCTTAATATGTCGACAGGCCCTTGCCTTCAGCTGATTTTAGTTCCGCCGAAAAGTTACTAGATTTAGTGTGGACCGTAACAAGTTCACATGTCAGTTCGCGTCCCATTATTTTCGTTGTTTTTTGATGTTTTTTAGTATTTTTGTGGCTGTTTTTTATATAGTGTATATAGCGTTTTCTGATTAAAAGTTAGAGTCATAACTAAAATGAAGCATAGTGATTGTTTTGTATACCAATATTTTAACCATATATACCATGTTTTACGTATTATACCTAGCTGGTGCAGTATTACCGGCATTTATTACATTCTTTAATATTCACGAGCAAAGGAGAGTAGTGTGTCGATAAGTTAAATTTTTTAAAAGCTTTGTCGATAATATTTTGGTTACTAGTACATTACTTTATTGTAAGTAATTCCTATGACAATATCTAGGTAGTATTCAGTGGATACCTAATAGGTTCTTGACTTTTGTTCCAATTTGGATAACATCTCCAAAAGTTTCTTGACAACTTTATTTAAGAACGATGATTTAAATAGAAAAATGTGTTCTTTGATAAATTAAAATGGGAGATAAGGAACTTAATATTTAAATATTTGTTAATGGAACATAAAAATAGTCCAGTCCTGTCTTTTTAGCCAACCTCTAAACGTAAAATAGACCAGACGTCAACAGGGTGCCATAAATGACAAGTGACTTGGCGTTTTCTTAAAAAAATTTGACTTTACCTTTACTATACTAATAAAAAATAGAATTACTCCTCATGACTTAGAAACTTACTTACTTCCTAGACTATTGTTACGGTGTAACTCTTATTGAAATAAAACGGCGTAAACGCCATAATCCTGTAATGTAATTTTAATATTTCAGTTATAAAAAAAATAATTGCCAGGGCTGTAATATTAAAGAAAGAATAATTTGAAATACTTATGATGTGATATTTTATGACAAAGCGTTAAATTTTTAAAAATCTTTAAATTGTATTAAATTTCCAAAGCGTAAAAGTGCCTAAAAATGTTTTTAAAATTCCAGGTCCGTATTTAAAAAAATTGACTTGAGGTTGGTATCTAAAGAACGAAACGTCGAATTTAAAAACTTATAACGCCATCTTGTAGAACATAAAAAACTACCATAAAAAAGTGTTTTTTGTTTTTTTCCCAAGTCAAAAATGAAGGCGCAAAAAATTAAAAACCAAAAGTAAAATTTTCTTTTTTTTTCGGATATCTCCGAAGGTATTCGGAATATTTAGAATTTTCTTACACCAAATTATTAAGCCCCAAAATACGGAACTTTGCCTTACTATAACCATCTTCGTATCTCCTACCGTTTTCGAGATCCCCTTGTACGCACACGAATTTGTAGCACCCTGTATAGATATAATTTCACATGAAGCTGGTAACCTTGGAGAAGAAATCAGAAATATTTGTCTGATGCTCTTAAGATAATCGAATGACGTTTACTAAACAGAATAATTACCAAAGGTCTCATTTACTGTCGCGCATTGTAAAACCGAGCATGTACATTGAGCAAACTTGGAGCGAACGCGTTAACTGGATTAAAAGTTTGTTTTCGGGTTTATTATCGGCCATGATCCTTGTCAATTCAGCGCTTCCGGCTATTTACATAATCACTTTACTTCGAAGCTCGTTTGATTTGCAATTGGCCTATTTAAAATGTTTATTTCATACTATCATGCACAGCTTAGAAAATTGAACGTACACAGTAACAAAACAACTAATTAACAACGAAAGAAATCATTTGCTTGAATATTTGTTTTGATTTAGTTGATAATTAATTTGTACGTCTGTTGTATGATTTGCAATGTTATTTACATAACATTGGATTACCTTAAATCAATACCAAGCAATTGCATAAAATATGTCCCCCATAACTGGACATCGAACGTGTCACATTGCGAAGCCAGATTACTGATGAGCACCCAGAATCAGAAACAAGGATGACCTCACATTTCATTTTAAGTAAGGCAAGGTATGTCAAACATCGATGCAAGAAAGGAAGAATCAATAACACCGCAGGGTTAACATTATAGTGGTGGGTCTATTCAACGACCCGGTGCTGCCGAGAATCCTCCTCAAATGAGTTTTATGGCGTGTTTACGGCTGATTAAGCCATATTAACTTTAGATCAAATATATAAATCATATCTGATTCTGGAATACCACCCCATGAAGTTGTCGTTGCAGATCTGCAGGTAGCAGTTGGTCGTTTAAACTTTGTAAGTATCACGGCTTCAGTTTGCGTTCATTTTGCGTCACATATATACATGCACTATATTGCCAATACAAGCAGCCGCACGAAGCAAGAAGACACCCATCGTGTGATTCAAAATAACCTGAGTTGGGGGCCGTGGCGCTTACGCAGTAGGGAAAAAATTAGGCAACCCACACGATTTCTAACAGACCGTAAACAGAACCCAAGGTCTCTTGACCAGAACCGGCTTGCCGTTATATTCTTATTAGTAGCTATCTTTTGTTTTGTTCATTCGTGTGTTGTTATAGTTTCCAAGTTTTGGTGTTAATATTTATAAAACTTTACTTTAGACACTTTTTTTTTGTTAGTTTGTAAGTTATAGTCGTTTCCATCTTTTTTACGTTGTATTCGTTGTTTTGGGTGCGAATTTAGATATAAAACTTTACCAGACATTTTGTTATTGTTAGCGACTTGTGTCTGAAGATGGGTAGAAAAAAGTGCATGATCCTTTTTTGCACAAATCCGAATACCAGGAATAAGGTATTTCAGGTATGTAAAATATTGGTTACTTAGTTTAATTTGACCATAAACTGTACACACCCAAACTAACGGGTGAACTTAAATAAAAGCTTGTAAAAATATTTTGAACGTCGGCCCTGTCAAATGTTTACATCAAGAAGCAAGTTTCCGATATGTGCAAACTCAACGGCCCCTGATCATCTGCTTACAGTGGTATCATCATTGAATTATGGTATTAGCAATATAGTGTAGTATATATGTGTTTTGTGTACGTATTATTGGGCGTTATGGTCGTTAGTATTAGTCTAAGTGGAAATAATGTTGGTGTAACTAACCAATTTTAATGGCGTGTAACTTTCACAATAATATTTTTAAATTTTATCACTCTGCGTCAATTTTTCTTGCTCGAAAGCAATTGTCCAGCAGTTTAGTTTAGGATATTCTTGAACTTTACCATTTTTTTTTGAGGGCGGCCTAACGACAACACTACAAAAGTGGCTTCCACTCTAAATTTCATGCTCGCTATATGGTAACAATGAAATGCAAAGAACAATGAATCCCAATATTTCTAGTAGAATTTTTTTTACCCAACTTTTAAGAAAATGTGGTGTTATAACGGACATAATACTGAAAATCACATCCTATGTCCTTTCCCGGCAATGCCATAGATTATAACCACTAACGAACCCAGAAACAAACTTTTAATCAAATTAATACGGTGGCCCAAAGTTTGTACATGTTTCCTTTTACAAAGTGCGATAATGAACCAGGGTTTTGGCAAATGATCAACCCAAATTTTATCAAGTTGGTGTGGGGCCAATTTAAGTCTTCTAATATAATTAAGTCCCAAAACTTACGAAAAAGGTTGAACTTTGAGTCGGCTTTTGATAATGCGATCACATTAATAGTATTAATTTAAAAATATTTTACTTCAGGTTAGAATGAGTTTTAGAGGAATATCTGCTTCACCGGATTTAGGGCGTTTCCTATGGAGATTCACTTAATAATATTTCTTGGATTTGCCTTTTTTTTTCATTTTAAGTGCTTGCTCGCAAGTGAGCCGAACAATGTATCTAGAAATATATATTTAAATATTTGACAGTATAGGGTGGGGATTTTAAATGAAACGCTGCTTATAGCTATAAAGCAGACCCACTGGTCTGGGAATAGGATTTCTCTAAACTCCAAAAATGCGTCCTCAAAGATTATGAGCCTTGGGATCCAAAGAAGGGGACGCAGCCCTAACCAACTTTTTTTTAAAATTATAGATACCACTTGTGGCACATTATTGAAAAGCTTATCCAAAAAGAAGTTTGTCCATGTTTTTTTTTAGATCTGTTAAACCATGTGTCAGGAATTTAATAATAGTTATTTACGATATAAGTGTTGTAAAGATTCATATTACAACACGAGATGTTAAAAGTGTCAAACGAGGCGTCAGCCGAGTTTAATAAAACATCGAGTGTAGTAATATGAATTTACAACAAGAATATTGTAAAAAATTTTATCTACTTTCATCGATGAATAAAAATATTTGGCAAAATTCATTTTTAAAAATAAAAATGCACCTGCTATTTAGTTTACTAATCAAGTTTTTTATGTTACCTTTCGCATAGTTACTGTCGAAACTTTGTCAAACAGATTCAAAAATATAAAAAGCATTTTTTAAAATGAGCGATTCTGATGAAAGTTTAGTTCCGACAAAATCCAAGGCGCGGTATGAGTTGGAGTATCAGAAGTTTGAAGATTGGTGCAAAGCTAACAAAATAAAAGAGGTGTTTGAAAAAAAATTTTCGGGTTATTTTTCCGTAAAGAAACGCTCCCAGAAGCCATCTACACTATGGACTCACTACTCAATGTTAAAAACTATGATTTCAGTCAAGAAAAACTAAGATATAAGCAGATTTTCTCAACTAATCGCATTTTTGAAAAGAATTTCAGAGGGTTACAAGGCCAAAAAGTCCAAAGTTTTTACAAAGGAAGACGTATGTAAGTTTCTTAGTACTGCAGATGATGAAACATATTTACTTATGAAGGTTGTTATGATAATCGGCATTTTTGGGGCTTGTCGACGTGAAGAACTAGCTAAGTTAATGTTGGATCATATTGAACACAATGATTTGTATATAAAAATTGTGATTCTACTCTCGAAAACCAAAATTATGCGAGAATTTGTTATAACAGAAGGAAATGTGACAGGTGTCAACTGTTTAAGTATTTTTCGAAAGTATGCTAAGTCGTCCTCTTAATGCAACTCACAGGCGGTTTTTTGTATTCTATGGAAAAGGAAAATGCACCTCCCAGCCTGTCGGAATTAATAGTTTTGGAAGTATACCAAAAAAGATTGCAACAAAACTTGGATTAAATAATCCCGAAGGATACAGTGGACATTATTTTAGAAGGTCCTCAGCTACCATTCTAGTTGATGGTGGTGCAGATATGCAGATGTTAAAGCGTCATGGGGGCTGGAAATACTCTTCTACGGCAGAAGGCTACGTCGAGAATTCTTTAGAAAATAAGAAACAAATAGCAAAGAAGATCATGGGGTCAGACACGGATTTAATGATTGGAAATTCGAACGTAAAGAGCTCCATCGCATTCACTTCTGGTATACAATATATTTTAATTAATAAGTGGTAATTAATTTTATTATTGTTAATAAAAAATCATTCTTCTAAAAAGTGTGGTTTTATTTAACAGCAAAATTTTAATAAAACCGTTTTTTTTTTATTACAGCACTAGTGCTGTAAGGGCATCTAGTACAGCACTAGTGCTGTAAAAGATGCCCTTACAAAACGATTTACAGAACTGTACGATTCATATTACTAAATGAAAGTAGATAAAAACTAATTTAAGAAACATCTAGATTAACAATACCTTTAAGACTGTGATATAACTTTTTTAGGATAGCAATAGTTGTAAATGTGCCCTATGAATCTGTACAGACCAAACCGATGGTAGAACTCTTCTCTTACTCTTTCCAAAACTTCTGGAGCGATTAAACGTGTCTGTGCCCGAATCCTTGCGTTCAACTCTTCCAGATTTCTAGGTCTGATGACATATACCCTTCTTCTTAAATCGCCTCATCAATGAAAATCTAAGAGTGTTATTAGGTATAATGTAAGATTTGGACGGCCACTCTATAATTCCTCGCAGTCCTATCTACGTATTTGTAAATGTAATATTTAAGAATTCTTACATTTCTTGTGAAGCTGTTCAGACCAGAACTTCAAAGAATATTGTAGAGATCTAGACCAAACGATATTTTTCCAGCAGGATGGAGCCCCTCCCTACTTTGCAAAAGAAATATAAGAGAATTATTAAATGTAAAATCTCCGAATACGTAAACTGCGAGGATGAGGAAGAGTGGTCGCCCAAATCTCCGCATATTATACTATTAAAATTCTATGAATGAGGCGATTTAAAAAGAAGGGTATATGTCACTAGACCTAAGAATCTGGAGGAGTTGAAAGCAAGGAATCGGGAAGAGATACGTTTAATCACGACATAAGTGTTGGAAAGAGTAAGGGGAGCGTAAGGGCAAAGATCTACCATCGGTTTAGTCTCTCTAAACAGATTCATGGAGCACCTTTTTAACAATTGCTATGCTAAAAATGTGACATTACAGTTTTAAAGTTATTGTTAATATAATTGTTCCTGAAAATAGTTTTTAATAAATTTGCGCCACATGGTTTGACATGTAAAAAAATATATGGACAAATCCCTTTTCGATAAGCTTTCCAAAAAGGTGCCACAAGTAGTATCCTCTAGTTTAAAAAAAGTTAGTTACGGCTGCGCCCCTTCCTTGGGGTATAATACCAAATATATTTCTACACAAGTATTGTTATTTTTTGATCAAAATAAAGTTTTGAGCATAGATGCACTTTCTAATTTCAAAAATCTCCAGTTTTACACTAATTTTTAAACAATTACTACAAGATTTAATGCATAAAATGTACTACATACCTACAAAATGAATAATTGGTTCTTTGCCATGCAAATATTGGTCCACCGCGATACTTTCTAATATATTTTAAATGGGGATCCAACCCCAATCGATCTTGAAACTTTTTTGTACGCAACAGATATAGAAAATTAACTAAAAATTGTTCTTTAATTGGTGGAACATGAAGATGAGTATATAAAACCAGATAACACAGACGAAATTATAAGATTTCTAGAAAAAAACTAATTTCAATTTTTACTAAAAGTTTTAAGGTTATGTTATTTTTAAAGTATTGCCACTTCTTTTTCCACGGAAATAGTGTTGATAGTTTGTAAATTACCGATTATTTTAAAAACCTTTACCATAGCGAATGTTTAAAACTAATTCTACAGCTATTTTGTTGTACTTTCGGAGTTATAACTCTTATGCAAGAAGAAAAAAAACACAAACCCTATTTTCTTCTGTGCGTTTCAGCAGAATAATTAATCAAAATGGCTATGGTTGAGAAAAATTAATTGTTCATTTTTATTAATAAATATATCGCTTTTTGTCTGTTATTCTGCAAAAGATTGATTGAGAGAAAAAAAGATATATTTAAAGTGATTTTTGTGTAAATATAAGAAATTACCCAAATTAATAAATATGTTATAGTCAGATCTGGTCTTAACGTGCGGGTCCAAAGGTCACTGATCATATGCGTCAAATCAGACAACACAGAGGCTATCAAAATGTTGTGAGATTATTTACAAATATACCGAAGGAAGGAAAAATAGTTTCATTATTTTAGCTATCGCGAAGATAGCCACATATACCTAATATTATTATTAGTTTTGTAAAAATTATGTACAGGGGAGTTGAAAAAGTTACAAAAAAATTATATAATCGTTAATTATATACCTACTGTACCCATTAATTAAAAACGACAATAATAAACAGTGCAATTTATTTTAACAATTTTACTACTTAAACCTAAAAATACAATGGCATTTAGTCTGATAAACTATTTCGATAATGAAAGAAAAAGTGGAAATTCGCAAACCAATATGCAGGAAACCGTAATGAAAACACTGGGAATTAGTTTAAGGACTATGCAGAATAATGTGCATGAAAAAAAGCATAATATAATACCCAAGAATACTAAAAAATGTAAACGAAAAACACCGTTTATAGCCTAAAAACTCTCATCGTCACTTTTAAAATCTGAAAAGTCCTCGTCGTCTGAGTCGTCTGAGTCGTCTTCGAATGGAGCAATTATCATTGGCGCTACTTCGACATCTAGTACTTGTTCTCGATCCCACCAATCCCCTATTAATATTTCTGTATGTTCCACCGATTTCTTCCAGTAGTCTTGTGTAATATGATCTAACGAATCTTGCCAAACTATTTGTACTTGGTCGGATTTAAGACCATCACCTACATGTTTTTCATAATAAGACTTTGCACCAGCTCGTATTAATTCTATTGCGTTAAACTGGCAATGATATGGTGGCAGTCGTAGAACCTCATGACCATATTCACGCAGTATTTCATCTACCGCGAATTTTTTGGGTTTTTTAAGATACTTTGCTATAGATAGAAGTTCCGATTTAAGCATTTTTGGTAAAGGATTTTGGTTGTGTTTTTCCAGTCACTCATAAATAACACTTTTCCTCCAAGATGAAGTAGGCTGTTATTTAAAATTCTTGAATGATATGATTTAATACAATTAAAGACGGAGCATCCAAATTTGGTATCAATTGAACTTTTAACCATTTTTCAAACATTTCGCAATTCATATTATCATGATAGTCAGCACTTTTTGATTTTGAAGAAAAAATTAAACTCGCACCTGGAACATAATAATATCCTGTTGCAGAACCGGCATGCAAAATAATAAAACGCTTTCCCGTACCGCACCCCTTTTTCCTTTTAACACTTTTTACAGACTCATCTTGCCAAGATTTTGAACCACTTCCATTCGAAAATATCCACGTTTCGTCTAAAAATACCACTTTTCTAAATTTCGATTTGTAATTGTCCGTATATTTTTTTAAAAACTGAACGCGCTGACTCACTATCTGTGACTGCTCACATAAAAATCTTAGGTTACAGTCTTTTTTATAGCGAAAACCTAAATTTTTTAATAATTTTGATAACGCTTCAAGTCCAATTTTCAAAACACCTCGAATTTTTAATGTTTTTTGTAAAACTGGAAGAGTTACATTGGTTTTTGATTTGTATAAATCGTAAATCACATTTCTAACTCCAATTTTAATATTTTCGCTTACATCCTCAGTCTTTGGCTTTCTTCGTTTACACTTTTTAGTATTCTTGGGTATTATGTTATGTTTTGTTTCATGCACAATTTTCTGCACAGTCCTTAAACTAATTCCCAGTGCTTTGGCTACTGTTTCCTGAATATTGGTTGGCGAATTTCCACTTTTTCTTTCATTTTCGAAATAGTTTATCAGATTAAGTACCATTTTTTTTGATTGGGGATGCAAAAACCCAGAAAATTGTCTCATTTTGTCACAAACTGTCAAAGTCACAAAACTGGCATATTTAAAATAAAACGTAGCTGGTGCTATTATAAGCTTTTTTAGAATCGCTGGAAAGTAAATACATATATCCTTTTTTTTCATGTCAAAATGGAATAAGTCTGTCTCATTTATCTTACGTATTTCATTTAGAGGGTAAAATTAAACGCAAGTAAAGAAAACAAAAACTGAGAGTATGTCTTTCTTGAATCGTATGACCCGCACGATAAGACCAGATCCGACAATACTATGTAATTTGGTTCATGAATTTTCCAACGCAATGAATATTAATTTAATTGTTTTTTATTATTTTTCTCACAAGTTTACAGTAAACTAAAAAGACAAGTTATGATGCATATTTAAAAAATGGTTTTTAATTTTTAGTATGAAGCTCGGAAGTTGAGTCGTAGAAAAATATATTGTATAATTCGCGTGGATTGTGCATATTGCGCCCGGACGTTTGATTACTTTCCCGTGCGATATGGACATTATATCCACTCTTGTTGTACAAACTACTATTTTAAATGATGACATGATAATACATTTACCATAAATTCAAATTCCTTAACCGGGAACTTTCTTAAAACCAAAGTTTAAATGACGTACATTTCCGAATTCCATTGTTGGGTTAAACCTAAAATTCCACTAATGAGTTCTCGAAATATACAAAGTTCTCCGAGCCACGGTTTCGTTCAAATATTTACTTATGACGACGAAGCGTCTTCGGTTACAGTGATGCAGTCTTAAAACTTGCGTAGCTATTGAAACTTATTAGGGCTCCCACAGATTCTCTTATTTGCTTGACAATTACTGGTGTACCGACGAATTTTAAACGTAAATATTAAGAATCTATATACCTTATTTTGCTAAAACAAGCAGAAAGAAAATTTATCATAAAAAATATTGATCGTTCGAAGAAAAAATGTATTTTTGCAGAAAAAACAATTTTAGGATTTTTTAAAATTAATTCACTGCTATTCTATTTCAGAAAAGTGTATAGTAATAAAATGAAAAATTCCGTCCAGTTCGGCCTAATTTCGGTGTCTGCTATAGGCGCAGGTAAATTTTGTGCATTAAATTATTTATGATAAATAACCAAAACTTTCAGTCGTTCAATACAAGAGATTACCACGAGGACATGAATTCGAATGGTTTTTTTTTGTAAGGACTATTTTGGTGAAATGATAAAATATCTTCCAGCTGATTCATTAGTAGTTGTGGATAACCCAAGCTATCATTTACGACGCATCAAGAAGACTAAAACTTCATCTTGGGGAAAACAAGAAATTATCGACTAGTTAACCACCAAAAGTATTGAATTTAAAGATAATTTGATAAAGAAGAAACTATTAGTGATAGCAATGTTATACAAACATCGTTTTATGAAATATGCCGTGGAAGATATAGCTGAAAAACATAGTGTAACTGTGCTGCGCACACCGCCATATCATTGCGAACTAAATCCTATAGAACTAATATGGGCGCAAGTGAAAGCATTTGTAGCAAGACAGAACACGACATTCAAAATGACAGATGATAAACTTTAACACCAATAAATTGTATTGCAAAGTCACCTTCGATATTTATTTATAATAATGACTGGTGGAATGGTAGATAAAAAGAGTTTTCTGCAAATAAATGCGTCACAAATTGCGATAGGGTTGTAATAAGAACAAATGTTTGATTTTTATTTCTGCGTCGAATGACATAATAATATACGAGGTTCCAATTTAAAATAAGAAAAATAAATTGATTTAAAGTATGCAAAGTTTGACACTAAACTTTGGACACTCTGTACAATTCGTATTAATCAAACTTGGTTAACGAGACTGTTCGACCCTATTTATTAAATACCATTGTATAATTTTATTAACGAGGCAATATTTTAATTTTTTATTAATTTTTAAAACGAGTGGTGCAAAACTGATTTTTCCTAGTTTTTATTTTTTTTCGCCTATAATACTAAACCGATTTTATTAAAATTTTAGGGGTATGAAGGCAAGGTAAGAGGCATCCAAATAAGTAAGAATATATATAGCATGGAAACTAAAAAATAGATCCTTATGACGTCACACTTTCTTGGAACACCCTGTATAAATACAAATATTTTCCTAAAATGCGCCCTAGAATACAGTTAAAGTCCGCAAAATATCAATATCTTAACTTAATTATTAAGTGAGCTATAGAAGACAGGAGGTGAGGTGCAGGACCCTGTATAAAGAATTTTCGTGCCTAGACTGCAAAAGCATGTCTAGCTTCGACTTGTAGATGTCTGAACAAATTCCGAAAGTCCTCATGTTATTGGCTAACAAGGCGTAAACTGTTACCAAGGATATGACTGTCTCCGCAGTCGCATCTCCAACTTGATCATACCGTGGAGAGTCCTTTATGTTTTAAAAAGCCATTAGGTTTATTGTTTTTTTCTTTAGATAGCCGAAGTCCACATTTTTATAGGACATATAAAAATAATTGAAAATAAATTGTTACAACCGTATTAGGAGGCAAGGGCCTGTCGACATATTAAGCACCGGTTCCCGTAGATCACTGAAGTTACGCTGTTTCGAGCGCGGTTAGTACTTTGGCGGGTGACCGCTTGGGAACACGGCGTGCTCTTGCCTCAGGGAAGAGTGTAAAATGAATCGACACCTAGCCATCCTATTCACGCCGTACAGGCCGGATGAGATCGGATATCTCGTAGGATGAAGGTGCCGTTTCACACTCCCCAGTCGGTAGACCACATTTGTGGTCGATGATCGATTCAAGATGGCCTCCGTAGTCGGTCGAACCGTAAAAAGAAAAAAAAACAACCGTATTATTTATTAAAGTTGTAATCATCGAGGAGAAAATGTTTTAAGTATTATTAAAACTACATATCTTTAAATAATTTTTTATATGAACTTTAAAAAAATATAGAGCCGTGAACAGGTACCACTCCTTAATTTATACACTTAAGGTAATGTAATATATTACTTGATTTCATGATGTTATTTATTATGTTAAAAAACTTACATTATTATGTATTTTACTTAGGCCAAGTTGTACAATTAGATCTTAAGTACGAGTTTCTCAAAGCTCGACCTAAAGTTGAACTTGGTTCAAAAAGGTAATTCTGTTATATAATCAATTCCTAACTACAGGTCTGCACAGGTTGGATCAATAATTATAATTATGTTAAAAGTACATGAAGTTTACATCATTATAAAGGAAATTGAAAGACCTTTAAAATAAGGTATCACTCGACCCTCTTTCCATTTAGGATTTTAGGGGTGGTGCTACCCCCGCCCAGGGGGCTGCACGTGTCAATGTGTTTTTTTGCCAATTTTGTGTCCCCCTCAAAAACAAAATCGACGGGTTTGAGCGTTTTTCCAAAAAAGAACTGAGCTGCCAGTGAATGTTTCGTTTTCGATGCGCGACCCTGTATATATGAATTGCTAATTGCAGAAAGGGGACATCTCCATTTTTTTGGTAAATTGACATTTTTGTATATTTCGCTTCTAGAATCGTAAATACATCGTTTACTGCAAAAACGGGATATTTTGCATACCCACCCGTTACTGTTAAGCGATTAAATTCTCGTTTACAGCAGAAAGAAGACATATCCGGGAGATGTCCCCTTTCTGCGGTAAAGTACCGACATCGACATCCGATATGCAGGCAAGGACGCCAATTCAGTAGAACAGTTCGTTGGTCACTATAACACACCGAAGTTATAGTTTTATGGAGAAGCGGGTAAAGGAGCCAATGACGTGTGCTCCTTTGTCAAACATTATCTGGATCAAGAAAGCCTACAGAAGTATAAAAAACCGCATATTTTCTGCGATAACTGTTGTGGACAAAACAAAAAACAACACCATGATCCGGTTTTTAATGAGCTTGGTTGAGCTTAAGAGATTTAAAGAGATTCAAATATACTTTCCCATGAGAGGACATCCATTTATGCCCTGTGACCGCGACTTCTCATTAAACGGCAGCTAAATAAAACTGAAAGATTTTACACTATCGAGGAGTATTATAGCGGAATAATCTCCAAAGCGTCCAAAAATAAGCAGAAATTCTCAGTTGTTCGGGTTTCTACCGATTTAGTTTTTGACTATAAAAACTGGTGGCTAGGATTTTACAAGAAAACATGCCTGTCAAATGAATCCCACGGGAAAAATGTGCCACGCCTTCAAAAGAAATCTTTTGCTATTGCTTCCTTTCACCATTTCACTATTTCTTCGGGTAACGAAATAGTTTGCAGAGAATTTATAAATTGCCCTGTAGTTGACACTTACCGACTGAGGAATACAGAAAAACAAATAACTTACTGCACAAAAAGAGCTTACAACGACAAGCTGCCTATTAACAAAAAAAAAATACAAACATATTAAACACAATAAAATTCATACCCGAGGAATATCTGGACTTTTGGAGGGAAATTACAATATGGCCAACCGATGAAAAGGAAGGCGACATCGAATAGGCTCTTTTATGTTAAGTTATTTTTTGTTTTTGCGGAAAAATTTCGATCGAAATAAAAAAAAATGTCAAAATTATCACTTTTTGTTTTCTTTTACTGCAGAAAGGGGATATGTCCATGCGTCAAATTTGACAGTCTTTCAGAGGTAATAAACAACAACAAACAATTTTCTCGTTAGTTAATTAAAAGGTATTCTAAATAATATACCAAGAAAAAATTGAATTTTAAATACTCTTTCTTCTTTCTTTAAAAAAATATGAGGTTATCTTCGTTTCCTGAACAATTTTAAAAATGTGACATGTCCTCTTTCTGCAATTAGCCATTCATATAATAATTAGACAAAATTTTGTTAAATTTAGCCTTTGAAATATCCATCAATTTTAAGTGACACTTTACTAATTTTTCAGAATAACATTTCTTGCGATGATTGACCACAGGATCATCTCCTCGTGCATGAATTTTTTAAGAAAATTATCCCTCGTCTTCGATTCGGGATAATTTATTAAGCGTTAGGGAGATTATTCCGTGAAAAAGCGCATTGACACACTTTATATCTATTATTTATCTAAATAAAGGTCCCTGTCCCTCCCAGTCCGGTCTTTTCTATGTTAGAAATATACTATGTGAACAAGTGCCCCGCTTCGACTAAACGAGTAACTCGGTTATAACTTTGCAACCAGTTTGGGAAGTTTATATGTCTTGCAGCTAACGATGCGTTAATAGTTAGCAAGGAAATTTTCCCAAACTTAGTTGATACTCTGACCGTGCCCGGGGAATTACTTTCTATTTTAGAATCTGGTTCGTTAGGCGTGTATTTGAACAAGCCGAAGCTATACAGGGTGACAATTATTTTACTATTTGGATCTTGTGTCCGGTATTTGCGGTTTATTGTTAGTTTTATCTTTTCACGCCTCATGATTATCTTATGCATTGAGTTGATTCCTACAGATGGCGTTACTAGGTTTTCATCATGTATTTATTCTTGACAATATCTTGAAAACTTATCTTCCATGTATTGGGAATTGCTTATAGGTTATGGTTTTCTGAGAAGTCTTAACAAAGATGAAACAGGCTGTCATTGTCTACCTTTTCCTCTGAGAATTCATTACCTTTGGAGTCCCTGTGTACTTTAATGCAAAAGATATATGCACTATTTTGTTCGCCTGCTGCTTAAAACTTTCTTTCTATTTTACTTTTACGGACACTAAACTCTACCACTTAATTTTTTAAACACGGCATTGTATTACGGATTAGTGCGGCACCCCAGTGGGCTACTGCAGCCAAATCTATATTTGAATCTACAAACCCGTAGAAAACGTGTAGGAATGCGCAAAAACGTTTCCTATACTGGATGTGTTGGCCTAATGTCCTTGGTTTATTGTTAGTTTTGTGTTTTCAAGTCTGATGGCTATCGTTTGCATTGAGTTGATTCCTACAAATGGCGATACTACGTTTTCAACATAGATTTATTCTTAAAAATGTCTTGAAAGCATATTTTCGCTGTATTGTGATCTGCTTACAGGTTATGGCTTTTTAAGGAGTCCCAAAAAGGACGAAACAGCCTGCCACTGCCTACCTGTGCCCCTAAGAACCCATTACCTTTGGCATCTCTTTGTACTTTAATGCAAAAGATAGATCGTCGCTTGGATGCAGATGTAGCCTAAGTCACAAAATGGTAATTTTACAGGAGAGCATTTTTTTTGTTTTTTCCCTGAATATTATGAAATCTTATTATCAGAAAATTATGTGACCATATTGAATAAGTTACGTTTCCTACAGTTCATGTTTTCTCGATAGAAGCCACGTTTTGGAAAAAAAACTGGACATAGAATAGTAAAGTCTAAACTGATGTAGCCTATGTGTATAATATTTGGTTCAACTAAATAATAGTCCTTGTCGAGCAAAAGTTTGCAAAAATCACGAATAAGCCTAACTCCTCAAGCCACTATTCTATGTCCAACGTAAACTTGTGCAGAACTAGTCTATGTCCACGAGGCTGGTGGAGTTGCGATGTGTTCCCTGCGGTGCTCGTAGATAGACTAATTCTGCATTAAAACTCGCACCGCGTCTAAACATAGGCTAGTTCGAGGTTTCACCGATATGAGCGCTAGATGTAAAGATGAACTTACAATACTTCTGCATCCAATAAAACGATGCTTTTAATTTTAAATGAACATAAAATATCAAATTAGCCAAAATGGACATAGGCTAGTTCTGCATCCAAGTGACGAGATGCACTACTTTGTCCGCCTTCCGCGAAAACTATCTTTCTATTTTACTTACATTTTTTTCTTGTATAAGCTGTTAAGTTTAACTTTGCGTGCGCTAGTAAAAAAATGGATTTATCTCACATGCTTACAATAGTTATTTGTTTTACTAGGCACAAAAGCACGAGATTCAATGCCGCGGCTGGTGTTTCATAGCCGAGTCGTAGCCGAGGCTAGGGAACACCAGCCGCGGCATTAAATCTGCTTTTGTGCCGTGTGAAACATATAATTTTTTCTCCAAATTTGTTCCAATTTCACGAAAAATCGTCTTTTTTTATATTTATTTTAATAATTATTGCGTTTCATTAAAGGTAACTGGCTTTTCGTTACTATGTTTACCGCTGATAACGTTTGGTGAATTGTTTTGTTTACTTCAGTGTCATTGTCATTTTACAAGTTCAAATTTGTTCGAAATGGACCAAATTGAAAGTGAAGATGAGTTATTGCCACTAACACCACCTGAGATAAGAGACCAAGCGCGAGACGTGGAATTGAATCTACTACCGGAGAAGTCGAGAACTGTATATGAACTCACATACCGCAGATTCATGGAATATAGGCAGAAGAACAATGTAGGATCTTTCTCTGAAAATGTGCTCATTGCCTATTTTTCCGATCTTTCGAAGCAAATGAAGCCCTCAACATTATGGTCTACCTATTCGATGTTAAAAGCTACCCTAAACATAGAAAACAACGTTGATTAGCAACGACTTTTACTGCCTAGGCAGTAAAAGTGTCCCTTTTAGGCCTATTCAGTATCATTAAAAAGCTACCTACATTTAATGTCATTTGAAAAAAAACCTACTTTTCATACGGACTACTTACTTAATTCCTATAATTTCCTAATAATGAATTAATTAAATAATATCAGACAAAGAAAACGATCCCCCCTATTTACTCCATTAAACTTTAACGAATACTAAACAACTAGAGAATATTGAAACTAATATAGACATATACTATATCAGCAATGGAGCTGTGCTGAACTATAAAACAACTGTGCTGCTTGTTAATTAAAAGCAAGCAAGTTAATTTAAAATCAAGTTAATCTCATGCGGTACTTATTTTGCTCTATTAAAATCGCGCCGCTTATATTAGGACAGTTTTGAGAAACTTTAATAAGGCGTTAATAAGGAACTGTGTTGGGTCTGGTAACCTGGGCATATAATTAAGTATTGGCTAATTATTAATTACTTATTTTTTCAAAAATGGTTAAAAAATACCCTTCAGTAAACTTTTAAAAAGCACGAGGCGTCAGCCGAGTGCGGAAATTCTCCAAGTTTTTGAATAATCACTTTTACACAAGTAATGTACAGTATTTTATCTACTTTCATTTAGCAATATGAATTTTACAGTTCTGTAAATCGTTTTGTAAGGGCATCTATTTCAGCACTAGTGCAGTAATGGAAAAAACGGTTTTTTTATTAATTAATTACCAATTATTAATTAAAATATTTCTTGATATTTCTTAACTGAAATCATAGTTCTCAACATTGAGTAGTGAGTCCATGGTGTAGATGGTTTCTGGGAGCGTTGCTTTACGAAAAGATAACCTAAAAGGATTTTCTCAGACACCTCCATTATTTTGTTAGCTTTGCACCAATCTTCAAACTTCTGATACTCCAACTCATACCGCGCCTTGGATTTTGTCGGAACTAAACTTGAGATCGCTTCGTTTGCCGCTGCTTCTATATCAGAGGGTAAACTTCCATCAGAATCGCTCATTTTGAAAAACACTTTTTATATTTTTGAATTTTTTTGACAAAGTTTCGACAGTAACCATGCGAAACAGTAACTATGCGAAAGGTAACATAAAAAACTTGATTAGTAAACTTAATAGCAGGTGCATTATATATGTTTAAATTAAATAGCGTGACTTGTATTTCAACTCTAGAGTTATATTATATATTTTTTTTTCAATACGCGTGTGATATACGGCGCTTTCGAGCCAAGTTAACCATGCTTCTTTTCTTATTTTGATAGGTGGTCGTTTTGAAAATACTATTTTAACTTCTTCCCCTTATGTTGGGTTGGACAATGATTTTTAACCAAAATTAATTAACCAGAAAGTTTGACTGTGACATAAATGACATTGACAGGCATTAGTTTATTAAATATTATTAAAAATTCTTTGTGCAACCCGACATTAGTCTTTTATTCAAGTGTGGTAATTACTTATAATTTCTATTTATTTATTCCATACACTCAAACGTTTGGGTGTAGCGGGAATAAAGGACTTTCTCAAAGATGAAAATCATCATCGAAACGTCGCCAAAGAAATAAACAGTGGTTCTCAGTACGCATGTCCTTTATTCCCGCTACACCCACACGTTTGATTAACTTATCAAGGACACTAGTTGCTTTCTTCATGATTCCATACACTGTTTTACAGTTTCCCAGTTACAAAACAGGTAGAAACAGAATTAATTTAGGTAAAATGAAAACCAATTATTTAACAATTAACATAAAGATTACCAACTAGATTTATAAAACTAACAATACGGTGGTAATAATAGGTACCCTACAAAAAGAAAAAAAAGTAACTACACACGTCTAGTAGCATAGGTGCTAGTGATAAAAATGTCTTTTGACAGCGCTCAAGTTAAAGACATCATAGGCATGGACATTGTCGTTGTAACATGTACACATCCTATTGATGGGAGAATATTTAAATACGTTGATTCGTGATGGTAGTCAGTAGAAGGTATATAAATTTCGGGAATTTAGGGAAGGAATTCTAAAGTTCAGTTTGTGCAGCAGCTCTTCACAAATAATGTTGTTATTGATCAGTTTATGTAAAAATAACTGCGTAGAACATATGCGTCTATCATGTAATCTAACAAACGAGAATCTTTGCAGCAGCCGGTCATGAGGAAAACTTCTTTTGGGATAAGCTCAGTCAGATCGATACCACAAGGCTTTTAAAAAACGGTTTTGAACACTCTCAATATTGTCAATGTGGACTTTATAAAACGGAGACCACATGATTGAAGAGTATTCCAATTTAGATCTAACAAGAGAACGATACAAAGTTACTAAAGGATCAAGTGACTAAAATTCTCTAGTAGTTCTAAGAATAAAACCAAGTGATTTATGGACAAGACGTGTTCAATATGAGGAAGAAAGGATAGTTCTTTATCGAAAACATTTCCCAGAGCCTTAAACACAGTAGGCCTTTCCAGGATATTACCATTTATGTTATAGTTAAAGTCAAAAGTTGTGTTTTTGTTGGTATATGTTGTAACATTACATTTAACAATATTTAGGTTTAATCTATTTTTAGTCCACCAGTTATACAATATATCTAAATTATGCTGTAACTTTAAACAGTCCTTTAAGCTTAATATTATATAGACATTTTTTATATCATCTGCTTACAGCAGACAAAAAATAGGAAGGTTGTTAACAATGTCATTTATAAATAACATGAAAAGAAGAGGACCAAGGATGGACCTTTGGGGAACTCCAGACGTTGCGAAATATTCGATATACTTGGCTTCGCCTTAAGCTACAAACTGACTCCTATTTTTTAAATATAAGTGGAAAAATAATAGTAAATGATCAAAAAACCAAAAGGTTTGTTCATAATCAAGCCAATATAAAACATTTTATTTTGTACCGTAAATAACCAACCTTCACTCTGTAAATGTAGGACAGAATTTTCAAGCCCCAATATAAAATCAGAAAATCGTCTTACTAGACATAAACGTAAAAAAGGATTTCTTACAGGCGGGTAAGTCGAAAATAGAGCAGAAAGTGTCTGTCCCAGGGATATGCGTTAAGCTCCTTACACAAAAAGGATCAAGGAATATAGGATATAGAGCAAGGACCTGTGAACATCCTTTTCTATAATCCCCGGGGAGCCTTAAGTCAGGGTTTATTTTCACACTTCGTATATACATTGTCCTTATTGGACTTTATACTGTATTTTATGTGGTTTTACGTTATGAATTCTTATTTACCTATCATTACTTTTGCTTTACATTTTAAAGTAGAGTTAATTGCTGTATTTAATATTTATGACCTGAATTTCAGTAAATACAGGGTGATTCCTAAGTTAATGCTTCTGTTTTAGCTATGTACGGGAGAGTCGGGTATTGGTGCGCACCTAAGCCAAAATTGTAATATTTCCTAAATGACAAAAGATTGGACTTCTAGGTTCGCTATCAAGATTTTTTAACGATTTGGCTTTAATATTCTGTAATTAATTTTAAATAAAAATGCACATTGTGACTTTCAAATTCGAAATTTCAAAAAATGACACTGCGCACAATTACCCGACGTATGCGGCTAATGGTGCGCATGGATAGGATAATCGTGCGTATTAAAAAGGGAAACGAATAAAATAATTTATTGAAGCTAAGATTATACTTATTTATTCTTATAGCCTGAATCATGATTTCTGGATTCCATTGCGCCTTTGTTGTTTTACGTTGATATTTCGGCATCTGCAAATATATAATCAAAATATTATAATCTAAGATATTTAAGATTGTAATTATGGGTTTTTTTGAGGTTATGCCGAAACTCTGACGTGCTGACTTTGTTGGACCTCGGATTTGGATTTAGCGACCCTAAAAACATACCGGATCCGCCAACGTGGCGGGGATGGAAGATTAAATCATTATCGAGGAGCTTATCAAAAATACTAAACCAGCATAAGGTATCGACTTAAAAGCGACATATTTTAAAAATATTTTACATTATACAGGGTGGCTCAAAAAAGTGTGGCGGACTAAACTTGCATTTTTTCAAATGGAACACCCTATATATTATATTATTTTCTAATTCCCTATACAATTCCACGTATATTTTGTATAAAATGTCATATGTCGAAATTCAATTGTTTTTGAGTAATTGACGTTTAAAATATGGCATTTTTTGACTTTGACAGGCTGTAACATTGGAACGGTTCATCTTAGAGAAAAATGGTTTTCACCTCCCTATCTTAGTTTTTCATTCTCTATCCAAGGAAACCAACCTCCGATTTACTATGTTAAACCAAAAAACCGGTTTTAACGGTTTAACATAGTAAATCGGAGGTTGGTTTCCTTGGATAGAGAATGAAAACCTAAGATAGAGAGGTGAAAACCATTTTTCTCTAAGATGAACCGTTCAAATGTTACAGCCTGTCAAAGTCAAAAAATGCCATATTTTAAACGTCAATTACTCAAAAACAATTGAATTTAGACATATGATATTTTATACAAAATATACGTGGAATTGTATAGGGTATTAGAAAATAATATAGGGTGTTCCATTTAAAAAAATGCAAGTTTAGTCCGCCACACTTTTTTGAGCCACCCTGTATAATGTAAAATATTTTTAAAATATGCCGCTTTTAAGTCGATACCTTATGCTGGTTTAGTATTTTTGATAAGCTCCTCGATAATGATTTAATCTTCCATCCCCGCCACGTTGGCGGACCCGGTATAGTAAACGTGGCCTGACCCCTTTTTTGTATGGCTGTGTTATTTAAATGCATTCTTAACAATGCTAAATGCATGGCGGCTAATCGTGCGCACTGCGCCCGATTAACCGAAAGTGGCAGATTCGGTTTTAAATTCTTTAAAACAATATAAAACATTTTTTTGCCTAAATTATATATATCAGTGTCAAGAGGACTCATTAAGCAATGTATTAATGCACACGATTATCAAAAGATGTAAAAATGGGAATACTTACGGCTTATTTTTTTCGAAGCATTTACTAGTACACGACATACCTACGTAAACAACGAAGCGACCATTTTGGATAAGCCAAGTAAAGCGATCCACCTGACTCATATTTCATAGTACACAGACTTGGCAAGGGATGGCGCCTGAATATGGATTTCGAATTATATACGCCGGTTATGGAAATAAAGACATGCGCACGATTAGACGCCGCCCACGATTAGCCGACTCTCCCCTATAGAAGGCATTAAAACAACATTTTCAAATACCTTTTTTCAAAAAACTTAAAATAGGCGAGATACAGAAGTAAAAAATTTAGGTGCGGGCCTGGACATCAAAACATACTTTATCCTGTTTTTGTCTTATTAGTCATGCAGTTTACGGGTCGGTAATCAGTTATTTATTTGGCGATCTTCTGCGGTGTTTCTCTCTGAAGCAAATTAATTTTAAATTGGTGACACGTGAAAATATGAAAATTTGAAAACACTGAACTAGTAGCTATGAGGTGGCAAAATGCTTCGATATTACAGACAGAACGCTTTCCCTTGCGGGCTCATCCTACACCCCAAAGTTTTCATAATGTAATTCAACGGGCCAGTTAGGCAGGACCGTATTTGATTCGTAGTGTAATGAATGTGAAAGTACCTACCTTATTTTTGCGTTTTTTGAAAAAAGGTGTTTGAAAATTTTCTTTATTTTAATGTCCACTATACACAGCTAAAACAGAAGTATCAACTTAGGAATTACCCTGTATAATGAAATTATTTTAAATCATTAAATCATGGTATTTAAGAAGCGAAACGACAAATTTAAAAAACAAAAAGCCATCTCGTAGAACATTAAAAACGGCTATGAAAAAGTGATTTTTGTTCAATCAAAAATGAAAGTGCAAAAAATTAAAAACCAAAACTAAAAGTTTCGATTTTACTGTTCGAAGGTATTCGGGATATTTACTATTTTTTTCTTGCCAAATTATTAAGCCCCAAAATACGCCACTTTGACACAACTAAAGCATTTTCGTATCTGTTACCGTTTTCGGGATCCCCTTATACGCACACGAATTTGTAGAAACCTGCATAATTTTTGAAATATTTCCGACTCTTTTGACAAACAATAGACCTATAATATCTGACGCACATAGAATAAAATCCTTTTATACCATTTATAAACACAAATCTTACCTCATTCTAGTTATAAACACTTGAGTTAAATCCAGTTGTGTCCATGATATTCCTAGATCTGAATGAAGGACATCCTGCCATCCTGCGTACTTAACGAGTGAGCAAGCAGGAGAAGGAACATCTGGAATGCAAAAAAATATTTTTTACAATTTTGTTAAAAACTATTGTTATTTCATTATTAATTAAGCTAATCTCTGTATAGGTTAATAAATTTACATTCTGTATAATGGAATTATTGGAATTAATTTTTTCTAATTTTAAAACTTTTTTAAACTAATTGAATTTTTGAAATATCCTAATTTTTACAGAAATCATTGACGCTCGTCCTGTAAAAACACCCTTTAGATAATAGTAGTTTTCCTACGACCACCTATGAAAATGATAAAAAAAAACACGGTTAACTTGGCTCGAAAGCGCCGATTATCACACGCGTGTAGAAAGAAAAACATTTCAACACTAGTGTTGAAATATAAGGCACCCTACTTAATTTAAACATATGGTGCCAATTTAACAGACCACCACTATTTATTAAAAATAACAAATTTTAGATAGCAGTAATTGTAAAGTGTTTAAGTTATTTATTATGTATTTGTCGAGTGATTTAGAATTAGAATGTGATAATACGCCATCTGAAATTATAAAGAATGTTAATAATATACTGGAAAATCTATTACCAGAAGAATCAAATTGCGCTGAAGAGTGTGTCATGTATTAAACAACAAATCTTTATCGGTATCGATAGCTTAGAGAATAGAGCTCTAGTCTACAGATCGCAAGGTCACAGGTTCATATTCCATCAGGAGCATTTGACTTTTTTTTTAAAGCATTAAATAATTTATACAATTATTTTGAATTGAAATCTTCGTTGTTGGGTGGATTTTTTAAATTTATGTTTAATGCATCTTTCCTTGAATAAATTACACATTTTTCGTCCTGGTTAACCTAGAGGTCAATCCAGGATTAGTTCTTTCTATGATATATAAAATATGAAAAAAGGAAAAGGTTAAATTACAAATAAAGGAAAAGTCTATTAACAAACTAGGAAACCAGATATTAAGCGGAACATGATCCTAAGTATGCTAATTTCAGCACTAGTGTTTATATTTTTTTTCAACACTAGTATTGAAATATTTTTGTCACAAATCAAAGGCTTTTTTAATAACTCTTTGTGGTCGTAGGGAAAATAGTGTACGTTACTCGTGTAAAAGTGATTATTCTAAAACTAGGAGAATTTCCGCACTCGGTGGACACCTCGTGCTAAATATCTCCTTGTTTGAAAAGTATCACTTTCGTCACTTGTTATGTAATATACTTGTAATAGTGATGTCTATATATCACGAGGAAGTAAATTTTCAAACTTCCGAGTGTGTTATGGACAATCCAACAGTATATTTTTTTGGAAAATTAGCTATGGCTGTGTTCACGTTGAGTAGAATTGAGGAAAAGAGAATTTATATTGCGTGTAAATACTTCCTTTATTATAATTATTGCAGAGCGCTTTCGGCTTTTGCCATCACCAGTGTTATACGTCAATAATATTACACAATGATATCCTCATTTGGGTACGTTGTGATTTAAAACAAATAAGACAATGCAAGTCCAAAGTTCTTGTATCAGTTAAATGTTTTGTTATTTTACATATGTTTTCGTGTTGAAGACAAACTATCACTTGTTGAATTAGTAATAGGCTTCAAACCAAAAACGTTTTGCATGCAAATATTTTGGAATAAAACCTATAAAAAAAGACAATTTAAATTCTTTCTGATTTATAAGGGCCAATAAAACTGAAATGGTCTCTAGTTATCACTTTTTGAAATACTTAAAGAAAGTAATAAAACTCAGAAATGCCTGTAAAAATATTTAACTGTGTTTTAATATCGCGTTATAAAGTGTGAAAGGCAGCCGTCTCAAACTCTGTTTTTAAGTATTTTATTTAGGTTTCGGATTTATGATAACGCTAAACATACATAAAAAGACCCAGTAAAACGTTAACAAATGGAGGATCCCGGACTGGATATTACCATGGGTAAGTTGTCACAAAGGCTTTTATAGGAACCGTCTAACAAAACGTTACAGTATCTGTATGTCTCTGGGCCATGATGTAAGATGAGGAACGATTTATTGTTTATCGCTGAGTGAGTGTAGTAAGCGAAACCAATAAGGAAAGCAAGTCCAATAGACTATATTATGTACAAGTAACTTACTACGTTTTATGTTTTGCTGCATGTCCTATTCTAAGCAGTATAAACATGTCGAATAAATGTAAGGACAATGTGATGATCGTTTAATAGTATATTCAAGACATCCTTATTACATCCACATAGTTAGCCTTGGTTAGCTGGTTCAAAGAGGGTTGACCTATTGTTAGTATACTGCAGCCGACTGGCTTATTATATCCCTTTTGCTTAACGTCTGGGTAATGTCAGCCAGACGGGACCTACAGTTCTTTATGTAGGGTCCGAGCCATGCATATGAACTGATTTATCCGTCAGTCCCCTAAAGGCAGGACTATCCGCCCTCAATGGATCGTATTCGGGACTCAAACAACTGCATTCTTACCTCTAAAATCTTGGATATGCTTTTTTTAATTAAGCGTACACCCATCCCGGGGATCGAACCCGGGTCACCTGCAGCTGAATGCGAGAGCTCTACCACTAAGCTGGCATACCGTGACATAGGTAACCTTGCTTTTCTCTAAGAGAGGCGATATAAAAGATAAAGTAGTAATAAGTAATATCAAAAAAGATCCACCACTTTTTCATGGAATTTCAGGATAGATTTGGGATTTCGCAAAGACCAGCAATATTTTTGAGACAGCACAGACCATTTATAGTAATAACTGTCTTGGTATTGGTATTGATTAGTTTACATTTAGATATCACATCTGAGTCTAAACCAAACGTTTTAAGGATCATTTAATAAAAACTGTGCTACCTAGGTAATGGCGAAGTTATTGTAAAATCATCTTATTTCCAAAAAGAAATAGCAGTCAAAAGAGTGGGTCCCTTCTTTTATTGGAGATATAGAACTGAGATTAACGAGAATGGGGAATCACCACAGATATCTTGACGGGGCATATGGCTCTATTAAGTAGCCACTGCACGGAATGGAACTGTTCAACGTTGACCTAAGTTACAGACTATGCGAATAAGCCTGGAAAACGGTACAGCACACAATCTGGTGTTAATAATTCATGGATTGGATATAAAACCTCTCAAGTGCTGAGACCACCAAAGTTAGAAACGAAGGACATACCGACTCCAATGAAAGAAGGTCCCCCTTCTTTCATTGGAGATATAGAACTGATATAAACAATAATGGGGAATCACCACAGATATCCTGACAGAGCACATGGCTGATAAGCAGCAACTGCAAGGAATGGGACTGTTCCACAGTGACCTAAGCTACAGACTATGCGGATAAGCCTGGGAAACAGTAAAACCTCTCAAATAAGTGCTGGGACCACCAAAATTAGAACCGAAGGACATACCGACTCTCTACCCATTTGACCTGTATAAAATAGTGAAAGGAACTGAGATTACTTAGTGGATCTAAAAACTAAACTAGGTGGGCCAAACCTGGTGATAGTGGATTCGGTACATGGACGGATCCTCGAAAAATAAACCGTATGGGAGTTTTACATGAAACTTTTTATTTAGTAAAACGTTTGAATCACTTAAGAAGAGAAAATAAATTGCTTTTGTGGTTCTTGTATTTAAAACACATAGTTTTTTGAGATATTGTCATTAAAATAATAATTTTATTCGCGATTATTGTATATACTTTATATACTTCTTTCTCCTTTTACATGTTAGGAAACTGCCCGCTGGTACATTTATTAACACACTGTCATATAGCTTCTGAGCGAGATTAAAATAATAACACTTAGATCCGGTTTTACAATAAGTAAGAAGTAAGCATTTTGTGAAGCTCTACTTAAAGTTGAACTCGGTTCTGCTAAGCTTTTATTTCTCAGGTAAGTATAAGGCATAAACCAAGTTATTAATAGCTGATGACATGTAACCCAATAAACCTAAGCATTTTAAAGTTATAAATGAGAATTATGAGGTTGACCACTTTCTGGATTCAACAGACCAATCGGATGATAAAGATTTTATGGATGTACTAGGAGCTATAGAAAACGTTCGAAGACAGCCCCTAAACACTATAGACCGGGACCTGATCATATTCAAATTTTTATAAGTTAATTTAGTCTCAATATTTTTCTAACATTCTATTTTTGCTTTATTAGTAATATTATCAGTTTTTTTATTTTCCAAAGTACCTTTAAACTCTTAACAAAAGTTAATAGAAAAAATTCTTTTTTGGAAATAAAATTTGCATACAGTTTTGTGTTAGAATACATGGAAAAAGTAGCTGCAAATTGTAAATCAAACTTTGACAACAAATAAAGTTTGATGTTTTTTTGACAGCGTAATGATTGCCAGCATGGTAATTTAATTATTGATTCCACTTGTGCAGACCTGTGGTTAGGAATTGATTATACAACAGAAATACTTTTTTTCTACTCCCACATGGAAATTTGCTGTTTCCTTTACACTTAAGTGGCGAGTAAAATAGGCTATTCCAGTCAACTGTGCGGGAAAATCTCATATATATCCTAGATAGGTAAGGAAACTAACCAATCAAAGTAGTCAATTACAGAGAAGCCATTGTTGTACTGACCAATCAGAGTACATTATTTTTACTGAGGCTTCGCCTTCTTTTTCAAGACATTAAATTATATAATTTAAATGCATATGGTACAATTTGTTATTAATTTGTTCAATATAATAAAATCTAGACGCATTAATAATAGATTTATCAATAATGCAACCTGCTGAATGTGCATAGAAAATTAGTTTCATGTAGCATCATTTATCAGTTGGTTTTCCGATAATTAACTAAACGCTTCGATAGTCCAGACGTTAGAGTGTTAGACTATGGAACCAAGGGTCGTGAGTTCGAGCCTGGCAATCTACAAACTTTTTTTTTACATTTTTTAGCATAAGGTCGTAGAAAAAATATACTGTTCAACTCGAGTGGATTGCCCTCGAAAGTTTTTTTTACTTCCTCGTGCGATATGGACATCATATCCACTCTTGTTGTACAAACTACTATTTTGAACCAAGTCCAACTTTAAGTAAAGCTTTACAAAACTCATACTTAAGCTCTTATTGTGCAACCGGATCTAAAAAACCTAAGATTATCATTTATTTTCGTCTTTTCGAGCTGCATTAAGTAATAAATTTAATAAAGCGTTAAAATTTTTACCCAGACTAGATAAGAATATGTCAGCTTTTCATAAGTTCGTTCATTAATTTAAAGCTTTAGAGAAAAATGTTATCTTAGTCATTTTTAACTTTTAAAGAGAGGCGTATCTAGAGGCCCTTTAAAAACGTATAGAACCAGACTTTTTAAGAATCGTGATTAAATGCATTCAGCAGACAAGCAAATTTTTCTAGTTAACTAATACTGGTACTACTTTTTACACTGATTAGGGACTATACCGGGTGTTGCTTCGTCGAGCGGGACATAGGAAATCCCATGTAATTTTAAATGGGGTCAATTATTGGCTTCCCTAATTATTTTAGAGAAAAATTCTATTTAGGTTTATTAAAGAGCACTAAAACCCACATTCAAAAGAATAACTTTAAATATTTTTGATGAGCTCGTTTACGGGTTATCGTCGATTTCTTTTTTACCATTTCTCCTTTTTATGGCCCCGTATTTGCGGGCACCAGTCACGGTAAAAGATGCCTGTCAAATAAAGTTGTCATTTTGAAATGTGTGCTTTATTGTTATAAAAACTCATACATCGAAAATATTAAAGGTGAATTTATGAGTACAAATTAATCTGAATAAAACTAAAATAAAGTATCCAATTACAAGGTTAATTATGACATTTTACATGTTTCAATATTTTACTAATTAATAGGTAGGTACTATTAAATTGTTAGAACTTTAGGATTTACGAAGATGTTCAAATATTCCTCCATTGACTGCTAGACAATAACCGAGGCGATCATAAAATTCTCTTCTTACATTCGCTAGTTGGTAAACTGAAATTCTATTGCATTCGGCAGAAATAGCATTTTTTAACTCGTCTAGATTTGGGTATTTTTTATCTTTGTATATCCTGTTTTTTAAATGGCCCCAGAGAAAGAAATCATTTGGCGATAAATCAGGAGACCTGGCTGGCCAATTTACTGTATGATTTAAGCCAATAACATTTCCATTAAAAGCACGGTTTA
Source organism: Polydrusus cervinus (assembly GCA_935413205.1). Classification (NCBI taxonomy): domain Eukaryota; kingdom Metazoa; phylum Arthropoda; class Insecta; order Coleoptera; family Curculionidae; genus Polydrusus; species Polydrusus cervinus. The sequence goes on from OW284518.1 coordinate 26,083,330, forward strand.
AATATTTCCGGACAGCCAGGGTACTATGTGCCGGGCAGCCATCCATTTGGTACCAAACTTCCTGATTTTCCCTGGCGGCATCATGTAAAGTAGGTAAAATAGGATCTTCAAGTAGTTCCAAAAAATATTCTGCATTTAAATTTCGTATAAGAAATAATGGCCCGATAATATTTTCTCCGAAAATCCCAGCCCAAACATTAACTTTTTGTGGATATTGCGTCCTTGTTTCGACAAACCTGTGTTGGTTTTCTTTGCTCCAATATTGATAATTTTGAACATTGGGTTCATTGTTTAAGGTAAATGTGCATTCGTCAGTGACACAAATGTTTTTAAAAAATTCCTTATCCATGTTTGCTCTTTCAATTATACCAAAACAAAACTCCTGTCGTCGTATTTCGTCCCTATCTCTTAGCTCTTGGTGCTTTTCATATTTGTATGACACATTTTGATAACTATTTCCTTGATAATACCATTTAATCATCAATATTTTTTCTTCAGAAGTGTAATTCATGGCTAATATTTTTGATGTACGAGTTTTTATAACAAAAAAGCACACATTTCAAAATGACAACTTTATTTGACAGTCATCTTTTACCTTGACTGGTGCCCGCAAATACGGGGCCATAAAAAGGGGAAATAGTTAAAAATAAATCGGCGATAACCCGTAAACGGGCCCATCAAAAATATCTAAAGTTATTCTTTTGAATGTGGGTTTAAGTGCTCTTTAATAAACCTAAATAGAATTTTTCTCTAAAATAATTAGGGAAGCCAATAATTGACCCCATTTAAAATTACATGGGATTTCCTATGTCCCGCTCGACGATGCAACATCCGGTATGTTTAAACTTTACAAGTTGACCGAATTATTATTAAAGAAGGGTTGCAGAATCCGAATATACTCTCTCGAAAAAGGGGGGGGGGGGTATAGGGATCACTTGCAAAGTCCAAGCGATTGCTTCACTGGTTCCATTACAACCGCTACACAGTCCTTTACGAAAACTCTTCAAGAATTTAATTAGAATGAAGAACTACAATTTGTACCAAAAGGCGTAGTAAAATTCAACTTTACATAAAAACACCACAGACATTTTTGGAACTCAGGGTAACTTCTGCAGTCTTTCTGCTTTGGAGTATAATAATATCTCCTTATTGCAGACCAGTAAAAATACTAAAGTCAATAACTTACATGTAACTAATTTAAAATATGCACCCACTTATACGGGAGGAGCTAAAAGTCCATCACAAAATACTCACAATGACCAGTTTCTTCATAAACTCTTATTACAACATATTGAAAACGCTTTAATTAAAAATTGTAGGGATGTTATGCCAAAGAACATGAATAATATTAAAAATTTAGAATATATTACAGATAATTCTCAAAGAAATGTATGTCAAAGCAATTGTATATCAGTAAATAACAGTGAGGGTCATAATAAGACAAATGATAAAGAGTTGGTCATATGCCATAGCATAATTTCTTTTATTGTGACAACTGTATGGCCTCATTACATTTCTTTGTTTATTCATATGGGATGTATACAGGGTGCTACAAATTCATGTGCGTACAAGGGAATCTCTAAAACGGTAAGAGAGGCAAAGTTAAGTATTTTAGGGCTTAGTAATGTGGTAAAAGAAAATTGTAAATATTCGGAATGCTTTCGGAGATATCCGAAAAGAACCGAAATTTCTATTTTTGGTTTTTACTTCTTTGCGCCTTTATGTTTGACTTGGGAAAACAACAAAAACACCTTTTATAGTAGTTTATTTATGTTTTATAAGATGGCGTTATTAGTTTTCAAATTCGAGGTTTCGTTCTTTAGATACCAACTACAAGTACATTTTTTTAAATACGGTCCTAAAATTTTAAATCCAGTTTTAGGGCCTTCTAAGCTTTGGAAATTTAATTTAATAGTTTTGGAAATTTTAACGTTTTATCATTTAATGACACATTTTTTCAAATTATATTTTTATATCATTCTGGCACCGTCTATTAATTTGCTGGGGGTCAATCTGGGAGGTAATATGCCTTGGCATGATCACGTTGCCGCAATTGCCAAGGCAGCTGCACAGAAACTTGGTGTACTTTTCCGCATCAAAAGGTTGTACACACCTCATTAATTTTTGACACTCTACAAAGCCCAGATTCGACCATCATTAGAATATTGCTCTCATGTGTGGAGCTCTGCACCCAAGCACACCCTTCGGCTACTGGATTCCATTCAAAGGAGAGCCGTTCGTCTTATCGGCGACCCCGAGCTGATCAAGACCCTCGATAGCCTGGAGCATCGAAGACAGGTTGGTGATTTGGCTCTCTTTTACAAATATTTCCATGGCAGGTGTTCGACTGACATTGCCCACTTGATTCCACCTAGAGCAATGCAAAACAGAAATACACGGCGAACCACTGCCGCTCATCCATATGTTGTTCAGCTTAGTACTCCTCGAACTTCATTGTTCAAGAATTCTTTCATCTGGAAAACGTCATCTTTGTGGAATGATCTTCCTGAGGTCGTGTTTCCCAATGAATACAATCCTTAACGTTTCAAGACCAACGTTAATCGCTTTCTTCGCACACGCACCGCTCCCAGAGCGCCTTAAAGGATTTTTCCTACAGTGCAGGTGTTTTATCATTAAAAAAAAATTCCGGTCCAGAACATTTAGAGCCAAACGAAAAAAATGCTGATTAGAAAAATCCGTCCATTTTTACTTAAACAGGACAGAAATTTGATATTTTGAAAAAAAAACCCAAAGTCTCGGCCTCAAATATTTTTCTGTGTGTTTATTTTTGTTACACTTTTCGTCTGAAACTAAGATCATCAGACCTTTAATGATGATTATTTTAAAAAACCTTTTCTTCAGAGCATTAATTTCTTTCTATTTTACAGTATTTTGGTCTAAGTCTAAGGCAAAAACCACTGAACGAGGAAGATGTTATGTTAATAAAATAAATAAAATACTAAGAAATAATAGAATTACATCTCATTCCTTAAAAATTTGCTTACTTCCTAGAGTCTTGTTAGGGTAAATATTATTAAAATAATAAACGTCCTAAACACCATAACTTCCTGTAATGTAATTTTAATATTTAAGTAATCCTAAAATTATTACCAGGGCCGTAATAGTAACGAAAGGATAATTTGAAATATTAATGATGTATTATTTGATGTCAAAACGTTAACATTTTAAAACCTTTTAAATTGTATTAAATTTCTAAAGCTTAGAAGTCACTAAAACCGTTTTTAAAATTCCAGGTCCTTATTTAAAAAAAAATACTTGAGGTTGGTATCTAAAGAACGAAACGTCGCATTTAAAAACTAATAACGCTATTTTGAAAAAAAAACGTCTATAAGAAAGTGTTTTTAATTTTTTCCCCAAGTCAAAAATGAGGGCGCAAAAAATTAAAAACTAAAACAAAAAATTTAGGGTTTTTTCGGATATCTCCGAAGATATTCGAAATATTTTCAATTTTCTTTCATCAAATTATTAAGCCCGAAAATACGCAACTTTGTCTCAATTTAACCATATTTGTTAAGTGTATCCGAAAGTATATCGTCTTGATCTTTACTGAATAATCCGTAACAGGTAATAAAATGGGTCACTACTAGATATTTTACTCTAGGCGTCAGAGGTGGACTTCAGATAAATGTAAAAAAGTGATTATTTTTACCTAAAATTACCGTATAACACAGACCTATCCTTTTTATCTATTCCACCCCTGGGTAGCCAGGTAGGTAGTAATGATAACATTTAAACACCTAATTATGCATTGACAATGGGTATGTTTATACAGGGTGTCCCGAAATTAGGTGACAATATTTTAAGGGGATAAAGTACATCCAAAAATAGGACTAAAATCCTCTATTAATATACCTTTAAAAACACTTCGTTATGGGGCTAGAGCACCCGAATGGAAGCTATGATAAGCGGTTTTTTCACAATATCTCAGAAACTGATTGAAGTATCAAAACAAAATTTGATACATGTTTTACCTATGACAAGACGCAATAAACGGTTTGTTTAGCTTTGGTGTATTTCTTCCAGTGGCGTCCCACTGGGTAGGTAGTAAGGAGAATATTGCCCTAACTTTCTTACTTGTAGGATTTTATAACGCCAGGTGTAATTTTTAAAAGCACCAAAGTCTTCTATTGAGAAAAGGTACTCTTGCTTCATTTCGGTAGGATTCACCATTTTTCAGTAAAATCGATTTTAAAATTTTCGGTTTTATACAAGCCATTGAAAAGGTTAAGGTGTTTTTTTGCATATCTCAGGAAACACTTAATATTAAAACATGAAATTTATTAGAAGCCCTACTAGCAATAAGGCATATTTATTAAAGGATGTAACATTAAAATATTTTTCCAGTGGCGTCGCACGGGGCGGAGCCTAAAGTAAATGTTACTATTTTTTTTTAATTTGAGGGGCTTTCACACTTTTAATGTAATTTTTTTAAATTTTTAAATTTTTTGTTAATAAAACCTATTATTGTAATTTGACAGAATATAACGTTTTCAACAGATTTTTAGACCTTGTTTTTTTTAAATATTTATTTTAATAAGACAGACAACAAAATGGAAATCATTTCAAACATTTGCTTAAGAATTAGTTTCCCGTGTGGTTTTACAATTAAATTTGATTTGCAATTTGTTATTCTTTTTTGTGTTTTGTGTTTGTATTTTAAGTCTCTTATAAAAATAAATATTTAAAAAACAAGGTCTAAAAAATCTGTTGAAAACGTTATATTCTGTCAAATTACAATAATAGGTTTTATTAACAAAAAATTTAAAAAAATTACATTAAAAGTATGAAAGCCCCTCTAATTAAAAAAAAAATAGTAACATTTACTTTAGGCTCCACCCCGTGCGACGCCACTGGAAAAATATTTTAATGTTACATCCTTTAATAAATATGCCTTATCGCTAGTAGAGCTTCTAATAAATTTCATGTTTTAATATTAAGTGTTTGCTGAAATATGCAAAAAAACACCTTAGCCTTTTCAACGGCTTGTAAAAAACCGAAAATTTTAAAATCGATTTTACTGAAAAATGGTGAATCCTACCGAAATAAGGCAAGAGTACCTTTTTTTAATAGAAGACTTCGGTGCTCTTAAAAATTGCACCTGGCGTTAAAAAATCCTACAAGTAAAAAAGTTAGGGCAATATTCTTCTTACTACCTACCCAGTGGGACGCCACTGGAAGAAATACACCAAAACAAACCGTTTATTGCGTCTTTTTATGGGTAAAACATTGTATCAAATTTTGTTTTGATACCTTAATCAGTTTCTGAGATATTGTGATAAAACCGCTTATCATAGCTTCCATTCGGGGGGCTCTAGCCCCATAAATAAGGGTTTTTGAAGGTATAATAATAGAGGATTTTAGTCCTATTTTTGGATGTACTTTATCCCCTTAAAATATTGTCACCTAATTTTGGGACACCCTGTATAAATGATTTATTAGGGGTAAAATCAGGACGATATACTTTGGGATGGACTTTATCTCTTATCGTTTTCAAGATTCCCTTGTAAAAACCCCTTAAAAAAAGAAGAAATAAATCAATTTTAGGGGCATCTTGTATATTACTTTTAAATTTTATGAAATTCAAAAATAAAGTTGACTTAATTAATTCACCTAATTACTGTCTAGAAGGACAAAGAAAAAAGACAAAAGCTCAGGATACAATGGTGACGAATTTATGTAATAATCTCTTTTTTGTTGATGTCAGGAACAGACTGATATTTTTTGATAAAAGAAAATTTTAATAAAACGAAGGGAGGGTAGATAATAATTTGATTCAGAGGAACGATTAAGTGCAATTATTTTTTTTTATTATTCCCTTATTTCTTTTGCGACAATTCTATAAAGTAAAAAAGTTGATAAATAAGTTGTTCTTTTTCTATGGAGATATGTCATAAACTCTTTTTGATCCTTTGTGTTGCAGTTATTTATTATGATCATTAAGCAGCTTTATTCCAAACAGAATTGATATATCATCGTTATATTAATTGCCATCATAAAATGTGACATTCTTTTCATAATTTAGTTCAAGAATTTAAAAGTTAGGTCTCTCAAGACATATTATACTAAAAAAACACATTAGAATCATGAAGAAGTAGTCCATTCTTAAAGTGGAGTTAATTTATAGAAATAAATAAAAAACATAAAGTCTTTCTCCACTAGTTTAATAGAAATAAAATTAATAGGTGGCGGATATTCTACATGTTTTGGGGTGTAGTAACACCCATCATCAGGAATAAAATGAAAGAGAAAATATTTAAAGTAAAAGAAACAGACCTAAGTGGTGAGTGGTAGTGAACCTCGATGGAGCTCTCATCGAGTCATGGAAAATCAAATACTGAGATACTCAGGTCTTAGGTCTGTTCCTTTTACTTTAAATATTTTCTCTTTCATTTTATTCCTGATGATGGGTGTTACTACACCCGAAACATGTAGAATATCCGCCACCTATTAATTTTATTTCTATTAAACTAGTGGAGAAAGACTTTATGTTTTTTATTTATTTCTACATTAGAATCAGTTTGACTAACTAACGATTATAATATAACAAGTGCATTGATATTTATCGGTAATTCTAGGAAAATATGCTTGAATGCAATTTGGAGCCAGAAAAAGCATAAGTGCACGTGAGTTTTCCGGATAAAATCAAAAAAACTGTTACTATCACAAATTACGCCCTCTAGGTATTTTATAAGGAACTATCGTGTATCAGCAGATACGACAATTGAAAGTACTTCCATTTCACTTCCAACCAAGCATAAGTTTACTAAAATCGGATAAGTCGTTTAGAAGTTACAGCAAATTGAATGATTACACTTTCAATAGTTTCCCCCACTCTTATTAAGGTCGGTACGCCAATGAGGCTTAAACCAAAATGATGGATGCAGAATTGCCTAAGCTTTCTAATGATGTTACCAAAGGTATTAAATATAAATGTGGGAATTTTCGGAGAAATTTAGAATTTCAATATTTAATTTTCAATTGTGCCCTCTTGCGGCAAAATGCTTAACTTAAAAATTATTTCGAGGATTTTCTTTTAGCCACTGTAATTACCAATTTTTCTTCCTTGAGTTTCTATGCCCAATAGTTTCCGAGATACTGCCAGTGGCCATCCATAATGGGACACCCGGAATAGGTGTATATTATTATGTTCCTAATTATTGTTACACAAACATTTACTTTAATCATGATTTACCAGTTTCGTTGTTTTTTAGTGACAATCTTAAGATTTTTCTTGAAGAAATAGTCCATACTTGTAGTGGACTGGGAATTTAATGAGGAGAAAAAAGAAACTTTATATCTACTTCCACTGATATATTCAGAAAATTATTAAAAAGTTAGTCTCTACATGTTTCGAATACATTCGCATTCATCTTCAGGAGAGTTACATTTAGGATTATAAGAAAGAAAGTTGAAGCGCATTCAGAGATTTAACAGTGAAGAAAAGAAACACACTACCACAGTTCAGGTCTAGTGAAGAAAACCCGGAAAGTACACACTGGTATAAGGTTAAGAGTATACGTCGTTGGGAAATAAAGAAATTGGATGTATAAAAGCAATTAGCAGAAGCATTTGAACAGTTACGGAGTAGGCATATTAATTGAAAGATTTACGAGAGGAAGCTGTCTTCTGAGTTGAATGTAAGGAAGATTTTTTTTTTAAAGAACTAAACAGGTAAATAAATGTTTGACAACTGACTTAGTTGGGAAAAGTAAAGTTGTGCCCTTGTTATTCAGAGTAAAAGAACAAATCCATTGTTTGCTTATACATTCGAAATATGTAGAGAACTTTTGAATACTTTTCTGAATAGATCAGGGAAGGAAGACTTTTTTTCTCCCCTTTAAGATTTTTCATTGTTTACTTAGATATCCAAGGTCTAAAATTCCTAAATGCGCCGCTGAGATTAAAAAGGAACAAATCGCATATCAATACACAACACGCACGTAAATATCTATAAAGCCAACAATTGTTGGACAACAAAAAGGCATCGTATAATTCGGAAATTGCAATATGCTGGAAAAGCCATACAAGTCAGGACATAATTAAACTCTTCATGTAATAATACCAGTAATATATCATGATAAAACAATTGAAAGCCCCAGTCTAGGGCTTGATATTATTGGGCATTGTCCGAAGGTCTGCGAGTTCATATTTTGTAAAAAAATGATTTCATTGGAACTTTGTTTATTAATTTTTATTGCTTTAAGCACTTTATTTTTTTATTGGTATTAATACTAAATAATACTTTGAACCAGTTTAATTTAAAAAAATAAAGGAACAATTATTAAAACCATTAATTTGTGAGATATACCTACGTCGCCTCCGAATTTACCTTAATATTTAATTGGGTGATTTTGTGTTATTTTCTTGAATTGAAGGACTATTAAAAATCAAAAAAACTAAAATTGTTCCTTAATAAATATGAACACTAAAGCCAACGACGTAAAAGAAAAGATATACTTTGTAGACCCCTTTATTAAAATAATTCGACAAGAACTAAAATTCATGATACCACTTAGTTCCTGACGAGGAAATAGTAGGAAACACGCTTTTTCCAAATGATTAAAACATTCTCCTATTGTGGGTTTTATTTGGGCTCAAATAGGTATATTCTTTTTTCGCCGTTTGTGGAACTGAATAACTTATAATTGACAGCTGGTAGAATGACGTCATCAACCGGTTGGTGAATTATTTATTATAGCTTTCCTTCATCGTTGACGTTGATAAAAATCACCAGAAAACCACAATGAATAAAAGAACATGATTTATATCCAACCGGTAATATACTTAATAGCTAATTTAAGAACGCGATTTGGCTCAACCGGTGCCACCAGTGTACTTGCCGATGAAAAAAGAATATACCAAATTAAACACATCGTTGTATTCTTCTTCTTCTTCGTATGCCTATCCGGGTCGGATGCTGGCGACCATCTGAGTGATCATAATTTTGTTGACTGCTTCCCTAAACAGTCCCGTGGTTGACTTTCCGAACCAGACTCTTAGGTTTTTCAACCATGAGATTCTCCTTCTTCCTGGTCCTCTGCTCCCGTAAACCTTACCTTGTAGGATGCATTGGAGATGGTATCGATTTTCATTGCGCATCATGTGCCCAAGATATTCTAATTTTCTGCATTTAACGGTGTAAAGGACCTCACGTTCCTTCCCCATGCGGCGTGGGATTTCTTCATTGGTCACCCTCTGCGTCCACGACGCTCTCAGCTTCCTTCGATACAGCCACATTTCGAAGGCTTCCAGCTTCCTCTCAGTAGCAGCAGTCAGTGTACAAGCCTCTACTCCGTAGTACAAAACAGAAAAGACGTAGCATTATGTTCAAGTCATGGCTCTTGAAGCACTTTGTCATTTTATTGAACACTGCTCTGGCCTTCTCTATCCTGCATCTGATTTCCTGTTAATGGTCCCACTCTTCATTAACACAGGTACCCAGGTATGTGTATTTTTGTACTCTTTCCACACGTTTTCCATTTATAATTAGGTGGTCATCCGGGATATTTCTTTTACTGATGATCATTAATTTGGTTTTGTCAACATTTATATCAAGACCATAATATTGCTGACTGATCAGTATGATTTGTGTCATCAGGTTTTGCAGATCGTCTAGGTTATCTGTTTGTACATCGTTGTATTAGGGAATCCAAACCACGTGATTCAATATGGCGGTTGGATGGCAAAAAGCATTGAGTCACCCGTTAAATGCCACCAGCAACATTATTTTTATGGTCACAGGTACCAATTACAAAACAGTATTTGCCATCCAGACGCAATTTTGACACATCGTTGGATTGCCTAATTGCTTAAAACATATTCTAACCTTATCATAGTCATAGAATGACAGCTAAGAGAGCTTCTGTGACTGCCACCAGAGGTAGTATTCTCGTATTCCTAATAATTTACCACATTTTCATGAAGTAATACATAAATCGTATTGAGTTCGATTATTCAATGTCGAGTTGGCATATTTTGTGACTGTGTCCGTATCGAGATTTAAATGAAAACCGCAATAGAATCGAACTTGGACCGTGATTGTCAGTTTGACATAACTTAACCTAACTTTCGAGCTTATAAAATAGGTATCTTGTCAAAACGATTTCAGTATACTACATAGTCATCTATTCTTCATGAATTCAAGAAGTACATTTATATTTTAAAACACAGTGAATCAACAATACGATGACATTCTATGATTGCATTTAACATACAGTCAACGAACAGTCCTAATAAATTTATTTTTCGAATTATTTCACACTCGCGCAAAATTTGGCAACGCTGGCCTTGTAGCGGTAGCAAGTAAAAATGAGAAACTACAATTTTGACATAAAGAACAATAAATTATTTATTTCCAGCTTTAATAAATAAAAAGTGGTAAGAGTTTAGTGTTTAAAAGTTGTGTGGGTTAATTATAAAAAACAATATGGTGAGGCAGTGTCAGGTTTGCAAAATAACCGATTCAGTGCCTGGATTTCATAGTAGTTTACACATGCTATCGCCCTCTTATAAACAGTGAGTTGTCGGCTTGACGCAATAGTCATTTTATGAATGAGATGCCGGGTCTATCTTTGCTTTATCGTCGTTAACTAAAGCTATGGTAACAATATGTACCATCGCGCCGATAAAAAACTGGGACAGGAAATTTTTCTATTTTCTCCTAGACTATTAAGAATAATTTTACATCAAGCCTGGTACCAGTAAAATGTCATGAAAATTTGCATGTCAATAAAGATTGTCACTTTATGATTGACTCGTCAAACATACAATCATATATTATTTGTAAATATGCCACAATTAACCCCCCAGCAAAAGGCAATTATTTATAGTCGGTTGCGAGATAGTGTTGCTATTAGGGATATTGCAGATGAACTGGGAGTAAGCAAGAATACCGTGCTATTGGCAAAACAAAAAATAGCAAGACATGGGACTATTATTAGGAATGCAGGTTCTGGTCCCCCTAAAATTTCTACTGATGATCATGATAGAAGACTGGTTAATTATCTAAGGGATCATCCCTTCGAAACTGCAATCAAGGCAAAAGAAGAGACGAATTTTCCAGGTTCTGCAAATACCGCTAGAGACAGGGTTCGAAATTCCGATATACGAAGCCGTTGTGCTGCCAATAAAATTTTTTTAACGGAAATAAATAAACAGGGCAGGTTAGAATTTGCACATGAATATATTAATCAAATAAATTTATGGGAAACAGTTATATTTTCTGACGAGAAAACTTTTCAGTCATGCAATAATGGGAGAATTCGGGTGTATAGGCCTTCCGGCATGCGGTATGATGAGAGATACACCCACAAAACCAACCAAAGTGGGCGTTTCTCCATAAATGTTTGGGGCTGGATTAGCGCTAGAGGACCAGGACTTTGCCAAATCGTCGAAGGAAGACTAACTGCAGCAGTATACGTTAATATACTAAACGAAGTGATGATACCATCGGTAAACGCTGTATACGGTCAAAATTACACATTTCAGCATGATAATGCTCCAATACACACAGCGCGCATTGTACAAAATTTTCTCCAAGAAAATAACATAGCAGTTCTTCCCTGGGCTTCGAAGAGTCCCGATTTGAACCCGATAGAAAACATTTGGGGTGCCATGGTCAAATCTATGTATAAACACATGATTTTCAACCTAGAAACAGGGATGAATTACGTCATAGGATAAATCAAGCTTGGGATGAAATAACTGTCGAATTATGTAGAAACTTAGTTTTAAGTATGCCACAAAGGCTCCAAAAAGTAATAAACAGAAATGGTTCTATGACCAAATATTAATTTTGTGTTGTTTTGACAAACTTTGTGTTCGCAATTTTTTTCTTTTTATTAAATGTATTTTATTACCTGTATTAGCTTTATTTATTATTTTGTGGTAATGGTAAATATAATAATTTATAAAATATTTGACTTTAAAAAAATTTAATAAATTTACTTCATCCATATTATATGATGTCTCTCAAATTTAACCACCCCGTATCGAAAAATACAAAACATTCCATTATGTAACCTAGGTTACTTTTTAAATTTTGAATGTTTTTCCTTTTTAGCTCTGGACACCTTTTATAGTCTAGGGGATATGTATTTCTTACATTCTTTTTGTAAATCTCTTGTCCCAGTTTTTTATCGGCACAATAGTACATACTTATGACAAATAACATTGACAATTGTAGCTTTTTCCTTGACTTCGTTCGTTCGTTTATTTTAAATGTTCTTTAGTTTCTATGCCTAGTAGTTTCCGAGATATGGCCGATAGTTAGCTTTAATGAAACACCCTGTATATATAATAACAAATCTATTAGCGATACATAATATTTTAAATAAATTTATTGATATTTTTAAGTAAACGGGAAATTGTATTTCACCTTATTTAAAAGATGCGATATGAGTAAAAACCACCCCTCGATTATGGTTAATGTTATCGGTTGTAATAACAAATGAATGGTCCAAAGGGCCAACCGTAATGAATGCTTAAAATACCCCACAAATCACTGCGTGAATGAACTCCCTATTTATTGTTTAGAGTCATATATCATCATGGGAATTGGCAAACACTTAGTATAGTCAATATTTGGTGTTCGGAAATTCATTGTTTCTATGTTATCTAAACCTATAAACTTTGTTGTAGAATTCTAATGATACAGGGTGTTCCCTAATAATATGCTCATATTTTAGATTAATCTTTTTTAATTTCATCATTCTGCCATATTTCTCTGTGACAACTGGCAACCTCAACTTTTAAATCTGATTTTATGTTATAACTTTACCGATCTAGCTTTTCTTTGTGATTGGCCTTTTTCAGTGCTATTCGGACAAATTTTTCAATGAGTAACTTTTGAAAATGTTTAAAAATACTTCTATTTTCATTTTCTATTACTTTGACTCCCAATCAATTTAAGCCCATCTACAACGGGTGAGTTTATAAATAATTATCCTATTTTTTAAGTCATCGTGGTGCTGATTTATTGTATTTTAAAATATATATATTTACTTCTCGAATTCATGACCAATACGTGACTATGTAGTATACTTAAATCGTTTTGACAATATAACTATTTTATCATTAATTTCTACAGTAGTTCAGCTCAAAAGTTAGGTTAAGTTATGTCAAACAATCACGTTCCAAGTTCGATTCTCTTGCGGTTTTCATTTAAATCTCGATACGGATACAACAACAAGATATGCCAACTCGACATTGAATAATCGAACTCAATACCTGTGTTGATGTAATTTTTAATTTGCTCCGTGGATTCGGATCGAATTATGTAAAATGTACTTCATGAAAATGTTGTAAATTATTAGGAATACGAGAATATACCACCTCTGGTGGCAGTCACAGAAACTCTCTAGCTGCCTTTCAATGAGAAATGTTCTCAAAATGTTTGTCGTTATTAATATTTTGACTAGTTTGAGGTTAGAATATGTTTTAGGTAATTTAACGATATGTTTAATTAGTTTTATTCTTTTTTTCACCGGTGGCAGCGGTTGAGCGGCATCGCGTTCTTAAATTACCTATTGTATCACCGGTTGGATATAAATCATGTTCTTTTACTCAAGGTGGATTTCTGGTGATTTCTATCAACGTTAACGAGAGATATCGTATAATAAATAATTTACCAACCGATTGATGACGTCATTCCACTAGCTGTTAATTATTAGTTCATCAGCTCCACTACTGGTTGAATTCACCGACAAAAAAAAGAATGTACCTGTTTAAGCCCAAATAAAACCCACAATATGTGAATCTTTTAATCATTTGGCAACAGCGTATTATGCGCTAGTAAGAATTTCCTACTATTTCCACATGGTTTCATTCATGGAACTCGTCAAGAACTAAGTGGTAGCTTGAATTCTTGTTGGTTTGTTTTGATAAAAGGGAATGCGGGGTCTATCTTTGCTTTCTCGTCGTTGAATTTATCATTGAATCAGTTATAATTAGTCACCTTTCCTTTATTAAAGTTAATCTCCTGAAGATAAATGCTTATTTATTCGAAACATGTAGAGCCAACAAACTTTAACAAACACTCCTGGCGAACTATGGATATGTGGCCTTGTAGCTTTACGCATATGCATAAAATATTCAACGTCAACAATTAGTCAGAAACAAAAGGACGTCCCAAAACCAGCTATAGAAAGCAATATGCAATATGTTTATAAGCCTCGCAAATCATTGATTAAATGGGCTTGCTGTTTATCTATCATGCCACACATCATGACAATAGACAATTATATTAATTATCGCAGTATGTGGACGTATTCGCATCCTCTTTGTTCTTCTAACTTTTGTTGTACCTACGCTACGGTTCAAGATGAGTGATAAGTTAGACAAAGAAAAAATTAATATAAAGGAAGCAAATAATGAAAGGTAATGATAATGACTGTAGTAATAATTGTTAATTCTTCAAGCCTTTCCTTGGAAGATAAATTAAAAATTAAAGAATTGGGTAGACCGTTATCTGATTTAAAGTTAACACAAGCAGAACACATTAATATTAAGTATCCATTTTTATAAAAAATTGTGGCTTTGAAAATTACGACATGAAATAGATAACTTTGAAAAGAAAAAGTAATGGAGATATTTATTTTGTTGATACATCCGATGAACAAGTTTGTTCTACAGGGTCCTGTAATAGTGAGTCAGGCTTCTATAGCTCCTATATGACATAGTTCAGGAATTTAATTAATATGCATGCTTATATTGTGTGCTTAAGTGCATTTCAGGAAAATATTTTTATACAGGGTGTCTACGTAAGTTGGCGGCATATGGGAAACTTTTTTATTATTAACTTTACGAAAAAAAGTTATTCTTCATAAAAAGTGCTGCATGGTTCAAAACCTAAAATGCAATCATCAGATGTTAAATTTTTTCAGTCGTATACCAGGTTTGTCAAAAATTATGAATTTTGCCAAAGAGTAAAGTACCTTTATCTTTAAAAATATCGAAAACTGTAATTATGAAAAGTTGTTCGGTATGAACAACTATGTTTTAATATGCAATTACACTAAAAAAATATTTTTTTATTTTTACAAATTTTGTCTCAAATTGCCGATAAATTTGTAAAAATAAAAAAAATATTTTTCAGTATAATTTCATATTGTAACATAGTTTTTAATGCCGAACAACATTTCATTATTACAGTTTTCGATATTGTCAAAAATAAAGGTATTTTACTCTTGGGCAAAATTCATCGTTTTTGACATACCTCGTATACGACTGAAAAATTTTAACATATGATGGTTGCATTTTAGGTTTTGGACCATGCAGAACTTTTTATGAAAAATAACTTTTTTTCGTAAAGTTAATTATAAAAAGTTTCCCATATGCCGCCAACTTACGTGGATACACTGTATACAGAGTGGCAACAAAAAGTGATAACAAAAAGTTGATTTTTTTTTAAATAGAACACCCATATATTTATTATTACGTATTTAGGTTCATATTAAAGTCCTTTTTAATTGTTAATTTTTTTAAATTTTGCTTTGGTATTTTAAGAATAATGAATTAGAAACTAAAAAAATAAAGAAGTGAAGTTTTACGAGTAGCGACATCTAGGAAATAACTTATATGCATGTAGTAAAAAAAATTGCTTATGAACTTTACATTAAATAGTCAAATAATATTTTATTTGAAAAACCTAAGAAAAATAATTTTAAAATGTGTCGTTGTTGAAACCATTTGGTGAACACCCTGTATAAAATAGATTAACAATATAGGATTCATAATATCTCTAGACTCCTTGCCATAAACCTCACCTAATGCCATGGTTTAAAAAATGATTTTTTTTCCAGGACCATAAAACTTTTTTTTTTAGTTTTTAATTTATTACACTTAAAATACCACAGCAAAATAAATACAATTTTGAACAATTAAGAAGAACTCTAATATGAACCTGAATATGAAATGAAATACTGGGTGTTCCGTTTAAAAAATACAACTTTTTTATCACACTTTTTTGGGCCACCCTATAAATGGATTTTTTTTCCTTAAATACACCCTATGATACATTACAGGGTGATTCCTAAGTTGATACTTCTTTTTTAGCTGTGTATAGAAGGCATTAAAATAAACAACATTCTCAAATGCCTCTTTTCAAAAAACTCAAAAATAAGATACTTAACATTCATTTATTACACTATGGATCAAATACGGTTCTGCCTAACTTGCCCGTTGGATAACATTAAGCAAACGCCGCACTTTGAAGACACTTACTCTAAATTAGTACCATATTTTTTAGTTCATTGTTTTCAAATTTTACCATATTCACTTGTCACCAATTTAAAATTAACTTGCTTCAGAAAAACACACCGCAGCATATTGCCAATAAATAACTGACGACCTACCCTAAAAATGCATGACTAACAATACAAAAAAAGGACAAAAACAATATAAAGTAAAGGGCTACGTTTTGATTACCAGGCCCGCACTTAGACTTTTTACTCCTGTAACTCGGCTATTTTTAAGTTTTTTGAAAAAATGTATTTGAAAATTTTGTTTATTTTAGTGCCTTCTATACACAGCTAAAAAATAAGTATCAACTTAGGAATCACCCTGTATAAGTCTGCTTATGAATGAAATTTCTAATTTATTTCGTATAGCAGCTATAGAAGCCTGAGGCACTATTGCAAGACCCTGTGTAACTACTAAGTCTCTTATAAATTGATCTTTTCTTGGAACCCAAACAGTCCATTTTTAGAATAATCCACATCCAACAAGTTTCCTATATACTGTCATTGCCAAGAAAAAAAAATTACAACATAAATAAATATATTATTTGAAGAATGTCTGCTTAAATAATAAATGACAATAATATGTCGTAAACGCCGAAAACTTCTTCTTTTCTTTACTTCCAAGATTAAAAAAGTTTTTCTATATTGTCGAGCTGTTTACGCTTTCAGGAACATTATAGGACAGTCTCTTGAACTAATGGTATTTTTATAAGATTGCATTTTAAGAAAATGTGACAGATTTAAGATTATCGCTGAAGTTTTACTTTTGTATTTAAAATAAACATAATACTTATCAGTGGCGTGCAACGCTATTTAAATCAGGGTAGGCAAAAATTGCATTTAAGACAAAAATTTACCTTCCGTAGAATTCAAGCATCTAAATTTCAAATTTTGTCACAAAATGTCTTGTTTTTAAGTTTGTGGAAAGAACACCGGCAGAAGAAGAATAAAACGACATATATTTGTAAATTAGTTCAACACGGCGGTCTTTACGTAAAAATATTCTTTTAAAACATCGTCATAAAAATTGGTTTTGCTTTTTAAATCCTGCAAAATGTCGCTCTCCAGAGAGATTATTGTTAAAAAACGTGTCTCCCCCTGTGTGTTTCGTAATTAGGTGTGAGTTCTTTTTAATCCAGAAAAATAATCGTTTTGCAGATGCGCTGCTAGCTGGAATAGTAATAAATAACGCCTTCATATTTCTTTTTTTTCGACACCCGACTACGCAAAGTCTAGCAAAAGAGCAAAAACACTAATTATAAATTCATCATCCACCTAATTGAACCAATGTTGCCAAAAACGAAGTCGATTATTATGTGAAATATGATGATAAGCTTATTGATTATTAAATATTATGAACCTATTAGCAAAAATTATTAGAATTGTCACAAAAGTGCTTCTTATTTTACGATACCTTATCCGTTATTCTTTTAAAAATATCTTAACTTAACTAATTAGTAATGAAACTTATAGAGACGTGTTTCATATTGTCACGATAGGGAATCATAAGATCATAACATTTCATAAATCAATATATTTTCCATTTTAATATTTTAATCATCATTCGCGTTTACCGCCGGCCATTCAACGCAACATGAAACCGGCGACGAGTTTATCAAACAAATCTAAAAAGTTGCAATTATGAAATGCTATATGTATATCCCGATCTAGCAAGTATGGTGGCGTCGTCAAGTCGGCAGAACCAAGGTATACGACCTAAACCCGTGGTCTTACAAAAGGGGGAGAATCGCTGACTTGACGAAACTACACATGGTTGCTAGAGAAACGATCGGCGGGCACTAGTGCTCGAGTCCGTGACGCATCCACGTTGAAATATGTGAATTTTTGTTGGTCCCAAATCTCAGCGATGAGTCCAAATTTAAAGTAAGTATAATTTATTGCCAACTGATTTATAAAGGTCTAAATCCAAGTTTGTTATTTTGATTTTCTTATAAGCCCTTCAGGTGATTGTTATTTTTATCATTTCAATAAATTTGTTTTCAAAACCGCTTTGTTTTTCTGATAGTCGCCAAGGTCTCGTGCTACCTTACGTCCCTCGTCATACCCTAAAATCTGGGCGTGACAATATTTTATATTGAGAAAGCGAAGTATTTTCCAAACTACGGTAAAACTTGAAGATTGGCACCAATGCACACACCCAACGCTGGCTTTCTATGCACGGGCTGATAGATGAAGGAAGGTCGAAAGTTGCGACGGGTTTATTTGTTACATCTCTTTTTACCCTACTGCCTACCGGCTCTCTCGCTTGCTTCCACTCGTATAAAAGCAGCGATTTTGCTTTTGCATAAGACGCTTATGTACACCGAAATCTTTGCTTTTAGAACGGTCTTACGGAATGCTTATGCAGGGATCTAGTTTACGATATAATAAGCAAAAAATGCGTTCGTGGAAATGATATTGGATTAATTTTTCGGTCCTATATTATTATTTATTATATTAATGTAGAGATAAATTGCCAAAGTTGGATTACACGGATAAAAACTACATAGTGCAATGCTAGCCTTATTGTGTCTTTCTTTTTCTGGTGGTATGGAAAAACAAAACACCGGAAACTACTCCTGCGCCAATAATCTGGTAAACAGACGGCTCCAAAACCAAAGGGGGTACGGGGCGAGGATACACGGAGTAAGACCGGAGAAAAATGCGTTTTCTCTCTGTTAAAGTCTCCAACAGTGTTCCAAGCAGAAATCTACGCCTTATTACAGTGTGCGTATGAAGACAATAGGATGGCTTACTTCAATAAGCGGATCCATATACAGGGTGACAATTTGAAAACGAACAGCATTTAATATTGCCTCTACCAATGATAGTAGGAATATTTGACGAAACACGTCAATTGATATATCGAGGGGGACATTTTTTAAGACATTTGTTGTCGTGTTACTTTCAACCCCCTAACCCCCAGGGCACCTACCCCTAAAATTTTAAATGGCAACCCCTATTTATTTTGCTATTTTTGTGATCCTTATAAAATTCTACATAAACTGTTTTATTTTTTTTTTCAAAAAATGCAATTATTTTATTTTTTCCAGTGGCGATATCGAAGACGAACTGTAAATAAATAGAGGAATTTGGAATGTATTTCTACATTTCGTCTTCGATATCGCCACTAGAAAATATAAAATAATTACAATTTAAAAAAAAAATGATACAGTTTATGTAGAATTTTATAAGAAACACAAAAATGGCAAAATAAATAGGAGTTGCCATTTAAAATTTTAGGGGTAGGTGCCCTGGGGGTTAGGGGGTTAAAAGTAACACTATATCTTAAAAAATGTCGCCCTCGATATATCAATTGACGTGTTTCGCCAAATTTTCATACTATCATTGGTAGAGGCAATATTAAATGCTGTTCGTTTTCAAATTGTCACCCTGTATATTCTGACAGTCAAGCAGTTCTCAGATCGCTAATATGCAACAAGGTAACCTCAAGACTGGCATGGGAATGTCAAGAGGAACTGGAGGCTTTGGCAAAATAAACAAAGTAATACTTAAGTGGATACCAGGACACGAAGGTATTACAGGAAACGAAAACGCCGATGAACTTGCGAGGAAAACATAATCATTGGTCCAGAACCGGCACTGGGAGTACCAAGGTGCACAGCACGAAATGCTATAAAGCGATTGATAAGAAGTGGACATAGAATCCACTGGAGAAACAGACAGGAATTACACCATATCAAGAGCTTCATTGCAATCCAGATTCAAAACTTACGAAACAGCTAAGCACTATTACAGGAATTCTGACAGGATCTGCACAAAATTCAACTGTACAATGGAGACCTTGACTGCAAATTATGCGGACAAGTCAGGGAAACAGTACAGCACATAGTTTGCCATTACGAGTCACTAGATCAAAAGAGGCAACGAATACTCGGGCAACCAAAATTGAAACCAGAGGACGTCCCTACCTTTCCCTAGTTGACGTACACAAACTAGTGTAAGAAATTGGGATCACGGAGTGGGTGTAACAACTGAACGGGGTGAGCATAATGGGCCAAACCTGGCCTAAGTGTATCCGGCCCACAGACGGACCCTCGGAAAAAATACCCCCTACATTATTTTTATAATTAATCCAGAAAAAAATGTCTTTACTGTTGTGTGCGAATCTGTACAAAATTCATTGTTTTGTTTATAATTGGGCGTTCCATTTTTTTAAACGCCCCCACTTTAGATGCAAGAATGAAAATATGGTAATTGGTTAATACATTTTTTAACATAAAATCCACAAAATTCCAGGCTAAAAATGAGCATAATAAAATTAATTCATTAGGGTTGTGTTTACATTAACAAACGCTGGTAATATATTTCACCCGGACACACCGTCTGGGTTTTTTCGGCCCATTCAAAAACCCCTTTGAAAAAGGAAAATATTTCAGATTATTTTTCCTGTGTTTTTAAACCCATGTAACGTTACGAAAACACAAAAAAATGCTAATGGAAAGAAAAGTTGAAATATATTCCGTGTCAGTGGCGTGGCGTGACCGAGTACTAGAAAATGGTACACGGAAAAAAGTAGTATTGTGTATTAAAACATTGTAGTATAATTGAGAAATTTGATTTGCATCAAATCTGTCTATTATTAAGTTAATAAAAATAAATTTAAATAATTTTTAAAGCATTCTTGTTCCAATAGTATTCTTCATAACAAGTGATGAAAGTGATATTTTTTAAACGAGGAGATATTTAGCCGAGTGCGGAAATTCTCGGAGTTTTAGAATAATCACTTTCACACGAGTAATGTACACTATTTTTCCTACGACCATAAAGAATTATTAAAAAGGCCTTTGATTTGTTAAAAAAATATTTCAACATTGGTGTTGAAAAAAAATATGAACACTAGTGTTTAAATTAGCATACTTAGGATTATGTTCCACTTAATATCTGGTTTCATAGTTTGTCAATACGTTTTTCCTCTATTTGTGGTTAAACTTTTTAATTTTTTCATATTATATATATCATAGGAAGAACTAATCCTGCATTGACTTCTAGATTAACCAGAATGAAAAATTTTAAATTTAATCAAGGAAAGATGCATTAAACATAAATTTAAAAAATCTACCCAACAAGGAAGATTTCAATTCAAAATAATTCTAATTATTTAATGGTTATATAAAAAAAGTCAAATACTCCTGATGGGATTTGAACCCGTCACCTTGCGATCTGTAGGCTAGAGCTCTATTCTCTACGCTATCACTACCGATAAAGATTTGTTGTTTAATACATGACACTTTCTTCAGCACGATTTGTTTTTTCTGGTAATGATTTTCCAGTATATTATTAACATTTTTATAATTTCATATGGCGTATTTTCACACCCTAATTCTGAATCACTCGACAAATACATGATAAATAAGTTAAACACTTTACAATTACTGCTTTCTAAAATTTGTTCCTTTTAATAAATAGGGTTGTCCGTCAAATTTGCACCATATGTTTAAATTAAATAGTATACCTTGATATTTCAACACTGGTGTTCAAGTATTTTTTTTCAACACGCGTGTGATATACGGCGGTTTCTAGCTAAATTCACCGTGCTTTTTTTCTCATTTTCATAGATGGTCGTAAGAAAATATAGAAACCAAATTGAAAAATAATTCCGGATACTTTTAATAGAAAAAAACAATATAATTTAATGAATGACAGAATTATTTTATTACGTTATTGAAGGTTACGTTAATTCGACCGTATAAAAATATTTAAAAAATAATTTTATACAGTTTTGTTTTAAAAAATATTATGTTATATTGTTGCGTTTAAAATAGTAGGCGAATGGAACGTGTAGCTTAGATGATTTGAAATTAAGTTTTAATTTGTTGTGCGCTGTTTATTTTCTGAAACACCAAAGATTTCACAGGCCCACAAAAAAAACTTTTTTTCTGAGCCGCGGATTCCAGTATGATATTCTTATGTATTTTTTCCCGCTGAAACCGAATCCGCAACCCGCTTAACCCCTACACGTCAAGATTTTGACATAACCTCAAAAAACACCAAAAAATTCACTGGAAGCAACAAAATCCTTTACTTCGTGCTACTTTCAACCCCCTTTCTCCGAATTAGTAATTTCGTAGCCCTATAATCCCCTAACCTCGAAATATCATTACTGCATAACCTCAAAACCTAAACTAACCTCTTGAAGTAGCAGAATCTAGTCTATGAAAACATAATACATTTTTGAGTTTTATGTGGAACATAGTTGGATTACCTCTATAACCTCAAAATTTCCCAACACCATAACCTCAATATCCCGTTACTCCGTAACCCTATATATTATAACCTCTCAACCACGTCATCTTTTTCTATGGAGAAGCCTGCTTCTTGCAATAAACAAATACTATAAAGAATGATGTGGTTTTCTGAGGCTTAGGGATATACATACCTAGAAGGATCCTACAAGAAATACTCACAAAACTCTTATGATTTCAAAAACCAAACTTTTCCACAGAAAATGAAGATGGAGTTGAGAGGTTATAATGTATAGGGTTACGGAGTAACGAGACTTTGAGGTTATGGTGTAAGGGGATTTTAGGGTTATAACGTCACTTACCTCCAACTATGTTCCACAATAAACTCAAAAATGTATTCTGATTTCCTACTAACTAGATTTAGATAACTACTAACTAGATTTTTCTACTCAAAACGATTAGGTTAGGTTAGGTTTTGAGGTTATGCAGTAATGATATTTCGAGGTTAGGGGATTATGGGGCTACGAAATTACTAATTCGGAGAGAGGGGGTTGCAAGCAAGGGCGGATCCAGGGGGGGGGGGGCACTAGGGGCAAGTGCCCCCCCCGAGCGCCCTAAGAACCGAAGAAATACAGAAGAAATATACACTATACACTGATCGATTGCATTCATGGATTCGCCGATGCGCCGAAATACCTCCCTACAACATAAATAGTGCACATCCCTACTTCCGATCTCGAATCAAATTCACGCGTGCCGACGGTGCCGCACTCCCGTATCTAATATTTAATATTATTCTTCTACGCCGTATTCGCAGCGTCCACCATTACAGCTGCGCAGTACACACGACGACTAGCCGAGTTTTGCGAGCTATATAAGTCTTTTTGATTTCTAGTTAGTATAACAAAGAGTTTTACTGTGTTTTGCGTTAAGAACCAAGCAACTATGGTAAGTAAAGTAAGAAAATGGAGGCATATTTATAAAACGAATTTAATAATTAAATATAAAATATATAGGTACGTCGTATTTGCAAATATTAATGTAGGTATTATACCTAAAGAAACTGGGAACATAGACTAGAGTTTGTTGTTTGAGTTTGTTTGGTTGTATTATGTGTGTGTATTGTGTTATTATTGTATTACTTTTTGCATCCACAAAAATAAACACATAAACTTATTAATATAATTTTTTGTGGTCGACCTTCTAACCCTCAATAATATAAAATTTAAACTTTATGTATCAACCTAATAATAATAAACACATCGAAAGGTAAGTTTTTGACAACTAAAATTTCAATTTTGTCGGGGGCAAACACATGAGATCCTGACCCCTCCCCCAATGGAGCATGAGAAAGGTGAATTCATTCTTGACATTTGGGCGTGGTCCAAAAAAAAATCGCCTGCGGCGCTATTTTTGCGCCTTCGGCGCTATTTACCCTGCACGTTATCTAACCTCTTGTATAATTCAACTAAATAGTGCCCCCCCCGAAACTTCTCCCTGGATCCGCCCTTGGTTGCAAGTAGTACGAAGTAGATGATTTTATTGCTTCCAGTGAATTTTTTGGTGTTTTTTGAGGTTATGTCGAAATCCTGACGTGTAGGGGTTAAACGGGTTACGGATTCGGTTTCAGCGGAAAAAAATACATAAGAATATCATACTGGCATCCACGGTTCAGAATTTTTTTTTTTGTAGGCCTGTGTTTTTAATAGTTTAATTAAAGAGAAGCAAAGCAAAGCAATTTACGATTACATTATGGTGAATAACATACAAGTCTTAAGAAATAAAAATAAAGTTATTATATCAGTAAACTTAGAGAGACTTTTCTAAAGAAGAATTGTTTCCATAAAATTCACACTCGACGCCATTTCAAGTAAGTTTAACAGAAACAACTTTCGCTTTACAGTAAACTCATTCCAAAAAAGAAATAAACAATTTACCACTTAAATAAACATTACAAAGACTTACTCAGTGGCTAGAAACTGCTC
The DNA here is from genome assembly GCA_935413205.1 of Polydrusus cervinus. Classification (NCBI taxonomy): domain Eukaryota; kingdom Metazoa; phylum Arthropoda; class Insecta; order Coleoptera; family Curculionidae; genus Polydrusus; species Polydrusus cervinus. The sequence goes on from OW284518.1 coordinate 26,107,780, forward strand.
TGGTTCTGGGGTTTTTATTTTTACATCATTTAAATAGCCTTGAGTGGCCAAACGGGCAGAGGTTACCCTTACACTTGAATTCGTTAAACAACTCCCCTGAGTAAGTAAGTTAGGTTAATATAATCGTTTAGAGCAAATAAATTTTATCTAATTTCTTTGAAGAAAAAATTTAGGTTTTTGATGATTTGTGTGATTGTAATTTTTTTAATAAAAATTATGGAACATTATTCAAGAGAAGAAAAATTAAATATAATTTGTTGTCGACGTCCAGAGTCATATTATTTCTACTTGTCTTTAAAACAAAAGAAAGTTTTTCAAATACAAGAGGAATTTCCACTTATTCTTATTGATGATGGGTTTAAAAGTCCGAAACGTGCTTTAACTATTTAAAAAAGCAAAATTGATGATAGTTTTGAGAAAACGAAACGTCGGAAAAAAAAATCTAATTACACCCACTTATAGAGGAGAAGAAAGGAGAATATAAACTTTATTTTAACATATCTCTTTAAATAGAGTCAGAACAAAATAAAAACGAAATCGCTCAAATTCGGTTTTGCACTAGTAGTATCTTCGAAAAAATTCAAGCTTTTTTAAATTTGAAATCATAATACATAAAATATAAAGAAGTCATTTGCACCGCATTTTTATATGTATTTGGTTCTATCTATGTTGGTCCTCTTCTAATCGATCTAAATAATTTTAACATTTTATATGTAGAACCACAGCGCGATAAGAAATTGAATAGTCGTTATTTACTTTAAAGATCCCAAAATGATTATCTTACACTTTTTTCTAAATGCATTTCTTTACAAAGTTTAACATAATCTTGCCGCAGTATCATTTTAAAACTATGAATTAATATTTATGGTTGTATCTCATTTTAAAATTAAAGAAAATAAATTATATTTTAAACAAACTTCAATTTTGTCATAGATTTAATATTATTTGTACAGGAAAACAATATGAATTTTACATGGTTTAATTAACACCACCTAAATAATACTATACACTGGCATGGCCTACTGACGTTACGTCAGGCCAGTGGCGACTCGCGATCTTAAAAAATGGTGAAGAGTTAGGTATAGTGCGGGTACTTAAATAAACATTGACTAAAAACCCGTGTAACAATACGTCTCTCTTATCCTCATCTGTCCAACGACTGAATGGAGTTTCCAACAAATTACAAACTATGTCATTAATTGGGTTCATTTTTAAAACACACAACTAAGTAGGTACGTACACTACTGAATTAACTGAAAAATAGAAACAAAACTTTTTAATCCCACAGTAAATCACGTAACTATCTCTATAACCGTAAGTTTCGCGAAGCCTCAAAATAAATACCTTAGAGTTAGGCGAACCAATGCTAAAACAATGGTGCATACGACTGATCTATTTTTAAATTGCCCTTCATCATAATGCAAATTGTTACATGCTGTTTGCGTGACTGACATCACGTAACCATAGCAACGGTGAATATCAAAGCCATGTTGGACGTTGGGTCTTCACTTGCTTTGAGCTAACGGACACGGTCGGCTGAGGCGCGCCAAAATGCACGAGTGTTTATAATTATTATTGTTAATCGGAGTTAACAGTGGCCCTATTATGTATAGCTACATTCGGATGAAATTAATATTTGAAGAAATAGTCCATACTTAAAGTGGAGTGGAAATTCAGAAGGAAAGAAATAAGAACACAAAGTCTTCCTCCACTATTATATTAAATAAAAGAATCTCGTATGTTCAGAGAAACTTTTTATCTCTACATGTTTCGAATGCAGAAGCATTCATCTTCAGGAGAATCAATGAAAAAAGAAGAAACTAATAGATATCACCTTAACGGAGCATCAAAATTGTAAGTTCAATAAATAGAACTGTGAGAAAACTAATACACACGTGGTATTGTAACAATAAAAATGGATTTTTTTCCAATTTTAACATAATTTAATAACTTCATCTTCCTCACACTTCAGTTTTCTGTTATGACCAGCCTTCAATTTCTCGATTAATTATTAACTTTTTCTTTTCCACATTTTTCCAACCATTCTTCTCAGACAGAGATGTTATATTTTTTATTCTGCATATAAACTTTTACAGTGCCATGAGCCTGAATCCCATATATTTTTATTGTTACAATACCACGTGTGTATTAGTTTTCTCACAGTTCTATTTATTGAACTTACAATTTTGATGCTCCGTTAAGGTGATATCTATTAGTTTCTTCTTTTTTCATTGATTCTCCTGAAGATGAATGCTTCTGCATTCGAAACATGTAGAGATAAAAAGTTTCTCTGAACATACGAGATTCTTTAATTTAATATAATAGTGGAGGAAGACTTTGTGTTCTTATTTCTTTCCTTCTAAATTAATATTATTATTTCAAACATAATTATTTTTTGAGGGCTAAAATGGTAGCTGTATTGGTACATTAATATTTAATATTGACGAAAAACTTTCCTCTTGGTTTTATTTTCTTTTTTGGTGAAAAGCCCCTTCACCTACTTCACCCGTGAGGTGACGCCACTGCGTCACGCTCAAAGCTCCTCGGCATTCTTATTTAGGTATTGTTTATATAGACAGTTTTCAGGATAAGCTGTTATGATGTGAGAAGAGGTCAATCTGCTTTCCCCTGAATACGGCACTGTTTCACATGCACTCAAAGAGAATATATATCAGGATTTTCTGTGGCAATTTTTCACGCCCCAGTTAACCAAAAGATAAGTTGGAAAAATTGCGAAAATTTCCCTAATCTAATCTTTGGATAAAAAGCTCGGGTCGGGACGCATTTCTAAATAAAATTATTTTTGTTTCGTTTTTGCCGCTGAAAAAGAAATGCTAAGGTTTTTGACATAGTTCTTAAGGATAAAAAGTGACTAAAGCACAATTTTTTTTAACATAAATTATAAGTATAATTAATAAAGTTGGAAACTATGCAATAATAAAGACACATGTTATGTTACATGACATTTAGACTTTTACGACGGCTGCTAAAGTCCTAAAAAACGGAAAATCACAAAATAGGTACTTTACCTAAAGGAAAGTAAAAAAGGGAACTATTACATTTAAAACTAACTGCATGCATGTACCTACTGGGTCTCCCCAAAGTCCCGCATACAATTAATATCAGTTGGGGAAAAACGCTCGGACCCGTAAATTTGTATTTTTAATTGTGCATTTTTTGACAATAACAAATATTATACAGAGTGCAGGGGCGGCTCGTCAACAAGTGCGCTCTTGCGCGCGCACTGCCTAAGAAAGTCAAGCACCAGCAAAAATAAAATTTATACTTATTTAAAAAAATATTTAGGAAACTGAAATAAAGAACTTGTATAATATAACAATGGCGAAGGCGTAAGACTTCAAGTGCGACCGAGCGCGTGGGCAGACTCACCGGCTGTGTGCTGTAGTGTGTATTCGTTCGGCGCTCTTATGGATGGATTTTCGTGCGATTTTCCTTATGCGGATTGATCGGGAATATTCGGTTAATCGCCCGGTGAGAGGGCGTCGCCGTGCGCTATCTGAATACACACTTCAATAATTTAATATGATTGTTTTATGAGTTTTTGACGCGATTAGATAAGTTTGGAGTTTATTGACGGTGTTGTGGATGTTTTTGTGTTGTTTTTAAATTAATAATGGCTAGTAGTTTGGATTGTGTCACACGAAGTGATTTAGTTATGGACCAAAATTCTGTAGAGGACATTACAAATAAATTTTCGACATTCGATTTCCAAAGGAAATTTTTAAAAAATAAAAAATAAATTTGGTGCTAAAACAAAAAAAATTTAAATCCCATTTAAAAACTGCGTTCTTTTATTTTTTTGGATAAAAAGCACAAAGAAAATCGATGCAAAGGTGAAAAGGGGCGTGGCACCTCGAAAAATTTTCGCCTGCGGCGCTTTTTGCCTGCTGCGCACACCCTACGATAAATATCACGAGCCGCCACTGACAGAGTGTCTCATAGAACTGTCCTTACGCCTTTGACAATTTTTTTTAATGGTATACCCTATATATTGTATTATTTTCTGATTCCCCACAAAACTCTACTCTTATGTTGTGAATGTCATGTGTCTAAATTCAATAGTTTTTGATATATTGACGTTTAAAATATGACTTTGACAGGCTGTAACATTAGAACGGTTCATCTTAGAGAAAAATGGTTTTTAACTCCCTATCTTAGATTTTTATTCTCTATTCAAGGAAACCCACTTCCGATTTACCATGTTAAACTAAAAAACCGGTATTAACGGTTTAACATGGTAAATCGGAGGTTGGTTTCTTTGGATAGAGAATAAAAAACTAATATAGGGAGGTGAAAACCATTTTTCTCTAAGATGAACCGTTCCAATGTACAGCCTGCCAAAGTAAAAAAATGCCATATTTTAAACGTCGATATCTCAATAACTATTTAATTTAGACACATGACATTTACCACATAAGCGTAGAATTTTGTGGGGAATCAGAAAATAATACAAATAGGGTGTTCCATAAAAAAAATTGTCAAAGACGTGACGACAGTTCTATGAGACACCCTGTATAATATTTTTTTATGTCAAAGATGCACAATTAAAAATAAAAATTTACGGGTCCAAGCGTTTTTCCTAGATCTTTTTCCTTTAATTGATATTAATTTTATGCGGGACTTTTGGGGGACCCAGTATATTATATAGTATACAAATATACATTACATTACACACCTTTTTTTTAAAGCTAATTTAGATTTAAGTGATTTTTAACACCCTTAAATACTCCCTTGCAACGGGTATGTCTATAAATTTACAGAAATAGTCAAAAAAAATTCTAAAAAACAAAAAAAAAACCTAAGTAGTCATTTAAATTACAAATTCACATAGAAAACCAATTTTGGTCTCTCAAATTAATAAACGTTCGAAGGGGTGGAGTCTGGAGATCTGGCAGGCCGTTTAGGATAGATCTGACTGAATAACTCAAATACTTCCAATACTCCGGCAGTCGACATACTTATTCCTCATTAATATCTTTATTTTGCATCATTTAGTTAAGAGCAAATAGTAGTCGATGAGTCATCACGAGTTTTTCGCGATGGCAGTAAAATGTCTTTTTTTATACACAAAATATTATAAGAAGTCCATGAAACCCTATATCGAATAAGTCTTTTAAATGACTATTTCATTCATTTAAAACGTTATATTCAGTTTATCTATTAATCTAAATTAAAGTTGTTCTTTACGGAAACCCCAACAATCCCGTATTCGGTGTTTAGGTCAGCAAGTAAATGTAACTTATTTATCCTGTAGTATTCTCTAAGCTTAGTCCAAGAATTGTTATCAAACGACCAACCGCAGCGAATACATTTTTGAGAGTAATTTTCATAATAAAAACCTTTTTTTTAGGTTTTTAATTATTATTGTCATTCGTTGCCAGGACCGGACTGACAAGAAGTGTAAAAAATATGAATTTAAAAAAATAAGCAAGGATATTGCATCAGTATAAGAAAGTAATATCGCCATCACATTTTGAGGGTAGGAGGGTTTAATAATCGGTTAAAAAAATTCAGGTCCGTATTTAAAAAAGTATAGTTGGTGATGGCCGCTCGGAGACGAAACGGCGGATCTTTAGTTTAGTAACGTCATTTAGTACAGGAAATAAAGTGGCAATGACAAAGTGTTATTTATTTTTAAATAGCTAGTCAATTCAGCTCAGGAAAAAATAAAAACGATTTTGCAAAATTTCGGTTTATATCGAATAAAATCGACAGTATTCGGAATTTGAAAACCTTTAAAGCGGCATTATAATCAGCACCGAATTGCACAACTTTGCCTCTATTTAACCGTTTCTCTAACTACTATGGTATTCAAGAATCCAATGCTGTTATGTCGAATTTGTAACCCACTGTATAGAAAATTTTTAAGTGTGCCTCATACTTACTCAAATATGAGACAAGAAATTAGGTTTTTTTTCAAAAGTGAAATTTCAAATAAAGTATTTTCTTTCAATTTGTGAAATTACCAGGAAGAAGGTGTCAAAGTAATAAAAAAAAAACACTCCGTACAATCACCATTTAATTGCAGCAAACAGATATACAACAATGCTTTATTGTATGCAGGATAACAAAGGTCACCTGTATAACTGTATACATTGTGGGATCCCAGATTAAAGGTGAAGCACAAAGGGGCAGAGATGTGTAAGCTTAAGTATTATGTTTGCAGTAAACCTAGAACGTAGTAGTTGGTATTTATGCAGCTTTAATTACACCAGACTGTGAGGTAATATTGCACAGAGCATTATCAATATCAAACCACCGTAGCATGATGATGCTAGGAAATTTGAAGCTGAAACATTGAAAACACCTATAAAGAGGTCATTATTGCTGCTGAGACTGTAAAGAAGAGCAAAGAAAAATATTTAAAAATATAATTAGCGGATAACAATAATAAAATAATACTAATAAAAAATTCAACCAGGAGTAAAGTTTTTCGACAATATTAATGTACCAATACAGCTATCATTTTAGCCCTTAAAACATAATTGTGTTTGAATTAATAATATTAATTTAATCCTAATGTAGCTATGCATAATAGGGCCACGGTTAACTTCGATGGACAATAATTATAAACACTCGTGTATTTTGGCGCGCCCCAGCGACCGTATCCCTTAGCTCAAAGCAAGTGAAGACCCAATGCCCAACATGGCTTTGATATTCACTGTTGCTATGGTTACGTAACGTCAGTCACGCAAACAGCATGTAACAATTTGCATTATGATGAAGGGCAATTTAAAAATAGATCAGTCGTATGCACCATTGTTTTAGCATTGGTTCGCATATAACCTTAAGGTATTTATTTTGAGGCATCGCGAAACTTTATAAATATCGATTTTACGTGATTTACTGTGTGATTAAAAAGTTTTGTTTTTATTTTTCAGTTAATTCAGTAGTGTACGTACCTACTTAGTTGTGTGTTGTAAAAATGCACCCAATTAATGACATAGTTTGTAATTTGTTGAAAACTCCATTCAGTCGTTGGACAGATGAGGATAAGAGAGACGTTTTGTTAGACGGGTTTTTAGTCAATGTTTGTTTAAGTACCCGCACTATACCTAGCTCTTCACCATTTTTTAAGACCGCGAGCCGACACTGAATTTAACAATAATTATAATGGTTTAAGGTTGGAGACAATGACCTTTCTAAAATGATGGCGACGTTTTGGACTCGCATTGGGTATATTCAGGCGGTCCCAGACGCTTAGTTTCGCACTCAGCAGTTGTGACCGCTGTTCAGAGCTGTGAAAGTTACTTCAGAAAAGTAACTAGTTACTTTTTCGTTACTTTTGCACAAATGTATCTAGATACTTATAAGGAATAGTTACTTTTACCTAAAAGTAACTTAGTTCTTAGTTACTTAGTTAAAGTAATTAGTTATAGTAACTAAGATACATTTACAGTAACTAGTTACATTGATTGTAACTACGATAATTTAAAAGTAACTAAGATACTCTTAAAGTAACTAGTTACTTTGATTATTGTAACTTGTTACTAAAAGTAACTAAGATACTTTTGAGTAACTAGTTATTTTAATTGTAACTACGAAACTCTAAAAGTTACTAAGATGCTTTTGAACTAGATACCATAAATTTACCAGGTAGTGATAACTCATTTTTCTGTACACACTACCACTATTACCATCAGAAAACTAAACTAAGAAGTGTTAATTCGAACAACGAACAAGTAGAATAAAATGCTTTCCAAGAAATTTCGCGTTCCTACCAGTTTGCTGTTTGACGCTCGCGACTCGCCGCTCGTCCCTTCGTGAAAATCTGATTAACGGCCGCCGATCGTCCCTTGATCATCATCTGATGGACGGCACGTGTGCATAATTGGTATCCTTGAGGAACTTTAAAAGTACCTAACTTAGTTACTTTAAAAGTAACTTAGTTACTTTAAAAGGAACTTAGTTACTTTAAAAGTATCTAGTTACTTTTTAAGTGTATAGTTACTCCTAAAACGTAACTAGATACAAGTCACTTTTTACAAGTAACGAAGTTACAGTTACTTTTGGCATGATTCAAAAAAGAACTAAGTTACTAAGTATCTAGTTACTTAAGTTACTCACAGCTCTGCCGCTGTTTATAGAGCGCCTTCGTTCTCGCCGAATGCGTGGCTGATTGACAGCGGATTTTAAATCAGTTAAGCAATCCAACGATGTGTCAAAATGGCGGCTAGATCTGGATGGCAAATACTGCTTTGTAATTGGTACACGTGACTATAAAAATAATGTTGCTGCTGGCATTTAACGGGTGATAATTTGCTTTTTTTCATCCAACCGCCATATTGAATCACATGGTTTGGATTCCCTAACAAATTTCACTAAAGGTTATGTTTGTTGATTTGGTAAAAACCCAATTTTTAAATGTCATTAATGTCAAAAGCAGGAACTTTCTATGCGAAAAAAAAACACTTAGCTGCTGTCTAAGCAGCGGTACATTTAGCTGGGCTTCCTACTAAGCAGTTCAGCTGCTGGGACCGCCTCAATGCACCCATTGTCTTTAGGTATATCGTTTAAATTAGAATGCATCAACTGGTAAGTTGATTTATTATCTCGAAAGAAACCTGCTTATACTCTATAGTAAGGTATACTTTGGCATATTAATTGTAGGATAAGAATATAGCTAGTAATGAGAGTTTATATTGCATATTTCTTTCATGGTCCTAAATGTCCTCTGAGAGGAACTTTCAAGTGCAGCATTTTGTAGCGCGATCCATATTTAAATCTACAAATCCGTAGAAGAAGTGTAGGGATTTACATATTTCCTATACTGATGTGTTGGCCTACCTCACTTGGTTTATTGTTAGTTCTATGTTTTAACGTCTGATGGCAATCTTCTACATTGAGTTGATTCCTACAGATGGCGATACAAGGTTTTCATCATATATTTATTCTTAAAAATACCTAGAAAGCATATTTTCACTGTATTGGGGATTTTAATGAGTCCTAAGAAGGACGAAACAGCCTGTCATTGTCTACCTGTTCCACTGGGAACCCATAACCTTTGTCCTCCCTGTTATATTAATCGAACATCCTATTTTTTAATTCATCCGACAAATAAAAAATTGAGATCTGGGATTCTTGTAGGCCACTTAATTTTATCTTTGACTAAATAACTCTCATACGTCCCACTGTGTTCATCTGCGTTCACCATATCCAGCCATCATTGAAATCTTAATTTTTTCTCTGTCACTTAATGCTCCTTTTTTCTAGTGTTTGAATGCTTGCTAATAACTTTTATAACCGTAAGTAATTATTAGCACTGCTTGATTTATTTATGGGTGTAGACTTCTAGTAGATTTCATCATATTTTTATTTGTAAAAATATCTTAAAAAGATTTTTTCGCTGTAGTGGGAATTGCTTACAGATTATGCCTGTCTGATGAGTTCCAACAAGGACAAAACTACCTGTACCCCAGGGAACCCATTACCTTTGACGTCCCTGTGTACTTTAATGCAAAAGATAGCCGCACTACTCTCTAACGCTTGCCGCTAAGTTTATTTCTATATATTCTAACGGATACTAAATTTCACTTTATTTAGTAATTCATCTAACCACATATCGTTGGATTTGTTTTTCAAAATATACAGAATGTTCTTAAGATAAAAAAGGTTACTGAAATATTCCATACTTTTTAGTGACACCCTGTTAATGGTCCACCACAACTATTACCATCATTCAATCCATTGATTTATAAAGGTAAAGTTTTGTAATTATTATTCTTTTTTCAATGTATCAACTAAATCTAGCATATTATAATCCTGTTAAGTAAACTAGGCAGGACCTACAAAGGACACCTGTCTATCTAGTCCGAGTATACGGCAAGATCGTGTAGATTAAACTCAAAGAGATATAGTATATTTGCGTTCTTCCACTAGCATCATGTTCGTAGCGAACTATCCTGTTTAAAGGCTTTTATTATATACTGCAGCATATTACACTGCTTTAATTAATTATGGAATATTTAGTTAAAAAATTACTTAAAGTTTAAAAGGTCACATTTTCATCAAAATGCATTTAATTCAATATATTTTCAATTTATTGGGTAGGCTGTCTCTTGGACCACTAGGCACAATATGTTGGACTTCATGTAATGTCTTTTCTACTGGGTGATGTGTAAAATATAAAGCTATATAAAATCCGCTGATTTTAAAATTTTTTTTTATAGTAGTAGTGGTACAGATCATTTTGCTATTATTTTCGTCGTATACTTTCTTTATAAACTGCTGGACTGTCTGTATCTGTGAAGTGTTCTTTTTATGAAAAAGTAAGTAAATATATTATGTATTCGGTAAATACCTATTATAGGAACACATTTTGCAAAAAGAAAATATTTTGCGCCATATAAACTGCTGGACAATTAAATTTAACAGTTAATATTTTCTGAACCAGATATGATATCGACCTACGGTTTTGAGTGGTTGATAGATTCATCCCTTGGGAAACAATTGTCAATGATGGATTTTATTTAACTGTCAGAAAATTTTATATACAGGGTGTTAAAGAAAACTATGATTTTTGCTCCAATTTTAATGGCGTGTAACTTTCACAATAATATTTTTAAAGTTTATCACTCTACGTCCATTGAATCACTGGTTCGTAGCAAAGAAAGTAATTTGTCAAATTTTTGATATCTGCTATATTTTAAGAGATACCGATTTTTTGGAAAACCTTGTTTTATTTCAACTTATTGGTAGCTAGATCTCACTGTGCGTTGAATCGTGCAAACTTTTCGAGTGATTATTATACCTTATGAAAAGCTTGATTATGTTCAGTAATAATAGTTGTACCTAAATGTTATGATGTACAGTGGCGTACTTATAAATACCTATGTTATGTTTTATGAGTATAGTGTTAGAAAGTTAGAAATTAATAAATACATTTTACAAATTTTGTAAACACACTGTTAATATACCTGTAGTGCGACGTGAAAAACTAAAAAATAAGAAAAAAACACCTATTCTAGCGGCGAGTATTTTCCAATATAGAAGAATCGTGAAAAATTGTGAGATACTCATAAACCATAGACATATAGGTGTTTATAAGTACGCCACTGTACATTATCACATTTAGGTACAACTATTGTTTCTAAACATAATCAAGCTTTTCATAAGGTATAATATTTACTCACAAAGTTTCCACGATACAACGCACAGTGAGATCAAGCTAATAATAAGTTGAAATAAAGCAAGGGTTTCCAAAAAAATCGGTATTTCTTAAAATATAGCAGATATCAAAAATTTGACAAATTACTTTCTTTGCTACAAACCAGTAAATCAATTGACGTAGAGTGATAAAATTTAAAAATATTATTGTGAAATAAAATAAAAAACATAAAGTCTTTCTCCACTGGTTTATTAAACAAAAAGTTAGAAGTGGGTAGATGTTCTACATGTTTCGGGTGTAGCAACACCCATCATCAGGAACAAAATATAAAGAGAAAAATTCATAGAAAGGAACAGACGTAAATGGTGAGTGATAGTGAACCTCGATGGAGCTCTCATCGAGCCATGGAAGATTAAATGTTTAAAAATGGGATAGTGATTAAAAGAAAATTGACATATTTAAGTCTTAACACTGACCATGGGCAACAGGTAACAGTGGTAAGAAGAGGCCCGTTTGGGCAAAGAGAAAGAAATTTTTTTAAGAAATGTGAAAATGGAGACTCACAGGTCAAGAACCCTCATCACGGGAACCGTGGAGAGAAAGAAAATTTATTAATTTAGCCCTCTTTTTAAGGGAAAAATAAAATATTTTAGTTAAGAGAAGTAAAAGGCATAGAACTGATGTAAAATCTGTAAAGAATAAAAGAAAATGTTGAATAAAATACATTGAAATGATTATTTTAATAATTCACTAGTAAAATCTCTTTTATATGCACAAAAACGGGGACTTACCTTAGTTCATAGCCGAAAAATAGAAGAATAAAATTTTTAAAAAATTTTTAAAGAAAATTTTTATTTAGGGGAACAAGCCCGAAAGGGCTGGAACCCCAGTGGTCGTTAATTTTAACATAACCAAAATTAAACTTTTAAAAAAGGAACTAAAAAAGACTGGAGAGTCGGAGTACTTTTGAACCTTGTATTAGGCACGAGGTCAAAACGGAAAAGAATTTGAACTTGAACTTGAACCAGTGATTCGTCACTTGACACAGATCTTCAAGGTGGGGAAATGACATATATTTTAGCGGGTAATTTGAAGGAATATATTAAATAATAACATGACGGGAAGAGCTCAATCTAGGTTCAATAAGATAAAAAGGGTAAATACCACAGCAAAGTGAAATACAATTCAACCCCAAAATTCATAGCAAATGTTAAAAAGAAAGAAAAATAAAACATTAAAAATTCCCTGTCACCACTTACACAAACAAAAGCATTGTACATTTTGGTGACCTCTATTGGGAAAGTTTAAAATTATTTAAAAGTTAAAGTTAGAAGAAAACTATAATATGAAGCATTGAAGGGTAGAAATCTAAAACATCAACCGCGACATCTACGAATGGAGGGTTGAAATAGGTATATGAGGTAACTGTAAAACAAAAATTATAGCTGAAGGCTGGGTTAAATAAAAGTATGGTTAGAAAAATTATTTTTGAAAATAAAAAATAAAATAAAGTAAAAGGACCGAAAAAGGAACGTTAGACATAGAGAAGGGTAAGTTTGATTATTCAAAATTGAGAGAGTTAAAGAATTGAGTGGCACCATGTTGAAGTTGGTCATTTAAGCAAATAATATTATTATTGTTTAAGGTTTTGTTAATTTCAAGAATTTCTAACAGATCAAGTTTGTTACCCTTATTACAAAAATGAATGTATTCAGTATGAGAGTCCTGAATAAAATTATGTTTATTGATATGTATGTGTCTAGAGAAATTAGATTTAATTTTAGAAGGTGAAAGATTAAGATTTTGAGCCTTCTCTATTTCTTTACAGTGTTCCTTAATTCGGGTTGAGAACTTACGTCCTGTTTGGCCGATGTACACAGCAGAACAGCCCTCGGTCGAACAATGCAAGCTATAGACACCAGACCTATCGGAGGAAGGTATAGGGTCCTTAGTGTTACCAAGGAAACGCTTTAAAGAGTGTTGTGTTTTAAAAGCTATATTAATATTGAAAGGTTTAAAAACATTCTTAAGTTTGTAAGAAATGGGGCCCCAAAATGGGAGGGAAAAGTATTTCTTGGGGGTTGTGTCTTTAGATATAAGGTTTTGGTTAATGTATTTGTTTAAATGTTTATAATATATTTTATTGATCAAATTTAAAGGGAAGTTATTGTTAATACCTATTTGTTTAATTAAGTTTAATTCAGTTTCAAATTCTTCAGTGCCCAAGGGGATAGAAAAAAGTCTGGAAAAAAAAGAGTGAAAAGAAGCAAATTTTTGATTGTGTGGGTGGTTAGAATTATATGGGATAATGGAGTCTGTACTGGTGGGTTTATGATAGATAGAAAAATTAATTTTATTATTTAACTTTGTTAGTTTTAGGTCCAGAAAAGGGATAGAACCATCAACTTCCATTTCAAAAGTAAAATTGATGTTGGGGTGTATAGAATTGAGGAAATGGATGAAAGAGTTAAGATCTTCTTCAGTACCAGTAAATATAGCAAAAATGTCATCCACGTATCGTTTAATAAAAAATATGTGTTTAAAAAGGGAGTGAGACTGTATTTTGGATTCAATGAAAGACATGAAAACCTCTGCTAACAGAGGGGAAAGAGCTGAGCCCATAGCTAGTCCAGTAACCTGTTTATAGAATTTGTTGTTGAATTGGAAAAAATTTTGTTTAAGAACTAAGTCTACTAGAGTGCAAAGGCCTTCTACATGTTCAGGTTCTAGATCGGTGTTATCGGTTAGTAGGGTTTTAATTAAGTTAATACAGTCATTAGCGGGTATACTTGGGAATAAATTAGCAACGTCAAAAGAAACAAGTAAAGAGGAGTCAGGGATGTGTAGATTTAGAAGGTCTTTAGAAAGGTCTGAAGAATTTTTGACAGAAAAAGAACTTTTAAATTTAGTCAGATCTAGTAATATATGGTTAAGCCAAACACTCAATTTGTGGCACGGTGAACCACAATACGACACCACAGGTCGGACAGGGTTGTTCTGTTTATGAATCTTGGGGAGACCATAGAGCAAAGGGGTTGATGGGTTGATAGGTGTGAGTTTAAATTTGTTAGTATTGAAGAAGATAAGAGTATTGTTGACTTTCTTTAAAGTAGTTTTAAATAGTTGAATGAACTTATCAGTTGGGTTATATTGTAGCAGCGAAAAATCATCAGAGGAAAGGAAATTATCGACCTTATCAACATAAAGTGGTCTCTCCAGGATTACCAAAGAATTGCCCTTATCGGCCTTAGACACAACCAAATTATTATCAATGATTTTGGATTTCAATGATTTAAGTGCTCTAAACTCACTTGCATTGTTCGGCTGAGGAATATTAATATTATTATAAAATTGATTAAGAGATGTAGTACAGAGGGATCTCAATGTGTCCTTCTTTGTAGTTTCGTAAGTATTAGATATTATGTTTTCGCAATCAACAGCAATGGTCTCAAGGTCTTTGATTTTAGGTTGAAAATGGAAATTAAACTTGAGACCCATATTGAGTAACCTCAACTCGTGCTCATCGAAACGAGTGTCACTCAGGTTGAGGGTTCTATCATTAAACTTGAAACCATCATTGCTGATATTTTTTGAAGGATCAATGTTAAATTCTGAATTAAAAATTGTATCATCAAAACTAATGTTATTAGTGGTAGAATTATTTGATTCATTGAGCACGAGTTGAGGTTACTCAATATGGGTCTCAAGTTTAATTTCCATTTTCAACCTAAAATCAAAGACCTTGAGACCATTGCTGTTGATTGCGAAAACATAATATCTAATACTTACGAAACTACAAAGAAGGACACATTGAGATCCCTCTGTACTACATCTCTTAATCAATTTTATAATAATATTAATATTCCTCAGCCGAACAATGCAAGTGAGTTTAGAGCACTTAAATCATTGAAATCCAAAATCATTGATAATAATTTGGTTGTGTCTAAGGCCGATAAGGGCAATTGTTTGGTAATCCTGGAGAGACCACTTTATGTTGATAAGGTCGATAATTTCCTTTCCTCTGATGATTTTTCGCTGCTACAATATAACCCAACTGATAAGTTCATTCAACTATTTAAAACTACTTTAAAGAAAGTCAACAATACTCTTATCTTCTTCAATACTAACAAATTTAAACTCACACCTATCAACCCATCAACCCCTTTGCTCTATGGTCTCCCCAAGATTCATAAACAGAACATCCCTGTCCGACCTGTGGTGTCGTATTGTGGTTCACCGTGCCACAAATTGAGTGTTTGGCTTAACCATATATTACTAGATCTGACTAAATTTAAAAGTTCTTTTTCTGTCAAAAATTCTTCAGACCTTTCTAAAGACCTTCTAAATCTACACATCCCTGACTCCTCTTTACTTGTTTCTTTTGACGTTGCTAATTTATTCCCAAGTATACCCGCTAATGACTGTATTAACTTAATTAAAACCCTACTAACCGATAACACCGATCTAGAACCTGAACATGTAGAAGGCCTTTGCACTCTAGTAGACTTAGTTCTTAAACAAAATTTTTTCCAATTCAACAACAAATTCTATAAACAGGTTACTGGACTAGCTATGGGCTCAGCTCTTTCCCCTCTGTTAGCAGAGGTTTTCATGTCTTTCATTGAATCCAAAATACAGTCTCACTCCCTTTTTAAACACATATTTTTTATTAAACGATACGTGGATGACATTTTTGCTATATTTACTGGTACTGAAGAAGATCTTAACTCTTTCATCCATTTCCTCAATTCTATACACCCCAACATCAATTTTACTTTTGAAATGGAAGTTGATGGTTCTATCCCTTTTCTGGACCTAAAACTAACAAAGTTAAATAATAAAATTAATTTTTCTATCTATCATAAACCCACCAGTACAGACTCCATTATCCCATATAATTCTAACCACCCACACAATCAAAAATTTGCTTCTTTTCACTCTTTTTTTTCCAGACTTTTTTCTATCCCCTTGGGCACTGAAGAATTTGAAACTGAATTAAACTTAATTAAACAAATAGGTATTAACAATAACTTCCCTTTAAATTTGATCAATAAAATATATTATAAACATTTAAACAAATACATTAACCAAAACCTTATATCTAAAGACACAACCCCCAAGAAATACTTTTCCCTCCCATTTTGGGGCCCCATTTCTTACAAACTTAAGAATGTTTTTAAACCTTTCAATATTAATATAGCTTTTAAAACACAACACTCTTTAAAGCGTTTCCTTGGTAACACTAAGGACCCTATACCTTCCTCCGATAGGTCTGGTGTCTATAGCTTGCATTGTTCGACCGAGGGCTGTTCTGCTGTGTACATCGGCCAAACAGGACGTAAGTTCTCAACCCGAATTAAGGAACACTGTAAAGAAATAGAGAAGGCTCAAAATCTTAATCTTTCACCTTCTAAAATTAAATCTAATTTCTCTAGACACATACATATCAATAAACATAATTTTATTCAGGACTCTCATACTGAATACATTCATTTTTGTAATAAGGGTAACAAACTTGATCTGTTAGAAATTCTTGAAATTAACAAAACCTTAAACAATAATAATATTATTTGCTTAAATGACCAACTTCAACATGGTGCCACTCAATTCTTTAACTCTCTCAATTTTGAATAATCAAACTTACCCTTCTCTATGTCTAACGTTCCTTTTTCGGTCCTTTTACTTTATTTTATTTTTTATTTTCAAAAATAATTTTTCTAACCATACTTTTATTTAACCCAGCCTTCAGCTATAATTTTTGTTTTACAGTTACCTCATATACCTATTTCAACCCTCCATTCGTAGATGTCGCGGTTGATGTTTTAGATTTCTACCCTTCAATGCTTCATATTATAGTTTTCTTCTAACTTTAACTTTTAAATAATTTTAAACTTTCCCAATAGAGGTCACCAAAATGTACAATGCTTTTGTTTGTGTAAGTGGTGACAGGGAATTTTTAATGTTTTATTTTTCTTTCTTTTTAACATTTGCTATGAATTTTGGGGTTGAATTGTATTTCACTTTGCTGTGGTATTTACCCTTTTTATCTTATTGAACCTAGATTGAGCTCTTCCCGTCATGTTATTATTTAATATATTCCTTCAAATTACCCGCTAAAATATATGTCATTTCCCCACCTTGAAGATCTGTGTCAAGTGACGAATCACTGGTTCAAGTTCAAGTTCAAATTCTTTTCCGTTTTGACCTCGTGCCTAATACAAGGTTCAAAAGTACTCCGACTCTCCAGTCTTTTTTAGTTCCTTTTTTAAAAGTTTAATTTTGGTTATGTTAAAATTAACGACCACTGGGGTTCCAGCCCTTTCGGGCTTGTTCCCCTAAATAAAAATTTTCTTTAAAAATTTTTTAAAAATTTTATTCTTCTATTTTTCGGCTATGAACTAAGGTAAGTCCCCGTTTTTGTGCATATAAAAGAGATTTTACTAGTGAATTATTAAAATAATCATTTCAATGTATTTTATTCAACATTTTCTTTTATTCTTTACAGATTTTACATCAGTTCTATGCCTTTTACTTCTCTTAACTAAAATATTTTATTTTTCCCTTAAAAAGAGGGCTAAATTAATAAATTTTCTTTCTCTCCACGGTTCCCGTGATGAGGGTTCTTGACCTGTGAGTCTCCATTTTCACATTTCTTAAAAAAATTTCTTTCTCTTTGCCCAAACGGGCCTCTTCTTACCACTGTTACCTGTTGCCCATGGTCAGTGTTAAGACTTAAATATGTCAATTTTCTTTTAATCACTATCCCATTTTTAAACATTTAATCTTCCATGGCTCGATGAGAGCTCCATCGAGGTTCACTATCACTCACCATTTACGTCTGTTCCTTTCTATGAATTTTTCTCTTTATATTTTGTTCCTGATGATGGGTGTTGCTACACCCGAAACATGTAGAACATCTACCCACTTCTAACTTTTTGTTTAATAAACCAGTGGAGAAAGACTTTATGTTTTTTATTTTATTTCTATAAATTAACTCCACTTTAAGAATGGACTACTTCTTCAAAATTATTGTGAAAGTTACACGCCATTAAAATTGGAGCAAAAATCATCGTCTTCTTTAACACCCTGTATATAAAATTTTCTGACAGTTAAAGAAAATCCAACATTGACAATTGTTTCCCAAGGGATAAATCTATCAATCATTCAAACCCGTAGGTCGATATCATCTCTGGTTCAGAAAATATTAACTGTTAAATTTAGGCAAGATTTTTCTTGCTCGAAAGCAATTGTCCAGCAGTTTATTAGGAAGCTAAACTAGTTTAATAAGTCGGGCTGTTTTTTTTCTGGGGTTGGCGGAAGAGCTAGTACACTTAGGCCTATATAAGGTCCATTGTATTCCCTATAGTCTGGGTAATATAAGCCAGACGGGACCTACAGCTTAGCGTGGAATCCGAACCAGAACTCAGAAGCCCATGACGCCCTTCTCGGTTCCGCTATTAGGAATCACTAGTTACATACTGCATTCTTAAATCCACTGAATTTCGGACATACTTTTTTTATTGTACTTATGCCCACTCCGGGAATCTAACCCGGGTCGCCATGGTCGAATGCCACCTCTGAGCCACTACCGCGGTAGGGCGGGCTGTTATAATTATTCTTGGTTTGGTTTATTAGCATGCTATATTATTATGTATGAGGTATTTATTCCGCAGACAAATGGACAAAATATCTTCTTTGAGTAGTTCTCCTCCTATAGAACTTATATGGGCGTAAGTAAAAGGATTTGTAGCAAGACACAACAAGACATTCAAAATGAAAGATGTAAAGCTACTGTTTTATCAAGCCATTAAGGAAGTGACACTAGAGAACTGGCGAAAAGCAGTCCATCATGTTATTAAAGAAGAGGAGAATATTTGAGATCTTGACCACCTTAATTATAACTTCAAGAAGAGATGACGGTTCCTCAGATGATGAAAAATATTATAATTTTTTATAATTTAATTTCAGTATAATGTATTTTTCGTATTTTGTATTTTTTTATAATGTTTAATAAAAATAAGTGTATCTAATACTATGTACATAATGCACGCCTTGGTCACACCATTTACAGTGTTTGTGAATGGATAATAACCGGCAAAACCCATAAATTGACCCAAACCCGGGTGGTACTACCTGCACTTGATGAAAATAAAGAATATTCCAATGAAATGAATGCCAGATAATTAAAGTGGCTTAAATATTCGTTGGGTCACTCTGTAGTCCCTTTGCATACCTAATGAGCTTTTATTACTCTACACCTTTCTAAAATAGACTATAGAAATGACGTGTGTCATCGTCGGCCATTAAAATTTAACGTAAAATATAGTACCTTCAAACGCAAAGAAATTATAAATTAGTTAACCGACTCGACCCTAATACAACTTTATTTAGTTAGTTCTAAATTGCCCTTTCATTTCAGTCTGGTATAATTTATTCAGAAATAGGACATAATATTTTAGGGTAAGTTGCTACATAACCTCAAACCTTAATACCCTGACGGGGTAAATTCATATTCATAGGGGATGTGAAAGCGTACACGCTAATTAGAGAGGTCCGAGGCCGCAGCGTCCACGTTTTAATTTTGCAAATGGCAAACTACGATTTAAACATCAATTATTTATCTGTTAATTCAACGGCAGTTTGTTGTTAAAATGATGGTTTAAAAATAATTAAACCTGTAGTTTGCTAGTCGGGCCTTTTAACATTTAATCAATGAATGAAAATGCATTTCTAACTACTTGAAAGTTTTTTATACTGTAAGGTTATTTTTCGTTAACACTGTTAGATAATAAAATTAGATTACGTAATATGGTATGAACGCCTATCCTGATTTCTTTTGGAACGACTCTTGATTCGGGGCGGTATCCTAATGAAATTTTAGAAAATTTTGTAAACGCATTAGATGATAAAAAAAATGCGACAATATCACAACTTACTGCTTAGGAGCTCGAGTCTAAAAGTCTAATTGCAACCTTATTTTTCGTCTCATGCTTGGACTCTTAATTTACATTTTTAAATAATTTACTTTTGGCTTAGATTACAAAGGTTTTGTAGGAAACGTTTAGTTTTTAAAATTTTCCTTCTAAAAGTCCTGTTTTATAAATAGAGTTTAAGGTTTAAGACGCATATCGTTTTAGTTATTGATTTATGATGCAATTTTAAAGGAAAATAAGTAAAAAGAATAATATTTTATAGTATTTTTCTATTATATACTTGTCTGTTCCGTTTTTCCTTATTTAGAGCTATTTTAAATCAATAAAAATATAACCTAATGCAATAATAGTTATTTATGGTACTAGTGTGTTATGTTGAAAATAAGTCACGCAAGAAAGATTTATACCACGAGGCCGTCAGGCCGAGTGGTATAAATTCTCAAGTGACTTAGGTAACATAACACACGAGTGGCATACAATGTTTTATCCAACAAGTGGAAGAAATTGTTTTTTTATGAGATAATAATAATTAATAAGTGTCGTGAACATACCCTATAAATGTCAGAATGACTTGACAGTGACATTTTTTCATTTTGGTCAAGGTTGGTTGATTGTTTGGTTGCCACGGGCATGTTTAAAATAGCAAATGTTTAAATAAATTTTGAAACTGACAGTTTTCCCTGCAGAAAAGGGAAGCTTTTTTGAAGAAAAAAACATGTATAGAAAATGGAGGAAGCCGATGAAAATTACGTTCCTAAGGATGTCCTTACGGAAGCGGAAGAAGCAGCGATGCAGATTTTGCCGGAAGAGTCCCGAGATGTTTAAGACAAGAAGTTCAAAATGTTTGAGTTTTGGATGAATTCACGGAAGATAAAAGGTATCGATGAAAATGTTCTATTGGCTTATGTTTTACATTTGCAAAAAAAATTGGCCCCATCGTCGCTATGGACCAAATACTCGATGCTTCGCTCGACTATTCACCTTTATAAAAAAAAAGATATTTCAAAATATGGCAAACTAGCGAGCTTTTTGAAAAGCAAATCACAGGGATACAAACCAAAGAAATCCAAGGCATTAGATCGACCTGAAATAGAGAAGTTTTTGAACTAAGCTCCCTACGACGAGTACTTGTTGATGAAAGTGGCTTTCATAATGGGGATTAGTGTTGCTTGTAGATGCGATGAATTGGTCAATTTGAAAATAGAAAATATTCAAGACAAAGGGAAATATTTTTATGTAGTTTTGCCAGACACTAAAACCAAGAAATCGAGAAGTTTCTCCATACTTGAAGAAGGATTTCCAGTTAACCCGATCAATTTGTGTAAAAATTCTGCTTGTAATAGTAATAAATAAATGGAATACTACTTTTAATATGAACGTGAGTTATAATCCATAACACACTAGTGTGTTTTTTGATAATTATGGATTATAACTCACTAGTGTGTTTTTTGATAGTTTACTTGTCTAAAATGATATTGATAATGGCAGTCATAACTGTCATGTGTTGGATAAAATATTTTTACAACAAAAAGAAATAACAATTTTTTTATTTTTAAAGAGAAAAATTTAATAGAAACATTTTTTATGGAAGAAGCGTGATCATTTATAATAAAAAAACATTAGTGCGGGCAGAAACGAGAATGCTTTTTTATGAATATACAAAACGGCACTTTAAGAAGGAGTAGGTATTTCCAAATCTTAGATCTACGCTTCAAAAATAAATGATTTCTGAAAAAATCATCTAATTTAGCGTTGTGAGCGATATTTACTTCATTTATAATTATGAAAAACCGAGCTCAAAAAACGCGTGTTAGAGTCTTAGTCTTATGTAAAATTTTGAATTAAACTAACATTAATATTTCTAACAAAAATAAAAAATGTTTTTTCTTTTTAAATAAAGAACCAGCTAGGAAAATATATAAAAAAAAATACAAAAACAAATTTAATCCAACCATGAAGAGTCGGAGAAATAATAATTTAATTTTCGAAGTTTAATAGTAGTGAGGTAAATTTTTAATAAACTTGGGGCGTGGCCTCGAACATTTTTCGCCTGCGGCGCTTTTCCGCCTTCTTCACTAGGTACAAAATCATGAAATACTTGTGGATATGACTGTCCCTCTCTCCAGAAAAAAATGTCCTACTTACGCCTCCCCCTCACCATTTTTTCTGGTTACGCCACTGAGTAGGTTAACACACCACTTCACAAAACTCGATAATCTAAACTTAAAAAATTTTCGAAAACATTAAAAAAGTTTCATTTAATTACACAAGTCAGCATTCATATTGTGGTTTCCAGAGCTACAAACAAATCCGAGCAAGTCCCAAATAAAAGTTGTACTTTTTTAAAGCTTTCTAATTCTTATTTACAGAAGACATTCTACAACAATTCTATTTTTTTTTACTTTTATGTTCCAACCCTCTTATCAAAATGAAATCCACTTTAATTTACTTAAGTAAAAATATTTTTCTTTATCAAGAATGCTGCGATCCATATCAATCAAATCTAATTAAAGGTCAACGGAGTTTTCTCATCTGTGTAACACAAGAAAACACTTATCTATTAATTTTGGGAATAATGCCAGACAACTACAATGTTGCCAAGTTTTGGAGACATTTATGACATTTTGTAATAAAGATGGGACGGGGATACTGACGGAGAGTTAAGTTCTGTGACATTGGAAATTTCGGTGTTATGAAACTCATGTATTATATTTAAGAGCATTCGACTTAATTCTTCTTCAAGGTTCGTAGCTTCATGTAAAGTTATATTTATATACATACAGGATATTCCCAGCGGCGACTCGCGGTCTTAAAAATTGGTGAAGCGATAAGTATAGTGTGGGTACTTAAACAAACATTGACTAACTTTACACTACTGAATTAACTAAAAAATAAAAATAAAACTTTTTAATCACACAGTAAATCACTTAAAAATGATATCTATAAACGTAAGTTTTGCGAAGCCTCAAAATAAATACCTTAAGGTTAGGCGAACCAATGCTAAAACAATGGTGCATACCACCGATCTATTTTTAAATTGCCTTCTCTTAATGCAAATTGTTACATGCTGTCGCTTGACTGACGTCACGTAACCATAGCAACGGTGAATATCAAAGCTATGTTGGGCGTTAGGTCTTCACTTGCTTTGAGCTAACGGACACAGTCGGCTGGGGCGCGCCAAAATGCACGAGTGTTTATAATTATTATTCCATAGGAGTTAACCGTAGCCCTATTATGCATAGCTACATTCGTATTAAATTAATATTATTAATTCAAACTTAATTATTTTTTAGGGGCTAAAATGCTGCTGTATTATTGTACATTAATATTGTCGATAAAATTTCCTGGTTTAATTTTTTTTGGTGAAGAGCCCAGCCCCTTCACCTACTTCACCTGACGAGCCGCCACTGGGTATCCCATATAAGAATGTACTCTACAAAAATCTCGTAAACCATATCGTCACGAAAGAGGACAATAATATTGCAAAACTCATAAATTAACCCAAACCAGGGTGATACTATCCGCACTTGATGAAAATAAAGAATTTTGCAATGAAATTAATGCCAAATTATGAAAGTTGTTTAAATATTCTTTGGGTCACTCTGTAGTCCCTTCGCATACCTAATGAGCTTTTATTACTATACACCCTTCTGAAATATACCATAGTTCGCAGTATTGTTGCATTATCAGCAAACATAGTCAACTTACCACTTATTTAACTTTATGAAAGGTCATTTTACATTAAAAACACTAAAAGACCAAGAACTAAACTTTGTACTTTACAAAATCAACTTTCCATCAACCACTTCAATGATATATGGAGGGTAAGGAATCTTACCGGCATTTTTTTTTAACGAAAACATCTGACAACCAACTGAAACAACCCCAGGAAGCGTAACTCTTCTACCCAATCACTTTTGGCGCTGTGTAATTAAAATTCCTTTTGAGGCAACTGGTCTTTTGAAGTAATTCTAGCCAGGAACGTAGCTTGTTTTTAATGACGTTATTTTCTAATTTACCATCGCGTATATATACAGGGTAACGTAAATTATTTATTCACTTTATGTTTCAAAAAAATAAATAAAAATGGAGAATAAATACCATTTCGTTGCGGATGCATATTTATTTTATGAATAATTTAAATCTTTCGTAAATATATTACATAAAGAAAAATAATAATAATAATAATAATAATAATAACACTGATAAATTCATAGTATGATACATTTATAGACAATCTCTATCGTACTTATGTATAAGCAGGGTGTCACCAATAAGGATGCACTCTAGAGGGATCTCTTAAACCATATAAGATAGAGAGATGGTTAAATTAGAAAAAAGTTGCGCCTTACTAAATTCTGCAACATTGGGTTTTTAAATTTAAAAACTGCGAATTCTTCCGAATATATTTGGACAAACCGAATCTTTGCGATTTGGTTAAATTTTTTTTGACTCTATTTAAAGAAATATATTAAAATAAAGTTCTACGCTTATTTTGTAAATGTCATATGTCTATATTCAATGATTTTTGAAATATTGATGTTTAAAATATGGCATTTTCAGACTTTGACAGGCTGTAACATTGGAACGGTTCATCTTAGAGAAAAATGGTTTTTATCTACCTTTCTTAGTTTTTTATTCTCTATCCAAAGAAACTAACTTCCGATTTACCATGTTCACCCAAAACACGGGTTTCAACTGTTAAACATGTAAAACCGGAAGTTAGATATTATATATCTCTATTAGATAGAGAATAAAAAAATTAAAATAGGGAGGTGAAAACCAGATGAACGGTTCCAATGTTACAGCCTGTCAAAGTCTAAAAATGCCATATTTTAAACGTCCAAATCTTGGAAATTCAAGGATATTAAAGCATTAGCTACATTGAGAAAAACTTTTCAGAAAATTACTTAGGGAATTCGGAAAATGAGTATAATTTACATTTGTCGTTTAGTGTTAATTAGACAAGGACGTCAGATTGCGTTCGAGCGTTCAGAGCGTGTTTTCTATTAAGCCCTTTTTGGGCCTTCCGTAATTCATATCTGTGTGACTTTTATCAGTACCTGATTAACAGCTGTCATGTATTTGTTGGTTTTCAGTATTTATGTGTTAAATTTAAGTATTTTTGAGTAATAAAGGAAACTCGACATAGTTTGTGTAAAGTGTGCGGTAAATTAGAAATGAAAGAAAATAGAAAAAGTATTCCTTTTGCAATTTCAATGCTGCATCGAAAACCAACCAAATATTTTGAAGATTGCTATTTTTGCATGATAAAGGCTGCAGGTTATTAAAAAAAAAGCTCAATATCGACTATCCAAATTTGCCGACTGCGCGTTTAGAATGTTTTGGGAGACAATAGAGATAATAACACATCATCAGGTAGCTCCGAAGATATGTGGAGAATTAAAAGTTATAGCAGTTTTAGCGGGACTTCAGGGAAGATTTACAAAATATTACTGTTTTCTGTGTTTGTCGTGCCATGAATGAACATTATGTGATGAAAATTTGGCCGCAAAGGAATAAGGTTCAACCGGGATTTCAAAATTTTTAGGTAACAATGTTGTAAGTGCAAATACGAACAACTTGGTTGCCGAATGTTATTAAAAATTCACTTTCTTCATTCTCATTTATTATTTTTTTCCCAAGAATTTGGCACTGTTAGCGATGAGCAGGGTGAAAAGTTCCATCAAGATATTGAGACAATGGAAACTCGGTACAAAGGATGATGGAATCCAGACATAATGGGTGACTATTACTATTTTTGAGGAGAGAAGATGTGATCCTCCATAAAAGGAAAACATAGATTTAGTGTGTTTTAAATAAATATTTTGATGTTTGCTTTTTCTTAGATATAAACTATAAATATAGTCGATATACAGGGTTAAAAAACTTGTAAAATCGAAGGTGCTATCTAATAGTTACGAAAATAGCGCTTACGCTTATTATCAAATAATTTTATGCTTTAAAAATAATGCAAAAATTTAAAACATACCTATACCAACATCGACTTAAAATCAACCTATTCCGTCGTTGGAAAGGGTGCCCACAGCTAGTTTTTTTGTTATCTAAAACTGTTATAATACTTGAGTTTTAGAATGGAATCATAGGTATATTTATTATGAAGTGAAACAATAATTTTTTATGTTCTGTAAATAGTAAATTTAAAATATTTGTTGACTAAATTATTGGTACTAATACCACAACTCTTGAAGATCCCGGAACTGTATATTTTCCTAAATTTCTTCTGTGAACCTTTAAGTCACGTCCGTATGTATATATATATGTATACTTTACACAAACGAGACAGCAAATTTATCAGTTGTTAGAATGACAACCGAGACAGACAACCGCGGCTGTGACTCAGAGGTAGAGCTACACTGGCATTCGACCGCGGCGACCCGGGTTCGATTCCCGGGGTGGGCATACGTATAATAAAAAAAGTATGTCCGAAATTTAGTGGATTTAAGAATGCAGGGAAGAGTGTAAAAGGTATCATCTCCCAACCCACCCCATTCACGCCGGTAACCAGGCCGGATGAGATCGGACATCTCGTGGGGTGCGGAAGAAGGTACACACTCCCCAATCGGTAGGCCATGCAATGGCAGTAAACCAAGGGTTGATAGCCCTTGGGGGGTGTCGCATGACTGATGATGGTGGTTCGGAACCCACGTTAAACTGTAGGTCCCCTCGGGAATGGCCCTGGCAGCGAACGAAGAGGAAAAAAGCCTAATTCGAAAGAAGGGCAGAACAGCAAACCGAGACAGACTGAAATTAAAAAGAAATTAAGATTTTACATGTAGAAATTTGTTTATTTATTTTCGTAAATAACAGGCGTCAAGCTGACATGTAGGTACAAAGGGAATAGAAATACCGGGTCCATGTTTGTTTTATTAAATTTAGGCATAAAGTCGGATCTGGTCTTATCGTGCGGGTCATACGATTCAAGAAAGACATACTCTCAGTTTTTGTTTTCTTTACTTGCGTTTAATTTTACCCTCTAAATAAAATACGTAAGATAAATGAGACAGACTTATTCCATTTTGACATGAAAAAAAAGGATATATATGTATTTACTTTCCAGCGATTCTAAAAAAGCTTATAATAGCACCAGCTACGTTTTACTTTAAATATGCCAGTTTTGTGACTTTGACAGTTTGTGACAAAATGAAACAATTTTCTGGGTTTTTGCATCCCCAATCAAAAAAATGGTACTTAATCTGATAAACTATTTCTAATATGAAAGAAAAAGTGTAAATTCGCCAACCAATATTCAGGAAACAGTAGCCAAAGCACTGGGAATTAGTTTAAGGACTGTGCAGAAAATTGTGCATGAAACAAAACATAACATAATACCCAAGAATACTAAAAAGTGTAAACGAAGAAAGCCAAAGACTGAGGATGTAAGCGGAAATATTAAAAAATATTAAAGTTCGAAATGTGATTTACGATTTATAGAAATCAAAAACCAATGTAACTCTTCCAGTTTTACAAAAAACATTAAAAATTCGGTGTGTTTTGGAAATTGGACTTGAAGCGTTATCAAAATTATTAAAAAATTTAGGTTTTCGCTATAAAAAGACTGTAACCGAAGATTTTTATGTGAGCAGCCACAGATAGTATGTCAGCGTGTTCAGTAAAAAATATACGGACACTTACAACTCGAAATTTAGAAAAGTGGTAATTTAAGACGAAACGTGGATGTTTTCGAATGAAAGTGGTTCAAAATCTTGGGTAGATGAGTCTGTAAAAAGTGGTAAAAGGAAAAGGGGTGCGGTACGGGAAAGCGATTTATTATTTTGCATGCCGGTTCTGCAACAGGATATAAATAAATAAAATAAATGAGGTCTTTATTTCCATTATAATTATAATACATTTAATAGTACTAAAGTGTAGGTACCTAATGGAAAATGCCGAAGGTCAGATAGGAGTGTAAAAACCTGGAGGCAATACACTCCCCCTGTTCTTTACCTTAAGCATTGTTGTTGCAGGTGCGAGTTTAATTTTTTCTTCAACATCAAAAAGTGCTGACTATCATGATAATATGAATTGCGAAATGTTTGAAAAATAGTTAAAAGTTCAATTGATACCAAATTTGGATGCACCGTCTTTAATTGTATTAGATAATGCATCATATCATTCAAGAATTTTAAATAAATAGCCTACTTCATCTTGGAGGAAAAGTGATATTTATGAGTGGCTCGAAAAACACAGCCAAAATCCTTTACCAAATATGCTTAAATCGGAACTCCTATCAATAGCAAAGTCTCTTTAAAAACCCAAAATATACGCGGTAGATGAAATACTGCGTGAATATGGTTATGAAGTTCTACGACTGCCACCATATCATTGCCAGTTTAACGCAATAGAATTAATATGGGCTGGTACAAAGTCTTATTATGAAAAACATGTAGGTGATGGTCTTAAATCCGACCAAGTACAAATAGTTTGGCAAGATTCGTTAGATCATATTACACAAGAGTACTGGAAGAAATCGGTAGAACATACAGAAATATTAATAAGGGATTGGTGGGATCGAGAACAAGTACTAGATGTCGAAGTAGCGCCAATGATAATTGCTCCATTCGAAGACGAGTCAGACGACGAGGACTTTTCAGATTTTATAAGTGATGATGAGAGTTTTTAGGCTATAATTATAAACGGTGTTTTTCGTTTACATTTTTTAGTATTCTTGGGTATTATATTATGCTTTTTTTTTCATGCACATTATTCTGCATAGTCCTTAAACTAATTCCCAGTATTTTCATTAGGGTTTCCTGCATATTGGTTTGCGAATTTCCACTTTTTTTTTCATTATCGAAATAGTTTATCAGACTAAATGCCATTGTATTTTTAGGTTTTAGTAGTAAAATTGTTAAAATAAATTGCACTGTTTATTATTGTCGTTTTTAATTAAAGGGTACAGTAGGTATATAATTAACGATTATATAATTTTTTTGTAACCTTTTCAACTCCCCTGTACATAATTTTTACAAAACTAATAATATTAGGTATATGTGGCTATCTTCGCGATAGCTAAAATAATGAAACTATTTTACCTTCCTTCGGTATATTTGTAAATAATCTCACAACATTTTGACATGGCATCAGTGACCTTTATAACATTTTACCTATACAAAATAAACCTAGAATTTAGTGGGGAATTAGAAAATAATACAATAGGGTGTTTTATTAAAAAAACAAATTAATGTTCGTTTTTTTTTGGCCACCCCGTATACTCCAATATAATTTTACAATGTGCACCTTAACGATCTCTACAACTTTTGCATTTTGAGTTTTATCTTATTCTTAAGCTAAAGGAGAAAATGAACTTTAGTCTTTCATTGACTCACCCTGTATCAATATTAATTTTTTTTTAATTAGAGAAATAGCTTACTCCCAAATATAGTGGCAATTTGTTGTAAATCAATGATAGATGCAAAAAATATTTAGAAATTAAAAAAAATCTACGACGGACATACAATAAAATATGGCGGAGGGTATAAAAAATCATATCAAACATTCCACCACACATTTTACAAAATATACCTACATGAAAAATTGTAATGCACCATCAGTATTCATTTTTTTTACTAACCGTCACGTTCAAGCCCCAAAAGTGTAAAAATATTTTGCATTTCGGCCATTATCAGCTCGTAGCTCCACGCAACTCCAGCACTGAGAAAACAATGAACAAACAACCAGCATCATGTGACATCTCTCCACGAGGAACAACGGTTATTCGAGACTTTAACTTCTGGGAATTAAGTGCTCTAAGTACTTCCATAAGTTATATTGTGTATTATTCTAAGAAGTAAATATACTCCTTCAATAAAATATTTAATTACACATTTCATTATTTAAAAATCTCAGTAAATTAGTTTTGGCGGAATTGATATTTTATTAGCTAAAGCGTAGAGCGTCGAATTAAATAACTTTATTATTTAAAAATAAGTAAAATATGTTCCAAGAAAGATTTAGCTAATAAAGTAAAATTTAATATTTGTTATCAAACATGAATTACTAGAAAATTTAAGAGCAATTTAATAAATACCAGATTTGTTTACTCTTTATACAGGGTGTGTTAACGATAGAATAAAGTTAATTTTCTGCTTTATATTAATTAGATAAAAATTCGAAATACAAAAGTTGTAGAAATAATAGAGGTGCATATTTTAAAATTATATTGGAGTTTACGGGTAGGCCCAAAAAAACGTGGCGAATATATTTAAGTTTTCTTAAGTGAAACACACTTTATATTGTATTATTTTCTAGTTCCACACTAAACCTCTCCCCCCCCTCCCCCCGAGTCTAGGAGCTCGGGTCTAAAAGTCTAATTGCAAACTAATTTTGTCTCTTGCTTGGACTCTTAATTTAAATTTTTAAATAATGTATTCTTGGCTTAGATTACAAAGGTCTTGTAGGAATATTTTAGTATTTAAACTTTTCCTTCTAAAAGTCCTGTTTTATATAGAGATTAAGGTTTCGGACGCATATTGTTTTAGTTATTGATTTATGATGAAATTTTAAAGGAAAACGAGTAAAAAGAATAATATTTTCTATTATATACTAGTCTGTTCCGTTTTCCCTTTTTACAATACAATAAAATATTTTTACAGCAAAAACAAAAAATAATTAGGTATTTATTTTTAAAGAGAAAAATTAAAGTAAAAATTTTAATTGAAACATTTTTTATGGAAGAAGTGTGATAATTTATAATAAAAAAAATAGTGCGGGAAGACACGAGAATGCTTTTTAATGAATACATAAAACGACACTTAAGATGCTCTTAGATCTAAGCTCCTAAAATACATGATTTCTGAAAAATTCATTAATTTTGGCGTGGTGAGCGATGTTTATTTTATTTTTAATCTTAAAAAACCGAGCCCGAAAAACACTGGTTAGAGTCATACAAACGTCTTACGTTAAAATTCGGATTCACACCAATATTCATATTTTTCATACATATAAAAAAAAATTAAATAAAGAACTTCTATTCCTATGCATATTAAAAAAAGACATTCACAAAAACATATATAATTCAACCATGCAGAGGGGGAAAGGTAATAATCTAATTTTCGAAATTTGATAGTAGTTAGCTGAATTTTAAATGAACTTTGGACGTGTCCCCGAAAATGTTTCGCCTGCGGTGCTTTTCCCTGTTCTTCACTATAGGTCCGATATCATGAAATATATGTAGTACCGACTGTCCCACTGTCCAGTAAAAAAAATGTCCTACTTACGCCCACTGAGCCCCGCCGAGCATATTTCCTGGTTACGGCACTGAAAGGCTGTAACATTGGAACGGTTCATCTTAGAGAAAAATGGTTTTCACCTCCCTATCTTAGTTATTTATTCTCTTTTTTTTTTTTTTTTTTTTTTTTTATGATAAAACACCTGCACTGTAGGAAAAATCCTTTAAGGCGCTCTGGGAGCGGTGCGAGTGAGTACTAAGCTGAACAACATATGGATGAGCGGCAGTGGTTCGCCGTGTATTTCTCTTTTGCATTGCTCTAGGTGGAATCAAGTTGGCAATGTCAGTCGAACACCTGCCATGGAAATATCTGTAAAAGAGAGCCAAATCACCAACCTGTCTTCGATGCTCCAGGCTATCGAGGGTCTTGGTCAGCTCGGGGTCGCCGATCAGACGAACGGCTCTCCTTTGAATGGAATCCAGTAGCCGAAGGGTGTGCTTGGGTGCAGAGCTATAGACATGAGAGCAATATTTTAATGATGGTCGAATCTGGGCTTTGTAGAGTGTCAAAAGTTGATGAGGTGTGTACAACCTTTTGGTGCGGAAAAGTACACCAAGTTTCTGTGCAGCTGCCTTGGCAATTGCGGCAACGTGATCATGCCAAGACATATTACCTCCCAGATTGACCCCCAGCAAATTAATAGACGGTGCCAGGGCAATTGCGTGTCCTGCCATGACTATATCCGGTTCTGCAATGTTAACCTTTTTGGAGAAGACTGCTGCCTGGGTTTTCTTAGCATTAAATTCGACTTGGTTACTGTCACCCCAAGCCAAAATTTTTTCCAGGTCTCTATCTAAAAGTTAACACTTCCGGTTTACCATTAAAAACGATGTTTGTGTAAATTTGCTATAGCTTATTCTTTATCATAATGAATTTGCATGCGCTATGGCCGACACCGAAATTGAGCCGAATTGGACGGAATATCTCATTATATTACTCTACACCTTTCTGAAATAGACTATAGCCATATAAATAGTGTCAATTTCAGCTTGACATTATCCACAGATTAAAACCATTTTGCCTCAAAACATAAAAGTTTTTATTGCGGTAATGTTTTAATCCTGTCAATTTTTAATATAGTCATTACACCTCAATCGAAAAACCTCTACGGCAATTTGCTTTCGTGCCTCAAAACGTAATTTTAATATATTTTCCAAAGGCTGCGGTAGCATAGCGCTGCGTTACGTTCCACAAAAAGCCACTTTGAAAATAAAAATGCCGCAACAGCCAATTTGAATTTTGTTCGATAGTGGATAAATGAAATTTCTTTAGGTTATTTGGGTTTTAAAATTACGTTTTGTGCGTTTTAAATCTTGAGTCTTGACCTTGTTGTGATTTTTCATATAAGTTCTTTAACTTATTTATATGGTGAAGGATGAATGACAACTGTAAAAACAAACGATGTGAGTCTAAGTTAAAATATCTAGCATTATTAACCTTTAATAAAAAAAGACCGAATTCTTATCAAGAATATAAAGATTTTAACTTGAAGAAATAGTTAAAATTTGTGGAGTGGGAATTTAAAGGGAAAGAAATAAGAAACTTTCAGTTTTCGTCCACTGATATCTTCAGAAACTTTTTTTTAAAGAATCTCGACATGTTTACTAAGGATGAGTGTTAATGCACTCGAAATATGTAAAGATTCTTTATAAAAAAAATTTGACTATATCAGTGGGTGAAGACTTAAAGTTTTTTATTATCTGTTTCAGCAGCGTCAAATCAAAGCTCGTAAAGCGATGCTGCAACAATCTACGCACACTCGGCAACCAACATAGGGTTACTCTATGCTGGGTTCCTGGATACTCCAATATAGATGGCAATGAGGCCGCCGATGTGCTCGCGAGAGAGGGGGCAGGCATGCCAGCTGATCTATCAGACAACACGGTGAACAGACCACTGGGATTAGTCAAAGAGGCGATTGATTACACGGCCAAGCACCTTGCATATAATAAATGGACAGAATGAATAACCTCTAGTATATCCAGGCAATTGTGGCCCACACTTGATAAAAAGAGAACCGCACAGCTATTGAGAAAGTCGAAAAGACGTGAGAAATATTACTGCGGTTGTTACCGGACATTGCCTCTTCGGTTGACATACCGAACGTATGCAAATACCGACTAACGACTTCTGCAGAAGTTGCAGAGATGAGGAAGAGGAAGAAAGTATTCAACATTTTCTATGTGAATGCCCTGTCCTCGCAAGAAGAAGGTTTACTGCCCAGGGTGAACCCTTATTCAATAGCCTGGAGAAACTAAACAACTTACAACTTGGTCGACTGACCAAGTTGTTAAAATCTTTAAGCGGTGGACGCCGCACTAACCATCAGAGATCTGATGAAGGTGGATTCTACGGAACACGTGTGGTATTACAATTGATCTAATAGGACTACGTGAGACTGTTTGGTCAGAACCAAAGGTTTGCCATTCTAACCCAACCTAACCTAACATTATTCCTTTCCACGTTAATTTAAAAAATTAATTTATTTGATTTAATTAATTATCAGGACTGATAAATTTAATTTATGAATTCTTATCTTTTTCCAAATAATTCCATCGATTTAAAACACAATTAACTGAACGGATATATATTTTTTTTACCCCCACATGGAAATTTGCTGTTTCCTTTACATTTAAGTGGCGAGTAAAGTAGGCTATTCCAGTTAACTGTGCGGGAATATCTCATATCCATCCTAGATAGGTAATGAAACTGACCAATCACAGTAGTCAATTACAGAGAATCCATTGTTGTTCATAAAAGTACTGACCAATTACAGTACATTATTTTTACTGCGGCTCCGCCTTCTTTTTCAAGACATTCAAAATTATTTAATTTAAATGCATAGGTATATGGTACAATTTGTTATTAATTTGTTTAATATAATAAAATCTAGACACATTTATAATAGATTTATCAATAATGCAACCTGCTGAATGTGCATAGAAAATTAATTTCATGTAGCATCATTTATCAGTTGGTTTTCCGATAATTAACTAAACGCTTCGATAGTCCAGACGTTAGAGCGTTGGACTATGCAACCAATGGTCGTGAGTTCGAGCCCGGCAACCTACAAACTTTTTTTTTACATTTTTTAGCATAAGGTTCTATAAAAAATATATTGTTCAACTCGAGTGGATTGTCCATATTGTTGTACAAACTACTAATTTATTCCTGATCCTCTTTTTACAACGATCTATGTAGTATGTACAGTTGTTTTATATGAGAACTTGCCTACGTTCATTACGTGTATAAGAATACAAATATTGTATGGCCATACTAATTGTGCCAAATAACTCATTTTATTTTAATGAGTCGCAAACACAACATAAAAACAAAATAATGATATCAGATGTGGCAAGAATCGAAAAACGGGCCATAAACTTTCGTACATTAGAAACTTTCAAACTTTTCAGCCAAAACTTATTAAATAACTTCGACTCGGGTCGGCTGTATTTGCGAGTTTTTGCTTTTTAACTTATAAAACTTTTAATGCCGTCTGCTATTCTCTATAAAGTTAGAAGTGACTATGTACACTAAAAACATTTTAATCTCAGAGACATCGGTTAAGTTTTTACATGTATTGGATTTATGCCTTGTCTTTCCTTATTATAAATACTTCTAAAAGTTTTATAAAGAGTAATTGGGGATATAAATAGTTGGAAAATGGTCGGTAAAACAGCTCAGAAATTTTTTATTTTGCCTACGTTTTGACCCCTATGAAGTCATCCTCAGGGCGATACAGTAATGAATTTCTTTGTTATAAATAAATTTTTCAGCTTTGTTGTTTATTGTTGTATATAACTATGAAGGGCTGCTTCTTCGTTAAAATTTATTAAAAGAAGTAGCCACCAGTAAAGGATGTCTTGCGAACATTCACAAGAGATTCATTGCTGTTGCCAATGTACCTGAGAAATTTATTTATAACAACATATAAACTTCTCTGATTTCTGAGCTGTTTTACTGACCATTTCTCAACTATTTCTACCCCTAAATATAAGTAAGTGTGGTCACTAATTATACCAATTTAAAAAGAGTAATTGTTTGTTCACTAAGTATGTTTTATGTCAAACTATAGATAGTTCTGAAAATTTTTAGAGGCAAAGTCGGAAAAACCTATTTCACTTTTAATAAACAAATGTTAAAGAATTATTTAGAAAATGAACTGAGGCTGTGTACACGTTCACTTGTTCGTTGCCTCTACATTACCACGTAAGCATGTTTTTATTTTTAAATCAAGGATGCTTACGTTTTGTCTTGCGATGTTTTGTTTTATTTTGGAATTGTTTTTGAAAATATTATATTCTACGAAAAGCTGAAAGCGCTTTGCTATACGATTTTAATAAATAGAAGCATTTACATGTAACACAAAGTCTCCTTTCTTTTATTCTTTTCTCCCAAATAATAATATTGACGTGGAAAGTTTTCCGTTTCCGTGTCATGCCGAAACAAAAAGTGAAAATAGTATGAATATTTGAACACATAAATCGAAGGAAGGTGGATAATAATAGTGGGGTCCGTTGACGAATGTTTAGGCGGTGCTTACATTTCCTTGATTTATTTTGATTAAACATTGAATATTAGATTGATGTAGGCTGTTAAATAACGATGCATTAATTTCATGTAACAATTACATATTGAAGAGCTATTTTATTTTATAGTTCAATATATCATAATGATTTTCTGTTTCTGAAAGAAGTAGAAGTGATGTTCTTTTATAAAATAAATTATATTTCGTTGTGTTGCAGGAGCAAATAAAGTAACCCAGGTTGTAAGGGGCTTATATGATTACAATAAGTTACAAGTATATAATAAGGTAATATAACTGTTTCCATCACCATTTTATAAAACTTGTAGTTACGGTTGCCAATTTGTTTATATTAAATTGATATAAGGTTTGGCGCAACCTCATTTATACAACTCAAAAACCTATAGAAGTGATTGTAATCACTTTTATAAAAACTGGAAGATGGTG
This sequence comes from Polydrusus cervinus, assembly GCA_935413205.1. Taxonomy (NCBI): domain Eukaryota; kingdom Metazoa; phylum Arthropoda; class Insecta; order Coleoptera; family Curculionidae; genus Polydrusus; species Polydrusus cervinus. The sequence goes on from OW284518.1 coordinate 26,144,065, forward strand.
GTGTTGGCTATGATGTATTATAAAACTGTTGATGATATTATCAGTAATCACTGCTTCTTCTATATAACTTCTCAAATAGTAGTTTCAAAATTTACCCCTATAAACGTTTTTTTTTATAAACTTCTTGTTAATAAAATGGCCGTCGCTCATATAATATAAACACCCAATAAATATTTTTCTAGTATTTCATAATGAATATGCAAAACACTTCATTTCGATGTGAAATTGCAAAAAACTGTACTAAACTATTAAATTATGCGCCAATAAACTCCTAAACGACAATTAGTACCTAGATATAATGAAGGTTCCACATTATCTAAAAGTTATATACTGTTACTATTCGTTATATAAGGTCACCATGGGTGATATTAAGCTTTCCGACACTCTACATTGACACTACCACATAGTTTACTATTGCGAGGCACTAGATAGGATGAGGCAACAAATAATCGGGTAACCAAAACTGGAACCAGAGGTCATCCTGACCCTCTCCCCAGTTGAACTACACAAGGCAGTGTAAGGAACTGGGATGACTGAATGGATTTGACAATCAAACAGGGTCAGCCAGCGCAATGGGCCAAACCTGGCCTAAGTGTATTCGAAAAAAAAATAGCAAATAGCAAAATTCTTTAAATACTCTAAGAATTATTATTTGAAAGGGGGGGGGGGGGGGGCGCTAATGAGAACAATAAGAGGCAATGCGATGTGATGGAAAAATATTATTTAATTTTTACTTAGTTCCTGATACCAGTAAATTGATCGTACCTAATTACTACTGATTACCTGATAAGTTTGCAGTCACTTGTTCTATTAATGGCACTGTAACATACTCTCTCGCCCCCACTTTACCTTCAATGTTTTCATATGTAAACAAACGATCGCTTCATAAATTTGAACTTTATAAACGACATCGGACTCCGTTTGAATCATCCGAGCGGAACTCCGGTCGCGCCATTCGGATTCGGAGTCCCTGATGAGTTTCGCTCCCGGAATTTATAATGTTCATCTGTTCCGAATCCGTTGGCGGTCCTTTTCGCTTTGGATCATTAACTTTCTTCTTGAAGCGGTGGGAAGATTTAAATTGAATTGAGGTAACGGCCGAGATTTTTCTGTTTAACTGGGTTTTATATGCAGTGGTTAAAAATGAAAATGATCCAAGATGCCGTTAAAAGCCTATTTAATTATATATTAAGAAAATGTTTTTAAAGTGTTAATTGGTTTCGCCAATGTGTTTTCCACTATCTACAACTTAAACTGTTTAATGATAGAAGAGTTTTGAACTTCCATCGTCTTTATTTGTTTTACATTACCACGTTTCAACTGGTAATAATAAATAAAATACATCTAAGGGAGATAAATAAACTCCTTTACTGACACGTGATCGATAGAAGCGGTAAGCGGTACCTTAAATTTATAGATCGTTACTAAATTATGGTTTTCGTTACCTTTTAAGCCCTATTTAAGCTCTTTAAGAAGTTTATAAGATTAACGGAATCTGAAGATACTTTCCAGTTGAAACGTTGTGATGTAAAACAAATAAAGGCAATGCAAGTGCAAAACTCTTCTATCATTCAAAAAACATCATTTAGTTGAAGAAATTCTTCTTTCTAATTAAGTTTCATGTCAAATCTATTACGATAGTATTTTAAGTATCGTTATAAGCTTATTAAGAAACAGATTTTTTTAAAGTTGATAATATATATTATTAATAAGACGTTTGGCATGTCTAACGACGTGGATCGACCTATCATTTCATTGTGTCAAAAATCTTCTCCTCTCAGAAATTTCATTGGAAGGTTTTCACCACGACTCTTCTATTATTTATTATCTTGCCGTACGGGGACGTCTTTTAGGGTGGTCTAAACTTGAGTGGACACCTTCAGGTCAGCGGCTAAAACTAAATAATTTGAGGCCAGTTTTGTTTCTCAAACCGTGACAAGGCGTTGATACACATCGGGCTGTTGAATATTTTAAGGTTAGTATTATGAGAAGATGTTGACAGTCAGTGGTTTACTTGAACGTGTTAGACAGAATTAAAAGAATTATTAGTTTATTCTCTATTTGCCAATAACAATTTAGAAGAGTAAAGGTTAGGAATTTTTATGCATTTGTTTAGAATATTGTGCCCAGAACACTATGTGATGTGGTCAAAGGCTTTCTTCTACGATTCTTCCGCAAAGTACATACAGCGTCAGGTCCAGCAACTGCAGTAGTACAGACCGGACAGCACTGACTATTTTGTATGTTTTGGAAGTCAAATAGAACGGTATCGGTGTCTTTATAAGGCAGTAAACGGTTTGTTTTCTGCTGTTAGAATTTTCGAACAGAAAAAACGAGGGAACCACGGAGAAAACACTTTAGGTGCTGGAGAACGTAAGAACAACTCGTCGGGCTACACGGTTCAGTATAATAATATCAATTATCAGCAAGACCCGATAATTCTCTCAAAACACTAAACTTTCCTTAAATTATTTTTAAAAAATTGACAAAACCGTAAAAAAATTAACTATTATTTTAAATTTCTTATTGGCTAAACAGTCGGTTTGTATCTTTACTCAACGAGTAGCAGCAGGCGGCAACCTACGTCATCTACCTGATAAATATCAACATTTTTCCACTCCTTTCAAATGAATAGGTCTGTTATAGTTTCTAACTCACTCTCCGTTAAATTCTAGAAGGCCATGATTCAAACTATAGCGTTATTATAACGCTAGTAGTGCAAGTAAAGAGATTAATAAATAATTCTTTTCGTACTAAAAAAAATACTAATAACTCAATGTTAATTTTTTCCCCAAAATAGAATTTAAAAAAAAGTTATTGTCAATAAAACCCCGATTGCTATTCTTGATAAAGGTAATACAGTGTACTTGTAACATACGTTACCCCCATGAGCGATATACGTTAACAATTCTCAACTTAACCCTTCAAGGCGCTAAATCGGACGCCTGAAGCGTTGGAATTGTAAGCGGGTCACGCTTTCAGAATATATCCCTTTCCTCTTGAGTTTCCATTTAATGGTTATTTATTAGAGAAGTTCGTGCAGTTTAGAGTTATAATTTAATATTTAGAATGTACATTGTACGAAATTAAAGAAAAGTAGCAATAGCAGCAACTGGAGTACAAGAAAATTTAAAAAAAATATGGCACCAATATGTCTGATAGTGATATTGTCGCGTATGAAAATGGTAGGGGACTGGAACGTGTAGCTCAGATGATTAAAATTACGTTTTAATTTATTTTATCGTATCATTGAAGATTAAGTCATTTTTATATGATATCTTTATTAATAATTATTAACATCATAAACGTACTAAAACCTACATAACATCTTAGTTACTCATAATACATTAGTTACCATAATTTAATACGTTAGTTACGAAAGCATAATACGTTAGATACCAAATAATATTAGAACTATTTTTCATGAACATGTAAAACAATATTTTGACAGTTTTCAAATTTGATGGATACACCTTTGTCTTTAACATCCACGATCTTAGGTATGCCCTCTGAAGACTGATTAATTACCGAGCAAGCACTCCTTTCGATTTCGTGCGGTCCCCAGTGCTTAATCTACTGCCGGAAACATCGACGATTTGAATTCGTCTGAGACAGAACACACAAATTCGTTGACTTGTTCTCTTGTAAATACTTTTGATTTTCTTGCTCTATATCCAACATTTTTCTTCTTGATGAAACGTATTAAGGCGCCGTATTTGTCGATTTCCACTCTTTCCTTCAGTTCTAAAGTCGCTCGTAACATGTAATATTTCGGCCATAAGGATGAAGCAGAGTATTCCTCAGAGGGTTTTGCGAAATACGCCAGCAATACCATTTTTTCTGCACCTTGAACATGTACTTTGTTTCGCCACTCACAAAACTGCCGATATTCTTTTTCATAATGGATTTTAGATTTGTCCGGAAGCAAGTTCAACCTTATAATAATGGCTACAGCTAATATATCGTCAGGAATATCAAAATCTTGCATGATTTTAATGATGACTTTTTAAAATGCCGAAATGAAATGACATAAAACCTTGTTTTTATTTTCGCATCGCCGTTGTCAATGATACGATAAAACTTTGAATACAACTCGATTATCGGCTGTTGCCTCGTCACCTAGTAATGTCCACGACTATTATAAATCGCATAATAATGTCGTTATATTAATAGCTATAATTTAATGAGAGCTATTTATTTACTGAAACACCTAAGATTTTTAATAGTTTTATTAAGGCGAAGCAAAGCAAAACAATTTACGATCACATTATGGTGAATAACATACTAAAGCCTTAAGAAATAAAAATAAAGTTATTAAATCAGTAAATTTAGAAACTTTTCTCTAAAGAAGACTTGTCCCCTAACTTACATACAATGCTATCTCAAGTAAGTCCCATTATTGCATGACTGAAAAGTTTTCTCGTCAGAAAATATAACTGTTTCCCATAAATTTATTTGATTAATATATTCATGTGCAAATTCTAACCTGCCCTGTTTATTTATTTCCTTTAAAAAATTTTTATTGGCAGCACAACGGCTTCGTATATCGGAATTTCGAACCCTGTCTCTAGCGGTATTTGCAGAACCTGGAAAATTCGTCTCTTCTTTTGCCTTGATTGCAGTTTCGAAGGGATGATCCCTTAGATAATTAACCAGTCTTCTATCATGATCATCAGTAGAAATTTTAGGGGGACCAGAACCTGCATTCCTAATAATAGTCCCATGTCTTGCTATTTTTTGTTTTGCCAATAGCACGGTATTCTTGCTTATTCCCAGTTCATCTGCAATATCCCTAATAGCAACACTATCTCGCAACCGACTATAAATAATTGCCTTTTGCTGGGGGGTTAATTGTGGCATATTTACAAATAATATATGATTGTATGTTTGACGAGTCAATCATAAAGTGACAATCTTTATTGACATGCAAATTTTCATGACATTTTACTGGTACCAGGCTTGATGTAAAATTATTCTTAATAGTCTAGGAGAAAATAGAAAAATTTCCTGTCCCAGTTTTTTATCGGCGCGATGGTACATTCATTTTTTAACATTATATAAAAATGCAAAACACAAAAAATATATTATACAGAAATTACATTATAAAAAAATCTTAATATTCTTCATCATCTGAGGAACTATCATCCCCTCTTGACGTTATAATCAACGGGTCGACGGTCCGACCAATTAGGTGGTCGAGATCCCACATTGTCTCCTCTTCTTTAATGACATGATGGACTGCTTTTCATTTATTTATTTATTTATTTATTTATTAAGTACATGCCTTACAGGTTATTACATACCCAACTACAAGGCAGGACAAAAAATGTATACAAGCCCTGTAATGTATAACAATTAAATATTTCAAAATTAACACTAATTAAAATTAAAGAAATTAGGAAAAATTGGCAAGTTTTAAGGTACAATACAATAGATTACTAATTAAACTTAAGATATTTTACAAAATAAAAATTAAAAACCAGCAAAAAAAATTTCCGAAAAATTATGCCAGAGGTTTTCAATGCTTAAGACTTCGACCCAACTCCGATAATGACGAGTTAAAAAAATCAATATGAATATTTTTATTATACAAATCACACATTGCATAAAGCGGAGAAAACCTTAAAATATTTGTACGAGGAGTGTCCAAATAAAAACAGTTATTATAACGACTATTTAGGCGAGGTACACCGAAATTAATTCTGGATAGGATATTTGGGCAGTCAATAATATTATTTAATAGTTTAAACAAAGTTATTAAAAGGGAGTAATTACGTCGTTCTTTTAAAGAAGATAAGTTAAACATTTCAAGTAATTGCTCATGCGGAAATCCCTGATAAGGGTAAACTCCCTCTCGCTTAAAAGTAATGTATTTTAGAAATTTCCGCTGAACTTTTTCTAAATTGTCACTATGAACATTATAACCCGGAGACCACAACACGGCCCCATATTCCAGTTTAGATCTTACATACGAATTATACAATGTGATAATAGCCTGAATATTTACAAATTCTCTTGTACAACGGAAAATGAAACCATATGCCCTTGAAGCCTCAGAAATGATATTGTCTATATGTGAACAAAAAGAGAGTTTTGTATCAAAAGTTATACCAAGGTCTTTGAACTCCTCGACACGTGAAACTGAGTGATCGTCTATTGAGTAATCGTATAAAATTATTGAGGATTTAGTAGTAAAAGATACAACATTACACTTTCCAACGTTCAGCTGCAGATTATTTTCAGCACACCATGCAACAACCAAATCAAGATTATATTGAAGCGCGATACAATCCTCTATATTTTTTACTCTTATATACAATTTAATGTCATCTGCGTACTTTAAATGCTTAACTGCTAGTTTAACTCCAATATCGTTAATAAAAATAATAAACAATAATGGTCCCAATACTGATCCTTGGGGGACACCAGAGGTAGCAGCGTATTGAGGTGACTTAGAGCCATAAATTTCAACGTATTGTTTTCTGTTCGTTAAATAAGATTTAAGTAGAGCAACCAGCGAATCAGAAAAACCAAAATTTGACAGTCTTTGAAGAAGAAGCCTATGGTCTAGCCGGTCAAATGCTTTCGTAAAATCCAAATAAATAACATCTGTCTGAAAACCCTCATCAATTGCTTCTGAAATGTCTTGTGTTATAACCATAAGATTTGAAATCGTAGATCTACCTTTGTAGAAGCCGTGTTGAGAAAGTGCAATTAAGTTTTTTGTTAAAGGAAATATTGAGTTATGTAAAAGAATTTCAAAAATTTTACAAAAATTGCATATAATGGACACAGGTCTATAATTTGTCACTTCAGATCGCTCACCCTTTTTGTAAACCGGACATACCTTCGACGCAGTCCATAGCTCAGGAATCTTTTGAGTTTTTAAGCAGAGGTTGAATAATTTTAAAAGTGGTGTTACAAGTACAAACCTGCAGTCTTTTAGAAGAAATGCTGGAATTAAATCGGGACCCGTGGTAAATGTAGGTTTAAGTTTATTTATGGCAGCAATGAGTTCTTGCTCTGAAAATTGATCGACCTTGATGGTAGGTACTTGTGGTGTAAAAGAATTATGATCGTTATTTTCATTATCGGGAAGCTCACTGATAAACGATTTTTGGAAGAAATCAGCAAAAGCATTCAAAATATCATCTGTTGTGTGGCAATCAATATTATTATAGCACATGTTATTAGGCAGACTTTTAAGTTCACGTTTTTTCTTAATAAAGGCCCAAAATTGTTTAGGATCACGCTTAATATCAACTTCAATTCTGCGAATGTATTGTTTATAAGCGAGAGCTATATCTTTTTTGATTTTATTTCTTAATATTTTAAAATTTTCAAGTTCTGCAGAATTATTATTTTTTTTATACCTTTGATGACATTTATTTTCTATCCGAATATTATTAATTATGTCACGCGAGAACCAAGGAGGATATCTACGTTTTGGCGATGCAGAATACTTAGGAACATATTCATCTAATGTTTCATATAGTTTACTGTAAAACATATCAGAGGCTGACTCAACTGAGCCTGCCCGGTCCAAAGCGGTCCAGTCAACACGTAATAGCGAGCTATATAATCCATTAAAATTGGCTTTACGGAAATTGTAGCTACTGTGGAAATTCATTTGGAAGTCATTTTTATAATTTGTAGACGGACAGTATTTTAAGGATATTGATAAAGCTGGATGATGATTGTCCTCGGACACAAGTACCTCCAAAGAATTACGCACTATACACCTCTCGTTATTGTGAATCACTAAATCAAGAATTCTGTCATTTACATTTCTGACATAGTTACTTTGAGTGAAATTGAGACAGTTTAAAAATGTGTTCAATATCATATTCAAGTTATCCCGGTCACCTGTATCAAGACATTCAGAATAGGTAGGGATATTAAAATCTCCCAGAATACAAATATTTTCTCCAAACAAGTACTCAAGAGAAGTCAACCACTCAAACAAGTTCTCAAGCACACCATGAGTAACTGGCGGTGGTAAATAAATAACAAACACAAACATTGAGGAGAAATCAAATGTAATTTTAACACATACCACATCAATCTCCGGACTAAGGCTAACTAAAGGGACATGGACTAATGTTGATTTAAAACGTTGATCTACTGCTATTAAAACACCACCACCCCGCGTTTTACCTATATCTGCAAACTTTCTATCGCCACGATAAACATTATATCTATCACTAAATAATTCATTGTTATTAACAGAAGAATCTAGCCAAGTTTCCGTTAAGGCAAGTAAATCAAAACACGAGTACGTAGTGCTATTAAATATTTCAGCTGTTTTTGACCTAAGCCCACGCGTGTTTTGGTAGTAGACTGAAATGTGATGATTAGATATATTGGGTTTAGCGGTGGATACAATTTGTGACGGGGAGGGGGGAGGTGAGGGAACATGAGGCTGATATTGAAAGGCTGATTGCTATTGGCCCAGAATATTTGCACGAAGTTTTGCGCACGCATTTTTGTAAACAAAACATTTATTTACATCCCAAGCAGCATGGACAGAATTCACAGGGTTGCCACGATTGGCTTTATTAAAATTAACACAATTAGAACAGTTCGTCAGTTCTCTGATGTCACTTTCTTAATGGCTTGACATCTTTCATTTTGAATGTTGTGTCGTGTCTTGCTACAAATCCTTTCACTTGCGCCCATATAAGTTCTATAGGATTTAGTTCGCAATGATGTAAATTTACTATAGCTAATCGTTCCTTTTTTATCCAATATTTTTTTTGTCCTTGGTTAGTTATCATAAATAATTTAATGCACAAAATTTACGTGCGCCTATGGCCGATACTGAAATTGAGTCGAACTGGACGAAATTTACCATTTTATTACTTTACATCTTTCTGAAATAGGCTATAGTGGATTTCTAGTAGAGCAAGAACTCCTTTTATCTAGTTAGGTTACTTAAAGAGGGTTCAAAGAATTTAAGTGTTTGCTTAGATACCTAAAATGTAGGTTTGGTCTACGTTTAAAGTACACTTATTATTGTTGAAAGTATTTCGTAAGCTAAGCGGGTTCATTATTAACTTGTGTGTTAATACCAATACTATATGAATTGATTAACAAATTTACCCTAAAGCAGTGTGAACACCTAGCTGTATACTCACAAAGCTTAGTTATTTCACACCGATGAAAGAGTAAATAGTTCACCTTTGAATAACCCACAAATCCCTGAAGGGTATGCATGGGACTTCCAAGAGATGGCGCTAAAGATTCTATGCAATCGAAGTAGGTTGATAATTATATAATTATAAGCATTAAGACTTGTTTAGCAATAATAACTACCGTGTTCTGACGAGATCACTATGCAACCTGATATTTATATTTTAACTGTATTAGACAAAATACGAATATCAGGCAGTGTTGCCCGATTTGAAGGGCTCCCTTTAAAAGGAAAGGTTTTGGGGGTAAATTTATAAAACCTTTTGATATATTGGTATATTTGATGTATATTTAACTTACCATACAATAAAAACACTCCAACCTGAAATAATAACAAAGTTGTTTCTTTACGGCAGCTCTTATCCGCAAATGCAGTAAAAAGAAAATATAAAGGAACACCAACACACCCTTAAAAGGGTAATAAATTACAATAAGAAACGCTACTCTTCCGAATTAAAAACAAAGAAAGTATAGCATAAAACTGGCTTTAATTGAATTAAATTAAAGTAAATTCTCTCTGTTTCTAACCGATCTTGAAAGAATTTCAATTTGAATTTTATTTTCTAAGTGCTGACCAGGGCAATTTTATTTGTTTAAAATTACCGAATTAAAAGATACAATAGCTGAAGAGTTAAAAAAAAAATAAAAAATAATTTTTTTATAAGATATTTTTACGTCTGTAAAAAATAACAATTAAAAAAGGTAATATGTCGGCCGCCACTTGGGGCGGCACTTTTTGGCAAGAATAAGGTTACTTTAAAAAGTCACTTTCGATTGAACCAGACGTTTGTCAAGGACAAAGTTTTTTTTAGAAGTCAATTTTGAATGGGGCAGGGGGGGTTTCTATAAATTCGCCAGGGGCAATCAATAGTCTGGAACCGGCTCTACAGATAGGTAGGTGTGTACCAAACTAAAATTAGTCTTCTTTCTTATCCTATGCTATACATTTTTTAATTAATTATTCTCACATGACCTAAGACATAATCCATCAAACTTTCAGAAAAGTCGTTACATCACTGGGACATAAAAAAATATTTGGCCGCCTTTAATTTCGCCGCCCTTTAATTTGGCCGTTCCTTAATTTGACCGCCCTTTAATTTGGTCGCCCTTAATTTGATCGCCCTTTAATTTGACCGCTCTTTGATTAAACCACCCTTTAATTTACCCCCCCTTTATTTTGGTCGAATTAATTTGAACGCCGTTCAATTTGGTCGTCTTTTAATTTGGCCGCGCACGTGCTATGCCCTGCTAGGATCGACCTTGATTATGGTTAGTAGTTTAGTAGCTAGAGCTAGCTAAATAGGGGTATATAGTAACTTAAGGCAAAAAAAAATTCACTAATGTCATAAAGTCTTGCCATAAGTTTCTGTTTATAATATTATAGAAAACATGGCGATAAAATAACGTGAGCCTATTAAATTTTATTCTAAAAGAAGAAATAATAAAACGAATGAGAAATTAATTATTCATGCTCAATTATAGTAAATTAGAGTAACTTTTACCTATTTCAGCCCGATATTGGAAAAGCCACGTATTATGCACGCCAAGTGCGGATAACGATGCACAGAGAGCGGCTTTTATAGATATTACAGTAAAACCAAAAGTAATATTACTTAAAATAAGATATCCATTTGAAAAGAAAGGATGTCATAAAGAACACGGTCCAGTTTCAAAAGAATTCAAGATACAGAGTGTAAACTTTCTTTGTTGGAACACCCTGTAGTGTAACTTTTTTCTTGTCTGTTTTTAATAGGCATACGTATCGGAATATTTGTTCAAAACCAACTATGTTTTTTTTTAGTTATTTTTAATATAATTGTTAACTAAGGTAATGCTCATTTTTTTTCATAGACTTATTATTTTTATTCAGAACTGCAAACATGCAATTTCTCAAAAGAAGTTGGTTTATAGCCTATCCCGGATTAGACATCAAAAGGAGTAGACTAGTTGTCGTCGGTGTCATAGACTGTCCTGTAGGAATTTTCTAACTATGTGACAGATGCTGAGTAGGACTGCCTTTTAAATGTCGATAAAGGTGTTGTAGTGCAGACCTAGTGCTTTAAGGTTCTGTTCCAAAGTGCTCGGTATCAGTCCGGTTGATGATACGATAATCGGTATCACGTAAACCTTATCAGTTGCCACATTTGTTGTATCTCGATGGCCAGATCAGCGTATTTGGCCTTCTTCCCTCGGTATTTGTCCAAAGGGTTGGTATTGTTGGGTATGGCGACGTCTATTAAGTATGCTGTTTTCATTCCCTTGTTTACCAGCACTACATCAGGCCGATTATTCGGCACCCGTCTATCGGTGATAATTGCCCGGTCGTAGTACAGTGTAAAGGAATTACTCTCAAGCACTGGTTTAGGCTGGTACTTGTAGTAGGGTACATAGGTGTTAAGCAACCCGTATTTATTAGCCAGCTTTTGGTGTATGATATTGCACACCTGATTGTGTCGCTGCATGTAGTCAACATTAGCCAGGTAAGTACAGCCAGATATAATATGCTGTATGGTCTCAGACCTCTCGTTGCAATTTCTGCATTTGTCAGATTCAATAGGCCTATCTTTAATAAGGAATTTGGTGTAGTTTCGTGTGTTGATGACTTGATCTTGTATCGTCATCACGAATCCTTCTGTCTCAGGAAATATCACACCATCCTTCAGCCACCTGTTGGATGCTTCTTTGTCTATATAGGGTTGGTTCAAATCGTTGTAGTGTCGTCCATGTAGCGGCTTTTGGGCCCATTGATCTTTCTTCTCGGCGTCAGAGAGCGATTTCAGACTAACGTTATTACTAAAGAGATTGAGGGGGGTATACGATTGGTCACTTATTACAGTGATATTGTGAAGGCTTGATGCTTGCGCTTTTTTGTTAAAGAATTCTTTCAATTTCAGTAGCTGCCGAGAGTGCAGGTTAACTAGATCAGTCAGCGATAGTTCTTCTTCTCTCCTAGGCAAAGTTTATTATTATGAAAAATCAATATTAAATGCCGGAATAAATTCAGATAACTTTTCGAATCAGATAAAATAAGTTCACTATACAATAATGTTAAGTTAATAATATATTATCTTATTAATTACTAGTTGACTTAAGTGGTTTTAAATTAACAAAAAAACGACCATGAACTTTCTGGGACTTAAAAAAAACATTAAATTTTAACTAAAATTATTCTAGTCTAAAATAAAGCAAATAAAGACCTTCACAGTAAAGATATTCGTCGGTTTAAAGTAAATAAATAAATAAAATTTTTAATATAGCTCATCAATATTTTACAACTTCCAGGAGTAGTTTTTAATTAAAATTAAAAGCAGATGCTCTAAAATAAAACAAAAAGAGACTATTATTCTCAGGAAATTAAAGGCGTTAGTCGTGATTTCGTAACTAATAACGTTTCCCCCTCGTTAATGAAGTCTTTATGGAAATAACGGCGAGTATTTGAATCAAAGACCGACTTTCAGTAATGAAGTCTTCCTGGATTCCTTTAAGGTGCAATTTCTATGGACAAAATTAGTATTTAAATTGAAAAAATTAATTAATTTTATGTGCATACCGATTTATTTCTTGGAAGAAAATTTTAATTACCGCGGCGAGATTGGATCCATTTAAAATTAATGAAATACATTGAGGTTAATAAATTCAATATATCAAATACAAACTAATTTTGACATCTCGACAACACGTTAAGTGGCCACTATTTCTTTTGGTAATCAAAGGTGAGAAACAAATAAAGGAATAATTGAATCCCCTTGGATAGCTGCAGTAACAATGAATTTTTTAAAGTATTCCTGAGGGCTCTACCAGCCAATTTATCTGTTTTAAATGCCGCAGGAGTCTACTCACGACAAAATAGAAGCTACTTTGTACCTGAATAGATACATGCTTGTTTTTCAATCGTTTTCCAGCAAACACCTAGCAATTAAACCTCAGTAAAACAGCAATCATGTCACTACAAAACTTTATAAGCGAAAGCTAAAATAAACTCTTTTATGGCAGTATAAGGGATTACCGGAACTGACCGATTGTAAAAAATAAAAGTCATTTTTATCTCTACCTTGTGGGCCAACACCAACCCCATCTGGGCATTTGCCTTGGTGTATGTCCTGGTCAGTAGTGATCAGTAGAACCAAAATAAAATACTTTATTTGTGTATTATTGTGTATTTGTCATACCGTCTATAAGATTATATGTATTTATGTAGATTAAGATGACAACAACAAAAACTGTGTAATAAATAAAGATGTTTTTAAAGTAAAGTAAAGTCTACTCACGTTCAGTCTGCCCACTGGCGGACGTCAGTACGTGGACTGTCCCTCCGTCGGCCGGCAATTATCGATAGTCACACTAATCGAGCTAGAATAAACAAGGAGGTGACATCATGTAACTAAAAGTGACCCTACCTACGCCATATTGGTATGACACTTATGTCATTAGTATAATCAGCTGTTCGATCTATCATAATCAAGGTGGTTTTAGATTTTATAAGAATTTTTCCATTTTTGTGTAAAACTATTGCTACTGTGTGATAAATATTAATTATTTCTTTTGCCGTGCGAAGTTTTTCCAGCAGAAATGCTGTGGATAAGAAGAAATCGGCGAAAATTACGTTTCATAGATTAGTATAAATAAAGGGCAGGTCCGTATTTATAAACTTTGGGTGCTAATTGTGCCTATGGTTTGTTTAGTTGCAACGTTATTTAAATTATTAAATAACAAAAAATATAAAAACAATACACCTACAGTTGGGTTAAATCAGCTTTGGACTTTTTAGAACTAGCCGCTTAACTGCAATTGCAGCATTTGTTTATTGTTAGAGGTCAATATTTTCTATGTGCGAAATAAACACAACTTGTATATTGGGTTCCACTAAGATTTTAAACCAGAATTAACTAACCAGCAACATTGACTGGGACACAAATAACTTTGGCAGGCATTATTTACTTACAATCAAACTTTCAATATTTATAAATTGAAAATTTAGGCACCCGGGCCACTATGCTACTACTCGTCTTCGTCTGACAAGTCACATGGCTCATAAAAAAGTGTAACAAAAATTTTCATTTTTTCTGGTGTCATTTATTTATTAAAACATTTACAACTTCTAAATAAAATCAGTTCTTATCCCATTCTGCACATTTGCAATGGAACAATATTTAATTACAATACTATATTCTCAATACTTTTTTTGTCACCAATCAATTAAATTAATGAGCACAAACGGGTTTGTTCGGTAATTTCTCATCCCATTGTGCACATTTGCAATGGAACAATAAGAAATTCGTATATAATTGAAAATCATTTCCACGAACACATTCGTTGTCGATTAATCGTAAATTGGATCGCTGCATAAGCATCCCGGATGACCGTCCGAAAAGCAAAAATTTCACATTATATTAGCCCCTTATGGGAAATCCAAAGCACTGCTTTTATAGGAGTGGAAGCGAGGGAGAGAGGCAGTTAGCACTAAGCTAGGAAGAGGTGCAAAAAATTCACGTGACTCGATATCTGAACCTGCGTCAGCCATCCGCCCGCGTTTGTTGGTGCCAAACTTCAAGTTTTGTCGTAGTTTTAAAAATACTATGCGTCCTCGCTATAAAACATGTCATTATATAGTTCAGTATTTAGGTTAGTTAAGATCTTAAATTGTAACTTAAAATAAGAAGTACTTTTATGATGATTTAGGATAATTTTTGCCAATAACTATCTTATATTATATTTTACGTAGTCATGGACTTCTTTTTTTAGCAATATATGGATTCAATTAAGTGGATGATAGATTTAAAATCTGCAATTCCCATTATCATTACAACTTTCACCATTAAATAAATATCATCGGGTGCTTCAAACAGGAATTTATTTATATCTTCCCTGTTAAACACAATAGTTTTTTGGGTTTATATCCGTCATTTTCTCTTTTTAAAAATGCTTGAAGTTTAGGATACTTGGAAATATTTATGTTTTCCTTTATGAAAAGGGTGGCCTTCAGCATGGAATATTCACATCATAAGCTTGATGGAGACTTTAATACAGCAAATTTTTCGTGAAAGTACGCCAAAAGCACGGTTTCTAAAACTGCAGTAGCAGTCTTTGTTTAACACCATTTCTTGAAGTATTGATACGTTGCTTCATAGCTCTTCCTCAATTTTTCTGGCAGCAGCGACAGACAAGCAATATTTGCTGATTTTTTTATATCCATTTGGCTGTTATACAAATCAATAATTTCAATTTTTCTTAATTTTTGATAATAAACTGTCAGCTTAACGTTGTTGATAAAATAACAATGCTTATGATGTTATAGAAACTTGTCAAAGCTCTCCATAATTTTATGCGAAAAGTATCGAATTAAATTAATAAAAATCCAAAAATAAATTCTGCGGGTAGGAGAAAAAATGTTATATACTTCACGGGATGTAAGTATATTTACTAGTCTTGAACTTTATTGTCAGCCCTCGCTATCGCTCGGGGCTTTACTAGTGAGAACGCAAAATCGTTCTCAAAACTTAATGTTACTTACATCCCTTATAGTATAAATAACTATTTTCTACTCCCACATGGATATTTGCTGTTTCTTTTACACTTAAGTGACGGGTTAAGTAGGCTATTCCAGTTAACTATGCGGCAAAATTTCATATCCATCCTAGATAGGTTATGAAACTGACCAATCACAGTAGTAAATTAAAGAGAAGCCAAATTTACATGTTGTAAATTCGTTTTCGTTTCGTGAGTTGAAGAATGGTTAACAATATGCTTCAAAAATATGTAAATCTGTCAGATGAAATGTGTTCTTTTTAAATTTAAATCAAAACATTTATCCCAGAGTCCATGTATACACAATATTTTCCTAAAGAGTACACGAAATGGTGCAAAAATTGAAGGTATAATAACAAAAGTAATACCAAAATATATTTCTACCAAATTATTGTTATTTTCTGACCGAACTAAAGATTTGCACACAGACGTACTTTCCTATTTCAAAAGTATCTTTATTTTCACTCATTTCTAGACAATTACTACAAGCTTTGCATGAAATGTACTATAAACCTACCAAATGAACGTTTTCTTACTAACCTTGGTTATTTTATTCTATATAAATAATATTATTATACTTATATATTTATTCACGGGGATATTTTCTGATATATTTTGAACGAGAATCCAACCCCAATTGATCTTAAAACTTTAATTATACGCAACAAACATAGAAAATTAACTGGTAATTCTTCCTTAAATGGCGGAACATAAAAATAACCCGATAAAACAGACGAAATTATAAGATTTCTAGAAAAACAAACAATTTTTACTAACATTTTTAAGGTTATGTTTTTATTTCTACTTACACTATTGCCACTTCTCCTTCCACGTTAATAGTGTTGCTAGTTTGTAAATGGGCGACTATTTTGAAAAATTAGACCATAGTAAACGTTAAAAATTCATATTAATGCACAAAATCCATTTTTAACTGTTTAAAACGAATTCTACAGCTATTTTGTTGTACTTTCGGAGTTATAATTCTTTGCGCAAGCAGAAATAAACCCGAAAAACCTATTTTTCTTCTGTGCATTTCAGTAAAACAATATTAATCAAATTACCTGGTTGAGAAAATAAATTGTTCGTTTTTATTAATACATATATCGCTTTTTGTCTGTTATTCTGCAAAAAGCCGAATGTGAGAAAGATAGATATATTCAAAAGTGAGTTTGTATAAATATAAGAACTTACCCAAATCGATAAATATGTTACAGTGTAAATTGGTCCATAGGTTTGCCATCAAAATGAATTTTTGTTCAATTGTTTCTTATTATCGTTCTCACAAGTTCATGGCCAACTTAAAAGACAAGTTATGATGCCTAATTTAAATAATTTTTTAAAATTCTTAGCATAAAGTTCGGAAGTTAAGTCGTAGAAACAATATACTATACAACTCGAGTGGATTGTCCATATTGCGCTAGGAAGTTTAAGCACTCCGCCTACGGCGTCGTGCTCAATTTACTTCCTCGTGCGATATGGACATCATATCCACTCTTGTTGCACAAACTACTATTAACGCTCTTATCAATGCAACGCAAAATATATGTTTAATGGAATATTTACCTATTTTTAAGGAATAAAAGTTTTAATGATAAGAAAATCAATAGTTGTTTTGGATAGGAACCTTTGTTACGTTATATTCCATAAAACAGTTTATTTACGAAATTCGTTTAAATCCAAAAACGTAAAAAGTGTTTTATGAATAAAATAACACAGAATTTTATGATCTGGATATTTTATTAACTTCCTAAAAATCAAATGTATACTAAAGTTTGTTGAAATGTAAATTCTGTATCAAGAAAGGGCCTGAGCAAAATCGTTTGCTGTTTTATGAGGGTAGTAATATATAAAAATAAATATTTTCTTATTTTATTCAATGTTGTATGAAAGAGTAATACTAAATGTAATAATTACATTTAAAGAGAGATACGCAATATTATTCCTCAAGTTTATTGTAAGAATACAGAAATAATAACATAAAACAAGTAAAAGTAAGAGTTATTTTCCCACGACCACCTATGAAAATGAGAAAAAAGCACGGTTAATTTGGCTACAAAGCGCTATATATCACACGCGCGTTGAAAAAAATATTTTAACACTAGTGTTGAAATACAAGGTACACTATTTAATTTAAACATATGGTGCCAATTTGACAGACAACCCCTAGTTATTAAAAAGAACAAATTTTAGAAAGCACTTATTGTAAAGTGTTTAACTTATTTATCATGTGTTTGTCGAGTGATTCAGAATTATAGTGTGAAAATACGCCATCTGAAATTATAAAATATGTTAATAATATACTGGAAAATCTATTACCAGAAAAGACAAATCGCGCTGAAGAGAGTGTTATATATTAAACAACAAATGTTTATCGGTAGCGATAGCGTAGAGAATAGAGCTCTAGCCTACAGATCGTAAGCTCACAGGTTCAAATCTCATCAGGAGTATTTGAATTTTTTTTATAAAAACATTATTTATAGAATTATTTTGAATTGAAATCTTCCTTGTTGGGTGATTTTTTTAAATTTATGTTTAATGCATCTTTCCTTGTTTAAATTTAAAATTTTTCATTCTGGTTAATCTAGAAGACAAGTCAGCATTAGTTATTCCTATAATATATAAAATATGAAATAATGAGAAAGTTAAACTACAAATAAAGGAAAAGCCTATTGACCAACTATGAAACCAGATATTAAGTGGAACATAATCCTAGGTTAGGTTAGAGTGGCAGACCCTTGGTTCTGACCAAACAGTCTCACGTAGTCCTGATTAGGTCCGTTGTGATACCACACGTGTTCCGTAGAACCCACCTTCATCAGATCTCTGATGGTTAGTGCGACGTAACCGCGGAAGGATTTTAACAACTCGTTCAAACCAGCCACTACTGTTCAGAAATCTGCACAGCCGTCCAAGTTGTAAGTTGCTTAGTTCCTCCAGGCTATCGAAAGATGATTCACCCAGAATAGTGAACCTCCTTCTTACGAGGCCAGGACATTTACACAGAAAATGTTGAATACTTTCTTCCTCTTCCTCATCTCTGCAACTTCTGCAGAAGTCGTTAGTGGGTATTTGCATACGTTCGGTATGTCTACCGAAGAGGCAATGTCCGGTAACAACCACAATAATATTTCTCACGTCTTTTCGACTGTGTCTCAATAGCTGTGCGGTTCTCTTTTTATCGAATGTGGGCCACAGTTGCCTGGATGTACTACAGGTTGTCAACCCTGTCCATCTGTTCTGTGTAAGCTGCTTGGCCGTGTAGTCAATCTCTTCTTTGACCAATCCCAGTGGTTTGTTTACTGTATTGTCTGCTAGATCAGCTGGCATGCCTGCGCCCTCTCTTGCGAGCGCATCGGCAGCCTCGTTGCCATCTATTTTGGAGTGTCCAGGAACCCAGCACAGAATAACCCGATGTTGGTTGCCAAGTGTGCATTGATTGTTGCGGCATCGCTTTACGAGCTTTGATTTAACGAAATAATCCTAAGTATGCTAATTTCAACACTAGTGTTGATATTTTTTTTTCAACACTAGCGTTGAAATATTTTTTTACAAATCAAAGGCTTTTCTAATAATCCTTTGTGGTCGTAGGAAAAATAGTGTACATTACTCGTGTGAAAGTGATTATTCTAAAACTCGGAGAGTCTCCTCGTTTAAAGAGTATCACTGGTTATGTAATATACTACAAGGGAGGTAGGTAGCTCTTACCAGCCGAAGACGTGGTTTGCGCCCGCGCGATAGCGAAGGCTGGCAAAAAAGTCGAAGACTGGTCAAAAACACTACTTTCTGAATTGTGTATTATATTTTCTTAACTCCGATTGTACTATATTCAAAAAAGTTGTTTTCTTTTTAATGCTCAATTCAGGTAATCGAAGTTAGATACCCAGTAGGTACATATAATAAATTTGAAAATCTAATTTCCATTGACAAGACTGGTTTCTATGATATTATAGTCTATTTTGGAAAGGTGTAGAGTAATAAAAGCTCATTAGGTATGCAAAGAGACTACAGAGTGATCCAACGAATATTTAAGCCACTTTCATAATTTGGCATTGATTTCATTCCATTTATTTTTATCAAGTGCAGGTAGTATTATCCCGGTTTGGGTCAGTTCTATAGGATTTAGTTCGCAATGACATGGTGGTGACGCAGAACAGTTACACTATATTTTTCAGCTATACTTTCCACGGCATATTTCATAAAACGATGTTTGTGTAAATTTGCTATAGCTAATAGTTCCTTCTTTATCAAATTATCTTCTTTTTTTTTTCTTTGGTTAATTATCATAAATAATTTAATGCACAAAATTTACTTGCGTTAGATGGCTATCTTTTGCATTCAGTTAATTC
Source organism: Polydrusus cervinus (assembly GCA_935413205.1). Lineage (NCBI taxonomy): Eukaryota > Metazoa > Arthropoda > Insecta > Coleoptera > Curculionidae > Polydrusus > Polydrusus cervinus. The sequence continues at coordinate 26,164,128 of OW284518.1, forward strand.
CAGCAGATGGCGATCTTGCCGCTAAGTTTATTTCTATTAATTTAAAATAAAATTTGCATTTTGTAAATAAATATTATTGCAGTTTATTTTTTATTTACTTACTTTAGTCTAAGTATTTACTTGCTTCTCTAGGGAGGTTATAGTATTTATTTACTTATAATAATTAGTCCACTTACGGTAAAAAAAACATTTTAAACATCAAATTATTGTTTTCCATAAAATGCACAGATATTATTGTCGACTTATTTTAATAGTTACAGCAACTTCAGACATTCCGGTCTCGTATTGATAAAACGTCGATATACTGTATAAACGGCGTCTTATACACCGGAAGGATATTTGTTTATCATAATCGTTATTCCCCTCGTTTCATCCCAATTCGTTGCACGCACGTTCTTTATGTTATGACAATTTATCAGCGAAAACTTTTTTTGGCATGTGGAAAAATGTTTCGGCGATAAGACGATATTATTCATTTATAATAATAAAGTACACATAATAAGCTTATTTTTGTTGAGAGTTTCTATGTACTTGTACAAGAGTGGATATGATGTTCATATCGCCAAACCAAGTTAATTGAGTACGACGCCGTAGGCATCGCTTGGAAGCTATATACAGGGTGTCCCAGGTAAGGATGCACTCTAATGGGATCTCCTAAACCATGGAAGATATAGAAATGGTTAAATTAAAAAAAAATTGCGCCATATACACAGTGTTATGGAATTGCCCAAGTTATATTTAAATGGGTGTCCTAGAAAAATACTCCATGGTTTGTTTTTTTTAAATCGACCATCTAAAAAGTGGGGTAAGGACCCCTAAAATCAACAAGACGCCAATGAATAAAAGCCATGAACTTCTCAATGTAAAAGAGTGAGAGATACGGGGAGAAGCATAGCCTGCAAAGGAGAGAGATGAGTGTCACAACGTTGCCAAATATCAAACTGTCAAAATCAGGTGTTCAATAAAGAAAACATATGATTTTAGGCGAACTTCCAGCATCAGCTGTTTGTGTTTAGTAAACAAGAAATTGTTTTTTACCCAGTTCACTTTTTAGCTAAATGAAAATAATAAAATAAGGAAATAAATACGGCATCATCATCAGCTTTGTCTCTTTTGACTTTTTACGATCGCATTTTTTTTCAAAAGAAGATGTTATTCCACGGAGAAAATTACAACCCCGCGTTTCACGGAGACAACTAGACGAAATAAAAACACGTTTTTACATAATACAAGACACGAAAAGTTTTTTTTTGTTCCCAGATGACCTTCTTGGTGCATTCGCATTGCTGGGTGACTCAATGATTTTGACCATGCAAATTAAATTAGTGATGAGCGAGGTTCATCGATGTTTTGTTCCGCCAGTCCCTGGCGTGCTGAAACTCCGCCTCACCAAAGTAATTTCTAAATAAAAAGGTGGCGTCAAATATTAAAACGCAGTGTCAAACATCGAAGGTTAAAAATCGATGCCTTCATCGTTGTTTGTGACTCTTATTATCGATGGCAAAATATCGAACATCAGTAAAAAACACCGATGTTTAGAAAACCATCGATACACATCGCCAATCACTAACTAAATCGACGCCAGCGCTATAAGCGGCGTCCTTTGTAACTGTAGGTAATTGACAGCTTAAACGTGTTTGCGTTGTGGGAGTAACAAAAGGTTTTGTCGGTTTTATTGCAGAAAAAAGAGAAATATGAACAAAAACAAGTGTTTGCGTAAGGACGCCATACAAAGAAAATAGTTTAACAAAGAATTTTTAATGTGGACTTGCTTAAATAACGTGTTTTTGTTATGAAATAAGGGTTAAATTTCGAAGTGTGAATCGCAGATTCGATTTAAAAGAATTTGTTTATTTTATTATGGTTTTTTTGCCGTTTTTAAGGATTCTTGCTGAGGTATGTTTAATTTTAATTTCTAAAAAGTTTGAATATAACCTAATAATATAAGGTCATTGAACTATTATTTAGTAGGTCACTGTCATGCAACATTGTAAAATCACTGACCTTCCTATTTTAGTTTGACAGTTCAAAATCAAAACAAACGCACGTGGGTAATGCAGTGAAGAAGTCCGAGATCAAAAACACAAAAGGTAAATTTTCTCATTTATTAAGGCAAAGCGACATTTAAAAATATTTCTTCTTCGAAGGTTATCATATCAAGATTTACAGGTTGAAATATACCCGGGAAGATACATAACACCCTGTATCGTCAACCATCTTTGTATCTTATATGGTTTACGAGGTCCCTGTAGAGTTCAACCTTATCTGGAACATATACAATGTGTTTATGTTTGGTTGGTTAGTTGGTTTATGGCTAGGGTAGGGCATTCGGCCCAAGCTTCCTGCACTGCAGCCTAGTATTTTATTGTGCTACCCTATCTTGCTAGAAAAGATTTGTTCCTTGCAAGATCCTACCAAGTTTGTCATGCGGGAGGTTATCCCCACATTGTATTCCGCCGAAGATTTTGAATCTTCTTCGAGTCAGTGCTTCTCAGTTACATATGTTTTGTGAGGCGGTTTCGTCCTCTTCGCCGCAAAGTCTGCATTCAATGGGACCATTGTAAATTTATCCTGTTCCTTTGGGATAGGTGTTGTTGTTGCGCCCACCTGTCTGATGTTGCTCTGGTTGCCTGTTTTGTTATGCCAAGAGCGGGTTCAGGGCCCCTGTGTTTTTGAGATGATCCGGCTCTAGCCAGTTTATCAGCTTTTTCGTTGCCCGCTAGACCCGAGTGACTAGGAACCCATAGTAGTTCTTCCCTGTTGTTTCTTGCTGCTAGGTCTTTCAGGTTGTTTAGGCAGTACTGTATATCTTGAAGAAGTAGTCTATACTTGAAGTGGAGTGGAAATTTAGAAGGAAAGAAATAAGAACACAAAGTCTTCCTCCACTTTTATATAAAAAAATAATTAAGGGTTGAAAAATTCTCTACATGTTTGTAGTACTGTATATGTTTACGAAGACAGTATTATTTTCTTTCGGTGTAAGTTTCAGAGACTTTAAAATTAATCCATGGTATATGTTCTTGGGGATTTTTATGCCCATAATTCTTTCCCCTACAACGTATTAATAACAAAGATATAAAACGCCGATAGCGTGAACAGTTTATATTATCCCCATAGGAACTCTATTTATCACGCCCGTTATTTCCCCAATTTTATTCCCGTTCTTTCGCACAGATTCTCATTTGTAATGATAATTTGTCAAAGAAAACTCTTTTTCAGTATGTATGGAAGAAATTGTGTTGCGATCAAACGAAATTTCCAATTTTCGACGGAAAAAAACAAGAAAGAATGGAAAAAAGAGGTCGCATGAGAATCATGTCGATTGCATGAAGTGTGGTTTATTGTTGTTTTTCTCAGGTGAAATATTAAGGGTATTGGGAAAAGAGAGTACATTTTAAGTTTAATAGTTTACAGGATGATATCTAAGATGATACTTTCCTTTTATACTGATAGAAGTAATTAAAGTGCTCGTATTGTTTGCACACTCTGTATTAATAGTTATCAAAATATTATAAAAAATCTCGTAAAGCAAATCCTTCTCAACAAGGAATTCCATGTATCTCCAGTTACTCTACCCATAAGTTTTGGGACACCCTGTATAATATAACGCTTAGACCTAGGTACCTATATGACATAATATATAAAATCTGCCTAAAATCTTACGCAAAATCTATAAATGTAATAATATATAAGGTGTTTAATTTTAAAAAAGCAAGTTGACCCCTAGTTCCGGTATAACCGGAAGTGCCGTCATATTTTAGCCGGGTTGATCCCATCAACATGAGCATACTGGAAAATTTCACACACAAACGCAATACACTTCGAAGATTGGCATAAATAAAGAAACGTAGTAGGTAAAAGGCGAGTTGATACAGGGGACTGACGGGACACAGTGAATCGCGCTCTTTCGCGTACCTATGCAATGTTACCAATGAGCGTGCTTGGTTAAGATAAATATTTAAACTAGTTGTGTGAACTGGGTAAGCTGTTGGTTGCAAAATGCCGACTTGGTTACCAATATTATAATTCAGTTAAGAATATGCGCAGTTAAATTTTGTGCATTAAATTAATTATGATAAATTTTCAAAGAAAAAAAAAGAAAATAATTTGATAAAGGAGGAACTATAAGCTATAGCAAATTTACACAAACATCATTTTATGAAATATGCCGTGAAAAATATAGTGTAACTGTGCTACATACACCGCAATTTCATTGTGATTTGTAGCAAGACACAACAAGACATTCAAAATAAAAGACGTTAAGCTACTGTTTGATCAAGCCACTAAGGAAGTGATACCAGAGAACTGGCGAAAAGCAGTCCATCATGTCATTAAAGAAGAGAAAAAAATTTAATTTTATCACCTGATCGATCGGACCGTCGACCCGTTAATTATAACTTCAAGAGGAGATGACAGTTCCTCAGATGACGAAAAATATTAATATTTTTTATAATTTAATTTCTGTATAATGTATTTTGTAATGTTTAATAAAAAATAAGTGTACCTAATAATATGTACATAATGCACGCCTTTGTCACACCATTTTCAGTGTTTGTGAATGGATAACAATAGGCAAAACTCATAAATTGACCCAAACCCGGGTGGTCTTTCCTGCACTTGATGAAAATAAAGAACTTTGCAATGAAATCAATGCCAAATTATGAAAGTGGCTTAAATATTCGTTGGGTCACTCTATAGTCCCATTGCATACCTAATGAGCTTTTATTACTCCACACCTTTCTGAAGTACTTAGACTATATTATATAGTTTTTGAAATAAATTCTATCGCAAAATATAGGTACATTCGATACAATAGGTTAAGTGTAACATTATTTTCATAGCATATATCAAATTGCCAATTTTGTTTTAATTTGGAAAATATTTTAACCAGCCTTTCTGTCTGGGTTATCGATGTAGTTAGTTTTTTCGAGAGAAAAGCTAATTTTCTATTTTAATTTACACAACATTTGCTGCTCGTTTGTTATTTTGTTGATTAATTTGTGTTTCCAATTATTTTGTAATTCTTTTATTATAAAAGTTGTATTGATTACAAATATTTAGAAGTAAAAATTACCAACGACAGAACTGCAGACGCAGCAATTAAAGAACGGAATAGTCTAGGAAGAAGGGCTATCACATTAATGAACAGCATCTTATGGAATAAGCATATCAACAAGGAAAATGAAAAAATTATTTATATTATAATAAGGTTAAAAGTATACTAATTTACAGTTCTGAAATATGGCCACTTAAAAACAGAGCAGAAAAGTCACTAAGAGCTACTGGATGGATTACTGGAGAAGAGCAGCTGGTATTTCAAGAAGGGATAGAATCACAATGAGCGAGTGAGAGAAATAATGGGAAAAACAAATACAATAACTGATGATATTAGAGGTAAACAACTAATATGGTTCGGACATGTGCAGCGAATGCCCGAGAACAGACTGCCAAAACAAATATTATACTGGCAACCAGGGGGCAGGGAAAGACCAGGAAAACCAAGAAAACGCTGGAGAGAAGGCATTGATAAAAAAATAAGAGAGAGGAATATCGATGAAGATTTGTGGAATGACCGAGACAGATGGATATTGGAAATCGGAAGACGTCGGAGAACGTTATAAACGATATGAATATATAGCAAATTCTCTCTCTTTAAACTAGCTTAAAACTGGAGTACGATGATGTTTAATTTTAATTTAGGTTAAAATAAAAATACCTTTATAATTAAGTTTTATTTTTTTTTGTTCAGTGTGGTTAGTGTGGTGAGAAAGAGGAAGTTTAAGGAAGCTGCTACCATACACTAGAATCCCGATTGTTTTAGTAACCAAGTAAAATTATTAGTTATTAGAAACATCTGGAAACCTTTGTTAAGTACCTAAAATGCCGCACACGAACTGAACGCTTGACTGCATCTATCTCAGTTATGCTCCAGTGCATCTAGCTAGTATAAATAGAGCTGTAATTACGTTATTTATTCAGTATTCACCTGAAGACGACTAAAGATACGTACTAGTTGAAACGTCATGATGTAAAACAAATAAAGACAATGCACGTCCAAAACTTTTCTATCATTCAAGAAACATCATTGTCTTCAACCATCAAACGGACACTATTTTTAAATATATATAAAGTTAACTTATTTTAAGAATAATATGAATTTTAATTTTTTTCTGTAGTTACTATTTGTATTTTAAATATACCCACTATAATTTATGGTATAACATGTTTAGTATCTATGCAGGAAGATAAACTATTCGAATGGGGAATTTATTGCAACTATTAATATTTATTATTGTCCAGGACTAATTGGATATGCTGGAAGTTAAAACAAAATTAGTGAATCGAGCAATTTACTCTAACGAGGCAATATAACGGTCAATGATATTATAATATACTGCCTTATCTTTTATTTATGTACGAAATCAAAGAGAAGTCTTTATTTGTTTTATTTATATTTATTTGATAAATAAAATATTAGTTTAAATAAAGGTATGATTGTTAAACATTTTACCGGTAAGATTCTTTTCTCTTCGTCTTCTTACAATTTTAAATTATTATTAAAATCTTGCCAGCTTCCTAACACATCCTATTTTTTCGATGCAGGATTTGAGCTTCTCTCCACATGATATGAAGGCTGTGCGTCAAGGCATGGTCAGTTCTACCTGATTTTTTGATCTCTACTTTTGGCGTATGGTTCCCGTGTTCTTGTGAGTACATAATATCTGTCAATGTCATTTATATCACAGTCAAACCTGCTGGTTAGGTAATTCTGGTTAAACATCTTTGTGCAACTTAACATTTACAGTGGGTAGCACAAATAAATTTAGTTCTCGATTAGCTTAATCGCGTATTAAAAAGATAAAATTTAATCAGAGGCGGGCAAGGCCAACTTCGATTTTGATCGAAACCGCTTAATATTTTAGAAGAACTGAAATCGGACAGCTGTCAACTTTTATAAAGATAAAGAGCAATTTCGCGCAAACACGAAGAGGGTCTACTGCGTGTTTGCGTAAGGATGCCTTAGATTTTGCCAAAGATCGACGGTGTCAGTACTGTCAGATGCCAGTTCTTGTAAAATATAAGGTTATTTCGAACAAATACGAAGTTGGCCTTGCCAGCCTTTAATTAAATTGTGTTTTTTTAATACGCGGTTAAGCTAATCGAGAACTATATTTTCGTATGCAACCCGCTGTTATAGTCTATTTTAAAAAGGTGTAGAGTATTATAAGCTTATTAGGTATACAAAGGGATTACAGAGCTACCCAACGAATATTTAAGCCACTTTTATAATTTGGCATTGATTTCATTGCAATATTCTTTCTTTTTATCAAGTGCAAGTGACCACCATGATTTGGGTCAATTTTTAGGTTTTGCCTATTGTTAGCCATTCACAAATACTGAAAATGACAAAGGCGTGCATTATGTACATAGTATTAAGTACACTTATTTTTTATTATACATTAAAAAAAATACATTACACAAAAATTAAATTATAAAAAATCATAATTCGTCATCTGAGGAACTGTCATCTCCTCCTGACGTTATAATTAACGGGTCGACTGTCCGATCTATCAGGTGGTCAAGATCCCACATTTTCTCCTCTTATTTAATAACACGATTGACTGCTTTTCGCCTTCCTCTAGTATCACTTCCTTAATGGCTTAATCAAACAGTAGCTTTCATTTTAGTAGTCTTTCATTTTGAATGTCGTGTTGTGTCTTGCTACAAATCCTTTCACTTGCGCCCATATTGGTTCTATAGAATTTAGGCGAATTTCCACAAAGTATCGACCGTTTCAATCAAACTATAGAATTTAGCTCGCAATGATATGGCGGTGTGCGTAGCCCAGTTACACTATATTTTTCAGCAATATCTTTCACGGCATATTTCATAAAACGATGTTTGTGTAAATTTGCTATAGCTAATAGTTCCTTCTTTGTTAAATTATCTTCTTTTTTTTTTGGTTAGTTATCATAAATGATTTAGTGCACAAAAATTTACCTCCGCCTTTGGCCGACACCGAAATTGAGATGAACTGGACGGAGTTCCCCATTTTATTACTCTAAAAAGGACTATAGTCTTTTAAATCAAAATTTTTGACGTTAAAAGCCGTTGACCATTGATCTCGGGCTTTTAACCCAGTCTTATTAAATGGAAGCTATAATATTAACGTTTTATATGTGAGGAAATCAATTTCTTAAACATATAAGAAATATAACATTTCATACGATGGGTAAATAGTGATTTTTCTCCTTAAAAAAATCCCCCTTTTCCAACACAAACCTCAACATTTATCTCTAAGTGGTTTATTATTGCCGCTGACGGTGTCAAAATTGCCCAATATCCGCTATCGGGTATTATTTAATAACCGAGTCTGCTTTATCTCCGATCGCAAAGAAAAAGTGCCGAAGGCCTCTCTTTAGGACCTTTATAGATAACAAGCCGAGTGCCAAGGCTAATTTTTAATCTGTCAGGAAATTAAAATTTAAATGAGGTCGTGATATTGGGAAAAATATTTATTTAAGTAATTTCTCCTTGGTTAAGTAAGTTTTAGAAAGAAATTATATTATACACCGAAAAAAAAATTGTTATTGTCACATAATACATCTCGGTAACATAAACACAAAAAATTCTAAGGAGTTCATATTAACGGAACCTTTATATTAGCGAAGTTTACAAAAAATACATACAGGGTGTTCATTTGAGAACTTCCCACCACGGATTTATCGAAAACCACTGATTAAAAGAAAAAACGCCGAGATACGTCAAAAGATGTGCCAAAGGGGACAACTTTTTAACCAATAACTACTTCACCCCCTTTTACCCTCTGCCCCCCGGGGTCCTCCCCTTAAAAATTTTAAATGACAAGGGGTATCAAGTAATAGCTTGAAGAGTTTTGGACTTGCATTGTCTTTATTTGTTTTATATCACCACGTTTCAAGTAAAAGCTTGTTTAAAAGGTCTTTCAAAGTGCTTTATTTTGACGTTTGATTTTTTAAAATCGGTCGATTCGTTTTCGAGAAAATTAGAAAAATCTTATTTATCTTAATTTACTTCATTACGCAAAAGTGTTGATACGACTGGTATTTCAATAGGCTCTGTACACACAGTTACTAAATTACATAATTTCATCCATTCCAAATGAAAATATTTCGAGAGTTAACCGAAGATGATTTCGATAGGCGAGTTGAGTTTTGTGAACAAATGACTGCAACGATTAGTGATAATACCATTCATGTAAGGAATATTTGCTTCAGTGATGAATGCACATTTTATCTAAATGGATTTGTTAATAAGCATAACTGCAGGTATTGGAGCAATGCAAATCCTCATGCTTTTGTAGGAATTTTAGGAAACAAAGTGTTTGGGCCATTGTTTATTAATGGGAATTTAAATGGAGGTATTTATTTAGATATGTTGGAAAATACCATCAATGCGCTTATCACTGAAACCATTGAAAACCAAATCGAAGACGATGAAAACCCTATACTTGATGAGGCTGAAATATATTTCCAGCAAGACGGCGCTCCTCCTCACTATGTTCTTCCGGTTCGGCAATGGCTAGACGACGAGTTTCCAGATAAATGGATAGGGTGAAGAGGGCCTATACACACCGGCCTGCTAGATCTTCTGACTTGACGCCATTAGACTTTTTTCTATGGGGCCATTTGAAATCTATTGTGTTCACTCCCCAACCTGAAACTTTGGATAAACTTCATCAACGCTTCGTCAAGCTGCCATGATCTCCCACAATATGTTTTAGAAAATGTCCGTCAGGAATATGAACATCGCCTATATCATTGTTTGGCCAATAACGGGCAACATTTTGAATACTTATTGAAATACAAAGTGATATTTTCGTGTGTTTTTTTTCTATCTGAACAAAATAAGATAAATAAAGATTTTTCTAATTTTCTCGAAAACGAATCGACCGATTTTAACAAATCAAACGTCAAAATAAAGCACTTTAAAAGACCTTTTAAACAAGCTATTACTTGATACCCCTTGTCTTTTAATATTTTTAAGGGGATGACCCCGGAGGGCAGAGGATAAAAGGGGGTGAAGTAGTTTTTGGTTAAAAAGTTGTCCCCTTTGGCATATTGTTTGACGAGGCTCGGCGTTTTTTCTTTTAATCAGTGGTTTTCGATAAATCCGTGGTAGGAAGTTTTAAAATGAACACCCTGTATGTAACAAGTATTATTGTACCTAGCGTATTGTGATAAAATAACCTAACCTAAGATACTTAACGAATCTTTTATAGCAAAATTTTTTTGTTTTTGCCTTAATTGAGCATATTGAAGCATTTTGATTTTTCTTTTACATTGACCACTCTGTAGTATGAACAATGTTATTAAACTCTGTTCAGTGTTCATACTACAGAGTGGTCAATGCAAAAAACATTATGTTCATATTACTGATTCGTTCATAAGAGTGCATATTCATATTATCGCGATTGTACTATATTTGATTATGTTAATAATCCACCTGATTAGTATATGCACAGCCATACATATTGTTATCAAATCTATAGAGCTGTTGTTAACTTACTTTTGTTACTCTAACAATATCCTTTCGCTACTTTTTATAATAAGGGCTGTCGCTAAGAAAGTAATACAATATTGCCAAGATGACTATTTTGAATATACAGAATGTTTCACGGTTAGACGTTTATAAAAAACGGGTGAAACGTCTTCTTTCTTGTTTGCTCAGATAAACTATGATGGTCTATCGTAAAATATTTGTAGTAATGCGGCGTTGCCACTTCTGTCCGAAACGGGTTGCAACATCGTTATTTTAAATGAAACACCCTACACAGGGTGTTACAAATTCGACATACCAGCATTGAAATCTCGGAAACCATAAGAGTTAGAGAGACGGTTTAATGGGGGCAAAGTTGTGCAATTCGGTGCTGATTATAATGCCGCTTTAAAAGTTTTCAAATTACGAATACTTCCGATTTTATTCGAAAAACCCGAAATTATGCAAAACCGTTTTTATTTTTTCCTGAGCTCATTTGACTAGCTATTTAAAAATAAATGACACTTTATCATTGCCACTTTTCTTCTCTACAATATGATCTTACAAACTAAAGATCTGACGTTTCGTCTCCGAGCGGCCATCACCAACTTTACTTTTTTGAATACGGACCTGGATTTTTTTAAATCGATTTTTAAATCCTCCTTGCCTCAAAATATAATGGCGATATTACTTTTTCATAATAATGAATTGTCCTTGCATACTTTTTAAATTAATATTTTTTACACTTCTTGTCAGTCCGGTCCTGGCAACGAATCACAATATTAATTAAAAACGTTATTTTATTTAAAACATTCATACATAAGTACTATAATTTATTTTATAAGAATTTTCTAATAATTCTAAATTTACTAATTATAAATCCTAATTTTTTAAATGTTCAAAGAGATTGCCGTTTTGCCCAATTCAACGATCGATTTTTCTTCCAATTTTGGCGACAGCCCTTTCAACCGATCTTCTCCTTATCGTACCAAATGCAACCTGTATGCGTTCTTCCATGGTATCTACGTCATTTTTATAAATAACATTTTTTTTTTTAATAAACTTTTTAATTAATATTGTAATTCGTTGCCAGAAACGTATGATCCGTTTTCCATAAACGTCGAACGTTCCATCAACCGCAAAACATCCTGGATAGTAACCCAAACTAAGTAGTATTGTTAGAATAGCTGTGTGGTATGGTAATAGAAGGATTTAAAAAAATATAATAAAAATCACTTTCGATCCACCTGAAAGCTCCTTATGCTATAAGGATATACAGGGTAATTCTTAAGATGATACTTATTTTTTAGCTGTGTATAGAAGGCATTAAAATAAACAATATTCGCTGATGACCTAAAATTATTTTCTCGTATCAGCTCTTCCCGGGATTGTGAACAGTTGCAGTTGGATTTGCTTAACTTCATAAATTAATGTAAGTTAAACGGAATGGAATTTACCGCTTCAAAGTGTCACTTGATGCTCTTCTCTCGATCTCCACCTGCAACTACTTACCAATATTTTATTGGGCGTGATGCATTGAAGCTTGTGGATAGTGTGGTGGATTTTGGGATCACATTAGATCGTTCTCTTAACTTCGTGCCACATATTATAAATATTAAGAACAAGGCACTTAGGATGTTGGGGTTCATAAAGAGATCTTCCAGGGATTTCACGGGTCTCCAATTGTTAAAGTCTCTGTACTACTCATTGGTAAGATTTCATCTGGAATATGCATCTTCGGTATGGAATCCAAGTTATGCAGTAAATGGTTTGGAGAGCGTCCAGCACAAGTTTCTCAGATATTCCGCATTTAAAATTCCAGAGGGAGATGCAATGACTTATACGGAACTTCTGTCTATGTTAGGGCTGGTTTCACTAGACACTCGGACGTAGGAGACATAATTTGAAACTATTTTACAACATCTTGAATCATGTTTGCCATTGTCCGGACCTGTTATTGAAAATACCAATTTTTGTCCCACCTAGAACCACCATGTTCGAAGTACACTTTTTATCAGCCATTCAATCGTACAAATTACGCTTCTAATTCTTTTTTATTGAGATCTACTAAGTTAGCTAACTCTTATTCTAATGAGTTTGACGTTTTTTCATCACGTTCTAAATTTTATAGGAGCTTAAGACTTGTGACCTGATTTTAGAGTGATTTTATTTTATTTACTATTTCCCTTAGTACCTGATTTTAATTGCTAAATGGGCAAATTGCCTTAATTAGTTTAGTGTTACTTTGTTTAATTGTTTATTGATATTGTTTTAAAATAAGTTTTTAAATTTTTATGTTTACATATATGCATTAGATATGATTGTATTTTGTAAATGGGCTAAGCTCGTTAATAAATAAATATAATATAATATTTTCAAATACCTTTTTTCAAAAAAATCAAAAATAAGGCACTTACATTCATTTAATATACTATGGATCAAATACGGTCATGCCTAACTTGCCCGTTGAATAACATTAAGAAAACTTCTGGGTGTAAGATGAGCCCGCAAGGGAAGGCGTTCTGCGTATAATCTTGAGGCAGCAGCCGCACTGTGACGACACTCACCGTAAATTAGCACCACATCTATTAGTTCATTGTTTCCTAATTTTACCATTTTCACGTGTCGCCAATTTAAAATTAACTTGCTTCAGAAAAAGACACCGCAGCGGATTGCCAAACAACAAACTGACCGATCCGTAAATTGCATGACTAATAAGAGACAAACAACATAAAGTATAGCAGGATACGTTTTGATGACCAAGCCCACACTTAGATTTTTGGTATTTGAAAATGTTGTTTATTTTAATGCCTTCTATATACAGCTAAAAAAGACGTATCAACTTAGGAATCACCCTGTATACATATTAGATTATATGGTACTACCAAGAAGTAGAAGACTTTACTCTTGTTAGGATGTCATCACCTGAAGGTAACCTGTAGACAGAAAGTCTTATATTATTTTGAAGCGGTTTTAAATATTTTATGTTTTCATTAATATAGCAATGGTTTCTTGTTATGTTAGGTAAAAAAAATATTAAACCAATACTCCATTCTTCTCCAAAAAGGACTGTAAAAACATAAATTATCTAAAAAGTAATTTCTTTGTTTCATGTAAAGCCTAATAAAATGTTATCGATTTAAATAACTATTAGTTCTGCCAAATTATTTATACTGTAAATTATCTATTGCCAATTTCGGAAATTTGTAACATATAACCTATTCAATATCAAAAGATATCGATAAAACGTTGTGACAGCAAATTAATTGTATTGTTAATATTTATCGTTATCCGGAAATATCTAGAAATGTAGCAAAATTTAACAAAATTAATCAACCGACTGGAAAACATTTTGATATAACACGGATGGCTGAAATTTGTTTTTGTTGAATTTTGAATTAAGCCCTCGATTAAATGTTGTTGTAATTAAAATACGGTATATTTTCCATTACGTACATCCATATTATTACTGTTATTATTAGGTTGCGTAATAATAGGAAAATTGTTACTAACTGTTTATTGCAATATGTTATTACTTTTTATTATTTATTTAGATACAGTTTCTTCTCGTGTTTATCGCTCTTTTTTTCATCATTGCAATTTTTTTTCTCGTTAATGTTTGGGCCCACAAACTTTGGGCCACAGCGCCGAAAATGTTTGCGCCTGCGGCGCCTTGTCTGTTACCATTTTGGGTTTGTTCGTATATAGTATATAAAAGTGAAAATAGTAAGAATTATAAAATATAACTGCTACTTTGTATTGTATTTCCATTACGTACATCCATATTATTACTGTTATTATTAGGTTGCGTCGTTTGGGGTTATATTAAAAGCCAATAATAGGAAAATTGTTACTAGTTGTTTATTGCAATATTTTATTACTTTTTATTATTTATTTAAATACAGTTTCTTCTCGTTTTTATCGCTCTTATTTTCATTCATTTCATTGCAATTTTTTGCTCGTTAATGTTTGGGCCCGTCAAACTTTGAGCCGCAGCGCCGAAAATGTTGCGCCTGCAGCGCCTTGTCTAGTAACGTTAGGGTTTGTTTGTATATAGTATATGGACGATAATAAGAAGAATAAAAAATAACTGCAACTTTATATTGTCAGCGGGATATAGTGGCGGCTCGCGGTTTTAAAAAATGGTAAAGAGCTAGGTATAGTGCGGGAACTTAAACAAACATTGACTAAAAACCAGTGTAACAAAACGTCTATCTTGTTCTCATCTGTCGAACGACTAAATGTAGTTTCCAACAAATTACAAACTATGTCATTAATTGGGTTCATTTTTAAAACACACAAGTAAGTAGGTACATGCACAACTGAATTAACTAAAAAATAAAAACAAAACTTTTTATTTACACAGTAAATCACTTAAAAACGATATCTATAACCGTAAGTTTCGTGAAGCCTCAAAATAAATAGGTTAGGCGAACCAATACTAAAACAATGGTGCATACGACTGATCTATTTTCTCAATTGCCCTTCATCATAATGCAAATTGTTACATACTGTTTACGTGACTGACGTCACGTAACCATAGCAACGGTGAATATCAAATCCATGTCGGGCGTTAGGGCTTCACTTGCTTTGAGCTAACGGACACTTTCGGCTGGGACACGCCAAAATGCAAGAGTTTTTATAATTATTGTCCATCGGAGTTAACCGTGGCTCTATTACGCATAGCTACATTCGGATTAAATTAATATTATTAATTCGGACATAATTATTTTTTAAGGGCTAAAATGGTAGCTATATTGGTACATTAATATTTAATATTGTCAAAAAACTTTCCTCCTGGTTTTATTTTTTTTTGGTGAAGAGTCCCTTCACCTACTTTACCTGAATTTTCAAGGTCTAGAGATCACTTGTTTTTCTAAAAATCGTTAATTGTTGTAATATTTATACTTTTAGATACCTTTGGCGTTAATCTAAAACAAAAAACTTATTTTATAGAGAATTATTGACTGGGTGCCGAAACGTAAGTTCCATCGGTTTTTAAATTAAAAGTTCAAAACACGTCGAACCCTTGTTTTCATGTTTCAATAAATTTGATAAATGATAAGCCGGGCTACATAAAGTACGTCTCTTACCGTTAATATTTGGAAACATTATTTTGACGTTCGTTATTGAGTATAAAGAGAAATATTTGTGAGCGATGTCTTTGTTGTATATTTACGATTAATGATTTTAAATTTAGAACATGGTATCTCTATTTATTTTACATTTTTTTTTCCAAAAAACTCTATAATTTACAAAATATTACTTGAAAATACAAACTACTACGGCAATAACTTGTAATAGTTGAAATTAGTAAAGAGATCCAAAGCTACCCTAGATGAGACTATAAATAAATTGACATCAAATTGTTGCTTGGTGGATAATTTAACTAAACCTTTAATAAAAGTTTTTTAAGATATAAGCAATAGCTTATATCTAAAAAACTACTAAGTTGAGACATAGGAAAGCATAGGTTAGGTTAGGTAAGAGTGGCAGACCCTTGGTTCTGACCAAACAGTCTCACATAGTCCTGATTAGGTCCGTTGTGATACCACACGTGTTCCGTAGAACCCACCTTCATCAGATCTCTGATGGTTTGTGCGACGTAACCGCGGAAGGATTTTAACAACTCATTCAAACCAGCCACTACTGTTCAGAAATCTGCTCAGCCGTCCAAGTTGTAAGTTGCTTAGTTTCTCCAGGCTATCGAAAGATGATTCACAAAGAGTAGTGAACCTCCTTCTTGCGAGGCCAGGGCATTCACACAGAAAATGTTGAATACTTTCTTCCTCTTCCTCATCTCTGCAACTTCTGCAGAAGTCGTTAGTGGGTATTTGCATACGTTCGGCATGTCTACCGAAGAGGCAATGTCCGGTAACAACCGCAGTAATATTTCTCACGTCTTTTCGACTGTGTCTCAATAGCTCTGCGGTTCTCTTTTTATCGAATGTGGGCCACAGTTGCCTGGATGTACTACAGGTTGTCAACCCTGTCCATCTGTTCTGTGCAAGCTGCTTGGCCGTGTAGTCAATCTCCTTTTTGACCGATCCCAGTGGTTTGTTCACTGTATTGTCTGCTAGATCAGCTGGCATGCCTGCGCCCTCTCTTGCGAGCGCATCGGCAGCCTCGTTGCCATCTATTTTGGAGGGTCCAGAAACCCAGCACAGAATAACCCGATGTTGGTTGCCAAGTGTGCATAGATTGTTGCGGCATCGCTTTACTAGCTTTGATTTAACGCTGCTGGAACAGATTGCCTTAATCGCCGCCTGACTATCAATGAAGATGGTGATTGACGAGGCTACTCCCAAGCCAAGGTGTTCTTGCAGGATATTGACCGCCTTCTCTACTGCCAGTACTTCTGCTTGAAAAATACTACAATAGTTGGGGAGTCTATACGATTTCTGTATTTGTAAACTTTCGGAAAAGGCCCCGGCTCCCAGTATACTGGGGAATATAGGGAAGCATAAATAAAAAATATATGAAAAAGTAAGAAAACTTTGAAAATTATATTAGAGATTGAAAAGAAAGAAATTGTGTTTGAATGTCAAATGTTGCAGAACTTCCTATTAAATGGGAAGTAAAATAGTTGTTAGTTATTCATACGGAATACCTAAAAAAAAAAAATATATTATATTTTTTACTTATTCATTTAGTTTTTGTGAAAACAATAAAATGTGTGAGTTATTTGACAATTTCCACAGCTATTTTCTTAAAAACTGTCTTAGATATGTACAGGATATAAACGGCGGTAGAGTTTTAGACTTGCATTGTCATTACGTCACTACGTTTTACCTGGTAAGCATCTCTAGTCGTCTTTAGGTATATACTAAATAAGTATGGTAACTACAGCTCTATTTATACTAGGTAGATGCAATGATAGAGCACATAAGAGTTAAACGCATGAGTCCACCCATCTTACTTATTTAGTATTCACTTAAAGACGACTGGAGATGCATACCAGTAGAAACGTAGTGATTCACAAAAAATAAAGACAATGCAGTCACGTCATTGTCTCCAACTATTAAACGGGTATAGGATATAATACATATTTTATGCTTAGATTTCTTAATTTTTTTTTCCGAGGGCCCGTCCATGCGCCGGATGAACTTAGGCCAGGTTTGGCCCATTGTGCTCACCTTGATTGGGTGTTACACCCACTCCGTGATCTCAGGTTCTTGTTTGTGTAGGTCAACTGGGGAGAGGGTAAGGATGTCCTCTGGTTCCAGTTTTGGTTGCCCGAGTATTTGTTGCCTCTTCCAATCCAGTGACTCGCAATGGCAAACAATGTTGCTGTACAGTTTCCCTGTCTTGTCCGCGTAATCTGCAGTCAATGTCTCTATTGTACAGTTGCATTTTGTACAGTTGGTTCTTGACAGCCATGTGTCCTGTCAGAATTCCTGTAATGGTTCTCAGCTGGTTTATATTCATTTGAAGCAGCTGTTTCGTAAGTCTTGGGTCTGGATCCCCAATAAAACTTGTACTATGGGCTAATTCCTGTCTGTTACTCCAGTGGATTTTGTGTTCAATCCTGATCCATCGCTTTATGGCATCTCGTACTGTGCGCCTTGGTACTCCGAGTGCCGGTTCTGGACCAATGAATGTATTTTCGGAACCTTTTCTTGCAAGACTGTCGGCTTTTTCGTTTCCTGTAATACCTTCGTGGCCCGGCACCCACTGCAGTACTACTTTGTTTACTTTTGCCAGGGCTTCCAGTTCCCCCTGACATTCCCATACTATGGTCTATTTCTTTTCGATTGCGAACGATGACAGAAACCCGTTTTACAATAAAAAAATGCAAGAATTTTCATTTTTGACAAGTTGAAAAAGTAAGGTTAGGGATTTACGTCATAACTGACATTTTGTTGTTTATAGCGGTTAGAATTTTAAATTAACACTTGTTAAGGCCGCTTTACAGTTTGCAATTTTTCTTTCACGCAAGAAAAGATTGCCCGGGAGTATGCGCAGAACGAGGCTAATGATCAACTGGCGCAATTTGTATTGCTTGCAAGAAATATAACTCGGACCGTATTTTTATTGCCATTGCAAGCGCAATTCTGAGGATTTTCTAGTGATTTATGAGACACCAAACTAAATATAAAAATCCCTGACATTTATTTATGTTTTTTCTAACCTATAACGGGTACGTTTTGTTTTTGTTTGTTTGCTTTCATGTCCTGTAATGATGTTTTGTTAAAATGAATGCACAAAAAGCGCCGGTAAGTCCTAACCAAATGTATTTTTATTTTAATGATTGGCAAGTGGTACATCACCTACGATCTTGGCAAGTCATTGCACGCTGCAAAACGAAGTGAAATCTTTATTGCCGCAATATTAATTGCTGCAAGACAACTTGCGTGAAAGAAAAATTGCAAACTGTAAAGCGGCCTTTAAGAAGATGAATTTTTAGGTTATGTCACAATGTTTGGCGTTTGGCGTTTGGCATGGCCTTCTATATTTTGTCGATAAATCGGGCCTCCTTTTTGCTTCAACACAAAGTAGGCATAGGTTTACTATTTTATGTTGCAGAAAAACGTGACATTAACCGATTTTATGTACAGAAAGTTAATAGATTGTTTGTTTCGTAATATAACTGGAGTTAAAAGTTATTTTTAATTGCTAAAAGGTTTATAATTAGCATATATTTGCTAGAAATCAATCGAACGGAAATTTCTTATTCTTCTTCTGTGATTTAAAAAAAAATACCTTTAATAAGTTGGCTATGCATTCATGTAGTGTAAATTGGTCCAGGATTTAACCAATTAGGTGAATTTTTGTTCAATTTTTTTTTTGTCATCGTTCGCAATCGAAAAGAAATAGACCATAGTCTTGAGGTTACCTTGTTGCATATTAGCGATCTAAGGGCTGCCTGACTCAGAATATATATGGATCCGCTTATTAAGGTAAGCCCTCCTATTGTTTTCGTACGCACACTGCAATATGGCGTAAATTTCTGCTTGGAACACTGTGGGAGACTATCCCAGCGAGAAAAAACGAATTTTTCTCCGGTCTTACTCCGTGTATCCCCACTCTGGTACCCTCTTTGGTTTTGGAGCCGTCCGTGTGCTAAATTATTGCAGCAGGAGTAGTTTCTGGTGTTTTGGTTTTCCATACCACCAGAAAAAGAAAGACAGATTTCTTCATAGAATGCATAATAAAAAAAACACAGGGTATTCTATTTAAAATTACAAAGTTGTGGACACTTTCGGTATATTACAATCAAAATTTGATAAAAAAAGCCCATTATTATCCTGACTTTCTAAATTTTTAGTTTGTCCCATTAAACAATTCAAAGATAAAAATATTGCATAAATATATTTGCAGGCGTCGACCAGTATAAATTCGGTATTCCTGCTAAGGCCACGTGCTCTGAACTCTGAGACTGCTTTGTTAACATAACGTTAATAAATTTTTTGCAACTAGAAAAGTACTACTGCCGGTAATATATTTTTTATTCGATGGTAAAATAATTTTTATAACAAAATTGTTCGCGGCGTATTTTTAAACGTAAAAAAAATTGATTGTTTTATAAATTAAGCGTCGAAAACATTTCACCGCGATGCTTTCTAAGACGGTTTAATAAAATGAGTAAAAATTTGATGGAACATTTTTTGAGAGTCATTAATCTTCAGAAAAACGTATTATGGAAAATTTTAAAGAAACTAATGGGATATGAAGTATAGATTTGAAATTACATCGTAATTTTTTATGGAGGATCAATATGAGAGAATTTTGATTTATTTTAGTCCAGTTAATGAAAAAAAAAATCGACTTTAAAAAAAATTGAATGCCTAAAACTTAAAATAGACTAAACTAATTAACTAAACAAAATTGTGGGCTAGTTACGTCTGTCCTCTTCCCAGCACCGTCCACTTGGGTGTAAGGTTTATTGTGTTTTATACAAAATATATAAACGAATTTTACGAGAATTAAGTGACACGGCGTCAGTGGAGATTTTGAAAATCACATCGGGGCATCGTTTGTAATTTTAATGGAAAATAAGAAACTAACACAAATAGCAGCGGTATTTTTGTTTTTATGTTCTGCATAACGGATCACATAAGTTGAACCTATACAGGGTGTTACAAATTCGACATACCAGCATTGGAATCTCGGAAGCCATAAGAGTTAGAGAAACGGTTAAATGGGGCAAAGTCGTGCAATTTGGTGCTGATTATAATGCCGCTTTAAAAGTTTTCAAATTTAGAATACTTCCGATTTTATTCAAAAAAAACCGAAATTTTGAAAAATCGTTTTTATTTTTTCCTGAGCTCATTTGACTAGCTATTTAAAAATAAACGACACTTTGTCATTGCCACTTTTTCTCCTCTATAAAATGACGTTACTAAACTAAAGATCCACCGTTTCGTCTCCGAGCGGCAATCACCAACTTTACTTTTTTAAATACGGACATGGATATTTTTAAACCCTCCTACCCTCAAAATGTAATGGCGATATTACTTTCTCATAATGATGAATTGTCCTTGCTTATTTTTTTAAATTCAAATTTTTTACAATTCTTGTCAGTCCGATCCTGGCAAAGAATTACAGTATTAATTAAAAACTTTATTGTATTTAAAACATTCATACATAAGTAATATAATTTATTTTATAAGAATTTTCCAATAATTCTAAATTTACTAATTATAAATCCTAATTTTCTAAATGTTCAAAGAGATTGCCGTTTTGCTCAATACAAAGATCGATTTTTCTTCCAATTTTAGCGACAGCCCTTTCAACCGATCTTCTCCTTATCCTACCAAATGCAACCTGTATGTAAATATACCTAACATGAACTTTAGACAAACTTTTTCATGAAATTTATTTGTAAAGGTTTTAAATAAAATAAAGTTTTTAATTAATACTGTAATTCGTTGCCAGGACTGGACTGACAAGAAGTGTAAAAAATATGAATTTAAAAAAATAAGCAAGGTCAATTTATCATTATGAGAAAGTAATATCGCCATTACATTTTGAGGGTAGAAGGGTTTAAAAATCGGTACAAAAAATCCAGATCCGTATTTAAAAAAGTAAAATTGGTGATTGCCGCTCGGAGACGAAACGGTGGATCTTTAGTTTAGTAACGTCATTTTATAGAGGAGAAAAAGTGGCAATGACAAAGTGTCGTTTATTTTTAAATAGCTAGTCAAATGAGCTCAGGAAAAAATAAAAACGATTTTGCAAAATTTCGGGTTTGTTCGAATAAAATCTGAAGTATTCGGAATTTTAAAACTTTTAAAGCGGTATTATAATCAGCACCGAATTGCACAACTTTGCCCAGTTTATATTTAACCGTTTCTCTAACTCTTATGGTTTCCGAGATTCCACTGCTGGTATGTCGAATTTGTAACGCCCTGTATAATTGAAACCTTAAAATACATTTTCAATTTTTTTTTAATCCGCCAATTCACCCCTTAGTAAAATTTTTGTATTAAATTTTCATTGAGACAAGCCAGGAAACGATGCCGCGTTTCACCCTGGTATGGAAGGCTCTTAACAAAGGTTTCCAGATATTTCTTATACTCAATGTGGGCTTAAAACAACAATGATTACCCATACATTAAATAAATATTATAGATGTGCCTCATGTCCCGATGTACGGCGGGTTCCCAAAAGTAGTTTAAGACTGAAGTCTAGTGATGCATTCGCCACTTAATTTTTTTTTTAATATTTCTTATCCTTTTCGCTTTATTCAAAAAGGGGCCAAATACTCGTCTTTGAGTATCAATTATTACCTACAGTTTTGAACCAAAGAAATTTCAATTAATGAATTTACAAAAGCAAAAAATGTGTGTGTGAAATTTGTCAATTTTTCTTTTTCTGCTTTTATTACTTTATAAATTCAAACTTGTATAACTTTAAATTATGATGGGACCGCAGCAGTGGCTCAGAGGTTGAGTTACTGTCATTCGACCGTGGCGACCCGGGTTCGATTCCCGGAGTGGGCATACGTACAATAAAAAAAGTGTGTCCGAAATTCAGTGGATTTAAGAATGCAGTATGTCTAACGTGACCATTTATGTTTCTCCTCAAAACGGGACCCTGCAAAATCTGTTTGGTTTGTTAAAGAAAAGCACAACATAATTGAAAAATTTATTTTTGAGCATCATTAATAATAGGCGGCTTAAGTTTGGTATTTCTCAGATGAAGAAATTTTTTTTTAATATATTAGGTGACGAATATAGAAAAGAATGGTATTCTTGACAGGCTTTATTCACATTCACCTTTATAATCAACATCGCTTTAAGGACTGATACTTGCAATTGAGTTTTATATACAGGGTGATTCACGTTGAGTGGCCTATTAGAAGATCTCGGAAACGAGTAACCCTATCTTTTTAAAAATTTGACAGCAGGCATAATTTGTTTTGAGCTTTTAAAACATTATATTTTGACTTTTTTATTACTTCCGGTTATACCGGAAGTTAACGCCAACTTTGCAATTTTAAATGGAATACCCTGTATATTTTAGCATTTTTGTATACCTTCTTAAAATCTAAATAACTTTTGTTAATAATAATCTATTCCTATCTCTAACCGTTTTTGAGATATGAATTATAAAAGGATTTTTTTTTGTGTAAAAACGCTCCGAGAAGAAAGTTTAGTAACTCTGAAACTAATAAAAGTAAACATTTAAAATTTTCTAAGCTTTCAAGTAATACATAGATCTTTAATTTAAATTACTTAGGTTTCACGTTTTTTATACAGGGAGTTCTTAAAATTGTGCCAATATTTCCATTTAAATAAATGTGCATAAGTCAATTTTTGCAAATGGAACACCTTATTTTTTGGCTTACTAACGTGTAGAGAATTACATTTCCTATCTAAATGCCTAGTATGTTACAATCCACATTTTTAGTCGTTTTGGAATTATGAACAATTTAAATAAAAAATCTTAAAATTTCTTTTTGTGTTAATGCGACATTATTTTTAAAAAGAAGGCTTCGATTGAGATTTTCGTTTGACTTTGAGTTTTGTTACCATTTGTTATTAACTGCCTATGTTCGTTGCTTAGCTATTTCTCATTCAAAGCCAAACAAAATTCCCATTTTGTTCCATTTGCAAAAATTGACTTATGCACATTTATTTAAATGAAAACATTGGCACAATTTTAAGAACTCCCTGTATAAAAAACGTGAAACCTAAGTAATTTAAACTAAAGATCTATGTATTACTTGAAAGCTTAGAAAATTTTAAATGTTTACCTTTATTAGTTTCATAGTTACTAAACTTTCTTCTCGGAGCGTTTTTACACAAAAAAATCCTTTTATAATTCATATCTCAAAAACGGTTAGAGATAGGAATAGATTATTATTAACAAAAGTTATTTAGATTTTAAGAAAGTAATCAAAAACGCTAAAATATACAGGGTATTTCATTTGAAATAGCAAAGTTGGCATTAGCTTCCGGTATAACCGGAAGTAATAAAAACGTCAAAATATAATGTTTTAAAAGCCCAAAACCAATTATGCCTGCTATCAAGAAAGATGGGGTTACTCGTTTCCGAGATCTTCTAATAGGCCACTCAACGTGAATCACCCTGTATACCAACTTGGCCCACTTCCCGAAAACGGGACATTTTGGCGTCCCGAAGCTTTTTTTGGGGACAACGGGACTGAGTGTCAAATAACGGGACTGTCCCGTTCAAAACGGGACGTATGGTCACGTTAAGTATGTCACTAGTGATTCCTAATAACGGAACCGAGAAGAGAGTCATGGACTGGATTTCTGAGGGGGTAAAAAGGATAACTAGTGCATACACGTGGTTCGTATTCCACGTTAAGCTGTAGGTCCCGTCTGGCTGACATAACCTGGACGATAGGGGATACAATGGGTCTCATATAGGCTTAAGTATGCTGGCTCTTTCACCAACATTAGCAAAAAAAACTTTAAATTGTATTTAATTATACCTACTTCAAATGTCGGTATTTAGCCGATTTTTGGATAAAAGGAAAAATTAATGATCAAAAAACGAAATGGCGAATGCGTCACTAGACCTCACTCTTAAGTAAATGTAATCTTAGAATAACAACATGTACGATTTCAGTGCCACTAGATAGTATAATTAGAGCTTTAGTTACTGTACTGGAGACACTTACCAGTAGAAATGTTGTGTTTTAAAAACAAATAATGACAATAAGAGTTCAACACACAGAGGCGGATTATAGTACAAGCCGAACAAGCCTAGGCTTGTAGCGCCAAATCTGAAAGGGGCGCCACATTTTCCAGCGCCAAAACCCCAAGAGAGACTAAGATAACCAAACAAGATATGAAACTAAGCGATTTCAACCGTGGTTAGAAAAAAACGGCGTTTGATTAACCGGTTATTTTTTCACAAGCCATGTATATTATTCTGTAATAATTATTGTAGCTTATTTTCCCAGACTAATACGCTTCGCATCGCAACATAGGCATCTCTTTGGCAGCGGGCGGCGCAGTGGCTACGCTAGGGGGGCCAGAGGTGGTCCGGGCCACCCCAAAAGTTTTTTTGGACTCCCTAAAATAAATTTAATCTTAAGAAGCTCTTCAAAAAGTTATTCAGATTAGATTAAGCTTTACGGTTATTTAAACCCAAAAAAGGGTGTGGCGCGAAAAGGTTTGAGGCTTCGGCGCAATTCCCTTTCGCCCCCCCCCCCCTCCCCTAGAACAAATCCTAAATCCGCCACCGTAGAAGGGGGGCGCAAAAATATCCCAGGGCTTTGGGCGCGTCCAAGTGTTAATACGCCTCTGTCAACACATTTTTATCATTTACTCTGTATAATGATGGAAACAGTGGCGTAGGCAGAAAATATGCTCGGGGGGGGGGGGGGGGGGGGGCTTAGTGGGCGTAAGTACGAAATTTTTTTTTTAATGGAGAAAGGCACATTCAGGGCTGTATGTATTTCATGATATTGTACCTAGCGAAGAAGGCGGAAAAGCGCCGCAAGCGAAAAATTTTCGGGGCCACGCCCAAAGTTCGATTAACATTCACCTAATTACTATAAAATTTCGAAAATTTAAATATTACCTCTTCCCCTCTGCATAGTTGGAATAAATTTGTGTTTGTATGTTTTTTTACTTTTTCTTTTGATATTCCTAGCTGGCTCTTTATTAAAAAAACACATTTTTTATATTTGTGAAAAATATTAATATTGGTGTCAATCCAAAATTTTAACATAAGACGTAGGTATGTATAACTCTAACCAGCGTTTTCGGGCTCGGTTTTTCATGATTTAAAGTAAATATCGCTCACCACGCCAAAGTTGATGAATTTTTTCAGAAATCATGTATCTTTGGAGCGTAGATCTAAGAGCAGTTTTTGGTGCAAACGCTTAGGTTTTGAAATACTTCTTCTTAAGTGCAGTTTTGTATATTCATAATAAAGAGTTCTCGTTTCTTTCCGCACTATTTTATTTAATATAAATTATCATACTTTTTCCATAAAAAATGTTTTAATTAAAATATTTTACTTTAATTTTTTTCTTCTTCTGCAGCCCACCCAGTAGCCCCCCCCCCCCCCCTAAACACGCCACTGGATGGAAAAATTTGTAAAATCCATTAAATATCATTTTACGTTGGAATTTATTGGAAAAAATTATAAATTTTTAATTTAGAATAAAAACTGGCATTTTCCCAATACTTTTGACGAATGAAACACTGTTTAACACTGGGCGATAATCGGTCCGAAGTAATTTAAAACAGTAAAACCGTGCAATTTCGCCTGTTTCGTTTAATTAATTTTATTTTAGTGGAAACCCGGTCTGCCGGCCCATTAACTTCAGACCGAATTTAAAAGGAATTTATTGCCGCTTTATAGTTTTAGTCGTACTAACGTAAATTCTGGATTTAGATTAAAGACACTTTTATAAAATTATGTCCTCTCTGCTATTTGCTTTTTAAAAGACTTTAAATATAAGGGAGAGATGATAAAAATTCGAAATACAGAAGTTGTGGAGATCATTGATGTGCACATTTTAAAATTATATCGGAGTATACGGGGTGGGTCAAAATAACTTGACGAATACAACGTAGGAATATACCCTATACCGGGTGACACAAATAAGTGAATATAACATTTTTCCGTAATTTTAAAAGCAAAGATTTAAAATTTTTAAATTTTTGAAATGGCAACCCACCGTTGTTTTACTATAACAGGCTTCCCACTTTTCTGGAAAACTTGGAAGGTCAGGGAAAGTTAGGGAATTTAAAAAGTAGTCGAGGAAGTCATGGAAAGTCAGGGAGTTTAATACATAAACCTGGAAAAAATTATTTTTGTAACAATACTTTAATTCCTTTTTTTGTTCTGTGTTGTTTTGAAACAGATGCGACGCATAACAGCAGATACCGCTGAGAAAGCAAAGACTGAATATTTTACTTTCATTAAAAAAGAAAATATTCAAAAATTTGTGTGTACAATTCATCTAGACGATTATTTTGGTAACCTATTAAAAGATAGATATAATATAATATCAGGTGAAGTGGGGTAAGTGGGGATTAAAAATATAAAAGGTCGCCTTTGAAACCATATAACTTTTTAAAAAATCAAGTTACAGAGATGCGCTTTAGACAGGAAGTACTTAGTGATATTTACAATTACAACAAAATTTGTTTAATTATTTACCCAAAAAATTTATTTAAACAAAAAATTGTTACGAAAATATACCCATTGAACGCACTTGCCCCAGGTACTGGGGTAAGTGGGTTTTCAACTTATAAATCGCGTTTGAGTAATGTTAAATTCAACTGGAGCAAGTGGGTTAATCTATTGCGACCTTATCAACAACAGGCTATTTTCAGATTTAAAAAATTCCCACAAATAAGTTTATATGTTAGAGATTTCTTCTATAACTTTTTTTAAAACTCCGTAATACGGTTTTAAAGTTTTTATTTACTTTATAGTTTTTGCAGATTACGCACAATCTCACTTTTCAACTTTTTAAAACTTTTCACTTTGAATTTTATTAATATAAAAAATTTAAATGGGACAAGTGGGAACTATGAACCTAAAACTAAAAACCTGAAAAATCGAAGTGTTAAAAAAATACAAGAGATGATTACAACTTTGAGAATGTAAAAACTTTGAACCTAAGTTTTAAATTAGTACAGATAAAAAATTTTAAAAAATTTTGCCGTAACTTGCAACTATAGACGAAGTTTAGATACATTTGACATAGGCTGTGTTATCTACTTTAAAAAAAAATATTAATTTTTTTTAACAATATGTTGGGGTCTATAAAAGTCCAAAAAACCATTTTATTGTAGTTTTAGTTTTTAAAACTAAATTTTTTACAAATATTACAAAAAAACCCACTTGCCCCAGATCCCCACTTATCCCACTTCACCTTACGAAATTATTTTTATAATATTTTTTGGTTTTGCTCAATATTCTAAACAAATCTTGTATAACAGATCAACATTGTTATTTTTTTCTTTTAAATAAATTTTTTTTACAGAGTTTTCCATATACAGTGTGTCCGCCGATGGGGGTACCCAATAGGGAAAAAATCTTTATTATTCATTTTACGACCAAAAGTCATTCTTTATAAAAAGTTCTGCTTGTCGAGAAAATAAATTTTATAAAGTTACTTTAAACTAAAAGGTCTAGTTTTAATAGACCGAAATGGTCAAGTTTAATTTAAAAGTGACCAATCTGGTCATAACTTGTTACGTTATATAAAATCGAAAACACCCACATTCCTATATCTACATAGGTATTTTTTGTATCCCGAAATGAATCAATTTATTTAGGATCACTCCAGTACTCGGTTATTGAAATAATCGCCGTCGCTCGACTATTGTCACAAGTAAGTACTCGAGTTTTAACATAATATTTTTCGACGAGAAGAGAGAAGTACAAACAAAGCACAAATCACGGTTTTGTGTTAGCCGAGCGCGAATAATGTAATAATAGGTTTTCAAATTGATTAAGCAATTACAAGAGGTTTTCTGTGTATCTGCTGGAGAGTTCAAAATACAATTAAATAAGAACAAGGCAAGAAAATTAATCAACGTTTGTGTGCGCCCTTGGTAAAAAAAATAATTATTTTTAAAATTTAATCAAAGGGTTTTCATTATGTTAGTTGTTTTAAAACCAACTACAACTTACTAACCTTTTGGAAAAAACGAATCTATAAGGTCTTATTTTAGTTAAATATATGAAAAAAATGTATTGCTATAATAATATTAACTGATTTTAATAAAACTTCCCCAATTTTATCAATTCTTTGATTGCTGTTATTAAAAGAAAACGTGCTTAATCACAAAAGTCAAAAAATGGAATATGTAATAAACTTGTTAAAATATATAAAGATGAAAGAAAGCTTTTAGCGGCAGGCGGACAAAGTAGTGCCTCTATCTTTTGCATTAAAATACATAGCAAAGCCAAAGTTAATGGGATCCCAGGGACACAGGTAGACAATGACAGGCTGTTTCGTCCTTATTAGAACTCATCAGAAAGTCATAACCTGTATGCAATTCCCAATACAGCGAAAATATGATTTTGAGTTATTTTTTATATAATAAATGTATGATGAAAATCTAGTATCGCTATCTGTAGGAATCAACGCAACGTAAAAGATAACCACCAGCCGTTCAAACAAGAACCAACAATAGTAGAGGGAGAAGAGGGGTTTTGCGCCAATTGCTGCGGTCCCTTCTGCGCATTCCCCGGCAGTGTGCAGACGCGTGGCGGTTTTTAGCTGTTTTTTAAAACCCGCTAGCTGTTTTTAGCGGTTTTTTAGCTGCCTGCGCACTGCCGGGTAATGCGCAGAAAGGACCGCAGCAATTGGCGCAGAACCCCTCTTCTCCCTCTACTAACAATAACACAAATGGTACCCTGATGATATAAATACAAAAAAAGATATAGGTATCTTTAATTTGGCGTATTCATGTAGAGCTTTGCCAAAATTAAACAATGTCACTTTAAAAAATTGGCAAAAGTTTTTTTTTTGTATTTATTTTGATACATTGTGTCATTTGATACCCCCCTTTATTACCATTCCTTGTATAATACGCTTCTGTACAATTTACGTAAAGTTTTATAAAACGTCACGCTACTGGACAAAAGATATTAGTTCACCTAAACAAAAGATGACAAGCGAGCGAAAAGCACCTGCTTCCCCAATGTAGCCGAGTTAAATATTCAGTGCCTCTCGGCGATACCATTTGTCTCACATATTGGCTCTATATTTTAGAATTAGGATGGTTGTTTGTTTTTTTTGCTTTCCGCGGCATTTTAGCTTGTACCTTTTATGGTATAAAACATTGTTTTATTTTTAAATTATGGACCCATTAAAGTATTATGTTTTTCTGAGTAGAGTGGAAAATACAGGGTTGTTTACATTGAGTGATCTATTGAGAAATCTTGGAAACGAGTAGAGTTATCTTATTAAATATGTAATCGCAGCCGAAATTGACCATGAGCTTTTAAAGTATTGCATTTTGACGATTGTATTGTCGGACATGGATTGGTATCCTTAAGGATGCATTAGTCATCTAATACTTCGCTGGGAAAAAAGACTCTTAATGGGTGATAAATAGGTGTAGTGGAAAGATAGTGCATAGAACAAGGACAAGAACATTTCGAGTTTCGTAGAAGGAGTCAGTAGACTAATGTTTATAAAAATAACTGTTTGTAATTGGTTGAAGAAAGGGTTCAATTTTGAATAGTACATTTAGGAAGCTTTCTTTCCAATGTTAATAATTCCTGACACAGCAAAAAGGAACCCCTTTTTTATTTTGGTTGGGGTTACAAAACATTATAAAAACTTAAAGAGACACTTGCGCAGTAGAGTTGTTTAATATTTTCAAGCGTATGGGTAACCTCTGCCCGTTTGGTCACTCAAGTCAAGATGTAAAAACTCAATCTCAGAATCAGAGCAGTTTCCAACCAGTGAGTAAGTGATCTTTGTAATGTATATTTAATTGTTAAATTGTTTATGTCTCTTTGGCCTGAGTTGACTCTAAAGCGAAAATTGTTTCTCTTGAACTTACTTGAAATAGCGTCGTTTGTGAGTTCTAAGGGAGTCACTCATCTTTAGATAAAACTCTTTAAATTTACGGATTTAAAAACTTTATTTTTATTTCTTAAGACTTGTATGTTATTCATCATAATGTAATCGTCAATTGCTTTGCTTTGCTTCGCTTTAATTAAACTCTTAAACATCTTTGGTGTGTCAGTAAATAAATAGCGCACAACAAATTAAATAAATTAAAACGTAATTTTAAACTATCTAAGCTACACGTTTCTGTCCCCTACTATTTTGATACGCGACAGTGTGGCTTTCGGTTATTCTGGAAGTTAAGGCAAACTTTGAGTTTTTAAAAAGAATACCCTGTATATTTTAGCATTTTTGGCGTTTAATGAATCTCAACCAAAGTGATGATAAAAATATACTTCAAAAAGATGTTGATCAGATTAAATTTGTTATTTTTTCTATTTGAATCAAAACATTTATCTCAGAGCCTATGCATACACCAATTTTTCCCAGGGAGAACTCGAATTGGCGTGAAAAAATAAGATAGAAAACCAAAATACAGTTTTATCGAATTTATTCTTAAGTTTTTTCTCACATAAGTAAAAATTGGTACACAAATACACGTCCACTTTTAAAAAATCTCCAGTTTTCCAGTAATTTTACTACAAGATTTAAGGCATGGAATGTATACATAAAATTAACGTTTGTACCATCGCGCCGATAAAAAACTGGGACAGGAAATTTTTCTATTTTCTCCTAGACTATTAAGAATAATTTTACATCAAGCCTGGTACCAGTAAAATGTCATGAAAATTTGCATGTCAATAAAGATTGTCACTTTATGATTGACTCGTCAAACATACAATCATATATTATTTGTAAATATGCCACAATTAACCCCCCAGCAAAAGGCAATTATTTATAGTCGGTTGCGAGATAGTGTTGCTATTAGGGATATTGCAGATGAACTGGGAGTAAGCAAGAATACCGTGCTATTGGCAAAACAAAAAATAGCAAGACATGGGACTATTATTAGGAATGCAGGTTCTGGTCCCCCTAAAATTTCTACTGATGATCATGATAGAAGACTGGTTAATTATCTAAGGGATCATCCCTTCGAAACTGCAATCAAGGCAAAAGAAGAGACGAATTTTCCAGGTTCTGCAAATACCGCTAGAGACAGGGTTCGAAATTCCGATATACGAAGCCGTTGTGCTGCCAATAAAAAAATTTTAACGGAAATAAATAAACAGGGCAGGTTAGAATTTGCACATGAATATATTAATCAAATAAATTTATGGGAAACAGTTATATTTTCTGACGAGAAAACTTTTCAGTCATGCAATAATGGGAGAATTCGGGTGTATAGGCCTTCCGGTATGCGGTATGATGAGAGATACACCCACAAAACCAACCAAAGTGGGCGTTTCTCCATAAATGTTTGGGGCTGGATTAGCGCTAGAGGACCAGGACTTTGCCAAATCGTCGAAGGAAGACTAACTGCAGCAGTATACGTTAATATACTAAACGAAGTGATGATACCATCGGTAAACGCTGTATACGGTCAAAATTACACATTTCAGCATGATAATGCTCCAATACACACAGCGCGCATTGTACAAAATTTTCTCCAAGAAAATAACAT
Organism: Polydrusus cervinus; assembly: GCA_935413205.1. NCBI lineage: Eukaryota > Metazoa > Arthropoda > Insecta > Coleoptera > Curculionidae > Polydrusus > Polydrusus cervinus. Next base: position 26,196,242 of record OW284518.1, read on the forward strand.
AGCAGTTCTTCCCTGGGCTTCGAAGAGTCCCTATTTGAACCCGATAGAAAACATTTGGGGTGCCATGGTCAAATCTATGTATAAACATGATTTTCAACCTAGAAACAGGGATGAATTACGTCATAGGATAAATCAAGCTTGGGATGAAATAACTGTCGAATTATGTAGAAACTTAGTTTTAAGTATGCCACAAAGGCTCCAAAAAGTAATAAACAGAAATGGTTCTATGACCAAATATTAATTTTGTGTTGTTTTGACAAACTTTGTGTTCGCAATTTTTTTCTTTTTATTAAATGTATTTTATTACCTGTATTAGCTTTATTTATTATTTTGTGGTAATGGTAAATATAATAATTTATAAAATATTTGACTTTAAAAAAATCTAATAAATTTACTTTATCCATATTATATGATGTCTCTCAAATTTAACCACCGCGTATCGAAAAATACAAAACATTCCATTATGTAACCTAGGTTACTTTTTAAATTTTGAATGTTTTTCCTTTTTAGCTCTAGACACCTTTTATAGTCTAGGGGATATGTATTTCTTACATTGTTTTTGTAAATCTCTTGTCCCAGTTTTTTATCGGCACAATAGTACATAGAGGCTTTAACAAATTTTTATACATCTTGTCTGGCTTTAAGGTAAAGTTATTTAGTTTTGTTTTATACAGAAAAAAAGGGGTTGTTCGGGTTTGTTCCGCAAGCAACAGGCTATGGTTAAGAAAAGAAATTATCCATTTCTATTAAAAAAGATATAACTTGTCTGTTAAAGGCCGAATGGGAGAAAGATAGATATATTCCAAGTGAATTTATGTAAATATAAGAAATCCCCTAAGATCCGGTTGCGCAATAAGAGTTTAAGTACGATCTTTGTAAAGCTCGAACTAAATTTAACCTTGGTTTAAAAAGGTAATTCTATTGTATAACCAATTCCTAACCGCAGATCTGCACAGGTGGGATCAATAATTAAATTACCATGCTGGAAATGGTTACGCTATCGAAAAACCATCAAACTTTAGGGTATTTAAAATTAGCAGTTACTTTTTCCATGTATTTTAACCCAAAATAACTGCAAATATTATTTTCAAAGAAGAATGTCTGCTATTTGCTTTTGTTAAGAAGTTTAAATCCAAAAAACAGATAATATTACTAACAAAGAAAAAATAGAATATGTAAACAGACCCGAACATTTGAACATGGTCAGGTCTTTGTAGTTTTGGGGCAATCTTAGAATGTTTTCTCTTGCTCTTAGTATATTCATAAACTCTTCATCATTCGATTCGTCTGTCAAATTTAGTGTTCAACCTCATCATTCGCATTCATATCTTTAAAATATTATTACCACAAATTTGAAGTCAAAAAGAATTTATAAGGTTTATTAAATGTCATCAGTCATTAAAAATTGACAACTTACCTGAAGAATAAAAGCTTAGCAGAACCGAGTTCAACTTTAGGTCGAGCTTTACAAAACTCGTACTTAAGCTCTTATTGTACAACCGGATCTAAGTCGACATTTATGTTATGTAATTTGGTCCATGGATTTGCCGACGAAATAAATTTTTCCTCAATTGTTTTTTATTACCTTTCTCACAAATTCACGGCCAGCTAAAAATACCAGTTATTACGCCTGATTTAAATATATTTTTTAAACATTTTACTATAAAGTTCAAAAGTTGAGATGTAGAAAAAATATATTGTACAACTATAGTCTATTTCAGGAAGATATAGAGTAATAAAATTGGAAATTCCGTCCATTTCGGTGTCGGCCATAGACGCACGTAAATATTGTGCATTAAATTATTTATGAAAACTAACCAAAAATTTTAAAGAATTAGGTTAACGGGTATTAAGAAAAAATAGTATTATATGTAAAATTTCAAGTAATTGCGTAATTCAATTCGGGAGATTACCACGAGGACAGGTATTCGAATGTTTTTGAGGACTATTTTGGTGAAGTAATAAAATATTTTTCAGCTGATTCAGTAGTAGTTATGGATAACGCAAGTTATCATTTACGATGCACAGAGAAGACTTCAACTTCAGCTTGGAGAAAGCAACAAATTATCGACTGGTTAGCCACCAAAAGTATTGAATTTGAAGATAATTTGATAAAAAAGGAACTATTAGCTATAGAAAATTTACACAAACATCGTTTCATGAAATATGCCGTGGAAGGTATAGCTGAAAAACATAGTGTAGCTGTACCGCGCACACCGCCATTTCATTGCGAACTAAATCCTATAGAACTTATATGGGCGCAAGTGAAAGGATTTGTAGCAAGACACAACACGATATTCTAAATGAAAGGCGTTAAGCTCCAGTTTGATCAATCCATTAAGGAAGTGACACCAAAGAACTGGCGAAAATCAGTCCACTATGTAAATAAAGAAGAGGAGAAAATCGATCGGACCGTCGACCCGTTAATTATAACATCAAGAGAAGATGACAGTTTCTTAGATGACGAGAAATATTATGAATTTTTATAATTCAATTTCTGTATCATGTATTTTTGTATTTTGTATTTTTTTATATTGTTTAATAAAAAATAAGTGTATCTAATACTATGTACATATTGCACTCCTTTGTCACACCATTTCCAGTGTTTGTGAAATGGTAACAATAGGCAAAACCCATAAATTGACCCAAGCCCGGGTCGTACTACCTGCATGTGATGAAATTAAAGAATTTTGCAATGAAATCAATGGCAAATTATGAAAGTGGTTGAAATATTGGTTGGGTCACTCTGTAGTCCCTTAGCATACCTAATGAGCTTTTATTATTCTACACCATTCTGAAATTGACTATACCGGGTCCGCCAACGTGGCGGGGATGGAAGATTAAATCATTATCAAGGAGCTTATCAAAAATACTAAACCAGCATAAGGTATCGACTTAAAAGCGGCATATTTTAAAAATATTTTACATTATACAGGGTGGCTCAAAAAAGTGTGGCGGACTAAACTTGCATTTTTTTAAATGGAACACCCTATATATTATATTATTTTCTAATTCCCTATACAATTCCACGTATATTTTGTATAAAATGTCATATGTCTAAATTCAATTGTTTTTGAGTAATTGACGTTTTAAATATGGCATTTTTTGACTTTGACAGGCTGTAACATTGGAACGGTTCATCTTAGAGATAAATGGTTTTCACCTCCCTATCTTAGTTTTTCATTCTCTATCCAATGAAACCAACCTCCGATTTACTATGTTAAACCGTTAAAACCGTTTTTTTGGTTTAACATGGTAAATCGGAGGTTGGTTTCTTTGGATAGAGAATGAAAAACTAAGATAGAGAGGTGAAAACCATTTTTCTCTAAGATGAACCGTTCCAATGTTACAGCCTGTCAAAGTCAAAAAATGCCATATTTTAAACGTCAATTACTCAAAAACAATTGAATTTAGACATATGATATTTTATACAAAATATACGTGAAATTGTATAGGGAATTAGAAAATAATATAATATATAGGGTGTTCCATTTAAAAAAATGCAAGTTTAGTCCTCCACACTTTTTTGAGCCACCCTGTATAATGTATAATATTTTTAAAATATGCCGCTTTTAAGTCCATACCTCATGCTGCTTTAGTAATTTTGATAAGTTCCTCGATAATGATTTAAATTTCCGTCCCCGCTTCCTTGGCGGACCCGGTATATATTGCGCTCGGAAGGTTGAGTACTCCGCCTACGACCTCATATCCACCCTTGTTGTACAAATCACTATTAACAATAATAAAATGATAAAACCTTACGGCAATTCTAAAAAACTATTCAATACCTTCCTAGTACAAACCCAAGAAAGCATTTGTAATAATAAAAAATACGTACAATATAATTGAATTCTTGACTGAAATACTACAATTTAAAAATGCGAAAAGGGGCCGCAAGAAAAATTTGCTGTGCTGCAATGATAAATCTTTTGATTAAAAAGGAGCCATTTTTAATTTGATTTTTTCAACAACAAAGAAACCAATAAAAATGAAAAATAAGAGGCTATTATGCATAATTTATCACATAAACCCTAAAATAAAAACAGGCTAAATCACCGTCGGAAATAATTTTCATAAACAAACAGAAAGAGGGTTAGTGAGTTTTTTATTAGACAGAAACGTATAGGAAGTAGTTTGTCAAGGATATTATATTATAGAAATATCTTGTCTATTTATGCCAAAGGTCAAATTTCAGAATTAATACAATTTTTGTATATTTTGAGCTGTTAGTAAATTTGTTACTACAACAATTTTTTTCATCAAATTATTAAGCCCCAAAATACGCAGATCTTTAGTTTAGTAACGTCATATTGTAGAGGAGAAAAAGTGGCAAAACCGAAATTTTGCAAACTTCCGAGCGCAATATGTACAATCCACTCGAGTTGTACAGTATATTTTTTCTACGACCTAACTTCCGAACTTCATGCTAAGAATTTTAAAAAATTATTTAAATTAGCCATCATAACTTGTCTTTTAAGTTGGCCATGAACTTTTGAGAACGATAATAAGAAACAATTGAACAAAAATTCATTTTGATGGCAAACCCATTGACCAAATTTATCGATTTGGGTTAGTTCTTATATTTATACATACTTACTTTTGAATATATCTATCTTTCTCACATTCAGCTTTTTGCAGAATAACAGATAAAAAGCGATATATGTATTAATAAACACGAACAATGTATTCTCTCAACCGTAGGTATTTTGATTTTACTGAATTGCACAGAAGAAAAAAAGGTTTGTCGGGTTTATTTCTGCTTGCGTATAAATTATAACTCCAAAAGTACAACAAAATAGCTATAGAATTCGTTTTAAACAGTTAAAAATGGATTTTGTGCATTAATATGAATTTTTAATGTTCGCTATGGTCATATTTTTCAAAATAATCGCCAATTTACAAACTAGCAACACTGTTAACGTGGAAAGAAAAGTGGCAATAGTGTAAGTAGAAATAACATAACCTTAAAAATTTTAATGAAAAAATGAATATTTTTTCTAGAAATCTTGTAATTTCATCTGTTTTATCAGGTTATCTTTATGTTCCACCATTTAAGGAAGAATTACCAGTTAATTTTCTATGTTTGTTGCGTATAATAAAAGTTTTAAGATCAATTGGGGTTCGATCCCCGTTCAAAATATATCGGAAAATATCCCCGTGCACAAATATTTATAATAATATATTATTTATATAGAAAAAAATAACCAAGGTTAGTAAGAAACCGTTCATTTGATAGGTTTATAGTACATTTTATGCAAACCTTGTAGTTATTTTCTAGAAATGAGTGGAAATAATGACATTTTTGAAATAAGAAAGTGGGTCTGTGTGCAAATCTTTAGTTCAGTCAGAAAATAACAATAATTTGGTAGAAATATATTTTGGTATTAATTTTGTTATTATTCCTTCAATTTTTGCACCATTTCGTGTACTCTTTAGGAAAATATTGTGTATACCTACATGGACTCTGGGATAAATGTTTTGATTTAAATTTAAAAAGAACAAATTTCATCTGACAGATTTGCATATTTTTGAAGCATATTGTTAACCTCACTTCTCTCAACTGTCAGAAAACTAATTTACAACATGTAAATTTGGCTTCTCTGTAATTGACTAGTGTGATAGGTCGGTTTCATAACCTAACTAGGATGGATATAAAGTTTTGCCGCACAGTTAACTGGAATAGCCTACTTTACCCGCCACTAAAGTGTAAAGGAAACAGCAACGTTTTTTTATTTTTATTTTAGGATTTACGGATTTAAATATAATGAACCTTTTCCGTAACATCCTGTAGGTATACCAATTTAGAAAAATTCTTTCACTGTAAAGGGCTTGGAAAAATGTTCATTTCGTGTGACGTTGTGGACTCTTAATAAAATTGTTTTTTCTTAATTATTAATATTCCCGACAGAGGCCTTTCGTCCTTCGAGCCCTTTGATTCCAACAGTCCTTCTCTTCAATAATTAATGACAGAAGGCAGGAAGGCAAAGCGAACATCGTTACTACTTATTCTCCCGAAAAAGGTTAAATAAAATTAATGTGTTCTAATTTATTTTGCTTATTTTAACACTGAGATACCCTGATGTAATTTGTTTTAATATAAAGCTCCTTAATTTAAGGTGTTTCTAGTGCTGTTTTGGTAAGCGTGTATTTTATTTTCTTTTAAAATAGGATTTTTTGTTAAGGGTTGTTTATAAACTGGGGTATTAGCCACAGAAAAATTAAATGATGCAGTGCCGTGCTTCCTTTAAGCGACAACCTCTCTTATTTTTAGAAATTATCTACACTGTAAAATTCATGCAACATTAAGGTTATACTGTAGGATATACAGGGTCCTGCGCCTCACCCAACAAACATATTAAGTACCGTAGACCAGAACGGAAGGAAAATAATCCTAAATTGGCAAATATTTGCTTATTTTTGCCTTAAATGTTTTCTTAAAAGTCACAAAAGGTTCGAACTCCAAAACATAGGTTATAATTTATATATTTACGACTTAAATAATTTCTTATAGGGAAATTTACTTTAAGGTTAATTTACCTAGTTAAAAATTACAAATAAACTACCTCTTTAAAACATTAAAAATAATTAATCCTAATAAGTCATATTATGAAGTCATAACTTACTTCTTTGTAACTTAAAAAATGTCTTCATAGTTAAGGAATTTTTTGACTATTACGCTAGGTAAAACATGACTTAATTACTACCTAAAAAATGTCCTAATAGTTTGCTGACCATGGAGTTCTAGAAACAAGTAATATTTTGGTTAACTTTGCCTTATAATTGTTCCCAAAGTTATAAACCTTTTGTGGTTAAAAATTGAGCTATTTGTCAATCTTCTGATTAACCTGAAAGGATAAAATTGCTTGTACAATTGACCTGTTAGAAAAGTTGTCTTGATTGAGGTCGCAGATTACATATTACAAATTACCTTCAAGTTACATGGTCTCTTAATATACCTTTAACGACATTTGTTTATGTTCTCGGTTGTGTCTGTATTTTATTTCTAGTTTTTAACCAAAAAGTGCGTAGAGTTAACTTGCAATGTCAAACCAAAATTCTAATAAGAAAATTAGAGCATACAGACATACTACACAATATTACAGGAGCATTAATAGAAATGTCGAGGAAAATCCTATTAATACGAGTTGCAGCAATGATGATTATTTTTTTTCACCTTACAGTTAAATTCCTTCCAGTCACTTTCAGGCGAAGACGACGCATCTGCCCTTAAAACTCGTAGATTTGACTGTGGCCAAAGGAGAATATTTTTTGTTTCCCACTTGTGGGGAACAAAGCAATATTCCACCCGTTTTTTCCGTATAACTGCGACAACTTTAAAATGATCTCTAGTGGCTGACATCTAAAAAGATATAAGTATACAAAATTATTACCGTAACACTAGAGTTAAATATGCAAAATAAAAAACACCATAAAACTTACCTTGTGTAGTTTTGGGCTTAAACTTATTTCTTATTTTTATCTTGGACACAAAAATTTTCTAAAAAATTAGATTGGGAAATGTGAAATGTCACTTGTCAAGAATCAATGCGCCAACCTAAAATCCGCAGTGCCAATCGTAATGTTAAAACGGAATCAAATCATTTAGGTCTAAATATTATTAGAGAGAGACAGTAACAACGATTTAGGTTCATATTAGACAAATGCTGCAATGGTCCAGACTACTCCGGATGCTATTACACTACTCGAATATTTAAACGAATTTATTGTTTCCAGTATTGGTCAGCGCGGATCCTAAAATATTCCCTGAATTTAACTTTGACTTATAACTAGAAATGTCTTATTTAGGAACGATTTAACTTTAAATTCGGTAAATGATTGCCAATTTAACCTCGGACCAGGAAAACATGTGCTTAAAGTTAATAATAAAGGGAAAAATAACTTTAAGGTTACAAATATAAAAACGGCCATATTTGATAATTAATTTTCCTGTTTATCGACAATAATCTTTAAAATTTTAAGAACTACGTAAGGTCAGTTGAAAATCCATTAGACTACGATGCTTTTTGTCAACAGAAGATTTTTTTAAAACTATAGGTACAAATATAATGTTTATATGAAGACACTCTGTTTTTAGGTTAAATTAAAATATTTAAAATTATCCCAATAATACATAGAATAATCCCATATTTCAAGGGGGCTTTTTGTTTTGCGAAGTATTATCACCCTAATTAACAAAAAAAATTCTTTGGCATCAAATTTTTGGTCCAGAAAGATAATTACACTAATTAAATATTGCTTGATTGTTGGAGTTAATAAGCGGCCATTCAAAATATCTACTTGGATCAAACTTCATTTTATAATTTGTTTGTCCTGTTGGAAGTGTTGGCATCAGTGCATCGAGTTGTTGTCTTTTCTTTCTAACGCCAGAATTATGATATTATGTTTTCTCTGTTGTGTTTTTAAAACCTATTTAGGTTATATTTAGGTCACAAGGTTGGTCTTATTTTCCACATTTAGAGGTAAAATAGGTCTATATTTATTTCAGTTCGTTGTGTCTTATTAGACAGAAATCCCTATGAACCTATTTTGGACTTCCAAATTACTTTAGTTTCGTTCCCCACATTGGGCAAAAGGAAAACAAATGTAGGTAAATTATCCCTATATATAATTGGTCATGCAAAATTTTTGACCTGTGTAGAGGTCGATAATAGGTAAATTTAACTTAAAATGTTTGTTGGGCGCAAATGTCGTTGTTGGGTCTTCTCTAGCTCACTTATTAATTAAGTTAGGATTTTGATATTTTGCAGACTTTACCTGTATCCTAGGGCGCATTTCAGGAAAATATTTTTGTTTATACAGGGTGTTCCAAAAAAGTGTAACGTCATAAGGATATGTTTTTTTAGATTACATGCTATATATTTTCTAAATTATTTGGATGGATCTTGTAGTTGCCCACATACCCCTAAAATTTTAATGAAATCGGTTCAGTATTATAGGCGAAAAAAAAAACTAAAAAAAATCAGTTTTGCTCCACTGGTTTTAAAAATTAAAAAAAAAAATAATGCCTCGTTATTAAAATTCTACTAAGGTACTTAATAAATAAGGTCCCAAAATCTCGTTAACCAAGTTTGATTAATACGAATTTTACAGGGTGTCCAAAATTTAGTGTCAAATTTAACAAACTTTAAAGCAATTTATTTTTCTTATTTCAAATTAGAACCCCTCTATATTATTATGTCAGTCGATGCAGAATTAAAATTCAAACATTTGTTCTAATTACAACCCTATCGCAAATTCTAATGCATTAAGACTTATTTACAGAAAACTCATTTTATCAACCTTTCCACCAGTCATTATTATATAATAAATATCAAAGGTGGCCTTGAAAAATAATTTATTGATATTAATGGCCAGGTTATACCTTAACTAAACTAAACTTAACTAAGCTAAGATAATTAAGAAATTAAAATACTACATTCATATGGAACCATTTATACATACATACAATTAAGGAATTAAACTAAACTAAGAAGTTGGTCAACTTTTAACTTTCTTAGTTAAGTTTAGTTGATTCGGCAATTTTTGTGCGACGATCGGCATAATCCGTGATTTCCGTCATCCAATAATTGAAGGTTTGAATCATAAAGAAGAATTTTTGATTTCTGCACGTAACCCTAAATTTGTGAATATTTTGTGAATTTGCGTTGACATTTGATATTTCTTTTCAATTATTAAGATTATTTTGAATACGGTGATTAACGACGCAATATTAATTGGTCTTACTCCATACCGTCTAATCCGCTGTGTAGAATTTTTTATTAAAATAGGTAGGCTGTCATCAGCATGCACAATAAAAGAATAAATATATTTTTTTCGTTCATCTTTGAGAGACTACAAATCAAATGTCAAAACAAAGCAAACCGATAATAAGAAAGGTTAGGTTAGGTGCATTTTCTTCTTCTCTTATTGTGGATATCATTAGGTGGTCGAGTTGAAGTATAAACACTGCTCTTTTTTTCTTAATTTAATTTATCTAGTTTAGTTCTAATGTAGTTTAGTTTAATTGAGGTATAACCTGGCCATAAAGTTTATTGAAGTGACAAAAGCCCATTTTGACTTTAGTTATTTCATAGTTTCAAATATTGTTAGATTATTATTAATTATTTAAGCTATATTATTTTTTGTGATGGAATACAACCAAGAAGAGCTCGTAGATATGATTTTCATATTAGGAGCATGCTAAAAGAATTTTTATTTATCCTTTTAGTAAACTTTAATATCAATGAATTGTTTTTCAAAGCCACCTTTGATATTTATTATATAATATTGACTGGTGGAATAGTTGATAAAATGAGTTTTCTGCAAATAAGTCTTAATGCGTTAGAAATTGCGATAGGGTTGTAATTAGAACAAATGTTTGAATTTTAATTCTGCATCGAATGATATAATAATATAGAGGGGTTCCAATTTTAAATAATTGCTTTAAAGTTTGCAAAGTTTGATACTAAACTTTTGACACCCTGTATAATTCGTATTAATCAAACTTAGTTAACGAAACTGTGAGACCTTATTTATTAAGTACCTTTGTATAATTTTATTAACGAGATATTATTTTTAATTTTTATTAATTTTTAAAACCAGTGGTGCAAAACTGATTTTTTTAGTTTTTATTTTTTTTTCGCCTGTAATACTAAACCAATTTCATTAAAATTTTGGGGGTATGTAGGCAACTACAAGATGCATCCAAATAAGTAAGAAAATATATGGCATGTAATCTAAAAAAACATATCCTTATGACGTCACACTTTTTTGGAACATCCTGTATAAACATAAATATTTTCCTGAAATGCACCCTAGGATACAGGTAAAGGTTGCAAAACGTCATAATCCTAACTTAATTAATAGGTGAGCTACGGAAGACGGGAGGTGAGGCGAAGGGCCCTGTAGATTGGTATCCTAAAGGATGGATTGCTTATCTAATACTTTGCTGTGAAGGTAAGACTCTTAATGGGTGATAAGTTTGATAAAAATAGGTGTAGTGGAAAGATAGTGCATAGAACAAGGACAAGAACATTTCTAGTTTCGTAGGAGGAGTCAGTAGACAAATGTTTATAAAAATAACTGTTTTAAATTGGTTGAAGAAAGGGTTACATTTTGAATAGTACATTTAGGAAGCTTTTCTCCAAATGTTATTAATTCCTGACACAGCAAAAAGAAATCCCTTCTCTATTCTGATAGGAAAATATTATAAAAACTCAAAGAAATACTTACTCAGTGGAGTTGTTTGACGTATTCAAGTGTAAGGGTAACCTCTGTCCGTTTGGTTACTCAAGTCTCTTTAAATAATGTAAAAACACAATCCCAGAACCAGAGCCGTTTTTAGTCAGTGATCTTTGTAATGTTGATTTAAGTGTAAAATTGCTTATTTCTCTTTTGGCCTGAGTTCATTGTAAGGCGGATATTGTTTCTCTTGAACTTACTTGAAATAACGCCGTATGTGAGTTTTAAGGGAACAACTTTTCTTTAGAGAAAACTCTCTAAATTTACTGATTTGATAACTTTATTTTTATTTGTTAACACTTGTATGTTATTCACTATAATGTATTCGTCAATTGCTTTATTTTGTTTCGCTTTAATAAAACTATTAAAAATCTTTGATGTTTCTTTAAATAAATAGCGCACAACAAATTAAATAAATTAAAACGTAATTTCAAACTATCCAAGCTACACGTTTCGATCGTCTACCTTTTGTAGCCCACAATACGATTAGAGTAGAGTAAAAATATAAATATTTCTGGAGTGAAATGGAATACCTGGGAAACGTTGTAAAGTGTTTCTTACAACAACCCTTCAAAAATTTTACAGGTGCCCCAAGGTTATTGAGTTGGTTTTACCACAATTTCTAACATGATCATTTGGCGGAAACGGCAAAACGATAAACTTTGGATCCAATAGTCGTGAATTCAAGCCCGGCAGTCTGCAAACTTTTAAAAAAAATTTTAATGTAAGATTTGGTAGTAGATAAAATATACTGTTAAGGTCGAGTGGATTGTCCATATCTCCTCAAAAATATGATGCCCAATTTACTTCTTCGTGTGATGTAGACCATATCCACTCTTGACTGATAGAAGAGTTTTGGACTTAAGTAAAGTAACTACAGCTCTATTTATACTAGCTAGATGCACTGAAGCATGACTGAGATGGGTGCAGTCATGCGTTTATATCGTGTGCGGTATTTTAAGTTTACATCTACTTCACAAAGGTTTCCAGATATTTCTTATAACTAATGATGGCTTACTAATACAATCTGGGTTCTGGTATATGGTGGCAGCTTCCTTGAACTTCCTCCAATGTGGTTTTTTATGCAGGATTTGAGCTTCCATCCATTTGATGTGATGACCTTGTGTCCAGGCATGGTCAGCTGCACCTGATTTTTCGGTTTCTCCTTTAAGCGTAATTATGTTCCTTGACCCTAGTTTCACTTCACACCTAGTTTATTTATTTAGTATTCACCTAAAGACGGCTGAAGATACTTACCAGTATAAACGTTTTGATATAAAAAAAAATAAAGACAATGCAAGTCCAAAACTCTTCTATCAGTCAAGAAACATCATTGTCTCCGATCTTCAAACAGACAATATCCACATATGTTGTACAAACTTATATTTCTTTGAAGGAAAAAGTAAACAATTATGTAATATAATTATAATTTTTATTATGCTAAACGTGTTTTCTATAATTATTTCCTGTTCCCATTAGTTTTGACTGGATTCAAAAAGGTTTTGCCTGAGTCTCTTTAGTTGGAGCAACTCTACACTTGTGTAATTAATTACATCTGTAGGAAAGGTGCAAAGAGAATTACGCAAACTATTTATTCTCACTGAAAGGTTAAATAAAGTACAGCACCTTGTGTCGGGCTTTATAAAAGAGCAAATAAAGTATAAAATGGAGACTATAGATAAATAAGGTTAACTATTTTAAAGCTTTTTTTGTGTGTTGAATTAATGATGATCAATGTCAAAGTAGAAATATCGTCAGACATCTTTTTGACAAAGCTTTTAGAAATTTTAACTTACAATAAAATATAAGAAATATTAACATCCATATTTACTAAAGGGTTTTTAATTTAGACCATTGAAATATTTAGATCTTAGTCTCCTTTTTGTGTTTTTATCGTGGCATTATTTTACATACGACATAACGCTTTTGTGTTAATTTATATATAGAAATTAATATACCACGCAATATACTCTACATCAACCTATGTGTACGATGCCGGTTTAGACTTTCATTGGACATCGTACAAGAAGTGGTTGGAGTTGGTTGTATAGGCCGTATTTCTGGTTCATGCATTTCAGGCTAATAAAAGAAGGAAGATCTTACTGTGAAGACAAAAATCTATTTGCTGTAGTAACTGGTACAGATTATATTACACTAAAAGTCACATATCATAACTTGCACTGAGTTGACGTATCGTTAGGACCTATAGCAATCTTTCATTAGACAAAATGTCACTTTTTTGTGAGTATCTGCATTTGTATCCAAAGCGTATTAAGCAAAGTCAAAAAGTCCCTTTATTTTTGGGCACCAACAATTGAAACTTTACTACAAAGTAACATAAAAATAAGCATTAAATCCGCTTAAACTTTTCATTGTTACGGCAGACGAAAAAAATGAGCTGACACCATTTAACCGGGCAAACACTCAATTCCGCTTAAAATCCCATTCTCGTGGGACGGAAGAAATATAAATTACTGGATATGAACTGTTAACTCGAACAGACCAGCAGGCACTGGTTTCCCCGTACGAAATTCCCGTGTAGGGCGAGGAACACTGCTTCACGTAACATAAAACCAAGAAGCCCCAACCAACACCCCCCAGAAGAATCCTCCAACGGCCAATTAAATTAGTTGGTGGGAGACGCTACCTAGGAACCATTATGATAAGGTTGGTCCCGGTTGTGACGTGGACCAATAGGTTGCTGATATATTATATTGGCAACCGTGAAGATAAATTTATTCTGAAACTTTATATATTGGTAGGACTGGAGATAATTTATGCGTATTTCTTTGAATTTTCGCCGATTTGGGATAAATTTACATATAGAAGAGAGTTTTCTAGGTAGATTATTTTTACATGTTCAAATTTAACTGCATAGTAACGAATGTTATTTTACGAAAAGTACAGTTGGCATCATAAGATAATTTTAACTGTTTCTCCAACACTATGCCCATTTATTTTTCTATATAGCTTAGTACTACAAGATATTAAAATGTGAACAAAATCTAGCAATTTGTTTTCGAAATTCAAGAAATGGGCACCTAACCACTTTTTTTTTTTAATTTTCATAATTATTAAATATTATTTTATTCGTTTACAAATTATTCAACATCCTGTACATGTTTTATTTCTATCTAAGTGAAAGAAAACTTAGGGCCTACTTTTCCACCATTAGGAAAAAATAAAAAAGCAATAGTTTTTAAGAAACAATTGAAAACTCCGGACAATGCAGAAAATATCAGGGTACGAAGTTGCCAACTTTAAATGGCCATAACTCAAAAACTAGTCATACAATTGGATTACGCCCATAAACACTTTTAATCAGAACGTCAAGATCTACACAATACTAAAAATTCAGAAAAACTAGCTGAAATAAATTTTCCATAAGCTTTGTGAGGGATCCTTTTTGTAAGTGTGATATTACTTCGCAGTTTTCAACCAAGAAAACAGCAAGAAACAGCAAGGTGGGTCCTATGGGTCACTCAGGGATAGCGGATAATGAAAAAGCACATGAACTGGGTAAAGCCGGATCTTCTCAAAAACTCTGAACTCGTCCTTGGCATATCAAAACAGGCAACCAAAGCAACATCGGACAGATGGGCGCAACAATAATCCTATACCGATGGAACAGGATACCTGGTCAAACCAAAACGAGAACCACAATTGGGAAACCCTCAAAAAAGCTATCAACTGGAATGTTGCTTCTAACGCCTACCCAGCTAAAACAACTGGTTGGCCTACTAACAGGCAACTGCCACTTAAGAAAATACCTACCTCGAATAGGAATTTACAATGGTCCCATTTGGCGAAGAGGACGAAACCGCTTCACATATTATATACAACTGTTAAGCACTGACCCGAAGAAGATTTAAAATCTTCAAAGGATTCTACTTTGGTGTCACCCTCCTGCATGACAAACTGGGTGGAGATTTACTAAACCTTATAAAAGGAACAAATCTTTTCTAGTAAGACAGTGGTGCACAATGAGCCACTAGGCTCTAGTGTAAGAAACTTGGGCCGAACACCCGACCCCCGCCTTAAACCAACCAATCAACCTAACCAATTCTCACATATAATAATTATTACTGATTATTTAGAGTTTTCTCACAAAATACATATTTGCATAATAATTTGGTTGTATTTTAGCATCATATTATTCCATGCGGACATATTTTTGGAAAACCCTGTACTAATATAAACACATTACCACTACACCTTCAGCTGTCGAGTGAAAAAAATAACTCTATAAGGCACTTATGGCTGAAATCGTCAACTGCATCATCAGGAGGAAATTTAAAATTTAAATTTGCTCGGTTATATATTACCAACCCGTCACCGAAAGCTTTGACACGCCCCAAAAGGTCTCGCGCTTTTCGTGGTGTATTTTGATTTCGTTTCTAGGGTGTCGGTAAAGGAGTCGTTTTTGTTATTTGCCTGGTAAGAAAGAATTGCTCTCTTCGGTAGTAAATTGACGTTTTGGTAAAGACATTATTGACTAAATTTATAATATTAAGTTTAATTGTAACAATTTTTAAATAGTAAAATTTGTATAAACACAGAAATAGTTATTTTCCTAACAAGTGCGGAGAGTGATACTTTCCCGCACGCGACTGCAGTTGACCCAAAAGACGCGGAGCGGAGTTCGGGCAAGCGGTCAAGGGCGGGAAAGACACTTTACGCATGAGTTAGGAACATTATTTTTTCTACGACCGTATATACAAAAAGGTATACCAATCCATTTTTCAAAAATTATTTTATTTCAACATACATATACAAAACTTTAACCAAAAACTACTAATTATTATAAATATTAATATTATTTATATACAATATTTCTCCTTACACCATGTAACAAAATGGTTGTATTGCTTTTCATATCTTAGTCTGGATTTGGCAGGTAACAACTCGGAATTAGCTTTATCTGCAGTCTTGAAAATGGCTTCGGGAAGTTCTTCGTCGGATGAATCCGTTAATATTATTGCTTCGGATTCGGTTTAATGTGGTTTAATTTAGAAGAAGATTATATTCGGTCACTTTGAAGAGACGCTTTGAACAACTTTGACGTTTTAGTAACAATTACACGCCTGGGTTATCATAGCAACTGATATCATACCCGGTGGTTTGATAGTTGTTTAGTGACATTACTTTAAAGAATGTACAGGGTTATATAAAAATATTTTCATAATTTTATATTTTCAAAAAATTTAAAATGCAACAAAAAGCTAGAAAAGATGTAGATTTTATTTGATGGACTATTTCGTAAATATTTATTTACCTGTTGTAACAGTAGTTATATCTTCCGAAGTAAAAAAAATCTAATAAGGTCAAAATTTGCATTATTTTACTTTCCCGCACTAGTGCGGGAAAGTGACACTTTCAAAACTAAAATGCGTGCGGGAAAATGGGTTAAAACGCACGGTCGTAGAAAAAAATAATTTGTACACAGGATGATTCCTAAGTTGATACATCTTTTTGCTGTGTATACAAGGCATCAAAATTATCAACATTTTCAAGTGCCTTTTTTCAAAAAACTCAAAAATAAGGTACTTACATTCATTTATTACACTATGGATCAAATACGGTAAATTAAACATAATCACTCACCGTAAATTAGCACCATATCTACTAGTTCATTGTTTTCAAATTTTACCATTTTCACTCTTCACCAGTTTAAAATTAACTTCAGAAAAACACACTGCAGCGTTTTGCCAAATAACTCACCACCGACCCGAGGCTACTTTTGGATGACCAGGCCCGCACTTAGATTTTTTACTTTTGTATTTCGCCTATTTTTAAGTTTTTTGAAAATTTTGTTTATTTGAATGCCTTTTATACACAGCTAAAAAAGAAGTATCAACTTAGGAATCACCCTGTATAATTTATGTACGAAGTATATTCCATGTCAAAATAGAAATGTTTTCTTGATCATTCTAAATGGTAACGTTTTTTTAAGCGACTTCAATCAACTATATTGTGAACATCTGTGTCATATTTCATAAAAATATTGCCTAAATTCATCACAGAAAAAAATCTCTTTATTCAAGATTTTATGTGGTCTTGAAAATTAAGTAACTATTATTTTAAATTAAATTTCATTGAGACAAAGTCCTGAAGCTTTATTTTTAAGAAAAAATTTCTAAAAGTATTTTATTTAAATAAAATAATTACTTTTCATTAAACTGCTGTAATGGGATGACACAGGGAACTCGTATACCATAGAAGATACAGAGATGATTACATTAGAAAAAAGGGGCAAGGGCCTGTCGACATATTAAGCACCGGTTCCCGCAGATCACCGAAGTTAAGCTGTGTCGAGCGCGGTTAGTACTTGGGCGGGTGACCGCTTGGGAACACGGCGTGCTCTTGCCTCACGGAAGAGTGTAAAATGAATCGACACCTAGCCATCCTATTCACGCCGGACAGGCCGGATGAGATCGGATATCTCGTAGGATGAAGGTGCCGTTTCACACTCCCCAGTCGGTAGATCACATTTGTGGTCGATGACCGGTTCAAGATGGCCTACGTAGTCGGCGAACCGTAAAAAAAAAAAAAAAAAAAAAAATTAGAAAAAAGTGGCGCCATGCTAAATTCTGCACCAATGATTTTTTAAATTTAAAAAACTCCAAATTTTTCCGAAGATAATTGGGCAAAACCGAATTTTCGCGATTTCGTTTTTATTTTTTTTTCTCACTGTTTAAGACATATGTTAAAATAAAATTTACTTTCTCATTAGTACTTTTTCTCTTCTACGAGTTGGTGTAATTATATTTTTGTAGTGATAATAATACGTTTTGAACTTAAAAACCCATCATCAATAAGAATAAGTGCTAATTCATCTTGTATCTATCAACTTTCTTTTGTTTTCACAGCAAACTAGAAATAATCTAATTTTTTACTTCTACAAAAACTCTATACACATATAACAAAACTTGAATACGCCAGTGTTATCTGGTCTCCTTTTTATATAAAGTACATTCAAATGATTGAAATAATCCAAAAAAAGTTTATCCGCATCTTAGACTTTTTATTAAGAAAAGTTCATGACAATAGCTATCCTACTAACCTAAAGCGCTACAACTTAGTGACATTGCATAATAGAAGAACCTTCAATAGTACCGTTTATATTTATAAGATATTTAATAACTTGGCAGTAGATAATACAACATTATATAAGGTGAGCATTTTTTTTTTTATGATAAAACACCTGCACTGTAGGAAAAATCCTTTAAGGCGCTCTGGGAGCGGTACGAGTGCGAAAAAAGCGATTAACGTTGGTCTTAAAACGTTGAAGATTGTATTCATTGGGAAACACGACCTCAGGAAGATCATTCCACAAAGATGACCTTCTCCAGATGAAAGAATTCTTAAACAATGAAGTTCGAGGAGTACTAAGCTGAACACCAAATGGATGAGCGGCAGTGGTTCGCCGTGTATTTCTGTTTTTCATTGCTCTAGGTGGAATCAAGTGGGCAATGTCAGTCGAACACCTGCCATGGAAATATATGTAAAAGAGAGCCAAATCACCAACCTGTCTTCGATGCTCCAGGCTATCGAGGGTCTTGGACAGCTCGGGGTCGCCGATCAGACGAACGGCTCTCCTTTGAATGGAATCCAGTAGCCGAAGGGTGTGCTTGGGTGCAGAGCTCCAGACATGAGAGCAATATTCTAATGATGGTCGAATCTGGGCTTTGTAGAGTGTCAAAAGTTGATGAGGTGTGTACAACCTTTTGGTGCAGAAAAGTACACCAAGTTTCTGTGCAGCTGTATACCTTTGTATACCTTTGTATACCTAATAGAACTAGACAAGTAGGCTATAGAACTTTTAATTTTAAATCAATTAGAACTTATTATCAACAAAAATCTCCCGTTAGCTATATGATTATTAATTACAACCAAAATCAAAAATACTGTGATATATTTGACGATTCTAAGATTACGTTTGTAAACAAACTCAAAAAAAGAATTTTAAATATAACAGATTTTGTAGATTTTTAAATTTTGTTGTAACATTAACTTTGTGTATAATAGGCGTGTAAGTTATGCTATTGTATATAATTAGTTTTAGATTAAACTGCTCTTGTCTCACTCATGAGTAAAATAATTATTCTTTTAGAAGTGGGCTATGAGTGGCCATCCCCTAATAAATACTACCTGTATAATTGGGTTAATGATATGTTCTGTATCAACCTGTATTGTGTAGTTTTCAATAAATAAATAAATAAATAATTTGACTATGGATGTCGACTTTAAATCATATCCAATTTTCTTCTCTTGCATAATGTTCCATAATTATTTATTTAAAAAAAACTACAATTACACAACTACTCGAAAGCATAAAAGTTTTACTTCAAAGAAATTAGATAATAGCGAATTTGTACTAAACGATTTCATTAACCCAATCTGTCATTTAATTTTTATTTAAATATTTATAATTTATTTAAACAAGTACCTGTCACAGCCTACTATACAGTTCAGACAGATTAGGTTACGGAGATTGACAATAAAATAGTTTCAAATAAAATGAATTTGCACCTATTCTTATTGATGATGGGTTTTAAAGTCCGAAACATGCTATTAGTACTAGGTGTGATACGTCGTTGAATTCTAAAGGAGAAGGGGAATTTAAAAATACTAAAACAAAATTTCCTGACTATTAAAAAAAACAAAGTTGATGATGATTTAAAAAAAACGAAACGTCGGAAAAAAAATTGCAATGAGAATGTAAACTCGAAAAGGTTGATATATTAATTTTTAAGTTAGGTATGTTTAATTTTTTTTCTAAAGAGTTGGTATTGAACTATAATATGGGCTAATATGATGCTTTAAATAAAAACGCATGTGTATTTCTTTGTCATTCTTTCTTTAACACTCTTCTACCTATAATCAAAGTTACATTTTCAATAATTTTAACAGATTTAAATTCCCTGCAGGAGCTTGGGTGCTATAAAGTATTAAGAACGACAATATTACCTGCTTCCACTATTACTACAAGAAATATTTTGGTTAGAAATAGTATTTCCTCGACGCATTACAGGGGAAAGCCAGAAATGCACTGAAGCCACAGGAATTTAACAGGAATTCTCACCTCAGATTTGCATAAATGGTTTAGATTTTGCGGTATTGCTTCAAATATTGTAGTTTCATTTATGGAGTTATCGTGTTTAATTTAAATTTTAATTATGTCTGATTTTTTTTACTAAAAAAAATATTTTTGAATAATTTCATTATTATATCCATACTCTAAGAACGGTATTATTATCAGTTAACAATAAGCAATAGTAGTTTGTACAACAAGAGTGGATATGATGTCCATATCGCACGAGGAAGTAAATTGAGCACGACGCCGTAGGCGGAGTGCTCAAACTTTCGAGGGCAATATGGAAACTTCACTCGAGTTAAACAGTTTTTTTTTTCTACGACCTAAAAAATGTAAAAAAAAGTTTGTAGGTTGCCGGGCTCGAACTCACGACCATTGGTTCCATAGTCCAATGCTCTAACGTCTGGACTATTAAAGCGTTTAGTTAATTATCGGAAAACCAACTGATAAATGATGCTACATGAAATTAATTTTCTATGCATATTCAGCAGGTTGCATTATTGATAAATCTATTATAAATGGGTCAAGATTTTATTATATTGAACAAATTAATAACAAATTGTACCATTTGAATTTAAATTATATAATTTAATGTCTTGAAAAAAAGGCGGAGCCTCAGTAAAAATAATATACTGTGATTGGTCAGTACAATAATGGCTTTTCTGTAATTATTGACTACTGTGATTGGTCAGTTTCATTACCTATCTAGGATGGAAATGAGATTTTCCCGCACAGTTAACTGGAATAGCGTACTTTACTCGCCACTTAAGTGTAATGGAAACATCAAATTTCCATGTGGGAGTAGAAAATAGTATATTGTATACCTAGTAGGAAAAGCTAAACAATCCCGGACGATCGTAAAGATTGTATGCCGAGGCGCAATATGGAGTCCGGAAATGTAGCTTTTTCTACGAGGCATACATACTATTTTTCCGTAAATCGAAAATTATTAAAAGGACATAAATTATTACAAGCAACTGGTTAAAATTTTGAAATAAATATTATTTACTATGTTTGGAATATAGGCATCATAATTTGTCTTTTTAGTTGGCCGGGAACTTGTGAGAAAGATAATAAAAACAATTGAACAAATATTCATTTCGTTGGCAAATTCATGGACCAAATTATGATATTACCAAAAGTATACCTTAATATAGGAATTTTTAGAGAAATTTAATATTTTAATAATTAATTTTCAATTGTGCCCTCTTGCAGCAAAATACTTAACTTAAAAATTATTTCTAGGATTTTCTGTTGGCCACTAATTATGATTATTTTTCGTTAAGTTTCTATGTCCAGTGGCTTCCGAAATGTGGCCGATGACTAATCTTAATGAAACATCCTGTATCTGTTTTTGTTGGCCATATATTTTTTTCGGTGTGTTGTGTTGATATTATGGTTATTTTTGCAAACGGGCAATAGGGTTTTTGTTTGTAGAAAAAGTATGGTCCAGATCATGCATAAGAAATTTGAAAAGTATAATGAAAAGGCCAGAAACTAACAATGACGTTTAAAAATATAATGCCAAGATTCCCTTTTCCTCACAAACTCCTTTTGCTTAAGTGTTTTCTTAAACAGGCCAACGTATCTCGAGAAAAGATAAAGCGCCCGAAGGTTCCAGCAGTTTAATTTTTAATTGTTTTCATACTTTTAAGTCACGCTGCATTCTAAAAGCTATTTCATGAACTCCTTACCACAAAAGCATTATTAAAACTCGTTTAACACCGGAGGTAATTAATATGTAAATTATTAGCCCTTGCTACCCCCAAATCACCCAACACTGGCCCCAACGGGGGTACAGCTGATGATAGCGGTCCCCTGGTGTGCATTATAGGAGGGATAGTAAGAAACCTAAGGGGATAAATGTAAGCCGCAGAATTCTAGCAGGAATTTGCAGTCCATAATTTGCATAAAGGTGTTATGCGGTCGAGCTGTAAACACGATCCTGTGAAATACAGTGTTAAATGTGTTTTGATATGGAGTTAATCTTTGCGACATGGTCACTTTAACAATGCTAGTTTTGCTATTTGTTTTAAAAAAGTTATTAGTAGGCGTAAAAAACGAGGTAATAAGAATATATAAAAATAAATATTATATGAATTAAAGTGTCAAAATACACTGCATATAATACATGCAGGGTGATTCCTAAGTTGATACTTATTTTTTAGCTGCGTATAGAAAGCACTAAATAAACAACATTTTCAAATACCTTTTTTCAAAAAACTCAAAAATAACGTACTTACATTCATTTATTACCCTACGAATCAAATACTGTTCTGCCTAACTTGCCCGTTGAAAAACATTAAGAAAACTTCTGGGTGTAGGATGAGCCCGCAAGGGAAAGCGTTCTGCGTATAATCTCCAAGAAACATCCGCACTTTTACAACACTTACCGTAAATTAGCACCATATCTATTAGTTCATCGTTTTCAAACTTTACTTTTTTCACATATCACCAATTTAAAATTAACTTGCTTCAGAAAAACACACTACAGCGGATTACTCAACACCACCCATAAATTGAATGCCTAATAAGAGATAAGAAAAACAAGAGAAACTATAACGGGCTATGTTTTGGTGACCAGGCCCGTACTTAGAATTTTTACTACTCTATCTCGCCTATTTTTGAGTTTTTTGAAAAAGTTGTTTATTTTAATTCCTTCTATACACAGCTAAAAAAGAAGTATCAACTTAGGAATCACCCTGTATATGTATATTCCATACCATCTAAATTACTCAACTGTCAGGGCATACCTAT
Organism: Polydrusus cervinus; assembly: GCA_935413205.1. Taxonomy (NCBI): domain Eukaryota; kingdom Metazoa; phylum Arthropoda; class Insecta; order Coleoptera; family Curculionidae; genus Polydrusus; species Polydrusus cervinus. The sequence goes on from OW284518.1 coordinate 26,219,337, forward strand.
CCAACATCTTTTTTTTTTAAACATTATTTTCTAATTTCCTATCAAATTCCACGTATGTCTTGTGTAAAGTGTCATATATCTAAATTTAATTGTTTTTGAGATATTGACGTTTCTAATATGGCTTTTTTAGATTTTGACTGCTGTTGAATTGAAACGGCGCATCTTAGAGCAAAATGGTTTTCACCTCTCCATCTTAGTTTTTTATTCTCTATCGAAGAAGTTTAAGATCCGGTTTAACATGTTAAACAAAAAAACGTGGTTTTGAGGATTTACATGTTAAAAATAGGGAGTTGAAAACCATCTTTTCTACTCCTACATAGATATTTGTTGTTTCCTTTACACTTAAGGAACGAGAAAAGTAGACTATTTCAGTTAACTCTACGGCAAAATTTCCTATTCGTACTATTAATGCTACGCAGTGTTGCAATATTTAAAAATTAAATTTCCCATTTTTAAAGAAAATTTTCACGAATGCACACAATCCTGAAAAAATATTTTTTAACAGATTACACTCACAAGTGATCCTAAAGAATACCCTACGACACTGTGCGTAAAAATTTCTCTTTTCCCGTTGGAGATAGCAACGACCTATCATTCTCTGTGCTTTATTCTCACGAATCCGGAAATTTTGTATTACTTGACAACATTGTTATAAAAATTATATTTTTCTGTACCGTTCTCATAAAGTACTGACCAATAACAGTTTATTGTATTTACTGAGCTCCGCCTTCTTTTTAAGATACAAAATTTTATAATTTACGTGTATATGGTACAATATGTTATTAATATGTTCAATATAACAGAATATATATGCGTCTATAATAGATTTATCAATAATACAACCTGCTGAATGTGCATAGAAAATTAATTTTATGTAGCATTATTATTGAGTTGGTTTTACCACATTTTCTAATATGATCTGGTGGCCGAGACGGTAAAGTGCGAACTTTGAATCCAATGGTGTCATGAGTTCAGCACGCAAACTTTTTAAATTTTTTTTTAACATAAGGTTCGTAAGTTTGGTCACAGAAAACCTGTTAAACTTGAGTAGATTGTCCATATCGCACTAGGAAGTTTGAGCAATAAGCCTATAGCCTCGTGATCAATTTACTTCCTCGTGAGATATAGACATCATATTTACTCTTGAACGGCAGTAGAGTTTTGGACTTGCATTGTCTTTATTTGTTTAGAATCACTACGTTTCAACTGGTAAGTATCTCCAGTCGTCTTCAGGTGAATACTGAATAAGTACGGTAACTACAGCTCTATTTATACTAGGCAGGTGCTGTGACGCATGACTAGTGGGCGGAGTCATGCGTGTTGCTAGGTGATGACGCATAACTGGATGAGTCATGCTTGGTGAGTCATGCTCGATGACGTCATGCTCGATGACGTCATGCTCGATGACGTCATGCGTTTAACTCTTGGGTGGTCTTATTCTAAGATTACATTTACTTAACAAGGGTTTCCAGACGTTTCTCATGTCTAATGAAGGCTTACTAAAGCAACCTGGATTTTGGTGTATGGTAGCAGCTTCCTTAAACTTCCTCTTCCTCCAGTGCGGTTCTTTTTGCAGGATTTCCGCTTTTGTCCACATGATATGATGGCCGTGCGTCCAGGCGTGGTCAGCTGCACCTGATTTTTCGGTCTCTCCTTTTCGGGTATTATTCCGATGTTCTTTAATCCTTACTTCTAGTGGTCTTAGTGTCTCACCAATGTAAGACTGGCCGCATTCGCAGGGGATCTGGTAGACACAATTTTTCTTGTCTTTCTGGCTTACTGGTCTCGTCTTCGTTAGGTGGCTTCTTAAAGTGTCTCTAGAGCTGAATACTGTTTCGATGTTGTATCGTTTTCCTAGTCTTCTTATTTTCTCAGATACTCCTTTGACATACGGAATATTGAGTATTGGTTGTATCTCTTTCTCTGCTTTACGTGTGTTTGGCCGATTCTTGCGATTTTCCAATATTGTGTCAATCAGTATATCATGTGGACAAAAGCGGAAATCCTGCAAAAAGAACCGCACTGGAGGAAGAGGAAGTTTAAGGAAGCTGCTACCATACACCAAAATCCAGGTTGCTTTAGTAAGCCTTCATTAGACATGAGAAACGTCTGGAAACCCTTGTTAAGTAAATGTAATCTTAGAATAAGACCACCCAAGAGTTAAACGCATGATTCATCGAGCATGACGTCATCGAGCATGACTCACCAAGCATGACTCATCCAGTTATGCGTCATCACCTAGCAACACGCATGACTCCGCCCACTAGTCATGCGTCACAGCACCTGCCTAGTATAAATAGAGCTGTAGTTACCGTACTTATTCAGTATTCACCTGAAGACGACTGGAGATACTTACCAGTTGAAACGTAGTGATTCTAAACAAATAAAGACAATGCAAGTCCAAAACTCTACTGCCGTTCAAGAAACGTCATTGTCTCCGACCTTTAAACAGACACATATTTACTCTTGTTGTATAAACTACTATTTCTATAAGAAACGTCGTACGAATGCTACAGCTTGTCAAAATTTTAAAATGCTATATTTAAAACGACAATAATTTATAAGGTACACAATAATAATGTTTTTTAATAAAAAATTTACAATCGTGTTATCTATTGCAAGTTTTTAGTAATAATATTTAAAAAATAGTTTATTAGATTATCGCTGTTAATATTTACAGTACTTGGCCTCTAATTTTTTTAACCAGACCTGGACATATTACAAAAAACGTCGAAAAACAGAACGATATCTATTATTTAATAAAAAAAAAACATATTTTTGAGAACAATCCCTATAATAAGTTTCTAAAACAAAATATGCGCATCCCCATTTTTGGCACAGCTGAAAGCTATCGTGACAGCTTTATTTCTAACCAGAATGAGCATATTGCCGCCTCCCTGGAAAATTTTAAGAGTAGAGTTGTGTACGGAAATTAAAAAAAAAAATTGAAATTTGCTCTTGAAGAATAAGCAATAACTAACAACAATATTATATTATTAAAAATGGTTGATCAAATGAAGCCAAAATTTATTAAAATTGAAAAAGTCGGTCAGATCAACAGGAGCTGATGTATTCGATTGCCAGTTGCAATAGACGATATTTTAAACCACAGTTAAAAAGTCAATATAAAGGTAAAAACTCTTAGTTTGGTTATTGTCATTGTAATTTCTTGCCCGTCTGTTTGTTTTCAGTAATTTTTGGGTATAATATAGATGGTAAATTTTATGAGCTGTGTAACCAAGCTCATTTTTATTTTGGAGTTCTCTTTTCTAATAATGTTTAATTTTACTTCCAAAGTTTCACGGTTTGTTTTGATTGTCGGATATCTTTTAAAATTGGGTTAATTTATATTGAAGTTGAAAGCTGTCAAATAAATCAGAGAGTAGGCAAGGAGCGTTGGTTTTTCAATTATGCAGCCTGAAGCTTAGTTAATCGAGAATCTTTCTGGGTGTTAAGCCAACAGCCAAATGATTTATAGTAGGTCGTTCAGAAAATACACTCTTAAAAATGACTTGGTATTTGGTACTAATTTTTATTTGTTCTCGTGTTTACGTTACCAAAAATAACTATTTTTAGTTAGGAAAACAAAAAAGATGTTTTTCTTGGTTATATTTACCAAAAAATGATGCCATCAGAACAAAGAAAATATCTTGTTATCATATTAGTTGGCAGAAATAAAATATTTTGTTTAACTGAATTTTACTCTGTATATATCTTATTTAAATGTTACTTCAAGGTTCCTACAAACTTGTATTTATCAATTAACCTTGTTGTAATAACACATTATGAATTTGTAGTCCCTATCATTTTGTTAATTTTGATTCTTAGTTACCAGAACTAACTTTTCTTTTCAAGTAATATTATTCTTTATATGAATAACTAACGGCGTCGCTGTACTCACTTTACACAGAGACTTCACGCCCTTGACGATGACGGTGACATCATTCTAGCCAGGACTGTCAGGAGGTTATGTTTATGTTAGGGTGCTTTTGCGGTTCCGTGTCAATTTTTTCGTGTTTTATTAATCGGCCATTTTCATGGCCGTGACAATATTTGGTGTAATTTATTTGTGTTTATTGGCTTTCTTGTGTACGCTCTTATTGGCAGAAGGAAGTTAAATCATAAGTAAGTAAACAGTTTATTTTTTATCATTGCAGTTTTGTATATTAGAAAGTTTAAATGAGCTTTTTATAAAGCACAGCAAGGTGAACCCATGAGAAATAACTTAAAAATATTTTTTAAATACCTAAGAACAATTCAGTTCTATAAGCAATTGAACAACCCAAAAGGTTGATTAAAATAAGTTAAAAATCTAGTGTTTCTGTTTCGTATTGCATAAGTATGTATTATAAAAAAACATGAGAAAACAAGGACATTGGAAATAATTTTTTTTAAAGAAACCATAATATCCCTGATAATTTATTTAAATTAGTTTACGCATAGAGTAGTAATACCAAGGCATTTTTTTATTTAAATGGGGACTCTAGAAAGGAATATTATTTTTCGTTACTAGGTATAAATTACATATTATGACATTTTTTTTAGTTATTTCTATCAATTATTTTATTATTTTTTAAAGTTATTTCTATCAAATCAACTTGCTAATTTTGCCATGCGTTATAAGCAGTTCATTCAAACTTTCTAATGTGCAACTGCAATGACAAAAATATAAAATGTTTACTTATTTATGATTCAACTTCTTTCTTACAATTAGAAAGTACAGAAAAAAAATAATAAACACAATGTTGTGACTACATACGTAATTGTTACTCTATGAAAATTTCAAGTTTGGCCCGAATAAATGATTGCTTTGGCAATATTTGTAGATTGCATCATTAACAAAAACAATATTTCCTTGAAATTTTTTTTTAATTTTCCATATTTACACATTAGTTGTGACAACTAATTTTAAAAGCGGGAGTACCATATAAATTTAGTTATCCGTATATAAAATATCGTTGTGACAACTAAAATTTGTAGGTTGGGTTGGTTAATGTTATTAATTAGTTCAACAGTTCAATAACGACAATTTTTTTTGGTTGTACAGACAAATTTTTGGGTTGAGTCCGATTTCACGAAAATAAATAGTTGTCAGAACCAAATTTTAGTAATCCATACCATGTTATTTTTAAGAGTGTAGTTCTAGCAAGTCGGGAAATGGCTTGAGGCCATAAAGTCCGAGTCAAAGAGAGTAGAATGTTGCTAACTTCCTAATGTTAAATTATCGTTCCGTTTCCTGCGGTGGCCGCCATCTTGAGGGAAGGATGACTTCACTTTTTCCCGGGCAGGCGAACGGTGTGTAAGCTGTCGAGCTATCCTGACCCATAAAAAGGGAATTTAGTCGTATCCTTAAGGATTTTAAGGATTTCTGGTCTTATTCTTCCAGCTTGTTGATTTGAGGTTAGAAGAGACCGCGTGGGTACTATCACCAGCTTTTTTGAGGATAACTTTTAAGGATAACTTTGGAGTACAACTTTTGACTAGTTTTTAAGGACAAGTTTTTGAAAATAACCTTTTAAGAATCGGCTTGTAGAAAGCAGTTTGTAAGGATCAACCTTTAATTTTGGAAATAATGGTCACGGTCAAGTTTTGTGGTTAGCTATCCACTCTGAAGCATAGGACTGCTGAACTATCACCTTTAACTTTGGAACTGGAAAAGGCAGACTTGTATATATTCTTGTATATAAAGTATTTATGGATTGGTAAAACTAGGATGTCTGTTATTTTGAAGATCCGGGAACACTAAGCGTATCAGGCCAGTTATTTTATTCAATTTTATATAATGTAATACCATCTTGGTAAGTAAAATTATATTCTAACTTAAATTTAAAATATAAACAGGGTAAGGTCTGATAAAGGTTCTAGAACACTTGGGACATTGTATGCTTACCGTTCAATATAACATTACATTTATTAAATGCACAATCTTACCAAGTAGTGTAGTGTTAATATGTTTATATACAATTATCAAGGGCCAAGTTTTAAATCTGATTATTATGATTTTAAATAATTTATTTAAGGATCCATAAGTCATAGAACAACTTTAAGTTTTTTTAATAAAGTAAACTTGAAATTACCATCTTGATTTCAAACCAAGTGTTTTATTTTTCTCTGGAAGTGTTTTCAGCTAGGCATCTAGGAAAGACGTCAATAACTTTGTAGCCCAAGAGATTTTCTTGTTTTAATACTCTTGGTGAACTTAATTTACTAAAAACAAGTGGTGCCCTCTCGGGTTGAAAAAGTGAACCAAGGCTATATAGCGAAGGACCCCGGCTCTCGGCAAATTGAGTGACCGTACGCAACTTTAGGTGCCACCCTGTCAATAGGGTGCCACAACCCACAGCTTAACGTGGGTTCCAAACCACGATCATCAGTTATATGACATCCCCCCTATTAACCCTCTTGCGTTATTGACCTACCGATTAAGGAGTGGTCGTTGTCAATTTCTTGCCATTCTTTCGAATTAGGCTTTTTACCACTTCGTTCGCCCCCCCCCCCTCGGGGCTAATCATCGGTTGCTTACGCCATTGCATGACCTACCGATTGTGGAGTGTGTACCTTCCTTCGCACCCCACGAGATATCTGATCTCATCCAGCCTGGTAACCGGCGTGAATGAGGTGGATTGGAATATGATACATTTTACACTCTTTCCTGCATTCTTAAATCTACTAAAATTCGGCATTCTTCTTTTATTGTGCGTATGCCCACTCCGATTAGTTATTCGGTAATACGCGAGGAATTTGTTTTTCGTATAACAATAACTTCTTGTTTAAGAACAATAAATGTTTAATCGTTCTAATTTAAAACATGAAAACGACACACAATGAATAAAATAGAGATCATTTTCAGTTTGCAGAATGAACGAATCGTGTCGCACCGCATAATCCGTCCAAGGTCAATGTTTTCTGCACGTCAATGTCTCTAAAATTATACACCCAACTTTACCCTATATAAAATTTTTATGCAAAAAGCCCTGTAGGTAATTTTTTCGCAAACAGATTTATTACATGTAACATAAATTCTTTGGATTTTTTGCCAAATTTAATATCTTTTTATCTTGTACACTACGCGGAGGTGATTTATAGTAAAACATGATTTTTAGATTATTATCGACCGATATTTTTATCTGAAATTATTGGATAACATTGTATTTTTATTAATTTGATAACTAAATTACAATTGGGATCTACTGTTGTAATATGGAAAAGAAATTAAAAAGTACACACATCCATCATTTTTAGCACCAATATGTGTTAAGGTTAATAAAATTCAAAATATATTATGGTCTTAACAATTATTTAAGGTCAGAGTTCATGACTTTGTAAAGTACCCAAGAGCTTATAACCTCAGCTATACATACATGAATTACACATTTATAAATATATAAACATAAGTCACAATATTTCCGATAATGATATACAGTTCCCCAACAACGCCACATATTTCTGGTCATGATATACATTTCCTTAGAGACAAAACAATTTTTCTAACCATGTTCAAAATTAAAAAAAAAATTTATTTGATCATTATATATATTTGCTTAAGTACAGCACAATATAGCTGGCTATGAAATAAACTTAGTTTGGAATACCGCTTTTATTTTTACTGTGGCAATAATAATTTAAAAAATTGGATAAAGGATTTTATTTACAATAAGTTCTTATAATACTTATAATAGTATAGGAATGCGGTGATGCCATTCCCTAATTAAATTAAAGTTTCATTGCCACACGACGGCAAAAGAATGTGACGTCTGTCTGACGTATTTTTGACTTTGAGTTTATCCAGGAGTCTCCGGCTGGTCGGCGGACGTCAGTCCTTAGACTGCCCGTCCGTCGCGTCGGCCCGCAATTATCGATAGTCACATTACACCTTCAGTTTTGTTCACCGATAATGGCCGGCAGTTCTGGGCCGGATTGATTGCGGCCTCCATTTCAACATACATGCACAGTTTTTTATCGTCAGTTAAAACATGTCACAAGAAGAGAGCGCAGCGGCAATTTTTATTATATTACACGAGCAAAGAAAAAGGAAAGGAAAAACAATTTGTTTAAAAGAGTGGTTAAAAATACTTTCTCCTACATGGAGCTTATCCGAGAACTCAGACAATCGAGTTCAACTGATTATAAAAATTGTCTTGTGTGTGAATGATAATTATTATTTCGAAAATTTATTAAATTCTGCTTCATTTTATTATTTTAACTTTTTAAAGTTTCTTTCTGAATGCATTTCTTGATACTTCTTTTTTACCTGTATATAGAAGGCATTAAAATAAACAACATTTTCAAATACTTTTTTTCAAAAAACCTAAACATAGGCGAGATAAAGAAGTAAAAAATCTAAGTTCAGGCCTGGTCATCAAAACGTAGCCTGCTATACTATATATGGTTTGTCTTATAAATCATGCAATTTACGGGTCGGTGGTCAGTTATTTGGCAATCCGTTGCGGAGTGGTTTTCTAAAGCAAGTTAATTACAGTGAGTGTCGTCAAAAAAACATTGTTTAAGTTAGGCAGGACCGTATTTGATCCATAGTGAAATAAATAAATGTAAATACCTTATTTTTGAGTTTTTGAAAAAAGGTATATGAAAATATTGTTTATTTTAATGCTTTCTATACACAGCTAAAAAAAAGTATCAACTTAGGAATCACCCTGTATATTCCACAGATTCTACAGTAGCTTCAACAGCTACTGTTTTATACAGTAAAAGTAATTCTTTTTATGCCTTTGTACGCAAAAGCTTTGTTTACATATAAAGTATTTTATTTTCGTTACATATCAATAAAATCTTTGATATTTTAACCTTTTTAAGTTTTTTCGGTCATTTTTAATATCGTCTAAGAAAAAAGTAGGCCTGCAGACTAAAAACGTTCAGTTTTAACACCTGACAATCGCCGGCCGACCCTGGCCTGTGTGTAGCGGAATCTTCCTCTCCGGTTAATTCTAGCCGGCCGACAACAAACGTGAGTAGGCTACTCAAGAGTACCATGAATAGTTTCAAAATCACTCAATCAGAAGTAAATTTACAGATTTTTTTAAATGCTGCTAATTTTTCTTACTTTTTCTTATATAACTCGGGAAACCTTCACGGACCTGTATTTCTACGTGTTTTATGGTCGATAAATAGGCCCTGTGAGGCCTGCATTTGATGTTCTCGATAAATCACTGTTTTGCGAGAGGTGGAAGGCGTAAAATTTGTGGGCTAAGCGAAAAAATTTACATGATACCGATATTATATAGGGGAAGGAAATAATCGCTCTTTTTTTATCGATACTTCGCATAGCTAAAGGTGCTTGTTTATGGTAAAAACAGAGGTAAAGTGTATACGAAGGGAGCTAAAAAAATGTTTTTAAAACAATAAATCAACATAATTCAATTTTTAACATAATTATTCGTCCAGAGATAATTAATTTTCTTGTGAGTTAACGAGAATCAAGTATTTCCCCAGTAACAAATTTCATTTCCTAAAAGGGATTCTGTCAAAGCAAAATAAACGTTTCGAAAAAATGTATTATCTACTATCTATCATGAAGAAGTACGAAACGAGGAACAAGATGCTAATTAAAAATGTACCAAATCCAGAGGTAATATTATATTTTCTACTCCCACATGGAAATTTGCTGTTTCCTTTACAGTTAAGTGGCGAGTAAAGTAGGCTATTCCAGTTAACTGTGCGGGAAAATCTCATATCCATCCTAAATAGGTAATGAAAGTGACCAATCACAGTATATTATTTTTACTGAGGCTCCGCTTTTTTTTCAAGACATTAAATTATATAATTTAAATGCATATGGTACAATTTCTTATTAATTTGTTCAATATAATAAAATCTAGACGCATTTATAATAGATTTATCAATAATGCAACCTGCTGAATGTGCATAGAAAATTAATTTTATGTAGCATCATTTATCAGTTGGTTTTCCGATAATTAACTAAACGCTTCAATAGTGTAGACGTTAAAGCGTTGGACTATGGAACCAATGGTCGTGAGTTCAGGCCAGGCAACTTACAAACTTTTGAAAATTAAAAGATGCTTCTCTGTATTTTCCTGAATATAATATTGACTTTTTCGGTGAATCTATCATTGATTTGTTAGTTTTTTTACATTGTTTATTTTTCTGAAGACTAGTACTCCACGAAAAGGAGAAAAAGTTTGAAAAGTTATAAGAATTTTTTTTTTAATACTACTTATTTAAGTTGAACTAGTACTTATTGTATGGTTGATAACTAATTGAATGTCCTGTAACTTTTACTCTCGTAAAACGTTTAATTTTGTGTCTACACGTTTATATATATATATTTTCTTGAGAATCATAGTAACCAAATACACATAATTATAATAATATACACCTACTAGTGTATAGTTTCTACCCATATATAGAAATTTTCCATATTTTATTTATTTTTCTGTTTGTTTGTGAATATTTAACTAAAGTAACTAATGTTTAACATTTTTACTTCTATTGTCCATTTTTTTTATGTAATCAAAAATACTAATAATTTACATCCATTGTAGTGCCCTGAGGATGACGCTATAAACGTCGAAACGTCGTCATTGAAACCAATTGGTTTCCCTGTTTTATTTGACCCCTCCCAACAAACTCCCTCCATTGAATACCAAATTGGGTCACAAATCTACCACTGTACAAACTTTCTTTTACATTTTTTTGCATAAGGTCGTAGAAAAAATATACTGTTCAACTCGAGTGGATTGTCCATATTGCCCTCTGGAGTTTGAGCACTCCGCCTACGGCGTCGTACTCAATTTACTTCCTCTTGCGATATGGACATCATACCCACTCTTGTTGTATAAACTACTATTGTATACCTAGTAGGAAAAGCTGAACATTCCCGGACGATCGTAAAGATTGTATGTCGAGGCGCAAGCCGAGACTGGCAATGTGAAGTCCGAGAATGTAGCTTTTTTTAAAAGGACATAAGTTATTACAATCAACTTTTGAAATAAATATTATTAACTTTGTTCACAAATAAAGGATGCCATTACATTTTTGTATTGTAACTATGGAAACACACAGTAATATTGAATTGTCAATCGTAACACATTTTAGTTTACAAGTAGCCGTGCAGAAATATTTTCTTACGATACAATAACAGTTATTTTCCGTTGCCTAGTAACGACTAAGTTTAAGGAAAAATTGACTTTTTCTTTCAAAAATATTATCAAAAATCAAACTTGTGGGTGTAGCGGGAATAAAGGACATGCCTACTGAGAACCACTGTTTATTTCTTTGACGACGTTTCGATGATGATTTTCATATTTCTCAAGCCTCGAAAATTAAAATGTGGTAGTTAAGATATTTAATTCTAAAAACAACACATATCACTTTTGTTCAGAAAGTTACTAGCAGAAATACTATAATATTTGTAATTCTCTAGAAATTATGGTGAAATTGAAGCTGTAAGTAATGAATCCATTGATATCGGTCAGAATGAATTGGGAAACGCCCCGAACCAAAAAATTCAGTTACGAAGGATAGTATTTACTTGTCCCGATTGATTGGGGGTTTTAACTGCAACACCCTCCAAGTCACACCACGGAGACATAATAAGCTGCTACCGTGGAGATCTGTGGTGGACAAGCGGTGACACAACAAGATCGCTAAAACTATACCAGTAAAAAATGGTGGTTCGGAACCTACGTAAAACTGTAGGTTCCATCTGACTGACATTACCCAGACGTAAAACGAGGTTGGTAAAAAGTGTCGTATATATGGCTTGCTTGATATTACATTTTCTCTTAACTACTACTAGAGGTGAAAGGCAGCAGAGTTTTTGACTTGTCTTTATTTGTTTTTAATCACGTTTCAACTGGTAAGTATTTCCAGTCGTCTTCAGGTGAATCAATCTGTATTCACCTGAAGACGATAGAAGATACTTACCAGTTGAACCGTAGTGATTCAAAACAAATAAAGACAATGCAAGTCCAAAACTCACATTCGTTCAAGAAACGTCATTATCTCCAACCTACCACTACAGGTATTTAGGGAAATGGAGAAAGTAAAGTCGTAACTAACCTTCTTTAAACATTTTTTTCAAACTTTGTTCAAAGAAGGTAGATAGGACTTTATTTGCTTTACTTCCTCAAATAACTTTACAATGACCCTTCTGGAGAGCAGCTATAACTTCGTTCTCCTATTAGAACCTTTTGAATGCTATTATTGGTGAACAAGGAGAGACAGTTGTGATCACCAGAGAGCTAAAAATTCCCCCGCTCTCTATATAACAAATGTGGCATAATCTCAGTAAAAATCACCGCGGAACTGCATCTAATACCATACTATAAATCATCGTTTTTACGGAATGAAAATGTAGAAAGAGAAGCTGCAAAATTTTGCATGTTACACATAATAAATCCGGGGGTGAAAGAAATTATCGCCCCATTCTTCCTGAATTCCGCGAAAGAGTCCGTATAACGCTCGTTCCAGGGAAAATAAAGACCTAATCGATATATTTCAGACGTGAAAGAAATGAGAAATCATATATTTCGTTTCGGAGAAATGGCAGTGTTTGTGAGAGGCATGCTGTTTTAATGGAGATCGGTTTTTATTCGATTATGCTAAAATTTATTGTTTTTTTTTTTATATTGTAGTTTGTAAATCGTATATTACATAACAAGTGATAAAAGTGATACCCAAACTTTTTAAAAATTTAGCACGAGGTTTCAGCCGAGTGCCTAAATTTACCGAGTTTTAGAATAATCACTTTCACACGAGTAATGTACACTATTTTTCCTACGACCACAAAAAAATATTAAAAAAGCTTTGATTTGTGAAAAAAATATTTTAACACTACCTAGTATTGAAAAAAAAATATCAACACTGGTGTTGAAATTAGCATACTTAGTATTATGTTATGTTTTTTCTGGTAATAGATTTTCCAGTAAGTTATTAACATTTTTTTATAATTTCAGATGGCGTATTTTCATAGTCTTATTCTGAATTATTTGACGAATTCATAATAAATAAGGTAAACACTTTACCATTACTGCTTTCTAAAATTTGTTGTTAATAAATAGGAGTGTGATATACGGCGCTTTGTAGCTAAAGTAACCGTGCTTTTTTTCTCATTTTCATAGGTGGCCATAGAAAAATATGTTAAAGCAATGAAGGATAATTTTGTGTTGCCTGTTATGAGTTTTTATATGCCGATTAGACGTATCGTCAAATCTAATAGTAGTTTGTACAACAAGGGTGGATATAATGTCTATATCTCAGGAGAAAGTAAATTAAGCAGGACGCCGTAATAGTTAATCACCACATAAACAACATATCTATTTGCATTTTTATAAAAAGAACACTTCCCAGATACACAAAGTCCAACAGTATTTAACTAGAAGCTCTACGCACAAGATAATCGCAAAATGATCTCTAAAAATACCAAAAACAACAACAATACTGCACTTATTATTCAACACGTGAACGAATGAATGCCGGCTCTATGATATTGAAGGAACGTCGAGAAGATATGCGGATTAATGAATTACGGAAAGAGAAATGCAAAGGCATTAATAAAGACATACACATAGTAACGGCATCGATGTCACGTTTGGTAATAATCTCTTGACTGGTTTTAGCTGATTAAAGGGCAACTTACAGAATGGAGTGTTCAGTGTGTATCTTTATCGTACTAAGCGAGAATATCGATGGACCTAAGTTAAAAATGAGATCAGACCACATAAATCCAAGGTTTTGCTATGACATACCATATGAGGTCGTAATTGATGAACGAAACGTATGGAAAAACAAAACAAAACACCAGAAACTATTCCTGGGGCAATAATCTGGTAGACAGACGGCTCCAAAACCAAAGAGGGTACTGGAGAGGAGATACACGAAGTAAGACCGGAGAAAAACGCCTTTCTTTCTGGGAAAGTCCCCCACAGTGTTCCAAGCAGAAATCTACTCCATATTGCAATGTGCGTACGAAAACAATAGGAGGGCATGCCTCAATAAGCTGATCCATATATAATCTGACAGTCAAGTAACCCTTAGATCGCTAATATGCAACAAGGTAACTTCAATACTGCTATGGGAATGTCAAGAGGAAATGAAAGCCCTTGCAAAAGTAAATAAGATAATACTGCGGTGGGTACCAGGACACGAAGGTATTACAGGAAATGAAAATGGCGATAAACTTGCAAGAAAAGGGTCAGAACTATATGCATTGGTCCAGAACCGACACTTGGAGTACCAAGGTGTACAGGACGAGATGCCATAAAGCGATGAATCAGGAGTGAATACAAAATCTACTGGAGGGATTATTGTCTGTTTGAAGGTTGGAGACAATCATGTTTCTTGAATGATAGAAGAGTTTTGGACTTGCATTGTCTGAATACTGTATTCACCTGAAGACGACTGGAGATACTACTACCAGTTGAAATGTTGTGATGTAAAACAAATAAAGACAATGCAAGTCCAAAACTTTTCTATCATTCAAGACAGGGATTAGACCACAGCAAAAGCTTTATTGGGGATTCCAGACTCAAGACTTGCGAAGCGGTTGCTTTAAATGAACAGGAATCAGCTAAGAACCATTACAGGTATTCTGACATGGCTGTCAAGAACCATCTGCACAGAATGCAACTGTACAACGGAGACCTGGCTTCAGATTATGCACACAGAGAGGCACTAGATTGGAAAACGCAACAAATACTCGGGAAAACAAAACTGGGACCTCCTTATCCTCTCCCCAGTTGACCTACATAAACTAGTGCAAGGAACTGGGATCACGGAGTGGGTGTAACAACCAAACAGGGTGAGCACAATGGGCCAAACCTGGCCTAAGTGCATCCAGCGCAAGGGCCCTCCGAAAAAAAATCTTTATCGTATACATATAAACTATATAAATTACATATCCTATTGAACATGAATCTAGCCAATACTCGTGAGGAAAACCGTTTTCGGAATTGATAAATTTTTAAATCACATGTTGGCCAATGCGTTTGACAACATCATAGCATTAAAAATGTTTGTGAAATTTACTATACTCGTTGTACACAACGCACGAAACTCGAACATATAAATACATTTAACAATGTTGCCCCTGCCAATTCCAGGCCAGTAATTTCCATTCATTTTAGTTTATATAGTACAGCAATGGAGCTATATGCGAGTTAAACTATTTAACAACTAACATTAAGATCAAACAGTGGATATAACTATTTGGGTAACAAGAAAAGAGGAAATTCCGGTTGTCCGGTCCAGCCAAGCCGGTTGTGTTTCATGATTTACTAATTTTCATGTTTGTACATTTCGCTGGAAATTTTAGTCGAGTGAAATCTTTAAATACAGTTTTAACCGAACTTTCGTTTAATTTTAACTATTTTGAAACAGATGATATAATTTATTATGGTATATTTATAGATAAAGCAAGTAATGGGGGATGTCAAATAATATTATATAATATATTTATTTATAGTTTTTATAATATTTTAAATTAAGAACATTTAAATAATGTACTGTATCTATTTCTTTTTTCTTAACGATGATTTATCTTTCACCTTTCTTAACCCCATGATGAATTTATTTATGAAATAATAATAATAATAATAATAATAATAATAATAATAATAATAAATCAAAAGTTAGACTTACAAGAAAACCTCCCTCCACACAATCAATACTCACCCAGTTCTTGAATCTTCTGAATATCTCTTATATTATACTAGGACATTCCAATAAAAACGGATAGAACAGTAGACCGCAACATCATCCGCGCACCACCAAGTGAACAGCTTGCAACTTGGCAAGAGAAAGCTCTACATGGCAAATATCCTACTGCACTTCAAAATCCACTCATAGATAGAGAAATGTCACTGAATTGGTTAGAAATCAGGTAGCTTCATGCTAAAACAGAAGGTTTTATAATCTCTATCCAAGACCGTGCCATTTGAACTCGAAAATATGAAAAGGTCATTTTGATAAGAAATGTGGAAGATGTGTGCAGTAAATGCAATTGCCCTGGAGAAACGATAGAACATATTACGGCGGATTGTGGTTCTATGGCATATAGGTTGCCCACTAACCAACAACCTCTCTAAAACCGAATCAGAGAAGAAAGTACTCAAATTTGGCGACAGAGATCAAAAATATTTCTACCGTGTTATTCGAACCAGAAACTATGAAAAGGTCATCTTAAAAAGAAATGTGGAAGATGTGTGCAGAAAATGCAATTGCCCGGGAGAAACGATAGAAGATATTACGGTGGATTGTGGTGCTATGGTATCCAACGTTCATCTTGGGAGACATTTTAAGTGTTTTGTGTATTCGTAGGATTTTTTTACAAAATAAAGATGTTCTTTTTGTGGAAAATTTGATTTTAAAATATTGCCCTAAATGTAAAAGAAACTGAAAATATGGAAGTTAATAACAATATTTTCCATTTAATTTAAATAATGTTGCGTCCTTCTTTGTTTTCTATTTTCGTTGAAAGGCTTATTCTAAGAATTTATAAACCTAAATAATCTTAGAGTCACAATAAACATATTCGCAAAATATGTTTATCAAATAATGCAACTTTCTATAAGTTCTCTCGACCTTTCCGTATCAAACCACGATATTTACAGCTCGACCGCATAAACCGACATCTTTATGCAAATCTTGGGGTTGAAATCCTGCCAAATTATGGCGGCTTAAGCTTCTTTCCAGGCTTTCCTTTTGCCTTTATATAATGCGGAACTGGAAAACACAATTTTAAGCGAATATACGCCTTCTGACTATGTGGTACGAATAACAAGATAAACCTGATAAAGTAAACATATACAAGCTAAATAGGATTTTTTTTTTATATAAAGATAAAAGTGAAAACGGTTATATTGAACATTGACGTATAACTATGGCTTTAACTGTTAGTTAACTCTTGACGGGTAGTTAGATAAATGTCAAGCGGCTCGTTTTCTAACATGGACACGTCCTTTAAAATGAGTTATTATAAAACCTATACTTTCATATGACTATTTCACTAAAGTGTTTTATACTGGCAAGATACCAAAGCAACGGCCTGTTTTCTAGTAGAAAGACTCCTATGTCTACCTGGATAAAATCAACAAGATGGTTTTTCAGCGACAAAATTTTGATAGATGTCAGGTACAAACTTTTGTTAGTTTGAAAAATATCATCCTGGTTTGAAAAAGATAAAAGGAGCAATTTAAACGAAAATGCAAGGTTTGGGTGCTAATCTAACCAAGAAATTAAAAAATCGATAGTTGAAAATATTCCACTTAACACACGGAAGTCCAAGAACTCAATTTAGGTGCAGTTCTTAGAGTTTCTAATGGTAAGCAATTATAAACTGGAAAAATGTATTACTGTGATTGAACAGGCGAAAATCCTCGAAGATTAAGCCTTTAATATGAAGAAGGGTAATGGCGAAGACTATAAAGAATCTTCTGTAAAGGTTATACACAGGAACACTACAGCAAAAATGATTCAAAAATAGTAGATTCTGTAACGAGGTTGGAATGAAAATTTGATCCGAGTGAAAGATTTCGAACGCGAGCGTAGAGAAGCGTGAGGAACCACGAGTATCGAATTTTCATTCTAACCGAGTAGCAGATTATATTTTCTCCAAGAGCAAAAATACTATTCGCAATATTTGTAATTTCAGGCAGAGTATTATCCAGTTCCATATCTGATTCATCCGATTTTTCACTCATATTTTGACTTGCACTAAAATTTGTCTGCTGACATTGACAGTTTCGAAATTCATGGTAACCTATGTCGTTTAGATCAATTACAGAATATTCATTCCGTATCTTGTTATGGAATGAAAATACACGCAAAACGCATAAGAAGCAAGTGTTTCAGAATAAATATTCCAACTCAAGAGCGAGAATTTTTACATTCTATTATCAAAAATGATTTTGGAATTATTGCATTCAGTAATGGTCGTGGAGACATATATTTTAGAGAATACAAAATAAAGATTTACCCTTTTATGGATATTTCCTTTAAAAATGCGCGAATGACAAGAGACACAAAGAGAAAGTAGCTCCAAAGGTGTCAGGAAAAGGAGAAAGTAAGTTCAAAAGCATTATCTACCAAAGCAATGAGGCCATAAATTGCAAAATTCAATATTTTCAAAAGGAGTTTGAAACTATGGGAGAATTTACCTGACGAATAAAATATAAGAGCATATTTTCCAAGATAGCTTAAGGTGGGTCAAAAGAATTGGCAAACAGCAAATAGTTGGTACCTAACCATTTTCATTATTAAACAAAGACTTATGCCCTTAAAGATTATTTTTAAAATTATTGGAAAAAAGAGGACCAAACATTTCCACAGACAGACTATTTCTCTCCGTTTACTCAAACTGACAAAAGGGATGTTGGTTCCAGAATACTGCATGTATGAATAAATACAGTATCTAAGGACCCAAAAATTCAGCGAAAAGAATTGAAATTGATACGAAGAAGCATAAAATAAGAAATCATTCTCATCGATCTTTCGCTGTGTCTGCATTATTTAAACAAGGTGTTAGGGAACATGAGTTGATTAAATTAAGAGGCCACTCAAATGCACATTTCTTTGAACCATATCTGCTGCTAGATCCTAGTCATCATG
Organism: Polydrusus cervinus; assembly: GCA_935413205.1. Classification (NCBI taxonomy): domain Eukaryota; kingdom Metazoa; phylum Arthropoda; class Insecta; order Coleoptera; family Curculionidae; genus Polydrusus; species Polydrusus cervinus. The sequence goes on from OW284518.1 coordinate 26,237,922, forward strand.
AAGGACAATGAAAATCTCAGAACAACAAATAAAGTATGTTTTGAACCTTCGACTCCTCAAATGCAAGTCAATCATACCCAAAACCATGCTTTGATAGAAAATAATGGATAAACTATTACTATACGTTTAATATTAGTAATAAATAAATATAGTTTCCAGTTTGCTAAATAAACATTGTTTTTTTTAGACAATGACAAATTACAGGTTGACAAGTCCAATCAATGCTGGTGTCCGTAGCATCACATGTTGAATTCGAATGAAAAACCAACCGAAATCGTTTTCAAGTAAGTTAAGATCGGGCTGTCTAAAATTGTTCAATATTCACTCACCACAAAGAGACCCTAAAAATGTCGTTTCCCCACAACCCGGCCCTAAAGTCAAGCATCTCAACGAAATGTAGTATTTATATTGAAGTAAAAAATATTCCTTAAGACCATCCTTTTCATAAAAAAATATTTAGCTTTTGATCCATTACCGAAATTTTATTATTATAAAAACTCATAATAATTTTTTTATTGACGTTAATAAAAAACTATAAAAACAAAACAAATTACCTATTTTGTACACTAAAACGGAAGCTTATTAATTTAAAATTTTATTAATAACTTCCTGCGAATTTTTGGAGTACATAAAAGAGCTTTATTTCGTGTTTTATGTAGAAGACATTCTTAAAAGCAAATACGCCAGTTTGAATGAAAAATAAAACACTTCTCGGTATTAATTAAAAAATAATTTTTAATTTTCATTAAATATGCACTTAAACTCTAAATAATATACTACATTATTTGCCTTGCACTACTCTATTTAAAAAGGAAACATAAGGGGTATTTTTCCCTTTAAAAAGATTAAATTGGAGTATGTTTTACCCCTATAATGGGATTGAAAAACAATTCTTTGTGAAGAATATAAAGCCCTCAACACCACTTAATCGACCATTTTCATAATACATTTTTTCTAGCATTTTGAAAATTTGTTCCAGTTTAAGTCCTCACCCTGTACATATATTATTCTACTTATCACAACAATTTAACAAGAGCTCAAATGTAATGATAGGTAACGTTAGTCTTTTCATGGACATCAAATCTTTAATGGGTTTTTAGAGACAGCAACCGAAAATACACAATGACTGTTATCCGACAGAATTTTAAGGTTATGGTTAAAATAATGATAAAATTAAAACGTTTTTATATGTAAAGAATATTGTAAGACACTACCGGGTCTGTATAGTAATCAATTTTGTGCCATTAGTTTTATTTTGTTTATTACTGTGTTCAATACATATGTTGAAATACGATAGAATGTTTTCTATAAAGAGTAAGTTTTAGGCGCAGCTCAAAGTATTGAAAGATTTTTTATTATATTTTTGTTTTTATTTCAACAAAAATTGATTATTGTGGAATTAGTATATTACTTAAAAAATGATACTTTGGAGAGAAATTTAGCACGAGGCGTCATCGTCAGTCGAGTGCGAAAATTTTCCGAGTCTTAGAATAATCACTCTCACACCAGTATTTTTCCTACGACCACAAAGAATTATTAAAAAAGCATTTGATTTGTGAATAAAATATTTCAACAGTGATGTTGAAAAAATATATATCAACACTAGTGTTGAAATTATCATACTTAGCATTATGTTCCACTTAATATCTGGTTTCATAATTTGTCAATAGGCTTTTCCTTTATTATTTGTAGTTTAACTTTTTCATATTTTATATATCATAGGAAGAACTAATCCTGGATTGACGTCTAGATTAACCAGAATGAAAAATTTTAAATTTAATCAAGGAAAGATGTATTAAACATAAATTTAAAAAATCCACCCAACAAGGAAGAGTTCAATTCAAAATAATTCTATAAATTATTTAATGTTTTTATAAAAAAAAGTCAAATACTCCTGATGGGATTTGAACCTGTGAACTTGCTATCTGTAGGATTAAGCTTTATTCTCTATGCTATCACTACCGATAAAGATTTGTAGTTTAATACATGGCACTCGGTTCAGTGCGATTTGTTTTTTCTGATAATAGATATTTCAGTATATTATTAACATTTTTTATAATTTCAGATGGCGTAGTTTTACACTCTAAGTCTGAATCAGTCGACAAATACATGATAAATAAGTTAAACACTTTACAATTACTGCTTTCTAAAATTTGTTCTTTTTAATAAATAGGGGTTGTCTGTCAAATGGGACTAGGATCTTTATTGATTACAATTTTAAGTGAGGCTAGGCCTATAACTCCTCTTAATTATTGATAAAACATTAGCTAAAAACTAGTACATTAAGTTCTTGTTGTGTGAGGGGTTTGAACCTGGGTCCCTCATTGTCGTGGTAGCCTGTATGGACCTGCCTGGTGTTGTGGTTGGTGGGAATGACGGATTAACGGGTTCTGGCTTTGTTCTGCTATGTTGAAGTAATTGTTGCTGGTGTTCGTGATGTAGTCTTGGATCGTTTCCATTTTAAGGTCTCTGTGTAATGTGGTATTACGTACAAACCATGGTGCGTTAGTTATTATTCGTAACAATTTGTTTTGATATGTTTGTATTTTGCTTTTCCCCGTCATGCAGAGTGTTGACTATGATGGGGCGGCATACAGTAGTGCTGGTCTTATGCATAGTTTGTAGATGGTAACTTTGTTGCGGGTGTATAGCTTGCTATTTCTATGTATTAGTGGATAGTACTGGTGTAGGAGCCTGTTTGCTTTGGTTAATGTTTGGGCCAGGTGTTCCTTCCAGATAAGCTTGGAGTCGAAGTGTAAACCCAGATAAAAAACAAAAATTTGCACCATATGTTTAAATTAAATAGTGTGCCTTGATATTTCAACACTAGTGTTGAAATATTTTTTTTTCAACACGCGTATGATATACGGCGCTTTCTAGCCAAACTAACCGTGCTTTTTTTGTCATTTTTATAGGTGGTCGTAGGAAAAGTATGTTTTTAAATGAAATAATAAGTATCTTTTTTTTATAATATTGTTTTTTCATTTCAACAAAAATTGATTATTATGGAATATTTATAATCAGAATAGGTTTAATAAGCTTTGGTTATCTTTCGCAGGCTGTTTCTTTTTCTAGCTCGATTTTTGTTCAAGACAAGGGTAAGTATTTTAGGGATTTTGTTGTCAGCACCTTTTCTCGTCCGTTTTTGTCATTCGAAAGAGAGTAAAATACATTTGTGCGTAAAGCTTACGGAGATCACGGCCACCTTTATTTATTTGAGAAAATACTTTTAAGCTGACATTTATTTTTAGGCGTAATGGTAACGCTGAGACTGCATACAGTTGTCAAAACATAACTGGATGGAATTTCCCATTTTATTACTCTACACCTTTCTTAAATAGACTATAATTAAAATGTTGATCGTTAATAAGATACAGGGTCTTAAAGTTGATTCATCTAAATAATTTTTTTTCCATATCTCTAGCTGTTTTTGAGATATAAACATAAAAATTTGTAAATGGAGTTGGAGCGAATAACAAGTTTCTATTATGATGATGAATCCCGGGCTGTTACACTGGACATCTCTAGGGCTTTTGATCGTGTTTGGCACGATGGGCTTCTAAGTAAATTGCGATCTTATGGTATGCCTAATGGATTTTGTTTATGGTTAACCAGCTTCCTTAAGAACCGTTCTCTGCAAGTGGCGATTGACGGGTTTCTCTAAGACACCTTCACCATCAATGCCGGTGTTCCTCAAGGGTCCATATTGTCGCCTACCCTCTTTTTACTGTATATTAACGACCTTCTAGTGAAAACCCAAAATCCAATTTAGCTTTGCTGATGACAGCTAGCACACTTGTCTCATCTTTTACCTTAACTCCCCAAACATCCGCTGCCGACGCACATCTTCGCAGGCAGCATGAAGTATTGCGCCTCAACAATGACCTGGAAGAAATTTTGGCTTGGGGTGACAGTAACCAAGTCGAATTTAATGCTAAGAAAACCCAGGCAGCAGTCTTCTCCAAAAAGGTTAACATTGCAGAACCGGATATAGTCATGGCAGGACACGCAATTCCCCTGGCACCGTCCATTAATTTGGTGGGGGTCAATCTGGGAGGTAATATGTCTTGGCATGATCACGTTGTACACACCTCATCAACTTTTGACACTCTACAAAGCCCAGATTCGACCATCATTAGAATATTGCTCTCATGTCTGAAGCTCTGCACCCAAGCACACCCTTCGGCTACTGGATTGCATTCAAAGGAGAGCCGTTCGTCTGATCGGCGACCCCGAGCTGACCAAGACCCTCGATAGCCAGAAGCATCGAAGACAGGTTGGTGATTTGGCTCTCTTACAGATATTTCCATGGCAGGTGTTCGACTGACATTGTCCACTTGATTCCACCTAGAGCAATGCAAAACAGAAATACACGGCGAACCACTGCCGCTCATCCATATGTTGTTCAGCTTAGTACTCCTCGAACTTCATTGTTCAAGAATTCTTTCATCTGGAGAACGTCATCTTTGTGGAATGATCTTCCTGAGGTCGTGTTTCCCAATGAATACAATCTTCAACGTTTCAAGACCAACGTTAATCGCTTTTTTTGCACTCGCACCGCTTCCAGAGCGCCTTAAAGGATTTTTCATACAGTGCAGGTGTTTTATCATAAAAAAAAAGATAGTATTCTATTATTTTAAATTATTTAAATGGGAGAATGGGACATTTTGAAAGTAATAACTGGTAAGTATGATTATGGATTTTTTAGGGAAGTGTTGCTATTGTGGCTGCTGATTCGACATTAGAAATATTACATTTCATCACATTATAGCGCTTACGTCGTGTAGAACGCTGATTTAAAGAGCAGTGGCGGCTCGCGGTCATAAAAAATGGCGAAGAGCTAGGTATAGTGCGGGTACTTAAACAAACATTGCCTAAAACCCCGTATAACAAAACGTCTCTCTTATCCTCATTTGTCCAACGCCTGAATGGAGTTTTCAACAAATTTCAAACTATGTAATTAATTGAGTTAATTTTTAAAACACACAACTAAGTAGGTACTTAGACTAAAAAATTAACTAAAAAATAAAAATAAAACTTTTTCATCACACAGTAAATCACGTAGAAACGATATCTATAACCGTAAGTTTTGCGAAGCCTTAAAATAAATACCCTAAGGTTAGGCGAACCAATGCTAAAACAATGGTGCATACGACTGATCTATTTTTTAAATTACCCTTCACCATAATGCAAATTGTTACATGCTGTTTGCGTCACTGACGTCACGTAACCATAGCAACGGTGAATATCATCGGCTGGGGCGCGCCGAAATGCACGAGTGTTTATAGTTTTGTTCATCGGAGTTAACCGTGGCCCTATTATGCATAGTTTCATTCGGATTAAATTATTATTATTAAATCCAACATCATTTTTTTAAGGGCTAAAATGGTAGCTGCATTGTTACATTAATATTTAATATTGTGGAAAATCTTTCCTCCTAGTTTTATTTTTATTTTTGGTGAAGAGCCCTTTTACCGACTTCATCTAACGAGCCGTTACTGTTGAAGAGATATTTAAGTTACACAGGATCGTAAAAAGATAATGTAAGTTACACAGGATCGTAAAAAGATAATGTAAGTTACACAGGATCGTAAAAAGATAATGTAAGTTACACAGGATCGTAAAAAGATAATGTAAGTTACACAGGATCGTAAAAAGATAATGTAAGTTACACAGGATCGTAAAAAGATAATGTAAGTTACACAGGATCGTAAAAAGATAATGTAAGTTTTACAGGATCCTAAAAAGATAATGTAAGTTACACAGGATCGTAAAAAGATAATGTAAGTTACACAGGATCGTAAAAACATGATGTAAGTTACACAGGATCGTAAAAAGATAATGTAAGTTACACAGTTTTTTCAAATAAGTTATTTATTTTTTTTTTAATGACAGAAAAAGAGTTTTAACTTGGGAATCACCTTATGTAAAGTAATTTGCCATTATAAACCTTAGAGGATTTTTAATTAAAAAAATATAATTAATATTTTGACACTGTACAAATATTTTGCCTAATATTTTTCCTAAAGAACATAAAATAAGATTCAAAATGGCTTTTCTGTGATAATTAACCTTCTTGTCGGCTTATAAATTTCCGAGAGATTGCCGCCGAAAAAGAAGGTATAAACGGTAATTACTTAAAACAAAGTTTTAAAATAAATGCCTAAAAGAAAGTTTTAATAGGCGAGCTGGGAAAAGCCTGGTGCCAGGTTGATTACGGAAGTTTGCAAAACAAATAAGTAAGGTATTCCCTTGTTGTCACTTTTTAAACTTTCTTTTACAGGGTGACCAACTGAGGACCTTTTTGTAAACAAGAGCGTATTACAGTGGCGGCTCGTCAGGTGAATTAGGTGAAGGGGCTCTTCACCAAAAAAAAAAACCACGAGGAAAGTTTTTCGACTATATTAAATATTTTTTATTATCTTTCTCACAGGTTCACGGTCAACTAAATAGACAATTTATTATGCCTGATATGAAGTTCGTAAGTTGAGTCGTAGAAAAATATGATTAGGTGTATTTATTATTTGTTAGAAAATAAATATTTTCTTAGTTGAGGCTTCTTGTTTTATAATTAACCTTTTTCTTTTCTTGCAGGTGAGTACATAATGTATATCTTTTGTACAACTCAACTATGTGACAAGTTCATACATTCTACCTCTAATAACGTAAGTATGTACTAATTAGTTAAAAAGCAGGGTATTGTAAACACCAGTGGCGGTTCGTCAGGTGAAGTAGGTTTCACAAAAAAAAATAAAACCAGGAGGAAATTCTTTTGACAATATTAAATATTAATGTACCAATACAGATACCATTTTAGCCCTTAAAAAATAATTATGTTCGAATTAATAATATTAATTTAATACGAATATAGCTATGCATAATAGGGCCACGGTTAACTCCGATAGACAATAATTATGAACACTCGTGCAGTTTGGCGTGCCCCAGCCGACCGTGTCCGTTAGCTCAAAGCAAGTGAAAACCAAACGCCCAATAGGTCTTTGATATTTACCGTTGCTATGGTTACGTGACGTCAATCACGCAAACAGCATGTAACCATTTGCATTATGATGAAGGGCAATTTAAAAATAGATCAGTCGTATGCACCATTGTTTTAGCATTGGTTCGCTTAACCTTAAGGTATTTATTTTGAGGCTTCGCGAAACTTACAGTTATAGATATCGTTTTTACGTGATTTACTGTGTGGAATAAAAAGTTTTATTTTTATTTTTCAGGTAATTCAGTGGTGTACGTACCTACTTAGTTGTGTGTTTTAAAAATGAACCCAATTAATGACATAGTTTGTAATTTGTTGGAAACTCCATTCAGTCGTTGGACAGATGAGGATAAGAGAGACGTTTTGTTACACGGGTTTTAGTCAATGTTTGTTTAAGTACCCTCACTATTTCTAGCTCTTCACCATTTTTTAAGACCGCGAGCCGCCACTGGCATAATACTCATAAATAATATTAGAAAGTTAGTATTTTTTGACGACAAAATTTTACAGTGCAGCAAATTTCATTGAGGATTCAGGCCCGAGATTACTAATAAAACAGCTGCTTTATATAAACAAAATAAGCTGAAAACCACTACAGAAATTCTGACAGGACACATAGATGTCAGTAATCACCTGCACAGAATGCAATACTTATACATAATCCTTCTGAGGTGTACTCCGCACTGACCATCAGAGATCTTATAAAGGTGGGTTCTACGAAACACGTGTGGTATCACAACGGACCTAATAGCACTACGTGAGACTGTTGGGTCATTACCAAAGGTGTGCCACTCTAACCTAACCTAACCTGCCATATTGTGTAACTGTTCTATTTTAAAAATAGGTATGGATCAAGATAAATTACTTTTCCGAAAATCGATCGGAATTATTGACATATTTGATAACATTTCTGAAAGAAAGAGTCAATATTTCCTTACACTTAGTAGGCAACGAAAATAACTGTTAGGAAATATTTATTATTGTACTGTAAGGAATAGTACATTACATAACAAGTGATGAAAGTGATACTTTTCAAACGAGGAGATATTTAGCACGAGGCGTCAGCCGAGTGCGGAAATTCTCCGAGTTTTAGAATAATCACTTTCACACGACTATGTACACTATTTTTCCTACGACCACAAAGAATTATTAAAAAAACCTTTGATTTGTGAAAAAAATATTTCAACTCTAGAGCTGAAATAGTATATTACATAACAAGTGATGAAAGTGATACTTTTCAAACGAGGAGATATTTAGCACGAGGCGTTAGCCGAGTGCGGAAATTCTCCGAGTTTTAGAATAATCACTTTCACACGAGTAATGTACAGTATTTTTCCTACAACCACAAAGAACTATTAAAAAAACCTTTGATTTGTGAAAAAAATATTTCAACTCTAGAGCTGAAAAAAAATATTTCATCTCTAGAGTGGAAATACAAGGCACACTATTTAATTTAAACATATAATGCCAATTTAATAGATCGAAAGGTCACAGGTTCAAATTCCATCAGGAGTACTTGCCTTTTTTTTATAAAAACATTAAATAAATTATAAAATTATTTTGAATTGAAAGCTTCCTTCTTGAATGATTTTTTTTATTTAATCAAGGAAAGATGCATTAAAAATAAATTTAAAAAATTCACCCAACAAGGAAGATTTCAATTCAAAATAATTCTACAAATTATTTAATAATAATAATAATAATAATAATAATATTAATAATAATAATAATAATAATAATAATAATAATAATAATAATAATAATAATAATAATAATAATAATAATAATAATAATAATAATAATAATAATAAACTGTCTTTATTGGTTGATTAGTTTGGAGAAAAAATACAAATAAATAAAAAAATATAGTTTAATAAGTAATGTTTTCATAAAAAAAAGTCAAGTGCTTCTGATGGGATTTGAACCTGTGATCTTTCGATTCGTAGGTCATGGCTCTAGTCTCTAGGCTATGGCGACCCATAAACATTTTCTACTTAAGTTTAATATATGACATTTTCTTCAGCGGGGCTTGTTTTGACTGGTAATATATTTTCCAGTATATTCTTAACTTTTTTATAATTTCAGATGGCGTATTTTCACACTCTAATTCTGAATCACTCGACAAATACGTGATAAATAAACTAAACTGCTTTCTAAAATTTGTTCTTTTTAATAAATAGGTGTGGTCTGTCAAATTGGCATCATATGCCTAAATTAAATAGTGTGCCTTGTATTTCCACTCTAGAGTTGAAATATTTTCTTTCAACACGCATGTGATATTCGGCGCTTTCGAGCCAGGTTAACCGTGCTTTTTTTCTCATTTTCATAGGTGGTCGTAGGAAAATATTATTTCTGTACGGCTACTTGTAAACTAAAATGTGTTAAGCTTGACAATTCAATATTACTGTGTTTCCATAGTTACAACACAAATATTTAATGGCATCCTTTATTTGTGCACAAAGTTATTAATATTTATTTCAAAATTTTAACAAGTTGATTGTAATAAGTTATGTCCTTTTAATAATTTTCAATTTACGGAAAAATAGTATGTATACCTCGTAGAAACATCCACATTTCCGGACTTCGTATTGTCAGTCTCGGCTTGCACCTCGACATACAATCATTACGGTAGTCCGGGAATGTTAAGCTTTTCCTACTAGGTATACAATGTACTATTAAGTATTTACTTTACTTCGCTTTTACGTACTTAAATTTGACCAGAGAAATCCCGAAAGGTATAAGTATGAGATGTCCACAACCTGGTGTAATTCAAAGGGCATCTGTGGAATTATTGAAATTTTTTTACTAGCTTATTAAAGTACCTATCTTTAAACACTCTTTTTCAACCAGTCCTTAACAAAAAGTAAGTTATTGAATTTTCAAATTAATACTGATCACAAGTAAAACATTTTAAATTATACTCAAACGATGAGGTTATCGCTATAAACACCAACGCAATCACAATAAATATTTATAACAACTGTACTATAAACAAACTATGATTAAAATAATATACTTGGTAGAGTTGTGTTTCTTAGCTTCAAATTGATATTTGTAAAATTTTATAGATTTGTGTCAAAAAAGTTAGTAATTGTGTTTTTTAGTGGATTTAATAATGTAATAAACAATAAACCTAATTTATAGATTTACGCAGCTAAATATACATGACTAATAAAGCATGTTGCAAAGCCTGACGGTCCTTTACTATGTAGGACGGTCGACCTAACATTCTTCTATGACGTAGATAATTTTTTTTTATCAAATAGTAATATCCTCTGTGCCAAATGTTGATTTTCTCATGGAGATAAAGATAACAGCAGGCCTAGTAAGACGTCAATAGAATAAAACATTTGATTATTATTATTATTATTATGTTACCAAACGGTTTCGTAATAATTTTATTACGATACTGAAAATAGTATCGTAATAGATTTTACCTACGACCACTACTGTAAATACTTAAAAACACACCGTTTCCGATCAATGTAAGATTCCCATTACGCACGGTAAAAAAATCGCACAGCTTGGTAAAAAAATCGCACAGTTTTCCTAGCAACCGCTTAGCAACGGTCAATACAAACAAACTTATTCAAAAACTGACATAATCGTAGATTAAATTTGTATGTGAGTAATATTATAAAGTGAAATTAGTTTGATTAGGTACATAAAAAATGTCGAGTGACAGTGAAATAGAAAATTTAACTCCACCCAATATTAGCGAAATTGCAGAAGCTGCTAAAAACAACTTGTTACCGGCGAAATCTGAATATCGATACAAATTTACTTACCAAAGAGTTATGGAATGGAGATTAAAAAACGACGTTAAATCATTTTCCGAGAATGTAATGATGGCATATTTCCAAGAACTATCAAAAACGATGAAGCCTTCCTCACTTTGGTCATTTTACTCAATGTTAAAGGCCACAATTAATATAAATCACAATGTCGATATTGCAAACTACTCCAAATTACAAGCTCTTCTGAAGAGAAAATCGGACGGCTTTAAATCCAAAAAATCCAAGATTTTGACAAGCAAGAATATAAACGATTTTCTAGAAAACGCACCAGATGATAAACATTTGTTTATGAAGGTAATATATTGAGCTCAATATAATGTTAAATGTGTAAATTTATTTCAAATCGTCTTTTAGGTTGCTCTTATAATTGGTATAAGCGGTGCATGCAGGAAACAAGAGTTGCGTAATATAAAACCGTCAGATATCCAAGACACAGGGAAGAATCTAATTATTAATATTCCCGATTCAAAAACTAAACGGCAACGTTCTTTTGTGGTGTCAGAATATTTTTACCCAAAGGTTAAAAAAATATATAAACATTCGCTCTGCAGTAAGTACAGCTCCAAATTTACCTTTTTTTCTAAACTATATAAACGGAAAATGTACCAAACAGTCTGTTGGTATTAACAAGTTAGGAAAGGTTCCAAAAGAAATAGCCAAATATCTGGGACTACCAGAAGCAGCGAATTATACAGGACACTGTTTTCGACGCTCGTCCGCGACTATTCTTGTTGACGCGGGTGGTGACTTATTAGATTTAAAAAGACACGGCGGATGGCAGTCCTCAGCCGTAGCTGAAGGGTATGTGGATAATTCCCTAAATAATCAAACTAACAATTCGTCTAAAATATCATCTGCAATAGCAAGTACTAGTAGTAGTACTAATGGTATTAATGAAAATTTCATTGAGGCAACTAATAATGTAAATCTTACTTATGCTTCAACAAGCAAAAGAAACGATATACCTTTTGTCTTCAATAATTGTTCTGTAACTATAAATAATTATTGTAATGAGAATAAATAATATTATAAAAAATAACATTTGTAAATTTAAATAATCATACTGTAGAATTATTACAATATATACCTTCTCGTTGATGTTATCACGTTCTTAAATTAATAATATTGTTATCAGTTAAGATGAAAAACTAAAACTAAATGATGTTGTGTGAATAAGTAGGTCGTAGGTAAAGTATGGTACGTAATACGTGTTGTAATGCAATTACGCACTCATAGAATTACGCACTCGCCGCTACGCGGCGTCGTGCGTAACTTTTCTATTTGTGCGTAAATTGCTTTTTACAACACTTATTACGTAATATACTATTATATGAAACAAAATTAGAAAAAAATAGGTTTTGTGCACATTCAATGATTTAAAAATCATGCATTCAGATTTGATTCCTAAAAGAAACAGCTTTCATGCATTTTTATTGTTATTTGCTCGAAAAAACTTTTATTAAACAACAATAAAAATGCATCCAAGCTGTTTTTAGGGAAACAAGCCTTCATGCAGGTTTGTCGGTAATTTTAAATTGACTTTAAATATTATTACTGTTGAAAAGCAGTGAAACAGCCCAGTGACCTAGTTCTAAATAGAGATAAATAACATTAAATTAAAGGAAGTTAGATTTGTCGTTACCCTTGTTAAAATCGTTTTGTATAAACCACAAACATAGAAACTCATGCTACAATTTTAATGACTAGAAGCTTGCAGCCATGTTAATTATGAAACAAAAGTTGTCGGAAGGGATTTCGTCCATACTCGAGTTGTAATAGTTTTAAATACGCCTTATATGTAGTTATTTTAGTATATTACGTAATAAGTGTTGTAAAAAGCAATTTACGCACAAATAGAAAAGTTACGCACGACGCCGCGTAGCGGCGAGTGCGTAATTCTATGAGTGCGTAATTGCATTACAACACGTATTACGTACCATACTTTACCTACGACCTACTTATTCACACAACATCATTTAGTTTTAGTTTTTCATCTTAACTGGTAACAATATTATTAATTTAAGAACGTGATAACATCAACGAGAAGGTATATATTGTAATAATTCTACAGTATGATTATTTAAATTTACAAATGTTATTTTTTATAATATTATTTATTCTCATTACAATAATTATTTATAGTTACAGAACAATTATTGAAGACAAAAGGTATATCGTTTCTTTTGCTTGTTGAAGCATAAGTAAGATTTACATTATTAGTTGCCTCAATGAAATTTTCATTAATACTATTAGTACTACTACTAGTACTTGCTATTGCAGATGATATTTTAGACGAATTGTTAGTTTGATCATTTAGGGAATTATCCACATACCCTTCAGCTACGGCTGAGGACTGCCATCCGCCGTGTCTTTTTAAATCTAATAAGTCACCACCCGCGTCAACAAGAATAGTCGCGGACGAGCGTCGAAAACAGTGTCCTGTATAATTCGCTGCTTCTGGTAGTCCCAGATATTTGGCTATTTCTTTTGGAACCTTTCCTAACTTGTTAATACCAACAGACTGTTTGGTACATTTTCCGTTTATATAGTTTAGAAAAAAAGGTAAATTTGGAGCTGTACTTACTGCAGAGCGAATGTTTATATATTTTTTAACCTTTGGGTAAAAATATTCTGACACCACAAAAGAACGTTGCCGTTTAGTTTTTGAATCGGGAATATTAATAATTAGATTCTTCCCTGTGTCTTGGATATCTGACGGTTTTATATTACGCAACTCTTGTTTCCTGCATGCACCGCTTATACCAATTATAAGAGCAACCTAAAAGACGATTTGAAATAAATTTACACATTTAACATTATATTGAGCTCAATATATTACCTTCATAAACAAATGTTTATCATCTGGTGCGTTTTCTAGAAAATCGTTTATTTTCTTGCTTGTCAAAATCTTGGATTTTTTGGATTTAAAGCCGTCCGATTTTCTCTTCAGAAGAGCTTTTAATTTGGAGTAGTTTGCAATATCGACATTGTGATTTATATTAATTGTGGCCTTTAACATTGAGTAAAATGACCAAAGTGAGGAAGGCTTCATCGTTTTTGATAGTTCTTGGAAATATGCCATCATTACATTTTCGGAAAATGATTTAACGTCGTTTTTTAATCTCCATTCCATAAATTGGTAAGTAAATTTGTATCGATATTCAGATTTCGCCGGTAACAAGTTGTTTTTAGCAGCTTCTGCAATTTCGCTAATATTGGGTGGAGTTAAATTTTCTATTTCACTGTCACTCGACATTTTTTATGTACCTAATCAAACTAATTTCACTTTATAATATTACTCACATACAAATTTGATCTACGATTATGTCAGTTTTTGAATAAGTTTGTTTGTATTGACCGTTGCTAAGCGGTTGCTAGGAAAACTGTGCGATTTTTTTACCAAGCTGTGCGATTTTTTTACCGTGCGTAATGGGAATCTTACATTGATCGGAAACGGTGTGTTTTTAAGTATTTACAGTAGTGGTCGTAGGTAAAATATTTTACATGACTGATACAAGCATAAACCTGTGGAATAAATTGAAAGGAAATAGCCACAACTAAATAATTAAACACAAACATCCGGAAATCAGTAAATATTTACTGAGATGGTGCTTTATAGAAATGTTAAGTATTTCTCTAATGGAGTCCAGTCACGTTCAGTCGGCAGGCCGGCGGACGTCAGTCCATCTGCCGGCAAGCAATTATAGATAGTCACACTACAGCTTCAGTTTTGTTGAACGATAATGGCCGGGTAGTTCTGATACCGGATTCGATTGCGGCCTTGATTTCACTACCTACGCAGTTTCTTATAGCCAGTTCAAACATGTCTTAAGGAGAATGTGCGCAGGGGCAATTGTTATTATATTACACGAGCAGAGAAAAGGGGAAGAAAAAACACTTTGAATAAAAGAGTAGTTAAAAAGACGTCGCACTTTCTCCTACATTTAGCTTATACCGGGTGTTGCATCGTCGAGCGGGACTTAGGAAATCCCATGTAATTTTAGATGGGGTCAATTATTGGCTTCCCTAATTATTTTAGAGAAAAATTCTATTTTGGTTTATTAAAGAGCACTAAAACCCAAATTCAAAAGAATAACTTTAGATATTTTTGATGCGCCCGTTTACGGGTTATCGCCGATTTCTTTTTAACTATTTCTTCTTTTTATGGCCCCGTATTTGCGGGCACCAGTCAAGGTAAAAGATGACTGTCAAATAAAGTTGTCATTTTGAAATGTGTGCTTTATTGTTATAAAAACTCGTACATCGAAAATATTAAAGGTGTATTTATGAGTACAAATTAATCTGAATAAAACTAAAATAAAGTATCCAATTACAATTTTAACCTTTTTAAGTTCCTTCCGGAATGCACTTCTCATATTATATATCTTATATTCTACAGTTTCTATAGAAGCTTTAACATCTACTGTTTTATACAGTAAAAGTAATTCTTCATCAGCGTTCGTTCGCAAAAGCTCTGTTGGCATATAAAGTATTTTTTCCACTACTAACTTTAAAATCATTATTGACCGATTATTAACTTTTCCGTCGACCGTGTATTTACATCCGATATTAACGTTCCCAAAGTCATTCATTAATGACCCCTATTAATGCATGATTTTCTGTAAATGCACGATTTCCCAAAATCATTCATTAATGACCCCTATTAATGCATGATTTTCTGTAAATGCACGATTTTGGTAATTAAAATTAAAGGCAGCCATGCAAACAAATCAACAAAATAATAAAACGTCAATCCAAAACGTCGTCCGCTGTCATTAGTATTTGTAGAATTGTGAAATCTGGATTGTAAAATAAAAGTTGTTAACTGTTTTTCTTCACTTTAGTAAAAAATACGGTCGACGAAAAAACATTGTAACCAACTTTTACATTAAAATGGGATTAATGATCTCGAACATTATTAAAATATTTCGATCATTAATCGCCATTATTAATGTACTTGTTGGTTAAATTACTATTTTGGTAATATATTTCTTTTAAATTTAATATAAACATGATTACTTACGTATAGTATTGTTGATTCTCTTCACCGTCGGACACACCCGCCACAACCCGATCCGGAAACTAATAGTAGTTTTTAACGCCACTTTCTCCAATGGCAACGGTTCTTTAGTGTACAACCACGATCCACTTACAAAAGCGACCAAAAGGGTTGCAAAAGCCAGTAAACCCAAAAGAAAACCCAGTCTTGACAACCCACTTCTCTGTTTGCAACACATTACCGATTTAAAAAGTGTGTTTTTAGTTCTAGAAGTCCTAAGAGGACTGGAGTAGGTCAGTTAAATACATTTTAGTATTATTAAGTTACGTCATATTTACATATAAGGACAAACAATTTCGAATGAAACCTCCTATACTACCTCCATAGATAATAATAATAAAGGTCCCGTAAAAATTTTAATAACCTAGTATTGTAAATCATTATTATTTACTTGTCACTTTCTATTTTTTAAGGCTGAGCTATATTTTTACTTCCTGCATTAAGACCATTATTTTTTATATGGAGCAATATGGAATTTTTTGAAGAAAAATAACTTTTTTCGTTGTTTTATTTTTATATATCATTTTAATCTCCGCGTAAAGAAAGTTTATCTCCTGTCACAACAGTTTCTTTTTCACATTCTATTCGGGACACATCTCAGAGATCCGTGGCTTCTCATTTTTTCCCATTTCTATTGTTGTCAACCCTGGAAAAAAAAATAAAGAATTAGTATCATAGAAAGCATTTTTGTGTTTTCGCTGAACTTGACACTTATGGATTTAACGAGATGAGGAATTTTAATGGAATTTTTCTGTTTTATTTCTGGCTCCGGCCGAAATCGTCACACGATAATAGGATTTTTAAAAGAAAATGATTTAGAAAGTAAAGCTTTATATTTTTATGTGTATATTAAGAATATTCCGCGATATTTTATTAGAAAATGTTCTTTAAACTTCCAAACATAAAAAAAATCGTCAGTCAAATAGGAATTACATTTGTACAATACGAGTGGATATGATGTTCATATCGCACGAGGATGTAAATTGACCACGACGCCGGCGCCGGTAGGCAGAGTGCTCAAACTTCCGAGCGCAATATGGATAATCCGCACGAGTTGTACAGTATATTTTTTCACCACGACCATTACTGAATGCAATAATTCCAAAATCATTTTTGATAATAGAATGTAAAAATTCTCGCTCTTGAGTTGGAATATTTATTCTGAAACACTTGTTTCTTATGCGTTTTGCGTATATTTTCATTTCATAACAAGATACGGAATGAATATTCTGTAATTGATCTAAACGGCATAGGTTGCCATAAATTTCGAAACTGTCAATGTCAGCAAACAAATTTTAGTGCAAGTCAAAATATGAGTGAAAAATCGGATGAATCAGATATGGATCTGGATAATACTCCACCTGAAATTACAAATATTGCGAATAATATTTTTGGTCGTGGAGAAAATACAGGGTGATTCACGTTGAGTGGCCTATTAGAAGATCTCGGAAACGAGTAAACTTATCTTTCTAAAAATTTGACAGCAGGCATAATTGGCTTTGAGCTTTTAAAACATTATATTTTGACGTTTTTATTACTTCCGGTTATACCGGAAGTTAATGTCAACTTTGCTATTTTAAATAGAACACCCTATATATTTTAGCATTTTTGATTACCATATTAAAATCTAAATAACTTTTATTAATAATAATCTATTCCTATCTCTAACAACGACACAGATGGCGCTCCGTGTCACATCCTACCGGTGGGTCCCACCAAGTGCTGCATAAGAAGCTTTGAGTTCTCCTTTCTTTCGTCAACAGCCGTTCAGTTCAGAAGTGTTCGCTCTGCAAAAGTTAAAGTAGTGTGTCAGTATTATCATCCAGTACGAGAAAGTCAACATCATTTAGGCCTGAAAAGTCAAATCCTCCCCTGAAAGCAGTCTCAGCTGCTTTTCAACGGCAAAATGGCCAAACAAAACAAAAAATCCAAGTATTCAGACGAAAAAAAATACGAAGAACTAAAAACAAAACACAAAGAACTACTATGCCAGTTCGAAGAACAGAAGAAAACCAAATCAGAACTAACAATATTAGTTCAAATCCTACAACAACTAAACAACCAGCTAGCAGCCTAAATGAAAATTCTAATGAAGTACAAATAGAAACTCAGAACTCAAAGAAAAACCATATGTCACCGATGCCAACAATTTGGG
This sequence comes from Polydrusus cervinus, assembly GCA_935413205.1. Lineage (NCBI taxonomy): Eukaryota > Metazoa > Arthropoda > Insecta > Coleoptera > Curculionidae > Polydrusus > Polydrusus cervinus. The sequence goes on from OW284518.1 coordinate 26,255,927, forward strand.
CATTTGCAATCCTGTTGTCAAGTTGCTCCACAATGCCCCAAATGCGGTGGTGACCACTATTATCAAGAATGCAAAAAATCCATCGAAACTCCGCCAAAATGTATCAACTGCCAGGGGGAACACTCCGCAAACTTCATAGGATGCCCGAAAAATCCAAATCAAAGAAAAACTACTCCAATAAAAGTCACAGAACATACTTCATACGCTAAAGTAACAAACCAGCAACCCACAGAAACCATCCCAGCAAAAATGGCATCAGTAACCAATAACAGCCTCCTTAGCACTCTAATGACAATGGACACTAATGAAATCATAAACAAGCTCAACACCATAGCAGAAACTGTAACCCAGAATCCAATCCTAGTTAAACTACTCAACTTTAAGAGCCAGGCCTAAGTAACAAACCAAGAAAAGAGCTACCTCCTCCGACGTTTCTTCTGAAAAGCAAGAATCCTCCTCAAACATCAAAGAATACACAGATCAGCAAAAGACATCTCATCGCCCAAGACACTATTTTGGCTCTTCACCACAACACCGAATAAGAGTGTTTTCCAACACTGGTGCAAAGTCATACAAACACAGTCAGTTTCTTTCGTCAGATCCTGGCCCTACTGATGAGCCATAACGCGTCTAGGGATGGATCTGATGAAATGAAAGGAAATTCTGCTTCTGTAAATATTATTTGTTTCAAGTCGTTTAAATTTAATAATCTAAAATTTTCTTACCTAGTTAAATTTATTTTAAAAATAAAATGATACTGATAATTTTGTATGAAATTAACTATTATGATTTATCCTTTCTATGAAAAAAAGTGTTAAAATTTAACGAGGTCAGATCTATTTAAGAACGAAAGAATTTACCTGCCAACTCTAAAACTAACTGCGAATTACTAATAAATTAGGTTTATTTCCACTCCTCGCCAGTGAACCATAAAACTTTTTTAATAAACATTTTGTCTTCATATTCTCGAGACACATAACTCGAGAAACTACTCCTAGAATATTAGTTTACGAAGCAGTCCGCTTTAATAGCAATATGTCACCCTTATGTAAACATTTTTCATATTCCTTTTCCCGACACAACGATAATAAGAAAATGCAGCGACTAAATGGAAAAGGCGAAAATTATTATCCTTGATATCACAGAAAAGAAATAGAACGGCTGTCTGAAATATTATTATTACAATAGAAAATATTTGATTTTAAAAAAAATTGATATCTTTCTTTATTTTGAGGTAAAGAACTTTATTATTATTTCTCGACAAAAGATGATCTCCTACCTTTACTTTTAAAAATAATACTTTGATGAAACGTAAGCATTAGGTATGGCTTGAAAATTTTTCTCAATTCTATTTTTCTGAAAATATATTTCCATGTTTTTGTTTTTAGAGTCTAATGATCACAGTAAAAGCGTTGTAAAAGCTTGTCGTGTTTCAATAACGACTCCAATTTTTCCAATAAAATATATAAAAACACGAAATATCTTTTATTTAGGTAAATATGTAGGTGTATTGTTGTAAATATTTTAAAATCTAAATAAAAAAAGATGTCTCGCAAGAATCGAAGGTAATAACATATCGAAATGTTTTAGTAATGATGGAATAGAACTACTTCTATTCTTTTTTATGTTTTATTTTATAACAAAAAAGTTTCTAATACAGGGTGCTACAAATTCGTGTGCGTACAAGGGGATCTCGAAAATGGTAAGAGTTACGAAAATTGTTAAATTAAGTTGCGTAAGCCCTGAATGCTTTCGGAGATATTCGAAAAAAACCGAAATTTCTATTTTTGTATAATTTTTTGCGCCTTCATTTTTGACTTGATGAAAAAACAAAAAATACTTTCTTATAGCCGTTTTTATTGTTCTACAAGATGGCGTTACTGCTTCTTAAATCCGATGTTTCATTCTTTAGATACCAACCTCCAGTCAATTTTTTTTAATACGGATCTGGAATTTTAATTACAATTTTAGGGACTTCTAAGCTTTATAAATTTAATACATTTTAAAAGTTTTTGAAATTATAACGTTTTGACATCTAATAACAAATTTTTTAAATTATCTTTTCATTTCATTAAGCTCTTGAACATTTAGAGCCAAACTAAAAAAAATATTTCTGATTTGAAAAATCCATCCATTTTTACTCAAGGAGGACTGATATTTGATATTTTGTAATGAAAAGACCCCGGCCTCAAATATTTTGCTGTCTGTTTGTTTGTGTTACCTGTTTCGCCTAAAACTAGCATCATCAGATCTTCTAAGCATTAAAAAAAAATTAATTGTTCAAAAACCATACGACTTAAGATGTAATAATGAAATAAATAAAATACTAATACAAACTAGAATTATTTCTCATGCCTTAAAAAATTGCAAGTAATTGTATTGTTGCGGTAAATTTTATTAAAAAAATAAACGGCCTAAACACTATTACTCTCTGATATGTTATTTTAATATTAAGTAATTCTTAAAATAATTGCCAGGGCCGTAATGGTAAAGAAAGGATAATTTGAAATACTAATGATGTGTTATTTGGTGACAAAACGTTAAAATTTGAATACCTTTAAATTGTATTAAATTTCTTAATATTAGAAGTCCTTAAAATTAGTTTAAAAATTCCAGATCCGTATTTAAAAAAATTGATTTAAAGTAAGTATCTAAAGAATGAAACGTCGAATTTGAAAACTAATTACGTCATCTTCTAGAACCCTTTTTCGGATATCTCCGAGGGTATTCAGAATATTTCAAATTTTCTTTCACCAAAATATTAAGCCCCAAAATACGCAACTTTGCCTCAATTTAACCATATTATTCGTGTCTCTTGCCGTTTTCGAGATCCCCTTGTACGAATCCTGTATATAAATTATAGTGTCTATCTAAAGGTTGGAGACAATGATGTTTCTTGAATGTTAGAAGAGTTTTGGACTAGCAGTGTCTTTATTTGTTTTTAAATCATAACGTTTAAACTGGTTAGTAACTCCAGTCCAGTATCTTCAGGTGAATACTAAATACCTGTAGTAACTGCTGCTTTATTTATACTAATTTGAATGATAGAAGTATGATCTTTTTATTGTTATTTGTGTGTTTGAATTTGTTGTTAAATCACGTGCATTGGTAAGCACCTCCATTCGTTGTCAAGCATTTATAATTATTGATAATTAATAAATTTTAGTTAGACTACTCAACTTTAAGAGCCAGGCCTAAGTAACAAACCAAGAAAAGAGCTACCTCCTCCGACGTTTCTTCTGAAAAGCAAGAATCCTCCTCAAACATCAAAGAATACACAGATCAGCAAAAGACATCTCATCGCCCAAGACACTATTTTGGCTCTTCACCACAACACCGAATAAGAGTGTTTTCCAACACTGGTGCAAAGTCATACAAACACAGTCAGTTTCTTTCGTCAGATCCTGGCCCTACTGATGAGCCATAACGCGTCTAGGGATGGATCTGATGAAATGAAAGGAAATTCTGCTTCTGTAAATATTATTTGTTTCAAGTCGTTTAAATTTAATAATCTAAAATTTTCTTACCTAGTTAAATTTATTTTAAAAATAAAATGATACTGATAATTTTGTATGAAATTAACTATTATGATTTATCCTTTCTATGAAAAAAAGTGTTAAAATTTAACGAGGTCAGATCTATTTAAGAACGAAAGAATTTACCTGCCAACTCTAAAACTAACTGCGAATTACTAATAAATTAGGTTTATTTCCACTCCTCGCCAGTGAACCATAAAACTTTTTTAATAAACATTTTGTCTTCATATTCTCGAGACACATAACTCGAGAAACTACTCCTAGAATATTAGTTTACGAAGCAGTCCGCTTTAATAGCAATATGTCACCCTTATGTAAACATTTTTCATATTCCTTTTCCCGACACAACGATAATAAGAAAATGCAGCGACTAAATGGAAAAGGCGAAAATTATTATCCTTGATATCACAGAAAAGAAATAGAACGGCTGTCTGAAATATTATTATTACAATAGAAAATATTTGATTTTAAAAAAAATTGATATCTTTCTTTATTTTGAGGTAAAGAACTTTATTATTATTTCTCGACAAAAGATGATCTCCTACCTTTACTTTTAAAAATAATACTTTGATGAAACGTAAGCATTAGGTATGGCTTGAAAATTTTTCTCAATTCTATTTTTCTGAAAATATATTTCCATGTTTTTGTTTTTAGAGTCTAATGATCACAGTAAAAGCGTTGTAAAAGCTTGTCGTGTTTCAATAACGACTCCAATTTTTCCAATAAAATATATAAAAACACGAAATATCTTTTATTTAGGTAAATATGTAGGTGTATTGTTGTAAATATTTTAAAATCTAAATAAAAAAAGATGTCTCGCAAGAATCGAAGGTAATAACATATCGAAATGTTTTAGTAATGATGGAATAGAACTACTTCTATTCTTTTTTATGTTTTATTTTATAACAAAAAAGTTTCTAATACAGGGTGCTACAAATTCGTGTGCGTACAAGGGGATCTCGAAAATGGTAAGAGTTACGAAAATTGTTAAATTAAGTTGCGTAAGCCCTGAATGCTTTCGGAGATATTCGAAAAAAACCGAAATTTCTATTTTTGTATAATTTTTTGCGCCTTCATTTTTGACTTGATGAAAAAACAAAAAATACTTTCTTATAGCCGTTTTTATTGTTCTACAAGATGGCGTTACTGCTTCTTAAATCCGATGTTTCATTCTTTAGATACCAACCTCCAGTCAATTTTTTTTAATACGGATCTGGAATTTTAATTACAATTTTAGGGACTTCTAAGCTTTATAAATTTAATACATTTTAAAAGTTTTTGAAATTATAACGTTTTGACATCTAATAACAAATTTTTTAAATTATCTTTTCATTTCATTAAGCTCTTGAACATTTAGAGCCAAACTAAAAAAAATATTTCTGATTTGAAAAATCCATCCATTTTTACTCAAGGAGGACTGATATTTGATATTTTGTAATGAAAAGACCCCGGCCTCAAATATTTTGCTGTCTGTTTGTTTGTGTTACCTGTTTCGCCTAAAACTAGCATCATCAGATCTTCTAAGCATTAAAAAAAAATTAATTGTTCAAAAACCATACGACTTAAGATGTAATAATGAAATAAATAAAATACTAATACAAACTAGAATTATTTCTCATGCCTTAAAAAATTGCAAGTAATTGTATTGTTGCGGTAAATTTTATTAAAAAAATAAACGGCCTAAACACTATTACTCTCTGATATGTTATTTTAATATTAAGTAATTCTTAAAATAATTGCCAGGGCCGTAATGGTAAAGAAAGGATAATTTGAAATACTAATGATGTGTTATTTGGTGACAAAACGTTAAAATTTGAATACCTTTAAATTGTATTAAATTTCTTAATATTAGAAGTCCTTAAAATTAGTTTAAAAATTCCAGATCCGTATTTAAAAAAATTGATTTAAAGTAAGTATCTAAAGAATGAAACGTCGAATTTGAAAACTAATTACGTCATCTTCTAGAACCCTTTTTCGGATATCTCCGAGGGTATTCAGAATATTTCAAATTTTCTTTCACCAAAATATTAAGCCCCAAAATACGCAACTTTGCCTCAATTTAACCATATTATTCGTGTCTCTTGCCGTTTTCGAGATCCCCTTGTACGAATCCTGTATATAAATTATAGTGTCTATCTAAAGGTTGGAGACAATGATGTTTCTTGAATGTTAGAAGAGTTTTGGACTAGCAGTGTCTTTATTTGTTTTTAAATCATAACGTTTAAACTGGTTAGTAACTCCAGTCCAGTATCTTCAGGTGAATACTAAATACCTGTAGTAACTGCTGCTTTATTTATACTAATTTGAATGATAGAAGTATGATCTTTTTATTGTTATTTGTGTGTTTGAATTTGTTGTTAAATCACGTGCATTGGTAAGCACCTCCATTCGTTGTCAAGCATTTATAATTATTGATAATTAATAAATTTTTCACCAACCTCAAAAGATAAAAGACTACACGAGATGAAGGAATGATTGATCAAACAATCTTTTTATTTAATTTTTAGAGAGAAAATTGTTCAAGTTTTGCTCGTAATAACATCATAAATAAATAAATTAAAAAAGGCTTCTGTATTATACAGTGACCGGCAAAAACTTGGACTCATATGGGAAACAAAACTTTTTTATTATTGAAATTAAAGAAAAACCTTTTTATGTTGATAGCCTCTGCATGATTGGTAACCTAAAAATGTGTTTTGACATTAGTCACGTGACTACTCGTTTGTCTGGATACAATTGAAAAGTATATATTTTGTCGTGAAAATCTGGTATTAGAGCGTTTTCACACGGCACCATATATCGCGCGTGATAAATGGTCGCAATATTGCTTTATACCAAATTATGTGTTCTCTAATATCGCTTGTGTGTGAAAATGGCTCATTAGAAAACACATAATTTGGTGTAAAAGCAATATTGCGACCATTTGTCGCGCGCGATATATGGTGCCGTGTGAAAACGCTCTTAGAGTACGAGATATTAAAAAAAGTTAGTTAAAAAAAGTGTTTAGATTTTAATTTTATGCTGGTGTGCAAAGTTTAAAATAAAAATTCAGAAAAAAAAATATTTTTTTTTTAATTTAAAAAAATATCAAATGTTACTTTCATATTTCCATCAATTTAATGAAAATGTGTTAAATGATTAAAAACCAATATTTAAACATTTTATTTAAACATTTTTATTATCTTGAAAAAATGTTATTTGATAAAATTCAAAATTAAGCTTTTTATCATGCAACTGAGTGCGTCCAGGTCCTGTATCTAGCAACCATATTTACCAATTATAGGATTTCTGAAACAATATTCTTACGAAAGGCAGTTCTTTCTAATTTTGAACAAGTTTTAACATGTCTCCTAAAGTTTCTCCTATCAAATTGAAAATTAGAAAACTTGGAATCAATTTATTTATTTTTAGAGATTGATTCCAAGAATTCTTTTTTCTAATTTTTAATTTGGTAGGAGCAATTTTAGGAGACACGTTAAAACTTGTTTAAAATTAGAAAGAACTGCCTTTCATAAGCATATTGTTCCAGAAATACCTATAATTGGCAAATATGGTTGGTAGATACAGGCCCTGCGTGCACCCATTAAGATAATAAAAATATTTTAATATTGGTTTTTAATTATTTTACACATTTTCATTAAATTGATGGAAATATGAAAGTAACATTTGATGAAAAGAAGCTTAGCGGCAAGCGGACAGAGTAGTGCGTCTATCTTTTGCATTAAAGTACACAGGGACGCCAAAGGTAATGGAATCCCTGGGGCACAGGTAGACAATGACAGGCTGTTCCGTTCTTGTTAGAACTCATCAGAAAGCCATAACCCGTAAGCGACCCCCAGTACAGCGAGCCTGTTCTTTCAAGGCGTTTTTAAGAAATAAAAACGCGATGAAAACCCAGTAACGCCATCAGAAGGAATCAACTCAATGCAAAAGATAGCCATCTAACGTGAAAACGTAGAAATATAAATAAACGGACACTAAATTCCACTATTTTGTGTAACATTTGATGTTTTTTTAATTTTAAAAAATATTTGTTTCTTGAATTTTTGTTTTAAACTTTGCACGCCAGCATAAATTAAAATCTAAATACTTTTTTCAGTATCTTGTACCATAATACCAGATTTTCACGACAAAATATATACTTTTCAATTTTCCAGACAAACGAGTAGTCACGTGACTAAAATGTCAAAAGAAATTTTTAGGTTACCAATCATACCAATCGGCATAAAAATAGTTATTTTCCTAACAAGTGCGCAAAGTGATACTTTTCCGCACGCAAGTACAGTTGGACGAACGACGCGAAGCGGAGTTCGGATAAGTTCTTGCGTGCGGAAAAGCACTTTGCGCACTTGTTAGGAACAACATTTTTCCTACGAGCTTCATATCAGATAACAACAAAAATAAAAATATGATAATTTATTTAACAGTGTTTAAGCCTTTTTATGATTTGATAAAAATAAAAGTGTCGGTGTTTGTAGATTCTTGTGGACATAGAAACTGAGGAAAAATCTGACATCATGTGTCAAAATCGACATGTACATTTATTGTTGCTTGGCAATATTATAATCATTTATCACTATACGAGGTACTTAAAAAATACAGTTTTTTTCGTTTTAAGCTGAAATACAAATATCGGGAATTACGATTAAAAGATAAAAGAGAATACTCTTGCAACGGCTTCTCACATTGCCATAAAATAGTTTACAGCTACTAAAATAAATATAAATATTCCCTACCAAGGAGATTTTTGAATAGTTTTACTTTTCCGCACCCAGTGCGGATAAAAGTCTTATCCGCACTAGTGCGGAAAAGTGTAACTTTGCACACAAAAATGCGTGCGCAAAGTACTACTTTGCGCACGCTCGTAGGAAAAAAAGTTTTTTTTCAATTTCAATAATAAAAAAGTTTCCCATATGGGTTCAACTTTTTGCCGGTCACTGTATAAATCAAGAAAAAATTAATTAGAACCGAAATACCCTCAGACTTATCAAATTTTTGAAATAATGAAATTTAATCTCAATATATTCACTACCTGCCAGCCCGCCCTCATGCAGCAGGAAAAGTAATATTTTCGCCGTTCTTTGAATTTTTCCAGTTTGTGACATACAAAAAGGACAATAATTAAATTTTAGCGACTCTTTTCGTGCCTCGAAAAATACGTTTGAACAAAGAAGTGAAATATTACCTTTTTTGACCCGACTATTTAGGTCAGGTGTGTGACAAAACGGAATATTTATTGCTTTTTTGATGAACTTTATGTAACGTTATTTGGTAGGAAAAGACTCTCAGTTTGGGTATTTTACAAATTCCCTAAAACCTTATTTCAAAGTTTTAACACACTATTGTTGGGTTGCACCAAGAATTTTTATACTAATTAATTAGTGTCTATAGTCGGATCTGGTCTTACCGTGCGGGTCATACGATTCAAGAAAGACATACTCTCAGTTTTTGTTTTCTTTACTTGCGTTTAATTTTACCCTCTAAATAAAATACGTAAGATAAATGAGACAGACTTATTCCATTTTGGCATGAAAAAAAAGGATATATATGTATTTACTTTCTAGCGATTCTAAAAGAGCTTATACCTAATAGCACCAGCTACGTTTTATTTTAAATATGCCAGTTTTGTGACTTTGACAGTTTGTGACAAAATGAAACAATTTTCTGGGTTTTTGCATCCCCAATCAAAAAAAAAATGGTACTTAATCTGATAAACTATTTCGAAAATGAAAGAACAAGTGGAAATTTGCCAAACAATATTCAGGAAACAGTAGCCAAAGCACTGGGAATTAGTTTAAGGACTGTGCAGAAAATTGTGCATTAAACAAAACATAACATAATAACCAAGAATACTAAAAAGTGTAAACGAAGAAAGCCAAAGACTGAGGATGTAAGCGAAAATATTAAAATTGGAGTTCGAAATGTGATTTACGATTTATACAAATTAAAAACCAATGTAACTCTTCCAGTTTTACAAAAAACATTAAAGATTCGGGGTGTTTTGGAAATTGGACTTGAAGCGTTATCAAAATTATTAAAATATTTAGGTTTTCGCTATAAAAAAGACTGTAACCTAAGATTTTTATGTGAGCAGCCACAGATAGTGAGTCAGCGTGTTCAGTTTTTAAGAAAATATACGGACATTTACAAATCGAAATTTAGAAAAGTGGTATTTTTAGACGAAACGTGGATATTTTCGAATGGAAGTGGTTCAAAATCTTGGCAAGATGAGTCTGTAAAAAGTGTTAAAAGGAAAAAGGGGTGCGGTACGGAAAGCGTTTTATTATTTTGCATGCAGGTTCTGCAACACATACTTCCGTCTTTAATTGTATTAGATAATGCATCACATCATTCAAGAATTTTAAATAAACAGCCTACTTCATCTTGGAGGAAAAGTGATATTTATGAGTGGCTGGAAAAACACAACCAAAATCCTTTACCAAATATGCTTAAATCGGTACTCCTATTAATAGCAAAGTCTCTTAAAAAAAACAAAATATACGCGGTAGATGAAATACTGCGTGAATATGGTCATGAGGTTCTAGGACTGCCACCATATCATTGCCAGTTTAACGCAATAGAATTAATATGGGCTGGTGTAAAGTCTTATTATGAAAAACATGTTGATGATGGTCTTAAATCCGACCAAGTACAAATAGTTTGGCAACATTCGTTAGATCATATTACACAAGAGTACTGGAAGAAATCGGTGGAACATACAGAAATATTAATAAGGGATTGGGGATCGAGAACAAGTACAAGATATCGAAGTAGCGCCAATGATAATTGCTCCATTCGAAGACGACTCAGATGACGAGGACTTTTCAGATTTTATAAATGACGATGAGTTTTTAGGCAATAATTATAAACGGTGTTTTTCGTTTACATTTTTTAGTATTCTTGGGTATTATATTATACTTTGTTTTCATGCACATTATTCTGCATAGTCCTTAAACTAATTCCCAGTGTTTTCATTACGGTTTCCTGCATATTGGTTTGCGAATTTCCACTTTTTTTTTCATTATCGGAATAGTTTATCAGACTAAATGCCATTGTATTTTTAGGTTTTAGTAGTAAAATTGTTAAAATAAATTGCACTGTTTATTATTGTCGTTTTTAATTAAAGGGTACAGTAAGTATATAATTAACGATTATATAATTTTTTTTGTAACTTTTTCAACTCCCCTGTACATAATTTTTACAAAAGTAATAATATTAGGTATATGTGGCTATCTTCGCGATAGCTAAAATAATGAAACTATTTTTCCTTCCTTCGGTATATTTGTAAATAATCTCACAACATTTTGATAGCCTCTGTGTTGTCTGATTTGACGCATATGATCAGTGACCTTTGGACCCGCACTTTAAGACCAGATCTGACTATATTTGAAGTTTGGCGACAATGATTTTCCTTGAATGATAAAAGATACTTGTATTGCCTTTATTTGATTTTAAATCCCAACGTTTCTACTGGCAGGTATCTTCAGTCCTATTCAAAAAAAAAGTATAGTATAGTCTATTTCAGAAAGGTGTAGAGTAATAAAATGCGAAATTGCGTCCAGTTCGTAGCATATTCGGTGTTGGCCATAGGCGCAGGTAAATTTTGTGCATTAAGTTATTTATGATAACTAACCAAAAATTTTAGAGAATTAGTTTAACGGGTATTAAGATGAAATAGTATTGTTTGTAATATTAAAATTTTAAGTAATTTTGTAAGAGGATTAGAAAAAGTTTGTATTATCGACTGGTTAACCACCAAAAGTATTGAATTTGAAGATAATTTGATAAAGAATGAACCATTAGCTATAACAACTTTATGCAAACAGCGTTTTATGAAATATGCCGTGAAAGATATAGCTGAAAACCATAGTGTAACTGTGCTGCACACATCGCCATATCGTTGCGAACTAAATCCTATACATCTTATATGGGCGCAAGTGAAAGGATTTGTAGCAAGATACAACACGACATTCAAAATAAAAGACGTTAAGCTACTGTTTGATCAAGTCATTAAAGATGAGGATAAAATGTGAGATCTTGACCATCTGATGAGATAACAGTTCCTTAGATGACGAAGAATATTATGATTTTTTACAATTTAATTTATGTACAATGTATTTTTTGTATTTTGTATTTTTTTTATATTGTTTAATAAAAAATAAGTGTACCTAATACTATGTACATAATGCACGCCTTTGTCACACCATTTTCAGTGTTTCTGAATGGATAACAATGGGCAAAACCCATAAATTGACTCAAACCCGGGTGGTACTACCTGCAGTGGATGAAAATAAAAAAAAATTTCAATGAAATCAATGCCAAATTATGAAAGTGACTTAAATATTCGTTGGGTCACTCTGTAGTCCCTTTGCATACCTAATGAGCTTTTATTACTCTACACCTTTCTGAAATAGACTATAACTTCCTCTCCAGTTACTTCCCTCCTATTTAAAATCCAGATACCAATATGTTCAACTCGGTTAATCAAGATAATCTTTTAGGCTTATTGAGAGCGGTGTACCTCAGAGCTCCGTCCTTGGCTCTATAAAAAGTAAATAGTGGGTCGTATTCCTTTAATCTCAATACATACCTTTACATTTGAGAAAAAAAGTTGGGGGCGGTTTGTATCCCCAAACGAGGGGTAAATTTCATGACGGAATGAAAAAAGTGTACCAAACTAAAAATAAAGTCACCCGTATTTCTGTATTTTCTCCGCAAATAAAGAGGCTTTCTAATACTGAATTTATTCCAGTTGAAAATTCCACCCTGTATATTTACTACGTTTCTGTTAAAAAGACCAAACCTCTGTTAAAATACTCTTTAAAGGACAATGATAAATCCTTTATTAACCTAATATCCTGTTTGCTTACTGGTCATTATATCAGTACGAAAAATCATTATAAAGCTTCTTCAAACAAACGTGTTTCTATTTTTAAACTACCCCGAGGCTCCTTTGTAACATATTTATTTGCAAAATTAAATTGCAACTTATCCCTTTGTATTTTTCCCTCAAACAAATAGAGTCATTTAAGGTAAATGAACGCAGTGGGTAAGTGGGAGCAATAGCTGTATCTCCGCAGATATAGAACAATTTATGATAAAACTCAGCGTTATGACATATATGATAATTACAGATTTTTTTTTTATGATAAAACACCTGCACTGTAGGAAAAATCCTTTAAGGCGCTCTGGGAGCGGTGCGTGTGCGAAGAAAGCGATTAACGTTGGTCTTGAAACGTTGAAGGTTGTATTCATTGGGAAACACGACCTCAGGAAGATCATTCCACAAAGATGACGTTCTCCAGATGAAAGAATTCTTGAACAATGAAGTTCGAGGAGTACTAAGCTGAACAACATATGGATGAGCGGCAGTGGTTCGCCGTGTATTTCTGTTTTGCATTGCTCTAGGTGGAATCAAGTAGGCAATGTCAGTCGAACACCTGCCATGGAAATATCTGTAAAAGAGAGCCAAATCACCAACCTGTCTTCGATGCTCCAGGCTATCGAGGGTCTTGGTCAGCTCGGGGTCGCCGATCAGACGAACGGCTCTCCTTTGAATGGAATCCAGTAGCCGAAGGGTGTGCTTGGGTGCAGAGCTCCAGACATGAGAGCAATATTCTAATGATGGTCGAATCAGGGCTTTGTAGAGTGTCAAAAGTTGATGAGGTGTGTACAACCTTTTGGTGCGGAAAAGTACACAAAGTTTCTGTGCAGCTGCCTTGGCAATTGCGGCAACGTGATCATGCCAAGACATATTACCTCCAAGATTGACCCCCAGCAAATTAATAGACGGTGCCAGGGGAATTGCGTGTCCTGCCATGACTATATCCGGTTCTGCAATGTTAACTTTTTGGAGAAGACTGCTGCCAGATTGTATCAATGGTTTGTTTTATGAATAATAAATATAAATAGGAAAATATCGGACCACCATCTTTATTAAATAACTCTACGACAGTGCCGTTATAACGTATTTACCATTATGAATTCATAATAACATCCAAATGCGTAGGTCTGTTCGTACACCTGCCTTGACTTTTCGGGAAGTAGGGAATCTATTACGCTTTGCGCGATATTTTCTACATCCGAAGGGACACTTTCGGATTCAGAATCTCCCTTATTTAAATTATTTTTTACCAACACTTTGCATACAATAAAAAATTATACGGCAATAATGACGTTGTCAAAATCGAAATTGAAACAATCAAAAATGCGGTTACCATGATATCGAGTATGATGGACACCTGAAAATTTTATAAGTTACGAAAACGTTATCTGATATCAATGAAATTAAGACGAATAAAATCTATTTGCACTGTCGTAGATTAAATTTTGAATAATACACGTTCGATATGAACTTTTTTAATGAAACTTGTGCAATTAAACCACTCGGCTGACGGCTCGTGGTTCAACGTTGCACACGTTTCATTATAGTGTTCATATCGAACTAGTATTATTAATAACTATAATATTTTCGAGCACTATCTAGGGAATTCTATGAATAAAGCGTTTCATTTGTTTTCCCCTGGGACAGCTTTTTATATTTTTGTTTCAAAGCCTTCCTTGAGATTTTCTTGGGTAATTATTACTAGTTGTAATTTCCACTATTGATAACTTGATCAAAAGTTAAATGAGTTAGAAGTAGGGTTTTAATTTCTTTTAATAAAAAAATATTTTGTATCGGCCAATTTTGGTATTAATATTAATAATAAATACGGTGATCATTTTATTTTTTCAATAAACTTCTTCCTAGCGGTCAACTTAGGTATTAAAAATAACTATACATTATTTCATTTAAACCTTTATAAATCATATGTGTATTCTGTAACCAACAATACCTATTTCATAAAAATATTAATTCGTCGAAATTCATAATATTTGTCTTGTATCTTGGGCTTAAATTAAGATATCGACATCGGGTTTCACCAGTTGTATTTATTTTTAATCCATTTTTTATTTAAGTAAATAATTACATATTATTTTAGGTAAAATTTTTGAGAAAAATTAAACTTAACATTATTTAAAATTTTTTTTATTATTTCAAAAAAAAATTTTTTTAAGTTCCTAAGTACTAAAAAATTATTGATATGATTTACATTCTTGGTGCCAGTGACAAAAATACATTGTTGGCAACAAAACTTTATCACGGAAAATATCCAGACAGACGACAATCCAATCAACGAGCATTCGAAAACCTAATGGAGAAGTTTGACAGAACAAGACGTGTCACTTATAATAGTTATAATAAAAGAAATATAAGAAAAACTGTTTGTACCAAAGAAAATGAGTTAAATAATTTATTGACTATCACTGAAACGAGAACAATCGACGCGAAAGTTTAGTCTCATGGCATTGTTTGTATGTTCGTTCCATTTGTTTACTTACCCTTACACTATTTAAATGTTTCTAGGCTTATTTTCAATATCAAGTTGCTTAATAACCTGTTATAAAGTCTTTTGGTACAGTTGTATTTTATGTTTAAATGAAATAAAAGTTTGTGTAATATGAAATGCGGTAAAAGAGTTATTCGTTGATTGGATTTATAGCCCGTGGTTTTTCTTATGGTTGTGCTAGTCTACGGATTTTTGAGGTAGATTTAGTTATTATTTCTTAACTCAGAACAGGTTCTTACGGGTCATTGACCTCTTTTAATTGACATTTCACATAATAAATAATTTACATTTTAAACAATAATATTTCAGGTAAAATATTGATTTTGGTTCGTTTTAGTTATAAATTTATTTTAATATAACATTGTATTCAATACCTTTGTTTTGTCTTTGCTGGTCATGGCAAACTAGAAAAATAAAATTTAAAGTTTTTCACGAAAATTTAAACGAAAATCGAAATACATATTGCCAAAACTAGTAAATTTAGGAATAGGTATAAATATACTCAAAATATTTATCAGATACGCCTAATAAGTCTAGGGTCTGTCTGTCTGTATTTGGATGTCAACAAAAAACACCCTGTACAAAGTTGTAAGTACTTGAAGACAGATTATCTATCCCAAACTTAGGGGTTTATAAGTAATTTTCTCTTTCCGATTATCTAATTGAGAAATACAGGTAATTTTTTATTATCATGTTTTACCCAAAAATTTTAAGAATTTTGCATTTTGTTTGGTAAATTATAAAAAATGGAAAAACTAAATATGGCATCATATGGATAATTTTGTAATGAAACAAAAAATGTTAAGATATATTGTGTGTTCCAAAAAAATTGCATCTTTTTATTGTTCTACTTTTCTGGACCATCCTGTATATTCAAAAATACCTTCAGAACATATATTTTTTTATATCTCACAACTTTTATAAAACCTTTTTTTAAATTTATTTAATAGTAGAGACGGTATTTTACCTTGTCACCTAAATGGATTACCCTGTATACTGTATAACTATAGGTCACTCGTTTACGCTAAATTTAAAAAATACTATATTTTCCTTTATTTCGTATAGCCAGGAATACCAAAATGCGCTTATTTGTCCCAAATGACTCTTTGTTTCAAAAAAGAGATAACATTTTATTTGTTTCGGAACCGTACATAGAGGCCATTGTAACTTTTCGTGACAAACGGTGAGTTTCCGAATTTAGATAGAAAGAAACAATATCGTATATATTGTAAATGCATGCGTTTGTTATTTAAAATATAAAAAACAACGTATTTAGAAAATATACAGTCTTAGAGAAATATCTTATTGATATCTATATTAACATGGTGACTTCTCGGTGTATACTTTAGTCTATTTTAGAAAGGTGTAGAGTATTAAAAGCGAATTAGTTATGCAAAGGGACTACAGAGTGGCACAACAAATATTTAAGCCACTTTCATAATTTGGCATTGATTTCATTGCAAAATTCTTTATTTTCATCAAGTGCAGGTAGTACCACTGGGGTTTGGGTCAATTTATAAGTTTTGCCTATTGCTATTCATTCATAAAGACTGGAAATAGCGTGACAAAGGCGTGCATTATGTACATAGTTTTAGTTACACTTATTTTATATTAAACATTATTTTAAAAATGCAAAATACAAAAAATACATTACTATATAGAAATTAAATTATAAAAAATCATAATATTCTTCGTCATCTGAGGAACTGTCATCTCCTCTTGACGTTATAATTAACGGGTCGACGCAGTAGCGGATTCAGAATTTTGTTGAGGGAAAGGGGGGCGATTTAAAAAAAATTATTTCTAAAAAAAGAGCGTATCCTGGCTCTAAAAATCTTCCTACTCTCAAACGTGACTTCTAAAAAAACTTCTAACCCTTCACACGTCCTACAATTTTCAAGGCTCAAGGTAAAAAACATCCATTTTGTGAGGCTCAGGAAGGGGGGCAAAATTGCCTTCGCCCCCCCCCCCTGGATCCGCCACTGGGACGCCGGTCCGATTGATCAGGTGGTCAAGATCCCACACTTTCTCCTCTTCTTTAAGAGCCAACCAACCAAATCTCGTTAAACGATAATTCAAAGGAAAATTTCTCTGAAACTACATAAATATTTTGGTAAAAACCTGTTTCATATTGAGCGCAAGTATCATCCTTCATAACGAAGCAAAATTTGGGTTTCAGGAGTCAGCGGTTGCCGAGATTTTAACGTCTAAAAAATCAAATAGCGGGATTTTGTTGGTTGGCAAAAACTGGCTAATGACATAATGGACTACTTATTGCCAGTTCTCTGGTGTCACTTCCTTAATGGCTTGAACAAACAGTAGCTTAAAGTCTTTCATTTTAAATGTCGTGTTGTGTCTTGCTACAAATCCTTTCACTTGCGCCCATATAAGTTCTATAGTATAATATAGTATATATAGGATTAAGTTCGCAATGATGTGGCGGTTTGCGCAGCACAGTTACACTATGTTTTTCAGCTATATCTTTCACGGCATATTTCATAAAACGATGTTCGTGTAATTTGCTGTAGCTAATAGTTCCTTCTTTATAAAATTATCTTCTTTTTTTTTCATTTAATGAAAATGCCCGTTCTAAGTACTATATAATGCACTCTTTAAACATTTTTGCAAATAATTAAATTGTTTAAAGAACATTTTTAGCGTAACTTAAACTGCATTAAGTAAGAAAATGCAACATTTTAATTTATCTTCCACTGCACAATTTTAATTTTAAAGACGCCATCACAAAATGTAATTTTAAATAATATATGCAGTATCTGCAGCAATATGAAAATCCTCTGAGTAGATTGAATTACCCACTTGCATGGCATATCCAATATTGTAAAAGTAGATCTGAAAAATTTAAATATAGTTTTACGTCAGTGACTGCTGGTAAGGGAGGACTTTGGAACGCAATCAATTTTGTTCTGTTATTATATTTCCCACAAAATATTTCAATTATTTTTAAACTACTAAAAAGGAGAATCTATAGTCTATTTCATAAAAGCGTAGAGCAATAAAAGCTCATTAGGTATGCAAAGTCACTACAGAGTAATTCAACGAATATTTAAGCCACTTTCATAATTTGGCATTGATTTCATTGTAAAATTCTTTTTTTTTATCAAGTGCAGATAGTACCACCCGGGCTTGGGTCAATTTATGGGTTTTGCCTATTGTTAGCCATGTACAGACACTGAAAATGGTGTGAAAAAGGAGTGCATTATGTACACATAGTTATAGGTACACTTATTTTTTATTAAACATTATGAAAAAATACAAAATACATTATACAGGAATGAAAGGTACTTTTGTATTCAGCGTAAATTTATTTTATTGCATAGCGCTTTCGGCCTACAGGAGGGCCATCTTCAGGGCTTAGATTTCTTCAAATCAAATCTTGCCCAGGAAACAAGCAACATTTTCAAAATTAAAAGAAAATTTTTAAAACAAATTTTTGGTTGTTGGTTTCGATTTTTAACAACAAATAATTTTGTTGTAAATTTGATGGCCCTCCTGTAGGCCGAAAGCGCCAGACGATAAAATAAATTTACGCTAAATACAAAAGTACCTTTCAATTTATTGAAAAATCTGCGTAAAAGAGACTTCCCCCTTGTACATTATACAGGAATTAAATTATAAAAAATCATACTACTCTGCGTCATCTGATGAACTGTCATCTCCTCTTGACGTTATAATTAACGGGTCGACGGTCCGATCGATCAGATGGTCCAGATCCCACATTTTCTTCTCTTCTTTAATGATATGATGGACTGCTTTTCACCAGTTCTTTGGTGTCACTTCTTTAATGACCTGATAAAACAGTAGCCCAACGTCTTTCATTTTGAATGTCGTGTTGTTTCTTGCTACAAATCCTTTCACTTGCGCCCATATAAGTTATATAGGATTTAGTTCACAATGATATGGCGGTGTGCTTAGCACATTTCAGCTATATCTTCCACGGCATATTTCATAAAACGATGTTTGTGTAAATTTTCATATAGCTAATAGTTCCTTCCTTATCAAATTATCTTCTTTTTGCTTTGGTTAGTTATCATAAATAATTTAATGCACAAAATTTACCTGCGCCTATGGCCATCACCGAAATTGTACCGAACTGGACGGAAATTCCCATTTTATTATTCCACACCTTTCTGAAATAGACTAGAGATAGAGATATACTTGCAATTTCTTGTTTAATAAATGTTTCGTAATTTTTTGAAATGTAATAGCCACCGAACAATAAAAATAATTAAATATAGGTTAAATATAGGTTATATTAATTACTAGGTATAAATACGGCCCAAAAATACTTTATTTTTACTTTTAAAATCTTCTTTATTTATTTAATAAGATACATGTCAGGTTTTCCTACATATCGATTATTATTATTACATAATATCTTAATACTATTTTCCGCCGGATTAGCGCGTGCTAACCAGGACACTACAACGAGGCAACGCCCCGTTGGGGCTTGTCTTAGCCCTGGTAGAAATGATCCTGTTGTCATTGATTTTATTCGGCCGGTTCCAGTAATCTTTTACTGCCATAAAATAGCTTATTTTGCTTTTGCTTTAAAATTTTTTTGCTATTAAATGGTTTCTGTTATGGTAGATTTTTGCGCTTGGTTCACTGGAAAAACGGTTCGAAAAACCAGCTTTAGTGTAACTATGTGTAATGTGGTCGCCAGAAATTAAATGACATTCCTTTCTATTTAGATTTCCTGTTTCTCTAAGCAAATTCATAAAGCTAGTTGCAATTGGTCGAAATTTTTGACTAGGTGTGTCTGAAAATTCTTATTGAAAATTCCGAATGGCGTCCAACCAGGTTATCTCTTAAGGGAACATTTTATGAAGTAGATTTAACCATGAGGTCTAGTTTAAATCATAGATTGTCGAAAATTGCCGTTTTATATTGTTTGATTGACAGCTAATTTCAATTTAAAGGTGATCAACCCGGTATGTTATATACAGGGTTGAAATTTTAAAACGAACGCTGCTTATAGTGGCTCTTGGGAATAAGATTTCTTTAAAATCCAAAAATACGTCCTCAAAGATTTTTATGGGCCTCGCTTTTGTGATGTCGAAAAAAATTGAACCCCAAGAGGGGGCGCAGCCCTAACTAACATTGTTTTTTTCAAATTAGAGGATACAACTAGTGGCACTTCTTTGGAAAGCTTTTCAAGCCACGTGTCAGAAATTTAATAAAAGCACATACCAAATCGATGGTAGAAGTCTTCTCTTACCTTTTTAAAACTTCTTGCGTATTTAAACGTATCTTTGCCTTCAACTCTTACAGATTTCTAGGTATGGGAACTATAGGGGAAATGTGCCCGAGTTGGCATACCAGCTGAGTTGGCATACAGGTCTTTTTTCGACTATCGGACGTTTTGTGACGCAATTTACTTTATCATTTTGTTGATCTATGTTTAAAAGGGCCACTTGTTTGTTTGTGGTATTGTGTGACAAAAAACAATAACATTAATTGACATAATCGGATTTTAAAGGTAAGAAAATTTTAAGTAGATTATCTAGTTTCCATAAAACACATATCTCCTAATGTTTATTTTAAATTTTAACAAATATAAATTAATTGGTAAACTTAACCTTACAATTTCATGCAACAACCGTTTTGATATTCTAGTGTGGTTGTGTGTAAATTAGTATAATTTTTTAAATTGAGATTTCGGGTGAGTTGGCATATTATAATACCGGGCCAGTTGGCATATTATTCTTAAGTTTAGGTATGTTTATTTTTTGTGTTTATCAATAGGTATTAAACTGCATATGAAAAAATATGTAAATTGTATATCTTTATTTGCCTTTGTCTAATAAGTACCTTTTTACCCCTTGGACGAGATGGCATAGTATGCCAAATTTTAGCCTGCAAATACCAAAAATTAATGTTTTAAAAATAATTATAAAATGTATGCCAACTCAGGCACATTTCCCCTATCCTTCTTTTTAAATCGCCTTATAAATCGGAGGGTGTAATATCCGGAGATTTGGGAGGTCACTCTATAAATCCTCGATGTCCTATCCACCTATTTGGAAAAGTAACTCTAATAATTCTCTTACATTTCTTACAAAGTAAGGAGGGTTATTTACTTAAGGGCTTAACCCTAAAAGTAAGTATAAAATTTAGAAGTTCCAAAATAACAATAAAAGGGAGTACTTACTAGTCAAAAGAGTTTTAAGAGCACATACATGGTACATAATTTATGTTTATATAGTAACCTAAACTTGGACAAATGACATTTCAAAACAATAAACACATTGACGTCGTGAACTGAACTTGAATAGATAAATAATTAAAATATAAATATGACATTTTACAAACAGAAAGATACGAACAAAGGTCATGAAAATTAAAATAACAGATTTAAACTCAAAAATCTGACAAGGCCAGGTAATTTAAGTAGTAGTAAATGCTTACAAATTAAATTTTTTTTATTTAAAATAATTAAAAATGAGGTAACCGGCAACATTGTATGTATGCTAAAAAGATGAAGCCTGAGCAAAATGCATGTTTAAAAGGCAAGTTTTTGTGGACTCCAGACAAGGGCTGGATATCGGGATTAAGCATTGCTTTTAAAACTCTTTTTGACTAGTAAGTACTCTCTTTTATTGTTATTGTACAACTTCTAAATTTTATACTTACTTTTAGGGTTAAGTCCTGATGATGGCCTTCAGTAAATAAGGCCGAAAGCGCTTGGCGTCAGTTACACTGAAATACAACGTTTTTCCTTTTTTCAGAACACAGTGTACAACCAACTTCACCCATTTACTGTTAATATTATTTAAAGTCCTGGTATTAAAAACTATACAAGAAATGTAAGAGATTAATTACATGTTAATTTTTTTTATTAATAATTATTTAATTAAAATAGAAATATATCAAATTCTGTAAAAATTTCTGGAGGGGTGGAATCAGTCTTCCCTTACGAACCGCCACTGTCTTTGCTGTTAATTCCACATTATGAATTGACTATTTCTGAAAATTTATGATTTAAATTTTTCCTATTATTTAAATTAAATTAAAAGACCTGCAGGATCAACTCCACGGCAAGGATGTTTTTTTTTTGATCATCCAATATTAAATTCTACTATTATTATTTTGTGATAACCTGCCTACACAATGCACATATTTTTGCAATATTTATTTTGAAATTTGTAATGCCACAAAAGTCGAATGTACGAAACTTGCTGTAGTATTTCTTAATAAACCAATAGGAATATCTTAAATTAGATTTGAAAGTTGTTCGGTAAAGAGTGTAAATGCAAGGGGCCAATGAAAAATAGAAATAAAATATCTAAAATAGAACATTCTGTAGCTGAGACATATTATCCTTAACATATCTCTAAATATAATATACAGGGTGTGTCAGTAAGGTGTATGTCTTAGATAGCACCTAAACTATCAAAGATAGGAAAAAAAGTGTAATACAAAAGTTAAAGGGTTTTTTAGGATACATAATAAAAAATATATTTTCTAATCTACAGGGTGGTCCTAAAAAGTGGTACTGAATAAAAAAAAAGAAAATTAAATGGGAAACCCAGTATAATTTTGTAGAATATGATTCAATGGAATAAGCACTTTGCAACCCTATTAAATTTTTTTGAAATGAAATGCAACGTTGCCAAGTAATTAATGTTTTTCTGAAATTTTAATGATTTTAAGGGTATCGTTAAGAAATCATATCAACCTGTGGATTAACCCTAGGCAAATATAATTTACGTTGTAAGTACTTTAAGGTAGAATATATTTATTTAAAATAATGTTTTTTAAATCTCTTATACATTCATTACAAGTTGGATAACTCGATAGTTTTAAGAATGCTTTATTACAATTTTTTTAAATGGGACCCCCCTAATTTTTTTAGGCAAAAGAATTTATCTTTCGAAAACCTTATTTTTTTGTTAAATATGTCATATATCTAAATATCATAGTTTTGAAATATTTTAGGATTTGTCTTAAATCAGGGTAAAAAAGGAAAGTTCTAATTAAACTATTTAGTCAAGATTGCTTTGGAACAACAAATAAATAATTTTCTTTGTCACAGCTGTCATTGCAAAATTATTTCTCCAACATTTTGTGCTTTATTACTGTTTAAAGTTTAATTTTCCGAACTAACTTTATCAAAATATAAAAATATGAGTTATGATAAAAGTTAGTACAGGAAACTAAAATTTAAACATTAATAAAGCAAAAAATGTTGAAGAAATAATTTTGCAATGACAGCTGTGATAAAGAAAATTATTTATTTGTTGTTCCACGGCAATCTTGACTAAATAGTTTAATTAGAACTTTCCTTTTTTACCCTGATTTAAGACAAATCCTAAAATATTTCATATTTAGATATATGACATGTTTAACAAAAAAGTAAGGTTTTCGAACGATAATTTCTTTCGCCTAAAAAAATTAGGGGGGTCCATTTTAAAAAATTGAAATAAAGCATTTTTTAAACTATCGCGTTGTCCAACTTGTAATGAACGCTTTGTATAAGAGATTTGAAAAACATTATTATAAATCAATATATCGTACCTTAAAGTACTTAAAACGTAAATTATATTTGCCTAAGGTTAATCCACAGGTTGCTATGATTTTTTAACGATACCTTTAAAATTACTAAAATTTTGGAAAGAAATTAATTACTTGGCAACGTTGCATTTCACTTCAAAAATTTTAATAGGGTTGCAATTTATTCCATTGAATCATATTCTAGAAAATTATACTGGGTGACCCATTTAATTTTCTTTTTTATTATTGAGTACCACTTTTTAGGACTACCCTGTAGATTAGAAAATATTTTTATATTATGTATCCTAAAAAACCCTTTAACTTTTGTATTACACTTTTTTCCCTATCTTTGATAGTTTAGGTGCTATCTTAGACAGACACCTTACTGACACACCCTGTATAATAAAGCAAAATGGATATAAATAAATACAAATGTTCCGAAATGTCAGATAGAAAATACACGCAGATCTATGAGGGTCGGCTAAAGCATAAATAAAAATGTTTTTGGCTGTATTGGGTACTAACGGGCTTTTGAATTACTGCTTTGAGAAAAGATTTACTAGAGAAAAGTTGAATTAAATGTGAAACAAATTTTTGAGGCATTTTTTTCCGTTCTATGTAAAAGTTATGGAGGATTTTATACAGAAAACAAACATTTCTTTACTCATACACTATAGTCTATTTCAGAAAGATGAAGAGTAATAAAATGGGAAATTCTGTCCAGTTTGGCTCAATTTCGGTGTCGGCCATGGACGCAGGTAAATTTTGTGCATTAAATTATTTATCATAATTAACCAAAGGAGATAAAAGAAGATAATTTGATAAAGAAGAAACTATAAGCTATAGCAAATTTACACAAACATTGTTTTATGAAATATGCCGTGAAAGATATAGCTAAAAAACTTAGTGTAACTGTGGTGCGTACACCGCCATATCATTGCGAACTAAATCCTATAGAACTTATATTGGCGCAAGCGAAAGAATTTGTAACAAGACACAACACGACATTCAAAATGAAAGTCGATAAGTTACTGCTTGATCAAGCCATTGAGGAAGTGATACCAGAGAACTGGCGAAAAGCAGTCCATCATGTCATTAAAAAAGAGCAGAAAATGTGGGATCTTGACCACCTGATCGATCGGACCGTCGAACCATTAATTATAACGTCAAGAGGAGATGACATTATAATTTAATTTTTGTATAATGTATTTTTTGTATTTGTATTTTTTTTATAATGTTTAATAAAAAATAAGTGTAGGTACCTAATACTATATACATAATGCACGCTTTGTCACACCATTTTCAGTATTTGAAAATGGATAACAATAGGCAAACCAATAAATTGACACAAACCCGAGTGATACTACCTGCACTTGATAAAAATAAATAATTTTGCAATGAAATCAATATAAAATTATAAAAGTGGCTTAAATATTCGTTGGGTCACTCTGTAGTTCCTTTGCATACATAGAACTTTTATTACTCTACACCTTTCTGAAATAGACTATAGTGTAAAACAACACGTGATTAGAGAATAATGGTCAAAACATCAATCATAAAAATGGCATTTTACACGAAGTTTTGTAGTAAAGATTACTCTGAAAATTTAATTCTGAGATCACATCTCGCTTCAAAAAAGTTAAAAATAAAATAACCTCAAATACGGTTACATGCTTTGATTAAAAATACTGGAACCAAGAAATTTGTTAACAACGCATTAGAGACCGAAATGACATATTATCAAGGCAGACTTATTTTCAGTTAATTTTTTTAAATATTGTCATCTTGGTTTTTCAATTTACTGACTTCTTCAGTCCATTCCTAAACGCGTTTCGCCCTATCATGGCTCGTTAGTAGGACTAACAGTCGACGAATAAAGAGAAACAACACGATAAGATCTTGGATTCTATAGAAATTGTTCATGTTGTCCCTTCATTAGTCGATTTCTAGTCCTACTGATAAGCCATGATATGGCGAAACGCGTCTAGGGATGAAGTTTTACGAAGAAAGGGAAAAAACTATTTTTTTTATACAATAAGAGTAATAAGTAGCGATATTTAGTGTCGTTATTATTAGAGTTTGTTTAAGTTTTTAGAAATTAAAAAAAAATACATAAAATTTAAATTTATTTGAATTCCTACTTGCTTAAAATTAAATACTTTAACATTTTGTTTGTATACAGGGTGTTACAAATTCGAAATACCAGCATTGGAATCTCGGAACCCATAAGAGTTAGAGAAACGATTAAATGGGGGCAAAGTTGTGCACTTCGGTGCTGATTGTAATGCCGCTTTAAAAGTTTTCAAATTCCGAATACTTCCGATTTTATTCGAAAAAAACCGAAATTTTGCAAAATCGTTTTTATTTTTTCCTGAGCTCATTTGACTAGCTATTTAAAACTAAATGACGCTTTGTCATTGCCACTTTTTCTCTTATTTTTTTATTTAAAACCTTTACAAATAAGTTTCATGAAAAAGTTTGTCTAAAGTTCAAGTTAGGTATTTAAGTAGTAATACATGTAATACCCAAAAAGAATGTCGACTATTTAAACATTTAAAGAGTATGCCATGATTTATGAATCTAAGAAACGAGTTTAAACAAATTTTAAAATATGGGTGATTTCTACCCACTATCAAACTGTGGTGTTAAAAAGGCGATAGGGGCTTTAAAAAATGTTATTTATAAAAATGACGTAGATACCATGGAAGAACGCATACAGGTTGCATTTGGTAGGATAAGGAGAAGATCGGTTGAAAGGGCTGTTGCCAAAATTGGAAGAAAAATCGATCGTTGTACTGAGCAAAACGGCAATCTCTTTGAACATTTAGAAAATTAGCAAATTACTTATGTATGAATGTTCTAAATAATATAAGGTTTTTAATTAATATTGTAATTCGTTGCCAGGACCGGACTGACAAGAAGTGTAAAAAATATTAATTTAAAAAAATAAGCAAGGACAATTCATTATTATATGAAAGTATTATCGCCATTACATTTTAAGGGTAGGAGGGTTTAAAAATTGGTTAAAAAAAATCCAGGTCCGTATTTAAAAAAGTAAAATTGGTTATGGCCGCTCGGAGACGAAACGTCGGATCTTTAGTTTAGTAACGTCATTTTGTAGAGGAGAAAATTTTTTAAATAGCTAGTCAACTGAGCTCAGGAAAAAATAAAAACCATTTTGCAAAATTTCGGGTTTTTTCGAATAAAATCGGAAGTATTCGGAATTTAAAAACTTTTAAAGCAGCATTATAATCAGCACCGAATTGCACCACTTTGCCCCCTTTTAACAGTTTCTCTAACTCCTATGATTTCCGAGATTCCAATGCTGGTATGTCGAATTTGTAACACCCTGTATTTATTCTAAACTAATAACAGGCTGACCAGCAAATAAACAGAGGGACGAGTAAGGAAGAACCGTAAGTCTAAGATGCATATGAAATTAAAAATGCTTGTCTTGACAGAGAAATGGTAGAATGTTAAAAGTGGTACGTAGACATTTAATAAATTAAATTAGGCAGCCAGTATTTTTTGACCTAAAAGCAAGTAAACTGAATACCACGTCAATTAAGTCAGGAAAATTAATGGTTTCAAGGGTTATTAAGCAAGTTGTTGATTGCCTGCTCTTATCCTGTTCTTATTTGTGACCCTAAGTTATCTCCTGGTGATTAATTGTCAGAATATGATGACATTGCGTGATACATACGAAGAAATCTATTCTTAATATTCTAACATATACAGGGTGCTACAAATTCGTGTGCGTACAAGGGGATCTCGAGAACGGTAAGAGATACGAAGATGGTTCAATTAAGGAAAAGTGGCGTATTTTGAGGCTTAATAATTTGGCAATAGAAAATTGTAAATATTCCGAAAACTTTCGGAAATATCCGAAAAAACCAGAATTTCTAGTTTTGGTTTTTAATTTTTTGTGACTTCATTTTTGACATGGGAAAAAAAACAAAAATAGTTATTTTCCTAACAAGTGCGGAAAGTTATACTTTCCCGCACGCGACTGCAGTTTACCCGAACGACGCGGAGCGGAGTTCGGGCAAGCGGTCAAGGGCGGGAAAGATACTTTACGCATGAACAACCCATTTTTCAAAAATTATTTTATTTCAACATACACATACAAAACTTTAACTAAAAACTACTAATTATTAATAAATATTAATATTATTTATATATAATGTTCCTCCTTACACCATGTAACAGAATGGTCGTATTGCTTTTCATATCTTAGTCTGGATTTGGCAGGTAACAGCTCGGAATTAGCTTTATCTGCAGCCTTCAAAATGGATTCGGGAAGTTCTTCGTCGGATGAATCCATTAATATTATTGCTTCGAATTCGGTTTAATGTGGTTTAATTTAGAAGAAAATTGTATTCGGTCCCTTCGAAGACGCTTTGAACAACTTTGACGTTTTAGTAACAATTACACGCCTGCAACGCATAACAACTGATATCAAACCCGGTGGTTTGATACTTGTTTTGTGACATTACTTTAAAGAATGTACAGGGTTATATAAAAATATCTTCATTATTTCATATTTTCAAAAAATTAAAAATGCAACAAAAAGCTAGAAAAGATGTAGATTTTATTTGATGGACTATTTCGTAAATATTTATTTACTTGTTGTAACAATAGTTATAACTTCCGAAGTAAAAAAATATCTAATAAGGTCAAAACTTGCATTATTTTACTTTCCCGCACTAGTGCGGGAAAGTGACACTTTCAAAACTAAAATGCGTGCGGGAAAATGGGTTAAAACGCACGGTCGTAGAAAAACACTTTTTCATAGCTGTTTCTTACGCTCTACAAGATAGCGTTATTAGTTTTTAAATAAGACGTTAGACAAGTTTTAAGGACTTTTAAGCTTTAGAGATTTGATACTATTTAAAGGTGTTTAAAATTTTAACGTTTTGTCATTAAACAACATATTATTAGTTTTTCAAATTATCCTTTCTTTACTATTACGGACCTGGTAATTATTTTTAGGACAACTTAAATATTAAAATTACATTACAGTAACTTATGCTGTTTAGGCCGTTTTATTTTTTTTTCAATAAGATTTATCATAACAATACTCTAGAAAGTACGTACGTGTTTAAATCATGAGAAAAAAATGTTATAATATAAATTACAATAAATGTTAATAATATAAAAAAAACATTGCATTCCAAATAATTAATTAATAACTGTAATCCCTTGTTAGCGCTCTGAGGATGACCTCATAGAGGTCTAAACGTGGGCTAAATACACATTTTAAATTTCTGCAGCTGATTTACTGACCATTTCCCAACCATTTCTACCCCCAAATATCAGTCAGTATGGTCACTAATTATACCAATTTAAAATAAAATTACTCCAGTTTTTACTTTAATAGTAGTAATTAGATTGGTTTTTAACCAAATCTATGTAAAAAATAATAAACTTAGACTAACCTACTCTTATGCTAACAAACTTAATCATCAAAATTTTACAATTAATCATTCCAGGATCATTTACCCTTACAAACAGGAACAGGACAAGAATGGACCATCATTAACTTACTTGATAGCCAAGACTCATTTATTTTCGTAGCCTAAAAGATGGAAGTCCCCTTTAAATAAGCCTGGGTCTGTAATGTGCTTGAAAGTATTGCGATAGCGTATATTTTTTATACAAAAAATACTAATAAATTGTTTTTCAAAGCCACCTTTGATATTTATTCATAATAATGACTGTTGGAATAGTTGATAAAATGAGTTTTCTGCAAATAGGTTTTGATGCGTTAGAAATTGCGATAGGGCTGTAATTAGGACAAATGTTTGATTTTTAATTCTACATCGAATGACATAATAATATACAGGGGTCCATTTTGAAATAAGAAAAATACAATGTACAATTCGTATGAATAAAACTTGATAAACGAGACTGTTCGACCTTATTTATTAAGAACCTATACCGGGTGTTGCATCGTTGAGCAAGATTTAGGAAATCCCATGTAATTTTAAATGGGGTCAATTATTGGCTTCCCTAATTATTTTAGAGAAAAATTCTATTTAGGTTTATTAAAGAGCACTAAAACCCACATTCAAAAGAATAACTTTAGATACTTTGGATGAGCCCGTTTACGGGTTATCGCCGATTTCTTTTTAACTATTTCTCCTTTTTATGGCCCCGTATTTGCTGGCACCAGTCAAGGTAAAAGGGCTTTCTGTTCCTAACCCTACATTATCATGTCCCTTCTGGAGAGTAGATACGACTTATGTTAACGTGATCAATGGAGTTTTTAACACTTTAGTAGTTTGTACAACAAGAGTGGATATGATGTCCATATCGCACGAGGAAGTAAATTGACCACGACGCCGTAGACAGAGTGCTCAAACTGCCGAGCGCAATATGGACAATCCACTCGAGTTGTACAGTATATTTTGTCTACGACTTAACTTCCGAACTTCATGCTAAGAATTTTAAAAAATTATTATTATTTAAATTAGGCATCATAACTTGTCTTTTAAGTTGGCCATGAACTTGTGAGAACGGTAATAAGAAACAATTGAACAAAAATCTATTTTGATGGCAAACCCATCGACCAAATTACGCTGTAACATATTTATCGATTTAGGTAAGTTCTTATTTTTATACAAACTAACTTTTCAATATATCTATCTTTCTCACATTCAACTTTTTGCAGAATAACAGACAAAAAGCGATATATGTTTTAATAAAAACGAACAATTTATTTTCTCAACCAGGTAATTTGATCAATATTGTTTTACTGAAATGCACAGAAGAAAAATAGGGTTTTCAGGTTTATTTCTGCTTGCGTAAAGAATTATAACTCCGAAAATACAACAAAATAGTTGTAGAATTCGTTTCAAACGTTAAAAATGGATTTTGTGCATTAATATGAATTTTTAACGTTCGCTTTGGTCAAATTTTTCAAAAAAATCGCGAATTTACAAACTAGCAACACTGTTAACTTGGAAAAAGACGACGAGAAGTGGCAATAGTGTAAGTAGAAATAACATAACCTTAAAAATGTTAGTAAAAAAATGTTTTTTTTCTAGAAATCTTATAATTTCGTCTGTTTTATCGGGTTATCTTTATGTTTTACCATTTAAGGAAGAATTACCAGTTAATTTTCTATGTTTGTTGCGTATAATAAAAGTTTTAAGATCAATTGGGGTTGGTCCCTGTTCAAAATATATCGGAAAATATCCCCGTGCACAAATATTTATAATAATATATATTATTTATATGGAAAAAAATTACCAAGGTTAGTAAGAAAACGTTCATTTGGTAGGTATATAGTACATTTTATGTAAAGCTTGTAGTAATTGTCTAGAAATGAGTGGAAATAAAGATGTTTTTAAAATAAGAAAGTGCGTCTGTGTGCAAATCTTTAGTTCGGTAGAAAATAGCAATAATTTGGTAGAAATATATTTTAGTATTAATTTTGTTATTATACCTTCAATTTTTGCACCATTTCGTGTACTCTTTAGGAAAATATTGTGTAAACATAGACTCTGGTATAAAGGTTTTGATTTAAATTTAAAAAGAACAAATTTCATCTGACAGATTTGCATATTTTTGAAGCATATTGTTACCTAACTTCTCTCAACTGTCAGAAAACGAATTTACAACATGTAAATTTGACTTCTCTGTAATTGACCACTGTGATTGGTCAGTTTCATAACCTAACTAGGATGGATATAAAATTTTGCCGCACAGTTAACTAAAATAGCCTACTTTACTCGCCACTTAAGTGTAAAGGAAACAGCAAATTTCCATGTGGGAGTAGAAAAACACTTTTTTTACCGAAACGCTTAGGCAGTATTTTTTTTATATTATATTGAAGAAGGTGAAGGACAAGTTGTGGAAGGACCAGTGCTTTCTCATTCAGGTAATGGTGACCCTTCTGAAGAGTAGATATTATTTTGTAATTAAGTTGATCCGTTACATAAGGCGACCTAAAATAATCATTAAAAGTTTTAACAAAGTTAAAAAATATTGACATAAATAAAATAACCCGTGAGAAAACAGTTTTCCAATTTAAAATTTTATAGCTTTATTTTAAAACTTGCAACTAACACACATCAAACAACTTTGAAAAGTTGTAGTAATAAAGTTTCAGATGTTATTACTTTAATTAGAAACTCACGGTATTCTGCTTTGGCTTTACCTAAAGACAATTAATAAACAAAATGTGTTCGCGTCAAACTCGAAAACTTATTTAAAATTAATTAAACTTTCATACGTGTTATAGAATTTGTTAACTTAATTTATAGCAAAATTTTCAATAAGAGTTACAGGTAGGATTAATAATAATATACATTTTCCTACTCCCACATGGATATTTGCTGTTTCCTTTACACTTAAGTGGCGAGTAAAGTAGGCTATTGCAGTTAACTGTGAGGAAAAATCTCATATCCATCCTAGATATGTAATGAAACTGACCAATCACAGTAGTCAATTAAAGAGAAGCCATTGTTGTTCTTAAAAGTACTGACCAATCACAGTATATTATTTTTACTGAGGCTCCGCCTTCTTTTCAAGACACTAAATTATATAATTTAAATGCATATGGTACAATTTGTTATTAATTTGATCAATATAATAAAATCTAGACAAATTTATAATAGATTTATCAATAATGCAACCTGCTGAATGTGCATAGAAAATTAATTTCATGTAGCATCATTTATCAGTTGGTTTTCCGATAATTAACTAAACGCTTCGATAGTCCAGACGTTAGAGCGTTGGACTATAGAACCAATGGTCGTGAGTTCGAGCCCGGCAACCTACAAACTTTTTTTTTCACATTTTTTAGCATAAGGTCGTAGAAAAAATATACTGTTCAACTCGAGTGGAATGTCCATATTGCCCTTGGAAGTTTGAGCACTCCATCTACGGAGTCGTGCTTAATTTACTTCCTCGTGCGATATGGACATCATATCCACTCTTGTAGGACAAACTACTATTTCTAAAAATGATTATTATTTCTTATTTATACGGGGCAATTCATAAAACGTGGCGAGCAACTCTATCATACAGGGGGAAATTATAATATTAATGGATGGCAGTCATTATTTGATGTTTCACTAAAACAATAAACATATTCCTTAATATTATAAAATGACTTGTATGTAGGGAGAAGTCGGCTAATCGTGCGCGGCGGCTAATCGTGCGCATGTCTTTATTTCCATAACCGGCGGTATATAATTCTAAATCGGTGTGCAGGCGCCATCCCTTGCTAAACCTGTGTACTATGACATATGAGTCAGTTGGATTGCTTTACTTTACTTATCCAAAATGGTCGTTTCGTTGTTTATGTATGTCGTGTACCTACTAGTAAATGCTTCGAAAAAAATAAGCCGTATTTCCAATTTTTGATAATCGTATGCGTTAATACATTGCTTAATGAGACCTCTGGACACTGATATATATAATTTAGGCAAAAAAATGTTTTATATTGTTTTAAAGAATTTAAAACCGAATCTGCCACTTTCGGTTAATCGGGCGCAGTGCGCACGATTAGCCGCCATGTATTTAGCATTATTAAGAATGCATTTAAATTACACAGACACACATAAAAAGAGGTCAGACCACGTTTACTTTATATGTTTTTGCGGGTCGCTAAATCCAAATCCGAGGTCCAAAAAATCAGCACGTCAGAGTTTCGGCATAACCTGAAAAGAACCCATAATTATAGTCTTAAATATCTTAGATTATAATATTTTGCATTTTTGCAGATGCCGAAATACCAAATAACAAAGGCGCAATGGAATCCAGAAATTATGATTCAGGCTATAAGAATAAATAAGTATAATCTTAGCTTCAATAAATTATTTTATTTGTTTCCCTTTTCAATGCGCACGATTATCCTATCCATGCGCACCATTAGCCGCATACGTCGGGTAATTGTGCGCAGTGTCATTTTTTGAAATTTCGAATTTTAAAGTCACAATGTACATTTTTATTTAAAATAAATTACAGAATATTAAAGCCAAATCGTTAAAGAATCTTGATAGCGAACCTAGAAGTCCAATCTTTAGTAATTTCGGAAATATTACAATTTTGGCTTAGGTGCGCACCTATACCCGACTCTCCCCTACTTAAATTAATGTAAATGAGTCATTGTCATAATGAAACAATAACAATATGAATATTTTTATTAAATTAATGATTTAGAACATTTATTTCTTGAATATTAATCAACAGTATTCCTTATGTTTAAAGGTTGGAGTAAGCATCTCCAGTCGTCTTCAGGTGAATACTAAGTATTTGGAAATGCTAACCAGTTGAAACGTACTGATTCAAAACAAATAAAGACAATACTGCCGTTCAAGTATTCCTTATATTTTAGTCTATTTCAGAAAGATGTATAGTAATAAAATGGGAAATTCGGTCCAGTTCGGTGTCGGCCATAGGCGCAGGTTAATTTTGTGCAAAAAATTATTTAGGTATGATAACTAACCAAAAAAAAAAAATATGATAATACTATTTGCTATATCGTTTTATGAAATATGCCGCGGAAGATATAGTGTAACTGTACTGCGCATACCGCCATATCATTGCGAACTAAATCCTATATAACTCATATGGGCGCAAGTGAAACGATTTGTAGCAAGATACCACATGACAATCAAAATGAAAGACGTCAAGCAACTGTTTGATCAAGCCATTAAGGAAGTGATACCAGAGAACTGGAGAAAAGCAGTCATGTCATTAAAGAAGAGTAGAAAATGTGGAATATTCACCACCTGATTGATTGGACCGTCGACCCGTTAATTATAACGTCAAGAGGAGATGGCAATTCTTCGGATGACGAAGAATATTATGATTTTTTATAATTTCATTTCTGTATAATGTAGTTAGTATTTTTTTATATTGTTTAATAAAAAATAAGTGTTCCTAATACTATGTACATAATACACGCCTTTGTCACACCATTTTCAGTGTCTGTGAATGGATAACAATAGGCAAAACCTATAAATTGACCCAAACCCGGGCGGTACTACCTGCACTTGATGAAAATAAAAAATTTTGCAATGAAATCAATGCCAAATTATAAAAGTGGCTTAAATATTCATTGGGTCACTCTGTAGTCCCTTTACATACCTAATAAGCTTTTATTACTCAACACCTTTCTAAAATATACTATAGGTAAAAGGGCTCGGTAGACATTTTTTTGTCTACCTCGTATCTTTTGTAGAAAAAAGAAATCGAGATTTCATCAACCTGAATTTTTAATATACCCTGGTCACTCACAATCTTTACCAGTTTTGACTGCTTTAAAACGTAATATAATGTTTTATTTTCGGTGGTGTCTTAAATAAAATACAGGCAGTTAAATGTTACATTAAAACCTCCATTTGCGTAAAATCTTTTACTGCAGGGACTAAAAACGGTAAACCCTCCTTTAAGAAGTAATTATGAGAAAAGAGCCGGCCTTTTTTGCCCTAAAAAGTTTAATAGTTTTACCGCCGCACAATATTAATTAGGACTGTCGCTAATGAAATATTTAGTATTAATTAAGACGGTAAAGAATGATATTTAAGCAAAATTGAACGAGAGCATAATAATTTAACACTTCTTTAAGCACTAAGTAAAGAGCCTTAAGATTTTTAATACATGATGTCATAAAATTGACTCATTATACAGAGTGATTGCTAAGTTGATTATTCTTTTTTTGCTGTGTAAGGCAATAAAATAAACAACATTTTGAAATACCTTTTTCAAAAAACTCAAAAATAAGGTAGGGGAGAGTCGGCTAATCGTGCGCGGCGGCTAATCATGCGCATGTCTTTAGTTCCATAACCGGCGTATATAATTCGAAATCCATATTCAGGCGCCATCCCTTGCCAAGCCTGTGTACTATGACATATGAGTCAGATGGATCGCTTTACTTTACTTATCCAAAATGGTCGTTTCGTTGTTTACGTATGTCGTGTACTAGTAAATGCTTCGAAAAAAGTAAGCCGTAAGTATTTCCATTTTTACATTTTTTGATAATCGTGTGCGTTAATACATTGCTTAGTTAGTCCTCTTGACACTGATATATATATAATTTAGGCAAAAAATGTTTTATATTGTTTTAAAGAATTTAAAACCGAATCTGCCACTTTCGGTTAATCAGGCGCAGTGCGCACGATTAGCCGCCATATATTTAGCATTGTTAAGAATGCATTTAAATAACACAGCCAAACAAAAAAGGGGTCAGGCCACGTTTACTATATGTTTTTAGGGTTGCTAAATCCAAATCCGAGGTCCATAAAAGTCAGCACGTCAGAGTTTCGGCATAACCTCAAAATAACCCATAATTACAGTCTTAAATATCTTAGATTATAACATTTTTGCAGATGCCGAAATACCAACGTAAAATAACAAAGGCACAATGGAATCCAGAAATCATGATTCAGGCTATAAGAATAAATAAGTATAATCTTAGCTTCAATAAATTATTTTATTCGTTTCCCTTTTCAATGCGCACGATTATCCTATCCATGCGCACCATTAGCCGCATACGTCGGGTAATTGTGCGCAGTGTCATTTTTTGAAATTTCGAATTTTAAAGTCACAATGTGCATTTTTATTTAAAATTAATTACAGAATATTAAAGTGAAATCGTTAAAGAATCTTGATAGCGAACCTAGAAGTCCAATCTTTTGTCATTTAGGAAATATTACAATTTTGGCTTAGGTGCGCACCAATACCCGACTCTCCTCTACTTATATTCATTTTTTACATTTTGAATCAAATACGGTCCTGCCTACGACTAGCTTTCATACTTATTAGATTATTTCTAACATGCATTATTTATAGTCGCCCCTTTGTATTATTTGACATTTGAA
The DNA here is from genome assembly GCA_935413205.1 of Polydrusus cervinus. Taxonomy (NCBI): domain Eukaryota; kingdom Metazoa; phylum Arthropoda; class Insecta; order Coleoptera; family Curculionidae; genus Polydrusus; species Polydrusus cervinus. The sequence continues at coordinate 26,292,203 of OW284518.1, forward strand.
TTGTTATTTTTATTAAATGTTTTGTATGTTGTGATAAAATGGTATGTTAGTGGGCAATTTACTTGTATCGCTTAAACTATACTCACATATCACTATCTGTTTGATAAATAAATTGTCTATTGTAATTGATCAGACATTGTACCTATCCAGTAGCGTATTTAGGGGTTAGGGGAGGGGTGCTGCCGGACAGCCCCCCCCCCCCTAGGAGCCTAGAAGCTCGGGCAAGAGAATAAGTTGTCGAACGCTTATCGGTTTAGTTATTGATTTATGATCCAATTTTATAGGAAAACGAGTAAAAAGAATAATATTTTATAGTATTTTTCTATTATATACTTGTCTGTTCCGTTTTCTCTTTTTTAGAGCTATTTTAAATCAACAAAAATATAACCCAATGCAATAAAATATTTTTACAACAAAAACAATTGGGTATTTATTTTTAAAGAGAAAAATTAAAGCTTTGAATTTCAACATTTAAAGAAAGCCGAATAGATCGGCGCACTATGATTCATTCGCTACGTAAGAACCGACGTGACTTCGGAGCGCGCCGTCTTTTATTGCGTAAAATAGTACAATATCTTCGATTCTATCGATCGAAAACGGAAACAAACATTAGTTTGTCTCCAAAAACGGTTGCCACATTTTTGCACTGATTCAGCGTTTAAATATTGAAATTCAAAGAAGAATGGAAGAAGTGTGATCATTTATAATTTAAAAAAATAGTGCGGGAAGAAACGAGAATGCTTTATTATGAATATTCAAAACGGCACTTAAGGAGTATTTGAAAACCTAAGCATTTGCATCAAAAACTGCTCTTAGATCTACGCTCCTAAAATACATGATTTCTGAAAAATCATCAATTTTGGCGTGGTGAGCGATATTTACTTTATTTTTAACCATGAAAAACCGAGCCCGAAAACATAACTTAACAAAAAGTGCCGAATCACACTTTGTGAAATGTTAGTACTATCGCACCTTAATTACGGAGATGTAGTGTATGGCCCAAACTTACTTAATGTAGATGCAAGCAAACTGCAGCTCGTTCAGAATTCCTGCGTTAGACTTGTGTGCGGTTTGAAAAGAAGGGACCATGTTACTTTTTCGATCACAGATATAGGATGGCTGAATATGGAGAAGAGGAGACTTCTACACTGTTTAGTATTGTATCATAAAATCAGTACCATTCAAAAACCTGCTTATCTGTTTAAAAAACTAAAATTCAGAACCTGTTCATAATTTAATTGTCAGTATCGAACTCTCCCACAATATAAAACCACCCAATTCCGAGGATCTTTTTCTTATAACGTCACCAAGCAATATAACAAACTCTCTGAATCTTTGAAGTCTTTAAATTTGGCCAACTTTAAACGCAAACTAAAACAAGTGCTACTGGAGTAAATTCTATGTCATGTTATAACATAGAATCTAAGGTAATATTCAATTTTGTTACATGTTATATGGTTTTTTTTATTTATTTATGTACTAGAAATTTTGGTTTTTTGTTAAGATATATTTAAAATATTTTATTTAGTAAAATATTTTTTTTTGTTAGTATAATTTAGTTAATTAATTGCTGGGTTGAGTGTAAAAGCGCTGCTCACTGTCTTGACAGATGAGTGCGAACTCTGCCCTTGTTGGAAAAATGTATGTGTTGTTGTAATTGCAATGATTTATTGTATTTTACTAATTTTTCAACAATAAAAACAATTATTATTATTATTATTATTATTATTATTATTAAAACGCTGGTTAGAGTCATACTTACGTCTTATGTTAAAATTTTGGATTGACACCAATATTCATATTTTTCACAAATATATAAAAAAAAATTTTAATAAAGAGCCAGATAGGAATATCAAAAACAACATTCCAAAAAAAAATTTAATCCAACCATGCAGAGGGGGACAGATAATAACATTTTTTCTGTCCACTCCACTGCATAACACTAGCTGCCTGATAAATGAATTGTCTATGGTAATTGGTCAGAGATTGTACCTATTTCACTAGATATTATTATAGCTACTAAAATAGGTTAGTTACATCTCAGATATCAGAAATAAGAGTTATTTTCATTATAAGTTCAAAAGCCTTGAAACTAATTCAACAAACTCCATTCTCTGGAACCTTGTCTACATTTGCCAATTTCATTTTGAATGGTTTTATTATTCAGGCCGTTTTGCCGCTCCATTTCTTTTCGTAATTTAACCCCACAAATTAAAACAAAAAGGTCATTTAAAGCTTTACGGACACCATAAAAACAACTTTGTTACACTTAATAAAGGGAAGAATTTAAATATTAAAGACAAACCTTGGAATATTGAAGCGTTCTGTAAAGTGATGCGAAGATTGGTAAAGCATTACCGTTAAATATTTAACAAGAATTTATGGTAATTAGTGGGGTTAGGTTTATTTTATATTTTAAGAAGTTTAAGGGCTTCTTAACATTTTAATTTTACAAGTAAATTTCGCAAAAATTAATTAGTTTGCAATTTAAACTAATTTGATCTTGCTACACGAGTTTTTCTACTCTTATATTAGTAAATATTGTTTTTCTAGTCCCACATGGAAATTTGCTGTTTTACATTTAAGGGGCGGGTAAAGTAGGCTATTCCAGTTAACTGTGCGACAAAATTTCATATCCATCCTAGTTAGGATATGAAACTGACCAATCACAATAGTCAATTACAGAGAAGCCAAATTTACATGTTGTAAATTCGTTTTCTGACAGTTGAGAGAAGTTAGGTTAACAATATGCTTCAAAAATATCCAAATCTGTCTGATGAAATTTGTTCTTTTTAAATTTAAATCAAAACATTTATCCCAGAGTCTATTTGTATACACAATATTTTCCTAAAGAGTACACGAAATGGTGCAAAAATTGATGGTATAATAACAAAATTAATACCAAAATATATTTCTACCAAATTATTGTTATTTTCTGACCGAATTAAAGATTTGCTCACAGACGCACTTTTTTATTTCAAAAATATCTTTATTTTCACTCATTTCTAGACAATTACTACACGCTTTGCATAAAATGTACTATATATCTACCAAAAGAACGTTTTCTTATTAACCTTGGTTATTTTTTCCATAATATAAATAATATTATTATAAATATTTGTGCACGGGGATATTTTCCGATATATTTTGAACGGGGATCCAACCCCAAATGATCTTTAAACTTTTATAATACGAAACAAACATAGAAAATTAACTGATAATTCTTCCTTAAATGGTGGAACATAAAGATAACCCTATAGAACAGACGAAATTATAAGATTTCTAGAAAAAAATCCATTTTTTACTAAAATTTTTAAGGTTATGTTAGTTCTACGTTCTACTTACAGTATTGCCACTTCTTTTTCCACATTAACAGTGCTGGTAGTTTGTAAATTGGAAATTATTTTGAAAATTTTGACCATAGCGAACGTTAAAAATTCATATTAACGCACAAAATCCATTTTTAACTGTTTAAAGCGAATTCTACGGCTACTTTGATGTACTTTCGGAGTTATATTTCTTACGCAAGCAGAAATAAACCCGACAAACCTATTTTTCTTCTGTGCATTTCAGTGAAACAATTATTAATCAAATTACCGGGTTGAGAAAATAAATTAATCGTTTTTATTAGTACATATCGCTTTTTGTCTGTTATTCAGCAAAAATTCGAATGTGAGAAAGATAGATATATTCAAAAGTGAGTTTGTATAAATATTAAGAACTTACATAAATCGATAAATATGTTACAGTGTAATTTGATCCATGGGTTTTTCATCAAAATTAATTTTTGTTCAATTGTTTTTTATTACCGTTCTCACACGTTCATGGCCAACTTAAAAGACAAGTTATGATGCCTAATTTAAATAATAATAATTTTTTTAAATTCTTAGAATGAAGTTCGGAAGTTAAGTCGTAGAAAAAATATACTGTACAACTCGAGTGGATTGTCCATACTGCCCTCGGAAGTTTGAACATTCTGCCTACGGTGTCGTGCTCAATTTACTTTCTCGTACGATATGGACATCATATCCACTCTTGTTGCACAAACTACTGTTTGCGTACAGTTCACTTATTAAAAAAATCCATTCTTATGCACAACTGCGCGTAAAGAATAAAAACACACAAATGTGCGTTATGATGCCTAGTATAATAATCAAGTTACCCTTGAACCAGTCAAATCGTGACATTTATCTATCTTGCGTTTTGAATATTTGACAATGACATTGTCATTATTTGAAATTTGAAGTTCAAATCGATACTTTATAAATTATAAACCGGTCTGTAATTTATTAGTAAGAGTCGTAGAAAAAGTATAGTATTTATTGCGTGTTGTAAAGCACTTACACGTTTATGTAATTACCGCATTCGCCGCTGTAAGGGCTCGTTCGCAATTTTTTCATTCGTTGGTAATATGCTTTTTACCATACTTAATACGTAATATAATAGTTTTCTTATAACTTATTTGCAGAAAACTTATTTTATCAACTATTCCAACAGTCATTATTATAAGTAAATATTAATAGTGGCTTTGAAACACAATTTATTGGTAATAACGTTTACTAAAGTGACAAAAAAGAATTCTTTTCGCATGCTCCTAATATGAAAATGATATCTACGAGCTCTTCTTGGTTGTATTCCATCACAAAAAATAATATAGCTTTAATAATCTAACAATATTTGAAACTAGAAAGTCAAAATGGGCTTTTGTGACTTTAATAAACTTTAATACCAATAAATTGTTTTGCAAAGCCACCTTCGATATTTATTTATAATAATAACTGGTGAAATAGTTGATAAAATGAATTTTCTGCAAATAAACTTTGATGCGCTAGAAATTGCGATTGGGTTGTAATTAGAACAAATGTTTGATTTTTAATTCTGCATCGAATGATATAATAATATACAGACGTTCCAATTTTGGACACCCTGTACAATTTGTATTAATCATACTTGGTTAACGAGACTGTTCTGCCTTATTTATTAAGCACCTTTGTATAATTTTAATAACGATGCATTATTTTTATTTTTTATTAATTTTTAAAACCAGTGGTGTAAAACTGATTTTTCTTGGTTTTTATTTATTTTTTGTCTATAATACTAAACCGATTTCATTAAAATTTTAGGGGTATGAAAGCAACTATAAAAGCCATCGAAATAAGTAAGAATATATATAGCATGTAATCCAAAAAAAGACCCCTATGACGTCAATTTTTTTTTTGGAACACCCTCTATAAACAAAAATATTTTCCTGAAATGCGCCCTAGAATACCGGTAAAGTCTGCTAAATATCAAAATCCTAACTTAATTAATAAGTGAGCTAGAGAACACGGGAGGTAGGGTGCAGGACCCATATTCAATCAACTATCAATTAATATTCTAATGATGCAAAAATGAATCAACTGTCTGACTACAACGCTGCAGAGTTAGACAAAACAGTTATTTTTTCTTGTGTTTCTCTAAGTGTTGAAGGAGAGGAGTTCATGACTCTCTGGATCAGAGCTGGTCTTCTCCGAACTGCACCTTTAGTTATTATTATAATGAGAAATAGCAAACCAATATAACTTGTGAAATTATTTAACGAGTAATATCGAATAATGGACAGACAATAGGAACAATAGGAATATGCCAAATTGCATCGTGTTTTCCTATACGCGCTTTTAACAATGCCTAGAAATATTTGCATGCATACAGACGTATGTTCGTCAGCATCTGTTCTTGACATGGATATTATACGGTCGCTGTTGCTCTACCGAACACAAGGCCGAAAGCAGAAAATGTTTTTTTTATGTTGATAATTGTAAAACCGGCATACAGTAAATAATATTTGTACATTTATGTAATTAAAATAATAGCGTACTGGGTCGTAATTTAAATAAAACCTATAAAATTAGCAATTATAACAATCCTATCTTTTTATGCCAAAAACAAACATAATATATTTAAATCTTCCTCCACTGATATATTCAAAAAATTATTCAAAAGTTAGAGTCTCTACATGTTTCGAATGCATAAGCATTCATCTTCAGGAGAGTTATTTTTATAACTATAATAAAGGAAAAAAGGCGGACAGTATCAAACAAAGATAAAAAGGAAGGACGAAACTTTACTTTTCCCAATTAAGTCAGTTATCGAACATTTATTTAACTTTTTAGTTCTTAATTAAAATAAATAAAAAATCTTTTATCTACTTTCATTTAGTAATATGAATTTTACAGTTCTGTAAATCGTTTTGTAAGGGCATCTATCTATTACAACACTAGTGCTGTAATAGATGCCTTTACAGCACTAGTGTTGTAATGGAAAAATCCGGTTTTATTAAAATTTTGCTGTTAAATAAAACCACACTTTTTAGAAGAATGATTTATTATTAACAATTATAAAATTAATTACCAATTATTAATTAAAATGTAACACTTAAGGTTTACTATAAACATTAATAATACACTTTTTACAGTTAGAAATTTGTATACCAGAAGTGAATGTGATGGAGCCCTTAACGTTCGAATTTCCAATCATTAAATCCGTGTCTGACCCCATGATCTTCTTTGCTATTTGTTTCTTATTTTCTAAAGAATTCTCAACGTAGCCTTCTGCCGTAGAAGAGGATTTCCAGCCCCCTTGGCACTTTAACATCTGCATATCTGCACCATCATCAACTACAATGGTGGCTGAGGAACTCCTAAAACAATGTCCACTGTATCCTTTGGGATTATTCAATTCAAGTTTTGTTGCAATATTTTTTGGTATACTTCCAAAACTATTAATTCCGACAGACTGGGAGGTGCATTTTTTTTTTCCATAGAATACAAAAAACCGCCTGTGAGTTGCATTAAGAGGACGAAGTTTAGCATACTTTCGTAAAATACTTAAACAGTTGACACCATTATTTCCATCTGTTATAACAAATTCTCGCATAATTCTGGTTTTCGAGAATGCAATCACAATTTTCATATACAAATCATTGTGTTTAATATGATCCAACATTAACTTAGCTAGTTCTTCGCGCCGATACATTTCCTTCTGTTATAACAAATTCTCGCATAATTCTGGTTTTCGAGAATGCAATCACAATTTTTATATACAAATCATTGTGTTTAATATGATCCAACATTAACTTAGCTAGTTCTTCGCGCCGACAAGCCCCAAAAATACCAATTATCATAATAACATTCATAAGTAAATATGTTTCATCATCTGCAGTACTAAGAAACTTACATACGTCTTCCTTTGTGAAAACTTTGGACTTTTTGGCCTTGTAACCATCTGAACTTCTTTTCAAAAATGCGATTAGTCGAGAAAATCTGCTTATATTTTGATTTTTCTTGACTGAAATCATAGTTCTCAACATTGAGTAGTGAGTCCATAGCGTAGATGGTTTCTGGAAGCGTTGCTTTACGGAAAAATAACTCAAAATGATTTTCTCAGACACTTCCTTTATTTTGTTAGCTTTGCACCAATCTTCAAACTTCTGATACTCCAACTCATACCGCGCCTTGGATTTTGTCGGAACTAAACTTGAGATCGCTTCGTTTGCCGCTGTTTCTATATCAGAGGGTAAACTTCCATCCAATGAACGATTAATCGGCAACAAATGCTTTCGTGGAAATGATCTTCAGTGATTACGATTAACTTTTCGGTTCCGGTCCTTTGCATACCCAGAAATATTGTCGGATATTACACGGATTAAAATTTAAATTAAATAAATATTTTTGGTTGGCGTTTATTACATTGTTCCCAGGGTAGGCAATGCTTTTTTACCTATATTGTATGCACGCCACTGTGATAAAGTATTATATCCACCGCAAATAGAGATTTACATTTAGGGGAGAACCCTTCCGGGCCGCCGGACTCGGCATGGATCCACTTCCAAGTTTGTTTATAGACTGACAAGGAACGACCCGATGCCGATGCTTTAAAATTGGCAAAACGTATTAGGTGGTTTAATAAAGAGTACTACATAAGTACACCGTACAGCGTGGGTTCAAGTCGTATTTTAGTAAATATTATCTCCCCACATGCATAGTTCATGCTGGAATTGAGAAACGAATGCATGAGCGGACCGTTAAATTTTTAATACTTCCTCAAGCTATTAAGCACAAGGTTTTAGAATTTTAAATAAAGAAATTAATACTTAATCTGCTCTTAACTTTTCCCCATAACAATTTGAACCTTATTGTTAATTAGATGCCATAAAGCAGCTTTTTATGTTTCTGCTAAGCTTTCAAACGACCCATTTTTTAATTTGTTGGAAAAATAATTACCAAGAGAAATAAAGTGGCCAAGCGAATATAAATAAAACAGCCCCAACGATAAAACTAAGAGGTTTTGTGGCCGAAAAATAAAATTAAAAAATTTCTTGGTACAGTCACTAAAATGCACAGAAGAAAAATAAGTTTGATCGGGTTTATTTCTGCTTGCGTAAGAATTATAACTCCGAAAGTACAACTAAATAGCTGTAGAATTCGTTTTAATCAGTTAAAAATGGATTTTGTGCAATAATATGAATTTTTAAAATTCGCTATGGTCAAATTTATCAAAATAATCGCCAATTTACAAACTAGCAACACTATTAACGTAGAAAGAGAAGTGGCAATACTGTAAGTAAAAATAACATAACCTTAAAATGTTAGTAAAAATTGATTTTTTTTCTATAAATCTCATAATTTCGTCTGTTTTATCGGGTTCCCTTTATGTTCTACCATTTAAGGAATACTTACTAGTTAATTTTATATGTTTGTTGCGTATAATAAAAGTTTTAAGATCAATTGGGGTTGGATCCCCGTTCAAAATATATCAGAAAATATCCAAGTACACAAATATTTATAAAAACCCATATCGCAAAATCGTCACTTACAGTGACTCTAAAGGTAAAAGTTATTACATAAAAGAATTTTAAAAAATTTGAATTTTTAATTTTTTAAATTTTTTTTTTATTTTTTATAATTTTTTTTTTTAATATTCTGTTTTACTATATTATTTACTTTTGTATCACACTCCTTCGGACTGTGATGTGAAAACATATCGCCTAATTTGTCGATATAACACCTGTCAAGAAATATTTACAAATATTTCATTTGATATTTAAGTATTTCAATCTTAACATGAGAACTACACTAAAACAACAAAATATTTTTTTATAAACGCGATTATTACACATAAAAAATGTCAAAATGACAGCTGTCAATATATAACTAATAATACTGTAACGCGTGTATTTTATTTTTATTCCTTTTATTTATGTTTCACAAAATTAACACTTAATATTAAATAGTTTAATTGAAATAGTTGAACTTTAAAATTGTCAAAATAACAGCTAGCAAAAAACAACCTTTTTTTAACACACAAAATTTTTGTTCCACACAATAACTCATTTTTCATTCGTATGCCAAATTTTGTTTAGACCAGATAAGTAGTTTTCAATTTATGCTTTTACTTTTTCGGATATATTCGTTTTTCTAAGACAATAATAGCAGTCCATTTTAAATTTCACAACTATCATACTTTTCCGAATATAAAGATTGAAGATGTTTTTTTATAGGGTCGAAACGTTAATATTTGGTTAAAGTAATATTGCACAATGACGTTAGAAGAAGCAAGATTTACGACACTGCAATAAAAATGACAGGTTTATATTTAAAAATGAAAACCTGATGATGGTATCTCGATGACGAAACGTTGTACTTGAAATCTGACGACACCATATGATAAGAAACAAAATACTACAATGAAAATGTTAAATTATTTTTTCTTTATCTTTTCAAAGAAAGTCACAAACCCAAATATAAGAATATAAATATTGAAGATGTTTTATAGTGTCGAAACGTTTATATTTGGTTAAAGCAATATTGCACAAATACGTTAGAAGAAGCAAGATTTACGAAACTGCAATAAAAATTACAAGTTTATATTTAAAAATAAAAACCTGATGTTGGTATCTAGATGACGAAACGTTTTACTCGAAATCTGATGACATCGTATGATAGGAAACAAAATACGACAATGCAAAAGTTAAATTATTTTTTCTTTATCTTTTCAAATAAAGTCACAAATCCAAATATAAGAATATAAAGATTGAAGATGTTTTATAGGGTCGAAACTTCAATATTAGGTTAAAGCAATATTGCACAAATACGTTAGAAGAAGCAAGATTTACGAAACTGCAATAAAAATTACAAGTTTATATTTAAAAATAAAAACCTGATGATGGTATCTCGATGACGAAACGTTTTACCCGAAATCTGATGACATCGTATGATAGGAAACAAAATACGACAATGCAAAAGTTAAATTATTTTTTCTTTATCTTGTCAAATAAAGTCACAAATCCAAATATAAGAATATAAAGATTGAAGATGTTTTATAGGGTCGAAACTTCAATATTAGGTTAAAGCAATATTGCACAAATACGTTAGAAGAAGCAAGATTTACGAAACTGCAATAAAAATTACAAGTTTATATTTAAAAATAAAAACCTGATGATGGTATCTCGATGACGAAACGTTTTACCCGAAATCTGATGACATCGTATGATAGGAAACAAAATACGACAATGCAAAAGTTAAATTATTTTTTCTTTATCTTGTCAAATAAAGTCACAAATCCAAATATAAGAATATAAAGATTGAAGATGTTTATAGGGTCGAAACTTTAATATTTTTTTAAAGCAATATTGCACAAATACGTTAGAAGAAGCAAGATTTACGAAACTGCAATAAAAATTACAAGTTTATATTTAAAAATAAAAACCTGATGTTGGTATCTAGATGACGAAACGTTTTACTCGAAATCTGATGACATCATATGATAGGAAACAAAATACGGCAATGTAAAAGTTAAATTATTTTTTCTTTATCTTTTCAAATAAAGTCACAAATCCAAATATAAGAATATAAAGATTGAAGATGTTTTATAGTGTCGAAACGTTGATATTTGGTTAAAGCAATATTGCACAAATACGTTAGAAGAAGCAAGATTTACGAAACTGCAATAAAAATTACCAGTTTATATTTAAAAATAAAAATCTGATGATGGTATCTCGATGACGAAACGTTTTACTCGAAATCTGATGACATCGTATGATAGGAAACAAAATACGGCAATGCAAAAGTTAAATTATTTTTTCTTTATCTTTTCAAATAAAGTCACAATGATAAGAAATCTTAACGGCAATTTTCAACTGTTCCAAATATACCCGATATTGAAAATATAGGGCTTGCAGACCGACATTAAAATGAAAAATACATCTATAAATACTATATTTGGAGCTATCTGTTTTATAGCACTGTAATGTAGAAGTTTCGAGTTATCTCTTATCCCACATTTTAAAGCGCGACATGCTAGAATAACTTTAAACACTTGCGATGAAATATGCCATTTTCGGCTATTTTTGGCCTTTTTTGACACTTCATATTTTTAATATCCACCATGACGCGTTATCCATCCAAAGCAATCTCTTCGAAAAGTCATAATTCTGTTAAAATGAAACTTTTACGGAAATTGCAGGGTATTTTTAAAATTGAATATTCGATAACTAATCGGACATATGAAGCTTTAATTTTGGTCTCATTAAATTGTAAAAGTCCCAAATAATCTATACCATTCAATTTTTGACGTCAAAACGTTAAAACAAGGTCACATTCTGAAGTCAAAAACACCCATTTTAGGCCAATTTTGACAGCTGTAATTATTTCAATATGGAAGCCTGTTTGAGATTTCATGGCAAGCTATTTAAAAAACGTTGCATTTCGATATTTGACGAATTTTTCTGTCCTCGCTCTAAATATATCAATTTTACTCAAATTAAAAAAAATAAATTGATATATTCAAGTATACGTGCGTGTTTAGAAAAGATTGAGGAATAAAATAAGCCTAAAAGGAACTCTCTAAGGATATTACAGTAGAAGCTATAATCGATCATAAAAAAATTTTGGTAAAAAGAACATAAAAAAATTAAATAATATTTTTTTTGAACCACTAAACGTCATAACGAAGAGCGCGCACGGTATGAATTTTAAAGTCTATTTATCCCTCTAAAGAACAGTCCAAAAAAAAGTTGAAAAAGTTAATTACAGTAGCTTACAGACGGGTTTAAGCGAACCAGTACCTAAAAAAAAAATTGTAAACAATCAAAAAAAAATCAAAATTCATTCGTTTCGTCCTCTGTAAATTAAAATGATTAAAAATCGAAAAAATATACTTTAAACGTAGTTCGACGAGCTCTTTCCGATAGGATGTACGACATTTTAATAAAAAAATTATTTTTCGAGAAAAAAATTAAAAACCGTAAAAATTTTGGGTCTAAAATCGTAATTTTTAAATTTTCACAATTTTTCACAATTTCTAATGATTTTAGGTATAGAAAGATGTATTGTGAAAAGATAGTATTTGAGACGGCCCATCTGATCGTTTAAACCGGAAATATGTCCGACGTACCCAGTTCGAGTTATTCGGTACCCAAGACGACCCTGCAATGGCCATTTTTCGACTTTTAAAAAATCAAAAAAATTACTTTTCAATTTCCGATATCCTCCATCTACGAACTTGCTCTTTATTTGACGGATCTCTCCAACCTCCAAAAATAAAAATCGAAAAAAATATTTTTTGCGACCTGAAACGATAGACAGCGGAATTCGCATATTTCCCGACTTTGACGTTTAATAACTTTTTTCCGGTACACCCTGTATATTTGAAATTTTTTACAAAATGTGCCCCTGTTATTCCTCTATAAAACCAAATAATCAAAATCAGTGCGAAATGTACCACTTTAGAGAAAAAAAATCGAAAATGTCAAAAATCGCGATTTCAAAAATCGGGTACGACGACGACAACCCTCACACATTTTTAAAATAAAGGGGATATATACATATCGCTCGAAAGGGGCGATATGTAAAAACCCATATCGCCTGATCGTCACTGTCGTGACTCTAAAGGTAAAAGTTATTACATAAAAGAATTTAAAAAAATTTGAATTTTTAATTTTTTAAATTTTTTTTTCATTTTTTATAATTTTTTTTTTAAATATTCCGTTTTACTATATTATTTACTTTTGTATCACACTCCTTCGGACTGTGATGTGAAAACATATCGCCTAATTTGTCGATATAACACCTGTCAAGAAATATTTACAAATATTTCATTTGATATTTAAGTATTTCAATCTTAATATGAGAACTACACTAAAACAACAAAATATTTTTTTATAAACGTGATTATTACACATGAAAAATGTCAAAATGACAGCTGTCAATATATAACTAATAATACTGTAACGCGTGTATTTTATTTTTATTCCTTTTATTTATGTTTCACAAAATTAACACTTAATATTAAATAGTTTAATTGAAATAGTTGAACTTTAAAATTGTCAAAATGACAGCTAGCAAGAAACAACCTTTTTTTAACACACAAAATTTTTTTTACACACAATAACTCATTTTTCATTCGTATGCCAAATTTTGTTTAGACCAGATAAGTAGTTTTCAATTTATGCTTTAATTTCTTCGGATATATTCGTTTTTCTAAACCCATAATAGCAGTCCATTTCAAATTTCACAACCATCATACTTTTCCGAATATAAAGATTGAAGATGTTTTATAGGATCGAAATGTTGATATTTGGTTTAAAGCAATATTGCACAAAAACTTTAGAAGAAGCAAGATTTACGAAACTGCAATAAAAATTGCAAGTTTATATTTAAAAATAAAAACCTGATGATGGTATCTAGATGACGAAACGTTTTACTCGAAATCTGATGACATTATATGATAGGAAACAAAATACGGCTATGCAAAAGTTTAATTAGTTTTTCTTTATCTTTACAAATAAAGTCACAAATCCGAATGTAAGAATATAAAGATTGAAGATGTTTTTTTATAGGGTCGAAACGTTGATATTTGGTTAAAGTAATATTGCACAAAGACGTTAAAAGAAGCAAGAGTTACGACACTGCAATAAAAATGACAGGTTTATATTTAAAAATGAAAACCTGATGATGGTATCTCGATGACGAAACGTTGTACTTGAAATCTGACGACACCATATGATAAGAAACAAAATACTACAATGAAAATGTTAAATTATTTTTTCTTTATCTTTTCAAATAAAGTCACAAATCCAAATATAAGAATATAAAGATTGAAGATGTTTTATAGGGTCGAAACCTTAATATTTGGTTAAAGCAATATTGCACAAATACGTTAGAAGAAGCCAGATTTACGAAACTGCAATAAAAATTACAAGTTTATATTTAAAAATAAAAACCTGATGATGGTATCTAGATGACGAAACGTTTTACTCGAAATCTGATGACATTATATGATAGGAAACAAAATACGGCAATGCAAAAGTTTAATTAGTTTTTCTTTATCTTTACAAATAAAGTCACAAAACCGAATGTAAGAATATAAAGATTGAAGATGTTTTTTTATAGGGTTGAAACGTTGATATTTGGTTAAAGTAATATTGCACAAAGACGTTAGAAGAAGCAAGATTTACGACACTGCAATAAAAATGACAGGTTTATATTTAAAAATGAAAACCTGATGATGGTATCTCGATGACGAAACGTTGTATTTGAAATCTGACGACACCATATGATAAGAAACAAAATACTACAATGAAAATGTTAAATTATTTTTTCTTTATCTTTTCAAATAAAGTCACAAATCCAAATATAAGAATATAAAGATAGAAGATGTTTATTGGGTCGAAACTTTAATATTTTTTTAAAGCAATATTGCACAAATACGTTAGAAGAAGCAAGATTTACGAAACTGCAATAAAAATTACAAGTTTATATTTAAAAATAAAAACCTGATGTTGGTATCTAGATGACGAAACGTTTTACTTGAAATCTGATGACATCATATGATAGGAAACAAAATACGGCAATGCAAAAGTTAAATAATTTTTTCTTTATCTTTTCAAATAAAGTCACAAATCCAAATATAAAAATATAAAGATTGAAGATGTTTTATAGTGTCGAAACGTTGATATTTGGTTAAAGCAATATTGCACAAAGACATTAGAAGAAGCTAGATTTACGAAACTGCAATAAAAATTACAAGTTTATATTTAAAAATAAAAACCTGATGATGGTATCTAGATGACGAAACGTTTTACTCGAAATCTGACGCCATCATATGATAGGAAACAAAATACGGCAATGTAAAAGTTAAATTATTTTTTCTTTATCTTTTCAAATAAAGTCACAAATCCAAATATAAGAATATAAAGATTGAAGATGTTTTATAGGGTCGAAACTTTAATATTTGGTTAAAGCAATATTGCACAAATACGTTAGAAGAAGCCAGATTTACGAAACTGCAATAAAAATTACAAGTTTATATTTAAAAATAAAAACCTGATGATGGTATCTAGATGACGAAACGTTTTACTTGAAATCTGATGACATTATATGATAGGAAACAAAATACGGCAATGCAAAAGTTTAATTAGTTTTTCTTTATCTTTACAAATAAAGTCACAAAACCGAATGTAAGAATATAAAGATTGAAGATGTTTTTTTATAGGGTCGAAACGTTGATATTTGGTTAAAGTAATATTGCACAAAGACGTTAGAAGAAGCAAGATTTACGACACTGCAATAAAAATGACAGGTTTATATTTAAAAATGAAAACCTGATGATGGTATCTCGATGACGAAACGTTGTACTTGAAATCTGACGACACCATATGATAAGAAACAAAATACTACAATGAAAATGTTAAATTATTTTTTCTTTATCTTTTCAAATAAAGTCACAAATCCAAATATAAGAATATAAAGATAGAAGATGTTTATTGGGTCGAAACTTTAATATTTTTTTAAAGCAATATTGCACAAATACGTTAGAAGAAGCAAGATTTACGAAACTGCAATAAAAATTACAAGTTTATATTTAAAAATAAAAACCTGATGTTGGTATCTAGATGACGAAACGTTTTACTTGAAATCTGATGACATCATAAGATAGGAAACAAAATACGGCAATGCAAAAGTTAAATTATTTTTTCTTTATCTTTTCAAATAAAGTCACAAATCCAAATATAAGAATATAAAGATTGAAGATGTTTTATAGTGTCGAAACGTTGATATTTGGTTAAAGCAATTTTGCACAAAGACATTAGAAGAAGCTAGATTTACGAAACTGCAATAAAAATTACAAGTTTATATTTAAAAATAAAAACCTGATGATGGTATCTAGATGACGAAACGTTTTACTCGAAATCTGACGCCATCATATGATAGGAAACAAAATACGGCAATGTAAAAGTTAAATTATTTTTTCTTTATCTGTTCAAATACAGTCACAATGAATAAAACTTGGAAAAAATCTTATCGGCAATTTTCGGCTATTCCGAAAATCCCCGATATTGAAAAAAATTAATCAAAATTTAGGTAAGCAGACCTACATTAAAATGAAAAATGCATGTATAAATACTATATTTGGAGCTATCTGTTTTATAGCACTGTAATGTAGAAGTTTCGAACTATCTCTTATACCTAATTTTAAAGCGCGAATTGATATAATAACTTTTAAAACTTACGATGAAATATGCCATTTTCGGCTATTTTTGGCCTTTTTTGACACTTCATATTTTTAATATCCACGATGACGTTTTATGCATCCAAAGCAATCTCTTCGAAAAGTCATAATTCTGTTAAAATGAAACTTTTACGGAAATTGCAGAGTCTTTTTAAAATTAAAAATTCGATAACTAATCTGACATATGAAGCTTTAATTTTGGTCTCATTAAATTCTAAAAGTCCCAAATAATCTATAACATTCAATTTTTAACGTCAAAACGTTGAACCAAGGTCACATTCTGAAGTCAAAAACACCCATTTTAGGCCAATTTTGACAGCTGTAATTATTTCAATATGGAAGCCTGTTTGAGATTTCATGGCAAGCTATTTAAAAAAACGTTGAATTTTGATATTTGACGAATTTTTCTGTTCTCGCTCTAAATATATCAATTTTACTCAAATTAAAAAAAATAAATTAATATATTCAAGTATACGTGCGTGTTTAGAAAAGATTGAGGAATAAAATAAGCCTAAAATGAACTCTCTAAGGATATTATAGTAGAAGCTATAATCGAACATAAAAAATTTTTGGTAAAAAAAACATAAAAAAATTAAATAATATTTTTTTTGAACCACTAAATGTCATAACGAGGAGCGCAAACGGCATGAATTTTAAAGTCTATTTATGCCTCTAAACAACAGTCCAAAAAAAAGTTGAAAAAGTTAATTACAGTAGCTTACAGACGGGTTTAAGCGGACCAGTACCTAAAAAAAAAATTGTAAAAAATCCAAAAAAAATCAAATTTCATTCGTTTCGTCCTCTGTAACTAAAATAGATTAAGGATCGAAAAAATATATTTTAAACGTAATTCGGCGAGCTCTTTCAGATAGGATGTACGACATTTCAATAAAAAAATTATTTTTCGAGAAAAAAATTAAAAACCGTAAAAATTTTGGGTCTAAAATCGTAATTTCTAAATTTTCACAATTTTTCACAATTTCTAATCATTTTAGGTATAGAAAGATGTATTGTGAAAAGATAGTATTTGAGACGGCCCATCTGATCGTTTAAACCGGAAAAATGTCCGACGTACCCAATTCGAGTTATTCGGTACCCAAGACGACCCTGCAATGGCCATTTTTCGACTTTTAAAAAATCAAAAAAATTACTTCTCAAGTTCCGATATCCTCCATCTACGAACTTGCTCTTTATTTGACGGATCTCTTCAACCTCCAGAAATGAAAATCAAAAAAAAAAATTTTTGCGACCTGAAATGCGTTACAGCGGATTTCGCATATTTCCCGACTTTGACGTTTAATAACTTTTTTCCGGTACACCCTGTATATTTAAAATTTTTCACAAAACGTGCCCCCGTTATTCCTCTATAAAACCAAATAATCAAAATCAGTTAGAGTTTTACCACTTAAGAGAAAAAAAATCGAAAATGTCAAAAATCGCGATTTCAAAAATCGGGTACGACGACGACGACGACACGGGTCATACATTTTTAAAATTAAGGGGAGATATACATATCGCTCGAAAGGGGCGATATGTAAAAACCCATATCGCCTGATCGTCACTGTCGTGACTCTAAAGGTAAAAGTCATTACATAAAAGAATTTGAAAAAATTTGAATTTTTAATTTTTTTAATTTTTTTTTCATTTTTTATAATTTTTTTTTTAAATATTGTGTTTTACTATATTATTTACTTTTGTATCACACTCCTTCGGACTGTGATGTGAAAACATATCGCCTAATTTGTCGATATAACACCTGTCAAGAAATATTTACAAATATTTCATTTGATATTTAAGTATTTCAATCTTAATATGAGAACTACACTAACACAACAAAATATTTTTTTATAAACGCGATTATTACACATAAAAAAAAATGTCAAAATGACAGCTGACAGTATATAACTCATAATACTGTAACTCGTGTATTTCATTTTTATCCCTTTTATTTATGTGTCACAAAATTAACACTTAATAATAAATGGTTTAATTGAAATAGTTGAACTTTGAAATTGTCAAAATGACAGCTAGCAAAAAACAACCTCTTTTTCAACACAAAAAATCTTTTTTCCACACAATAACTCATTTTTTATTCGTACGCCAAATTTTGTTCAGACCAGATAAGTAGTTTTTAATTCATGCTTTAATTTCTTCGGATATATTCGTTTTTCTAAACCCATAATAGCAGTCCATTTCAAATTTCACAACCATCATACTTTTCCGAATATAAAGATTGAAGATGTTTTATAGGATCGAAACGTTGATATTTGGTTAAAGCAATATTGCACAAAAACTTTAGAAGAAGCAGGATTTACGAAACTGCAATAAAAATTGCAAGTTTATATTTAAAAATAAAAACCTGATGATGGTATCTAGATGACGAAACGTTTTACTCGAAATCTGATGACATTATATGATAGGAAACAAAATACGGCTATGCAAAAGTTTAATTAGTTTTTCTTTATCTTTACAAATAAAGTCACAAATCCGAATGTAAGAATATAAAGATTGAAGATGTTTTTTTATAGGGTCGAAACGTTGATATTTGGTTAAAGTAATATTGCACAAAGACGTTAGAAGAAGCAAGATTTACGACACTGCAATAAAAATGACAGGTTTATATTTAAAAATGAAAACCTGATGATGGTATCTCGATGACGAAACGTTGTACTTGAAATCTGACGACACCATATGATAAGAAACGAAATACTACAATGAAAATGTTAAATTATTTTTTCTTTATCTTTTCAAATAAAGTCACAAATCCAAATATAAGAATATAAAGATTGAAGATGTTTTATAGGGTCGAAACTTTAATATTTGGTTAAAGCAATATTGCACAAATACGTTAGAAGAAGCCAGATTTACGAAACTGCAATAAAAATTACAAGTTTATATTTAAAAATAAAAACCTGATGATGGTATCTAGATGACGAAACGTTTTACTCGAAATCTGATGACATTATATGATAGGAAACAAAATACGGCAATGCAAAAGTTTAATTAGTTTTTCTTTATCTTTACAAATAAAGTCACAAATCCAAATATAAGAATATAAAGATTGAAGATGTTTTATAGGGTCGAAACTTTAATATTTGGTTAAAGTAATATTGCACAAAGACGTTAGAAGAAGCAAGATTTACGACACTGCAATAAAAATGACAGGTTTATATTTAAAAATGAAAACCTGATGATGGTATCTCGATGACGAAACGTTGTACTTGAAATCTGACGACACCATATGATAAGAAACAAAATACTACAATGAAAATGTTAAATTATTTTTTCTTTATCTTTTCAAATAAAGTCACAAATCCAAATATAAGAATATAAAGATAGAAGATGTTTATTGGGTCGAAACTTTAATATTTTTTTAAAGCAATATTGCACAAATACGTTAGAAGAAGCAAGATTTACGAAACTGCAATAAAAATTACAAGTTTATATTTAAAAATAAAAACCTGATGTTGGTATCTAGATGACGAAACGTTTTACTTGAAATCTGATGACATCATAAGATAGGAAACAAAATACGGCAATGCAAAAGTTAAATTATTTTTTCTTTATCTTTTCAAATAAAGTCACAAATCCAAATATAAGAATATAAAGATTGAAGATGTTTTATAGTGTCGAAACGTTGATATTTGGTTAAAGCAATATTGCACAAAGACATTAGAAGAAGCTAGATTTACGAAACTGCAATAAAAATTACAAGTTTATATTTAAAAATAAAAACCTGATGATGGTATCTAGATGACGAAACGTTTTACTCGAAATCTGACGCCATCATTTGATAGGAAACAAAATACGGCAATGTAAAAGTTAAATTATTTTTTCTTTATCTGTTCAAATACAGTCACAATCAATAAAAACTTTGGAAAAATCTTATCGGCAATTTTCGGCTATTTCGAAAATCCCCGATAATGAAAAAAATTAATCAAAATTTAGGTAAACAGACCGATATTAAAATGAAAAATGCATCTATAAATACTATATTTGGAGCTATCTGTTTTATAACACTGTATTGTAGAAGTTTCAAACTATCTCTTATACCTAATTTTAAAGCGCGAATTGATATAATAACTTTAAAAACTTGCGATGAAATATGCCATTTTCGGCTATTTTTGGCCTTTTTTGACACTTCATATTTTTAATACCCACGATGACGCTTTATCCATCCAAAGCAATCTCTTCGAAAAGTCATAATTCTCTTCAAATGAAACTTTTACGGAAATTGCAGAGTCTTTTTAAAATTGAAAATTCGATAACTTATCGGACACATGAAGCATTAATTTTGGTCTCATTAAATTTTAAAAGTCCCAAATAATCTATAACATTCAATTTTTGACGTCAAAACGTTGAAAAAAGGTCACATTCTGAAGTCAAAAACACCCATTTTAGGCCAATTTTGACAGCTGTAATTATTTCAATATGGAAGCCTGTTTGAGATTTCATGGCAAGCTATTTAAAAAACGTTGCATTTCGATATTTGACGAATTTTTCTGTCCTCGCTCTAAATATATCAATTTTACTCAAATTAAAAAAAATAAATTAATATATTCAAGTATACGTGCGTGTTTAGAAAAGATTGAGGAATAAAATAAGCCTAAAATGAACTCTCCAAGGATATTATAGTAGAAGCTATAATCGAATATAAAAAACTTTTCATAAAAAAAACGTAAAAAAATTAAATAATATTTTTTTTGGACCACTAAACGTCATAACGAAGAGCGCGCACGGTATGAATTTTAAAGTCTATTTATCCCTCTAAACAACAGTCCAAAAAAAAACTGAAAAAGTTAATTACAATAGCTTACAGACGGGTTTAAGCGGACCAGTACCTAAAAAAAAAATTGTAAAAAATCAAAAAAAAATCAAAATTCATTCGTTTCGTCCTCTGTAAATTAAAATGATTAAAAATCGAAAAAATATATTTCAAACGTAGTTCGACGAGCTCTTTCCGATAGGATATACGACATTTTAATAAAAAAATTATTTTTCGAGAAAAAAATTAAAAACCGTAAGAATTTTGGGTCTAAAATCGTAATTTTTAAATTTTCACAATTTTTCACAATTTCTAATCATTTTAGGTATAGAAAGATGTATTGTGAAAAGATAGTATTTGAGACGGCCCATCTGATCGTTTAAACCGGAAATATGTCCGACGTATCCAATTCGAGTTATTCGGTACCCAAGACGACCCTGCAATGGCCATTTTTCGACTTTTAAAAAATCAAAAAAATTACTTCTTAACTTCCGATATCCTCCATCTACGAACTTATCCTTTATATCATGGTCCTCTCGAAGCTCCAAAAGTAAAAATCGAAAAAAATAATTTTTGCGACCTGAAACGATAGACAGCGGAATTCGCATATTTTTCAACTTTGACGTTTAATAACTTTTTTCCGGTACACCCTGTATATTTAAAATTTTTCACAAAACGTGCCCCCGTTATTCCTCTATAAAACCAAATAATCAAAATCAGTGCGAAATGTACCACTTTAGAGAAAAAAAATCGAAAATGTCAAAAAATCGATATTTCAAAAATCGGGTACGACGACGACGACGACGACAACCCTCACACATTTTTAAAATAAAGGGGAGATATACATATCGCTCGAAAGGGGCGATATGTAATAAAAAAATATATTATTTATATGGAAATAAATAACCAAGTTTAGTAAGAAAACGTTCATTTGGTAGGTTTATAGTACATTTTATGCAAAGCTTGTAGTAACGGTTTAGAAATGAGTGAAAATAAAGATATTTTTGAAATGGGAAAGTGCGTCTGTGTGCAAATATTTAGTTCGGTCAGAAAATAACAATAATTTGGTAGAAATATATTTTGATATTAATTTTGTTATTATACCTTCAATTTTCGCACCATTTCGTGTACTCTTTAAGAAATAATTGTGTATGCACAGACTCTGGGATAAATGTTTTGATTTAAATTAAAAAAGATCAAATTTCATCTGACAGATTTGCATATTTTTGAAGAATATTGTTAATCTAACTTTTGTCAACTGTCAGAGAACGAATTTACAACATGTAAATTTGGTTTCTCTGTAATTGACCACTGTGATTGGTCAGTTTTATATCCTAACTAGGATGGATATGAAATTTTGCCGCACAGTTAACTGGAATAGCCTACTTTTTCCATCACTTACGTGTAAAGGAAACAGCTAATTTCCTTGTGGGAGTAGAAAAACAACTAATCACTACCCAAATACATACCTCCTTTGCACTGCTAGAAAAAAATTAATAATTTTTTAAAGTTTTTTTGTTTAAATCAAGAAGAACCGAAATTTAACATGGTAAATTTTAGCGTCGTCGCATCCACTTAAGAGGAAAAAACAATAAATTCAAAATAGCCTTGAATAACCTAAGGTATTTTTTATTTAAGTTTAGACATAAAAAATAAAAACGAAATATGACACGATATATGAATATTTACTATGACGACACGTTTATCAACAAACAAGCCAATCAAATAATGAAACATTTCATACATTGTTATTTTTAATTATTTGTTTGTTAAACTGAACTTTTATTTTATTTTTGGTGGTAATTGAATATTGTGCAATTTTAAAAATATTTTCATGTACAAATAATAACAAAATTGAGCCTAAAATTGGCAATGCTTATTTTTAGACTTTCATATTAATTTAAAATAAAATAATCTAGTAAATAATGTTTATTAACAAATATATCATTTTACCTTAATTATTGAAATATTTCTTAGAACAATATTTAAAAATATTTTATTTATATCTAAAGAATATTAATTAACTGGTGGCTGTAGGGTTTAGCTAATAAAAACTAGTTTACTGCAATTTTTCTAGCCACAGTTTATAAATTAGGGTCGTGGGACAGGTCGCCAGGTGATATTGTGGAATATGGATTGATACCCTTAAGGAATACTTATCTAATACTTAGCTGTGAAATTAAGACTCTCATTAGGTGATAAGTTTGAATAAAATAGGTGTGGTGGAAACATAGTGCATAGAACAAGCACAAGAACATTTTTAGTTTCGTAGAAGGGGTCAGTAGACAAATGTTTATAAAAATTACTGTTTGTAATTGGTTGAAGAAAGGGTTCCATTTTGAATAGTAAATTTAAGATGCTTTTCTCCGAATGTTAATAACTCCTGACACAGCAAAAATAAACCCCTTCTCTATCACTTATTTATTCAAAGAAACACTTACTCAGTGGACTTGCTTAACGTATTCAAGTGTAAGGGTAACCTCTCCCCGTTTGGTTCACTCAAGTCTCTCTAAATGATGTAAAAATACAATCCCAGAACCAGAGCAGTTTCCAACCAGTGAGTTAGTTATCTTTGACAGCAGAAATAAACCCCTTCTCTATCACTTATTTATTCAAAGAAACACTTACTCAGTGGACTTGCTTAACGTATCCAAGTGTAAGGGTAACCTCTGCCCGTTTGGTTTACTCAAGTCTCTCTAAATGATGTAAGAACACAATCCCAGAACCAAAGCAGTTTCCAACCAGTGAGTAAGTTATCTTTGACAGCAAAAATAAACCCCTTCTCTATCACTTATTTATTCAAAGAAACACTTACTCAGTGGACTTGCTTAACGTATTCAAGTGTAAGGGTAACCTCTCCCCGTTTGGTTCACTCAAGTCTCTCTAAATGATGTAAAAACACAATCCCAGAACCAGAGCAGTTTCCAACCAGTGAGTTAGTTATCTTTGACAGCAGAAATAAACCCCTTCTCTATCACTTATTTATTCAAAGAAACACTTACTCAGTGGACTTGCTTAACGTATTCAAGTGTAAGGGTAACCTCTCCCCGTTTGGTTCACTCAAGTCTCTCTAAATGATGTAAAAACACAATCCCAGAACCAGAGCAGTTTCCAACCAGTGAGTTAGTTATCTTTGACAGCAAAAATAAACCCCTTCTCTATCACTTATTTATTCAAAGAAACACTTACTCAGTGGACTTGCTTAACGTATCCAAGTGTAAGGGTAACCTCTGCCCGTTTGGTTTACTCAAGTCTCTCTAAATGATGTAAGAACACAATCCCAGAACCAAAGCAGTTTCCAACCAGTGAGTAAGTTATCTTTGACAGCAAAAATAAACCCCTTCTCTATCACTTATTTATTCAAAGAAACACTTACTCAGTGGACTTGCTTAACGTATTCAAGTGTAAGGGTAACCTCTCCCCGTTTGGTTCACTCAAGTCTCTCTAAATGATGTAAAAACACAATCCCAGAACCAGAGCAGTTTCCAACCAGTGAGTTAGTTATCTTTGACAGCAGAAATAAACCCCTTCTCTATCACTTATTTATTCAAAGAAACACTTACTCAGTGGACTTGCTTAACGTATTCAAGTGTAAGGGTAACCTCTCCCCGTTTGGTTCACTCAAGTCTCTCTAAATGATGTAAAAACACAATCCCAGAACCAGAGCAGTTTCCAACCAGTGAGTTAGTTATCTTTGACAGCAGAAATAAACCCCTTCTCTATCACTTATTTATTCAAAGAAACACTTACTCAGTGGACTTGCTTAACGTATCCAAGTGTAAGGGTAACCTCTGCCCGTTTGGTTTACTCAAGTCTCTCTAAATGATGTAAGAACACAATCCCAGAACCAAAGCAGTTTCCAACCAGTGAGTAAGTTATCTTTGACAGCAAAAATAAACCCCTTCTCTATCACTTATTTATTCAAAGAAACACTTACTCAGTGGACTTGCTTAACGTATTCAAGTTTAAGGGTAACCTCTGCCCGTTTGGTTCACTCAAGTTTCTCTAAATGATGTAAAAACACAAGCCCAGAACCAGAGCAGTTTTCAACCAGTGAGTAAGTTATCTTTGACAGCAAAAATAAACCCCTTCTCTATCACTTATTTATTCAAAGAAACACTTACTCAGTGGACTTGCTTAACGTATTCAAGTTTAAGGGTAACCTCTGCCCGTTTGGTTCACTCAAGTTTCTCTAAATGATGTAAAAACACAAGCCCAGAACCAGAGCAGTTTCCAACCAGTGAGTTAGTTATCTTTGACAGCAAAAATAAACCCCTTCTCTATCACTTATTTATTCAAAGAAACACTTACTCAGTGGACTTGCTTAACGTATTCAAGTTTAAGGGTAACCTCTGCCCGTTTGGTTCACTCAAGTTTCTCTAAATGATGTAAAAACACAAGCCCAGAACCAGAGCAGTTTTCAACCAGTGAGTTAGTTATCTTTGACAGCAGAAATAAACCCCTTCTCTATCACTTATTTATTCAAAGAAACACTTACTCAGTGGACTTGCTTAACGTATTCAAGTGTAAGGGTAACCTCTCCCCGTTTGGTTCACTCAAGTCTCTCTAAATGATGTAAAAACACAATCCCAGAACCAGAGCAGTTTTCAACCAGTGAGTTAGTTATCTTTGACAGCAGAAATAAACCCCTTCTCTATCACTTATTTATTCAAAGAAACACTTACTCAGTGGACTTGCTTAACGTATCCAAGTGTAAGGGTAACCTCTGCCCGTTTGGTTTACTCAAGTCTCTCTAAATGATGTAAGAACACAATCCCAGAACCAAAGCAGTTTCCAACCAGTGAGTAAGTTATCTTTGACAGCAAAAATAAACCCCTTCTCTATCACTTATTTATTCAAAGAAACACTTACTCAGTGGACTTGCTTAACGTATTCAAGTTTAAGGGTAACCTCTGCCCGTTTGGTTCACTCAAGTTTCTCTAAATGATGTAAAAACACAAGCCCAGAACCAGAGCAGTTTTCAACCAGTGAGTAAGTTATCTTTGACAGCAAAAATAAACCCCTTCTCTATCACTTATTTATTCAAAGAAACACTTACTCAGTGGACTTGCTTAACGTATTCAAGTTTAAGGGTAACCTCTGCCCGTTTGGTTCACTCAAGTTTCTCTAAATGATGTAAAAACACAAGCCCAGAACCAGAGCAGTTTTCAACCAGTGAGTAAGTTATCTTTGACAGCAAAAATAAACCCCTTCTCAATCACTTATTTATTCAAAGAAACACTTACTCAGTGGACTTGCTTAACGTATCCAAGTGTAAGGGTAACCTCTGCCCGTTTGATTCACTCAAGTCTCTCTAAATGATGTAAAAACACAATCCCAGAACCAGAGCAGTTTCCAACCAGTGAGTTAGTTATCTTTGACAGCAAAAATAAACCCCTTCTCTATCACTTATTTATTCAAAGAAACACTTACTCAGTGGACTTGCTTAACGTATCCAAGTGTAAGGGTAACCTCTGCCCGTTTGGTTTACTCAAGTCTCTCTAAATGATGTAAGAACACAATCCCAGAACCAAAGCAGTTTCCAACCAGTGAGTAAGTTATCTTTGACAGCAAAAATAAACCCCTTCTCTATCACTTATTTATTCAAAGAAACACTTACTCAGTGGACTTGCTTAACGTATTCAAGTTTAAGGGTAACCTCTGCCCGTTTGGTTCACTCAAGTTTCTCTAAATGATGTAAAAACACAAGCCCAGAACCAGAGCAGTTTTCAACCAGTGAGTAAGTTATCTTTGACATCAAAAATAAACCCCTTCTCTATCACTTATTTATTCAAAGAAACACTTACTCAGTGGACTTGCTTAACGTATTCAAGTTTAAGGGTAACCTCTGCCCGTTTGGTTCACTCAAGTTTCTCTAAATGATGCAAAAACACAAGCCCAGAACCAGAGCAGTTTTCAACCAGTGAGTAAGTTATCTTTGACAGCAAAAATAAACCCCTTCTCTATCACTTATTTATTCAAAGAAACACTTACTCAGTGGACTTGCTTAACGTATTCAAGTGTAAGGATAACCTCTGCCCGTTTGGTTCACTCAAGTCTCTCTAAATGATGTAAAAACACAATCCCAGAACCAGCGCAGTTTCCAACCAGTGAGTAAGTTATCTTTGTAATGTTTATTTAAGTATTAAATTGTTAATTTCTCTTTTGCCCTGAGTTCACTGTAAAGCGGAAATTATTTCTCTTGGACTTACTTGAATAAGCGTCGTATGTGAGTTTTAAGAGAACAACTCTTCTTTAGAGAAAACTTTCTAAATTTACTGATTTCATAGCTTTATTCTAATATTTCTTAAGACTTGTATGTTATTCGCCATAATGTAATCGTAAATTATTTTCTTTGCTTCGCTTTAATAAAACTATTAAAAATCTGTGTGTCTCAGTAAATAAATAGTACATACAACAAATCAAATAAATTAAAATGTAATCTCAAATCATCTAAACTACACAGTCTCCTACCATTTTGTCATTTTGTCACACGGTGCATCAGTTTCATATTTACACGAAAAAAGCTTATTTTTTTTTATAACAGGACAAAATTGTGCCCCCGGTTGAGCCCTTCAAATCTACTAAGTACAAAACTTATTTTAACTGCTAAAACTTTATTTAACTTGCTTAATACTTTCAACAACGGGTTGTTGTATATTACTTTTATACTTTTATGGGGCTACTTTGGATTTAACCAAGGCTTTACTGGAATGTAGCGTTTCCTAATCTACTTTAAAAACTAATAAATGGTTTTAAATTAAGACAGCCCAGTTCGCGTTTTAACAACGTGATGCTCAGTGGCGCAACTAGACCCTTATATTTGTGGGGGGCTTAAGATCCGTGTAGAAATCTTACACAAATCTACTACATGGATTGGTATTTTTACGGATGCATTACTCATCTAATACTTCGCTGTAAAGTTAAGATTTTTAATGGGTGATTAGTTTGATAAAAATAGTTGTAGTGGAAAGATAGTGCATAGAACAAGAACAAGAATATTTCTAGTTTCGTAGAAGAAGACAGTAGACAAATGTTTATAAAATAACTGTTGGTAAGTGGTTGAAGAAAGGGTTCCATTTTGAATAGTACATTTAGGAAGCTTTTCCCTCCTGACACAGCAAAAAGGAATCCCTTCTCTACTTTGGTAGGGGTTATAAAACATTATAAAAACTCAAATAAACACTTACTTAGCCCTGCATTGCCCGCGGGTCTTAAAATCACATTGTTACTCGCAGGTGAGCGTTGTGCTCACTTGTCGTATTCGTGTGAAATAAATATCTTTCGGTAAAAAAAAAAATTGTTTGTTTGTTAATACAATATTTTATTTTAAAATTATAAGAATTGACATAAAATGGAACTAAAAATTAACATAAATTCTAAACGGGCGTGCATAAATTAAAAAAAATTTGAAAATCACTTAGGTGTACTTGTACCCAATACCACTGCCGAGGATTAGATGGACGCGCTGGTTGATTAGTACAGAACTCTAAGTGCAGTGATGAAAAAAATTAAAAATTGAGCGCCGCGCTCACCCCGCGTGTAACGCAGGGTTAGTGAAGTTGTTTAACGTATTCAAGTGTAAGGGTAACCTCTGCCCGTTTGGTCATTTAAGTATCTCTAAATAATGTAAAACTACAATCCCTGAACCAGAGCAGTTTCCAGCCAGTGAAGTGATCTTTGTAATGTTTATTTAAGTGTTAAATTGTTTATTTCTCTTTTGGCCTGAGTTCACTGTAAAGCGGGAATTATTTCCCTTAAACTTACTTAAAATGGTATCGTATGTATCGAAATTTACTGATTTAATAACTTTATTTTTATTTCTTAAGACTTGTATGTTATTCACCGTGATGTAATCGTAAATTGTTTTGCTTTGCTTCGCTTTAATAAATCTATTGAAAATCTTTTGTGAATCAGTAAATAAATAGCACATAATAAATTAAATTAATTTATCGTATCATTGAAGATTAAGTCATTTTTATATGATATATTTATTAATAATTATTAACACCATAAACGTACTAAAACCTACATAACACCTTAGTTACTCATAATACATTAGTTTCCATAATTTAATACGTTAGTTACGAAAGCATAATACGTTAGATACCCAATAATATTAGAACTATTTTTCATGAACATGTAAAACAATATTTTGACAGTTTTCAAATTTGATGGATACACCTTTGTCTTTAACGTCCACGATCTTAGGTATGCCCTCTGAAGACTGATTAATGACCGAGCAAGCACTCTTTTCGATTTCGTGCGGTTCCCCAGTGCTTAATCCACTGCCGGAAACATCGCCGATTTGAATTCGTCTGAGGCAGAACACACAAATTCGTTGACTTGTTCTCTTGTAAATACTTTTAATTTTTTTGCTCTATATCCAACATTTTTCTTCTTGATGAAACGTATTAAGGCGCCGTATTTGTCGATTACCACTCTTTCCTTCAGTTCTAAAGTCGCTCGTAACATGGAATATTTCGGCCATAAGGATGAAGCAGAGTATTCCTCAGAGAGTTTTGCGAAATACGCCAGCAAAACCGTTTCTTCTGCACCTTGGACATGTACTTTGTTTCGCCACTCATAAAACTGCCGATATTCTTTTTCATAATGGATTTTAGATTTGTCCGGAAGCAAGTTCAACCTTATAATGTTGACTGCAGCTAATATATCGTCAGGAATATCAAAGTCTTGCATGATTTTAATGATGACTTTTTGAAATGCCAAAATGAAATGAAATAAAACCTTGTTTTTATTTTCGCATCGCCGGTATCAATGATACGATAAAGCTTTGAATACAACTCGATTATTAGCGATTTAACACCGTCTCGGACATTGCGGGTGACTCAGCTGTTACCTCGTCACCTAGTTATGTCCTCGACTATTATAAATCACATAATAATGTTGTTGTATTAATAGCTATTAAATGTAATTTTATGAAAATCCTCATGAATATGTCTTTTAAAAAAATTGGTCGACTGCGTAATAACCCAGTACCTCCAGAAGATTACTTTAAATAAAAAGTCGCTCTATAAAAAAATAGATTTAAAAACACCAATTGGTCTAGTGGGGGCTGATTCAAAATAGGGCTAAGCTAGTCCCCCTTCACTGACGCCTCGCCAATTAATTTCCGTGAAATTCGTTATTATAATATTTTGTAGTTAAAAAAAGACGTTATATTGCTATCGTCCGACACAGGTACAATATACGCGATGTGGTGGAAATACACTATTTGTTCGTGATCATCCACTACTGTTTGTTCTGAAATAAACAAAATTTTATTTAATTTGTCATAATCTCACAATGCTTTAAGGTGTTCGTACAGGGCTACTTTTTTGATAACAGGATGCCAATGACGCATAAAACTGGTGAAAAAATAAATCGTTATTCGCTGTTCCTTTATAATTATGCAATAATAATATTTTGAAATAAGTTTGGGTGAAAATATTCAAAAAAATAAAATAAACAAATTTCATCGCAAAATAAAGGAATGTTTACAGGCAAACAAGTCAATTCATTAACAAAACATTCCCTGCCTTGTTATTTTTAATTATTTTTTTTCAATTCGAAACTTCAAAACATTTCGCTTTTAATTAATTACAAATTGTTTAATTA
Organism: Polydrusus cervinus; assembly: GCA_935413205.1. Lineage (NCBI taxonomy): Eukaryota > Metazoa > Arthropoda > Insecta > Coleoptera > Curculionidae > Polydrusus > Polydrusus cervinus. The sequence continues at coordinate 26,323,134 of OW284518.1, forward strand.
CGTTTGATTAGTAAATAAACAAAATTAACCTAACAATATTATATTGACAGGTTAAATTTTTAATCCATTAATTAATTTTGATCATTTAAAATTTACGGTTGTGTATTTCATTGAAACAAAAATATATTTTTTTTATTTTAAATAATGTTTCCATCAACAGTATTGTTTGTACTTTTATTTTAATAAAACATTATTTTATCAAATTTAGTTCGCTAAAACGTGAATATACAAAGTGTAAAAAGGTTATTAACGAATATTTAGCAATATTGCAATTCGGCGTTTTATGAAACGCCTAAAAAGTTCAGTCGAAGTATAAAAATTTAGTATTTATTTTTCATATTACAATATCACTAGTCATGATTGTAATGTCCTTAATATTATTATAATAAAACACTTTGTTTCTCTCGATCACTTTATTCGATTCTCTCTACACACACGTTCCATACCGACTGACTCATTCCCTTTATGTACTCATCGGTGGTGCCTACTATAGGGTGTTTACGCATTACATAATATATAGATATATTCAGTACACTACATCTCTATCTTTTTAACAATTTTTAAACTTACATAAACTAAAAAAATCTAATTTTTAATCCTAAATACATACACTTTATTAACTATAGGCAAGTCTTATTTAAACCAGTACATACTCGGAAAATTAAAGATTTCACTGATTACATTTTTGTCTGCAGCCAACATTCCTCCTTTATCCTATCTAGATCTAAGTAACTAAATATACATAATGTAATATCCATATCTATTTTACTTTGTTTTTTTTTTGTTTTTTTTTATATATTATATATATTATACTAAATGAGGGCTTAGACCTATATTACTAATTACTGTTAAATAAACATACAATAGTATTATTAACTATGGGCTATTACCATTACTACTTAAGGCGGAACTTTGTGCAGCAAGAAATTTATTTGCAAGAGAGTCTCACCCGAAGTGGGCATACTAGCGAGCTTATGACGTGGTGAAAAATATTCTGTAAACATCGACACACACTGAAACCACGAGACGAGGCGGCAGGTTCTTTCTTATGCTAATGAGTTTCGGTTGATTTTATTTCGAAGATGAGAAATTTGTTTTGAGGAAAATAAGTATTTTACTTGTTATTGTATTAGTTAAAATAATGTCTCTAATCGTTATACGGATATATCTTTTAAATTTTTTCTTATTTTATTATTAAAGCTATAGAATATTTACAAAAATAAAGTTAGGTAGAGCAGAAAGTTTGAAGTGTTAATTAATAATAGGTATAAAAGCACCTGCAAACAGGGTGTTCGTGTTCCACCGGGAACCGCTTCGAACTATATATGGAAAACTATACATAGGAAAATTTTCAAAATTTGCCATCGTGGTAATGCTGATGGGGACGACCGGACTAAAAAAATTTCATAATGGTGGTACTTCCGGTTATACCGAAAGTTAGTGTCAGCTAGGGTAGTCAAGTTTTAAAAATTGAAAAGCGGGAGGTGGATAGTGCCTGGAGGACAAGTTTTTTTTGAGGTGCTTAAAATAATTATATTGATGATTTCTAAAAAAAAAGTCGATACCCCGTTGTCCTTACGCTGTGGCGTGCCTTTTATATTTCTTCCTCCTCTCATCAAACGTGCTTTCTAAAAAAAAAGGTTGCCCCTCTCTAAGGCAGCTGTACAGTTATTAGGCGTCCGTCGTGTTATCGGAAAAGCGGGAGTTTTGTTTAAGTGAGGGGGCGGCGGGAGGTTTAGTAAAAAGCGGGAGCCTCCCGACTAAATCGGGAGGGTTGGCAACCCTAGTATCAGCGTGATTATTTTAAATAGAACATCCTATATATTATTACATTTTTGCATTCTACGTAAGATTCTAGGCAGATTTTGTACAGGGTGGGGACTTTAATTGGAATAAATTCGATATTATTAAAACTGCTGAAGTTACGCCTACAAAATTTGGTATGTGGGGTTTTGAAGCATGAGGAATTAAATTATGATGTCGGCGCAGTTGCCAGATTTCTCAGCTTTGCGCTACACGTAGTAATTTTAATATTTTAAATGGAATGCCCAATTTATTTTTATTGCAGTGCATTGGGCGTGTCCAATTTAATAAGATGCCAAATTTACAAAATTCTATCTTCACTAATTGCTGAGCTCTGGCAACACTGTAGTTCCATTAAAAAGTATCATGAGAATTTATATTTTTAAAGTTTAAATTAAATTGGCCATTTTGAAAAGACAAGAACTTTTCTTGAAGCTTGTCAATAACTTAGTAACTATGGAGGTAGACAAGCGTCCCGGTACTTTTTAAGCGAACTACAGTGTTGCCATAGCTCAGAAACTAGTGAAGATAGAATTTTGTAAATTTGAGATCTTACTAAATTTGATACTACCAATTCACTGCAATAAAAATAAATAGTGCATTCCATTTAAAATAACAAAATTACTACGTGTAGCGCAAAGCTGAGAAATCTGGCAACTGCGCCGACTTCATAATCCAATTCCGCATGCTCCAAAACCCCCACATACTAAATTTTGTAGGCGCAACTTCAGCAGGTTTAATAAAATCGAATTTATTTCAGTTAAAGTCCCCACCCTGTATACCTATACCTATAAATATCTAAGCGTTTTTGACATATTTGAATTTTTCTGTTAAGAATGACGTTTGCAAGCCTTAAAATAATTATCAATTTTTTCTATAAAGAAGCCCTATATTTATTTAATTTAAGCGGGATTCCTTGTTATCAAGGACCTGCTTTATTAGATTTTTTATAATATTTTGATAACTATTAATTCAGGGTGTTTAAACAATAAGATTGAAAAAACTGCAAAAAGTCTAAATTTTATAATTACTTTTAGTTAAGCATTAAAAAGGGTAAGTTTGTATATTCCAAAAATGTTTAGTTTTCGAAATATTGCTAATTTAATATTTTTATATGGCAATTTTGCTGCAGATTTTTAGTTCAGTGACTCTTAGTTGTCTATGACGGCGTTGAAAAACAGCAAAATCTAATTTTACCATTTAAATATTATTAATAAGCACATTGTGATGGCTTCTGTTTTGAAGATATCGATTGGCAAATGTGTCCCATGTTCTTAATATAACTTTAACACATTCTCCATAAATAATAAATAAATTTAAATAATCTTCGTTTGTACAATTTAAGCGCACATACATGATAATTAATGATGTTTAAATGGTAAGTGACAGCTTCATAAATTTTTCTCGCATTTGATTGTTTTTCAACGCCGTTATAGCCAACTAAAAGTAACAAAACTTAAAATCTGCAGCAAAATCGCCATATAAAAATATTAAATTGGCAATGTTTCTAAAACTAAAATTTTTTGGGATATACAAACGTACCCTTATTTTTAATGCTAAATAAGGAATAATTATAAAATTTGTGTATTTCCATTTGAAAAACTAGTCTTTTTGCAGTTTTTCAATTTAATTTTTAATCGTATTGTTTAAGCACCCTGTATTAATAGTTATTAAAATATTATAAAAAATCTATTAAAAATATCTAAAACGCTTAGTCATAGGTATAGGACATGGTATACAAGATATGCCTAAATTATTGCGTAGAATGCAAAATGTAGTAATATATAGAGTATTCTATTTAAAATAAGCAAGTTGACACTTACTTCCGGTATAACGGGAAGTGCCACCATTATAAAAATATTTTGGCCCGATCGCCCCCATCAGCATTAGCATATAAGTACTGTCAAATTTTCAAAATTGGGAGGCACAGGCCTACCCTGAAACTAAAGGTTTTCAGCATTGGTTATCAAATACTTCGTAAGGTCAATAGTTTTTCAATCAAAATTTTCTTATATTACAAATTTTTCACCGTGTTTATTTAAAAAACAAAAGATAAGTCCCGCTGGTTCCAGGATTTGTTGACTGTGGTTACTAACTCGCGCAGTATTTTGTCCGTCGCGTTCCGTGCCATTATAATTATTTTTTTTAAAGTGGTATGTTTTTGACGATTAGTTGCGCTGCACCCTCAAAAGAGGAAAAAGTAAGTACCTAGCTCAAGAGTGACTTCTATAAAATAAAATACTTCGCAGCCTTTTCTACACTTTCTCCACCGTTCAAAAGTGGCTACAAAAAAAAACAAAACTTTGCGTTTTTAAGAACTTCTATCAAAAGTGATTCCTACAAAAAAAAATGTCGCAGTCGTTTCATAAACTCCCCCTAACAAAAGTTAGTAAAAAAGTATATCTACCTCCCCCCCCCCGCTCCCCCTTGGTCAAGAGCAACAGCCCTCTCTATGGACGCCCATGCCTAACAAAAAATTGTATTTTATTACTCTGCGTGGCATACTGTCCAATTTTTATATATTACCTACCTAGCTTTTTAGAAGCATTGTCACTATACAGTAGTCTCGCTGCACCAAATTGTAGCTGCGAGCCAATAACATGGACAGATAAATATCATGTGACCAACGCCAAATTCGTGCCTGACAACTACTTTTAAATCGTTAAACCATGGATAAACACATTTCACCTTTAAAATTAATTTATATTTTAACAGGTTTAGACAGAAGCTCACTATATAAACAATATATAGAGCCTGTATAATAAGCATAAAATATAAAAACAATCGAATATAAATAGATTCATTATGCAACAGTTGGTTTCCTTACTCACTAAGAACCTTCATAAATGGCTGTATTTTATTGCACCTATCACCCTTTACCAAGACAAATTAAACTTTAATTTTAGATCTAAGAGTTAATATACCAGGGTTACCATACATCCTGGGATTTGTCATAAGTTCCCGGTGACCCAGTTTGGGCCTCTAATACCAATAAGCTATTTACCTTAGTATATTTTGTTCACTATCAAGACAATGGCCCATTTCGATAAAAAACGAAACAAAAAAAATTCAATATAGCCCATTTTTGATTGCAATACATCAACAAATCCACTGCATTTCGTTCAATTCTTATCCTTACCTAACATGAATAAGAAATTTTGAAAGCCCAAACACCCGTTTTGACAAAATGGTGAAAGCGCCTTGAACATTTTGCCTTCCGGCGCATTATAAACCATCTCGGTCTAAGCCGAAACATTTATGGCAACCCAGAGTATATAGCACAACTACTAGTTGCGTCTTTTTAAAATTGACGCTTAGATATTCTGTTATTGGCATTGACAATCCAAAAAGAAGAACATAAAATTTAGCCCAAAATTTCCCCCGAAATTACTTCTTGTTCGACCACCTATAATTTTTTTCAGTGTATCATTATTCTCTCTGGATGTAAATTGTTTCACGTCAGCCGAGAATAAATTCAGCTGTATATAGGCAACTTCTATAACATGACAACAAAATTTACCTAAAACATGAGTTGCGCGCTGCAAGATAACGGACTTATTACGACATTGTTTTGTCTCAATTTTTGAAGTCTTAAAGATAAGACATGGAACTTCTAAGGTACATGGCTATTTTTTTGAAAAAAAAATTCTTAGCTACGATATTAACCTTGGAAAAGGGCCTAAAAATACGCACCTTTAGTGGGCATTTTCTTATACATATTCTTATTTTTTTCAAAAAAGGGCTTTGTACCTTAGAAATACAAACATTCCTTTATTAAATTTTAAATTGTCCCGACAAATATCTCAAATAGCCTTTGCAGAATCCTGCAGTAGCGAAACGGTGTTTTTCATCCTCTAAATTTGCGCGTGGTAGAGCCTTAATACTATGTCACAACTATATGTACTTAAGTTACTAATAATTATGTAAATTCAATATAAATATAAAGATATAACTAGAAAATACAAATGAGAATTTTATTCTGTAGGTTGGTTAGAAACAGTCCATTCACCCCCTATTTTTTTTAGATGAACAATGTTTTTTCTGTATGTTTGTCCGGTCGCATCGTTTTCTATGTGTACGTCTCCGTCTGTCCTGTTAGTCACTGTATGAGGTATTGGGTCAAATAAAGGTGTAACTTTATTTTCTATAATAATATTTTTTACCAGTACCTTGTCACCGCAATTTAACTCTCTTATTTGAGCCTTTCTTTTCCGGTCTCCATACAATTTACCTTTTTCTTTTTCCCATCGATCATGATCCCTAATTTCATCTATTATTTCGGCTGGTGCAATACTGGGCAAAGTAGGTAACTTATCCCAAAAACTCCATTTAAAGAATAACTCCGAAGGTGGCTTTCCGGTAGAACTATGTGGGGTACTATTGTACATTACTACATAATCAAGTAAATCTTTTTTTCAATCTGTTTTATTTATATGGCTGATTTTAATTTTTTTTAGTATATCGCGATTTTGGCGCTCCACTCCGCCATTCATTTGAGGCCAATACGGTACGCTATGGAAAAGTCTTATGTTATTTCTTTGCAAAATTTTTTAAATTCTTGGCTACAGAACTGTTTCCCATTATCTGCTGTTATGGATTCAGGTAGGCCAAGCCTTGAACATATTTCTTCCAGGATTTGGATGGTGTTTGCGGAGGTAATATTTTTCATGCATTTGATCTCCTTGTATCTGCTATATTCATTTTACCAGGACGATAAACTACCTTAAAATTGAAACACTGGAGTCTTAGCACCCATCTTTCAATTCTCGCGCAAGGCTTAGACTTGGGAGTAAATATTGCTTCCAGAGGTTTGTGATCGGTAATCAGTTCAAATGCTTTACCAAACATATACATTTTAAAATGCTTAACGGCCCACACTAAAGTTAATGCCTTTTTCTCTCTTTGACAATATCGCTTTTCGCAATCCGTCAATCTTTTATTTCCGAAGGATATAACTCTCGGCGACCCTTTACTGTCAAATTGAATCAAAACTGCACCCAAACCTACAGGACTGGCATCAGCAATCACCTGGGTTCGGACCATAGGGTCATAATAGCCTAAAATAGTTTCGTTGGATAGAAAATTTTGTAATTTACTAAAAGATTCCTTCTGTTTACTTTTCCAATATTGTGAAATATTTGTGTTTTTTTCCAATTTTAATCGTAATAGTTTTCTTAAAGGTTCTGTGATTGTCGCCAAATTAGGAATCCACTTCCCCACAAATTTAACGAGTCCTAAAAACTGTGCAGTTCATCTATATTTTTTTTTGGAAATCGAAATGATTTGATTGCTTTAATATGAAATTCTGAAGGCTTTATACCATTCTTAGAAAGTGTGTGACCCAGAAAATTAATAGAAGTCATATCATATTGACATTTCTCTCCATTGAGTAAAACATTGTAATTCTTTAGTGTATTTAATGTTTATGTTAGTCTCTCACTATGTTGTACCTTATTTGTCCAAAAATAATTATATCGTCAATAAAATTGATAGTCCCTGAACATTTAATTAAAATTCTCTCCATAATTTTCTGGAATATTTCAGGGGCAAATGTGATAACAAACATTAACCTGTTGTATCTAAAAAGACCGTTTTTAGTTATAAAGGTAGTAATGTATCGAGAATTTTCCGAGATTTCAACCTGATGAAAAGCGTTTTTTATGTCTAACCGAGAAAATATTTTAGCTTGTCTTAGTTGGGAAATTAAGACTTCCATAGTTGGCAAGGGATGATTTTCACAGGAAATTGCTTGATTGGCACGCCGCATGTCAATACAGATTTGGACGTCCACATTTTCTTTTAAAATTGGCACAATAGGAGATATCCACTTTGAAGGCTGGTTAACTTGTTCTATAATATCTCCATCTAAAAGCTCTTATAGAACATTTTCGACCTTTGCTTCTAATCGAATTGGAATCCTTCTGTAGGGCTGAGCACCGGTTGAATATTTTTGTCAATGGGGATGTTGACTACTTTGTCCTTAAATTTAGGAAATGAAGATGTCACCGAATTTACATTTACTTCTATTTTTAAAATACCTAGGGATATTGCAGTATCTTTACCTAGTAGAGATTTCATGCCATTTTTTATAACATAAAATAATGCGTCTTCTTTCTTATTGTTAACCTTAATTTCCGCTTCGAAACGGACCATTATTTTTAATGGAACCTTGCTGGCATAAGGTAAGAATTTTTTATTTGTATTCTTTATTTGATTTTTTATTTTAATTTTCTTTTGTTTTAATTTTTCCCAAGTTTGGTCGTCTATGATGTTACTCTTACTCCCAGTGTCAATAATCATAGGAATTGTCAAACTCCCTATCTCACATAAGATTGTAGTGTCGTCATCGAGATGAAAGATATAATCGATATCTTCATCCGTTTCTTGTACATAGTCAACCCTATTTGTGTCCTTGTAAGTCTGTTTTGTAGTATCAATTTTTTTTAAATATTTACTTTCTTTAGTATTAAATTCCGGAGGAATTGTCCTTTTTCTTTTAGATTTACAACAATTTTGATAGTGACCTACAAAATTACATTTTCTACAAATTATGTCCCTGGCAGGACACTTTGGATCCTGTGAATCATGGCTTGTTTTACCGCATCTAGAACAGCTTTTCTTCATTAATTTTTTTGAGTATGATTTTTTTATATCTAATTTATTAATGCCACTAGTGCTTGGAATATTTTTTCCCTCTTCAAACTTGTCCATTTGCCGATTCACAGATTCCAAAGCATTTGCCTCTAATATAATATCATTTAAAGTTATGTTATCCCCTAAAGATAATATTTTTCTTCTCAAATCTTTTGATTCACATTTTTCCGCAATTTGATCGATGAGGTGTTCCTCTTGATTAATAAACTGGCATTTTGTGGCTTGTTGTCTTAAACGTATTAAAAATATATCAAAAGTTTCACCTGCCATTTGTTTCATTAATCGGAAAGTATACCTCTCAAATATTTTACTTTGCTTAGGTAGGAAGTAGCAATCTAACTTACTTAGAGCGATGTCAAAAATATCTATTCCTTGGTTTTCTTGTAAGGTAGGATCCACATTTGCTCCTGGCAGGCTGTAGAAAATTTCTTGTAGCGCTATACCGCCCGCATGAAGGAGAATGGCCCTCTTTTTGGTGGCATCTGTTATATCAGAAACTAGCAGATATATTTGTAATGCGCGTTTCCATTTTTCCCACCTTGACCCTAGGGATAGTGGGTCTCCCTCACACTGGAATTGCTCGATTCCTGGTATATTTGCCATCCTTAAAGAATGAACTGTTGTTTAGCATTTATGAGTGGGTGACAATAACGTATTTTTATTTATTTATAAATAAATAAAAGCATATTTATTATTATTAATATTAATATTATTATTAATATTATTATTATTATTATTATTATTATTATTATTATTATTATTATTCTGATACTATGTGTGTGTTTATGTTTATGTTATATAATATATCACGATTTCCATAAACCATTAAATTTGCTTTTCAACAAAATTAAGCTGTTTAATCATATCTATAACTAAGTAGGTATATAAATAATTACGTAATAGGTATACCTTAAATTGTTTTAGATTATTATTTACTATCCTGCGTTTGTTCAATTTAAATTACACAAGCTTATTGTTTAACAAGCTTCGTTGGACATTAGTCCAATTAAATATGCATAAACATACACAAACTTATTGTTTAATAAGTTCCGTTGAACGTTTGTTCAATTTAAATTACACAAGCTTATTGTTTAACAAGCTCCGTTGGACATAAGCCCAATTAATTATGCATAAACATACACAAACTTATTGTTTAATAAGTTCCGTTGAACGTTTGTTCAATTTAAATTACACAAGCTTATTGTTTAACAAGCTCCGTTGGACATAAGCCCAATTAATTATGCATAAACATACACAAACTTATTGTTTAATAAGTTCCGTTGAACGTTTGTTCAATTTAAATTACACAAGCTTATTGTTTAACAAGCTCCGTTGGACATAAGCCCAATTAATTATGCATAAACATACACAAACTTATTGTTTAATAAGTTCCGTTGAACGTTTGTTCAATTTAAATTACACAAGCTTATTGTTTAACAAGCTCCGTTGGACATAAGCCCAATTAATTATGCATAAACTTATTAGTAAGCTTTTTACTTGCTTACCCAATTTAAACTTAAATTTTTATTGAAAACTATTTGGTATATTTGTTTTTACTTACTTTTATTTCAGCCGTACTTTTTTTTGCACTATTTGAACTTATTCCACAAAAGTCCTGCTTTGCATAAGTACTCACAATAACGGTTAAATTAATTTATCTCGTCGCCAATGTAATGTCCTTAATATTATTATAATAAAACACTTTGTTTCTCTCGATCACTTTATTCGATTCTCTCTACACACACGTTCCATACCGACTGACTCATTCCCTTTATGTACTCATCGGTGGTGCCTACTATAGGGTGTTTACGCATTACATAATATATAGATATATTCAGTACACTACAATGATCATCACACTAAATTGGTAATTAGCCTACGACACTGTTATAGTAATATTCATGATAGAACTCGCGAGATCCTGGCCCGATCACGTGATATGAATGACATGCTGGTTAATTTTAGTGTATTTTGTTGGTATGACTTGACGTAAGTTACAGGATCGAACTTTGAAATTACAAATTTTTAATATGTAAAATGTTTATTTAAACTTTAAACTAATAATATTCTTAAAGCCACTAATGGTTATTGTTGTCATGCTAAACAAGATTGCAATAAAATAAAGGTAAAAAGTTGCAAAACAGATTAGGAAATGACAGCTTCTTTTATTCGCCTATATCCCTTGTGTTCTTTCCTCGTTTGGAAATAGGTAATTATCAAGGTCCTTAGATAGATAGGTTGTCTGGTAACTTTGGACCAATCAGATGTTCGCATTTATGCGCGGGAATGCGTCATTTAGAGGAACTTTTTAAAATCTCTTGATATACGAATGCAAGCTAAGGAGTTTGGAAATGTAATTTAAAACGTGTTTTTTTAAATATCAATTGTCGACAAATTGTGTGTAGGTGTGCCATAAGTCTCTCAGCCAATATTGAGATATTGTGACTCTTTTACATAGCTTAAATTTAAAAAATATAACTTCTGGCACATGATCACGAATCACGTAGTTACCGCAACTTTAAAGAGGCAAGTGTAAATCATACATATATAGAAATGAAGAAATATAGTCCTGATGGACGAACCCTATTTAAGAGGGGAAATAAACTGAATCTAGCCCTTAAAACGCTTTTTACAAATCATTACTATTATCGTAACAAAATATTTTTCTGTTTGATTTTCTTTTATTGAAGAATTTATGATTGCGGTAATATATAAAAAAATCTTTTAATAAATACCTTATTATATTAATATTGTGATTAAATAGGTCTAACAGAAAATAGCCCCAGAAACATTATAGGTCCAAGTGCTAAAATTATTAAAAGAATTGGACTTGATAGCGTCAAAAAATGTATATTTAAAAAAACACGTTTTATCATAAATAGGAATTGTGGAAATTGCGAGAAATAAAACTACACTTATACCATAAATTTAAAAATACTTTTAGTGATGTACTCCACACTTTCATTTTAAATCACTATCAAAATGTATTGGTGGTATAAAAATATTTCTGAAAATATGGTTTAATAGATTGTTTGATATTTGACAAATATATTTTTTAAGTTTGTATGTAGTCCAAAATTTTAACGCAAAATAATTACAAGTAAATATAGAGAGATCAAGCTTATCTTATGATAGGCTGACCAGACGTACTCTTTTTAAGAGAACAGTTCTCTATTTATCACTCCAGTATTCTTTGTTTTTTTTTTGTTAAAATTTAGGTAAAAATTCTCTTTTTCCGTTTTACAACTTTTAAAAATCTATTTCCAGGTCCTCGAATTGATTCAAATCGAAACTGTCCTTTCTTTTATTTTTAAGTAGGTACCTACTCTCCTAAAAGCTTATACGCAATATTAATACTTTGAGTGTTAAATACGATTTTGTCGCCACAAATACATAGGTAGATCAGTTTTTTTTTTAAATCATCTTTGCATGTTTGCATTGTCGTTGATCCATATTTCAAATATTCTCTATATCTACGTTTTTTCGGTTTTATCGAAACGTAAAATTTCTAGGTTTTGATAGTCCAAAAAAGGGCGTCCAATTGTCTTTTCGGCAACATTTTCTAATCCAATCTTTCAAAATATTGGGGTTTTTTGGAAATGTAAAAAAAATAATATTTTTTCCATCTGGATCTGGCCTCTTGGAGTTACTTTTGCATGTAGCTATGCTACAAACACTGCCACCACCCATTATCTAAATAAATAATCACAGAATTCGTTTGAAACTAACGATTTAGCGTGAGAATCTAGTTTAATAAACTAACCTTAAAATACACAAAATTAAAACTTTGACCACTAAGGCCACCCAAACGAAATAGAAAAAGAAGAAAACTTTAATGAAAATTCAGTATTTTTAATAGTTTTTCCACTAAATGTTATTATCAGTTCAAAAACAAATATATTCACACTTTAGAATTTAACGTTAAACACACAAATAACACTGAAAACCGCTTTTTTGCGTTGTATCTAGCTTAAAACACATACAAATCAGATGTAAACAAATGTATTAGTTCCTCGTGATGACGCGGACACCCCGCTCATCGTCGCTTCCGCCACAATGTTGACAACCTATCTATCTAAGGACCTTGGGTAATTATAACACAGATAGTAAATAATATGCTTACCGGTCGACATAGTGGTAAATAGAAAAAGTCGTGGAAGCTATTTGAGTAAAACGTACAATAGAAATGTTAATTTAACATTTATATAGGTACTAATGTGTTGATATAAAATATATCTAATATTGACATAGGCGTAATTCGGGGGTGCTAAGCCGCTAAATCTAGCACCCTCAAAAAAACACAATCTATTGACAAAGAAAAGGTTGAAATGTTAATTTTAAATAAACAGTTTAACAGACCACAATAATAAGATAGAAACTTTAGAATTTGTTAAATACCGAAACGTTTAGTTGTACGAAAATGAAAACTAATAATCGCTAAAGGTGAATTATTATTTTACAACCTATATAAGTCCGTACTAAAATTTTTAGCAATAAAAAAATACTTCCTATGCTTCTCTTCTGTAAGAGCAATGTAATTATTAGTAGTCGGAATGAATAAACTGCTAGTACTGACAATTCTAACTTCTGCTTCTGAGTAAACTTTTTTTATTTTTGTATTTGGTGTATCTTTCTGCCCTATGATTCTTTTTGCTATTTCGTTTTTCTGTTCAATGGAATTTTCTATACAACCCTCGGCAACTGAGCTTGATCGCCAACCTCCATGACGCTTTAAAAGTGTTATGTCTGCTCCAGAATCTGCCAACATTGTTTCGATTTTTTTGGTACTAACGTGGATAGCGCAGCTTCAGCAGCTTGTTCAATTTCCAAAGACTTGTCAATATCACTCATTTGAAGTAATTTTTTTCGAAAAACTTTGTGGGAAAAAAAGCAAAACGCGACTTTGAATTTGACAACACACTTGACATTAAATAATGCCTTAGAAACAGATTGCCTGCCTACTTTTCAAAATGTTTAAAAATATTAATAAAAGCTTAAATTTCTATTCTCCGCTTTCACAAAAAATCTTGTATATAATTCGTTACGAAACGATGTCTTTTAGCCACTAGACGTGTTGTCCAACTCGGCCTTGCCTCGTTGGACAATTTTTACGTCGCGTGCCTAAAAGACAGTCATTTCGCAACTTATTTTATAAACAGCTATACTTTTATTGTGTAAAACTTATTTTTTCACTGGAAAATCACAAAAGACGTTTTAAAAATTTGAAACTGTAATAGGATGGTTGACTTGGCTGAAGGCTAAGCTGAAGCCTTGCCGGTTAGCCGCTAGATGACGGTACCGATAAAAAATCGACATCGTTTCTAGGTACACTATGCTCTAGGTACAACAGTCTCCCCTACTACAAGAATTTAAGTGTTGAATAAAAGGTTTAACAACCAGGTGTGAGAGGAGAATTGTTGAGAGAAATAAAGAGTAATATGGGTAATAATTCATTTTAAAAAAGGTTGTGGGCTCGGTATATTAAAAACTATGAAAACTAAATGCATATAAGTGTGAAGAAGATAGATATTAATAAAATTTTAAAAATTTTATAATTTTGTAATGCTATTACCAGATGAATACCTGAAAAATAGATATTCTTCTAGGTTACATTTTGTTTTTTGTGAAAACTTACATCCATATGGACAGATTTAGGAGTATATGTAGAAAAAAATGTAGATCATTGAAGTTTTATTCAACATTTTCTAATTAAAAATTAATACTTTTTCGGTTTATTTTTAATAAAGGCTGGAAATGCCACCACGTTTCCAAAAAGACAGTTAAAATTGGTTACAGTGTGACATATATAATAAGGTTTTAGTAAGGGACGTTAGGAGAAGATACAGAAAACAAATTGGAACTAAATGGAATCGAAGAGATATCCATCCGAATAAGCTAGATACAATAATTTTTGAGAAAAAAGGTCAAAATTGGGTATTATTCTCAGGCTGTCACAGAGTAAACGTAGAATTAGTAAGATATAAATAATTTAAATATTATTAGTAATGGTAGAATATCCTACGTTGTAAACTACTCCGTCAAAAAATCTACATTTAAGAAAAATAAATCTGAATAACTATTTAAGTCAAATTAAAGATAGCATTTTCTGTCCCCACGATGCAGCAGCTTCTTCCAGTTAGTTCAGCATCGTCTTGTCTACCCGGTATCTAACAGGACGAGTCAGCGAGCGAACCTTCTGTTTACTATGTTAATAATATGTAATGTTGACACAACTGACTGTTTAAAACTTTAGAACTGTCACTTTTTGTCTATTTTTTTCCGATCTTCGTTTTCCATGGTACTTTTTAATAAAACTATTATCTGACCAACCAGAATTTATTATTTGCATGATGATGGTTTCACTTTATTTTAAGGCTGTTTTGAACAAGATTTATATTGAATGATGGACATTTTTTTTACTAGCATTGTCTTTATTTGTTTTTAAATCGTCTCGTTTTAACTGATAAATATCTTCCTTCGTTTGGAGATACTTACCAGTTGAAACGTTGTAATTTAGAGACAAATAAAGACAACGCAAGTCATTCTTATATCATTTCAGGAACGCCATTGTCTCAGAGTTACATAACTTAACAACATTAATTTTTTTTAAATCATATTTTCTAAACTTTTATTAGGTGTATTTCCAGAATCCCCAATACTCGAATGTAGGTTTTAAATTTATACCATCAAAATATTTAGATCTTATAGTCGCTCAGTTGTGTTTTCATTATGACACTATTTTGACAGGCACTTTTGTATAAGTTTTTACAATTTAATCGTTTTACCGATAAATAATTTTACCAGGAAGTTGTTGTAATTATAATTTTAGTTCTATTAAAAAACATAGTATGTGGTACTGAAACACTGTTTTCTTCATATAAATATAAAGATTAATCATAAATTACAAAAGCAAACTTAATTAATTTATTGTGACACTACTAGCATAGTCAATTAAAACTCGTTAGTTAATAAGGATGTTATTACCTAAACAAATAACTTTTAAAAGCTAAACATTTATGTAATGCATATTACCTTTCTCCAATTACAAATTTACTTAAAAACTCCGTACACTTTCTTTAAGTTACAACAATAAACCAAACACTATTTAGTACAAAGTAAAACTGTACACGTCAAACGACAATATATAAACTGTCACAACTACAACTCTTTATCGTAACATTTAAAATTTACGAGCTAATAGTTCGGGATCGCGCCGGCCTTGACTTAGCGAGATACGACAACACCCGAAATCACAAAACAACTGACTATCGCGAGATGAAAGCTCCGGCGAGAGTGCGAAGAGGTTGACGTTCAGCATGCGCTCAGTGTCTGGACCCATATAGCAAAGTTGCAGAAGTGATCTGGATACTACACACGGATGCACAGTGTGGAGTAAAAATCGCCGCTATGTATATTATTTTTTAATGAATGACTAATCAGCCTATGAGCTGGCGAAATGTTTACTTTTAAGTGTCATGTTAAACATCTGATAGAAAAGCTGACAGCAAAAAGTGAAGTCTAGTTAGCTGATGGTGGTTTATCTAAAGTATCCAGCACTACAAAGGGCGAGGTGAGGTAACCCCATAAGAATTGTGCATTTATATTGTTTATATAATTCCCATTGCAGAATGCTGGAGCTCATGGAAGTACACGATCAATTAGATACAATATTGCGTCAGGAATGTATTTGTTGGATAGTACACGGAAATTACCCGAACCGGTACGCTGTAAGGCTGTGATTTGTATTTCACCATAAAGTATTGTGGCATTTTGTACTGCGTCACTTAACAATAGCCTAATGATCAATTTATTTAAGACTATTTCACTGGTTCTACAACACTGAGCCAGGCAATCCTAACGGAACTTCTAGATATACATTTAAATGTCAATAAGAATGAGCTAATAATACTGTAATACTGTAATTGACCAATAGCGAACGGTAAAACCGATGAAGCTATTGTTTATTAACTTGTGTTATTGTTTACACCATATTGTCATTATGCACTCTAATGGATCATTCTCGCTGTACTTTGTTTTAGCTCTTTGTCCAACCGGTTTTTAAATACATTAACATTTGCTGCGGTCACTGTTTCCTCTGTTAGTGCATTCCATGAATATACCACACGATTGGTTAAAAAATTCTTCCTCTGGAATTTCGCAGCTTTTTCTTTGTCTATCTTCATAGAGTGGCCTCGAAGATGCGCGTTTTGGTTGAGGTGGAAAATATTCTTGATCTCACACTGATCGTGCCCACTAATTATTTTATATGTCTCAATAAGGTCTCCCCTATGTCTCCTTTCCCTTAGCGTAGTTAACCCAAGTCTTCTCAGTCTTTCTGGATATGATAAATTTTGCAGTGAAGTGGGTATTTTGGTAACTCTTCTCTGGATCTTTTCTAGAATCTCAATATCTTTGACATATTATGGGTTTCATACACTGTAAGCATATTTCATCTTTGGTCTAATATAGTTTTTGTATAGTTTTGTAATCATTTCTACTGAGTGGTCTTTGAATGCGTGCTTTACAAGATAGACAAAAGAGTTGGCCTTTTTGGAAATATTTACAATATGCTTTTCCCACTTTAAATTTGCAGTTATAGCAACGCCTAGGTCGTTCTGCTCATCCACTACTGTTAGTACTGTGTTGTTCAATACGTAATCTTCATTTGGGTTGTTTGGACCAATTCTTAATACTGTGCATTTAGATTCGTTTAACTTTATTCCCCATGTTTTGGACCAATCCTCTACCCTTTGGAGATCTCCTTTCAGCTAGTCTGAGTAGGAACAAGGGTTAACATATATTTTAATATCATCTGCAAAATAAACGGTTAAGAACTTATAATGAATTAAACCATACTTTATATAAATCTCATTTCATAAATATAGCCTCACAATGCTAATTTTAAGTAAAAAAGTTATGAATAACTTTCTCCCAAGATTGCAGTCCAGCAGCGATAAATTTATGTTCATAGTCCCTTTTGACCTACTTAATAACACTGAATCTTGTCCGAATCTATTGAAATGTTCTTCATATTCTCTGATATTTCTTACATTTTTACATTTAGTACACCCTGCAAATATTGACAAGTAACTATGGGGGCACTCTACTGCGGCACTGGCTCAGAGGTGAGGTACTGGCATGGACCGTGGCGATACGGGTTCGATCCACGGAGTGGGCATACGCATAATAAAAAAAGTATGACCGTAGGTTAATGTATAAAAGAATACTACTAGTGATTCCTAATATCGGGACCGAGAAGGGCGTCATGGACCTCCGGAGGCGTAAAAAGAATAACTGAATAACTAGTGCATACACGTGGTTCGGATTCCACGTTAAGTTGTCGGTCCCGTCTGGCTGATATAATCAAGACGATAGGGGATACAATGGGCCTTATATGTCAAAGGTTCTTCCGCCAACCCCCGAAAAAGAAAGGGGTCACTCAGTATTACAGTCTCATATCAAAATTTGTGTGTTTTGTAATCCTTACCAAAATAGAGAAGGGGTTTGTGCGGAGAAAAGCTTTTTAAATGTACTATTCAAAATGAAATCCATTTTTCAACTAATTACAAACTGTTATTTTTATAAACATTTCTGTATCGACTCCCCCACCGAAACTAAAAATGTTCTTGTCCTTGTTCTATGCACTACACCTATTTTTATCAAACTTATCACCTATTTAGAGTCTTAACTTCACAGTAAAGTAATAGATGAGTAACCCATCCGTAAGGATACCAATCCATATCCGACAATATTACGGTGTCAGGTGTGGAGTGTGTTCGGTTTTGTTAGTGTCAGGTGTAGGGTTCGATCTTTGTTAATAAACTTTTTGTAGCCTTTTCTTAACACCCTCTATATGCGTCGTTGCTAAAATGTCATTAAATTACGCCTTATCATGTAATCAGGAAAGACTCGTGTTATTTTCTACATTAAAGATCCGGGACCGGCACAAAAACTGGGTAAATTTTGCCAAGAAACATAATTTTTCAACCGAAAATGGGGCAGAGAGAAAAAGTTCAAGCCAAGCAAAAGCTGACCGTTAGAAACATGTGCGTGTCTCGAAACGCCTATATAAGATACGACGTAAAAGATTGGCAATCAAAATGGTGACTGGTTAACAAAAAAAAATCCCTGATATGTTGAAAAAGATAGGTATGCTTTAAGAAAATATTGCATCACGTCAATTAACTGTGCGATGTTGTTTAACAAGTATTAGGCTATGTCAGGGTGTCAGGCGGGAATAGGAAATTTCATTCAATTTTTAAATATATCAAATAATGGCTCCCTATGTATTGTAGAGAGAAATCTTATAGGGATTTATTAAAAATCACTTTGAGTTGTGACCTAGAATCGTAGTTTGTACAACAAGAGTGGATATAATGTCCATAACACACGATAAAGTAGATTCCTAGCGCTATCCACTTGAGTTGTACAGCATATTTTCTACGACTTGAGTATGGTAATAAATTACAAAGTTTTAGAATTATTTGTAAGTAATTACTATAACTGCGATATATCTCTTGGCAAAAGAACGAAAAAATCGCTACGATGCATGGTGAACCAAAAGCAAATGCACGGACAATACTGACAACGAACTGGCAGCACAAGTGGGAGACTGCAAAATATGGACGCTGGACTTTTCTACTTATACCGAATATTCAAGTATGGACAAGCAGACCATATGAAGAAGTTGACTACTACCTCACGCAGGCGCTTTCAGGACATGACTGTTTTAAGAAGTATTTATATGAAAGACGAAAGGTCGATGCGGATACATGCACGTATTGCTCTGAAACTGACGATGTCGAACTCACGCTCTTTATCTGTTCTAGATGGTTGGAAGCTAGAAGAGGCTATGAAACAAAAAGGGGAAGGGCATTCACAGAAGAAAATATGATAAGAAATCTTGTGTCTGAAAATGGATGGAATAATGCCTATAAAGTCATCAGGGAAATAGTGGAAACAAAAGAAATAGAAAGCAGAATTTAAAAAAGATACGAATATAAAAGACAGCTACTAACACTGAAGCAATGCGAGAGCGGATACCGGTGTGGCAAGTCAGACGAAAAAGAGGGGAATTTATTTAGTCGGTAGGCGGTTGCCCTGTGCACCGAATCCGACACTACCCAGCCACTAGAACACCATAGGCTTGAGGGTGTCTTTGAAGATTTTTTTACCTCTCTGGAAAAAAAAGTTGCTGTACCTATTTAGTATTCACCTGAAGACGACTGGAGATACCTACCAGTTGAAACGTTGTGCTTAAGATTTGAAAGAATTAAAAATTTTTTAAAATTCTTTAGATGATGAAGAGATATGACGCATTGATACTTAATTAAACGTATTCTTTATGTTGTTTAATTTTCCCTTAAATTTTTGGGTTTACCTAGAGCAATACAATTTTCTTTTATAGCGTATACAAAAAATTAGGTTACCTTGCGGAGCCATATTTTCTACTTCTCAAACTAAAACAAAGAAGCGACGAAAGAAAGACAAAAATACGTTGCTATAAAGAATAATCTAAGAGAGACAGTCATTGGGATCCATGCACCTCGTAAGGCTTGTTACTTTTTTGTTAAAAGTATGCTTTTGAAAGCCTCATTTTTATACAACTCTCTAGAGAAAGATTTTGTTTGATACACAAAGTATAGCTTATTTTTTGTCTAAGGCAACCGGAGTTAAAAATAGCGTAAATTTATTAAGGTTATTTGAACAAGCATTGATTACTTTTCACTTTCTAAGTTATATGAGAAATGAAAACTTTGGACCATAAAACTGCCAATTAATAAATTACACTCTTAAAAATGACTTGGTATTTTGTACCAATTTTTATTTGTTTTCATATTTACGTTACCAAAAATAACTAGTTTTGGTTAGGAAAACAAAAAAGATTTATTTCTTGGTAAAAATAATGTCATTAGAACAAAGAAAATATCTTGTTTTCATATTAATTGGGAAAAATAAAATATTTTGTTTAGCTGAATTTGACTTGGTATAATATCCTATTTAAATGTTACATCAAGAATCCCACACACTTGTTTTTATAAATCAAGCTTGTCGTAAAAACACATTATGAATTTAGTCCTTACCATTTTGTTAATTTTGATTAGGATAATTCTTAGTTACCAGAACTAACTTTTTTTTTCAAGTGGTATTATTTTTCATATGTATAACTAACGTCATCGCTGTTTTGGCCACTTTACTATATTCCGAATAGAGACAGGAGTCGTAGTACGGAAGGATGTCGTGTCCGTTTATTCGTGTTTTCAAGGCAAGAATCAGTCATTCTTAACTTGATTGCCTGGTGATTGCACGCATGCTTGGCTGTGACAATATTTGGTGCAATATATTTGTGTTTATTGTCTTTCTTGTGTACGTTCTAATTGTCAGAAGGAAGTTAAATCATAAGTAAGTAATTTTTTATCATTGCAGTTGCACATAAGAAAGTTTAAATAAGCTTTTTATGAAGCATGTCAAGGTGACCTGTTAGAAATATATTAAAGATATTGTATTTGTTGTGTTTTTTTTTGTTCCATTTATATAAAAATAACGTCATATTGACGACTTTTTAATCTGATCATGTGCAATAAATTTCAAATAACTGTTATATTTTAAATAGAAAGTTCACGGGCTATTTTTTGTGTTTTTTAATAATTGCAGTTGTACAGGGTGTCCCAAATTCGAGCCTCATCATGGGGATCTCGGAAACTATAAGAGATACAGCATCGGTCAAATGGTGGCAAAGTTGCGGAATTTTGTGCCCAGTCATATCGTAAAAAAATATTTTAGCTTTCTTTTTTAGTTTTAGAAATATTTGAAAAAAACTAAAATATTGAGATTTTGTTTTTTTAAATTGGCCGACTTATTTTATCCGCTATAAAAAAACAAACACAACATTGTTAAGGCAACTTTTCTTGCTCTATATCGTGGTGTTTTTAGAATTTTGTTGCAACGTTTCGTTTTTGTGGAACCATGATCAACTTTAATTTTTTAAATACGAACCTGTATTTTTTATTTTATTTTTTGAAATCTTTCTAAGCCCTGAATTCAACCATGTATCACACTTAATTATATCAAGACGTTTTGATGTCATCATTTCATCATCTGCAATGTGATAATTGTGTTTAACTAAATACGGCCCTGGTGTTAGTTACCTAATTATTTTTACCAAATAGATCCGGAATTTATTAGTTATAGAATTAGTTTACTTACTACATAACGTAATATTTCAATTTTTATATAACAAACTATAAAATAAAACTAAACAAAACAAAAGTGGCTAAGACGCTAACTTTATGCTTACTTGATTGTTTGGCTTAATAATGTTGACAAATGTAGTCGCCATTTATGTTAAATATTTCAGTAAAATTATGTTTTCTGCTTTATAAAAACGCGACATGTTACGAGTTTATTATTCTTCCAATAGGAATTCACAAATTTCTTGTGTGCGTTATTTACAGTCTCATTTTAGTTACTTTGTTATATAAAAATTGATATATTATGTTATAAGTATAGTAAGTAAATTTATTCTATAACTAATAAATTCGGGATCTATTTACATGTTGTATTTGGTAGAAGTAACTAACACCAGGACCGTATTTAGTTAAAAACAATTATCACATTGCAGATGATGAAATGATGACATCAAAACGTCTTGATATAATTAAGTGTGATACATGGTTGAATTCAGGGCTTAGAAAGAATTCAAAATATAAAATAAAAAATACAGGTCCGTATTTAAAAAATTAAAGTTGATCATGGTTCCACAAAAACGAAACGTTGCAACGAAATTCTAAGTACACCACGATATGGAGCAAGAAAAGTTGCCTTAACAATATTATGTTTGTTTTTTTATAGCGGATAAAATAAGTCGGCCAATTTAAAAAAACAAAATCTCAATATTTTAGTTTTTTTCAAATATTTCTAAAACTAAAAAAGAAAGCTAAAATATTTTTTTACGATATGACTGGGCACAAAATTCCGCAACTTTGCCACCATTTGACCGATGCTGTATCTCTTATAGTTTCCGAGATCCCCATGATGAGGCTCGAATTTGGGACACCCTGTACATAAGAAAATTTAAATAGGAACAATTCAGTTCTATTAGCAATTGAACAATCCAAAAGCTTGATTGAAATAATTTAAAAATCTTGTCTTTTTGTTTTGTATTGCAAAAGTATGTATTAGAAAAAATATGAAAGAACAACGGCCTTGGAAATAATTTTTTTAAAGAAACCATAATATGAGATTAAAAATTAGTCCCTGACATTTTTTTTTAATGAAACATATAATATTTTAAAGTTATTTCTGTCAAATGAACTTGCTAATTTTGCCATGTTTTATAACCAGTTCTTTTAAACTTTATAATGTGCAACCACAATAATAAAAAAACAATTTTTACTTTTTTATGATTCAGCGTCTTTCTTACAATTAGAATGTACAGAAGAAAGAGAATAAACACAATGTTGTAATACGTGATTATTGTTACTCTATGAAAATTTCAAGGTGGGCTCAAATAAATTGCTTTGGGAATATTTGCAGATTGCATTATTAACAAAAACAATAATTCTTTGAAAACAATTCTTCAACTTTCCACCTATACATATTAGCTGTAAAAACTAAAAAGTATGATTTAAAATGCAGGAGTAGGAACCATATAATATATTAGATGTAAAAATAGAATTAAATACCAGTATTTAAAATTTCGTTCAATAGCGGCAATATTTTTTGGCTGTATAGATTAATTTTTGGGTTGAGTCCAATTTTACGATAATGAATGGTTATCAGAACCAAATTTTAGTAATTCGTACTATGTTATTTATAAGTGTAATAGGTATATTTAAAGTTAAGGTAACCTGGCCAGTACGATTGTGAAAATAGTATTTCTGCAAAAGTGTGTGTCATGTATATCACAGTCAAACTTGCTGGTTAGTTAATTGTGGTTAAATATCTTTATCCGGGAAGATTCCTAAGTTGATACTTTTTTTTCAGCTGTGTATAGAAGGCATTAAAATAAACAACATTTTCACATACTTTTTTTCAAAAAACTTAAAAATAGGCGAGATACAGAAGTAAAAAATCTAAGTGAGGGCCTGATCATCAAACCGTAGCCTGCTATACTTTATGTTGTTTGTCTTATCTCTTATTAGTCATGCAATTTACAGGTCGGGGGTGAGTTATTTGGCAATCCGCTGCGATATGTTTTCTAAAGCAAGTTAATTTTAAATTTTTGACACGTGAAAATGGTAAAATTTGAAAAAAATTAACTAGTAGATATGGTGCTAATTTATGGTGAGTGTCGTCAACGTGCGGCTGCTGCTTCGAGATTATACGCAGAACGCTTTCCCTTGCGGGCTCATCCTACACCCAGAAGTTTTCTTAATGTTATTCAACTAGCAAGTTAGGAAAGACCGTATTTGATCCAGAGTGTAATAAATGAATGTAAGTACCTAATTTTTTGAGTTGTTTGAAAAAAGGTATTTGAAAATGTTGTTTATTTTAATGCCTTCTATATACAGCTAATAAAAAGCATCATCTTAGGAATCACCCTGTATAACCTCACAAGAGTGTTTTATAATTCGACCCGCCAGATAAATTTACAAAGATATTTTCAATAAGTGTTTTATTTTTTGACGGAACACCAATTTATCAGACAAAATGATTGAGCTTTTTTGAGCTTGATCATAGAGCGATGTTTTAGAAGTAATCGCGTTAGGCCTGTTAGACACGTACGGGTAATATTTCAAATATGTTCGATAAACGAGATATAATCTGCGAGCAGGATTTTTTTGGTCAGATTGGAATTTTGTTAATGGTAAACAAGAAGTTGATCTAATTTTATTTGTTTAGGTTTCTTTCACTACTTTAATGGTAATTAAAAATCCAAAATAGCCGAGTTGATTTAAGAGTTTTGATGAAGTGACCATATTTTTAAAACCTTAATGCAGGACATACAAAAAGCGCGGCAGTTTTTTGGGTGCCATGCCGAAAAAAGCTTTTTTTGACCTATCAAAAAAAGTGTTTAAAGCAAAGAGAAATATTTTATACACTCATGACGCTGGCTTAAGCAGCAAGTTCTCATGGATTTTTTTGTAAAAATAGAATGTGTCATTCGGCTGTTTAAAAAATGTTGCACATTTTTAAAAAGCACAGGGGGGGAGCAAGCAGCCCCCCCCCCAAATGGCGCTACTGTTATAAACTATAGTCTATTTCAGAAAGGCTTAGAGTAATAGAAGCTTATTAGGTATGCAAAGGTACTACAGAGTGACCTAACGAATTTTTAAGCCAGTTTCATAATTTGGCATTGATTTCATTGCAAAATTTCTTTTTTTCATCAAGTGCAGGTAGTACCACCCGGGTTTGGGTTAATTTATGGGTTTTGTCTATTATTATCCATTCACAACTACTGAAAATGATGTGACAAAGGTGTGCATTATGTACATAGTATTATTATACAAAAATTAAATTATAAAAATCACAATATTCTTCGTACTCTGAGCCACTGTCATCTCCTATTGACGTTATAATTAACAGGTCGACGGTCCGATCGATCATGTGGTCAAGATCCCACATTATATTCTCTTCTTTAATGACATAATGACATAATGGATTGCTTTTCGCCAGTTCCCTGGTGTTAGTTCCTTAATGGCTTGATCAAACAGTATCTTAACATCTTTCATTTTGAATGTCGTGTTGTGTCTTGCTACAAATCCTTTTACTTGCGCCCATATAAGTTCTATATTATTTAGTTCGCAATGATTTGGAAGTGTGCACAGTACAGTTATACTATGTTTTTCAGCTATATCTTCCACGGCATATTTCATAAAACGATGTTTGAGTAAATTTGATATAGCTAATAATTCCTTCTTTATCAAATTATCTTTTTTTTTTCTTCGGTTAGCATAAATAATTTAATGCACAAAATTTACCGGCGCCTATGGCCGTCACCGAAATTGAGCGGAACTGGACAGAATTTCCCATTTCATTACTCTACACCTTTTTAAAATAGACTATAGTGTAAGTAATTTCGTATTAAAATGTTGTTTCTCTCCATTAAACGAAATTAATAGCTAAAACTTGATTATATTTAAAATTTGTGGGAGTCCTGTGGGCGTTAAATATTCTATAAAAAATATTATAAAATAAAAGTTTTATAACTAGTGCTCTACAATTAGTTAGATTCGACATACCTTTATTTGGCATATAATCGATAGAAATCTTAAAATCTTCTTAGTAATTACACAATTACAATCACAAAAAATTTTTAAAGCAAAAAGGAATATTTTATTTGTATGTCACTACAGTAGTAACATACAAATACACTAATAGGATGTTTCATTTGGCTGTTCCTAAAATGTTGCACATTTTTATATACAGCACAGCAGGTGCCCCCCCAAATGACACTACTGTTTTCAACTATAAACTAGTGTAAGTAATTTCGTATTAAAGTGTTGTTTATTATTATTATTTATTATTATTATTGTCTTTATTTGATACCAAAAAAAAAAATTACAAAGTTAAATGTATTATTACAAGATATTTCTACCAAATGAGGTGAAGTTCACTACTAAGAGCGCTCTACCACTTAACCTCTTAAAATTACTTATTCACTAAAATTAAGAACAAGATTTACTTAAGTACCTATATAATAATAAAACTACAAATTAAATATTAGATTTATAGTCGGTTATAAAAAACAATTATGCACATTTAGAAATAGAAATAGAAATAACCTGGTTAAGTTTGCTTCGCGAAAATATGTTTTTTAAGGGCATTTTTAAATCCGGCGTGTGGTTGTAATTTATATTGCTCAGGAATTGCGTTGTAGATAGCTGCGACGTTATATGAAAAGCTCCGTTCGAATAATGATGTTCTATGAGTTGGAAGTGTTATTAACCCTTTTCTTCGAACATTAATATTATGAACATCACCATGAAAACGAATCCTGTCATACAAGTATGAGGGCTTTTTATTTTTAATAATCTTGTGATATATTACCGATGCTGCCAGTTTTCTTTGATTTCGCATGTTGAGCCACTTAAGTTCTTTGAGTTTATGGCTTATGTGGTCATATTTTTTTATTCCATAAATAAATCTGGCCCACGAGTTCTGTACCAGTTGAATCCTGTTGGACGAGTGTACGTCCAAAGCAGGTCCATAAACTTCTAAACAATAATTGAATTGTGACAGGACAAGGGTTTCACAGAGCTGTTTTTTAGTAGATAGACTTAAATAATTCCTGTGAGGGTAAAGTAATTTTAGAGCACAGTAGGATCTCTGTATGTTCCTTGACACCTGCTCTTTATATCGAAATGATCTGTCTAATATTAGACCCAAATTTTTTGCGTTGTCTACAATTGATATCACTTCATTGTTAATTTCCAATTTAAGTGAATTCTTGAATTGTTCACATAATTTTTTCGTTCCAAATAATAAAGCCGTGGATATGGTATGGTTTAGTTTGAGAGAGTGTTGAGCAGAAAGTGATGTTTGTGTCAAAAGACCACTGCTGATTTTTTCAACTGCTTCATTTGCCTCATGAGGTAGAAAGTTCTTATACAGTTGACTGTCATCGGCGTACATATGCCTTTTACAGTACTCTAGGTGTTGAAGGAGTTTACTTGTATATGTAAATGGCAAATAAAAGAGGCGACAGAATCGCCCCCTGTGGCACTCCTGAGGGCACAGACTTTTCAGTAGAGGTTCCTGTTGTTAGCCGTACCATTTGGTATCTATCCTTCATATAAGATTTAAATAGATTAAGGGCATCCCAACCAACTGACTCTAGAATCAGTTGTTTCTTTTCATTAAACGAAATTAATTGCTACAACTTGATTATATTTAAAAAACTTTCATAACTCGTGCTCTAAATTTAGTTCTTATAAGTATTTTACAATAAAAAAATTAATTATTTTATATTTTGCTTGTGGAATTAAACAATTTATAATAAAAAACTAAATATATAATAAAAAACTTCAAAATTATTTAAAATAATTTAATTTATAGAAACGCAACTTTTTTCAGGTGCTAGTCCAGGATATGCCAGGGACTTTACTTGAAGTTCCTCATAAGGGTTAAGTACGAATAGGCTGCTCGCAAGATCTAAAAATATAAAAGTTTGATTTAATTTTTAAACATCCAATATTATAAAACTTCCTTAAAAATAAATAAATAGTACCTTCAAAGCTGTTTCTATAGTCATAGGTCCAAATGGTCCAATAAAGAGTGTCAAAGGTTTCTGAGTCAGCTGAATGAAAATGGGAATAAGTTTTTGGGTTCTTAAGTCTTGGTTGTACCACTTTGTTTGGTATAGCGCGTCTCCAATGGCAGCGTTCTAAAAAAATGGTTTAGAAAAAACACAGTAACGGTTTGGTCTCTTTCTGTTTAACTTGCAAAATAAAAAATAGCTCTCAATCCAAGTCCTAAAATATCGGTGCTATACTTTCTGAACAATGGGCTGTTTCACTAATATTTCGTATAGAGCAAGAAAAATTACATTTTCTGCTGTTTCAATTTCTTATTTCTTCAATAATTATTGAGCAAAGAACTAAGCAAAATACGCTCTTTATCTAATATAATATAATTATAAATACGTGAAAACACTACGTTACAACAATTTCAAGCAAGGCAACAGCCGATTGCCCGGTGAACGACACACTCTTACCTGATTGAAGTGTCGAGTCTGATTTCCTGTTTCTAAAGTGTTTTTGTCTATTTAAGTAATCGAAACAAAGATATCAATATAATTGGTCGCACGACTTGCAAATAAAATAATTGCGCGGTTAATAGAATAACGTACATACTTTTTCATCGTATGTTTTGGCGCCGTGTTTTATTAGCTTCTAGAAAATATTTGTGATATGGTAAGAAGATTTATATTATTGGAATATGTTTTCAATAGATTTTAGTTCAGAATGTCAATGCTGAATATAATAACTTTGATTAAGTATAGTAAAAAAGCCCATTACTTGATCTAATATCTAACGATAAAATATAATAAACGGTATCTAAGTTAAATTCCGAAACACGTCATCGATGACGCTATTTTAATAAATTCATTTCATCAATTTATTTAAAGTCTATTTTATCCGAACATTAAAGATTCTCCTAATTTTGGGTTGCCACCCGTCCGGGTTTCCCCGGATTTGTCCTAGTTTGGAGGGTGTCCGGGGAGCGCCCCCCCCCCCCCCGAGCCTAGGAACTCGGGGTTTAAAAGTCTAATTGCAATTTAAATTTTTAAATAATGTTTTCTTGGCTTAGATTATTATAGGTCTTGTAGGAAATGTTAAGTGTTTAAACGTTTCCTTCTAAAAGTCCTGTTTTATATAGAGATTAAGGTTTCGGACCCATATCGTTTTAGTTATTGATTTATGATGCAATTTTATAGGAAAACGAGTAAAAATAGTAATATTTTATAGTATTTTCTAATATATACTTGTCTGTTCCATTTTCCCTTTTTAAGAGCTATTTTAAATCAACAAAAATATAACCCAATGCAATAAAATATTTTGACAACAAAAACAAAAAACAATTAGGTAGGTATTTATTTTTAAAGAAAAAAATTAAAGTGAAAATTTTAATTGAAACATTTTTTATTGAAAAAGTGTGATAAAGTTATTTGGTTTTTGTCAGAAACCTAAAATACTGTAAAACAGAAAAAGTATTGCTACCAAGCGAAAAAAAAGGTAACTGCAGTGTTAGTCAAGTTATGTTTGTTTAAAAAACAATTTCAGTTTTTTTTACTGTTTATACGGTCTGATGATATTTCAGGTAAAACATGTAACAAAAATAAATAGACTAACATATTTGAGACCGAGGCTTAAGGTCTTTTTTCTTACAATAATATCAAATATCAGGACCCTTTAAGTAAAAATGGACGTATTTTTAAAATCAGAATTTTTTTTCTTGGTTTGACTCTAAATGTTCAGGACCGTAATGATATAAAAAGATCATTTGAAAACCTGTGTTATTAGCTGACAAAACGTTAAACCTTCAAAAAACTTTAAATTGTATTAAATTTCTTAAGCTTAAAAGTTAATAAAACTGTATTTAAAATTCTAGGTCCGTATTTAAAAAAATTGACTTGATGTTAGTATTTAAAGAACGAAACGTCGAATTTAAAAACTAATAATGTCATCTTGTAGAACATAAACGGCTATCAAAAAGTGTTTTTGTTTTTTTCTTAAGTCAAAAATAAAAGTACAAAAAATTAAAAACCACAAATTGAAATTTAGGTTTTTTCGGATATCTCTGAAAGCATTCGAAATATTTGCAATTTTCTTGTACAAAATTATTAAGCCCCAGAATACGCAACTTTGCCTCAATTTAACTATCTTTGTATCTTTTACCGTTTTCGAGATCCTCTTGTACGCACACGAATTTGTAGCACCCTGTAAAAGGTTTATATATTTTCGATTATTTTTTATTTTAAATCGCAAAGCAAATACTAACCTGAACTTTAATTTCATTTGCAAACCATGCCAGAAGAAATATATTTATTATAAGAATTTGTATATAAAGGAGAGGAATTATCATTTCCTTAAAAGTATGTTGCTAAAACATAAAATATAGATAATGATGTTTATGATAAACAGAAAATCAGTAATGTATGTACAGGGTCATCCAACCAGGACTAAACAAGGGCCTATTTTAAAAGTTTTACTCTATTTTTATTAAAACCTTTGTAGTCATGTGGTTTATTTTTTCCCGTAGAATCTAAAAAGGCTATTTGAAAAGCGACTTGGCTTAAGACAAAAGAACGGTGGCGAAAAGTTATTATTTTTTTAATAAAACTTACTGTATATTTTTTATTTTTATGAAAGCTATTTCTCTCCCTATTCCAAAAATATATAATTTGTCTATATTAGATCAAACGGTTTTTTTAAATATGAGCGATCAAAGAACTCCACACAAAGCTTATAAATGGGAAATGGCTTTTTACTTATTTAGTATTCACAAGAAGGCGACTGGAGATACTTACCAGTTGAAACGTTGTGATGTAAAACAAATAAAGACAATACAAGTCCAAAACTCTTCTATCATTCAAGAAACATCATTGTTTCCAACTTTCAAACAGACAAAATTAAGCTTGTTTAAAAGAGAAAAATAAGTACTTTTATTTGTCCTATTCACTAGTACGCGATCGTTCCTAATGAAATTGCGGGGAGGTCTCAATTTGTAATAATAATAGTTTTTTTCATTTAATCCCAAAAACTTAAATCATATGGTATAATAAGGACATCATAATAGGAAAGTAGATTAAATTTGCAAGAAAAAGTGTGAAGACCGCAATTCAATATTTCTTTCGTTCGCCGGTGGCCAACTATATAACGAAACACTCTGTACTTAAATTTTCATTACTGACAAATGAACCATCTAATATTTAATCAAATTTAAAAAGGCAATTAGTGTCAGAGATACTTTACTTACCATTAAACTTGCGGTTGTTATTGATGATATGGTAACGGAAAACATAACAAAGTTCGTTAACATAATATATTTTGTATGATGGTTTATTTTGTGGACTAAGCTAAAAATAATGTATAATATTATTAAAATCAAAATTAACCAGCCACAGAATTATCATCAGGAGGTAAGAATCAGTCAACTAACACATCGCCAGCATTTCAAATTATCCTTTCCTGAATATTACGGCACGGGCAATAATTTTTAGAATTACTTTAATATTAAAATTACAGCTATTTCTCTCCCTATTCCAAAAATATATAATTTGTCTATATTAGATCAAACGGTTTTTTTAAATATGAGCGATCAAAGAACTCCACACAAAGCTTATAAATGGGAAATGGCTTTTGGCTAATTTTGCTAAATTTTTAGTATTGTCTACATTTTGACGTCCTGATTAAAAGTATCCATGGCGGTAATCCAATCCTATGACTAGAGTTATGGCCCTTTCAATTTGGCAACTTCTTACTTTGAGATTTTATGCATTCTCTGAAGTTTTAATTGTTTCTTTAAAACTATCATATTTCGGAAACTAACGGGCATAGATACTTGATGATCGTAATAAAAGTAACTCTGAGAAAATCCAGAATATAATTTTTTAGTTCCGCATTTTACCGCAAGAGAGCATAATTAAAAATTCATAATTATAATTCTGAATTTCTCCGAAACTTCCCACATTAAGGTATACCTATGGTAATATCATTAGAAAGATTGGACAGTTCTGCATTATTTTGGTTTAATTGGCGCACCAATCTTGATAAGAGGTGAAAGTGTAATGATTTCAATAGCTGTAACTTCTAAATGACTCATCCGACTTTAGTAAATTTAAGCTTAAATGATAGAAGAGTTTTGGACTTGCATTGTCTTTATTTGTTTTCCATCACAACGTTTCAACTGGTAAGTATCTCCAGTCGTCTTCAGGTGAATACTAAATAAGTAAAGTAACTACAGCTCTATTTATACTAGCTAGATGCACTGGAGCATGACTGAGATGGGTGCAGTCATGCGTTTAATTCGTATGCGGTATTTTAAGTTTACATCTACTTAACAAGGGTTTCCGGATATTTCTTATAAGTTTACAACTTATGTTTTAGTAAGCCCTCACTAGATATAAGAAATATCCGGAAACCCTTGTTAAGTAGATGTAAACTTAAAATACCGCATACGAACTAAACGCATGACTGCACCCATCTCGGTCATGCTCCAGTGCATCTAGCTGGTATAAATAGAGCTGTAGTTACTTTACTTATTTAGTATTCACAAGAAGGCGACTGGAGATACTTACCAGTTGAAACGTTGTGATGTAAAACAAATAAAGACAATACAAGTCCAAAACTCTTCTATCATTCAAGAAACATCATTGTTTCCAACTTTCAAACAGACAAAATTAAGCTTGTTTAAAAGAGAAAAATAAGTACTTTTATTTGTCCTATTCACTAGTACGCGATCGTTCCTAATGAAATTGCGGGGAGGTCTCAATTTGTAATAATAATAGTTTTTTTCATTTAATCCCAAAAACTTAAATCATATGGTATAATAAGGACATCATAATAGGAAAGTAGATTAAATTTGCAAGAAAAAGTGTGAAGAACGCAAATCAATATTTCTTTCGTTCGCCGGTGGCCAACTATATAACGAAACACTCTGTACTTAAATTTTCATTACTGACAAATGAACCATCTAATATTTAATCAAATTTAAAAAGGCAATTAGTGTCAGAGATACTTTACTTACCATTAAACTTGCGGTTGTTATTGATGATATGGTAACGGAAAACATAACAAAGTTCGTTAACATAATATATTTTGTATGATGGTTTATTTTGTGGACTAAGCTAAAAATAATGTATAATATTATTAAAATCAAAATTAACCAGCCACAGAATTATCATCAGGAGGTAAGAATCAGTCAACTAACACATCGCCAGCATTTCAAATTATCCTTTCCTGAATATTACGGCACGGGCAATAATTTTTAGAATTACTTTAATATTAAAATTACAATACATAAAGTTATGGTGTTTAGACTGTTTATTTTTTCAATAAGATTTCACCTTACAATACTCTAGGAAGTAAGAAAGTTTTTAAAGCATGAGAAATCCTATTTTCTATTAGTATTTTATTTATTTTATTAATATAGCGTATACCGGGTGTTGCATCGTCGAGCGGGACATAGGAAATCCCATGTAATTTTAAATGGGGTCAATTATTGGCTTCCCTAATTATTTTAGAGAAAAATTCTATTTAGGTTTATTAAAAAGCACTAAAACCCACATTCAAAAGAATAACTTTAGATATTTTTGATGAGCCCGTTTACGGGTTATCGCCGATTTCTTTTTAACTATTTCTCCTTTTTATGGCCCCGTATTTGCGGGCACCAGTCAAGGTAAAAGATGACTGTCAAATAAAGTTGTCATTTTGAAATGTGTGCTTTATTGTTATAAAAACTCGTACATCGAAAATATTAGCCATGAATTACACTTCTGAAGAAAAAATATTGATGATTAAATGGTATTATCAAGGAAATAGTTATCAAAATGTGTCAGACATATTTGCTGCTCTGTATCCGAATAGACCGATACCTGCAAAATCTACAGTCGAAAGGACTATCAAGAAATTTGAGACAAAAGGCACTGTAATAAATAACTGCTAACTGTGAAGAAAGGCAGGAACATAGAAGAGATGCAAGAAATGATAGGGACTTGCAAAGGCAGGAACAAAGAAGAGATGCAAGAAATGATAGGGACTTGCAAGTTTTATTGTGCGTGGAAGAAAATGATAGGAAGATCAGCACAAGGAAACTTGAGGATGACATAGGATTAGATCACACCACAGCGTTACGAGCTTTGAAACGACATAAATATTATTCATACAAATATGAAAAGCACCAAGACCTAAGAGATAGGGACGAAATACGACGACAGGATTTTTGTTTTGGTATGATTGAAAGAGCAAACATGGATAGGGAATTTTTAAAAAACATTTGTTTCACTGAAGAATGCACATTTACCTTAAACAATGAACCCAATGTTCAAAATTATCGATATTGGAGCAAAGAAAACCAACACAGGTTTGTCGAAACAAGGACGCAATATCCACAAAAAGTTAATGTTTGGGCTGAGATTTTCGGTGAAAATATTATTGGGCCATTATTTCTTACACGAAATTTAAATGCAGAATATTTTTTGGAACTACTTAAAGATCATATTTTACCTACTTTACATGATGCCGCCAGGGAAAATCAGGAAATTTGGTACCAAATGGATGGCTGCCCGGCACATAGTACCCTGGCTGTCCGGGAATATTTAAACCGTGCTTTTAATGGAAATGTTATTGGCTTAAATCATACAGTAAATTCGCCAGCCAGGTCTCCTGATTTATCGCCAAATGATTTCTTTCTCTGGGGCCATTTAAAAAACAGGATATACAAAGATAAAAAATACCCAAATCTAGACGAGTTAAAAAATGCTATTTCTGCCGAATGCTATAGAATTTCAGTTTACCAACTAGCGAATGTAAGAAGAGAATTTTATGATCGCCTCGGTTATTGTCTAGCAGTCAATGGAGGAATATTTGAACATCTTCTTAACTCCCAAAATTCTAACAATTTAATAGTACCTACCTACTAATTAGTAAAATATTGAAACATGTAAATGTCATTATAATTGGATACTTTATTTTAGTTTTATTTAGATTAATTTGTACTCATAAATACACCTTTAATATTTTCGATGTACCAGTTTTTATAACAATAAAGTACACATTTCAAAATGACAACTTTATTTGACAGTCATCTTTTACCTTGACTGGTGCCCGCAAATACAGGGCCATAAAAAGGAGAAATAGTTAAAAAGATATCGGCGATAACTCGTAAACGGGCTCATCAAAAATATCTAAAGTTATTCTTTTGAATGTGGGTTTTAGTGCTCTTTAATAAACCTAAATAGAATTTGTCTCTAAAATAATTAGGGAAGCCACTAATTGACCCCATTTAAAATTACATGGGATTTCCTATGTCCCGCTCGACGATGCAACACCCGGTATGTTAAGTCCTATGGTTTTTGCCTTAGACCTAGACTGAAATACTGTAAAACAGAAAAAAATAATGCTCTCGAGTGAAGAAAAGGTGTAGTATTAGTCTAGTTATGTTACTGTGACGAGCTTATATTTATTTCAGAAACAATTTAAACATTTTTTACTGTTTAGAAGAGCTGATGATGCCAGTTTCAGGCGAAACATGTAACAAAAATAAACAAACAGAAAAAGATTTGAGGCCGAGACCTTGGGTCTCTTTTCTTACAAAATATCAATTATCAGGCTTCTTTGAGGAAGGATTTTTTAAATCAAAAATCTTTTAAAGTAAATGTATGGAGTTGGTTGTACACTGTGTTTTGAAGAAAGGAAAAACGTTGTTTTTCAGTGTAATTGTTTAATAAATGACGCCAAGCGCTTTCGGACTTATTTACTTAAGGCCATCATCAGGGCTTAACCCTAAAAGTAAGTATAAAATTTAGAAGTTGTAAAATAACAATAAAAAAGTGTACTTACTAGTCAAAAAGAGTTTTAAAAGCAATGCTTAAAAAGCTTTTCTGGTACATAACTTATGTTTATACACTAACCTAAACTTGAACAAATGACATTTCAGACAATAAACACATTGACGTCGTGAACTGAACTTGAATAGATAAATAATTAAAATATAAATATAACATTTTACAAACAGAAAGATACGAACAAAGGTCATGAAAATTAAAATAACAGACTTAAAATCAAATATCTGACAAGGCCAGGTAATTTAAGTAGTAAATGCTGACAAATTAAAAAATTTTTTGTTTAAAATAATTAAAAATGAGGTAACCGGCAACATTGTATGTATGCTAAAAAGATGAAGCCTGAGTAAAATGTATGTTTAAAAGGCAAGTTTTTGTGGACTCCAGACAAGGGCTGGATATCGACCATTAAAAATTAACGAAAATCAACACAATCAACCATTATTTTATAAGATCATAAGTTTTTCAACTTAGGTTGATAAATTTGATAAAGAGGGTATTCAGATTTTAAGAAATTATTTGTAAGAGATTTGGCAACAAGGTTAAAAAAAATTTATATGGAAAAATAATCTTATAGTTAAGTGGCCAAATGATGGTAAAGGTTTAGTATGCAGTGAAGGTTGATTGGTTAAACGAAAAAATTAATTGAAAAGTCTAAAAAGTGAATTGCTGTTAGATGAATTTGTCATTTTTGTGTTAAGACAGAGGACAGGATTTTTCTTGATCTCTCTAGAAATTTCTAACTCCTCTAGAAGATCAAGATGTTTGACATTAAGACCCGTGAAATGATGAATAATTTTACTACTTGAAGTAGGAGAAAAATTGTGATTATTATATTTAAGATGGTGTCCAAAAACTGATTTTGTTGGCCTACTTATGTGTTCTTTGATTCTTGTATGTAAAGACCTGGTGGTTTTTCCAATATAGGTGGCTGGACAATTTGAACAAGATAGTTTATATACTCCGCTCCTTTGTAGATGTTTTATTTTTTGTTTTGTGTTGACAATGGAAGAGCTAAGTTTATTTGTTGATTTAAATGAGACTTTGATGTTCGGAAAATTTTTAGAAATGGTTCTTGAGATTGTGTTGGAAAAAGGACCTAGATAGGTTAGTGACATGAATTTACTGGTATTATCAGGGATGTTGGTATTGTAAGCAATGTGTTTATCTCTTTTTTGTAAAATTTTTTGATAAGTTCTTTCGACAATGGAAGGAGAATAGCCATTGTTGAGACCAATTTGTTTAATAACATTAATTTCGCTTATGTGGTCTTCTGGAGACATGGGTATACTAAGGGCTCGATTAATTAAGCAATTGAATGCTGCCATTTTATGTTGACTAGGGTGGTTAGAGTTAGCGGGAATTATATTGTCAGTTTGGGTAGGTTTACGAAATATTTTAAATTTGAGTTTGTTAGAGTCTTTAGAAATATTTAAATCTAGAAAATTTATGCAAGAGTCCTGTTCAATTTCCAAGGTAAATTTTATTGAAGGATGAATAGTATTGAGGTAGTTTAAAATATTATTTGCATTCGTGAGGTCACCCTTAATGATAGTAAGACAATCATGCACATATCTGAACCATAATGAGATTTGTTTATTGGCTGTGAGGATTGGGATATGTTTTTGTTTCAAAAAGTCCATAAAAAGGTCTGCCAAAAAAGGAGAAAGTGGGTTACCCATCGCTAGACCATGTGGCTGTTCAAAATATTTATCATTAAAAATAAAAAAGTCCTGTGATAAGCAAAATTTAAGTATTGTGAGGATGTTAGTTTTCTGATCGCCGTTAATATTGTTTGTGGATAACAAGTTTGAAACTAATAATATTGTTTCAGATCTAGGTATTGAAGTAAATAAGTTACACACGTCAAAGGAGAGGAGTAGTGTGCCATCTGTTACCTCGATATTTTTAAGTCTGTCTGTTAAATCAACCGAATTCCGGACACCGTATTTGGGTTTAAAATTCGTCAGACTCAGCAACAATCTATTCAAAAAACCTGACAATCTGGCAACAGGAGTGTTACAAAAACTCACGACTGGTCTAATGGGAACGTCTATCTTGTGGATTTTCGGGAGACCATAAAGACATGGTATAGATGGATTATAAGAAAGAGGAATTTTATTATTATTGTACTCCTTGAATAACTTCAAACACAGATTAGTATAGGTTTTAAGCTTTAGTAGAAAACTGGGGAAATGAACCTACTTGACCTTGGTTTAAAATTTGCCCTCGATACTAATGTGACAAAAAAAGTGATTGAAGAATATTCAACCGAAATTGATACAATAATAGATTTTAGTTCTGATAATATTGATATTCAAAATTCGGCGAGAGTTCAAATATTCAATGTTCTCAACAAACAACTTTCTATCAACTCAAAATATCATCGAAACACTCACAAAGATCAGAAGGTAGTTTTAACACAATTATTAAACAAAATAAAAACCGAAAAACTGATCTTAACTAAAGCCGACAAGGGCAACTGCCTGGTAATTCTAAAAGAGGTTGATTATATAAACAAGTTTGAAACCTTTTTAAACGATAACGAATTTAAACTCCTAAATAACAACCCTTTACCCAGTTTTCTACTAAAGCTTAAAACTTACACTAATCTGTGCTCGAACTTATTCAAGGAGTACAATAATAATAAAATTCCTCTTTCTTATAATCCATCTATACCATGTCTTTATGGTCTCCCGAAAATCCACAAGATAGACGTTCCCATTAGACCAGTCGTGAGTTTTTGTAACACTCCTGTTGCCAGATTGTCAGGTTTTTTGAATAGATTGTTGCTGAGTCTGACGAATTTTAAACCCAAATACGGTGTCCGGAATTCGGTTGATTTAACAGACAGACTTAAAAATATAGAGGTAACAGATGGCACACTACTCCTCTCCTTTGACGTGTGTAACTTATTTACTTCAATACCTAGATCTGAAACAATATTACTAGTTTCAAACTTGTTATCCACAAACAATATTAACGGCGATCAGAAAACTAACATCCTCACAATACTTAAATTTTGCTTATCACAGGACTTTTTTATTTTTAATGATAAATATTTTGAACAGCCACATGGTCTAGCGATGGGTAACCCACTTTCTCCTTTTTTGGCAGACCTTTTTATGGACTTTTTGGAACAAAAACTGTCCCAATCCTCACAGCCAATAAACAAATCTCATTATGGTTCAGATATGTGGATGATTGTCTTACTATCATTAAGGGTGACATCACGAATATAAACGAAGATAAACACATTGCTTACAATACTAACATCCCTGATAATACCAGTAAATTCATGTCACTAACCTATCTAGGTCCTTTATCCAACACAATCTCAAGAACCATTTCTAAAAATTTTCCGAACATCAAAGTCTCATTTAAATCAACAAATAAACTTAGCTCTTCCATTGTCAACACAAAACAAAAAATAAAACATCTACAAAGAAGCGGAGTATATAAACTATCTTGTTCAAATTGTCCATCCACCTATATTGGAAAAACCACCAGGTCTTTACATACAAAAATCAAAGAACACATAAGTAGGCCAACAAAATCAGTTTTTGGACACCATCTTAAATATTATAATAATCACAATTTTTCTCCTACTTCAAGTAGTAAAATTATTCATCATTTCACGGGTCTTAATGTCAAACATCTTGATCTTCTAGAGGAGTTAGAAATTTCTAGAGAGATCAAGAAAAATCCTGTCCTCTGTCTTAACACAAAAATGACAAATTCATCTAACAGCAATTCACTTTTTAGACTTTTCAATTAATTTTTTCGTTTAACCAATCAACCTTCACTGCATACTAAACCTTTACCATCATTTGGCCACTTAACTATAAGATTATTTTTCTATACAAATTTTTTTTAACCTTGTTGCCAAATCTCTTACAAATAATTCCTTAAAATCTGAATACCCTCTTTATCAAATTTATCAACCTAAGTTGAAAAACTTATGATCTTATAAAATAATGGTTGATTGTGTTAATTTTCGTTAATTTTTAATGGTCGATATCCAGCCCTTGTCTGGAGTCCACAAAAACTTGCCTTTTAAACATACATTTTACTCAGGCTTCATCT
Organism: Polydrusus cervinus; assembly: GCA_935413205.1. Classification (NCBI taxonomy): domain Eukaryota; kingdom Metazoa; phylum Arthropoda; class Insecta; order Coleoptera; family Curculionidae; genus Polydrusus; species Polydrusus cervinus. The sequence continues at coordinate 26,362,684 of OW284518.1, forward strand.
TTTTAGCATACATACAATGTTGCCGGTTACCTCATTTTTAATTATTTTAAACAAAAATTTTTTTAATTTGTCAGCATTTACTACTTAAATTACCTGGCCTTGTCAGATATTTGATTTTAAGTCTGTTACTTTAATTTTCATGACCTTTGTTCGTATCTTTCTGTTTGTAAAATGTTATATTTATATTTTAATTATTTATCTATTCAAGTTCAGTTCACGACGTCAATGTGTTTATTGTCTGAAATGTCATTTGTTCAAGCTTAGGTTAGTGTATAAACATAAGTTATGTACCAGAAAAGCTTTTTAAGCATTGCTTTTAAAACTCTTTTTGACTAGTAAGTACACTTTTTTATTGTTATTTTACAACTTCTAAATTTTATACTTACTTTTAGGGTTAAGCCCTGATGATGGCCTTAAGTAAATAAGGCCGAAAGCGCTTGGCGTCATTTATTAAACAATTACAAAAATCTTTTGTTTTTTAGTTTGGCTCTAAATGTTCAGAACTGTAATGAAATAAAAAATGCGTTATTAGATGGCAAAACGTTAGAATTTCAAAAACTTAAACATTTTATTAAATTTTCAAAGTTTAGAAATCCCTAAAATTGTATTTAAAATTCCAGGTCCGTCTTTAAAAAAATTGACTTGAGGTAAGTAACTAAAGAACAAAACTTTGAATTTGAAAACTGATATCGCTATCTTGTACAACATGAAAAACAGCAATAAAAAGTGTTTTTTATTTTTTTCCAAGTCAAAAATAGAAGCGCAAAAAATTAACAACCAAAAATGGAAATTTCTGTTTTTTCGGATATCTTCGAAGGCATTCGGAATATTTAAAATTTTCTTTCACCAAATTATTAAGCCCTAAAATACGCAACTGTGCCTTAATTTAACCATCTTCGTATCTCTTACCGTTTTTGAGATCCCCTTGTACGCACACGAATTTGTAGCACCCTGTATATTATTGTAATGCATGCCAAAAAATGGCTTGTTATTAACACATTTACTACCGACGATCAAAATACGGAACTTCCTGGGAAACCATTGAGAGCGGTGGGTAATAACAAAAAAATTATAGGTATGTTTTATGGGTTGTGGGGCTTTTATAGATAATTTTCTCGTACTCAAAATTTTCCAAAATTCCGTCCAGTTAACTGGACATCGGTACCGGGAAAGAAATTTCACCGTCAGGCACCAACGTCCAGTTAAGTGGACGCTTTTTTTTTTAAATTTTTTTACACAAAAACAACATTTTGCTATAGACTTTTTATTTAAACTAATTACAAATAACGAACTTAGGTTAGATTTTGAATAGAAAAAAAATTTAACGACTTAAGTACAAAAGATTGTGGGGTAAAACAAAAGGAAAACATATATTACATTTACACAATATCTTGAGGTTCATGTCAGAAAACAGGGACAACCCGGTGTTTTTCTGGGCAAACAAAGTAGCGGGTTTTGCGGCTTTTTTTCCTTTAGTGCATTGGCGGCACCTTTTCATCGCCGACTTTTGTTTTTCGGTAGCTAGGGTGGGTTGTAGGTAATGAAAAATTTTATTTTTTGTATTTTGACCAATATCTGAGTCATCCAAACGTGAAAATATTAAGATCTCTCAATACACACCGGTATTTACTTCTAATGCCACTATTTCCTATTTGTAAATAGGTACTATAGGCTCACCACCTGCCACAAAGCACGTGTATAAAAGAACGTATGACTGAAACGTCTATAAACGGGTTTCTCCGCCCACCTGCAAGAAATGCGTCAATAGCCCAGTTTACACTGACTTATATATGCAGATTTTACATTTTTTCTTATCTTGGGAACCAACGAAATAAATTAGCCGAACCTGAGGGTTCGCATCAAATGTTAAACACATTTAAATGCAAATAATTAGGTGTCCAGTAAACTGGACGCGGTCTCCACGGAAAGAACAACATGTCCAGTATACTGGACGGTGGTAGTCAATGTGTTAATATTAATATAACTTTTTATACTACGTCAATTTGCATACTAACCTAATAGCAAAGGAATGTCTGTTAGTGATCCTTTTTAGGAAGCTGAAATAATTGTCTTGCTGATAATCTCTTTTGTCAAGCTTGCCAATTAAAACTTGCAAAAGTTTAAGCTCGCCAGCTGCGAAAACCATAGCTACTAAAGTTACAAGCTCATTGGATAAATATACATTTGCAGTGCTACATATTACCAGCAAATTCAAAAAGATTCCCAGTATTAAATTTTCATTTTCTTTAAACGGTAACCAAAGTGGAAACAGAAAAGACTCTTGCAGTATTTCTCGTTCACTTCTTTGTCCTAGTTTATTATGTTTGATATACATGATGGATTTAATAGGAAAAAATAATATTATGGTAATTATCATTGATGTGCTGAACACATTCCTTAGTTTAATACTAGTTTTTATATATTTCTTGTCTGACTTAATCCGTTCATCGTCCAAGAATTGGTTGATTTCGTTTTCTTCCTTTATAATTTCTTGAAACAGTTTTGATATGTCGTTTTTCTCGTAGATCATATATTTTACAGTGGTCGCCAGGGTACTAAGGAATATCGCCAAACATGTAAAAGTAGGTTCTACGTCTGCGTTGATTACTAATAATTGGATTAACTTTCCAAAAACCATTATTAACATCAACATTACGATTCCTTGAAGCATACGTCTATACACACGTATAATTGTTCTTAAATTCGGGTTTTCTATCCAGTCTATATGCCATGCACCCGTAATTATTAAAAAATATTTTATTTTTTCTATGAGCATATTGACGGTATTAATTATTGACTCTTCCGTTAAATAATATAGTGTTATTAGCAAAGTTTTATAGAGTTTATATAGGAACTCACAGATCATGTGATTGTGATTATGCACTGTTGTCAATATGTTTTATAATTGAACCTAAAATATCGATTAAACTAATTTTTTCCAATAATTAAAATTAAAAAAAAAACAAGACCTCCCTATACTGTAATAGTACCTACAGGGATATTATTTTAAGTATCTCACCCGCTTGGCGACTTACCTATCGACCACAATAAAAACCCAATTATGTATTCACTAATAGTTTTTTTGCGAAGAAGCCAAATTGGATGTCAAAAAAATATATCTTTACAAATTTGACAGATACAACGCCATATTGGATTTTCTTAAATGGCAACCCAACTTTATAATAGTAAGCCAGCTGCATTCGCTTATTTGTTCTTTTTTTTTTTATGATAAAACACCTGCACTGTAGGAAAAATCCTTTAAGGCGCTCTGGGAGCGGTGCGAGTGCGAAGAAAGCGATTAACGTTGGTCTTGAAACGTTGAAGATTGTATTCATTGGCAAACACGACCTCAGGAAGATCATTCCACAAAGATGACGTTCTCCAGATGAAAGAATTCTTGAACAATGAAGTTCGAGGAGTACTAAGCTGAACAACATATGGATGAGCGGCAGTGGTTCGCCGTGTATTTCTGTTTTGCATTGCTCTAGGTGGAATCAAGTGGGCAATGTCAGTCGAACACCTGCCATGGAAATATCTGTAAAAGAGAGCCAAATCACCAACCTGTCTTCGATGCTCCAGGCTATCGAGGGACTTGGTCAGCTCGGGGTCGCCGATCAGACGAACGGCTCTCCTTTGAATGGAATCCAGTAGCCGAAGGGTGTGCTTGGGTGCAGAGCTCCAGACATGAGAGCAATATTCTAATGATGGTCGAATCTGGACTTTGTAGAGTGTCAAAAGTTGATGAGGTGTGTACAACCTTTTGTTGCGGAAAAGTACACCAAGTTTCTGTGCAGCTGCTTTGGCAATTGCGGCAACGTGATCATGCCAAGACATATTACCTCCCAGATTGACCCCCAGCAAATTAATAGACGGTGCCAGGGGAATTGCGTGTCCTGCCATGACTATATCCGGTTCTGCAATGTTAACCTTTTTGGAGAAGACTGCTGCCTGGGTTTTCTTAGCATTAAATTCGACTTGGTTACTGTCACCCCAAGCCAAAATTTCTTCCAGGTCATTGTTGAGGCGCAATACTTCATGCTCCCTGCGAAGATGTGCGTCGGTAGCGGATGTTTGGGGAGTCAAGGTAAAAGATGAGACAAGTGTGCTGCCATCAGCAAAGCTATAAATTGGATTTTGGGTTTTCACTAGAAGGTCGTTAATATACAGTAAAAAGAGGGTAGGCGACAATATGGACCCTTGAAGAACACCGGCATTGATGGTGAAGGTGTCTGAGAGAAACCCGTCAATCGCCACTTGCAGAGAACGGTTCTTAAGGAAGCTGGTTAACCATAAACAAAATCCATTAGGCATACCGTATGATCGCAATTTACTTAAAAGCCCATCGTGCCAAACACGATCAAAAGCCCTAGAGATGTCCAGTGCAACAGCCCGGGATTCTCCATGATGTTCGATGGTGTTGCTCCAAAGATGGCTGACATACGCCAGAAGGTCACCTGTTGATCTGGACTTACGAAAACCGTATTGATGGTCGCTGATAATGTAAGCAATATGTTGAGTTTCTAATCACACAGCTTCTATTTTTTAATGGCATGAGACACTTAAAAGACATAATCGAACCATGCAGTTTTTGATGGGGTCGTATTTCCGTAAGGGTTGGAAATAAATATCGACAAATATATATTTTTTAAATCGGACCGCGAGATGCAATACACTGATGTAGTTATAAATGGTGATTGCCATTTAAAAATATTTAAAATGGCGTCATTGTCACTTTTTGACATCTGACCATCTCCAAAAAAAAAATGGAATTTTTAATGTTAATGCTTCTGTTAATACGATGATAACAAAATCATCAACTTCGAAGCCTCGTATCTCCGGAACGGCTAGAAATAAATGTTGACAATTATACATTTTTAATGTTAGAACAAATAAGCGAATGCTGCTGGCTTACTATAAAGTAGAGTTGCGATTTAAGAAAATTCAATATAGCGTCGTATCTGTCAAATTTGTAAACATAGATTTTTTTGACATCAAATTTGGCTTCCTTACTAAAAGCTATTAGGGAATACATAATTGTTTTTTTTATTGTGGTCGATAGCAAAGTCGCCAATCGGGTGAGACTCTTAAAATAATGTCCCTATACAATGTATTTAAATAAATCTGTTGATTAAAAAAACAAAAACTAAACAGCAAGAAAGCAAGGTCTCCAACTTGTTCTTTATGGAGATCACCAGGAAGGAAACCTGCAAGTCAACATAAAGAAATGCACAGGTCTGCAATTCAAATTAACTAGTTAATTTATACAGGGTTCCATAGCATCGTAACTACTGGACTTTTTAATACTTTTCAAAAACAGAATGATACTAAGGCATTAGATCTGCAATTTGTAATTTTATTAAATTATACAGAATGTCCGAGATAGTCAGGGCATATCAGTGGCGGCTCGTGATAGTCGATACAGGTGGGGCCAAAATATCAATTTAAAAATCTTTGATGAGAGTACAGGGTGTTACAAATTCGATACATTGACATTGCTATCTCAGTAACTATAAGAGATATAAATTTGGTTGAATGGAGGCAAAGTTGCACATTTTATTGATGAATTATTTGTTAAAAAAAAATCCGATGACTTCAAGAAAATAATTATTTTTCGGATACGACATTCGTTTTTAGTTTAGATACCTATATCAACTCAATTTTTTCAAATTCGGACCTGAATTTTTTAAAAATATTTGAGTAGCTTTTGACCTCCTAAAATTATTATCTTGTAAAATACTTAAGAAAGTGCCCTTGGTTTAAAAAAATAATAAGTACCTACTTTTGTCATAAAAAAATAAAAACAAGTTTTTCGTACATTTTTTCGGATATTTCTGGAAATCATCGAAATTTGTTTAAATTTCTTTTTAACAAATTGTTCAGCATTAAAATATGTAACTTTTCCTCCATTTACCAAACTCTCTATCTCTTGTAGTTATGGAGATAGCAATGCTAGTGCATCGAATTTGTACAACCCTGTATATAAAAAAAAACGAAAAACTTAACGACTAATTGAATGGAGCATTTGCAATAGTTGTAACAAAAAATGTTCACAAAACACTCAAATTATCTTATAAGAAAGCTCTATAGGTACCTACGTCTTTTTTGTTTTTGAAAATGATTCAATCACTTTTGTTCTTGAAGTCATTAATATTGTTTACAAAATGTTTTTCGGCAGGCTACATACCTAAAGCGCTAAGTCTTTCCTCTTTTATTTTATTCATTTTAAAATTGATAAACCGGAATCAGGAATATTATTATAATCCACCGACGCGACGGACTGACCTAAACCTAACCTACAAGAATAATTTATGTTAAACAGTAAAAACTGTTTAAAATAAAACTATTTTAAAATTAATATCTCGACAGGGCAAACCGTAAACAAAACAGCTGCCATCTAGTATCAAGTAGTGGTAACAAAGACGAAAGCGTGATTCGATTGGAACGACAAAATAAAGCACGTGTAAATCCTCCAATCACGAACGGTCTGAGGATCTGGCCCGCCACAACATTTCTGAATTCCTTATGCGTCAGTAAGAGAGGGCGATATATCATTATCTCTTTCGTAAGCGATGAACCTTCGATGAACAGCATGGCCATTCATAGAAATCGCCGGCGTTGGGCAGCGCGAAGGAATTTTCGCGGTGTCGGGGAATTTTTGCACCGTTAGGCGTTATCAGATATTAAATGAACGCAACGTCTTGAATTTTAAATTATTCACAGTTACAAAAAGAATAAAGCGTAAAGATGCAAAGCAATGATTATGAGTGTGAGTAAAAAATAACTTGGTGTACAGGTAGGTAGGGCCATGACACTGTGGCCCTACTGTACGAGCCGCCACTGGGGCATATCCAACATGCTTTTTATTTAAAGAACACCCTATAAATTACCTAATGTTCTAATTTTCTCCAAAATTTCACGTATATCTCGTGCCATGGTATATGTAAATTTAATTATTTAGGATATATTGACGTTTAAAATATGGCATATTTAGACTCTAGCATTGGAACGACGCATCTTAGAGAAAAATAGGTTTCACCTCCCTATCTTCTCCATTTATCTTTCATCTAAAAGTTATAACTTCGGATTTAACATATTAAACTGTAAAACCATTATTTTGGTTAACATGTCTTTGGATAGAGAATAAAACTAAGATAGGGAAGTGAAAACCATTTTTCTCTAAAATGCGCCATTCTAGTGCTACAGCCGGTTAAAGTCTGAAAATGCAGAAACAATTAAATTTAGACATATGACATTCAAAACAAAATAAGCGTAGAATTTTGTTAGCAATTAGAATTCAATATATAATTCTAGCTCTACTGATGAGTCATGATATGACGAAACGCGTCTAGAGATGGATCTGGCGAAATGAAAAGGAAAATCTTCGTCTTTACTTATTGTTTTCGGTTAATTAACCGATTTGAGTTAGCGCTGCCTAGCGGGACTCCTGTAATTGTGACGAATGTCATTACAGGCGATTTCCTCTTAACATTTACTTATTTCTATAAGTTTGTTAGAGGTGCTGGTATGCTCAACAGTGTCTAACAACGACACAGATGGCGCTCCGTACCGCATCTTACTGGTGTGTCCCACCAAGTGCTGCCTTAAGTAGCTTCGAGATCCCTTTTCTTTTCGTCGGATCCTAGCTCTACTGATGAGTCATGATATGACGAAACGCGTCTAGAGATGGATCTGGCGAAATGAAAAGGAAAATATTCGTCTTTATTCAATATACAGGGTGTGTCAGTAAGGTGTCGGGCTTTAATAGCACCTAAACTATCAAAGATAGGGAAAAAAGTGTAATACAAAAGTTAAAAGGTACAATATATTGATCAATAACAATGTTTTTTAAATCTCTTATACAGAGCGTTCGGTATAAGTTGGACAATTCGATAGTTTTAAAAATGCTTTATTTCAATTTTTTTAAATGGGACCCCACTAATTTTTTTTGGGCAAAAGGATGTATCTTTCGAAAACCTTACTTGTTTGTTAAACATGTCATATATCTAAATATCATAGTTTTTGAAATATTTTAGGATTTGTCTTAACTTAGGGTAAAAAAGGAAAGTTCTAATTGAACAATTTAGTCAAGATAGCTTTGAAACAAAAAATAAATAATTTTCTTTGTCACAGCTGTCATTGTAGAATTATTTCGCCAACATTTTGTGCTTTATAACTGTTTAAATTTTAGTTTCCTGAACTAACTTTATCATAACTCATATTTTTCTATTTCGATAAAGTTAGTTCGAGACACTAAATTTTAAACAAAAATGTGAGCGAAATAATTTTGCAATGACAGCTGTGATAAAGAAAATTATTTATTTTTTGTTCCAAAGCAATTATGACTAAATAGTTTAATTAGAACTTTCCTTTTTTACCCTGATTTAAGACAAATCCTAAATATTTCAAAAACTATAATATTTAGATATATGACATGTTTAATAAAAAAGTAAGGTTTTCGAAAGATAAATTCTTTTGCCTAAAAAAATTAGGGGTGTCCCATTTAAAAAAATTGAAATAAAGCATTTTTAAAACTGTCGAGTTGTCCAACTTATACCGAACGCTCTGTATAAGAGATTTAAAAAACATTGTTATCGATCAATATACCGTACCTTAAAGTACCCACAATGTAACTTATATTTGCCTAGGGGTAATCCACAGGTTACTATGATTTTTTTACGATACCCTTAAAATTACTAAAATTTCGGAAAAAAATTAATTACTTGGCAACGTTGCATTTTAGTTCAAAAATTTTAAGATGGTTGCAAAGTTCTTGTTCTATTGAATCATATTCTGGAAAATTATACTGGGTGTCCCATTTAATTTTCTTTTTTATTATTCAGTACCACTTTTTAGGACCACCCTGTAGATTTTAAAATATTTTTAGGTTATGCATCCTAACAAACCATTTAACTTTTATTTTACACTTTTTGTCCTATCTTTAATAGTTTAGGTGCTATCAAAGCCCGACACCTTATTGACAAACCCTGTATAAGTTGTTCCGTTATAAAAAAAATATGTTTGGTATACCCTGACTATTTGGAAAACAATGTACAATTAAAAATAATTTTTAATTAAGGATCTAATGGCTCCTTATTTATTTTTGTTGTACTGTTTTTGAAAAATATTAAAAAATTGAGTAGTTTAGATGCTATGGAATGCTGCGTTGAGAGCGGGTCACCCTGTATATCAAATAAGAACTTCTTGGTTACTTGTACGCCCTAAGGGTAACACAGCGCTATTCTACACCCTCATTTAAGGTAAAAATATAGCAAGAAATGCCCATTATTCGTATAAAATAAAATTTTAAACCAAGTAATTATTGTATAATGTAAATAATTACAAAAACAAAAAGTAGTAATACTTACTTAAACTTACCGTGCTAGACTCAATCGTATGGCACAGATGAGTAGGTACGAATAATACGAAAAAAATATTGTTTGTATTACTTGTTTGTATGTATTGCCGATACCAAAGAAAATAGGGATTGATTCAAACATTATTTAAATACTATATTTAATATAATACATAATAAATATTGGACATTGACGACTCGTAGTCAAACCTACAAATGTGTTTATCGATATTTCAATATAAAGTCAATGTTGGTGGATAAAACGCGCGTTGTAATATATTTTAATAGGATTGTCCTCTGGAGACTTGCATTTATACCATTTACTCAAAATTCTCTTAAGTTACCGAATTAATTTCGAGATAATATATTGATTTATTGAGAAAAACTGAAATGATTTATGTACATTTGGGTTTTCTGCTTTTAACAAATACCAAGATAAATAGTTTAAAAATAGTTGCTGGCATTCACCTGTCTGTAAATTTAATTAAACATACGATGAGAAATGTATAATATAATTCAATGAAATATATTAATATTTATTATAATATCTATTAGTGCTAGTATATAGGACCGTAAATCAGTTTAATATCGTTTACAATAATGTTATTATTATATTTTATTTAGTGAAGAGTATTATTTAATATAAATTATTATATTACATATAGAATTTAAACAATATGTTCTTACAATACAATTTATTATTAAGTAGTAGAGTTTAGTGTTTGTATTAGTAAAATAGAAAGAAAGTTTTAGCGGCGGGAGGACAAAGTAGTGCAACCTTACCTGTGGCGTCCCTGTGTACTTAAATGCAAAAAATAGATTCACTACTTTGTCCGCCTGCCGCTAAAACTTCCTTTTTATTTTACTTATACGGGGACACTAAACTCTACTACTTTATCTTTTTACCCGGTATGTATTACGGAATAATGCGGCCACTGCAGCGCGATCTATATTTGAATCTACAAACCCGTAGAGAAAGTTTAGGGATGCGCAAACACGTTTCCTATACTGGATGTGTTGGCCTACCGTACTTGGTTTATTATTAGTTGTAAGTTTTCACGTCTGAAGGCAATATTTTGCATTGAGTTGATTCCTAAAGATGGCACATCTATGAATAAAAATATTTTCCAAAAAATAAAAATGCACCCGCTATTAAGTTTACTAATCAAGTTTTTCATGTTACCTTTCGCATAGTTACTGTTTCGCGTGGTTACTGTCGAAACTTTTTCAAACAAATTCAAAAATATAAAAAGCGTTTTTCAAAATAAGCGATTTTGATGGAAGTTTACCCTCTGATATAGAAGCAGCGGCAAACGAAGTGATCTCAAGTTTAGTTCCGACAAAATCCAAGGCGCGGTATGAGTTGGAGTATCAGAAGTTTGAAGATTGGTGCAAAGCTAACAAAATAAAGGAGGTGTCTGAGAAAATCCTTTTGGGTTATTTTTCCGTAAAAAAACGCTTCCAGAAACCATCTACGCTATGGACTCTCAACAAACATTTTAAGTTAAATTTACCTTTTATCGACCTCTACACAGGTCAAAAATTTTGCATGACCAATTATATATAGGGATAATTTACCTACATTTGTCTTCCTTTTGCCCAATGTGGGGAACGAAACTAAAGTAATTTGGAAGTCCAAAATAGGTTCATAGGGATTTCTGTCTAATAAGACACAACGAACTGAAATAAATATAGACTTATTTTACCTCTAAATGTGGAAAATAAGACCAACCTTGTGACCTAAATATAACCTAAATAGGTTTTAAAAACACAACAGAGAAAACATAATATCATAATTCTGGCGTTAGAAAGAAAAGACAACAACTCGATGCACTGATGCCAACACTTCCAACAGGACAAACAAATTATAAAATGAAGTTTGATCCAAGTAGATATTTTGAATGGCCGCTTATTAACTCCAACAATCAAGCAATATTTAATTAGTGTAATTATCTTTCTGGACTAAAAATTTGATGCCAAAGAAATTTTTTTGTTAATTAGGGTGATAATACTTCGCAAAACAAAAAGCCCCCTTGAAATATGGGATTATTCTATGTATTATTGGGATAATTTTAAATATTTTAATTTAACCTAAAAACAGAGTGTCTTCATATAAACATTATATTTGTACCTATAGTTTTAAAAAAAACTTCTGTTGACAAAAAGCATCGTAGTCTAATGGATTTTCAACTGACCTTACGTAATTCTTAAAATTTTAAAGATTATTGTCGATAAACAGGAAAATTAATTATCAAATATGGCCGTTTTTATATTTGTAACCTTAAAGTTATTTTTCCCTTTATTATTAACTTTAAGCACATGTTTTCCTGGTCCGAGGTTAAATTGGCAATCATTTACCGAATTTAAAGTTAAATCGTTCCTAAATAAGACATTTCTAGTTATAAGTCAAAGTTAAATTCAGGGAATATTTTAGGATCCGCGCTGACCAATACTGGAAACAATAAATTCGTTTAAATATTCGAGTAGTGTAATAGCATCCGGAGTAGTCTGGACCATTGCAGCATTTGTCTAATATGAACCTAAATCGTTGTTACTGCCTCTCTCTAATAATATTTAGACCTAAATGATTTGATTCCGTTTTAACATTACGATTGGCACTGCGGATTTTAGGTTGGCGCATTGATTCTTGACAAGTGACATTTCACATTTCCCAATCTGATTTTTTAGAAAATTTTTGTGTCCAAGATAAAAATAAGAAATAAGTTTAAGCCCAAAACTACACAAGGTAAGTTTTATGGTGTTTTTTATTTTGCATATTTAACTCTAGTGTTACGGTAATAATTTTGTATACTTATATCTTTTTAGATGTCAGCCACTAGAGATCATTTTAAAGTTGTCGCAGTTATACGGAAAAAACGGGTGGAATATTGCTTTGTTCCCCACAAGTGGGAAACAAAAAATATTCTCCTTTGGCCACAGTCAAATCTACGAGTTTTAAGGGCAGATGCGTCGTCTTCGCCTGAAAGTGACTGGAAGGAATTTAACTGTAAGGTGAAAAAAAAAAATATATTTGGAATTGCCGAGGCTGAGTTATGGGAACAGCAGTTTGTAGACGATGGAACAGATGCTGTTGGGTCTAAATAAATAAATTCGTCTTGGTCGTCTTCTACTTTCGACCCTATTTCACACTGATCACACTCTATAGGGTTAGCCCTGTTTATGGAACTTGTTGACGTAATTGGAGGCTGAACATCATTGCTGCAACTCGTATTAATAGGATTTTCCTCGACATTTCTATTAATGCTCCTGTAATATTGTGTAGTATGTCTGTATGCTCTAATTTTCTTATTAGAATTTTGGTTTGACATTGCAAGTTAACTCTACGCACTTTTTGGTTAAAAACTAGAAATAAAATACAGACACAGCCGAGAACATAAACAAATGTCGTTAAAGGTATATTAAGAGACCATGTAACTTGAAGGTAATGTAATCTGCGACCTCAATCAAGACAACTTTTCTAACAGGTCAATTGTACAAGCAATTTTATCCTTTCAGGTTAATCAGAAGATTGACAAATAGCTCAATTTTTAACCACAAAAGGTTTATAACTTTGGGAACAATTATAAGGCAAAGTTAACCAAAATATTACTTGTTTCTAGAACTCCATGGTCAGCAAACTATTAGGACATTTTTTAGGTAGTAATTAAGTCATGTTTTACCTAGCGTAATAGTCAAAAAATTCCTTAACTATGAAGACATTTTTTAAGTTACAAAGAAGTAAGTTATGACTTCATAATATGACTTATTAGGATTTATTATTTTTAATGTTTTAAAGAGGTAATTTATTTGTAATTTTTAACTAGGTAAATTAACCTAAAAGTAAATTTCCCTATAAGAAATTATTTAAGTCGTAAATATATAAATTATAACCTATGTTTTGGAGTTCGAACCTTTTGTGACTTTTAAGAAAACATTTAAGGCAAAAATAAGCAAATATTTGCCAATTTAGGATTATTTTCCTTCCGTTCTGGTCTACGGTACTTAATATGTTTGTTGGGCTCACTACTCAATATTGAGAACTATGATTTCAGTCAAAAAAAAATCAAGATATAAGCAGATTTTCTCAACTAATCGCATTTTTGAAAAGAAGTTCAGAGGGTTACAAGGCCAAAAAGTCCAAAGTTTTCACAAAGGAAGACGTATGTACGTTTCTTAGTACTGCAGATGATGAAACATATTTACTTATGAAGGTTGTTATGATAATCAGCATTTTTGGGGCTTGTCGACGTGAAGAACTAGCTAAGTTAATATTGGATCATATTGAACACAATGATTTGTCTATAAAAATAATTGTGATTCCATTCTCGAAAACCAAAATTATGCGAGAATTTGTTATAACAGAAGGAAATGTGACAGGTGTCAACTGTTTAAGTATTTTTCAAAAGTATGCTAAACTTCGTCCTCTTAATGCAACCCACAGGCGGTTTATTGTATTCTATGGAAAAGGAAAATGCACCTCCCAGTCTGTCGGAATTAATAGTTTTGGAAGTATACCAAAAAAGATTGCAACAAAACTAGGATTGAATAATCCCGAAGGATACAGTGGACATCGTTTTAGGAGGTCCTCAGCCACCATCCTAGGTGATGGTGGTGCAGATATGCAGATGTTAAAGCGTCATGGATGCTGGAAATCCTCTTCTACGGCAGAAGGCTACGTTGAGAATTCTTTAGAAAATAAGAAACAAATAGCAAAGAAGATCATGGGGTCCGACACGGATTAAATGATTGGAAATTCGAACGTAAAGGGCTCCATCACATCCACTTCTGGTATACTAATTTCTAAGAGTAAAAAGTGTATTATTAATGTTTATAATAAACCTTAAGTGTTATATTTTAATTAATAATTGATAATTAATTTTATAATTGTTAATAATAAATCATTTTTCTAAAAACTCTGGTTTTATTTAAGAGCAAAATTTTAATAAAACTGGTTTTTCCATTACAGCACTAGTGCTGTAATAGATGCCCTTACAAAACGATTCACAGAACTGTAAAATTCATATTACTAAATGAAAGTAGATAAATTTAATTAGACACGATGAGAAATGTATAATACACTACATATAAAATATAATAATATTTATTATATCTAGTAGTACCTACTAGTTACTAGTATATAGGACCGTAAACCAGTTTAATATCGTTTATAATAATATTATATTTCCTTTAGTGACGGGAATTATTTTTGTTTATATAAATTGTTATATTATAGAATGAATTAAAACAAAATGTTCTCATAATACCATTCCATATAAAGTACTAGAGTTTATTGACCGTATAACTAAAATAGAAAGAAAGTTTTACCGACAGGCCGACAATTAGTGTACTTTAATGCAAACGATAGATGCACTACTTTGTCCTCCCGCCGCTAAAACTTTCTTTCTATTTTACTTATACGGTCAATAAACTCTACTATATTATTTTTTTACTCATCATGTTATACGAACCTGTAGAAAAAATATAGGGATGCGCAAAAACGTTTCCTATACTAGAGATGTGTTGACCTCACACATCTGATGGCTATCTTTTGCATTGAGTTGATTCCTACAGATGGCGATACTAGATTTTCATCGTATATTTATTTTTAAAAATCTTGAAAACATATTTTCGATGTATTGGGAATTGCTTACAAGTTATGGCTTTCTGATAAGTCCCAACAAGGACGAAACAGCATATCATTGGCTACCTGTGCCCCAGGGAACCCATTACCTTTGGCCTTCCTGTGTACTTTAATGCAAAAGATAGATGCACTACTTTGTCCGCCTGCCGATAAAACTTTTTTTCTACAATTCAGTATTGTCTACTGTCCTTAATAGGTATTACGTAGAATACCATTTTGTATTAAATATTGTCGGGCTACAAAAAGGTAGACGACTGGAACGTGCAGCTTAAATAGTTTGAAATTATGTTTTAATTTATTTAGTTTGTTGTGCATTATTTATTTACTGAAACACCAAAGATTTTTAATAGTTTTAGTAAAGCAAAGCTAAATTACGGTGCATAATATACAAATCTTTAAAAATAAAAATAAAGTTATCAAATTAGTAAATTTAGAGAGTCTCTAAAGAAGAGTTCTCCCCTTAAAACTCACATAGGATGCTATTTTAAATAAGAAAGCATGAAAAATAAATTTTCAAACCACCTGACAGTGCCTTATAAATACTATAAGGTTATATTTTGTCTAACACTGTTAGATAATAAAATACAAATCGGATTGCATGGTTCTACCAAGAAATGAAAACTTTACATTGGTAGGATTTAAAAAGGATTGGAAATTAACTTTTATCTTATTTTTTCAAAGTAAAACTCTTATGTTTTTAAGGAGTTGTGTGATTGTAGCTTTCTTTTAATAAACATTATGGAACCATTATCAAGAGTAGAAAAATTAAATATGATTTTTAGTCGTCGTCCAGAGTCAAATTATTTCAAGTCTTTGAAAACAAAAGAAAGTTGATAGATACAAGATGAACTAGCACTTATTCTTATTGATGATGGGTTCTTAAGTCCGAAACATATTATTATACTAATCGTTGAATTATCAAGAAGGAGGTGAATTTAAAAATATTAAAATCAAATTTACGGACTATTAAAAAGAGCTAAATGATGATGGTTTTGACTTTATATTAACATATCTCTTTAAATAGAGTTAGAAAAAAATTAAAATAAAATCACGAAAATTGGTTGCAGGTGGTGACATCCTACCAATGTAAAGTTTCCATTTCTTGATAGAACCATGCAATCCGATTTGTATTTTATTATCTAACAGTGTTGGACAAAATACAACCTTATAGTGTAAGGCACTTTAAGGTGGTTTGAAAATTTATTTTTCATGCTTTCTTAAATGTTTGCTTCCGCCTGACTAGTAAGGGATTCTGTATTTTCACAATATTTTAAGTAAGTTTAAGAGAAACAATTTCCGCTTTACAGTCAACTCAAGCCACAAGAGAAATAAACTTTGCAAAGACCACTTACACATTGGCTGAAAACTGCTCTGGTTCTGAGATTATGTTTTACATCATTTAGAGAGACTTAAGCTACCAAACGGGCAGAGGTTACTCTTACACTGGAATACTTTAACAACTCCACTGAGTAAGTGTTTTTTGGAGCTTTTATAGTGTTTTTTAACTACTCCCAAAATAGAGAAGGGGTTCCTTTTTGCTGAATCAGGAATTATTAGCAATCTTTGATAAAAGAGAAGATTCTTGAATGTACTAAATAAAAATTTAAATGGATGCCTTAGAAATTGTAAATCTCAAAAACGCAGCGCCATCTTCTAAGTGATAACATACACTAATGCGCAAAAAATTGTACTGTACTGTTTCTGTACACTCAGAGTTCTGCAGAGACCTCCCTCTACAACCTACATCAAAAGTTTAACTATCACAAAATGTTATGCTGAAATATTGGTTAAGAAAAATTTTACTTGGGAAAATCGAAATAAATATTTCCCTTGTATCTCGGTTATTATCAACTTTTAAACTTAGCCAAGCTTGGCCAAACCACAATATTTTTAAACGAGAAATCTGCAGTTTTACTCTGTACTATTATTTATTATACACTCTGTATATACAGAATATGATCTAATGGAGAACCCGCCACTGGCAAAATGAAGTAGGTCGAGAAATTAACAGCAAATAATTATTAACTATAAAGACAACCCTAATATCACCCAACCTTTATATCACCAAGCTGGATATTCAGTATAATAATATATTATAACAATAGTTTAATAATGGTAATAAATAACAAAACTGAAAATAAAATAAATAGATTTTAAAATATACACTCTTAAAAATGATTTGGTATTTGGTACTAATTTTTATTTGTTCTCGTATTTACGTTACCAAAAATAACTATTTTTAGTTAGGAAAACAAAAAAGATTTTTTTCTTGGTTATATTTACCAAAAACTGATGCCATCAGAACAAAGAAAATATCTTGTTTTCATATTTTAGTTGGCAGAAATAAAATATTTTGTTTAGCTGCATTTTACTCTGTATATATCTTATTTAAATGTTACATCAAGGTTCCTACAAACTTGTATTTATCAATTCGGCTTGTTGTAATAACACAATATGAATTTGTAGTCCCTATCCTTTTGTTAATTTTGATTAAGATACATTCTTAGTTACCAGAACTAACTTTTCTTTTCAAGTAATATTATTCTTCATATTTATAACTAACGGCATCAACAGAGACTTCACGCCCTTGCCCGGTGGATGACATGTGACATCATTCTAGCCAGGACTGTCAGGAGGTTATGTTTATGTTAGGGTGCTTTTGCGGTTCCGTGTCCATTTTTTCGTGTTTTTAAGGCAATAATTGGCAATTTTCATGGCCGTGCTCATATGGAAAATGGATGTGACAATATTTGGTGTGATTTATTTGTGTTTATTGTCTTCTTGTGTACGTTTTTATTGGCAGAAGGAAGTTAAATCATAAGTAAGTAAACATTTTATTTATTATCATTGAAGTTATACATTAGAAAGTTTAAATGAGATTTTTATAAAGCATGGCAAGGTGACCCGATGAGAAATAACTTAAAAATATTTTTTTTTGTTTTGTTTTTGTTCTAAGTTCCATTTCTATAAAAGAACTGACTTTTTAATCTGACCAAGTGCAACAAATTTCATATGGCTGTGTGTATATTTTACATAGAAAGTCCAGGGGATATTTTTTGTTTTTTAATAATCGCAGTTGCAAATAAGAAAATTTAAATAAGGACAATTCAGTTCTATAAGCAATGGAACAACCCAAAAGGTTGAGTAAAATAAGTTAAAAATCTAGTGTTTCTGTTTTGTATTGCATAAGTATGAATTATAAAGAACATGAGAGAACAGGGACATTGGAAATAATTTTTTTTAAAGAAACCATAATATCCCTGATAATTTATTCCAATTAGTTTACGCATACCTAATAGAGTAGTAATATCAAGGCATTTTTTTATTTAAAAGGTGACCTAGGAAGGAATATTTTTCGTTACTAAGTATAAATTACATATGACTTTTTTTTAGAAATGAAACAGACTTTTTTTAAAGTTATTTCTTTCAAATCAACTTGCTAATTTTGCCATGCGTTATAAGCAGTTTATTCAAACTTTCTAATGTGCAACTGCAATGACAAAAATATAAAATTTTTACTTATTTATGATTCAACTTCTTTCTTACAATTAGAAAGTAAAGAAAAAAGATAATAAACACAATGTTGTGACTACATACGTAATTGTTACACTATGAAAATTTCAAGTTTGTCCCAAATAAATGATTGCTTTGGTAATATTTGTAGATTGCATCATTATCAAAAACAATATTTCCTTAAAAATTTACATTAGTTGTGACAACTAATTTTAAAAATAAAAAAAACCATATAAATTTAGTTATCCGTATATAAAATTTCGTTGTGACAACTAAAATTTGGAGGTTGGGTTGGTTAACGTTATTAATTAGTTCAACAGTTCAATAACGACAATTTTTTTTGGTTGTTTTGGGTTGAGTCCGATTTCACGAAAATAAATAGTTGTCAAAACCAAATTTTAGTAATCCATACCATGTAATTTTTAAGAGTGTAGATATTTTTGTCTACAAATAATAATTATTATGAAGAAGGTTTTTGGTTATTTGGACACACAAAAAATCCACAGGATTTCTTTGTTTCTTTAACGTGACGTTTCGCAGAATTTATCTGCTTCTTCTTATTTCCACTGTCCTGGTGCTATTTTTTAAAAACAATGTTCATTTCAACCAATGATTGAGCTACAATAACTAAAGCGTTACCGAACAAATTATTTCGTTGTTTGCTTTCACTGCGTTGACAAACATCACCGCAAACGTATAAATAAAATGTATCGCATTTCAATTCAGTATTCTAGCTTTCTATTTTTTTCTCACTTAGTATTAAAGCCACAGTGTCCTCCATGACATCCACTACACGACGGATATTTATTTGATAAACATATTATGTAAACATGATATTACATAATATGGTTTTATATAAAATTTTTGAGAGAAAATTTAAAAAACTGGTTATTGCGCAGGTAGCGCCCTCTAGCGGCACATATTGAACCAAAAGTTATTCAGTATAGAAATTTTAATAATTTTAATTTTAACTCATTCATTGAATGAATGATATTTTGTACGAGCGCAATATAGATAATAAAATTAATTTGTTTAATAATCTTATATTTTCCCTTTTTGACAAGCAGTCTAGAATCACTAAACCTAGAGCACCATGGCTTACTCCTAACCTAAAGGTTTTCATGAAAAATAGGGATCGGGCGCTACAGAAATTTAAACGGACTCGGACCGTTTATGATTGGGAAGAGTATAAGCGCTTACGAAACTTTGCTGTTTCTATGATTAGAAGAGAAAAAAGACAGTATCTTGATTTTATTTGTGCAGAAAATAATTCTAGAAAAACGTGGAACTCTTTAAAGGGTTTTAATATAAGCTCGAGCAAGGATTGTAATATTCCTGATAATTTATCTGATGCTAATGATATAAGTACATTTTTTGGTAGGTATTTGAAAACAGCTTTAGATTGCAGCCCTAAAGTGAATTTTTATAATAATAATAATTTTAATAATGACCTATCTTTCTCATTAAGAATGGCTGAAATACAAGATATTCACAAAATAATTCACTCAATCACTTCCAATGCTTCTGGTGTAGATGGTATGTCTCTAAAGATGTTAAAATGTTGCAGTCCTCATTTAGATAAGTATGTCACACATATTATCAACTGTTGTCTAGAGGCTAACTATTTTCCAGAACAGTGGAAAATTTCTATTGGTAAACCATTACCCAAAACTAATAATCCTTTAAGTTTTAATGATCTTCGGATAATAAGTATATTGCCACTACTTTCAAAAATCTTTGAAAAAGTATTGTATGGTCAACTCTTTCAATACTGTGTCATCAATAAAATAATTCCGGATAGCCAATGCGGCTTTAGAAAAGACTTTAGTACCTCCGTCGCCCTTGTTAAGATCACAGATGATATAATGGCAGCAATTGATAAAAAATTAAACACCGCACTAGTTCTTCTAGATTTTTCTAAAGCCTTTGACACCCTTAATCATTCTCTCTTATTGGCAAAGTTAAAGTATTATGGCTTTGAAGAATCATCCTTACATCTTATTAAATCATATTTTAACAACAGGTTTCAAAAAATTTTCCATAATAACACTTATTCAGAACAAATTGAAATTCTGTCTGGTGTGCCTCAAGGATCCATCCTTGGACCTCTTCTCTTTATCATCTATACTTCAGATATTTTAAAATCTCTAAAGCACTGTAAGGTTCAGGCATATGCAGACGACACGCAAATTGTCCTTCATTTTGACTGTCAAGATTATATTAACGCCTCAAATTTGCTTAATGATGAGTTAAATATGTTAAATCAACTTTCTTTAGACCACAATTTAAAATTAAATCCATTAAAGTCATCCTTGATGCTCTTTGGAAATAAGAATAACGTTGATTTTTTGAATCATAATATCAATATACGTGTTGATGGTGTTGTTCTTCCCGTGGTTAAAACAGCCAAAAATCGGGGTATAATTTTGGATACTGAATTAAGGTTTAGAGAGTATGTCAAAGAACTAATTCAACGGTCATATATGTCATTAAGAGTATTATACAACAACCGTCATATTCTTAATTTAAAATTGCGCAAAATGCTCTGTGAGAGTCTTGTTTTGTCAAGTTTTAACTACTGCGATTTTATTTATGGGCCGTGCCTTGATTTGGCTGATAGGAATAGAATACAAAAAGTGCAGAATACATGCTCACGCCTTATTTTTGGACTGCGAAAGTATGATCACTTTTCTCACACTTTCAAAAATCTCAACTGGCTAGTTCTGAACAACCGTAGAACTTTACATTTAGGAAACTTCTTGATCAAAATTCTTAAATATCCAGCCCTGCCTCGTTCCCTCAAGAGTAAATTTGTATTTCTTGAAAATATACATTCGCGCCAGATAAGGTTTCCTAATAGAATGACGGTGCCTCACCATCAAAATGCCATGTTTCAGAGATCATTTACATATAACGCTGTAAAATTGTATAACTCCTTGCCTAATGAATTGATCTCACTTGATAATACATTTAAATTAAAATATAAAAAACATCTTCAAATTTTTCAAAATGAGCAAACTCGGTAGCTTAACTTTTTTTTCTTTCAAAATATATAAGTATCCTCACAATATTCTGCGAGTCATGCATTGAAAACATATATTTATCGTCTTCTCCATCGTATTTGAGTGTAAGGTATTAATTTTTTCTCTTCTTCGTGCTGACTTATTTTATAAGATTGTTCATTTATTTTCTCCTTTACATAATAATCTTTAGATACTATTTCTACATCTATCACTAGTTATGTATATTCTTTATACTTAAGCAAGCAGTGCAGGGTTCAGTTGAGTAGCCGTCTAGGCTAGACTGCGCCATGCTTTTGTTTGCATCGCCTATTCTTTGTTATATTGTTTATTTTTTTAAATTAAAAGACCTTTATTATTATTATTATTATTATTATTATTATTATTATTATTATTATTATTATTATTATTATTATTGTTATTATTATTATTATTATTATTATTATATAACGAAAAATAGTCATACTACATTTGAAATCGATAAGCTCTTTCAAATGAGACCAAGTTTGTTATTTAGGTCAAAGAAAATGTATAGGGTTAGAAATGTTAACTCCTTGTTAAACAAACGCAACACAAAAGAGAGAGAAAGAGCTTTAGTTTGCCACCTCGCCATGAGAGGCGCAATGGCGGGAAATTTGAACGGCGAATATATGATTTTGGATTTATTATTAATTTTTGACGAGTTTTTATTGATTTAAATCTTGATTCAAAAGTAGTGAATCACGAGTTAAATCAATAAAAAGTCGCATAAAAGTTTTTATTTTATGGGATAAATCAAAACACATTTTTATATTAACAAAGTAAATTATGTTTATTTAAAAAAAAAATTGGAAGAGAAACCAAGAAAATCGTATAAGTAGTACACAGTCTAAGCTACAATGCCTTTTCTCCTATGCATAATAGAACTATTTGTACAATTTTTTGGACCACAAAACAGTGTAAAATAAAATAACAACTTTAACGAAAATAAAGTAATGTTCTTCGGTCTATCAGGTCTCACTAATAATAATGTCTCTAAATCCATGGGGAATTTCTAGAGAAGTCTCTGAAACAAAAGAAAAAGAAGCAGTATCGGCTCGAAACTAATAGCGTTTTTAATTACCAGTACTCCGAGAGCGCTATGAGACGACATAGATGTGCCCGAAATCTGTCATAGCCATGTAGTAAGATTACTCGATTTTGATAATTGAACATGCAATACATACAATCTCGGGGAGAACAGTAAATCGAAAACACTATAAATTTGTCAGATCTCTTCGTCCATGTTAGAAATGTCTCAGAAAAAGAATATCTATAGAAGCAATGAGATTATTTTGCACTGGTCTCTTTAAATTTTTTAACCTTTTCACTGTGACCTGAACTATAATTTATTTTTGGTAGTGTGTCTTTGATGTATTTATATATATATATCCAAACGTATGATTTTATCAATAATTTGTATCTTATAGGTAGGGTACAAATCTACATTAAGACTATTTCAAAATATGTGTTTTTTTCTATGTTAGATCCTCGCAGATTAGTAAATTTGTACACTCGGTATTAGCATTAATGTTGCAATGCTCTTTTCAGGTGTGCACACGTTGGGCATCTTTTAAAGGAAATTAAAAAGTGTTTGTTTTTAGAGTCCTCATCTGCGACAAAGACTAAGTAAGAATTAGTGCAACCTGGAGAAATACAAGAATATATTTTCTGAATCCAACACTGCGATTGATGCCATGTTGATAACAAAGTGATAAAAGTTTGTTATAATATATAAAAATTACTTACTCAGTTAGCTCGTTACCATTGTCTTCGTCCTCATGTTCATTCCGTTAACATTGATCAATGTTAAAAAATCCCTTAAAACAAATAATTCTTATTAGTATAAAATACATTTCTAATCGCTAACATAATATGTATAAAGTTTTATGTTTATTTGCTTATTATAAATTGTAAATTTACAATATAAAAAGTGTGCCTCCGTGTGTATAATGCAAATAAAGGTAATAAAGAGACCTAACTATAAGATACAGAATTTTAATTACTTGCATGGTAGGCTGGAATAATATTTTAAAATATTATAGATTTTAGACATTTTTATGGCCAAAATCATTAAAATTTTACAAAATTTAAGAATAAAAATGCAAAAAACACGTGGAAAAAATAAGTTGACTCTGTTGACAGCTTTAACGGCGAGTTGATCCGATTAGCAACGGGTTCAATTTATGGTTTCTTAAAGTAGTTTGGAATAGGACTGTTCTTCTCTTCTAGCGTCAAAAGTATGCGACAAAAACATACTCTCACTCTGCCAACTGAAGATCCTGAGTGCGCCGATAGCGCCAATTTCTCCCTGATGAGAAGGTGGCAAAGCTCAATCAAAAATGACCTTGTGATGCAAAATCTCCCATTTAAAGTTTCACCGGGGTGCTTTAGGTTACATCAAACCCGAATTATTAGTATTTTCTTCAAAAGAGATTCCCCCTCCACCCCTTAGTTAATTTTGCGAGTTAGATCAAAAAGATATTGAAGTTATACCGTATATTCCAAAGAATAAAACACTTAAGTTTTCACATAACTTTTTTTGGTATATTATCGATAAAAATCCTAAAATATTTTTAGTAATACGTAATACTCTAGCGGTAAATTTGGAAACTTAAAAATAATTTCCAACAAATTCTCCTGATCGATTTTGAAATGATTTTTTTTTATTTCAACACGTTGGGTCAAACGGTATGGCCGGCGTCCGTTCTTATACAACAAGAGTGGATATGATGTTCATATCGCACAAGGAAGTAAAGTGAGCACGACGCCATAGGCGGAGTGTTCAAACTTCCGAGCGCAGTTGTGCATCAAAACTGGTTCACTGAATATAGTTAGTCTTAGTGCTCCTTAATAATAATTTTCAGCAGATATTTTTAAAAACTGTATGGAATTTTCCATGTCCCTCCTAACAATACAACATCCAGTTTATATTTTTAGGTATTAGGAGTTGTACATTGACTGGGTTCAGTTAGCGTTGTAATCATGACACTTTTACTTATACCTTTGAATTGCAATATTTAAAGAACGATGGATCAGTGCAAAAATGTGGCAACCGTTTTTTTTTTCGATCTATTTCAGACACAAGATATTGTATTATTTTATGCAATAAAAGACGACGCGCTCCGAAGTCACGTCGGTTCTTACGTAGCGAATGAATCATAGCGCGCCTATCTATTCGGCTTTCTTTAAATGTTGAAATTCAAAGCTTT
Organism: Polydrusus cervinus; assembly: GCA_935413205.1. NCBI lineage: Eukaryota > Metazoa > Arthropoda > Insecta > Coleoptera > Curculionidae > Polydrusus > Polydrusus cervinus. Next base: position 26,387,440 of record OW284518.1, read on the forward strand.
TAGTTCTCGACGATGACACACGTCATTTTTAGTAACATTCATTTTGTAGAACTTAAAAGTTTGGCCAGGGACAACAGCCTGTCATTGTCTACCTGTGCCCCAGGGATTCCCTTACCTTTGGAGTCCCTGTGTAATTTAATGCAAAAGATAGACGCACTACTCTGTCCGCTTGCCGCTAAGCTTCTTTTGTATATATATTTTTACGGACACTAAATTCTACTATTTTATTAAAAAAATATATTAAGTTGCATCCCCAGATTCTTAAACACAACAGATTTTTTGTAAAATATGCGAATGGAAAATGTACCAGAAATCCTGTGGGAATTAACACATTTAGCAGTCTGCCAAAAGTTATTGCACAATTTCTTGGTCTTTCAAATCCTGTTCTATATACTGGCCACTGCTTCAGAAGAAGCTCTGCCACTTTCCTAGCAGACAGTGGCGCTGATCTTTTAAAATTAAAGAGGCACGGAGGTTGGAAATCTAGCTCTGTTGCGGAGGGATATGTTGAAAATTCCATGAATAATAAAAAACTTATAGCGCAAAGAAATATTTGGTGAAACATCTAATGCAATGTGCGTCGCTTCCCAAATAACAGCAAGTTCGAGCGATGAAAAAAATATGTCGTCGGGAATTATTTTGAATAATTGCAATAATTGTGTTATCAATATTTATAATAATTAATTAATTTATAATTTATGTTTTTAACTTGTATTATAACAGTTTAATAAATAGAATAATTCTTTTTGTCACTAATTTTGAAATACATTTTTCGTCACCAATTGCATAGAATTTTACTTTATGCAACTAGTTACAAAAAGTAAGACGTTTCATAATGTCAATCAGTTTTAAAAAGTGTCACTTTATATGTCAAAATTAGAATATATTAAACATATTATGCATTCCAAAAAGTATAAAACAGGTATAATTGTGCAACCCTGAAGTTTATAGGTTACCCCCCCCCCAATGACACCACTGTTATAATTTAGTGTAAGTAATTTCGTGTTAAAGTGTTGTTTCTCTTCGTTAAACGAAATTAATTGCTACAACTTGATTATATTTAAAAAAGTTTTATAACTAGTGCTCCAAAACAGCGGCGGCGCCAGGGGGGGGGGGGGGGGGGGGGGCAGGGGGGGCACCGGCCCACCCTAGAAACATGAGTGCCCACCCTGGTGCCCCCCCAAAATTGATGGATCCGTTCTGTAAGGGACTTGGCTATAAAAGTAGTCTTGATGAGTGAGAGGCCGCGACCTTTTTTTTTTTTAGAAGTCACTGCTTTTATTTTGGGGTAGTGCCCACTCAAAAATCACCGAGCCCATTTGTGCCATCCCATCCCAAAAATCCTGGCGCCGCCACTGCTCCAAAATTAGTTCCTATAAATATTTTACAATAAAAAAATAAACGTGTTTTATATTTTGCTTGTGGAATTATACAATTTCCGCACTATTATAATAAAAAACATTAAAATTAATTTAAAAGAACGTAACGTTATTCAAGTCCTAGTCCAGTGGCTTACTTGAAGTTCCTCATAAGGGTAAAGTACGAATAGGCTGCTTGCAAGATCTAAAAATACAAAAGTTTTATTTAATTTTCTTTGATCTGCAGTTTAAGTGGTACGAGGGGCACTACACCCTCTTCAACCAAAAAATGTCTCGCTTCGGCCCTCATTGTGTTCCTTTAGCTATAAAGTTAATTTTTTTGTTACTAAAATAAAAAATAAGGTAATCACTTTAAAAATACATGGTGTCCCACATAAAGATACTCTCTACAGGGATCTCGTAAACCGTAGAAGATATAAAGTTGTTTGAATTTAAAAAAAGTGCCGCCCTTCTAAGTTCTGCAACATTGTGTTTTCAACTTTAAAAAGAGCCGAATCCTTGCGAAGATATTTGGGCAAAACCAATTTTCGTGATTTCATTTTAATTTTTTTCTGACTCTATTTAAAAAGATCTGTTAATATAAAGTCAAAACCATCAGCATTTAGCTCTTTTTAATAGTCCGTAAATTTGATTTTAATATTTTTAAATTCACCTCCTTCTTGATAATTCAACGTTGTATCACACCCAGTATTAATAATATATTTCGGACTTAAGAACCCATCATCAATAAGAATAAGTGCTAGTTTATCTTGTATCTATCAACTTTCTTTTGTTTTCAAGGACTAGAAATAATTTGACTCTGGACGACGACTAAAAATCATATTTAATTTTTCTACTCTTGAATAATGGTTCCATAATGTTTATTGAAAGAAAGCTCCAATCACACAACTCCTTAAAAACATAAGGGTTTTACTTTGAAAAAATAAGATAAAAGTTAATTTGTACTAAAATATTTCAATAATCTTTTTTGTCATTTGGCAAATAATTTATTTAAAAAAGTGCCTGCCACAGCCTACTATACCGTTAAGACAGAATAGGTCACGGCGATTTAAAATAAAATAGTTTCAAATAAGATGAATTTGTACTTATTCTTATTGATGATGGGTTTTTAAGTCCAAAACGTGTTATTAATACTCGGTGTAATACGTGATTGAATTATAAAGAAGGAGAGATATCTAAAAATAATAAAATAAAAATTCCCGACTATTTAAAAAAGCAATGTTGATGATGATTTTGAAAAACCAAACATCGCATTAAGAATCAAATTACACCAACTTGAAGAGGAGAAAAAAATGATGATACGAAAATAAGTTTTATTTCAACATATCTCTTCAAATAGAGTCAGAAAAAAATAAAAACGAAGTCACGAAAATTAGATTTTAACCAAATACCTTCTGAAGGATTCGGAGTTTATTTAAATTTGAACACAATGTTGCAGAATTTAGAAGGGAAATTTTTTTCTACTTTAACCATCTCTGTATCTTATGTATACAGGGTGACAGTTTGAAAACGAACAGCATTTAATATTGCCTCTACCAATGATAGTATGAAAATTTGGCGAAACACGTCAATTGATATATTGAAGGGGACATTTTTTAAGACATTTGTTGTCGTGTTACTTTCAACCCCCTAATCCCCAGGGCACCTACCCCTAAAATTTTAAATGGCAAAACCTACTTATTTTGCCATTTTTGTGTTCCTTAGAAAATTCTACATAAACTGTATTATTTTTGTTTTCAAAAAATGTAATTATTTTATTTTTTCTAGTGGCGATATCGAAGACGAAATGTAGAAAGACATTCCAAATTCCTTTATCATCACATCACAACGTTTCAACTGGTAAGTATCTCCAGTCGTCTTCAGGCGAAAACTAAATAAGTAAAGTAACTACAGCTCTATTTAGACTAGCTAGATGCACTGGAGCATGACTGAGATGGGTGCAGTCATGAGTTTAGTTCGTATGCGGTATTTTAAGTTTACATCTACTTAACAAGGGTTTGCAGATATTTCTTATATTTAGTGAGGGCTTACTAAAATAATTTGGGTTCTGGTATTATGTAGCAGCTTCCTTAAACTTTCTCTTCCTCCAATGTGGCTCTTTATGCAGGATTCGAGCTTCTATCCACTTGATGTGATGACCGTGTGTCCAGGCATGGTCAGCTGCACCTGATTTATCGGTTTCTCCTTTAAGCGTGTTGTTTTTATGTTCCCTGACCCTAGTTTCAAGTGGCCTTAGAGTCTCACCAATGTAGGATCGGCCACATTCGCAGGGGATCTGGTAGACACAGTTTTTCCTGTCTTTCTGACTTGTTGGTTTCATCTTCGTCAGGTGGCTTCTTTCGAGCTGAATACCGTATTGATGTTATATCATTGTCCTAGTCTTCTAATTCTCTTAGATACTCCTTTGACATATGGAATGCTAAGTGTTGATTGTGACTCTATTTGCTTCTTTTGTGTATTTGGCTGATTCTTGCCACCTGACGAGGACGAAACCAACAAGTCAGAAAGACAGGAAAAACGATGTCTACCGATCCCCTGCGAATGTGGTCAATCTTACATTGGTGAGACTCTAAGGCCACTTGAAACTAGGGTTAAGGAACACAGAAACAACACGCTTAAAGGAGAAACCGATAAATCAGGTGCAGCTGACCATGCCTGGACACACGGTCATCACATCAAGTGGACAGAAGCTCGAATCCTGCATAAAGAGCCACATTGGAGGAAGTTCAAGGAAGCTGCTACAATATATCAGAACCCAAATTGTTTTAGTAAGCCCGCACTAGATATAAGAAATATCTGGAAACCCTTGTTAAGTACATAGATGTAAACTTAAAATACCGTATACGAACTAAACGCATGACTGCACCCATCTCAGGCATACTCCAGTGCATCTAGCTAGTATAAATAGAGCTGTAGTTACTTTACTTATTTAGTATTCACCTGAAGACGACTGGAGATACTTACCAGTTGAAACATTGTGATGTAAAACAAATAAAGACAATGCAAGTCCAAAACTCTTCTATTATTCAAGAAACATCAATGTCTTCAAACAGACATTATTTACTTTTTCCGAAAATTTATTAGTGAGTATTAATCATCTATTAAAAGTAATTTGCTTAGCAAGTAGTGGCTTTACGACGCAAAAAATAGTAGCTGAATTTATTGGTGCAATTTTATTATTAGCATTTTAAAATTTTTCATCGGACCTCAATTTTAAAAAAAAACTTCCCTAAAAATAAATAGATTGTACCCTTAAAGCTGTTTCTATGGTCATAGGTCCAAACGGTCCAATAAATAGTGTCAAAGGTTTCTGAGTCTGCTGAATGAAAATGGGAATAAGTTTTTGGGTTCGTAAGTCTTGGTTGTACCACTTTGTTTGGTATAGCGCGTCTCCAATGGCAGCGTTCTAAAAAAATGGTTTAGAAAAAACACAGTAAAGGTTTGGTCTTTTTCGTATTAACTAGCAAAACAAAAAATAGCTCTCAATTCAAGTCCTAAAATAACGGTGCTACTTTCTTGATAATGGGCTGTTTTACTAATATTTCGTATAGAGCAAGAAAAAATAACATTTTCTACGGTTTTAGTTTCTCAATCCTTCAATTACTGAGCAAATAATCAACCAAAATACTCACTTTAATAAAAACACGCGAAACAACTTACCGACGTCGCAATAATTCCAAGCAATGGCAACAGCCGATTGCCCTATAAACGACACTCCTACCTGATTAAAGTGTCAAATCCGATTTGCTGTTTCTAAACTGTTTTTGTCTATTTAAATAATCGAAATAAAGATAACAATATAATTGGTCGCAAGACTGTCAAATAAAATAATTGCGCGGTTAATAGGATGACGAGTGTGCTTATCGAATGTTTTTATTCTTGCTGCTTTCTCGCCGTGTTTTATTTATTTCTAGAAACGGTTTGTGATTACTTGACGATAAAATGCATCTAACTTAAATCCCGTTACACGTCATCAATGACGTTATTGTAAAATATTGACCAACTTAATGAACGTATATTTTCGCCGAACATTAAAGGATTCCCTAAATTAACCCGGTGCGGCTTGAGCGGTGACACAGTGCGGTACACCTCTTTCCTTCTTTTTGCCTATTTAAACGGTGCGGTGCGATTTCTATTGTTTTATAAATATAATCTTCAAAAATATGTCAAAATAACAGGCAACGTCAGCATAACAATCGAACGAAATTTTCGTTAAAAATAAGAAATTTTATTTTTAAATTCGAAACACTGTGACAAAACGTTATCATTTTAAATTATCTTTCTGTTAAACTTGAAAAACAAAAAATAGCTCTTAATTCAAAATCTAACATAATGGTGCTACTTTCTTAATAATGGTCTGTTTCACTAATAGGTTTCGGTTTCTCAATTTTTTAATTACTGAGAAAATAATTAACCACAATGCGCTCTCTAATAAAACCACGTGAAACAACTTACCGACTTCACAACAGTTCCAAGCAATGGCAAAGCCGATTGCCCTGTGAACGCCACACTTCTTCCTGATTGAGGTGTCGAGTCTGATTTCCTGTTTCTAAACAGTTTTTGTACATTTAAGTAATCGAAACAAAGATAATGGTCGCACGACTGCCAAGTAAAATAACTTGTATACACCCTGTATACTAAGTCGTATTTTCTCCCTTTTCTGATTTATTAGCAAATTATATTAAAAACTGGATATCTCGAAAACGGTTGAGTTTGGGTATGTGGCGTGCTTAACAATTTTTTTTTTAATTAACAAATGATTGAAATATAGGATAATATACTTTTTCACGTTCAGAATAAAGTTATTTGTTCTTCCATGACTTTTTGACTGGTCCTGTAAACTTTTTTTTAAATACAATATATTTTTAAAAACCCTGTATAGTATATACACTGCGCAACTTATTTAACGCACAATCAAAAATTTGTCTCAGCTTTAATCTTATGTATTTTCATCATTTTTTGTTCGTTTTTATTGATTTTTTTGTTAAATTGTAGGTTTTTTTATTGAGAGTGTCACTGCGTTAGTTGTTTTGGTTAAAAAAGTTGTTGTGGTATTATACCGGGTAATAATAAAATGTTATTTTTTTTTTGGAAAATTGCAGACACCCTGTAGGGTATATTAGCTATTGCGAGTTATTCCAATTATAGCTAAATTAAAGCCTCTAATTTTATCTACATTGTCTCATTTTATTTTTTGTTTAATTGCTAAAAAAACTAAAAAAAAACCTAAAATGTACGAATTGCTTTAATTAAGGAAACAATAATAAATAACTTAACAAAAAAAAACAAATTCATTACAGAATCAGTATCTGGTGTTTCCACCCTTCCGCGAATGACCTCCTGATATCTGTTATTCATACCCTAAATGAAGTTTCTTATTATGTTTTAATCTAAACCATTCCATAATTCGACCAGACGTTCGGCCAATTCTTGTACATTTTGTGGTTGTCGTCCTTCACTTCGTAACCGCCGACCAATATAGTCCCAAACATTTTCAATGGGATTTAGGTCGGGGCTACGAGCTGGCCATTCTATGTAATTTATTCCAACTTCTGCAAGATAATTTCTTACGATACGAGCCGTGTGGGGACGCGCATTGTCGTGCATGAGCAAACAATCTAGGGTGCATAAGGCACAACATGTTCTTCAAGAATATCTGTAATATACCTCTCAGAACTAAGATTTCCATTTACAATTGCCAACTGTGTTCGCCCCGTCAAAGATATTCCACCCCTTACCATGACGGATCCATCTCCATATAAAGTTGTGTGCAAAAAATTGCATTGACTGTATCGCTCACCTGGTCTGCGGTAGACGCGGATGCGTCTGTCACAGTTATATAAGTTAAACCTCGACTCATCAGTCCAGAGAACAAGTTCCCAATCTGCTTCCAACTAATTAACATGCTCATTAGCAAAATTTAATCTGGCTCTTCGATGATCTACTGTTAATGCGGATCCTCGAGCAGCAATCCAGGGTCTTAAATTGTCTTCTCTTAGTCGTCGACGCACAGTTTGAACACATATGAGTGGACCACATGCACCTTGAAGTTCTGATCTTAATTTTCTTGCAGTTGTAAATCTTTGTCGTACAGCACTTACTAAAAAACGATCCTGGTTAGGAGTTGTAACACGACGTCTACCTTGACCGGTCCGCCTGGAATGCTCTCCTGTTTGTTGCGAACCTTTTAATTACCCTCGCTACAGTTGTGTGCCACACTCCCAACCTATCAGCTATGCGGTTGTAACTCCACCCTTCACCATGTAATGTAACCGCCTGAACACATTCATCACGTGTTAAATTTCTGTTTTGCCGTTCCATTATTCACTAATTCTTGCTGGACTGTCAACAAAAAACCGATTACACAGATTTCACTTTATTTTCCATAGCCTTCTAAATGCATTTCAGTTGTCACTTGATTTTCCTCCGATAAATGTATTTCAGGTAATAAAAACACGTGGTGTTTCAAAACAGTGTATTTCATAGTATCAGAGATAAACAAAAAAAAAAAAAAAGAAAATGTAAACAAAACTAAAGGCTTTAATTTAGCTATAATTGGAATAACTCGCAATAGCTAGTATTCCAAAAAAAAATTAACATTTTATTATCACCCGGTATAATACCACAACAACTTTTTAACCAAAAAAACTAACGCAATAACACTCTCAATAGAAAAACCTACAATTCAACAAAAAAATCAATAAAAACGAACAAAAAATGACGAAAATACATAAGATTAAAGCTGAGACAAATTTTTGATTGTGCGTTAAATAAGTTGCGTAGTGTAGAATGTTTATATTTTTTTTGGTTGTTTTTTATCTATAATCTAATTTTTAGGATATAACAAAGCAAATACCAACCTGGACTTTTATTTCATTTGCAAACCATGCCAGAAAAAATATATTAAATATAAGAACTATTATATAAAAGAGAAGAAGTACCATTGTCTTTAAAGTATTTTGCTAAAACATAAAATATAGATAATGATGATCATAAACAGAAAATCATTAATGTCTGTACAGGGTTCTCCAACCAGGACTGAACAGGGGTCTATTTTTTCAGTTTCCCTGTATTTTTATTAAAACCATCTTGTTTATTTTTGACCGTAGAATCTAAAATGGCTATTTAAAAAGTGATTTGGGTTAAAATAAGAACTATGGAATAAAGTTCTTGTTTTTTCAATGAAACCCCTGTATATTTTTTATTTTTGTGAAAGGTATTTTTTTCCTTATTCCAAAAATATACATATAATTTGTCTATATTAGATCAATCCGTTTTTTAAATATGAGTAATCTAATTAAAACTCTCCGCCACAGGTCTTTTGTTTTAGACCAAGTCGCTTTTTAAATGGCAATTTTATATTCTACGTTGTAACAGAATAGTAGATTCTGTAACAAGGTTGGAATGAAACTTTGATCCGAGCGTGAGGAACCACGAGTATCGAATTTTTATTCTAACCGAGTAGCAGACTATATTTTCTCCACGACCAAAAATACTATTCGCAATATTTGTAATTTCAGGTGGAGTATTATCCAGTTCCATATCTGATTCATCCGAATTTTCACTCATATTTTGACTTGCACTAAAATTTGTCTGCTGACATTGACAGTTTCGAAATTCATGGCAACCTATGTCGTTTAGATCAATTACAGAATATTCATTCCGTATCTTGTTATGGAATGAAAATACACGCAAAACGCATAAGAAGCAAGTGTTTCAGAATAAATATTCCAACTCAAGAGCGAGAATTTTTACATTCTATTATTAAAAATGATTTTGGAATTATTGCATTCAGTAATGGTCGTAGAGAAACAAGATTCTTATATTGGTTTTAATAAAAATACATGAAAACTTAATAAATAGTCCTTTGTTTAGTTCTGGTTGAATGACCCTGAACATGGTGTTTCATTATGGCTGGCCAGCGGCCATATCTCGGAAACTAACGGGCATAGAACCTTGCGATCGTAATTAAAATAGCTCTAAGAAAATTCAGAATATAATTTTTAAGTTTTACATTTTTCCGCAAGAGGGCACAATTAAAAATTCATTATTATAATTTTAAATTTCTCAGGAACTTCTCACATTAAATGATAATAACATAAGAAAGATTGAACAAATCTACATAATTTTTGTTTGATTGGTATACCAATCTTGATAAGAGAAGTGGGATTTATTGTAAGTGTAATGATTTAAATAACTGTAACTTCTAAATCCGATTTTAGTTAATTTAAGCTTGTTTGAAAAAGAAATGTAACTACTTTCATTTGTCGTATTTATTAGTACGCGATCGTTCCTAATTAAATTGTTGGAGGTCATAATTTGCAGTAATAACAGTTTTTTCATTTATATACAAACACTTAAATCATATGGCATAATCGGAAAGTAGATTAAATTTGCAAGAAAAAATATGAAGACTGCAATTCAATTTTTCATTCGTTCGCCGGTGGCCAACCTTATGAAACATTTTGTATTTAAATCTTTGTTACTGACAAATGAACCTCCAAATATTTGATGAAAATCAAAAAGGCAATTAGTGTCATAGATACGTCACTTACCATTAAAATTGCGGTTGTTAATGATGATATGGTTATGGAAAACATAAGAAAGTTCGTTAACATAATATGTTTTGTATGATAGTTTATTTTGTGGACTAGGCTAAAAATGTATAATATTATTAAAATCAAAATTAACCAGTTAACGCTGCAGATATATCAACATTAGTGCAGATCTACTTAAAAATATACATCTTTTTATAATTAGTCCAATAAAACATATAATTAATCTAATCTTTTCAACTGGCGTGGTACCAAGTCATTATAAACAATCTGTTATTACTCCACTCTTTAAGGGTGGTAATACTGGTGAAGTAAGTAACTATCGACCAATAACATTAATTAATAATATCGCCAAAATTTTTGTAAATGTTTTAAAAAAAGAATTGTTGGCTTTTTAGAAAATTATAAGCTTCTATCCAACCAATTTGGGTTTAGGGAAAATAAAAACACAGAGTTGGCCATCTACGAATTAATAGAGTATGTTAACAATTGTTTAAACCATAACAAAAAATGTGTCGCTGTATTTTTGGACTTAGCCAAGGCATTTGATACTGTATCACATAAAATACTCATAGACAGAATTGAGAAACTGGGATTAAGGGGGGTAACATTAAATATTATAAGAAATTATCTGTCAAAGCGAATGCAGTATGTAAATGTCGAGGGATACATTAGCAACTCCCTAGTAACAGAAACGGAAGTACCGCAGGGCACGGTGTTGGGGCCAATCCTGTTTCTAGTATATATTAACAGTTTATTTAGTCTGAAATTAAATGCTAAAATTATTTCATATGCAGATGATACTGTGATTCTTTTCGAAGACGATGAATGGGCAACTGCTCTGAGAAAGGCTGAGATCGATCTTTTTAGAGTACGTATGTACCTGGACAAAAATCTACTAACCTTGAACTATACTAAAACTAAATTTCTTGCTTTCTCAACTTCGGATGCAACAGCATGTGATACACAGTTACTAAAATTACACAATAACCAGTGCATGTTTATGTCTAATAATACAATGTGTAAGTGTGACATGGATATCAAAAGAGAATAGGTTATAAAATATTTGGGTGTAATGGTGGACGAGCACCTGAATTGGAAATATCATGCACAACATATAAGTAATAAAATAAGATCAATAATACCCATTTTTACCAACTAAGAAATATCTTATGCAAGCCGCAATTAATAGCAACATACAAAGCATTAATTGAAACAATATTTAGATACGGACTAATAATTTGGGGTGGACTAAATAATACAAATTTAAGAATACTACAAGTCACATAAAATTATGTCATCAAAGTCATGCTAAAAAAAATAGAAGATATCCGACTGAACAGTTATGTTTAGACAGTAAATTGTTTGATATTAAACTTCTCTATGTCTTACAGTCAATAATTTTTACCCATACTTCTTTTATAGAGAAAAAAGTCAGTCATCAATGCGCAACTAGAGCCATCTCAAACCAGCACATAATACAAAATTTATATCGAAAGACGCGATGCCAAAAATTTGTTACTTTTATAGGTCCAAAATATTATAACACATTACCTGTGAGGATACGAAATCTCAGCAAGAAACATATTTTTATTAAGGAGGCTAAAAAGTTTATAATGACAAATAAAATATTGTTTTTATAAAAACCAAAATGTTTAGTAGAGATGATAAAATATCTGAACATGTTCACTGGGTTGGGGCTGAGGTCTTGGTCTGGATATATGATAATAAACATATATATCTTACGCATTTATTGTAGATATGTTTTTAATATTTTATATACTTAACCTGAATAAGTTACTAAGTATTTTTATTATAAGATAACGGAGCACAATACAAATTTTGCTAAAAATTTAGAGTGCTCCATTTATGAATTGTAAAATACCCTGTATATGTAATTTATGAAATAAATATTTGAGTATTTGAGGTAAAAATAACCCTTAACATACAACCTTAACATAACCCTTAACATAAACTCCTTTTTTTTTTCACAGTTTTATTTAAATTTTGCTTACAATATATAAAGGTTATTTTTGAGTAACAGTGGCGGCTTGTGAGGTAGAACCATGGTGACCTACCAAATAACACTAATAATAATGTATATTCTTATTTTTACAACAATGGGGACAATATATTTAAAGGTGGAACGCAGTCGGTCACAAATTTCTATTGCGCGAACCTATTTTGCGTAAATCGATAACGTAGTTATGGCGCTTGACAGACTGAGCCACATATATACATACACTATATTGCCAATACAAGTAGCCGCACGAAGCAAGAATTCACCCATCGTGCGATTCAAAATTACCTGAGTTTGTGCAGTAGGGAAAAAATTAGACAACCCACACGATTTCTAACAGAACGTAAACAGAATCCAAGGTCTCTTAAACAGAACCGGCTCGCCATTATACTCTTATTAGTCGCCTTTTTTTGTTTCGTTCATCCGTGTGTTGTTATAATTTCCAAGTTTTAAGTGTTAATATTTATAATACTTTACTTTAGACATTTTTTTTTGTTAGTTTGTAGGTTATATTCGTTTCCATCTTTTTTACATTCGGATGTTCCGTGTGTGATTGTGGTATTTATTTTTATGTTTTGGGTGCGAATTTAGGTATAAAACTTTACCAGACATTTTGTTATTGTTAGCAACTTGTGTCTCAAGATGGGTAGAAAAAAGTGCATGATCCTTTTTTGCACGAATTGCGGTTCAATACCAGGAATAAGGTATTTCAGGTATGTAAAATATTGGTAACTTAGTTTTATTTGACCATAAACTGGACACTGTACACACTCGAACTAAACGGGTGAATTTAAATAAAAGCTTGTAAAAATATTTTGAAAGTCGGCCCTGTCAAATGTTTACATCAAGAAGCAAATTTCCGATCTGCGCAAACTCAACGGCCCCTGATCATCTGCTTATAGTGGTGGCATCATGGAATTATGGTATTAGCAATTAGTATATATATATATATATATATATATATGTCGACTGAGTGTTATGTAAATAAAAATCATAATAAATGGCCTTGAATAATGTCGTGACAAACTTATCTCAGTTAATGCCGGCCCAGGCCAAGTCAGCAGAAAAATTCACATGCTGCGTGTTATTTAGTTGTATGAAATTCGACGCGTCGGTGATGATGACTGTTCTTTTGTGGTATTTTTAAACAATATAAATTTAAACGTTATGGATACAATTAGCTTTTTAAAGGAAAATCCACTGTGAAGTTAAGGGAATCGGGCGACCTGTACTCGATTTAAAAATATAAAAAATTCAGGGCGGACAAAAAGTGCGTTTGCGGAAAATTAATAAAATGATTTATGCATAAAATAATTATGTATGCGGGTGTGATGTATTTGAAAGACTATTTTTTTTGTATGTTTATTTTACTTGGAGGAGCGAGGAAACTTAGTCCCGAAAAGAAACAAATGATCTTGTCCATATCTGAGAAAAAATAAAAACACATGAAAAATCAAATGTACATATAAACAATATAATACTACTCAAAAACAATTTCTGTATTCTTGGTAAAGTTACCATTAAAACTCATTTAAATTCTGCATATCAAAACGAAATAATTAAGCAAAACGAACAAGTTGATTGAAACAGAACATATATGCCTTAAGGCAAAAAACCTCAATATGCGGATCCATATAATATTCTGACAACCAAGCAGCCCTTTTTATTTTATTTATTTATTTATTAACAAGTAGGGATACAACAGACACTAAGTCCAATAAAGCATCCACGTTGTGGTATTAGCTAGTGGGAATTAAATGTTTTAATTATACAAACAAAAATATAATATAAAACCTTACAAAAATTAAAATTAAAAACAAAAAAAAATTACAACAATGATCTGACATGTTTTTTCAATCTAACTATAGACATATCGAACATTTCCATACTCAAGGAAAGACCAATATAGGTACGTGTCGCTCTATAGATAGGAAAATTTTGACCTGAATTCGTATTTCGAAGTGGAATGTTAAATGTATTTTGAAGCCTTAGGTCCCTAACCGGTACATTAAAACTTAGCTTTGATCTAAGTATTGGCGAATCAATAAGACAATTAACCAGCTTATAAATCATAACAAGATCAGAAATTGTCCTTCTTTCAGCAAGCGTTACTACTGAAAACTTTTCCATAATAGGTTTATAATTGCTATTTACTATAAGTACATCCGTCTTACGTGATAAGAACCGTAAAAATTTATTTTGAATACTTTCCAGCCTCCGCAGGTAAATCGCGTACTAAGGACTCCAAACAACTGATGTAAAATTAAGTTTACTAAATATAAACGCGTAGTACAAATTTAGAATTGTTAGAGGATTTTAAAAATTTAAACTGTTTCTTATAATAAATCCTAAGAATCGGTTACACTTATTAACAACCTGCTCAATGTGAGAGCTAAAAATTAACTTAGTGTCCATTATAACGCCCAAATCACGTATTTCACTTACCGACTTAAGATCACTATTATTAATCGAATAACGAAAATTATGCACATTCTTGTTTCTGGTGAACGTAATCGACACACACTTATCTAGATTAAGAAATAAACTCCGACTTTCGCAGAATCTTACCAAAGCATTAAGATCATCTTGCAACCTATCGCAGTCCATTGGCACCCTGATTATTCTAAAAAAATTTTAGGTCATCTGCGTACAGCAGAAATTTAGAAAAATTGAAGCATTGTTGTATGTTGTTAATATATATAATAAAAAACAGGGGGCCTAGGTGACTACCCTGCGGCACACCAGACGGCACACTAAAAGGCTCAGAGTAATATCCCGCAACAGAAACCATCTGTCGTCTATCGCTGAGATAGGACCAGATCCATTTGAGCAAACTGTTATGCACACCGACATCAGCAAGACGCTCCATCAGTATAGAATGACTAATTTTGTCAAACGCCTTACTGAAGTCTGTAACACCACGTCGACCTGCTCGCGATTATCCATACTATCCGAAACAAAATCTGTGAATTCTACTAGATTACTTTCAACTGGCCTACGTGGAAAAAATCCGTGTTGTTGTTTTAAAATAATATCTTTAACTTGTTCCAGTATGATGTTGTGAATAATTTTCCAGTTTTCCAAAAATACATAATTTACTTATGGGTCTATAGTTTTTTACGTTATGTTTGTCTCCTCCCTTGGGTAAAGGAGTTATATGAGATGTTTTCCACATAGTAGGAAAAATACCTTGTTTTAATGAGAGGTTATATATATACAGGGTGCGCCAAACTCAGTGTCCTATTAGAAATATTTAGAAAACGACAAAAGATATTTTTATGAAAATTTTAGTATATTCATAAGAGCTAATGTTCTAGCATTGGAAAATATTTTGAAAGAGGCGGTGTTGCCAGATCATCTTGAAACTACTAGCAACTTAAGAATTTTAAATAGAACACCCTGTATATTATTTTACTTTTTGTTTCTGCTTAATAATACAAATATTTTTTGTATATAATATGCTATACCTATCTCTTATAGTTTTTGAGATATTAATTAATTAGTAATTTTTTGGGGCCAAAACATGCTAACCAGAAAATCAAATATTTTTGTGATTAAGGCACTTAGAAAGTTAAAATTTTTAAAGGCGGTTCTTAAAGCATGGCCATCTAGGATTTTTGACGATTTATAAAAATATTTTTACACAGGGCGTCCCAAAAAAACGTAAACTTCGTAATATAAAAGAATGCAAAATTCTCAACTTTTTTAAATACAACACCCTGTATTTTATTTTCTTAACGAAATCTAGCTTACATTTCCTACAAATAAGTATAACATGTTCCTATACCTATCTTTAACCAATTCGATCTTACAAAGCATTTAAAAAATTAATAACTTAATAAAAAGGTTTAAACACATTTAATAGTAGGCTTTGGCAGAATTTTTTCAGAAACAAATAAAAGGGAACAAACGTCAACTTAATTTCTTATATTTTAAAAAAAATATTAATTTGTGCTTACATGGTAAAAAAATAGTGAAATGGTACAAAAATATTAAATATAAGTAAAACTAATAACTAAATTGCTTAAAATGGCCTCCGTTTGCTCTTAAACACTCATGAATAGTTATTATTGCATGATCCGTTGTAGCTTTCCGTATTTTTTCTCTATCTATAGCTCTAGATCCCGATTGGTGGTAACTGGAGTTTTATAAACTTTTTCTTTATTTGTACTTTTGTGAAATGATATTAGTCCGGACACAAGAAGACCCCGATTTTTTTTAAAATATCATCTGGACAGAAAAATTTAGGTTTTCAAGGGAAGGCATTTTTAATCGAAGAAATTTCCATTTCTGGTTTAGAGAAAGTCCCCACTTCGTAAGAGAAAGAAATTTTCAGCATCACTTCCGTTTCAACGTTTTTTGTTTGTTGGATAATAAAATGGCATTTTGTATTTATGACGAGAATTAAAAGGGCGCAAAATATTTAGAAATATTGAAGACTACTGTGTCGGACTTTTTAAATGATTCGCCATTAAATAGACTTGAACACCGCTGGTATCATTTAGATGGAGCACCAGCCCATGCAACTAATAAAATGCGCACATAAGTAATTATGTAACATATTTGAAGACAGATGGATTGGTCAACAAGGACCATGGAATAGGCCCTCAAAATCTCCGGATCTTACTCCTTTAGATTTTTATTTGTGGGGTACAATAAAAGAAAAAGTTTATAAAACTCCAGTTACCTCCAAGCGGGATCTAGAGCAACGAGTAAGGGTATCTCTAGGAGCTATAGATAGAGAAGAAATACGGAAAGCTACAACGAAGCATGTAATATTAACTATACTAATTTACCATGTAAGCACATATTAATATTTTTTTTAATATAAGAAAATATAGGAAATTAAGTTGACATCTCGGTTGACATTTGTTCCCTTTTATTTGTTTCTGAAAGAATTCTTCCAAAGCCTACTATTAAATGTGTTTAAACCTTTGTATTAAGTCATAAATTTTTTTAAATGCCTCGTAAGATCGAATTGGTTAAAGATAGGTATAGAAACATGTTATACTTATTTGTAGGAAATGTAAGCTAGATTTTGTTAAGAAAATAAAATACAGGGTGTTTACGTTTTTTTGGGACGCCCTGTGTAAAAATATTTTCATAAATCGTCAAAATTCCTAGATGGCCATGCTTTAAGAACTGTATTTAAAAATTTTAACTTTCTAAGTGCCTTAATCACAAAAATATTTGATTTTCTGGTTAGCATGTTTTGGCCCCAAAAATTTCTAATAGGCCACTGAGTTTGGCGCACCCTGTATATATATATATATATATATATATATAAACAAAAGACAAAGTCTTGGGGTATTGTCTTTTGTTGATTAACTAGTCGGTCAAGACTACCCTTCTCACTTATTTATATATATATATATATATATATATATATATATATCTTAAGATGGAAAGTTCTTGTGTATAAACACCTAATTTGAAATTCAGAAAAAAGTATTTCCTCGAGCCGGATTCGAACCGACAACCTCCGTATATCCAGTACAGAGCGCTAACCAATAGCGCCATCAAGGAAGTAGGTTCACAACGGCAAGTCGGGAAACCCTTTCGTCCGTATTAATCAGCCGCCTGAAAAACATACATCTGGTTGCCGAAACGGTAATGTTGTTGTTTAAAAACGGTAAAAATCATTTACAATATCTATCACTGTGCGTATTTCAGTAAATATTTGAAATTTTCGGACGAAAGTGTTTCCCGATTTGCCGTTGTGAACCTACTTCCTTGATGGCGCAATTGGTTAGCGCTCTGTACTGGATATACGGAGGTTTTCGGTTCGAATCCGGCTCGAGGAAATACTTTTGTCTGAATTTCAAATTAGGTGTTTATACACAAGAACTTTCCATCTTAAGATATATATATATGTAAGAGAGGCTTAACAAGATAGGTACTGCATTTTTTGATAAACATTCCAGGAATGTTATCTGGACCAGGGTACTTTTTATGATCTAGAGCAGCAACGGTATCGCATATTTGTTTTTCTGTTATCAAAACATGATTATTGCCGTCAGTCACAGGAAATATGGGTTGATTACCACTCTGGTCGGGAACATAAACCTCCTGAAAATATTCTGCACATAAATTGCAAATTTCCTTACCCTCGCTTGCAGAGCGATCGTGATAAAATACAGAGTTAGGAAAATTCAAATTGCTTTTCTTTTTGTTTTTTATAATTTTCCAAGACATTTTGGAATTTGTATTGATTTAAGCTTCGATATTATTAATGTAATCTCTATAATCCCTTAGATCACTAATAAGAAACAAGATAACCTCAAGACAGGTATGGGAATGTCATGGGGAACTGGAGACCCTAACCGAATTAAACAAAATAATATTTCATCCACAAGGGACACAAAGGTATTTCATAAAATGAAAAATCCGATGAATTATAAGAAAAGGCTCATAGAACAAATTCATTAGTCCGGAACCGGCACTCGGAGTGGTGCATAGTATGAGATGCTATAAAGCGATGGATCAGGAGTGAACACAAAATCCACTAAAGCAACAGACAGGGATTATACCAGAGCAAAAGCTTCATTGGGGATCCAGACCCAAGACTTACGAAACAGCTGTTTCAAATGAACAGGAATGAGCTGAGAACAATTACAGAAATTCTGACGGGACACATGGCTGTCAACAACCATCTGAACAGAATGCAACTATACAATGGAGACCTTGACTGCAGATTATGCGGACAATGTACAGCACATAGTTTGCCATTGTGAGTCACTAGATCGGAAGAGGCAACAAATACTCGGGTAACCGAAACTGGAACCAGAGGATATCCTTACCCTCTCCTCAGTTGACCTACACAAACTAGTGCAATGAACTGAGATCACGAAGTGGGTGTAACAACCAAACAGGGTGAGTACAACGGGACAAACCTGCATCCGGCGCACGGACGAGCATCGGAAAAAAGGTACTTTTAATCAAATAAAGTGCCAAGCCATTATTTAGGGTAAGAATTTGTTTTATTTTTAAGAAACAAACTTTTCTAGTATTTCTGTCAAATTTGGTTAAGTTTTTCATTACTTTCAATTCCTAAACAAAAAATATTAACCCTTTAAATTAAAATTTCTTAAATAAATATGTATATTACTGTATTACCAAATAATAACTTGTTGTTAATATTAATAGGACTTTTTCTACGTTTGTTTGCATACTAACCTAATGGCAAAGGAATGTCTGTTGATGATTCCTATTAAGAAGCTGAAATAATCATTTTGATTATAATCGCTGTTGTCAAGCTTGCGAATTGAAACTTGTAACAGTTTAAGCTCGGCAGCTGCAAAAACCATAGCTGCCAAACTTATCAATTCATTTGATAAATATATATTTCCGGAGCCAACCATACATAAAAAATTCAAAAAGGCTACCAGTATAAAATTTTCACTTTCTTTAAACGGTAACCAAAGTGGCAACATAAGAGACTCTTGTAGCATTTCTTGATCGCTTTTCTGTCCAGGTTTATTATTTTTAATATAAATAATGGATTTAATAAAATTTAATATAATGGTAATGACTATTGATACGCTGAACACATTCCTTAGTTGTATACCAATTTTTACATATTTTTTATATGACCGAATTTGTTCATCGTCTAAGGATTGTCCGATTTTCTTTTCTTCATTTATAATTTCTTGAAAAAGTTTTGATACGTCACTTTTCTCATAGATAAAACATTTTATTGACGCAGCCAGGGTACTAAGGAATATAGCCAAACATGCAAACATAGGTTCTACATCAGCCTCGATCATTAATAATTGGATTAACTTTCCAAAAATCATTATTACCATCATCATTAAGAATCCTTGAATCACACGTCTATACAAACGTATAAATGTTCTTAAATTTGGATTTTCTGTCCAGTCTAAACACCAAGCTCCCGTAATTATCATAAAATATTTTATATTTTCTATGAGCATATTGACGTTATTAATTTTTGACTGTTCTGTTAAATACTACGGTATTATTAGTGAAGTTTTGTAAAGTTTATATTGGAACTCACAGATTATGTCTGCACTGTTGCCAATATGTTCATAATTGGACCTAAAATTTCGTTTAAATGATTAAACTGATTTTTTCCAATTATTCAAATAAAATAAAAACAATTTAGAATTGCATTTATAAACTAAATTAAAAATGCACTTTTAAGTGTAACGTGGGTCCACAAAGTAAGCAACATAAAATAATAAACTTTTATTTTTGATAAAAAATGTCTTTGCCTCAGAATATTAAAAGAGGTAGAGAAGTTTCGGACTTGCATTGTTATTATTAATTTTAAATGAGAAAGTTGTAACTGATAAGTAACTCCAGTCGTCTTCAGATGAATAGTACAGGGTGATTCCTAAGTTGATATTTCTTTTTTAGCTGTGTATAAAATGCATTAAAATAAACATTTTCAAATAGCTTTTTTCAAAAAACTTTAAGATAGGCAAGATACAAAATTAAAAAATCTAAACAATGAACTAATATGGTGCTAATTTATACTAAGTGTTGTCAAAGTGCGACTGCTGCCTCGAGATTATACGCAGAACGCTTTCCCTTGCAGGCTCATCCTACACCCAAAAGTTTATTTAATGTTATTCAATGGGCCTTAGGCAGGACCGTATTTGATTTATAGTGTAAGTACCTTATTTTTGAGTTTTTTGAAAAAATATATTTGAAAATGTTGTTTATTTTCATGTCTTATATACACAGCTAAAAAAAAAGTATCAACTTAGGAATCACCCTGTAGAAGTACAGGAACTACAGCTTTATTAATACTGGCTTAGTACACTGGAGCTTGACTGAGATAAAAGCAGTCATGCGTTCAGTTCGTGCGTTATTTTAAGATTACATGTATTTAAAAAGTTTTAAGACATTATTAATATCTAATGAGGGTTTACTAATACAACCTGGGTTTTGATATATGTTTGTATGGTTTTTATATATGGTAGCAACTTCCTTGAACTTTTCTTCCTCTAGTGTGATTTTTTATTCAGGATTTTAGCTTCCATCGACATGACACGATGGCAGTATGTCCAGGCATGATCAGCTGCCTCTGATTTTTTGGTCTCTCCTTTCAGCGTATTATTTCTATATTCCTTGATCTCTATTTCGAGTAGTATTAGTATCTCACCAATAAGTTAAGATCGGCCACATTTGCAGAGATCTGGTAAACACCGTTTTTCCTGTCTTTTTGGATTGTTAGTTTCTCCTTCGTTAGGTTGTTTCTTAAAGTGATATTGAATCATTGTCCTAGTCTTCTAATTCTTTCAGATAGTTTTTTGATATACGGAATGTAGAGTGTGGGTTGCTGCTACCGTACACCAGAACCCAGGTTGTTTTAGTACATCCTTATTCCATATAAGAATTATCGGGAAACCCTTGTTAAGTAGATATAACCTCCTATATAATTTTTTAATTTCCTTTAAAATTATATATATTATTATAATACTATGTCAATTCAATTATTTATGAGATATATATCTTAGTTTTTTATTCTCTATTTAAAGTTACAACTTCCGATTTAACTCATTTAACTGTAAATCATTTTATTGGTTAACTTATCCTTCGATAGAGAATTAAAACTAAGATAGGGTAGTGAAACCTATTTATCTCTAAAATGCGCTATTCCAATTCTATTGCCTGTCAAAGTCTAAAATGCCATATTTTAAACGTATGACGTAAACGTATTAGACATATGACATTTAATACAAAACAAGCGTAGAATTTTGTGGGGAATTAGAATTATATATATATATAAGGTATTCTGTTTGATATACCCTGACTATTTGGAACATCCTGTATAATTCAAGATAATTTTAAATTGAGGATCTAATGGCTCCTTATTTGACAAATATTAATGAGTTAAGAACGAGCTACCCTGTATATAAAATACGGACTTTTTGGTTACTTGTACGCCTTAAAGATAAAATAGCATTATTATTTTACATCCTTATTTAAGGTAAAAAGGTAGAAAAAAAGCCCATTCGTACAAAGAATATATTCTCAACCAAATAACAAAAACAAAAAGTAGTATTAAATGGGCATTTACTTACACTTGCCGTGCTAGGCTCACACAACACAGATGAGTAGTTACGTATATATAATACAAAAAAAAACAGTGTTTGTATGTATTGCCGATATTAAACAGTAGAAAATAAGGGTTAATTCAAACATTATTTAAATACTATATTTATAATACATCATAAATATTGGACATTGACGACTCGTAGTCAAACCCACAAATGTGTTTATCAATATTTCAATTTACCATAGCTTTAAAAGATTTTACACATTATGGTTTACATCATTTAGAGAGACTTGAGCTACCAAACTGGCAGAGGTTACCATTACACTTGAGTACTTTAACAACTCCACTGAATAACTATTCCTTTGAGTTTTTGTAGTGTTTTATAACCCCTACCAAAATAGAGAAGGAGTTCCTTTATGCTGTCTTAGGAATTATTAGCAATCCTTGATAAGAACAAGAACATTCTTGAATGTAATACATAAATTGGAACCGTTTCTTTCCTTCAACCAACAGTTATTTTTATAAACAATTGTCTACTGATTTCTTCCACGAAACTAGAAATATCTTTGTCCTGGTCCTTGTTCTTTGCACTATCATTTCACTACATCTATTTTTATCAAACTTAACACCCATTAGGAGTCTTAACATCACAGTGAAGTATCAGATGAGTAATATATCCTTAGGGATACCAATCCATATGCGACAATATAAGAATATTTTCTTATAAGAAATATTTTAATTTCTTTAAAGCAGTGGTTTAGTTTATATAATATAACTACATATGCAGTTTGCAGGGTGTCTCTAAAAGGTGCGGAAAAGTTCCTGAGGTGTAAATATGACGATCTAACCTAACTTACCTTAGTCCAAAGTGGATGATTTCGGAGATGAGTCAAAAGTTTAATTTAGTTTTCATTTTTTATAAATAATGGGTGTATTGTCACAATATTCTCGGCTTGGGGGGGGGGGGGGGGGAGTTGCTGAAAATTTAGAATCTGCTCTCATTTGTATTTGTATAGTTTAGAGGGCGCCACCTGCGGTACCTTGAACGCATTTAAAACGAAATAACTTTTTTGAGTTACCCTATATGTATTTAATTTTTAAATAATCGGATTCTCTAACGTGTTTTACCTAAAAAAGGTATACGTGGTTAAAGTTGATTTGAGCATCTGCTTTTGGTTGATATCTGGATTTAAAAAATTCACTTAGTGTATGGGCCAGGTCTAAATTATTGTAATTATTGCACACATTTAAATGGTAGGCGGTAAATTAAAATACCGTTATATTGGTTAAGAAAAAACGTATTAATAACTTTTGAACTAAGCCAAGCTTGGCCAAATCACAATTTTTTACACAAGAAATCTGCAGTTTTATTTAGGACCATCTACTATAATACACCCTGTATATACAGAATCTTATGGAGAACCCGCCCGCCACTGGCAAAAATAAATAGGTCAGTAAAATTACAATAAATAATTATTAGCTATAAAGACAGCCTTTATATCACCAAGGTATATACTTTTTACACCCTGTCTGGGTATTCCTTACTAATAATATATTATAATAATGTAATAATGGGCCTAAGTAAATAACAAAACGGAAATTAAAATAAATACATTTTAAAATATAGATATTCTGTTCTCGAGCTATTTTTTGAAATCAATGTTCATTTCGACCAATGATTGAGCTGCAATAACTAAAGCGACCCATTAACGATCAAATTATTTATTTGTTTGCTCTTTACTGCTTTGACAAAAATAACCACAAACGTTCAAACAAAATGTATCAAATTTCAATTCAATATTCTAGCTTTTTTTCTCACTTAGTGTTAAAGTCCCAGTGTCCTCCATGACATTCAATACACGACTGTAGAGATGTGTCAGTCGTGCAGTGGTGGACTGGAGCGGGTGGCCATCGCCACCGGGGCCAGAAGGCCTTTGGGGGCCAATTGGTCCAAACATTAAACATTGAAGAACTTTCATGAATAAATAAATAATTTCTTGATTTCTCACTATTTTAATACAAGATATTTTTTGTCTTATTCAGCACATTCTAAATAATTTTTTTGAAATAAAACAACTGTAGTATTTATTTTAATATACACACTACAATATAAACACAACAACATAACAAGTCTGAAGAACCTCGGTCGATGGCCATTTACATTGTATTTTTCTATTGCAGTACAGTTTAATAAAGAACATTAAGTAAGTAAGTAAGTAAGTAAGTAGATACAATATCAAATTGGAAATTTTCTTAAAAAATACATAATTCCTAATATACAGGGTGTCCCGAAATAAGGTGACAATATTTTAAGGGGATAAAGTACATCCAAAAATAGGACTAAAATCCTCTATTAATATACCTTGAAAAACGCTTCGTTATGGGGCTAGAGCCCTCCGAATGGAAGCTATGATAAGCGGGTTTTTCACAATATCTCAGAAACTGATTGAAGTATCAAAACAAAATTTGATACATGTTTTACCCATGACAAGACGCAATAAACGGTTTGTTTAGCTTAGGTGTATTTCTTCCAGTGGCATCCCACTGGGTAGGTAGTAGGGAGAATATTGCCCTAACTTTTTTATTTGTAGGATTTTTTAACGCCAGGTGCAATTTTTAAAAGCACTAAAGTCTTCTATTGAAAAAAGATAGTCTTGCTTCATTTCGGTAGGATTCACCATTTTTCAGTAAAATCGATTTAAAAATTTTCGGTTTTTTACAAGCTAAGGTGTTTTTTTGCATATCTCAGCAAACACTTGATATTAAAACATGAAATTTATTAGAAGTTCTACTAGCGACAAGGCATATTTATTAAAGGATGTAACATTAAAATATTTTTCCAGTGGCGTGGCACGGGGTGGAGCCTAAAGTAAATATTACAATTTTTTTTTTTAATTTGAGGAGATTTCATACTTTTAATGTAATTTTTTAAAATTCTTAAATTTTTTGTTAATAAAACCTTCCATTATTGTAATTTGACAGAATATAAGGTTATCAATAGATTTTTAGACCTTGTTTTTTAAATATTTAATTGTATAAGAGACTTAAAATAAAACAAAAAAGAATCACAAATTGCAAATCAAATTTAATTGTAAAATCACACGTGAAACTAATTCTTAAACAAATGTTCGAAATGATTTCCATTTTGTTGAAAGCAAAATCTAGACCTGCGTGTTATGTTTTGTAAGGCACGGAGAATTTGAAAATGGTATAAAAGGAAAGCCTCTCAAATAAAAAAAAATAGTAATATTTACTTTAGGCTCCACGCCGTGCGACACCACTGGAAAAATATTTTAATGTTACATCCTTTAATAAATATGCCTTGTCGCTAGTAGAACTTCTAATAAATTTCATGTTTTAATATCAAGTGTTTGCTGAGATATGCAAAAAAACACCTTAGCTTGTAAAAAACCGAAAATTTTTAAATCGATTTTACTGAAAAATGGTGAATCCTACCGAAATGAAGCAAGACTATCTTTTTTCAATAGAAGACTTTAGTGCTTTTAAAAATTGCACCTGGCGTTAAAAAATCCTACAAATAAAAAAGTTAAGGCAATATTCTCATCACTACCTACCCAGTGGGACGCCACTGGAAGAAATACACCAAAGCTAAACAAACCGTTTATTGCATCTTGTCATGGGTAAAACATGTATCAAATTTTGTTTTGATACTTCAATCAGTTTCTGAGATATTGTGAAAAAACCGCTTATCATAGCTTCCATTCGGGGGGCTCTAGCCCCATAACGAAGCGTTTTTGAAGGTATATTAATAGAGGATTTTAGTCCTATTTTTGGATGTACTTTATCCCCTTAAAAAATTGTCACCTAATTTCGGGACACCCTGTATAAATAGCATTTGAGATTATTTTAGCAACTTTTAACAATAGGAAAACATTCGCACCCCCGCTAAAAAAGAGTCACAATTCAAAAAACACTGTTTTGGGAAAATCATGTTAACGTTTTTTCTTACTGGAAACATTTATTTTTTCGTTACCGTGACAAAATATAAGTTAACAGGGTACTTTATTGGTAACATGGATATAATAGCTTAATGTTATTAGTGCAATAGTTTTTCCAGAAAGTCCCATTTCTCTAAATTTTATTAAAAAAAAAGAAATATTGATCTTGTGACACTTTTTAGAACAAAATATTATTATTCTTACAAATCAGGAAGGTAGAATATAAAAAACACACAAATAAAGTAAAAAAATATATTCTTTATTATTACAAAGAGTTATAAAATGGTGAATAATAACTAGGAATATGATTATTTTCTAATAAATTCAGAAGATCCATCTTCTTATTTTTCTTTATGGTAAGTATACTTTTGTAGGCCCGTTGTAAAGTATTCGGAATGGTATTTTTTTATAACTAAAATAAACATGCATTAATTTATTTTTTAATTCCAGCTTACCTGAATTCGGGACTGCATAGAAAATAAACAAAAATTAAAAAGAACAATGAGTCACTACCACGTAAATATCAGACAATAACTCTAAAAAGGTGTAATAAGTAAAAAAAAACATTGGTAAATTTTAAAATCACGTGTATGGTTCACTTTTGAAAAATAGATCAATATAATGCAAAAAATATTACTTACTTGTTGAAAAAAACTGACAAAACTCAAAATGTAACAGTATTCTGCACCACACAAAATTAGTTTTATTGTAAAAAAGTTCGAAAAAACAGTAACAACACAAAAAAGAACGGTATTTTACCTATTCTAATTAGCAGATCTAACTAATAATTCACAAAAAAACTGTCACAATACAAAATGTGACTCTTTTTAGGATAAAACTCGTTCGAATACTAAGTGCACCATGTTGAAAAGTCAAAAGTGACACTGTAACTGTAACTGGAAGCATGAGGCGCTAACCTTGTCAAAACAAAAGCGCCACTTCCGCCATCTCGCGGTTAATGGTTGAAATAAAAGTGGAACCCTTTTGTAGAAGAAACTTGGAGTAATTTCAATGCTTGCTGCGTGTTTATCTCAATAACGGCGATTTTTGAGTTGTTACTTTTTTAGCAGGGGGTGCGATATTGCCTTTCCAAAATTGTTTAATTTCAAATGATTGGCCTTCAGTTTATCCTTATTGCAAAACAATTAATAACAGTTAGTAGTCACTTACTAAATAAATGTTAAAATAAAACACTTATTACGTACCTTCTCACCCACTGCACATCAAACTTGCTTACAGCAGCTCCAAATTGTTATTGAATTCCTATAATATGAAAATTAAAGTAAATAACTGTGAAAGAAAAAGAAATATAGTTTTATATACCTGCATTTAAAAAATTGTTCTTCTGTTACCATTTTTGTTCTTGAAAATCTTAAATAACAGGTAGATGGACTTCAAAACGTAAATAATCACAAAAAGTTGTCAAAAAATATACAATTATTTTTAGGTTATGTCATGTTTTAGCGGTTTGGCGTTTGGCAGGCATGGCCTCCTATATTTTGTGGACAAATCGGGCGTCCTTTTTTGCTTTAACACAAAGTAAGCGTAGATTTACTATTTATGTCGCAGAAAAACGTGAAATTAACTGATTTTATGTTTAGAAAGTTGATAGATTGTTTATTTCATAATATAACTAGAGGTAAAAGTTATTTTTAATTTATAAAGGGCTTATAATTAGCATATATTTGCTAGAGATCAATCGGACGGACATTTCCTATCCTTCTTCTGTGATTTTAAAATAAGAGAGCTTTAACAAGTGGGCTATTCATTTATGTAGTGTAAATTGGTCCATGATTTAACCAATCGGGATAATTTTTGTTCAATTTTTTTTTCTGTCATCGTTCGCAATCGAAAAGAAATAGATCATAGTAGTACTAGTATATAGGACTGTAAACCAATTTAATATCGTTAACAATAATATTATTATATTTTCTTTAGTGACGTGAATTATTTTTGGTTATATAAATTATTATATTAAAGAATTAAAACAAAATGTTCTCATAATACAATTCAGTATAAAGTAGTAGGGTTTAGTGTCCGTATAAGTAAAACAGAAAAAAAGTTTAGCGACAGGCAGACAAAGTAATGCAACTTACCTTTGGCGTCCCTGTGTACTTTAATGCAAATGATGGATGCACTACTTTGTCCGCCTGCCGCTAAAACTTTCTTTCTATTTTACTTATACGGACACTAAACTCTACTACATTATTTTTTTACACGGCATGTTTACAGATTCAAAGGGAAAAGTAAGATAATCAAGTCACGGTTTTACTTTTCCCCTTGAATCTATATCCGGTCTCTTTAAGAATTATGGACCATTTCTTCGATGTTTACAGATTAGTGCGGCACCCAAGCAGCGCGATCTATATTTGAATCTATAAACCTTTAGAAATAGTGTAGAGATGTGCAAAAACGTTTCCTATACTAGAGATGGCGTATGGTTTATTATTAGTTCTATATTTTTACTTCTGATGGCTACCTTTTGCATTGAGTTGATTCCTACACATGGCGATACTAGGTTTTTATAATATATTTATTCCTAAAAATATCTTAAAAGCATATTTTCGATGTATTGGAAATTGTTTACAAGTTATGGCTTTCTGATGAGTCCTAACGAGGACGAAAAAGCCTGCCATTGTCTACCTGTGCCCCAGGAAATCCATTACTTCTTTGTATACTTTAATGCAAAAGATAGATGCACTACTTTGTCCGCCAACCGCTAAAGCTTTCTACAATTAAGTGTTTTCCTATAGTAATAGGTATTACTAAGAATACCATTTTGTATTAAATATTGTCGGGCTACAAAAAGATAGACGACTGGAACGTGCAGCTTAAATGGTTTTATTTAATTTGTGGTGCGTTATTTATTTAATGAAACAACAAAGGTTTGTTATAGTTTTATTAAAGGAAAGCTATTTACGATTACATTACTGTGAGTAACATATAAGTCTTAAGAAATAAAAATAAAGTTATCAAATCAGTAAATTTAGACAGTTTTTTTTTTAAGTAAAGTTTTCCCCTTAAAACTCACATACTATGCTATTTAAAGTCAGTTTAAGAGAAATAATTTCGGCTTTACAGTCAACTCAGGTCAAAAGAGAAATAAACAATTTAACACTTAAATAAACATTACAAAGATATACAGGGTGATTCACGTTGAGTGGCCTATAAGAAGATCTTGGAAACGAGTAAACTTATCTTTCTAAAAATTTAATAGCAGGCATAATTGGCTTTGAGCTTTTAGAATATTATATTTTGACGTTTTTATTACTTTCGGGTATGCCGGAAGTTAATGCCAACTTTTCTATTTCAAATGGAACACCCTATATATTTTAGCATTTTTGATTACGTTATTAAAATCTAAATAACTTTTGTTAATAATAATCTATGACTATCTCTAACTGTTTTTGAGATATGAATTATTAAAGGATTTTATTGTGTAAAAATGCTCCGAGAAGAAAGTTCAGTAACTCTGAAACTAATATAGATCTTTAGTTTAAATTACTTAGGTTTCACGTTTTTTATACATGGAGTTCTTAAAATTGTGCCAATGTTTCCATTTAAATAAATGTTCATAAGTGAGTTTTTGCAAATGGAACGGCCTATTTTTTAGCTTACTAACGCGTAGAGAATTACATTTCCTATCTAAAAGTCTAATATGTTACAATCCACATTTTTAGTCGTTTCGGAATTATGAGCAATTTAAATAAAAACTTTTAAAATTTCTGTTTGAAAAGAAGGCTTCGACTGGGATTGTCGTTTGACTTTGAAAATTAGAAATAGCTAAGCAACAAACATAGGCACTTAATAACAAATGGTAACAAAGCTTAAAGTGAAACGAAAATCCCAGTCGAAGCCTTCTTTTCAAAAATAATGCATTAACACAAACAGAAATTTTAAGATTTTTTATTTAAATTGCTCCTAATTCCAGAACGACTAAAAATGTGGATTGTAACATATTAGGCATTTAGATAGGAAATGTAATTCTCTACACGTTAGTAAGCTAAAAAATAGGGTGTTTCATTTGCAAAAATTGACTTATGCACATTTATTTAAATGGAAACAATGGCACAATTTTAAGAAGTCCCTGTATAAAAAACGTGAAACCTAAGTAATTTTAACTAAAGATCTATGTATTACTTGAAAGCTTACAAAATTTTAAATTTTTACCTTTATTAGTTTTAGAGTTACTAAACTTTCTTCTCGGAGTGTTTTTACACAAATAAATCCTTTTATAATTCATATCTCAATAACGGTTAGAGATAAGAATAGATTAATATTAACAAAAGTTATTTAGATCTTAATAAGGTAATCAAAAATGCTAAAATATATAGGGTATTTTATTTGAAATAGCAAAGTTGGCATTAACTTCCGGTATAACCGGAAGTAATTAAACCGTCAAAATATAATGTTTTAAAAGCTCGAAGCCAATTATGCCTGCTATAAAATTTTTAGAAAGATAAGTTTACTCGTTTCTAAGATCTTTTAATAGGCCACTCAACGTGAATCACCCTGTATTTGGTATCACTAGAAAGCTTAAGATTATATTGAAAAAGCTGCTAAGGGAACTTCAAGAGAAGATTAAACTACTGGAGGAAAATTCCGAACTTCTAAGAGTAAAATAAGGTTTTGAGAGAAGAACCTACTTTTAGGTAGTTAATACAATTCAACAATATTTTGTATAAATAAAATATTACGACTCATTGGTAAATACAGGGTGGCCCATTTGTCTGACAAAGTAATATACCGTCTCTACTATTAAAGAAATCAAAAAAAGGTTTTATAAAAGTTGTAAGGTATGAAAAAATTAATGTTCTAAAATTATTTTTTAACATACAGGATGGTCCAAAAAAGTAGGACAATAAAAAGAGACATTTTTTTAAATGGAACACCCTCAGATTCTAGCATTTTTTGTTTCCTTACAAAATTGTCCATATGACGGCCTATTTAGTTTTTAATTTTTTGCAACGTTGCCAAACAAAATGCAAAATTCTTAAAATTTTGGAAAAACATGATAGTAAAAAATTACCTGTATTTCTCAATAAGAGCATCGAAAATCGAAAATTTCTTGTAAGCTCTTAAGTTTACAGATAGAAAAACTGTCTTAAATCTTTAAGTACCGAAAATTTTGTACATGGTGTTTTCTGTTGACATCCAAATATGCAAAATTTTAAAATACAATAACTCTGTTTTTTCAAATGAAATACCCTATATTTATTAGGCTCGTCTGATAGATATTGTAAGTATCTTTTATTATTGTTAAGTCATACCTATACCTAAATTTACTAGTTTTGGCAATATTTCTATTTTTATTTAAATTTTGGTGAAAAAAACTATAGTTTTATTTTTCTAGTAAGCCATGACCAGCAAAGTCAATACAAGACAGTTTATCTATCCCTAAACTTAAGAGCTTACAAGAAATTTTCGATTTTCGATACTCTTATTGAGAAATACAGGTAATTTTTTACTATCATGTTTTTTCCAAAATTTTAAGAATTTTGCATTTTGTTTGGCAACGTTGCAGAAAATTAAAAAACTAAATATGCCGTCATATGGACAATTTTGTAAGGAAACAAAAAATGCTAAAATATATAGGGTGTTCCATTTAAAAAAAATTATCTTTTTATTGTCCTACTTTTTTGGACCATCCTGTATGTTTAAAAATAATTTTAGAACATATATTTTTTTATATCTCACAACTTTTATAAAAACTTTTTTTTGATATCTTTAATAGTAGAGACGGTATATTACTTTGTCAGACAAATGGGCCACCCTGTATTTATTTTAGATAAACTAACATGCATTTAAATGACACACTTTAAGTCTTTCTTCACTGATTTATTTAAGAAGAATTTTGTTATGTATGCAAAACACTCATTTTAAAGATAAACAAATTGTAGTTTAGATAAAAATGAAAGAGTTACAAAGAAAGCTAATTATTATTATCCAAATGGAGCTTTCGTTAGAAAATAACTTAACATTTAATAACAATTTCTTTAAAAACGCCCACAATCGGACAAAGGAGTTTAAACGCTTTTTCATTGCAATTGTTTTTAACAAAGCCTACTTTAAAAATTTCACATTTGTTGCTTAATTATATTCAATTACCATACCAACTTACCTAGTGCATTATTAAAATTAAAACTAACTTCCTATTGCTCATAAATCATTATAATCTAAGAACGTTAATCAAGTTTTTGGTTTTTGACTTCACTTAAAATTTCTCATAAGAGTAAGATACGAATAGGCTGCTTGCAAGATCTAAAAATAATATTTGTTCTGCAGTACAAGTTGTACGAGGGTTAGTAGAAAAATATAGTTACTAAGAATAATTCAAATATAGGATGTATTTTGATCAATTTATTTTTTATCATAATCCCTCCTAACAAAGGAGAGGGACACGGGAGAATGCTGTTCTTCTCTGGTTGGCTAGAGAAGATGGGAGGTAGTTGAGAATATTTCGTGTTCTCTCGAAGATGAGGGAGGAAGTGAGTTTCAGAGCTGAAGCATGATCAGTGCCAGTCAGTGTCGCATCAAGAAGTTTCCTCTGGGAGGGGTTTTCTCAATAACTTCACTAACCCAAAAAAAAAAACAATTTGTAAAAATATGACGGTAACCTATTATTCGCTAAATATGCCACAATTGATTATTTCTTCAGAATCTATGGATTTTGGGGAGTAGATTACAAATCTAAAACTGTTTTTTCGTCGTCAACGCTTAGCTTCCGATGTATTTCTTCTTAAATTTCTATTTTTCTTGAGTGTTATGTCAGCGCCGCCATATTTCCCTATTTTTCTCCTTTATTGCAAATAATCACTAATTTTTATACAACACATTGTTAATTTAACTGTTTTTTTGTTAATAAATCAAAAATAAGGGCACAATTTGTTAATTTTTCAATTAAAATATTTATTTTAATAACTTAAGTCTTAATAAAATAATTCCTTTATATTACTGCATCTAGGAGACTGATTGTTTACTTGTCTTTAGTTTAGCCTACTACTAAATAAAATTAATTTGTTATGTTGGGTTATATTTTGAGTTAACAATACTAACAATGAGAGGAAAAAGAACCAAACTGCATGACACATAATCCGCTTTAAGTATTTTTCAAAATTCCTATATCAGAAATCCATATATATGCGAATTGGCATTGGAAACCGACCCGCTATGAACAGGGCTTCAAGAAGGAATACTTAAAAACTTAGCGTTTTCCATGAAAATCGTTCAGATTTGTAATTTACGCCCCAAAATACATAGTTACGAAAAAAATCATCAATTATGGCGTGGTAAGCCTGTATAACAGATATTTACCTTTATACAAAATTACAAAGCGAAGCCTCTTTAGGAATAACCGGAGCCTTGAATTCAATTCCGATAGCGGCACTGGAGGTGCTGCTACATATATTTCCCTTGAATATCTACGGAAAAAGTATAGCTGCAAAAGTGGCCTGAAAGAGTCGCGCTTCTGGAACGAAACCAACCACGAACACAGTAGGATACTAAAGATACACCCGGGGGATAATCTACGAGACTTGACTGATTACTCTGTCCAAATAACATGCTTCGATGTATTCTATACTCATTCCGAGTAAGGAAGAGTGAAAAAGCAATCATAATCTAACGAAAACAGATCACTCAATTTTTACGGACGGGACGGTTCAAAAATGGACGTTGGTGTGGCAGCGGGAGTCTTTTCCGAAAGTCTACAAATACAGAAGCCTAATAGACTCCCCACTATTGCAGTATTTTCCAAGCAGAAATACTGATAGTAGAGAAGGCAAGAAAACCTTGGTTTAGGAGTAGACTCGTTAATTACCATCTTCAGGGATAGTCAGGCGGCGATTAAGGCAATCTGTTCCAGCAGCGTCAAATTAAAGCTCGTAAAGCGATGCCGCAACAATTTTTGCACATTTGGCAACCCACATCGGGTTACTCGATACTCGGTTCCTGGACACTCCAATATAGATGGCAATGAGGCTGCCGATGCGCTCGCGAAAGAGGGCGATGCCAGCTGATCTAGCAGACAATACGGTGAACAGACCACTGGGAATAGTCAAAGAGGCCAAGCAGCTTGCACAGAACAGATAGACAGAGTTAATAACATGCAGCACATCTAGGTAACTCTGACCCATATTTGATAAAAAGAGAACCGCAGAGCTATTGAAGCACCAGTCGGAAAGATGTAAGAAATATTACTGCGGTTGTCACCGGACATTACCTTTTCGGTAGATATGCCGAATGTATGCAAATACTCACTAACAACTTCTGCAGAAGTTCCAGAGATGAGGATGAGAAAGCAAATATTCAACATTTTCTATGTGAATACCTTATCCTCACAAAAGAAAGTTCACTGCCCTAGGTGATCCAATTTTCAATAGTCTGGAGGACATAAGCAACTTACAACTTGGTCGACTGAGCATATTTCGGAATGGTAGTGGCTGGTTTGAGTGAGTTGTTAAAATCCTTCTTAGGTGTACGTCGCACTAACCATCAGAGATCTGATGAAGGTGGCGTCTACGGAACACGTGTGGTATCACAACGGACTTAATAGGACTACGTGAGACTGTTTGGAGGACCAAAGTTCTGCCACTTTAATCTAACCTAATTATTATGAATCAATTATTAATAATTATAGCATGATATGCTTTAAAAAAATAGGTACCCAAAATAAAAAAATAATATTATCGAAATTAATATTAAGTATTTATGTAAAAGGTAGATGTCCTGCATAATATACTCTAAAAAAGTCCATTTTAACTCACAACTAGAAGCAACTTTTTCATAAAAAGAACGCGTTAATCAATTACTGAATTTATTGGCGGCCATTTCATTAGTTATATTTGTAAATTTCTAGTCATACTTCCACCAGATTTAGAAAATTTGCTTAAACATAAATGTTATTATTAATCTTACATTTGTAGCTGTTTCTATAGTGATCGGTCCAAATGGTCCAATAGATAGTGTCAATGGTTGCTGAGACTGTTGTATAATAGTGACAATAAGTTTTTGGGTTTTTATATCTTGGTCGTACCAGTTTGTTTGGTATAGCGCGTCTCCAATTGCAAAGTTCTAAAAAATAGTTTTGCAGTTAAAACTTGATATTTTCACATAATAAAACATAGCTATTGTAAGAACACTTGTGTTGCTTACTTTTAAATTTTACTGTCCTGGCACGCTAACATTTTCCCATATTAAATTGCGATTTTCTTAAAGTGAATTACAAAAAAACTAAACAAATTATTGAATTATTTTTTTAAAAATTAAAAGGTGGTTTTTATGTGGAAGTGAGAAAGTTATTTTGATGCAAAAAAAATTTAGGAAAAATAATTTTCTTATTTTCTCATATTTTCAAAGGGTTCCAACCCCAATCCATCTTAAAACTTTTATTATACAAGATGCAAACTGGCTTTATTATACCTGATTGTAAATTTTTAAAAATATTTTATATAATAATTATAGTCTATTTCAGAAAGGTGTAGAGCAATAAATGGGGAAATTCCATCCAGTTCGGCTTAATTTCGTTGTCGGCCATAGGCCTAGGTAAATTTTTTGCATTAAATTATTTATGAGAACTAACCAAAGAAAAAAAAGAAGATCATTTGATCACGAAGGAACTATTAGCGATAGCACAATAATTACACAAACATCGTTTTATGAAATATACCATGGAAGATATGGCTGAAAAACATCGTGTAACTGTGCTTCCTACACCGCCATATCATTGCGAACTAAATCCTATAGAACCTATATGGACCCAAGTAAAAGGATTTGTAGCAAGATACAACACGACATTCAAAATATAAGACGTTAAGCTACTGTTTGATCAAGCCATTAAGGAAGTGACACTAGAGAACTGACGAAAAGTAGTTCGGGAGGAGAAAATGTGGGATCTTGACCACCTGATCCATCTGCCCATTAATTATAACGTTAAGAGGAGATAGCAGTTCCTCAGATGACGAAGAATATTATGATTTTTTATAATTTAATTTCTGTCAGACGTATTTTGTATTTTATATTTTTTTTATAATGTTTAAAAATGTAGTGTACCTTATACTATGTACATAATGCACGCCTTCGTCATGCCGTTTTCAGTGTTTAAATAAAGAATTTTGCAATGACATCAATTCCAAATTATGATAGTGGCCTAAATATTCGTTGGGTAATGAGCTTTTAGTACTCAACACCTTTCTGAAATAGACTATATCATAAAATACAACATCACATTTGAGTAAGTGGTTACATTATATTAAATACAATTTAACAAAAGTAATTCTCTGTACAATAATTTTTGTTTTTATACATTTTATTAACATATACATACAGTGAGTCCTAGAAGTAATGTCTAAATTCATTTAAAATTCAGCGGTTATTAAAAAAGTTAGGATTTTACATATCATTTAGGGAATCCAACGATCTATCAAATCTTTTGGCAATATGGCATTTTGGGCTCCCTAATAAGTAAGAGTGTCACTGTCACCGTTTATTTATTTAGAAACTGTATGACAATTTTATTTCAAATAAGTAGATATTGTCAAGCGTAGTTTCAAAGTTGCGGTTTTCACAATAATGGTGAAGTTAACGGAACGGGAAAAAATTGAAATTCTATGCATGGTTGGGTTTGGTGATAAAACACTCAAATAGAAACAGCCCAATTATTTAATACAATCCATCCTGATCGTCCTCCCATATGTCAAAAGATGGTGAGTAGAATAGAGGCTAAGTTTAGAGAATTCGGTCATGTTAGAGATTTGTCTAAATCTGGTCGTCCTACTCGAGATGAAAATGAAAAACTTGACGTTTTGCTTTCTTTGGAAGAAAATCCATGTACTCCCCTGTCGCATATTATTGTTGCCGATTTACACATGCCAAAATCTGTTGTTCACCGAGTAGTTCAAAAGCACAAATATCACCCATACAAAGTTATTCCAGTGCATAAGTTATTTGAAGATGATTTCGATAGGCGAAATGAGTTTTGCGAACGCATGCAAAATATGTGCAATCTAGACAATAATTTAGTAAAAAATATTATTTTTTCGGATGAAGCTACGTTCTGTTTGAATAGTAATGTAAACAGACAAAATTGTCGATATTGGGCAACAGAAAATCCGTATTGAATGATAGAGGTTCACAGCCACTACCCTGAAAAAATAAATGTTCGGTATGGAATCGTACGCGGAAAAGTAATTGGTCCATATTTCTTTGAACACTCTTTAACTGGACAAGTATATCTCGAATTTCTCCAACTTGAATTAATTCAAGCATTAGTGGCTTTATTTCCGAATCCATTGGATCCAGGCTCCCCTGACGAAGAACTGATATTCCAACAAGATGGTGCTCCTCCGCACTATGCTGCCACTGTGCGCACATTTTTGGATGAAACCTTTCCCAATCGGTGGATAGGAAGGAGAGGACCTATCTAATGGCCTGCTAGGTCGCCAGACCTAACTCCGCTGGACTTTTTTTTGTGGGGTTACCTCAAATCAAAAGTATTTGTTAACAGACCAAACAATATGCAGGAGTTGAAAGAGAGGATCCGAAGAGAAGTGCGTGTCATACCTCTGTAAATGGTTGGAAACGTGCAAAGAGAGTTTATTGATCGTCTTGGATATTGTCAAGCCATAAATGGCGCAGATTTTCAACATTTAATTTGATTTTGTTGGTTTTTTTTTTAACTAAACAGTTCTTACTTATAGATATGTTAAATTCTAATTTTTTTAATAACTGTTGAGTTTATGTATAGGACATGGTACATGAAACATGCTTAGAATTCAATGCAAAATTCAAAAATGATATAAAAAATATATGTTTTTATTTGAAAAAATGAAGTTGATGGTCATAACTTATTTTTGAGCTACCCTGTATACATGAAATTACCACAGAAAAAACACATTAAAAAATAAAAATCGACGGGTACGAGCATTTTTTCAAAAAAATTACCGCTGAATTTTAAATGAATTTAGACATTACTTTTGGGACTCACTGTATATTAAGCAACATTATCAATGAGAAGCTAAAATATTTTATTGTGAAAAATAAGATTTATTAATAATGAACATTCTACAAACCCACGCTGTACGGTTTTTAATTTCATGTAGTACTCTTTATTAAACCACCTGATACGTTTCGCCTACGTTCAAAGCATCGGCGACGGGCAGCGTTGCCAACCTTGCCATAATTATGGTAATCTTACCATAATTTAACGGTTGCTACCATATATCATAATGGTCTTTATGGTATGCCATAATTTCCTGTTTTGCCATTTTTATGCCATAACTGCCACAGTAGAATGAAACAAGTGAAAAAGACGACCCGGAAACGGATGACATTATATTTGAAGATGTTGAATGTTATTTATTAGCACATTATTTTTAATAGTTCATATTAGTTTTATGCATTTGTAATGTAGACCAAAGAATAATAGTATGAAATTTTCCGCAATTTCCTTTCATAAATCTACTTTATCCTTTGCTACCATAATTTTGAATGAAGTACCATACTTTCGAACAGTTGGCGCCATAGTCACAAGTGTCTTGGGTGGCAACGCTGGCGACGGGTCGTTACTCGTTAGTCTATAAACAGACTTGGACGACAATGAACGCTCCGTCAGACCCCACCCCCTAACTAAGGTGCAAGGAAAAAAGTTTTGATCTGCCCGAGCGACTAACCTATAGAGGGTAAGTTAACGGTAAAGTAAAGTACATTTTTCTATTTATTTTAAAAACGAGATAAATATGTAAATACAAAAGTTATAAAGATCGTTAAGATGCATATTTTAAAATTATATTGGCCCATACAAATATATTATTAATACATTTTTGAATAATATTAAAAATCTACACTAATTTTATGTAGCACACTACAGGTCTAAATTCAATTGTTTTTGAAAAATAGACATTTAAAACGTACATTAATCCCACTTTGACAGGCTGCAGCGTCCAAAGGATGTATCATAGGAAAAAACGGGATTTACATTTCCATCTTTGGTTTTTCTACCCAAAAATACAAACTTTTGTAACCAAAAGTAGAAATTTTTGGGCAGAAAATAAAAATCTGGCAGCCTCCCCCCTTCCCCAAATTTGTTGCGTTCTCCAAGTAATTATCTTTTTTCTTATTTACAAATACCTACTTTCACACCATTAGGCACTAAAAGCATGAAAATAAACCTAAACAAAACTTTGAAAACTGCAAAAAACTGAAAATTTTTCATTTTTGCAACTACTCAGACGTTTGATATTAAGAGATATATAAATTTTATATTTTCAGTACCACCCTAGAAACCATGCTTTAAATATGTTATATAAGTACCAACCTGAATTTTGATTTCATTTGCGAACCATGCCAGAACAAATATTGTTAATATAAAAGGTGGTAAATAAAGCAAAGGTTCTATCGATCCTCTTAAATTCTTTTGCTGAAACATAATATAATATAATGTTTTTCTTTGTGAACTACTACGGATGTTTCAATTATTTGACCCTTATTTCGTTTGTGGACTAAAAGCGATTGTATGTACCGGGTGTACAACTAAAAAGGGACACCGGCTGTATCTTGGAAATCATACAGTTAAAAACAGAAGGAAAGTTTTTCGATAGTATTAAATATTAATACACCAATACAGCTCCATTTTAGCCCTTAAAAAATAATTATGCTCGAATTAATAATATTAAATTAATCCGAATGTAGCTATGCATAATAGGGCCACGGTTAACTCCGATGGACAATAATTATAAACACTCGTGCATTTTGGCACGCCTTAGCCGACCATCTCCGTTAGCTCAAAGCAAGTGAAGACCCAACGCCCAACATGTCTTTGATATTCACCGTTGCTATGGTTACGTGACGTCCGTTACTCAAACAGCATGTAACAATTTGCATTAAGACGAAGGGCAATTTAAAAATATATCAGAGTATGCACCATTGTTTTAGCATTGGTTTGCCTAACCTTAAGGAATTTATTTTGAGGCTTCGCGAAACTTACGGTTATAGATACCTATCGTTTCTGCGCGATTTACTTTGTGATTAAAAAGTTTTGTTTTTATTTTTCAGTTAATTCAGTAGTGTACGTACCTACTTAGTTGTGTGTTTAAAAATGAACCTAATTAATGTCATGTGTAATTTGTTGGAAACTCCAGTCAGTCGTTGGACATGTGAGGATAAGAGACACGTTTTGTTACACGGGTTTTTAGTTAATGTTTGTTTAAGTACCCGCAATATACCTAGCTCTTCACCATTTTTTAAGACAGCGAGCCACCACTGCTTAAAAGAGGGCGTAATAACAAAACGATAGTGTCTTCTTATGCTTAATTAAGGTGCGTTGAAGTGAGCAACTTTGTTCAAGCCAATGGCAACTGGTGCATGAGCGCCAATGCTGCAGAGATCCCAGAAAAAAAAAATAAAAAAATAGTAATCTAACTAAAATATTTTCAGAACGATAAAAGAGTTGGACTTGCATTATCTCCATTTGTATTACATCACAACGTTTCAACTGGTAAGTATCTTCAGTCGTCTTCAGGTGAATACAGTATGAATCTGAAGACGACAGGAGAGTTCTTACTGTTCCAGCAATTTACATACAAGGATGCATCTTATTCTTTTTCAAAAACCGATATCTATAGTGAAGCACAAAATGTATATCCGACAAGGACACATGATTTATACCTTGCCTAAACATAGACTCACGTTGTATAAAATTGGTGAATATTATTGTATAAGAATATATAATAGTTTACCGAAACTCATTAAAATATTTGAATATATTAAAATAATGTAAAAAAGTGTATTAAAAACATTGACCTCAATAACATTGAAGAATATTTTACAAAGATTTTAAGTCTACAATAATAAATTTGTATTAAAAAAAAAACTGTAATTATTTTTTTTCTGACAATATTTTATCTTATGTTGTTTTTTTATAATTTACTTAGGTAGTGCTCTTAAGTAGGGAAGAGTGGGAATGCAATCAGAATATAACGAAAACAGATCATGCAATCTTCACAGACGGTTCAAAAATGGACGTGGGTGTGGGAGCCGGGGTATTTTCCGAAAGTTTACAAATACAGAAATCGTATAGACTCCCCAACTATTGTAGTATTTTTCAAGCAGAAGGCAGTAGAGAAGGCGGTCCATATCCTGCAAGAACACCTTGGCTTGGGAGTAGCCTCGTCAATCACCATCTTCAGTGATAGTCAGGCGGCGATTAAGGCAATCTGTTCCAGCAGCGTTAATTCAAAGCTCGTAAAGCGATGCCGCAACAATCTGTGCACACTTGGCAACCAACATCGGGTTATTCTGTGCTGGGTTCCTGGACACTCCAAAATAGATGGCAACGAGGCTGCTGATGTGCTCGCAAGAGAGGGCGCAGGCATGCCAGCTGATCTAGCAGACAATACAGTGAACAAACCACTGGGATTGGTCAAAGAGGAGATTGACTACACGGCCAAGCAGCTTGCACAGAA
This sequence comes from Polydrusus cervinus, assembly GCA_935413205.1. NCBI lineage: Eukaryota > Metazoa > Arthropoda > Insecta > Coleoptera > Curculionidae > Polydrusus > Polydrusus cervinus. Next base: position 26,428,838 of record OW284518.1, read on the forward strand.
CAGATGGACAGGGTTGACAACATGTAGTACATCCAGGCAACTGTGGCCCACATTCGATAAAAAGAGAACCGCAGAGCTATTGAGACACAGTCGAAAAGACGTGAGAAATATTACTGCGGTTGTTACCGGACATTGCCTCTTCGTTAGACATGCCGAAAGTATACAAATATCCACTAACGACTTCTGCAGAAGTTGCAGAGATGAGGAAGAAAGTATTCAACATTTTCTGTATGAATGCCCTGGCCTCGCAAGAAGGAGGTTCACTACTCTGGGTGAATCATCTTTCGATAGCCTGGAGGAACTAAGCAACTTACAACTTGGACGGCTGAGCAGATTTCTGAACAGTAGTGGCTGGTTTAAATGAGTTGTTAAAATCCTTCCGCGGTTACGTCGCACTAACCATCAGAGATCTGATGAAGGTGGGTTCTACTGAACACGTGTGGTATCACAACGGACATAATCAGGACTACGTGAGACTGTTTGGTCAGAACCAAGGGTCTGCCACTCTTACCTAACCTAACCTAGGTAGTGCTCTTGCCCAGTCTCAGTCTTCGACTGGTAACAGCTACCTACCTCCCTTGTAGTGTAAATAACTATTAATATTATAGGGTCCCTTTTGCTGCCTAACCAAAACCTAACCGAAACACATCAACTACACAAGTCGACAAATTTAAATTTTTGTAAAGTAACATTGATAAAAATAGGTTTGTCTGAAGTATTTTAGAGTCCTAAATCCGAAAATGATAAGCTAATTACTGTAACACGTACAGTTTTTTTGTTATAAAGGGTGGGTGGTGTAGAAAAAAGAAGAGGCGACATATTTTTACAATCTAATGTATTTATTTAATATAAACATATAAAACATGTGGCATCTATGCAAAAAATTACTGAGGATTAGTTGTTATGTTAATAAAAAATATATTGCACAAGATATGATACAGCGACAAAAACCTTCACTTTTTCCTTTTGTGGTCTGTAGCATCATCCCTGTCTAAAAACCACTAGTAGTCGCCCAACATAGATGGGTTCCAGCGTCCCTGGTATCTTGTTTCCATCGTCCTGATGTCCTGGTAAAACCTCTCTCCTTATTCGTCGCTTACTGCACCCAAATTTTCCGGGAAAAAATTGAAATAGGAGTTCAAAAAATGTATTTGTTGAGATATGCGACACCCTAGTAATTCATAGGTTTTCAACAGTTCATCTATGAGTCTTTTATAGTCTTCATCTTTCTTGTTGCCCAGAAATTCTTTTCACTACACGTACAAAACACGTCCAAGTTGCCAATTCCTTTCATTTAATTGTTCTTGAAAAGGGAGATCATCTTGGAACTTCCTTATCTAAGGTCCAATAAATATGCCTTCTATTAATTTTGCATCACTTAGTTAAGGAAATATTTCTTTGAGGTACTGGAAACCACTACCATCTTTGTCCATGGCTTTGACAAAGATTTTCATTAGTCCAAGCTTAATATGAAGAGGCGGTAGCAGCACCTTTTTTGGGTTAACAAGGAGAGTATATTTAATGTTTGAAGTACCAGGTTCAAAAGAAGTTATATGAGGCCAATCCTTTTTACTATAGTGTTCTTTTGTTGCCCTACTGTCTCATAGACAAAAAAACAGCAATACTTTGTAAAACTCCCTTGAAGTCCTAGCTAGTTAGCAATATTCCTATCACTTTTAAATCTCCACAGATATCCCACTGATACTGTTCATATTTAACACGATTTATTATGGTTGCTAAGTTGTCATAAGTTTCTTTTATTGTCACTGAATGGGCTAAAGGAATGGATGGTTTTTTGTTACCATTATGAAGCAGGACTGCTTTTAGGCTGTATTTCGATGAATCTAACGTCACTCGCTAGAATGATGTTCCATATTAAGCTCATTCATTAAACCATCAACATCACAACAGACAAATAGCGACCCTTCCATTTAAAAAAAAAACTTGATAATGTTACATTCCGTTTTCGGTAAAGTGAAACACTTGCTTTTTTATCTAACAAGTTCCACTGTTGAAGTCTGGAACCAAGAAGTTCCGATTTTTGTTTTGACAATCCTAGGTGTCAAAACAAGTCATTTAATTTACAGTTAACAGTTATTAAGTGAAGTTCACTGGTAGTTGGTAAAAATGTTGGGTCACAGCTGGTGTTCTCAGGAAGTTGTCGATCAGATTCGGATGAAGAATTAGAATTACCGGGAAATACGATGTCCAGGTTTAAAGGTGCTGTCGGTACCGATAGTTTCTGGCAATGAGGAACGGCCCTTAGCGCAGAAGGCAAATTTGGATACTCTTCTTTGTCTCTATGCTTTTTTGAAATTCCTTTTGTTTTAGTTATGCAAAAGTAGCAATCACCTACATGATCAGTAGGTTCTTTCCACACCATAGGAATAGCAAACGGCATAGAATTTTTCTTGCGATACGTCCACTGCACTAATTTCATATGACAACTCACACAACAAAAGTGAGGAACTCAACTTTTACCTTGATCCCCAATTTGGCACTTAAAATATAAAAAATATTCTTTTTTGACTTCCTCAGATATAGATCTAGCTTGAGACTATATAACAAATCGTCCATATATATAACAAAACTTATCGGCTGGATTTTTGCAATGTCGACTCGAACTTGCCATTTTATATCAAAATCGAATTAAACACCTGACTGTGCTGTAAACGAGACAGAAACCAACTAAACTGCAGAAAACAATAATTCTCTTAATATAAATGAATATATAAAGGAGAAGCAGGTACTTCAAAATGAGACGTGCTAGGCCATTTCTGAGAAAAAGTGTTTTAATAACTTCCTAAATGAAACACAAAATAAGCATTCTCATCGATGTTACAAAAATTATGTCGACTTGTGCTATTAAACCGATCGTGTCTCTCTGAGATTTGAACAGGTGTGGGAGAGACACTTTACAGGCTTGTTTAGCTCATATACAAAGAAACAAGTGAAAATTTGACGTTAACCTGGCTGGCACAGATTATAACCTTTTGCTACTCAGATGGCAAAGATATAAACCATCTAGCCACTGAAAGGGAGGCAGGGCCACTGCCTGTAGGTATCCCCCTCAAAGACGGCGCAGTTGGCTTCACAAATTATTAAAATAAAAGGGATAATGTCACTCATTCTTTTAAAATCAACTATGAAAATGTTAATTTTTGGTATTTTTTAAGTTATGTCCAAATAATAGTTATTTACGATATAAGTGTTGTAAAGATTCATATTACAACACGAGATCTTAAAGTTGTCAAACGAAGCGTCAGCCGAGTTTAATAAAACATCGAGTGTTGTAATATAAATTTACAACAAGAATATTGTACAAAATTTTATCTACTTTCATCTATAAATAAAAATATTTGGCAAAAGGCATTTTAAAAAATAAAAATGCACCTGTAAAAACGCACCTGCTATTAAGTTTACTAATCAAGTTTTTTATGTTACCTTTCGCATAGTTACTGTTTAGCATGGTTACCGTCGAAACTTTGTCAAACAAATTCAAAAATATAAAAAGCGTTTTTCAAAGTGAGCGATTCTGATGGAAGTTTACCCTCTGATATAGAAGCAGCGGCAAACGAAGTGATCTCAAATTTAGTTCCGACAAAATCCAAGGCGCGGTATGAGTTGGAGTATCAGAAGTTTGAAGATTGGTGCAAAGCTAACAAAATAAAGGAGGTTTCTGAGAAAATCCTTTTGGGTTATTTTTCCGTAAAGCAACGCTCCCAGAAACCATCTACACTATGGACTCACTACTTAATGTTGAGAACTATGATTTCAGCAAGAAAAATCAAGATATAAGCAGATTTTCTCAACTAATCGCATTTTTGAAAAGAAGTTCAGAGGGTTACAAGGCCAAAAAGTCCAAAGTTTTCACAAAGGAAGACGTATGTAAGTTTTTTAGTATTGCAGATGATGAAACATATTTAATTAAGAAGGTTGTTATGATAATCGGCATTTTTGGGGCTTGTCGGCGCGAAGAACTAGCTAAGTTAATGTTGGATCATATTGAACACAATGATTTGTATATAAAAATTGTGATTCCATTCTCGAAAATCAAAATTATGCGAGAATTTGTTATAACAGAAGGAAATGTGACAGGTGTCAACTGTTTAAGTATTTTTCGAAAGTATGCTATACTTCGTCCTCTTAATGCAACTCACAGGGGGTTTTTGTATTCTATGGAAAAGGAAAATGCACCTCCCAGCCTGTCGGAATTAATAGGTTTGGAAGTATACCAAAAAAGATTGCAACAAAACTTGGATTGAATAATCCCAAAGGATACAGTGAACATTATTTTAGGAGGTCCTCAGCCACCATTCTAGTTGATGGTGGTGCAGATATGCAGATGTTAAAGCGTCATGGGGGCTGGAAATCCTCTTCTACGGTAGAAGGCAACGTTGAGAATTCTTTAGAAAATAAGAAACAAATAGCAAAGAAGATCATGGGGTCAGACACGGATTTAATGATTGGAAATTCGAACGTTAAGGGCTCCATCACATCCACTTCTGGTTTACACATTTCTAACTGTAAAAAGTATATTATTAATGTTTATAATAAACCTTAAGTGTTATATTTTAATTAATAATTGGTAATTAATTTTATAATTGTTAATAATAAGTCATTCTTCTAAAAAGTGTGGTTTTATTTAACAGCAAAATTTTAATAAAACCGTGTTTTTTTCATTACAGCAGCAGTGCTGTAAAGGCATATATTACAGTTCTAGTGCTATAATAGATGCTTTTACAAAACGATTTACAGAACTGTAAAATTCATATTACTAAATGAAAGTAGATAAATGTTATTTACCACACGAAAGCATAATTACCGTCCACAAGCAGTGGCGGTTCAAGAGTGTGTGTGTGGGGGGGGAGTCCCCCCAAAACTTACTTATAAAAATATTTTCTTAGCTGACGCTTTTTAGTCCCGCCCACCCCCCAGCAAAATCCTGAATCGGCCACTGTCCAAAAGACTGAGTTTGTAAGACACAAAGAATAAGGTTTAAAATAACGCTAATATTGGGACTCGTTTCAAAGATATTGTCTTAAAATAGCATATTATTGTTAAAAGTACTTACCATTAAAACTTGAGTTGCTATTGCTGCAATAATAATAGAAAAAATAAGACAGTGTGTTAACATAATATACCTCGTATAATAGTTGATTTTTTTGACAAACCTAAAAATAATTTACACTAAAAAGATTACATAATAATATAACAAAAATTATCATTGGTAGTTTATGCCAGAATATCAAAAAATCAAAAAATTTTGATTTTTTGATGGAAGCCAGGTCAAAATAGTTATTTACGATATAAGTGTTGTAAAGATTCATATTACAACACGAGATGTTAAAGTTGTCAAACGATGCGTCAGCCGAGTTTAATAAAACATCGAGTGTAGTAATATGAATTTACAACAAGAATATTGTACAAAATTTTATCTACTTTCATCTATGAATAAAAATATTTGGCAAAAGACATTTTTTTAAATAAAAATGCACCTGTAAAAATGCACCTGCTATTAAGTTTACTAATCAAGTTTTTTATGTTACTTTTCGCATAGTTACTGTAAGATGCCCTTACAAAACGATTTACAGAACTGTAAAATTCATATTACTAAATGAAAGTAGATAAAGTATTTATTTACGTAATTGACTATAATATGGTTTATAATATTTTTCAATAATAGATAACCATGCTTTTCATAATAATAGTTTATTTGTTACTCATAAAACTAAATTTATTGAAAAACTTTGTCCCGCCAGATTGGTCAAATTGTATACTGTGCGACGCACCGTTATGCCAAGATTATAGTATACTTTTAATGTTTGACGATGAGACACGTCATTTCTAGTAATATTCATTTTATAGAACTTAAAGTTTGGTCAGGGTCGGACTTCAATTTTTATTAAAAAGTGTGTGTGAAAACAAGATAATTTAATTGTAGTTCTAATTAAACGATTCCTAAACAATAATTCCATAAGCAAAGTTTGTGGTATTTAAACAAAACACTAAAGGGAATTGGAACAGGATTAAAAATCAGAAAAACACTTTCATTTTATATTTTATTTATAAACCTTGATATTTTCCGAAGCACACATTTAATTTACAACAAAAAATATAGATGCTACTGGCAGTCGTGGGCCCAATAATATGGATAATTTACTACGGTTTGTCGCTGCATTACATCGCAGACACGGTAACATTTATTAAAAAATTACTTACTGGATATACTTGGAATGCAATAGTCGTAATCCATAATAAATAAATATCTGAAAATATAAACAATCAAAAGTCAAAATATTTTTTATTTTCAGAAACAAATTTATCGAAAAAAATTTCAGAAACTTTTAACTAACTAAAACAAAAAAAAATTTTAAAATAAAAATGTTAGTCGTTTGTCAAATTCAGTCAGGAATGCATTTTACCCCTCTTTTCTCTTCCCTTAAATTTTTAAAATTCCTTACAATGGTCCCATCTTGGTAACCAACTATACCACATATTCAAATACGAACACATATAAAATTGATAGTCCATTTTTAGGGTCAGTTTGATAACAGTATTAAAAGAGATAACATGGCACAATAAAAAATGTTTGCATCATGGGCTATGCAACTAAACCAAATCAAGATTAATTATAACAACCCCGCCTTATAAAGCTATTTTAGATTCGTAATGACGTATGACTCAAAATATTATTCTTCTAACAAAATTTTTCAATTTTGTTATGGTTCTTGTATAATTAATTACCAAATAATAAATATATTTACTTACTTTTTCATAAATAGAACACTTCACAAATATTCACATTCCAACAGTTTATAACCAGAAAGTCTGATTCTACAAAATAATACCAAAATAATCTCTAAAAATACCAAAAATAACGGCACTTATTCAACGCGTAAACAATCAAAACCAAAATGGCATGAACGGATGCGGTGCCGGGCGCGCGATGTGGCCCTATTTAATTGAAAGGACTCAAAGAAGACACGCGGATTGCTTAAGTACGCGAAGAGATATGCGAGGGTCAAAGCGTTAGAAAGAGCGACACATACTAAAGGCATCGATATCAGGTTGACGGGTTTTAGCTGATCGAAGGGCAAGAGATTGTAGTATTCAATATGTATCTTTGTCTTGTACAATGTAAATGAAAATATACAGTTAGTTATACCGGGTGTTGCATCGTCGAGCGGGACATAGGAAATCCCATGTAATTTTAAATGGGGTCAATTATTGGCTTCCCTAATTATTTTAGAGAAAAATTCTATTTAGGTTTATTAAAGAGCACTAAAACCTACATTCAAAAGAATAACTTTAAATATTTTTGATGAGCCCGTTTACGGGTTATCGCCGATTTCTTTTTAACTATTTCTCCTTTTTATGGCCCCGTATTTGAGGGCACCAGTCAAGGTAAAAGATGACTGTCAAATAAAGTTGTCATTTTGAAATGTGTGCTTTATTGTTATAAAAACTCGTACATCGAAAATATTAGCCATGAATTACACTTCGGAAAAAAAAATATTGATGATTAAATGGTTTTATCAAGGAAATAGTTATCAAAATGTGTCAGACATGTTTGCTGCTCTGTATCCGAATAGACCGATACCTGCAAAATCTACAGTCGAAAGGACTATCAAGAAATTTGAGACAAAAGGCTCTGTAATAAATAACTGCAGATTTGAAGAAAGGCAGGAACAAAGAAGAGATTCAAGAAATGATAGGGACTTGCAAGTTTTATTGTGCGTGGAAGAAAATGATGGGAAGATTAGCACAAGGAAACTTGAGGATGACATAGGATTAGATCACATCACAGCGTTACGAGCTTTGAAACGACATAAATAAATAAATATTATTCATACAAATACGAAAAGCACCAAGAGCTAAGAGATAGGGACGAAATACGACGACAGGAGTTTTGTTTTGGTATGATTGAAAGAGCAATCACGGATAGGGAATTTTTAAAAAACATTTGTTTCACTGACGAATGCACATTTACCTTAAACAATGAACCCAATATTCAAAATTATCGATATTGAAGCAAAGAAAACCAACACAGGTTTGTCGAAACAAGGACGCAATATCCACAAAAAGTTAATGTTTGGGCTGGGATTTTCGGAGAAAATATTATCGGGCCATTATTTCTTACACGAAAATTAAATGCAGAATATTTTTTGGAACTACTTGAAGATCATATTTTACCTACTATACATGATGCCGCCAGGGAAAATCAGGAAGTGTGGTATCAAATGGATGGCTGCCCGGCACATAGTACCCTGGCTGTCCGGGAATATTTAAACCGTGCTTTTAATGGAAATGTTATTGGCTTAAATCATACAGTAAATTGGCCAGCCAGGTCTCCTGATTTATCGCCAAATGATTTCTTTCTCTGGGGCCATTTAAAAAACAGGATATACAAAGATAAAAAATACCAAAATTTAGACGAGTTAAAAAATTCTATTTCTGCCGAATGCAATAGAATTTCAGTTTACCAACTAGCGAATGTAAGAAGAGAATTTTATGGTCGCCTCGGTTATTGTCTAGCAGTCAATGGAGGAATATTTGAACATCTTCTTAAATCCTATAAAGTTCTAACAATTTAGTAGTACCTACCTATTAATTAGTAAAATATTGAAACATGTAATATGTCATAATTCACCTTGTAATTGGATACTTTATTTTAGTTTTATTCAGATTAATTTGTACTCATAAATACATCTTTAATATTTTCGATGTACGAGTTTTTATAACAATAAAGCACACATTTCAAAATGACAACTTTATTTGACAGGCATCTTTTACCTTGACTGGTGCCCGCAAATACGGGGCCATAAAAAGGAGAAATAGTTAAAAAGAAATCGGCGATAACCCGTAAACGGGCTCATCAGACATATCTAAAGTTATTCTTTTGAGTGTGGGTTTTAGTGCTCATAAATAGAATTTTTCTCTAAAATAATTAGGGAAGCCAATAATTGACCCAATTTAAAATTACATGGGATTTCCTATGTCCCGCTCGACGATGCAACACCCGGTATACACTATATAATATATTATCGTAGAATAATATGACAATTTAAAAAGCATTGTAACAAAGAAAGATATTTTTAAAGTAAAGTAATAATCTCTAAAAATACCAAACACAACCACAATAACACTGCACTTATTCAACACGTAAACAATCAAAACCAAAATCCAATCAACGGATCCGGTACCGAACGCGCGATGCGGCTCTGTTTAATTGAAAGAACTCAAAGAAGACAGGCGGATTGCTGAAGTACGCAAAGATATATGTGAAGGTCAAAGCTTTAGAAAGAGAGACACATACTAAAGGTATCGATAACAGGTTCTGTAACAATAATCCCTTAACGGATTTTAGCTGATTGAATGGCAACAGATTGGAGTATTCAGTGTGTATCTTTGTAGTGTACAATGTACATGTAAATATGCAGTTAGTTATATATTAATTTCTTATGAATCCAGCCAATGTTCGCGGGGAAAAGCCGTTTTCGGAATTAAGGCATATTTAAATCACATGTTGGCCAACGCGTTTGACAAGAGAAACGTCAAAGCATTAAAAGCTTACGTGAAAAATAGTATAGCAGTTTAACTCTAAATCTTACATTTTGTAAAACGTTAGCAATTTAACTGTTTTTCTTATAGGACTTTCACCCTTATCCATTTCAGTATACAAACCGGTGGTATACTAACCTAATGACATAGGAATGTTTCTCGGCAATTCTCTTTAAAATGCTTAACTTATTATGTTCATTACTACTTTTGTCAAAGGTAACAATCGATACTTGCAACATTTTTAACTGAGCGGCTGCAAAAACCATAACTGTTAATGTTATTAGCTCATTAGACAAAAACATGTATCCAGAGATAGCCACAAAGAGAAAATTAAAAATTTCTACCATTATTAAATTATCATTTTCTTTAAAAGGAAACCAAAGTGAAAACAAAAAAGATTCCTGTAAGATATCTTTTTCGCTTTGCTGTCGAGGCATACTATATTGAATATAAATAAATGATTTAACAGGAAGAAATGTTATGATAGAACTTAATGCGGCTATAATAATAGCATTTCTTAGTTTCATACAAAGTTTTACATCCCTTTCATAAGACTGAGTCAGCTTAACATCTAAGGACATCCTAATTTTTTCTTCTTCTTTTTTAATTATTTGAAATAATTTTAATGTGTCCTGTTTCTCATAGATAATATTTTTTGTATAAACCAACACAAAACTGAGGCCAAGCGTTAAACATGCAAAGATATATTTCACGTCAGCTTCTATTACTATTAATTGAATTAACTTTCCAAAAATCTGCATCATAAATATTCCTTCAATCACACGTCTGATCAAAGATATAACTGTTATTAACTTCTGATTTTCTATCAAGTCTAACTGCCATGCTCCCACCATTATCAAGAAAAATTTGATATTTTCTATAAGCATATTGCTATTGCTAATTTTCTCTTTTTTATACAGTCTCTTAGATTATGGCTACACCGTTTAAATCATCAAATTGATGGCAGTTCCTCGCTAAAAAAAAACAGACAAAATTAATTATTCGCAAATTGCGTTTTTAAATTCTTTGGAAATGTACCCAATCTGGCCAAATAAGAATGGACGCCGGCCATATCTCAGAAATCGTTTGTTTCATCGTGTTAAAGTTTTTACTTCATTCCAATTCAAATCAGAAATTGCTGGAAAAAATTTTGAAGTTCCTAAATTTACCGCTAGAGAACCTAGAACATATTATATGACTAGAAGCATATTATAGGATTTTTACTGATAATATATAGGATTTTTACTGATAATGTGTCAAAATTTAGGTGTATTATTTGTTATTTATTTGTGTGTAAAATGTAAAGCATAACTTTACTTTATTACATTTTAAAATTACTTTCAAAATAAACTGAGGAGAAGAGGGGGAGTCTCTTTTGAAAGAAGTACGACCAATTACAGGTCACCATTCCACTAACCATTCTGCTAAATGCAGTCTTTGACGGGCGAATTTCAACACTCACGAACTTACACGCACTTTTGTTCTACCACGGTGTCGCGAATCACTATTCCTGAGAAGGTCCAATTCGTTGCACTAATGTCTTTGAAACAGCAATCGGCCTCCTCATTTAGCTGCCCCCTGGTCCGGACTGGCTGGGTAAATACTTTTCTTAAAGCTAAAGTAAAATATCTAATGTCGATTGTCCCAGCCATAAAGCATCAAGCTGACAGGGTTCGGGGAAACAAATAGTCACTCGCCGGAGGGCTTTTTATGGTTATTTTACGTTTCATATATTGTATGAACCATATATTGTCAATAATAAAGGAAAAAAATAATACATAATCAAAAGTAGTGGATTTGCGTTTTGCCGGATTCCATTATATATGTACAAGCCTTTTTCCCCGGGTGTATTCTTTTCCCATTTGTAGATAGTGTATTTACACACGTTGGCACTAGGTTAACGTTTAAATGGGTTTTTAAAAGCATCCGACTCTAGGCTTTAGATGTAGTAATTCTCTAGTACCTTTGTATAAATTAGTGAATAAGTAAGTTAGAGAGAAGGTTAGTATTTTATTCTCAAATCGTAAGACTGGGGCCATCTATTATCTATTGGTTAAATCTCTCAGTACCTAAGACAAATGACCAACGAGTAACGAGGACCCGGATTGGTCCGCGAAGGGTAAAAGTCACCCTATTGGGTAAAAGATATAATTAAGGGGGGGTAGTTAGATGGTCAAGAGGTCAGAACGGATATTGGAAAATCTGAAAAGGGCAGTTCCTCGGGGTTATTGGTACGGAAAAGTTCCAAGTTCGTTTTCGTAATGAAAGGTTTCGAAGGGATAGTTTGTACGGGAAAGTGACGAAAGGTTATTCTTATGCGACAGTTCCGAGTTTTATGTCTTACGAAAAAGTCTCTCTAAGAAGCCCGCGAGTTTCCGTTTTAATAAACAGTTCATGTTTTCGCGTTTGTTTTCTTGTGAAAGTGAATCTTGATTCAAAGTGCAAAGATGGGATTAAATATCAGGGTTTACGATCGTCATTTAGGACTCTTCAATCTTAGGATTAACTTCAGGGTTTTCTTTATTTTAACTGAATCAGATTGGGTGGTTTTCTCATATCAAGGGTTTATTTTCGAGTTTGTTCTCTTTCACAGTAAACGCATGTCTGGGTTTTAATTGCATATTGGGTATCATTTCAGTAAAACACCTCTCTTTATTCTCCTACACTTATCTTGTAAATATCTTAAGTTTAATATTGTAAAGTTTCTTTTTCTTTATCTTCTGTTGTTAATAGATTTAAGTGTTTTGAAAATATAGTGTTTTATTGCTCACTATAATAAAAGGGATAGGGATTCACAAGAGTGAACGATTCGCGTTCGCGTAGGCAGCGCCGTTTCCGAGGACTATCGAGGCAGAGCGGCATATATCTGGTGAAGGCCCGATTGGTAAGTCGTATAATATCAATTAACACCTTAATTAACAATCTAAGGGAAAATGTCACGACACGACCAGAGTGCTCTTGCGATGAAAGTATAATTAGTTATTTCCGGAATACATTTTAAACTCACTGTGAAGGGAAGGATCTAGAGGTTCGGCTAGGGACACGCTACCATTGAGTCTTAAACGCTACCAGTTAGATACGTAATTCAATATTACTAGACAGTGCCATAATCTAGATCAATCCCGTCACATAAAAATTCTTATAACTCTGGTTTTCCTTAACCAAATTTAACAAATTTGGTCTCAATTGAAAGGGCTAATTCTAAGTGGCGAAGCATTTGATATGTTGTCAGTATATTTTGAATGCTTCCAAAATGCAACAACTGCTGACAGAGCAGAGGTTTTCTAGAAGGATGGTACATTTAGATAGCTAGATAAAAATATCTGTTTGAAACAGCCGATTTCAAATTATGATATCTTTTATTTCCAGCTTAAATTAAGATATCGACTTGCGGTTTATATCAGTTTTCCTCGCTTTTTAATCTTCTTTTCATTTAAATAAATATTAATAAATGGTTTTATTTAAAATTTTCGAGATAATTGAAAAATCTGGTGTTGGCTCAAATAGCGCTCTCTAGCGACGATGGATATAACAAAATATACTTATAATAAATTTTAAAATTGTGTAAATATGTTACTATTTAGCTCATTTAAATGAGATCAGGTTTGTTAAATTTGGTTAAGGCAAACCAGAGTTATAAGTATTCCTTTCAAAAGAGGTTCCCCTTCTCCTTTCAGTTTTTTTGTAAGTTAGATCAAAATGTATTAAAGCAAAGTTCTTTCTTATATTTCCAAGAATAAAAGACTTAAGTTTTGACATAACATTATTGGTCATATAATCGATAAAAATTCATTATATGTTGAACACCCTCTAGCGATTAATTTAGGGACTTTCCAGCAATTTCTCTTTTTCGATTTTGTATAATTCCTCAGGGATCAGTTCTTGGAGCGATTATTTTTTTTTATTGTGCATAAATAACCTCCCCTCGGTCAAAATTCGATGTCTCTTCCTATACTTGCAGATAACATTACAATTTTATGGGTTGTTGAGGACCCAAGTTTGTTGTAGGGAATTATTTCTGAGGATCTCCATGTTAAAAAAGGTGGTGCGATGCACATAACCTCCAGGATAATGATAATAATGATTGTGTTTTGAATAAGCTGTACTTCTAAAATTTAAGGAACATGTGGCTTGTCTAGGCGAGAGACTGACACCTAGTGGTTATGCTGTTCAAGTGGTAAATAATGAATTATTTTATGAAATCTAAAAGTTATAATTTCCGGTTTAACATCCTAAACCTCAAACCCATTTTTTTAATTTAACATGTTAGATAGCGAGGTTAAACTAATTTTTCTTTAAGATGCTTCCGTTACATTGCCATAGCCTGTCAAAGTCTGAAAATGCAATATTTTAAACGTCAATATCTCAAAACCAATTGTTTTACGATATATCACATTTAATACAAAATAGATATACGGGGTTACCCAGTATAGTTTAAAATAATTTTAAATTGTAGATCCATTGCCTCTTTATAGCTTTGTTTTAAAAAAATATTAAAAAATTGAGAAGTTTAGATGCTATGAAATCCTGGGTTAAAAGCGGGCCACTCTGTATAGTCAGATTAGAAATAATGAGGGACTAAGAACTGAACCTTGAGGCACTCCAAAGTTAGTTATTTTTAAATATATTTACGATTTAAAAATACTATATGAGATCTTTAAGACAAATATTTGTGAAAACTGGAGAAACGTAATTATTTGTACACTAAATACAGGGTTTCCCATAACTTATGGGCCGTAGAGTAACTGGAGATACTTACTAGACATCAAACTAAGCCGATTAAGTCATATAAGTTTTTTTTTTTGATAATTCAAATAATAATTTAATTATGTAAGTACTAGGTTTTTTTATGCTTTGGGATGTTTAAAGGGAAATATCTCGAAAACCGTTAAAGATATTAAGATCAATCAAGTACACTTTTTGACTCAGAAAATGCCCTTCTTTAAGAAATTATAATTGAAAATCACCTAATATCACAGGTAAGAAAAAAATCATAGATTTATGAAGCCCAGTGTATGCAACTAGCGCCCTCTAGTTTGAAACTTAAAAATGTCCACAAATTCTTATTTCTTGCTTATAAAAACATAGTATTGCCAACTTTCAATTTGATTCATTAAACCGTTTAAAAATTATGGTTTATTTTCGAGAATAAACTTTCAACACCCTGTATCTCTAGAACGAATAACAATCCGAAAAAACTTATATGACTTAATCGGCTTAGTTTGATGTCTAGTATCTCCAGTTACTTTACGGCCCATAAGTTAGGGACACCCTGTATATGTTTCATATCATATTACTTACCGATAGTTATAAAAGATTAAAGAAAATACACTTAAGTTATTTTCATTATCGAAAAAATAAGCAATATTTAAAAAAAATTTACCTATAATCTCCCTAGAAAACATGAATTATTTCCGGAAATGTTTCCCTACAGAGGAAAAATTTTCGGATTTAAAATTCAAGCTCGAGGGAGATTCGGAAAGAAAATTTCTCATGTGGTAAAATATTACTCTAAAATTTAACATTTTATTTATGAATAAAAAATATGTAAAATAACATAGTGATCGACGAATAAAAATAAAATTATGTTAGTTGTTTACTTTGCAACTAAAAAATATGCCTTTTTTGAATTGACAAATAATTTAATTCTATTATTCGGTATCATTATTTTGATATTTAAAGTAACAGAAAAATTTACAATGTAATCTGGCGCCGGAAGTTCAAAGATCATGAATATTTCTGGAAATTTTTTTTTCGATTCCATGGTATTAATTCAAAATGAAATCTTCTGATTGGTTACAAAAAGTGTGTGTGTAATTTTGACTTATAATCTTCATAGTGCATGAATTATTTCCGGAAATTTTTTTGAGGTCGCGCATTATTTGAAAATTTCACTAGGCGAGGGAATTTTTTTTTAAATCTGCTTTTTATCTTTAAATTTAAAAGATTTCAAAGGATTTTTTGTCCATACAGGGTGTTACAAATTCGACATACCAGCATTGGAATCTCGGAAACCATAAGAGTTAGAGAAACGGTTAAATGGGGGCAAAGTTGTGCAATTCGGTGCTTATTATAATTCCGCTTTAAAAGTTTTCAAATTTCGAATACTTCCGATTTTATTCGAAAAAAACCGAAATTTTGCTAAATCGTTTTTATTTTTTCCTGAACTCATTTGACTAGCTATTTAAAAATAAATGACACTTTGTCATTGCCACTTTTTCTCCTCTACAAAATGACGTTACTAAACTAACGAACTACCGTTTCGTCTCTGAGCGGCCATCACCAACTTTACTTTTTTAAATACGGACCTGGATTTTTTTAACCGATTTTTAAACCCTCCTACCCTCAAAATGTAATGGCGATATTACTTTCTCATAATGATGAATTTTCCTTGCTTATTTTTTTAAATTCATATTTTTTACACTTCTTGTCAGTCCAGTCCTGGCAAAGATTTACAGCATTAATTAAAAACTTTATTTTATTTTACAAATAAATTTCATGAAAAAGTTTGTCCAAAGTTTATGTTAGCTATATTTACATACAGGTTGCATTTGGTAGGATAAGGAGAAGATCGGTTGAAAGGGCTGTCGCCAAAATTGGAAGAAAATCGATCTTTGTATTGAGCAAATCGGCAATCTCTTTCAACATTTAGAAAGTTAGGATTTATAATTAGTAAATTTAGAATTATTGGAAAATTCTGATAAAATAAATTATATTACTTATGTATGAATGTTTTAAATAAAATAAAGTTCTTTATTAATATTGCAATTTGTTGCCAGGACCGGACTGACAAGAATTGTAAAAAATATGAATTTAAAAAAATAAGCAAGGACAATTCATCATTATGAAAAAGTAATATTGCCATTACATTTTAAGGGTAGGAGGGTTTAAAAATCGGTTAAAAAAATCCAGGTCCGTATTTAAAAAAGTAAAGTTGGTGATGGCCGCTCAGAGACGAAACGGTGGATCTTTAGTTTAGTAACGTCATTTTGTAGAGGAGAAAAAGTGGCAATGACAAAGTGTCATTTATTTTTAAATAGTTAGCCAAATGAGCTCAGGAAAAAATAAAAACGATTTTGCAAATTTTCGGTTTTTTTCGAATAAAATCGGAAGTATTCGGAATTTGAAAACTTTTAAAGCGGCATTATAATCAGCACCGAATTGCACAACTTTGCCCCCATTAAACCGTTTCTCTAACTCTTATGGTTTCCGAGATTCCAATGCTGGTATGTCGAATTTGTAACACCCTGTATATCCAAGAGTATTTTTTAAATTTTCTTCCAAAGAAGACTGTAAAATATAAGCTTTAGATGAAAACAATTCTGTCTGTTACGTATGTAAAATGTTAGTAAACCTAATACTATTCCCAATACCTTTCTGTACCACTATGAGTGTTATAAAATATACCCTTGACACATTACACACACATTAATACATTTTTAAATGTATCTTAGTTTCGGGAAACAAAATATTCTACACATTTTGTTGCTTTTGCGCGTTAAATTTTCTTCAAAGTTCTAAACAAATAAATTAATAAATAAATCTGTTTTTCACTGTTTTTTCCTAACCAATGATTTAGTTAGTTGTTTACTTCATATTGATTGATATTGTTGGGCGGTATAGATAAATATTTAAACCTACAGAAAAAAGTTCTTTAAAAAAAACTTTATTTTGAAAAATAATTGTTTTAATCGAAGCGTTTCCATGGATACACTGAAAAAATTAATTATTTAAACTAATATAAAATGAAGTTCGCTGCAACAAATATCTATTGCCTACAAGTCAGCGCTGCCTAGCGGGACTCCTGTAACTAAGACGAATGTCTTTACGGGTGAATTCTTCTTAACATTTTGCCTATTTCAATAAGTTTGTTAGAGGTGCTGGTATGCTCAAGAGTGTTTAACAATGATACAGATGTCGCTCCGTGCAACATGTTACTGGTGTGTCCCACCAAATACTGCTTAAGCAGTATTGAGTTATTTATTTCGTTCGTTGGATTCTAGCTCTACTAATGAGTCATGATATGGCGAAACGCGTCTAGGGATGGATCTGTAAAAATAAAAGGGAAATCTTTATTTGATTAAATATTTATTTGAAAATTTGTCTAAAATTATTTGACTAATGATTAGTAAAATTTATAATATTTAAACAAATATTGTTTGATGCAAATAAATAGTTTTGACAATACAATAAAAAACTAAATGTAAGATATTTCCTAAAAACTACCCTAATACACAAAATAAGACATGCGAAATGTTTTGCTCAGACCAGCCTGGTCCGACGAGACAAAATGACACTGAGCAATTAGACCTCATTACTATAATATTCCTTGATTTTTCTTTTAAACGTGGCCAGGTTATTAAGTGATTTCAGGTTAATTGGTAGGCTACTATATAAAGTAGCGACTGCATACGAGAATGAGCTTTTAAAAGTCGCTGTTGCATGCCTCGGGACAGGTAGAATACTTGGATCTCGCCTAACTCGCGCAAAAATACGCTGTCAACCAAAATTTCTCTCAAACATTTCATACACAGAGCAAAATCGACTAATTAAACAGAATTGTTAAGAGTAGTCTTATACCAGTAGCAACATTTTTAATAATCACTATTAAACAATCTATTACTATAGCAAAAAAGTTAACTAACGAACAGCATACCGAATTTTTATTTAAATTTATTTATTTTTTATTTATACGGACAATAAAACGAAATAAGTGTGAATATAAGCCTAGAATTGTAAGAATGTATTTTAATAAAACATTATTTTTGGAAATAAAAATGGTTTTATACAACATAAAGATTATACCAACAATAAAACGCTTTTTAGGGGTATTAATTAAATTACTATTTGATATTAAACATTTATTTACCCTTATGCAACATACTTTTAATTGGCAAGAGTGGGGGAGACTTCGACGTATCAAGAGGTGTTTTACGATGCCATTTGCATTTGCTCGGCTGTGCGGGTTGTCTCAGATGTTTGTTGTTTTTTGTGAACAGTGTTGTGAAGTTAAGCTTTATTTGTTTTGGTGTAAAATTATCAGTATTTTGTAACCTAAGAGCTGTGTTTATGATTTCAGATTTTTCGTTGATTCTTGATTAGAAAGTATTGAGGGTAAATACCCTTATTTGTTTTTTTTAGTTAAATAATTAAAAAATACCTTTAAATTGTTAACCAATTTTTATTATTTATTATTTTTTTTATTATCGGCCATTTATCTGTTTATTTTAAATTCTGGATTGCACATGTTTTAAAGCGAAAAATAGCAGTAGTTACATGGTAAAATCAAAAAATAAAATTTGTCAATACTAATATAAATAGAGTAAAATATCATTTATTTTTTATTTAATCAAAACATACAATCATCCAAAACTTCGCTTGTTGCTTGGAGTTTGCGTAAGAGATAAGTGATCGAAAAATTTATAACAAAATAATATTGGGAATGCGCAAGCGGAAAATTTGAATCGGCAAACTGTATAAAAACGTTTTATATTGGCAGCTAAACAATTTTATACCGGTTATAAAACTGGATTATACTCTTTTTAACTGTGTTTACTGGTTATAAAGCGTTTTATAGTCGCTATAGAACAAACTATTATGGTTATAATTCGTGTCATATAAACAGTATAATCGTTTTTAACTAATGTGTATACCCATAAAAGTACGTTTTATAGTCGCTATGGAACAAACCTTCATGGTTACCATCCGTGTCATATAAACAGTATAACATATTTTGTTTATCCTTATGCACTGTTCCTAGCAATATCTGGTGTATAACTGGTATTAGCTCGTATTGCTGTCCCAAATAGTATTAAATATTCTTATAATGGCCATAAAAATTCATTTTTCTCAGTGTAGTATATTACAATACAAGTACGGTAGATACGTCTTTACCGCATGTGCGTGATGTTAAACAAAACGAGCCGAAGGAGAGTTTGGTAAATCACGCAAATGCTGTAAAAACACCTACCGAGTGTATTGTACGATATTTTATCTACAAGCATGTTTTAGGGCACCAATATTAAAAAATAAAAGAATACTGTGTTAATTTACCCCGTAGGTTATCAACAATGCATTAATTACAGGTTGCTAGGGAAATAAATTATAAAAAATACACTTGAATAATATAAAAACTTATTTTTTCTACGATCGTTCAAAAAATGTCATTTTGTGTATGCATTTCTAATGACAAAAGTAGGTCTTTATTGCATACTATTCAATAAAGTACTGTTTGCCCTAGTGCAGTGGTCGCCAACCTGTCGATCGCGAGCTACCGGTAGCTCGCGGAGGCAATTCTGGTAGCTCTCACAACGATTTTAATTTAAAAAATACAAACTGCAAAAATCAGAGAAGCTTCCGAAAATTCCACAAAAAAATCTAATTGTCGTTACTTTTTTGTTGTTATTATTAACTATTTTAAAATCTTACGTGACATGCCGTTGTCGCTGGATAAAAGTTTGTGTTTATTTTTCAAACACCTTCGTTTGGTAGGTAGGAATGTAGCTATGAACAAGTAGGTACGTACTAGTAATATTAGTTATTTTGTTATTAGTTTATTATTAGTATCTATGTATTATGTATTACCAGTTAAATAGTAAAATAAATACATATAATGATAAATTAACTGTGGATTATTTCATTTACGTTGCGTTACGTGGCTTCCGTGTGGGTAGCTCGCTGTTTATTCCAAAATTAACAAAGTAGCTCAACACATTGAAGAGATTGGCGACCACTGCCCTAGTGCAATAAAGTAAATTGCCTAGGAAATGAACAATTTGTTTGTAGTATGTGTATCACAAAACAATATGGCGAAATGACGGACGCGTTCCTTCCAAACAATTAAAGTCAAAGGTATCTATGATCCATTGTTAAATTTGAATTACAACTTTTGCACACAAAGGAGAGGTAATACAGAGCAATTTTCAACTTTTTTGTTAAATAAGAAAGCGATCATAGAAAAAATAGCGTATGTAAAATGTTACATAAATAACTATTTATAGTATGTAATTACTTACAGCACTAGTGCGGTAAAGTAATACTTACCGCGCTCAAATCGGTGCGGTAAGATGACAGATGAGTCATTGACCCATTACACTTTTCAATTCTTATTTTTTTATATGTTGCATTTAGGCCCAATTTTATTAAGTCTTCTTCACCTGATCGTAACTTGTTATGTTTTGTCTGTTTAAAGGTTGGAGACAATGACGTTTCTTGAACAGTAGTAGAGTTTTGGACTTGCATTGTCTTTATTTGTTTAGAATCACTACGTTTTAACTGGTAAGCATATCCAGTCGTCTTCGGGTGAGTATGGTAACTACAGCTGTAGTACGGTAACTAGACTGAGACGACTGGAGATGCTTACCAGTTGAAACGTAGTGATTCTAAACAAATAAAGACAATGCAAGTCCAAAACTCTACTGTTATTATGTTTTGTTACTATATATTAAGTTATAACCAGGTAAATTACTTTTATTTCGAACTTTACAGTCACTTCCACAAAGACTAGTGCTCTAGAATAATGTCTTATTTTATAATACAATAACAATTATTAAGTTGATATTTTGCTTAATTATATTCAATTAACTTATTTAATACACTATTATAATTAAAACTAACTACCTATTGCTTCTAAATCATTCTAAACACATTTATCAAGTTTGAGGTATGGACTTCACTTTAAATTTCTCATAAGAGTAACGTATGAATAGGCTGCTTGCAAGATCTGAAAATAATAAGTTTCATTTAATTTCATTTGTTCTACGGTACAAATGGTACGAGGGTTAGTCAAAAAATTTAGTTACTAATAATAATTTAAAAATAGTGTTTATTTTGATCAATTTATTTTTTATCATAATCTCTCCCAGGGCAAGGGCAAGGGGGAATGCTGTCATTGATATAGTTTATTTGAGAAAGGTGTGGAGGAATAAAAGCTCATTAGGTATGCAAACTGACTACAGAGTGAGCCCCTTTCATAACTTGACATTGATTTCAATGCAAAATTATTTATTTTTTGATTAAGTGTAGGTAGTACCACCCGGGTTTGGGTCAATTTATGGGTTTTGTCTATTGTTATCTATTCACAAACACTAAAAATGGTGTGACAAAGGCGTGAAATGTGTGTACATAGTATTAGGTACACTTATTTTCTTATTAAACATTATAAAAAAATACAAAAGACACATTATACAGAAATTAAATTATAAAATATCATAATATTCTTCGTCATCTGAGGAACTGTCATCTCCTCTTGACGTTATAATTAACGGATCGACGGTCTGATCGATCAGGTGGTCAAGAACCCACATTTTCTCTTCTTCTTTAATGACATGATGGACTGCTTTTCGCCAGTTCTCTGGTGTCACTTCCTTAATGGCTTAATCAAATAGTAGCTTAACGTCTTTCATTTTGATTGTCGTGTTGTGTCTTGTTACAAATCCTTTCACTTGCACCCATATAAGTTCTATAGGATTAAGTTCGCAATGATATGGCGGTGTTTTCAGCTACATATATCTTCCACGGCATATTTCATAAATTTGATTTAGCTAATAGTTCCTTCATTATCAAATTATCTCCAAATTCAATACTTTTGGTCCTTAACCAGTCGATAATTTCTTGTTTTCGCCAAAGTCGGAGTCTTCTCTGTGCGTCGTGAATGATAGTTTGCGTTATCCAAAATTACTACTGAATTAGCTGGAAGATATTTTATCATTTCACCAAAATAGTCATCAAAAATATTCAAATTCATGTCCTCGTGGTAATCACCCGGATTGAATTACTCAATTACCTGAAATTTTAATATTACAAATAATACTATTTTATCTTAACACCCGTTAACCTAATTCTTAAATATTTTTGGTTAGTTATCATAAGATAAGAGAGAGATAAGAAAGGTAAAAAGACCCTGCCAAGCAACTACCGACCCGTCGCATTGCTTTCAGTAATTTCAAAAGTAATGGAGAAAGCTATTAAGCAACAACTCCTAAAGTATCTGGAAGGGCATAACATTATCAGCGACCATCAATACGGTTTTCGTAAGTCCAGATCAACAGGTGACCTTCTGGCATATGTCACCCATCTTTGGAGCACCACCATCGAACATCATGGAGAATCCCGGGCTGTTGCACTGGACATCTCTAGGGCTTTTGATCGTGTTTGGCACGATGGACTTCTAAGTAAATTGCGATCCTACGGTATGCCTAATGGATTTTGTTTATGGTTAACCAGCTTCCTTAAGAACCGTTCTCTGCAAGTGGCGGTTGACGGGTTTCTCTCAGACACCTTCACCATCAATGCCGGTGTTCCTCAAGGGTCCATATTGTCGCCTACCCTCTTTTTACTGTATATTAACGACCTTCTAGTGAAAACCCAAAATCCAATTTATAGCTTTGCTGATGACAGCACACTTGTCTCATCTTTTACCTTGACTCCCCAAACATCCACTGCCGACACACATCTTCGCAGGCAGCATGAAGTATTGCGCCTCAACAAGGACCTGGAAGAAATTTTGGCTTGGGGTGACAGTAACCAAGTCGAATTTAATGCTAAGAAAACCCAGGCAGCAGTCTTCTCCAAAAAGGTTAACATTGCAGAACCGGATATGTCTTGGCATGATCACGTTGCCGCAATTGCCAAGACAGCTGCACAGAAACTTGGTGTACTTTTCCGCACCAAAAGGTTGTACACACCTCATCAACTTTTGACACTCTACAAAGCCCAGATTCGACCATCATTAGAATATTGCTCTCATGTCTGGAGCTCTGCACCCAAGCACACCCTTCGGCTACTGGATTCCATTCAAAGGAGAGCCGTTCGTCTGATCGGCGACCCCGAGCTGACCAAGACCCTCGATAGCCTGGAGCATCGAAGACAGGTTGGTGATTTGGCTCTCTTTTACAGATACATATTTCCATGGCAGGTGTTCGACTGACATTGCCCACTTGATTCCACCTAGAGCAATGCAAAACAGAAATACACGGCGAACCACTGCCGCTCATCCATATGTTGTTCAGCTTAGTACTCCTCGAACTTCATTGTTCAAGAATTATTTCATCTGGAGAACGTCATCTTTGTGGAATGATCTTCCTGAGGTCGTGTTTCCCAATGAATACAATCTTCAACGTTTCAAGACCAACGTTAATCGCTTTTTTCGCACTCGCACCGCTCCCAGAGCGCCTTAAAGGATTTTTCATACAGTGCAGGTGTTTTATCATAAAAAAAAAATAAATAATTTAATGCACAAAATGTACTTGTGCCTATGGCTGACACCGAAATTGAGCCGAACTGGATGGAATTTCCCATTTTATTACTCTTTACCTTTCTAAAATATACTTTTATAGATACAATTACTAATAATTATAGCATGATACGTCAATTCTCCAAATAAAAATAATATTACCGAAATTAATATTAACTATATAGTAGATGTTCTGCATAATAATAGACTCTAAAAAAGTCCATTTTAACTCACAACTATAAGCAAAAACGACGCGTAAATCAATAACTTAATTTATTGGCGGCCATTTTGTTAGTTGTATTTGTAAATTTTTAGTCATACTTCTAGCAGATTTATAAAATTTGCGTAAAAATAAATCTTATTATTAATCTTACATTTGTAGCTGTTTCTATAGTCATCGGTCCAAATGGTCCAATAGATAGTGTCAATGGTTTCTGAGTCTGTTGTATAATATTGACAATAAGTTTTTGGGTTCTTATATTTTCGTTGTACCACTTTGTTTGGTATAGCGCGTCTCCAATTGCAAAGTTCTAAAAAATATTTTAAAGTAAAAATTAATTTTTTTTTCACACAATAAAAAATAGCACAAGAGTAAGAACACTTGTGTTGCTTACTTTTAAATTTTACTGTCCTGGCAATTAGAAATATTAATTCAAAGTATTTATATTAAATGCTCCGAAAAACATATGAACAGAATCTGCTAAATTACATTAAGTTAATCTCACCGAGCTATAATTTCCCATGTTAAATTGCGTTATCTTGAAGTGAATCACAAAAAACTAAACAAAGATTGAATTATTTTTTCACCAATGGAAATGTAGTATCTAGATGTAAGCGTGAGATAGTTATTTTCATGCAAAAAAATCTAGGAAATAGTCATTTACGTTACAAGTTCTGTTTATTTGGACGAGTCGACAAAATTCTAGGACGAGCCGTAGGCGAGTTCTGGAAGTCTGTGAGTTTAAAAAAACTTTTTTCGGACGTGTTGCATATACTATTTTTTCGGCAACCGTGTAAAATAACAAATCAATGAGACAAATTTCTTTCATATTATATTTCTTTGTAGAACAAAATTTCGAACCGTCTAAATCTTATTTATTTCAATATTGAAAGGATTTAATTTGTTTGAAATTCTTGGTATATTTAAATGCCTTTTATAGTCAGAACAAGAAGGTAAAGTTTCCGTTTCATATTAATTGTTTTCATCTGATAATTTTTGAATGGTCTTGGCAATGGGATTCCTCCCGGCCTAGTCCGGGAAGTACGTACTTCCCGGACTAGGCCGGGAAGAATCACATTGCTACTTTCTCAAAGAAAAAGCGTTCGGGAACTGGGACTAGCCCGGAGAAATGCTACTTTCTCAAAGAAAAAGTGTTCGGAAAGTGGGTACTTCCCGGACGGTTACCGAAAAAATAATTTTTCTATTTTCTCATATTTTCAAACGGTTGCGAACCCATTCATCTTAAAACTTTTATTATACACGATGCAATCTGGCCTAATTATACCTGATTGTAAATTAAAAAAAAATACTTTGTTTATTGATTATAGTCTATTTCAAAAAGATGTAGAGTAATAAAATGGGAAATTCCGTCCAGTTCGGCTCAATTTTGGTGTCGGTCATAGGCGTAGGTAAATTTTGTGCATTACATTATTTATAATAACTAACCAAAGAAAAAAAGACGATAATTTGATAAAGAAGGAACTTATATGGAATATAAAACAGTGGTTGCTTGTTATGTTTCACAGTTTTTTTATTTCAGTGTCCTGACACTCGTGTTTCGATCTTTTTACGGATCAATGTCAAAGGTAGTGAGTACAAGAGCTACTAAATTTTATGTATTGTGATTATGGTATTTATATCTTAAGTAAGTAATAACATTAAAATGTAAAAAATCCACTTATTAAAAATATATATTTTTGGCGCCGGTATGTTGATGACGTGTTCTGTGTGTGGACCGGTACGGACCGCCAACTACACCAATCTCTTAATTTACTTAATAGCATAAATAAAAAAAAAATTTTAAATAATTATTCATCTTGTAAATCTGAATTTTAATGTTATTACTTACTTAAGATATAAAATACCATAATCACAATACATAAAATTTATTAGCTCTTGTACTCACTACCATTGAAAATGATCCGTAAAAAGATCGAAACACGCGTGTCCGGAAATTGAAATAAAGAAACTGTGAAACATAACAAGCAACCATAGTTTTATTTTCCATATAATGGAGATTTCGTTTCACCAAGAATGTAGCCCATATCAAATAAGTTATAAAAAAGGAACCCTTAGCTATAGCAAATTTACACAAACATCGTTTCATGAACTATGCCGTGGAAGATATAGTTGAAAAACATAGTGTAGTTATAGAGATCGTTAAGATGCATATTTTAAAATTATATTGGAGCATCCAAATATATTATTATTACATTTTTGAATAGTACCAAGAATTCAAAACTTATTTTATGTAGTACACTACATGTCCAAATTCAATTGTTTTGAGACATACATTTAAAAAATTACATTAATACCACTTTGACATCAGGCTTCAGCGTCCAAAGGATCTATCTTAGGGAAAAAACGGGATGTACATTTCTATCTTCGGTTCTTCTACCCAAAAAATACAAACGTTTTAACCAAAAAATGCTATTTTTGGGTAGAAAATAAAAAATCCGCTGCTCCCCCCACTCCCCCTTATTTGTTGCGTTCTCCAAGTAATAAAATTATCTTTTTTTTTTTATTAACAAATAACTACTTTTACACCATTAGGCACTAAAAGCATTAAGAGAAACCTAAACAAAATCTTAAAAAGTTACAAAAAACTGAAAAATTTTCAATTTTTGCAACTATTCAAACTTCGCATATAAAGATTATATAAAATTGATATACATTTTTTATTTTCAGCTTCACCCTAGTAATTATGCTCATAATATGTAATACAAATAACACCAACCTGAATTCTGATTTCATTTGCGAACCATGCCACAACAAATATTGTTAATATAAAAGCTTGTAAATGAATTATTGGAACTACCGATCCTTTTAAATTCTTTTCCTGAAACATAATATAACATAATGTTTTTCTATATGAACTACTACGGATGATTCAATTAGTTGACCCTTATTTTGTTTGTGGACTAATAGCGATTATATGTACCGGGTGTATAACTAAAAAGGGATGCCGGCTGTATCTTGGGAATCATAAATCGCACAGTTTATCCTTATGCCTAGTTAACGTGTGTTGAAGTGAGCAACTTTGTTCAAGCCAGTGGGAACTGGTGCATAAGCACTGCACTGCTGCAGAGCTCCAAAAAAAAAAAATAGTAATCTAAC
This sequence comes from Polydrusus cervinus, assembly GCA_935413205.1. Lineage (NCBI taxonomy): Eukaryota > Metazoa > Arthropoda > Insecta > Coleoptera > Curculionidae > Polydrusus > Polydrusus cervinus. The sequence continues at coordinate 26,455,972 of OW284518.1, forward strand.
TAAAATATTTTCTATTACCATAAAGCATACAATATAATGCTCGACATTCACGCTGTAAATGATAAAAAACTGCTGATGCTAAAATAGCATTAGGTTAAGTGACAGGAGTAGCTACTGTATCTAAACTTCGCATTCGCATTCGCATTCTGTATGTTGTCTAGTAAAATCAATTTATTAATATTGTTATTTTATTAATAATAATAATAATAATAATAATAATAATAATAATAATAATAATAATAATAATAATAATAATAATAATAATAATAATAATAATAATAATAATAATATAAGGAAAGCTTTGGGTTGCAAGGAACAGCTTACAATCGATGCCGGTATTATAAAACAGGCTGAAGTTAAAAGGCGAAATCTAAATATGTGCTACATTGATTATAGTAAAGCATTCGATTCTGTTCCTCACGACTGGCTAAAGAAGATATTGCAAATATACAAAGTACACCCCCTAATATGTAACATGTTAGGCACCCTAATGGAGCAATGGAAACCAATCTCCATATTGGACAAAAGGTATATTTCAAGGCGACTCTTTAAGCCCCCTCTGGTTCATTTTGGCCATGAACCCACTGTCCTCACTACTAAAATCAACATCCTACGGATATCGTCCCAACTTAACTGAGAATTTTAGAATAAACCACCTTCTATTTATGGATGATATCAAACTCTACGCTGAAAGCAAAACCCACCTACAGTCCCTAATTCAAATAACCAAGACATTTAGCGATGACATCAAAATGTCGTTTGGATTAGACAAGTGCGCAATCTTGAATGTCGTACGCGGAAAGACTGAACAAAACCGTGGACTGCTTAAAGGCATAGATATACTAGAGGAGGACAAAACATATAAATACTTAGGCATCTCCCAAAACCAACAAATAAACCACACAAGCCTAAAAAGGGAGTTTAAAAACAAATACAAAAGCAGACTAACAAAGCTTTTTAATACACACCTGAATGCTGGTAACCTTACTACTGCCATCAACACCTGGGCAATACCAATACTTACCTACTCATTCGGGATCCTTAAGTATTCAGACACGGATTTGCACGAACTAGATAGGCTTACGCGCAGGCTGCTAACAAAATTCAGATTCCACCACCCACGCTCTGCACTTGAAAGAATCTACCTAAAACGAAAGGAGGGAGGAAGAGGTCTCATTAATATATATAACTTGTGCAAGTCGCAAGAGACCTCTATGAGAAAATACTTCCAAGAATCGAATGGGGAAATTCTTAAAAAAGTGGTAGCAGCAGATGCTGGATATACAGCCCTTAACTTAAGCAAAACGGATTACCTAACATCATCCGCGCGCCGCCAAGTCAACAGCTTGTAACTTGGCAAGAGAAAGCTCTACACGGCAAATACCCTACTGCACTCCAAAATCCACTCATAGATAGAGAAATGTCACTGAATTGGTTAGAGAAAAGGCAGCTTCACGCTGAAACAGAAGGTTTTATAATCTCTATCCAAGACGTGTCATTCGAACTGGAAACTATGAAAAAGTCATCTTGAAAAGAAATGTGGAAGATGTGTGCAGAAAATGCAATTGCCCCGGAGAAACGATAGAACATATCACGGCGGGATGTGGTGCTATGACCCCCAACGCTTACCTGGGGAGACATAATCAGGTGGCAAAGATCATCCACAAGGAACTGGCCCATAAATTAGGGCTAAGGGAAAACCTCCCACCATACTACCAATACTCACCCGAGCCAGTCCTTGAATCCCCTGAATATCTCTTATACTGGGACAGGCCAATAATAACGGATAGAACAGTAGACCACAACCGTCCGGATATTCTTCTCATCGAAAAAACCACCAAGAAAGCTTTCATAATCGATATAGGTTGCCCACTAACACACAACCTCTCTAAAACCGAATCGGAGAAGAAGACCAAGTACTCGAATTTGGCTATAGAGATAAAAAATATATAGAAGCTATATAAAATTGACATAATTCCGATTATAATATCTATAGCCATGACGAAAAATTTCAAGCCCAACTTGGAAAAACTGGGCCTTTCAGGTTATTTATACCAACTTATTCAGAAAAGCGTCATCCTCCAAACGTGCCATATAGTACGGAAGTTTCTAAACAGTACAGGTTAAGATGAATTTCTTCTCTGTACTGTAAATAATACCAGCAATACCAACAAAAAGCTGTGAAAACTAACATTGAGAAAAATAATAATAGTAATATTATTAATTTAATATGTTACCTTACGGCGTTTCATCAGCACCATTTCTAGCCCTATGTACTATACAAAAACTAGTTAAGGTTCATTGTTTTCCTTAGCTTGTATAGTCGCTATATCTGACATTTTTGTGGATGGCTTTTTGCAAGTCTACTGGCTACACTCAGATGCTTCGCAAGGATCTTATTCAGATATTATCTCATGGAGGTTTTGAGTTTCGTAAGTAAACAAGTAATAAGTCAAGTTTGCTCTTTGACATAATAAATCTATGATCGTTTCCACTTAATTATCTTTAAGCATGGACCTAAGCCATTTGTAAAATTCTTAGTACTTTAATGGCACCCTTCGCAAGATTCATTTTCTTTTAAAGTGGTACAAAACGCGGTATGCACTTAGAATTAGCAAGAATTTATGATCCTTTTGGGTTTATAGGTTCCATTTATAGTTTTTGACGAAATATCTTATTTCTCAATTGTGGGTATTAGGACTAGACTGGGATGCCTCTTCTCCATTTAATGTTTGCTCATAATGGTGTCTGTACACAAAACAACTATTTTTATTTTTAACTTTCTGAATTCTTTGCCAAATAATTGATTCTTCTTTTAAATCTATTCAATTACAAGGTTTCTCTGATGCTAGTAAACGCGGCTCCCGTTTTTTATATTCGTAAAATTAATTGTAACAATAATGTAAATTACATATTGTAATATTAAGTCCAAAGTTGCTCCAATTAAGCACATACCGCTACCTAGGTTGGAACTTTGTACCGCTGTTTTGTTGTCTGGTTTGATGTCATATGTTCTATGTTTACAAAAGTATAAATTTTAAAACATTTTATGCCTGATCGGATTCAATGGTTACCCTCTCCTCGCTCAATCGAGCTACTCTCATGCAGGAAAAATTTCACCCTCTTGGTGGCATCAAATTCGCTTACAAGGACAATTCAGTGGAGTGTGCCTCTCGAGGTATCATGCCCATTAAATCAGCTAATCATTCGTTATGGTGGGCGGTGCTATTAAGTAATTAAAGAAATTGCCTACTAATTCCGAGGTTATATTGAAGACGAAATTAATATCAGTCTCTCTCTTGATATTAATTAAAATAATTTTCTTCTGTACCCTCTTGATAAATATGTCTCGTTGTCTTAAATAAAACATACTATTTCTTACTTCCTCCGTTTTGTTGACAATACTTAAAATTTAATAGTTAAAAGAGCAGGTTCGTTAGCGCAACAATTTCTTGATGAAAACAATAACTTAAGGGTAGGCGAGAGGTTATCAAATTTATCCCTTGTTTATAATAAAAAGTTTCCTATTTTGTTGCTACATTCTCATCATATATTATTCAGGAAATGCATAAGGAAAACCTTTACCTTGGTTTACAGACACAGTATTTTTTAATTAATCCTTTCAGCTAAGCAAACTATTCGTTTAGCCTTATCCAAATGTATAAAATGTTTTAGGCTTAACCCCAGACAAATTCAACCAATAATGGGGAACCTTCCTGCATCCCGTATTGATCAAGTTAAGCCCATTAGTTGTACTGAAGTAGTTCTGGCTGGGTCCTTTAATATAACAATGACCAAACGTCGACGTTCCAAGTCCCAATATGCAAATGTATGACCTTTTATTTTAGACTGTTCACGCTTGTGTATGCTAGCAAAGTAATCACCATCATCCAGTAAGAAACCGAGAGTTACCAAATAATGTTACAAGTATGGATCACACAGTCGTTTCATTGTTTCTTCCCTTATTCCCTTTTGTAATTAATGATTTTTGGTCCTTCGAGCCGGATTAATATTAATAATAATAATAATAATAATAATAATAATAATAATAATAATAATAACATTAATAATAATAATAATAATAATAATAAATCATTTCTACTAGACAACATAGAGAGACTGCGACATTTAGATACTCTTGACGAGTGAACCTAAACTCCTCTGGCACTTAACCTAATGCTATTTTTATGTGTCTGTGTACATTCGTTGTCTTTAAAACATATAATTTGACGTTTAAAATACGTTCATAGATCTTGGGAGGCGGAAAATGTATTGATTTCCGGTTCTTGGCCGCCATCTTGAATATTTTACTTCCGGTTGGGATATCAAGTTGTTAATATGCATTTTTGTGTTCAGCAAGGTCAAATTAGCTAGAAAACACCCATCACACAAAATTAATATGATTTGCTCCTAGAACACTTTTTCAAATTTTGGTCCTGTCTGTAGGTTTCAAAGCCTACTTGCCAGTTTTACAACTGTTTGCTATTATTGACCATGGAAGTAGATCAATAGTTAGATAAGTTTAACTACGTTTTAATCCGGTATTCAATTTTTAAAATGTTTTCATAATAATTTAAGCTAGAAAAAATGTATTAATTGTCGGTTTTCACTGATTTATTGCAAATTTAGTTGTCCCTGACATGTAACAACTAACCTAAGGTTTCATTTAATCTTATTATTAAGAAATACCACAAAATTCGATGATGTTTCAAATCGCGTCCTCTAGCGACCAAAACAGATAACAAAAAAATATATATATATATTATATTGTAAGTAATAAAATAATGAAATATCTTTTAAACGAGACCAATTTTAATAATAGCCGTTGACCCTAAATGACGTTTCTTAATTTTTACTCAAAAAAAATCTCTCTCTATATTACTCTTATAAGGAATACTGCACTCTTAAAAATGACTTGGTATTTGGTACTAATTCTTATTTGTTCTCGTGTTTACGTTACCAAAAATAACTATTTTTAGTTAGGAAAAGAAAAAAGATTTTTTTCTTGGTTATATTTACCAAAAATTGATGCCATCAGAACAAAGAAATTATCTTGTTTTCATTATAGTTGGCAGAAATAAAATATTTTGTTTAGTTGGATTTTACTCTGTATATTCTATTTAAATGTTACATCAAGGTTCCTACAAACTTGTATTTATCAATTAAGCTTGTTGTAATATCACATTATGAATTTGTTGTCCCTATCATTTTGTTAATTTTAATTTTCATCATATTCTTAGTTACCAGAACTAACTTTCTTTTCAAGTAATAATATTCTTCATATGCATAACTAACGGCATCGCTGTACGTACTTTACAACAGAGACTTGACGCCCTTGACCGGTGGATGACATCATTCTAGCCAGGACTGTCAGGAGCTCATGTTTATGTTAGAGTGCTTTTGCGGTTCCGTGTCCATTTTTTCGTGTTGTTAAGGCAATAATTGGCCATTTTCATGGCCGTGCCCGTGTGGAAAATGGATGTGACAATATTTGGTGTAATTTATTTGTGTTTATTGTCTTTCTTGTATACGTTCTTATTGGCAGAAGGAAGTTAAATCATAAGTAAGTAAACATTTTATTTTTTATCATTGCAGTTGTACATTAGAAAGTTCAAATGAGCTTTTTATAAAGCATGGCAAGGTGACCCGATGAGAAATAACTTAAAAATATTTTTTTGTTTTGTTTTTGTTCTATGTTCCATTTCTATAAAAGAACGTCATATTGATGACTTTTTAATCTGACCAAGTATAACAAATTTCATATAGGTAGCTGTATATTTTTATTAAAAAGTCCAGGGCATATATAAAACATAATAAACACAATGTTGTAACTACATACGTAATTGTCACTCTATGAAAATTTCAAGTTTGGCCCAAATAAATTATTGTTTTCGAAATATTTGTAGATTGCATCATTAACAAAAACAATATTTCCTTGAATTTTTTTTAATTTTCCATATTTACACATTAGTTATGACAACTAATTTAAAAGCGGGAGTACTATATAATATTTTCCGTATATAAAATTTTACAATTAAAATTTGTACGTTGGGTTGGTTAATGTTATTAATTAGTTCAATACCGACAATTTCTTTTGTTGTATAGACTAATTTTTGGGTTGAGTCCGATTTCTTGAAAATAAATAGTTGTCAGAACCAAATTTTAGTAATCTTTACCATGTTATTTTTAAGAGTGTGTGTTATTATACAAAATAATTATATGTAATCTAATCAAAATGTTGTTCATTGCTTATTATATAGATTTATTTATTGTTATGATATAATATGTGTGATGCTTCCTTAAGCCTTCCTAACTTACCCTGCCACATTGAAGTTAAAACGTTTCTGGTTTATTTGTTTGAATTTTCTGATATCACAAATAAACTAATTAGTAAAAAATTGAATTAAATAAATCTCTGGTGATACAAATCAACTAAAACCATCAGAAACGACAAAATTCTTAGGAATTGTCTTGGACAGGAACTTATCGTGGGATAATAATGCAAAACACGTTCTTTGTAATCTGAATAGGGTTTGCTACACTTTTATTTAGACACTTGAACCGGCAAATGTGCAAAATGGTTTACTATGCGAATATCAAATCACATATCAGATAAGGAATCATTTTATATGGAAGGTGTAGAGATGTAACACGATTAGTTAAATGTCTATAAAGAGTAATAGGAATTTGGTTAAAATTTTACATATACAGGCTTGTTCAGTTCATATAAGAAGAAACAAGTGAAAATTTGACGTTAACCTGGCTGGCACAGGTTATAACCTTTTGCTACTTTTCATCCCCCCCCCCCCCTAATAATGGGAATCGTTTCAAAGATCTTGTTCTGGAATATTATATTAGTGTTAAAAGTACTTACCATTAAAAACTGAATTATAATTGCTGCAATTGTAATTGAAAACATAAGAAAGTTCGTTAACATAATATACCTTGTATAAAAGTTCATTTTTTTGACAAACCTAAAAAAAAATTACACCAAAAAGATTACACAACAAAACTATCATTAGTAGTTTATGCCAGACAAGTGAAAACGTACATTTCGTAAGCACCATGGCCTTCTTGATGAACATGAAGTCAAGGAATACACTTATCCGTCTTTTTCTACTCTTTAAACATGGAGAAGGCCATGGTACGCACAAACTATGATGTAACCTTAAAACGTTCGAAACGCGCACGTACCGGGGGCCAAATATGAATAGACGCCTGCCATATTTCAGGAATCGTGTGTCCCAACGGGTTAAAGTAAAAAAAAATAATTGCAAAGTCGATCAAGTTAAATTAAAGAAAAATATTTTTAAGTTTCTAAATTTCCCGGTAGAGGGCGTTTAACAAATGACTAAGGCCCAGCTGTAAAGGTGAAACAAAATATATAAAGAAAAGGTCCAGAATCCAACCTATAAAACATTTTATTTATTTTCTATATACTTATGTTATGTACAGGTAATACAAACAAGTTGTTTTAAGTACAAATTATAACATTCTTCATAAGGTGCAAACTATGGAGAAAAAGAATGTTAGGACAAGTAACTTCTCTGTAAGCGAAAAAAATATTTTAATTATTCTGGTTAAAAAGTACAAAAATGAAATAGAGTGTAAAAAAACAGACACTGACAATAACAAAATAAAAGCAAAATTATGGCAGAAAATTTATAATGAATAGATTTCAACTAAAATAAACTGATTTAAAAATATCAATAGCTTCTGGATTGAAAAGAATAACAAAAGTTGTTTATAATTTTCACATAAGATTTTAAGTTCCATATCGGATTTATCCACACAGGATAGTAAGTTCCACACAGTACAATATAGGATAATATGTTTCACACAGGCTTATCCTTATAGAATAATATGTTTCACACAGGCTTATCCATATACAATAATATGTTCTACAAAGCATTAAATATAAAATGGTATTATAAGGCCAGAATGTTGCGACTGCATCGCAAATACCAACAACTTCAAGTTACATTAATATTTAACCATGAAAATATTCATTAATTTAATATAATAAAAATATAAATTACTTTTAATATCAATTTGAGATGGCCTGAAATAAAAATTAGAAAAATATAAATTTAACATTGAATAGATAAATAAATAATTGTCCTTTACATAAAAGACACATAACATTATTTTTATTTTAAATGTGACAGGCGGTTAAAATAATTTTAAATAAGTTAAACTGATTAATATTGTTTGAATTAAAAATAATAACAAAATTAATTTCACATCCACATGATGTTAAGTTCTACACAGGCTTATCCGTAGAGGATAATATGTTCCACGCAGGATTTCATCAACATGGGATGTTAAGTTAACATTGGATGCACAAAAGCTTAATGTATATTTCATCAGGCAAATAAAAATATCTAAATATAGATTATGACTTTATAAGCTTGCCTGGTATACATAAAGTACAATAATAAAATATTAAATTGCAGTAATTACACCCAATCTGTTTTTAAGCAAGATTGTTAAACAACTGGTCCAGACGAAATTCCTATCATTGTTCTCAAGACATGCGCCGATGAACTTACACCAGTATTTTGTAGACTTTTCAACTTATCCTACAAAAAAGGAATATTTCCATCCTGCTGGAAGTCGGCGCGTGTCCAGCCCATTCCAAAGAAAGGTAAAAAGACCCTGCCAACCAACTACCGACCCGTCGCATTGCTTTCAGTAATTTCAAAAGTAATGGAGAAAGCTATTAACCAACAACTCCTAAAGTATCTGGACGGGCTTAACATTATCAGCGACCATCAATACGGTTTTCGTAAGTCCAGATCAACAGGTGTCCTTCTGGCATATGTCACCCATCTTTGGAGCAACACCATCGAATATCATGGAGAGTCCCGGGCTGTTGCACTGGACATCTCTAGGGCTTTTGATCGTGTTTGGCACGATGGGCTTCTAAGTAAATTGCGATCCTACGGTATGCCTAATGGATTTTGTTTATGGTTAACCAGCTTCCTTAAGAACCGTTCTCTGCAAGTGGCGATTGAGGGGTTTCTCTCAGACACCGACACCACCAATGCCGGTGTTCCTCAAGGGTCCATATTGTCGCCTACCCTCTTTTTACTGTATATTAACGACCTTCTAGTGAAAACCCAAAATCCAATTTATAGCTTTGCTGATGACAGCACACTTGTCTCATCTTTTACCTTGACTCCCCAAACATCCGCTTTCGACGCACATCATCGCAGGCAGCATGAAGTATTGCGCCTCAACAATGACCTGGAAGAAATTTTGGCTTGGGGTGACAGTAACCAAGTCGAATTTAACGCTAAGAAAACCCAGGCAGCAGTCTTCTCCAAAAAGGTTAACATTGCAGAACCGGATATAGTCATGGCAGGACACGCAATTCCCCTGGCACCATCTATTAATTTGCTGGGAGGTAATATGTCTTGGCATGATCACGTTGCCGCAATTGCCAAGGCAGCTGCACAGAAACTTGGTGTACTTTTCCGCACCAAAAGGTTGTACACACCTCATCAACTTTTGACACTCTACAAAGCCCAGATTCGACCATCATTAGAATATTGCTCTCATATCTGGAGCTCTGCACCCAAGCACACCCTTCGGCTACTGGATTCCATTCAAAGGAGATCCGTGTTAAGTTAACATTGGATGCACAAAAGCTTAATGTTTATTTCATCAGGCAAATAAAAATATCTAAATATAGATTATGACTTTATAAGCTTGCCTGGTATACATAAAGTACAATAATAAAATATTAAATTGCAATAATTACACCCAATCTGTTTTTAAGCAAGATTGTTAAACAACTGGTCCAGACGAAATTCCTATCATTGTTCTCAAGACATGCGCCGATGAACTTACACCAGTATTTTGTAGACTTTTCAACTTATCCTACAAAAAAGGAATATTTCCATCCTGCTGGAAGTCGGCGCGTGTCCAGCCCATTCCAAAGAAAGGTAAAAAGACCCTGCCAAGCAACTACCGACCCGTCGCATTGCTTTCAGTAATTTCAAAAATAATGGAGAAAGCTATTAACCAACAACTCCTAAAGTATCTGGAAGGGTTTAACATTATCAGCGACCATCAATACGGTTTTCGTAAGTCCAGATCAACAGGTGACCTTCTGGCATATGTCACCCATGTTTGGAGCAACACCATCGAACATCATGGAGAGTCCCGGGCTGTTGCACTGGACATCTCTAGGGCTTTTGATCGTGTTTGGCACGATGTAGTAAATTGCGATCCTACGGTATGCCTAATGGATTTTGTTTATGGTTAACCAGCTTCCTTAAAAACCGTTCTCTGCAAGTGGCGATTGAGGGGTTTGTCTCAGACACCGACACCATCAATGCCGGTGTTCCTCAAGGGTCCATATTGTCGCCTACCCTCTTTTTACTGTATATTAACGACCTTCTAGTGAAAACCCAAAATCCAATTTATAGCTTTGCTGATGACAGCACACTTGTCTCATCTTTTACCTTGACTCCCCAAACATCCGCTGCCGACGCACATCATCGCAGGCAGCATGAAGTATTGCGCCTCAACAATGACCTGGAAGAAATTTTGGCTTGGGGTGACAGTAACCAAGTCGAATTTAACGCTAAGAAAACCCAGGCAGCAGTCTTCTCCAAAAAGGTTAACATTGCAGAACCGGATATAGTCATGGCAGGACACGCAATTCCCCTGGCACCGTCTATTAATTTGCTGGGGGTCAATCTGGGAGGTAATATGTCTTGGCATGATCACGTTGCCGCAATTGCCAGGGCAGCTGCACAGAAACTTGGTGTACTTTTCCGCACCAAAAGGTTGTACACACCTCATCAACTTTTGACACTCTACAAAGCCCAGATTCGACCATCATTAATATATTGCTCTCATATCTGGAGCTCTGCACCCAAGCACACCCTTCGGCTACTGGATTCCATTCAAAGGAGAGCCGTTCGTCTGATCGGTAACCCCGAGCTGACCAGGACCCTCGATAGCCTGGAGCATCGAAGACAGGTTGGTGATTTGGCTCTTTTTACAGATATTTCCATGGCAGGTGTTCGACTGACATTGCCCACTTGATTCCACCTAGAGCAATGCAAAACAGAAATACACGGCGAACCACTGCCGCTCATCCATATGTTGTTCAGCTTAGTACTCCTCGAACTTCATTGTTCAAGAATTCTTTCATCTGGAGAACGTCATCTTTGTGGAATGATCTTCCTGAGGTCGTGTTTCCCAATGAATACAATCTTCAACGTTTCAAGACCAACGTTAATCGCTTTTTTCGCACTCGCACAGCTCCCAGAGCGCCTTAAAGGATTTTTCCTACAGTGCAGGTGTTTCATCAGAAAAAAAAAAATCAAACAGATGTTTTAAAAAAATAAAAAATAGCTAAATTGGCTTAATCGGGTTGCTCGTAAGAAACTCTCACCAAAAGTGTGTGCGAAAACAAGATAACTTAATTGTAGTTCTAAGTAAACGATTCCTAAACAAGAATTACATAAACAAAATTAGTGGTATTTAAAAAAACGCTAAAGGGATTTAGAATAAGATAAAATATCAGAAAAACATTTTCATTTTATTTTTTATTCATAATTGTTGATATTTTTGTTCGAAGCACACTTATAATTTACAATATAAAATATATAACTGGCTGTCGTGAGTCCAATATTATGGATAATTTACTACGGCTTGTCGCTGCATTAACTCGTTAACACGGTAACATTTATTAAAAAATTTCTTAATGGACATACTTGGAATGCAGTCGTAATCCATAATAAATAAATATCTGAAAATATAAAAAAATGTAACAATCCAAAGTAAAAATATGTTTTATTGTCAGAAGCATATTTATCGACAAATATTTTAGAAACTTTTAATTACCTAAAATAAAAATAAAATAGTTTAAAATTAAAAATATTGGTTATTTGTCAAATTTTTTACATTTTACCCTTCCTTTCTCCTCCCCTTAATGTTTTTATATTCCTTACAATGGACCCATCTCGGTAACAAACTATTCTACATACAATAAAAATTATCAAATACGAATACAGATCAATTTGATAACATCGTCCTTTTTTAGAGTCAGTTTAATTAGAGTATTAAAAGAGAAAAAATTCATGCCACAATAAAATTGTTTGCATTCTAGGCTATGCCACCTAAAATATACGGCTATGCTTCTAAACCAAACCGAGATTAATTATAACAACCCCGTCTTATAAAGCTAGTTTAGATTCGTAATATATGATGCAAAATATTTCAATTTTGTCATGGTGATCCTGTTATTAATTACAAAATAAACAATTGGTTACTTACTTTTTCATAAATAGATTACTTCACAAAAACACACAGTCCAACCGTTTTTATAACCAGAAAGTCCGATTCTACAAAATAAAAGCAAAATAATTTCTAAAAATACCAAAAACAACAACAATAACACTGCACTTATTCAACACGTGAACAATCAACACTAAAATGAAACGAACGGATTTGGTGCCGAGCGCGCGATGCTGCTCTGTTTAATTGAAAGAACTCAAAGAAGACACGCGGATTGCTGAAATATGCAAAGATATATGCGAGGGTTAAAGCGTTAGAAAGAGAGATACACACTAAAGGCATCGATAGCAGGTTCTGCAACAATAATTTCTTGATTGAAGGGCAACAGATTCGATTATTCAGTAGGTAAGTATCTTTTTCTTGGATAATTTACCTGTAAATATACATCAAATTATATATCCATCTCTCATGAATCTAGCCAATGTTCGCGGGAAAAGCCGTTTTCGGAATTAAGGAATTTTTAAATAACATGTTGGCCAACGCGTTTGACCAGAGAAACTTCAATGCATTAAAGGCTTACGTGAAAAATAGTATAGTATTCTTACTTTAACACGTTTTGTAAAACGTTTGCAATTTAACTATTTTTCTTATAGGACTCTTACTCTTATCTACTTCAATATACAAACCCGTGGTGTACTAACCTAATGACAAAGGAATGTCTCTTGGCAATTCTCTTTAAAGCGGTTAACTTGTTCTTATTATGTTTATTATTACCCTTGTCAAAGGTACCTATCGATGCTTGCAACATTTTTAACTGAGCGGCTGCAAAAACCATAACGGTTAATGTTATTAGCTCATTAGACAAATACATGCATCCAGAGGTAACCACAAACAGAAAATTAAAAAATGCTGTCATTATTAAATTATCATTTTCCTTAAACGGAAACCAAAGTGGAAACAAAAAAGAGTCTTGTAACACATCTTTTTCGCTTTTCTGTCGAGGCACACTATAATGAATATAAAAAAAGGATTTAACAAGAAAAAATATTATGCAACCAATTATTACTGATATGAGGATCGCTTTTCTTAGTTTCATACAAAGTTTTACATCCCTTTCATATGACCGAGTCAGCTTAACATCTAAAGACATTCTAATATTTTTTTCCTCATTTCTAATTTTTAGAAATAATTTTGATATGTCCTTTTTCTCATAGATAATATATTTTATATAAACCAACAAATAAGTAAGAACAATCGTTAAACATTCAAAGATAGATTCCAGGTCAGCTTCTATTACTATTAATTGGATGAACTTTCCAAAAAGTAGCATACTAAATATTCAATGAAGCACATGTCTGAACAAAAATATAACGGTTCTTAAGTTCGGATTTTCTATCAAGTCTAAATGCCATGCTCCCATAATTTTCAAGAACAATTTTACGTTTTCTATAAGCATATTGATATTGCTAATTTTCACTTCGGCTATTGGCCGTTAGCGTAGTTTTTCTACAGTCTCTTAGATTATGTCTACACCGTTGATAATTGGACCTACAATATCGTTTAAAGCATCAAATTGATGGCAGTTCTTCGCTAAAAAAAATAGAGAAAATTAATTAGTTGCAAATTGCGTTTTTAAATTCTTTAGAAATGTACCCAATGTGGACATGTAAGAATGGACGCCGGTCATATCTCATGAACCGTTTGTCCCATCGTGTTGAAGTTTCTCATTCATTTCATTAAAAAATCGATTAGGAGGAATGATTGAATTATTTTTAAGTTCCTAAATTTGCCGCTAGAGGGCGTAGAACATATGACTAAGAAGCATATAGATCTTTTATCGATAATATGTGAATATTTAACTGTTTTAATTATTGAAATGTACAGCATAACTTTACTTTATTTCATTTCGAACAAACTCGCAAAATAAACTGAAGAGAAGAGGGGAGTCTCTTTTGAAAGAAATACTCATAACTCTGGTTTGACTTAACCGAATTTAACAAATTTGGTGTCAATTGAAGTCAGTATATTCTGTATGTTTCCAAGGTGCAACAACTGCTGACAGAGCCTATAAAATAAGGTTTCCCCAAAGAATGGCAGATTTAGATGGATGAAAATATCGGTTCGATACAGCCGATTTCACATTATGATATCTTGTATCTCTGGCATAAATTAAGACATCGACATGCGGTTTTCTTCGCTCTTTAATCTAATTTGTATTTAAATAAATATTAATATATGATTTTATTTAAAATTTTCGAGAAAATTTTAAAAACTTGTGATTGTGTGATGAGGTAAAAATGTTACTATTTAGCTCTTTTAAATGAGATCAGGTTTGTTAAATTTGGTTAAGGTAAATTAGAGTTACAAGTATTTCTTTCAAAAGAGGTTCCCCTCCTCCTCTCAGTTTTTTTTGCAAGTTAGATCAAAATGTATTAAAGCAAAGTTCTTTCTTATATTTCAAAGAATAAAACACTTGAGTTTTCACATAATTTTATTTGGCATATTATCGATAAAAATGTTATACTTTACTCATTGATGAACGCAATCTAGCGGTTAAATTAGGGACTTTAAAATAATTTCTTGCGATTTCTCTTTTTCCATTTTATAATTAATTCCTCAGGGATCAGTTCTTGGAGCGATACTTTTTTTATTGTGCATAAATGACCTCCACTCGGTCGAAATTCGATGTCGTTTTAGTATATTTGCGGATAACATCTGGTGGGTTGGTGAGGACCCAAGTTTGTTGGCGGGAATCATTTCTATGGATCTCTATATTTAGAGAGGTTTTGCGATGCACATAACCTCCAGGATAATGCGAATGATAATAATAACTGTGTTTTAAATAAACTGTACTTCTAGCTATAGTTCTTAGGTTTACATTTAGAATCCCAGATAAAATTTAAAGAACATGTGGCTTGTCCGGGCAAGAGACTGGCACCTGGTTGTTATGCTGTTCGAGTGATAAGTAAGGAATTATTATATGAATTATAAAAATTATAACCTTCGGTTTAACATCTTAAAGTGCAATATCGTTTTTTTGGTCTAACATATTAGATAGAGCATAAAAACTAAGATAGCGAGGTAAAATCTATTTTTCTACAAGCGTGCGCGATATGCCGTTTTCCCGCACTCGTTTTGGTTCTGAAAGACCCATTTTCCCGCACAGTGTGGAAAAAGTTTTCCTGCACGGTGTACCGGAAAAATATTTGTTCTGTAACTTTTTAATAAAATACAACTTTAATGAATAAAATATGAATTTTTAGACTTATTTTTAGTGAAATTAAATATTACAGAAACACTAATTTTTGCCGTTTATTATAAACATTTTGAAAAAAGTTGATTTAAAACGGTTTATTTTAAAAACCCCGTACATAGATGTTAACATGGTAACCACGACACACACATAAAATTTAATTATTAAAGTGACACCTTACAACAGTTCACCGGAGCGTGGCTTTGATTTTTGATTTCGTTCAGATTCTGATACAAATGTCTTCCATAGATAATTTCTCGTACGATGAGCTTCCAAAAGATATTCTAGAAGCTGCAACTGTCGCAAATTTGGATTTACTACCAAAAAAGTCATTAGTCATGTATTAAAAACAATACGACATTTTGTTAGT
The DNA here is from genome assembly GCA_935413205.1 of Polydrusus cervinus. Taxonomy (NCBI): domain Eukaryota; kingdom Metazoa; phylum Arthropoda; class Insecta; order Coleoptera; family Curculionidae; genus Polydrusus; species Polydrusus cervinus. The sequence goes on from OW284518.1 coordinate 26,471,853, forward strand.
TGGTGTGAAGCGAAAAAAGTAAAAGCACCAAGAGAAGAAGTATTTGTGGCATATTTCTTGGAAATGTCTAAACTTTGGAAGCCAAATACCTTATGGTCTCAATATTCCATGTTAAAAAGTGTACTTAAGGTTAAGAAAGATTTGGATATCAGTAAATACTATAAAGTTACTGACATCAAGAGACAAAATGTAGATTTTCGAGCAAAAAAAGCGAAAGATTTTACACAAGAAAAGGTTGCGAAATTTATGAAAGAAGCACCTGATGAAATTGACCTTCTAATTAAAGTACTGGACTGGCTGGTGCCTGCCGCCGTAAGGAGCTAACTAAACTTACCATTGACGACATAGACGGCAAAGGAGACGTTATAATTGCCACAATAAAGGACTCCACAAACCATTCTGCTAGATCCTTTGTAATAACCAAAGAAGTCAATAATGAAAGTTTTCTAAATCTATACAAAAAATATGCAAGCTTACGTCCACACGTATAAATATTATTAATAAGTAGAAATTAAATCTGTGTTTGTTTTTCAGTAAAATTTAATTTTTAGAAATATTTGGTGGTAGTTTTTCTTACGCTTGTAGAAAAAATTTTGATCTTAATTCATGCGGAAAGACACTTCCCCGCACTCGACTGCTTACCCGAACTCCACTTTGCGTCGTTCGGGTAACGGCAGTCGCGTGCGGGAAAGTGGCTCTTTCCGCACTTGTTAGGATAATAACTATTTTCTCTAAGATCCATTGCCATAGCCTGTCAAAGTCAGAAAATGACATATTTGAAACGTCAATATTTCAAAAATAATTTTATTTAGACATAGGTATTACATTTTATACAAGTATAGTTTAAAAAATTTTTAAATTGTAGATCTAATGTCTCCAAAAACTATTTTAAAAGAATCCTAAAGGGTTGAGTAGTTTAGATGCTATGGAATCCTGCGTTAATTGCGGGCCACTCTGTATAGTCAGATTAGAAATAGCGAGGGACTAAGAACTAAACCTTGGGACACTCCAAAACTAATTATTATTTTTAAATATTTTTACCATTTAAAAATAGTACATGAGATAAATATGACAATTATGAATATTTGTGAAACGTAATAATTTTTACACGAAATATGTTTGATATCACATTACTTACCGATAATTATAAAAAATTAAAGAAAATACACTTACATAAGTTATTTTAATTTTCGAAATATACACTGTCCGCAGAAAGTCCGCATCAAATAGCATATTTTTTTATTATTAGGTATAGGTAAAAATTGAAAAAGCAGTTAGTTTTTGCTTGCCTAATAACCAAAAATGACATATACTGAAGCAGCTGCACGACTTGCGTTACCTGTCAAATTTTACATTTTTAATAAAATAGGTACAAAAATGCCCTTATTTATCAAAATATCGAAAAACTTTATTTGAGAAAGTTGTTTATTTAGGCATTCTTAGCCTCAGTACGAAATTTTGACAGTCTAATACAATTTTTATTTTTTGAGAGTTTCTTGAACATTTTGATCAACCCTCGTATACTAACTTTTATACATCGATGTAAAATCAATAGCTTTTACTTCATTTGTTATCATAATGCAATTTTGTGTAAAATTTTTGTTTCTAATTATTTATTTTGCTTCAAAAACTTAAATTGTTATTGATCAGTATGTAATGTTTGATTCAAAGTTTATCTAATTACATCAGTTTTGCCAAAAACTACGTTTCTTATTTTTCTTAAATTAGTAAATAGATATGTACAAAAAGAAAATATTAGGAAGTTTTCGTTGAAATTTTACTTAATTAATATTGGATCAAAAAGAATGCATGACCTACTTGTAAACTATATTTTTGTTGAATAAAATGTTTCGAGCGATTAATATTTATTCTATTTGATCCAGCATCGTGCAGATGCGAAAAATGCCTAAATAAACAACTTTTTCGAATAAAGTTTTTCGATATTTTGATAAATAAGGGCATTTTTGTACCTATTTTATTAAAAATGTCAAGTTTGACAGGTAAAGCAAGTCGTGCAGCTGCTTCAGTATACGTCATTTTTGGTTTTAAGGCAAGCAAAAACTAACTGCTTTTTCAATTTTTACCTATACTTACCTAATAATAAAAAAATATGCCATTTGATGCGGACTTTCTGCGGACACTGTATAAGCAAGTTAAATAAAAAAATTCCCTTATAATCTCAATAGAGCATGAATTAATTTCGAAAATTTTTTCGATTTCGTGAATTATTTGAAAATTTCCCGAGGCGTCAGCCCTATGAAAGTTTCTTAAAAAATTCTCTACTGAGAAAAAATTTTCGGATTTAAAATTCAAGCTCGAGGGAGATTCGGAAAGAAAATTTCTCATCAGGTAAAATATTACACCAAAATTTTACATTTTAATTATGAATGAAAAATTTGTGAAGTAAATGTATAACTAAAAAATATGCCTTTTTTGCATTAACAAATAGTTTAATTCCGTGTCATTATTTTGACATTTAAAGTGAAAATTTCCAGTGTAATTTGTCCGCCGGAAGTTCAAAAAGCATGAACATTTCCGGAAATTTTAATCGTTGTCATTGTATTGATTCAAAATTAAATCTTGGTTTTAAAGGGTGTGTTTGAAATTTTTACTTATAATCTCCCTATGAAATTTTTACTTATAATCTCCCTAAAGCATGAATTATTCCCGAAAATTTTTTCGAGGTCGCGAATTATTTGAAAATTTCACGAGGCGTCAGTCGAGGGTTATTTTTTTTTAAATCTGCTTTTTGCCAGGAATTTAAAGAAGCACATTAGATGACTTTTAGGTCCATAATTATATCCAAGAGTATTTTTTTAATTTTCTTCTAAAGAAAACGGCAAAATATAAACTTAAGATGAGAACAATTCTGTTTCGTTCTATAACAGTAATAAACTTAATACTATTCTCAATACCTTTCTGTACAGCTGTAAGTGTTATAAACTATACCCTTCACACCTTATACACAAATTAATACATTTTTAAATGTATCTTAGTTTCGGGCCACAAAATAATCTATACATTTTGTTGCTTTTGCGCGTTAAATTTTTGTTCTAAATAAATAAATTGTTAAATACATTTGTTTTTTTTTTTAAACTATAATTTTTTTGTTTAATTATTTACTTTAAATTGATTGATATTGTTAGGCAGCATAGATAAATATTTACACCTACATAAAAAATGCATTTCAAATAATATTTATACAGGGTGTTATGGAATTGCCCAAGTTATATTTGAATGGGTGACTCCTTGGGTGTCCTAGAAAAACACTCCATGGTTTGTTTTTTTTAAATCGACCATCTAAAAAGTAGGGTAAGAACCCCTAAAATCAGTCCGACGCCAATGAAGAATAGCCATGAACTTCTCAATGTAATAGAGTGAGAGATACGGGGAGAAGCATAGCCTCGCAAGGGAGAGAAATGGGTGTCACAACTTTGCCAAATATTACACTTTGTCAGGTGTTCAATAAAGAAAACAAAACATATGTTTTTTACTTGAAGAAATAGTCCATACTTAAAGTGGAGTGGAAATTCAGAAGGAAAGAAATAAGAACACAAAGTCTTCTTCCACTATTATATTAAAGAATCTCGTATGTTCAGAGAAACTTTTTATCTCTACATGTTTCGAATGCAGAAGCATTCATCTTCAGGAGAATGAATGAAAAATATGTTTTTTAGGTGAACTTACAGCATCAGCTGTTTGTGTTTAGTAAACAAGAAATTATTTTTTAACCAGCTCACTTTTTAACTAAATAAAAATAATAAAATAAAGAAAATAAATAATTAATCAATCATTAGTTTTTGTCAGCTGCCTTGGTATTTTGTTAAGTTTGCCTAACATAAAGTAAACAGGTCCACAAATTTTAGGTTAACAGTTGCCCTAATGAAAAATAGCAGGTACTTACCAGTTTTTTTTTTGTTTTACATTCTGAGAGGGGAGAAGCTCATGTTCATCACAAGCCACGAGACTTGTGATAGTGTGGGACTCTGGGTCTCCTGACTGAACAGCCTACCCACTAAAAACCTCTTCACCTTACCGACATTTATACACAACACTTTAAGCACACTACCACAGATTATTAATACTGCCGAAAAACTTTAAAATACAAATGTTTAAAGATCGCAAGAATACTACTTGTCATAACTTTACTAGCAAATTCGACACTATCGAAGTACACAAAACACTATAAATCACTTTAAAATACCAAATTTACACAGTCTCTCTTCTTTAAGGGTGCGCCATGTAATATAATTTGATGCTAGCCCCACTCGCCTGGTTATGTTCCGAGTACCTAAGGTTGGATCTTCTTCTACCGCATCTAGAACAGCTTCTTCCGCGGCCAACGTGTTTGCATTTCTTGTTCGGCCTCTTTCAACGTCGTATCCTTTAAAATTACCATAATCTCTTAATTGTTGCACCGTCGATATAAATGTGCCTTCAGCTGGTGGCACCCGGTTTGGAAATTGTTCAATGTATAAAAGCCGTGCTTGTCTCGTATTTTGATTTGCTTTCCCGTAACATAAAACAATATCCGTTAGTTCACCAGCCGTTCTTGGCATTTTGAATTCAATTGATGAATTTACTTAATAATAACAACCAAAAAAAGGATTTTTGCGCGAATTTTGATCGTTCTAATATAATCTTTCTTGACAGTTTATTCAAATAACCTTCTTGTCGATTTCAACCTTCCTAGCATTTTTGTGATTTATTCTGCATCATATAGCGATTTCGGTTTACAGATCTCGGGCACTCTGAGAGCGCTCTGTGACGTCATAGATCTGCCCGAGATCTGTCATAGCCATATAGTGAGATATCTCGATTTCGATAATCGAACACGCAAATCTCGGGGAGAGCACTCTCAGAGTGCCCGAGATCTGTAAACCGAAATCGCTAATAGTGTATTCCTAGCGCATTCACCAAAACTAATCAATCAAATATTAAAAAACTATTATTTTAGTAAAGAGAAAATTATTATTAGCGCAGATTAACAAAGGTAAAATTCTTCATTCTATCATTCAAAGGTAAAATGTGTTTCGCGCCTACTAAATAATTTCACAAACTTAAAACAAAAAACAACATTAAACGGTTTTGCGACGAATATTAATTTAAATTTGGCGCCATTTAAATAGTTAATTGTAATGACAGTTTCGTCTGACACATGAACTCCACACGATGTGATTCCCACAAAAAGTCCATCAGTGTTCCGGAGCGGCGTTTCGTTTTAATAACAAACTGTGAGATTTAAGTGAGGAAAAATAGAAATATAAAGAAAAACAAGTGTTTGCACAAGGACGCCAAAAGAAGTGACTAATTAATCAAAGAATTTTGCCTAAATAAAATAATGTGTTGTTTTTGTTGTGAAATACTGGTTAATTTTCAAAGTGTGAATAGCAGATTGGATTTAAAAGAATTTGTTTATTTCATTATCGTTTTTATGCCAGTTGTTAAGGATTCTTGCTGAGGTATGTTTAATTTTAATTTCCAAAAAGTTTGAATATAACCTAATAACATAGGGTCAGTGAACTCCTATTTAGTAGGTCACTGTCATGCAACATTGTAAAATCACTGACAGTTCAAAATCATAACAAACGCACGTGGGTAAGGCAGTGACGGCGTCCTAGATCAAAAACACAAAAGGTGAATTTTCTCACTTATTAAAGCAAACCGACATTTAAAAATATTTTTTCTTCGAAGGTTATCATATCAACATTTACAGGTTCAAATATTATCAGGCAAATACATAACACCCTGTATTAAAAAATAATTGTTTTAATCGAAGGGTTTCCATGGATACCCTGAAAAAATAAATTATTTAATCTAAATAAAAATGGAGTTTGCCTAAACCAATATTTATTTCCTTTTGTCTGAACAAATATTTATTACCTGCGGGTCAGCGCTGCCTAGCGAAACTCCTGTAATTTTGACGAATGTCTTAACAGGTGATTTCCTCTTAACATTTCTATAAGTTTGTTAAAGGTACTGGTATGCTCACGAATGTCTAACAATGACATAGATGTCGCTACATGCAACATCGAACTGGTGCGTCCCACCAAATACTGCTTAAGAAGTATTGAGTTATTCCTTTCGTCCATCGGATTCTAGCTCTACTGATGAGCCACGATATGATGAAACGCGTCTAGGGACGGATCAAACAAAATGAATAAATAATCTTTATTTGTTTAAATATTTATTTTAAAGTTTGTGTAAAATTACTTGATTACTGATAGTAAAAGTTATTGTATTTAAACAAATATTGTTTAATGCAACTAAATAATTTATTAGATTCGAACTATTATAGGTAGTCAGTAAGTCGATGTGTTGCTCAGATAAACAACCATGGTCTATCGCTTTAAAATATTTTCTGCAATGCGGCATTGCCGCTTCTGCCCGAAACAGGTGGCAACATCGTTATTTTAAATTGAATACCCTATTTATTATATTAGTTTCTTATACAATTCCACGTATATTTTGTATTAAATGTCATATATCTAAATCCAATTGCTTTTGAGATATTGACGTTTAATATATACCATTTTCAGACTTTGACAGGCTGTAGCTTTGGAACGGCACATCTAAGAGAATAATGGTGTTTACCTCACTAGTTTAGTTTTTTATTCTCTATCAAAATATATCATCAATACATTGCCTGAGTAGAAAAGGACAACAATAAATGTTTTCCACGTTTATACAACTTTCTACAATTTAATATAAATATTTAGTAATTATTTTAGGAAATAGACCCTGTTAAACTTATAATAATTTAAAACTCTTCTGGTACTACATTATAATTATTATACTAGTACCAGAATAGTATATTCTATAACAAGTATGGAATGGATATATTCCGCATGAGCGAAAAGTTTGTAGGCCGAGCCGCAGGCGAGGTCTACGGTTTCGCGAGTGCAGGAATGCCATTCCATACGTGTTATAGACTATACTTTCTCTAACACTATTTTAGAAAAACGAAATAAGACTACATTAATAAATTTATTAAAAAAATTTTAATTATTTTTTTGAACTTTCACCTTCAGTGTTATTTACTACTGTAATAGAAATAGATTTTATGTTTGAACAATTTTGAAAATATATCTATATATGGCACGTTCGGTCCATCCTCTGCTGCTGAACTTGCTGTAGGATATAGCTGCGAGTTTATGTTATGCGATGTTGAACTTGGGGCTGTTTTATTCATATTATTATTTTCGACGTGATTTATAATTTTCTCGGAAACTTTTATTCTATTTTCTAAGGAATTCTCGATGTACCCTTCGGCTACTTGCGAAGATTTCCGACCCCCATGTCTTTTAAGATCGGTTAAATCGCCGCCTCCATCGATAAGCATTGTTGCCGATGTACGACGAAAACAGTGTCCCGTATACTTATGCGATTCTTCTAAATTCAAATATTTGGCAACTTGTTGCGGCATTATAGCTAATTTGTTTATGCCCATTATCTGATTAGTGCATCGACCTTTCTGATAATTTACGAATAAATTATTTCACTGCTTTGACAAACATCACCGCAAACCCCATGTCTTTTAAGATCGGTTAAATCGCCGCCTTCATCGACAAGCATTGTTGCCGATGTATATTTATTCTTTTTGATCCAATATTAATTAAGTAACATTTCAACGAAAGCTTCCTAATATTTTCTTTTTGTAGATCTGTTTACTAACTTAAAAAAATAAGAAACGTCGTTTTTGGCAAAACTGATGTAATTAGATAAACTTTGCACCAAACATTACATACTGATCAATAACAATTTCAGTTTTTGAAGAAAAATAAATAATTGGAAACAAAATTTTACACAATATTGCATTTAGATAACAAATGAAGTAAAGGCAATTGAGTTTGCATCGATGTATAAAAGTTAATCTACGAGGGTTGATCAAAATTTTCAAGAAACTGGCAAAAACCAAAAATTGTATTAGACTATCAAAATTTCGTACAGAGGCTAAAAATACCTAAATAAACAACTTTCTCAAATAAGGTTTTTCGATATTTTGATAAATAAGGGCATTTTTGAAACTATTTTATTAAAAATGTCAAATTTGACAGGTAACGCAAGTCATGCAGCTGCTTCAGTATACGTCATTTTTGGTTTTTAGGCAAGCAAAAACTAACTGCTCTTTCAATTTTTACCTATACTTACCTAATAACAAAAAAAATATGCCATTTGATGCGGACTTTCTTGCGGACACTGTATATTATTTATTTGCAAACACACTAAACACGTTCGTAGACTTTTGACAAATAATTTGATCTTTAACTTGCTTTAAATGCAATAATTTATGAGTAAGATGACAGATGATGACATAAGTCATTGACCCATTGCACTTGTTTATTTTTATTTTTTCATGTGTTACATTTAGGCTAAATTTTATTAAGCTCTCCTAAATCTAAGTTTAAGCCTAGATTAAAACCGAAGAATAAATCTAAAATCGGAGATGTCAGAAATGTTCGATTTATAATGAGGAACTGACAGCAAAGTTCTGAGTAATCAATCTGGTCGTAACTTGTTATATTTTATAACATTGTATTTAGTTATAATCAGGTAAATTACTTTTATTTCGAACTTTTCTGTCACTCCCACATAGACTCGTGGTCTACAATAAAAATATATTTCATAATACAATAATCATTTTTAAGTTGATGTTTTGCTTAATTATATTCAATTAACTTATTTAATGCACTATTATAATTAAAACGAACTTTACATTGCTTATAAATAATTAATACATTAATCAAGTTTTTGGTGTTTAAGGTATGTACTTCACTTTAAATTTCTCATAAGAGTAACGTATGAATAGGCTGCTTGCAAGACCTAAAAATAACAAGTTTGATTAAATTTCATTTGTTCTGCAGTACAATGGTACGAGGGTTAGTAAAAAAATATAGTCACTAATAATTATTCAAAAATTGGTTTATTTTGTGAATTTATTTTTTATCATAATCCCTTCTAACAAAGGAGAAGGACAAGGGAAAATGTTACCCTCCTCTGGTTGGCTAGGAAAAATGGAGGTAGTTGAGAATATTTTACCAGACTTAACTGATTACTCTGTCCCAATAACATGATTCTATATATTCTATACTCATTCCGAATAGAGAAGGGTGGAAAAGCAATCAGTATAAAACAAAAACAGATCACTTAATCTTTACAGACGGTTCAAAAATGAACGTTGGTGTGGGACCCGGGATCTTTTCCGAAAGTCTACAAATACAGAAGTCGCAAAGACTCCCCAGCTATTGTAGTATTGTCAGTAGCCTCGTCAATTACCATCTTCAGTAATAGTCAGGTGGTGATTAAGGCAATCTGTTCTAACAGCGTCAAATCCAAGCTCGTAAAGTGATGCTGCAACAATCTATGCACACTTGGCAACCAACATCGGGTTATTCTGTGATGGGTTTTTATACACTCCAACATATATGGCAATGAAACTGCTGATGTGCTCGCAAGAGAGGGCGCAGGCATGCCAGCTGATCTAGCAGATAATACGGTGAACAGAACACTGGGATTAGTCAAAAAAGAGATTAATTACACTGCCAAGCAGCTTGCACAAAACTGATGGACAGAGTTAATAACATGTAGCACATCCAGGCGACTGTGGCCCATATTTGATAAAAAGAAGACTGCAGAGCTATTTAAGCACAATCGGAAAGATGTTAGAAATATTACTGCAGTTTTCACCGGACATTGCCTCTTCGGTGGACATGCCGAACGTATGCAAATACCCGCTAAAGACTTGATGAAGATGAGAAAGAAAGTATTCAACATTTTCTGTGTGAATGCCCTGGCCTCGCAAGAAGAAAGTTCACTGCCCTAGGTGAACTATTTTTCAATAGTCTGGAGGAAATAAGCAACTTACAACTTGTTCGACTGAGCAGATTTCTGAATAGTAGTGACTGGTTTGAATGAGTCTTAATCCTTATGCGGTGTATGCCGCAATAACCATCAGAGATCTGACGAAGGCGGGTTCTACGGAATACGTGTGGTATCACAACTGACCTAATAGGACTACGTGAGACTGTTTGGAAAACCAAAGGTCTGCCACTCTAACCTGACCTAACCTACTTTTATTATTATGATAAGTTTTAGTTCAAATAATAAAATTAGAATTTGTTTTACTTTAGATTTGGATGGCGGAAAGAGGGGGTGAGTTTTCGGTGTGGGGTGGAAGGGCGAGGGGCTGCTGGGGGCTACCCACTCAGTGCACCACTGGCACCAACTCATGATGGGCAAGTAGATTTTCAATGTTACCTAGAGCGCGGAAAGTTCATGCCATTCTAGAGACGTATTTGCGTATCGGGATTATTATAAAGGAAATAATAGAACACAGTCTCAAAACATCATTCCACTGTGAGACAAAAAAATACATATGTCTATACCTATTATAAACGTATGCATGGTTGATGAAAACGGCATGGCATACCACGCTAATATCTCTGCATTGACTGGCTCCTGAAACCTGAAATTTGGGTCTCTAGAAAAAATAATATTTGCCGCATAATATGAAACAGGTTTTTACGAAATTGTTCTTGCAATCTCAGAGAAATTTACGTTTGACATATTGTGAAAAAGATTTTCGTTGGATGGAGAACACTGGCTATTATCCGTACCACGAACAAAAGTAATAGGCGCAAAAATACATTCTGCGAGATAAAAATCTAATTTATGTTGTCACGCCACTGATCGCAATATGGGTTCACCTGATACTTTCAAAATGTAATCTTCAATAACATTAACTTATACCTCAAGGTTCCTTTTTGTATTGTGTCTAAATACTAAAAAAATTTAAGAAAAAGTAGCTGCGTATAGAAGCATTTGCGGATGTTAATACGATATTTTTTTATATATTTTTATGTAGATTCATTCCTTAAAATTTTTCAGAGTCATTTTCGGACACCCTGTTATAAATGAACAAGATGCTGTCTTTAAATATCCTCGCTCTAGTTATTACAATACGTAAAGCACACACAGGTTTCTGCTCAGGACGTATAGGACTATTACAGTGACTAGAGAGTAATCGAACGAATATTTAAGCAACTTTCATAATTTGGCATTGATTTCATTGCAAAATTCTTTATTTTCATCAAGCCTTACCACCCGGGTTTGGGTCATTTTATGGATTTTGCCAATTATTTTCCGTTCACAAACACTGAAAATAATGTGACAAAGGCGTGCAATATGTACCATTGCGCCCAAAAAAAACTGGGACAGCAAAATGTAATTTAATCTCCCAGACTATTAGCTTTTTTTTAAGTTGTCAATTTAATTTAATTTTGGCGTGTCAAAAGAAATATTTTTTGTAATCGTTAACCACCGAGCAAAAAGAGATCATTTACACTTGATTGAGAGATGGGCATCAAATAAGAAACATCGCAGATGAATTAGGGATTAGCAAAAATACCATACCGTGTTGTTGGCTAAGCACAAAATTGCAGAATATTGAAGTATTGTAAGAAAAGCAGGTTCTAGTTGCCCCAAAATTTCGAATGACAGCCAAAATATAGAATTAATTAATTTTCTAAAAGATCATCCCTTCGAAATAGCAATTAAAGCTAAAGATGAAACACATTTTTCCTGGTCTGGCTAATACAGCGCGTAGAAGAATTCGTTGTTCAGATATAAAAAGTTATTGTCCTGCCAATAAAATATTTTTGACCGAAGCAAACAAACAGAGAAGAGTAGAATTTGCTTATGAATATATAAATCAAGGTAATATACGGGAAACCGTAATATTTTCCGATGAAAAAACCTTTCAATCATGCAATAATGAGAAAATTCGCGTTTATAGGCCTTCTGGTACGAGAGACGATGGAAGATAAAATACACAAATAAGACTAATTAAAGTGGACGCTTTCCCATAAACGTTTGGGGCTGGATTAGCGCAAGGGGCCCAGGAGTTTGCCAAATAGTGTATGGGAGGTTCAATGTACCATTATATTGCAACATACTAAACCAAGTTATGATGCCATCTGTCGACGCAGGATATGGCCACGGTATTACATTTCAACAAGATCATGCTCCTATACATAAAGCCCGCATGGTTCAAAATTATGTAGAAGAAAATCAAATTCGTGTTCTGCCTTGGCCCTCGAAAAGTTCGGATATCAACCCAATTGAAAAGGTTTAGGGTGAGATGACAAAATTTATGTGTAAACACAACTTCCAGCCTAGAACTCGGGATGAATTAAACCAAAGGGTAATGCAAGCATGGGATGCAATAACGCAAGAGTATACGAGAAACCTAGTATTAAGTATGGCACGACGTTTACAAGCGTTAATCGATAATAATGGTGCAACTACCAAATATTAAAAACATGTTATTATATTAAGGTTTAAATATGATTAAAATGAATTAGAATTTATTGGAACATAATATTAAAAAATTTTATTTTAGTTTTGTTACATTTTAAAACACAATATGCGTATTTTAATTTTTCCTCGTATTTCTAAAAATGTGGTATTGTTGTTAAACCTTTTCACTTCCATGACAACTATTATAACAACAATGATAACCTTTCCTCAATAGATTTTATATATTCCTTATAGTCCAGGAGCTACTCTACAACAATTTTGCTGTCCCAGTTTTTTTTTGGGCGTAATGGTACATAGTATTAGGTACACTTAATTTTTAATAAACATTATAAAAAAAAATTCAAAGTACACATTATGCAGAAATTAAATTATAAAATATCATACTATTCTTCGTCATTCGAGGAACTGTCATCTCCTCTTGACGTTATAATTAAGGTTTCGACGGTCCGATCGATCAGGTGGTCAAGATCCCACATTTTCTCCTCTCCATGATGGACTGCTTTTCGCCAATTCTCTGGTGTCACTTCCTTAATGGCTTGATTAAACAGTAGCTTAACGCCTTTCATTTTGATTGTCTTGTTGTGTCTTGCTACAAATCCTTTCACTTGCGCCCATATAAGTTCTTTAGGATTTAGTTCGCAATGACATGGCGGTGTGCGCAGAGTTACACTATGTTTAGACGATGTTTGTGTAAATTTGCTATAGCTAATAGTTTCTTAATTATCAAATTATCTTTAAATTCAAGTTGGAGTTTTCTCTGTGCGTCATGAATAATAGCTTGCGTTATCCATAACTACTACAGAATCAGCTGAAAAATAATTTATCATTTCACCAAAATTGTTCTCAAAAACATTCGAATTCATATCCTCGTGGTAATCTTCCGAATTGAATGACACAATTTCTTAAAATATTAATATTATAAACAATACTATTTTATCTTAATATCCGTGAACCTAATTCTCTAAAATTTTTGGTTAGTTATCATAAATAATTTAATGCACAAAATGTACTTGCGCCTATGGCCGACCCCGAAACTCAGCCAAAATAGACTTTTATAAAATCAATTGCTAATAACATGATATGTTTTAAAACAATACTCCAAATAAAAATACTATTACCGAAATTATTTAAGTATGTAGATGCCCTGCATAATATACTCTAAATAAGTCCATTTTAATTTTTATTTTTTTTTTTATGATAAAACAGCTGCACTGTAGGAAAAATCCTTTAAGGCGCTCTGGGAGCGGTGCGTGTGCGAAGAAAGCGATTAACGTTGGTCTTGAAACGTTGAAGATTGTATTCATTGGGAAACCCGACCTCAGGAAGATCATTCCACAAAGATGCCGTTCTCCAGATGAAAGAATTCTTGAAGAATGAAGTTCGAGGAGTTTTAAGCTCAACAACATATGGATGAGCGGCAGTGGTTCGCCGTGTATTTCTGTTTTGCATTGCTCTAGGTGGAATCAAGTGGGCAATGTCAGTCGAACACCTGCCATGGAAATATCTGTAAAAGAGAGCCAAATCACCAACGTGTCTTCGATGCTCCAGGCTATCGAGGGTCTTGGTCAGCTCGGGATCGCCGATCAGATGAACGGCTCTCCTTTGAATGGAATCCAGTAGCCAAAGGGTGTGCTTGGGTGCAGAGCTCCAGACATGAGAGCAATATTCTAATGATGGTCGAATCTGGGCTTTGTAGAGTGTCAAAAGTTGATGAGGTGTGTACAACCTTTTGGTGCGGAAAAGTACACCAAGTTTCTGTGCAGCTGCCTTGGCAATTGCGGCAACGTGATTATGCCAAGACATATTACCTTTTTTTTTACAACTATAAGCAACTTTTTCATAAACACGACGCGTTAATCAATAACTGAATTAATTGGCAGCTATTTTATTAGTTGTATTTCTAAATTTTTAGTCATACTTCCACCAGATTTATAAAACTTGCTTAAAAATAAATTTTATTATTAATTTTACACTTATAGCTGTTTCGATAGTCATCGGTCCAAATGGTCCAATAGAAAGCGTCAATGGTTGCTGAGTCTGTTGTATAATATTGACAATAAGTTTTTGGGTTCTTATATCTTGGTCGTACCACTTTGTTTGGTATAGCGCGTCTCCAATGGCCAAGTTCTAAAAAATATTTTTAAGTAAAAATTGATTTTTTCTACACAATAAAAAATAGCTCTTGTAAGAACACTTGTGTTGCTTACAGAATCAGCTAAATTACATTAAGTTGATAACACCGCGCTAAAATTTCCCATGTTAAATTGCGGGTTTTTTTGAAGTGAATCACAAAAAACTAAACAAAAGATTGAATTATTTTTTCACCAATAAAAATTTAGTATCTAGATGAGGGCGTGAGAAAGTTATTATCATGCAAAAAAAATGTAGGAAAAATATTTTTTCTATTTTTTCGTATTTTCAAACGGTTCCAAACCCAATCAATCTTATTATACACGAAGCAAACTGGCTTAATTATACCTGATTGTAAATTTTAAAAAATACTTTGTTTAATGATTACAGTCTATTTCAAAAAGATGTTCGGCTTAACTTCGGTGTAGGCGTAGGTAAATTTTCTGCATTAAATGATTTATAATAACTAACCAAAGAAAAAAAATAAGATAATTTTTTTTAATAACAAGGAACTATTAGTTTTAGCAATTTTACACAAACATCGTTTTATGAACTATGCCGTGGAAGATATAGCTGAAAAACATAGTGTAACTGTGCTGCGCATGCCGCCATATCATTGCGGATTAAATATTATAGAACTTATATGGGCGTAAGTAAAAGGATATTTAACAAGACACAATACGACATTCAAAATGAAAGACGTTAAGCTACAGTTTGATCAAGCCATTAAGGAAGTGACACCAAAGAACTTGGGAAAAGCAGTCCATTATGTCATTAAAGAAAAGAAGAGAATGTAAGATCTTGACCACCTGATCGATCGGACCGTCGACCCGTTAATTATAAAGTCAAGAGGAAAATGCAGTTCCTCAGATAAGGAGGAATATTATGGTTTTTTGTAATTTAATTTCTGTATAATGTATTTCCTGTAATTAGTATTTTCTATTTTTTTATAATGTCTAACAAAATATAAGTGTACCTAATACTATGTACCGGGTGTCCCATTATGGATGGCTACCGGCCGTATCTCGAAAACTACTAGGCATAGAAACTCAGGAAAAAAAAAATGTAATTAAAGTGGCTAAGGGAAAATCCTATATATAGGACACAATTGACAATGAAATATTGAAATTCTAAATTGTTTCGAAAATATATTATGTTAAGTAGTTTTTGGGCCATGTAATAATGAGTAACAAACTTGCACAATCATAAAATTTAAAAATATTTTGTCATATTTATACCGTATGATTTAAGTTTTCGGACTCAAATAAAAAAAACTAATACTATTACCAATTGTGCCTTCTAACAATTTTTTTAGGAACTATCGTGTACCAGAATTACGACAACTAAAAGTACTTCCCTTTCTCTTCCAGAGAAGTTACAACAAATTAAATTATTATACTTTCAATAGCTTTCCTCACTCTTATTAAGGTCGGTACATCAATGAGCTTTAAACCAAAATGATGCAGAATTGTATCAACTTTTTAAGTATGTTACCAAAGGTATACCTTAATGTAGGAATTTTCGGAGAAATTTAGAATTTAAATATTTAATTTTTAATTGCGCCCTCTTGCGGCAAAACGCGAAATTTAAATATTATTTCCAGGATTTTTTTTAGCCACGTTAACTACGAATTCTTTTCCTGAGTTTCTATGCCCAGTATCCATATCCATAATGGGACACCCGGTACATAATGCACGCCTTTGTCACACTATTTTCAGTGTTTGTGAATGAATAACAATAGGCAAAACCCATAAATTGACCCAAACCCGGGTGGTACTACCTGCACTTGATGAAAATATACAATTTGGCAATGAAATTAATGCGAAATTATTAAAGTGGCTTAGATATTCATTGGGTCACTCTGTAGTCTTTTTAAATACCTAATACACTGTACACATACACATTTCTGAAATAGACTACATATACTATAAATACAAAATCACATAATATAAGTAAAGGGTAACATTATATTAAATACAATTTAATACAAAAGTAATTCTCTGTACAATAATTTGTGTACAATTTATTAACATAATATATTATAAGCAGCATTATCAATGAGAAACTAATATACTTTATTTAAAAAAATAAGATTTATTTATAATGAACATTTTAAAAACCCACGCTGTACGGTTTTTAATTTTATGTAGTACTCATTATTAAACCACCTAATATGTTTCGCCTACGTTTCAAGCATCGGCGACGGGTCGTTACTCGTCAGTCTATAAACAGACTGGGGAGGGAATAAAGCTCCGTTGGACCCATCTGAACGTAAATATCTATTGACGATAGACATAATACTTTTTCAACAACGACTTAGGTGCAAAGAAGAAAGTTTTGATCCCCCCGATCGACTAACCTGTAAAGGGTAAGCCAACGGTAATGGAAAGTACATTTTTGTCTTTATTTAGAAAACGAGATAAATATGTAAATACTAAAGTTATAGAGATCGTTAAGATCCATATTTTAAAATTATATTGGCGCATACAAATATACTATTATTACATTTTTGAATTGTACTAAGAATTCAAAACTTATTTTATGTAGTACATTACATGTCTAAATTCAATTGTTTTGAGACATATATTTAAAAAATTACACTAATCCCACTTTGACAGGCTTCAGCGACCAAAGGATCTATCTTAGGAAAAAAACGGGATTTACATTTCTATCTTCGGTTCTTCTACCCCAAAAATACAACTTTTTAACCGAAAATTGCTATTTTTGGGTAGAAAATAAAAAACCCGCAGCCCTCTCTCCCTTCCCCCCCCCCCCCCCACCCATTTGTTGCGTTCTCCAAATAATAAAATTATCCTTCCTCGTATTTATGGATACCTAATTTCACACCCTTAGGCACTAAAAGCATTAAAAAAAACCTAAACAAAATTTTGAAAAACTACAAAAAACTGAAAAATTTTCAATTTTTGCAACTATTCAAACTTCTGATATAAAGATTATATAAAATTGATATACATTTTTTATTTTTAGCTTCACCCTAGTAATTATGCTTATAATATGTAATACAAATAATACCAACCTGAATTTTGATTTCATTTGCGAACCATGCCAGAACAAATATTGTTAATAGAAAAGCTTGTAAATGAAATATTGGAACTAGCGATCCTTTTAAATTCTTTTGCTGAAACATAATATAACATAACTACATGAACTACTACGGATGTTTCAATTATTTGACCTTTATTTTGTTTGTGGTGGACTAATAGGGATTATATGTACCGGGTCTACAACTAAAAACGGACGTTGGCAGTTCTTGGAAGAGGACATAATAAGGAAACGATAGTTTCTCCTTATGCCTAGTTAAGGTGTGTTTAAGTGAACAACTTTTTTCAAGCCAGTGGCAACTGGTGCATGAGCACTGCACTGCTGCAGAGCTCCCCAAAAAAACAAAAAAATAGTAATCTAACTAAAATATTTTCTATTACCATAAAGCATACAATATAATGCTCGACATTCACGCTGTAAACGATAAAAAACTGCTGATGCTAAAATAGCATTAGGTTAAGTGCCAGGAGTAGCTACTGTATCTAAACTTAGCATTCGCTGTATAGCGCTTGTATAGTCGCTATATCTGACCTTTTTGTGGATGGCTTATTGCAAGTCTACTGGCTACGCTCAGATGCTTCGCAAGGATCTTATTCAGATATTATCTCATGGAGGTTTTGAGTTTTGTAAGTGGACAAGTAATAAGTCAAGTTTGCTCTTTGACATAATAAATCAATGATCGTTTCCACTTAAATATGGACCTAAGTCCTTTGTAAAATTCTTAGTACTTTAATGGCACCCTTTACAAGATTCATTTTGTTATAAAGTTGTACAAAACGCGGTATACACTTAGAATTAGCAAGAATTTATGATCCTCTTGGGTTTATAGGTTTAATATTATCATAGTTTTTGACGAAATATCTTATTTCGTGTGAGTATTAGGACTAGACTGGGATGCCTCTTCTCCATTTAATTTTTGCTCGAAATGATGTCTGTACTTAAAACAACTACCATTATTATCAACTCTCTGAATTATTTGCCGTATGATTGATTCTTCTTCTAAATCTATTCAATTGCAAGGTTTCTCTGATGGTAGTGGGCTCTCGTTATTTATATTCGAAATATTAATTGTAGCAATAATGTTTAGGTCAATCATGTGATGGCAAATTTCAAAGTTGCTTCATTAAAGCACATACCTCTACCTAGGTTGGAACTTTGTACCGCTGCTGTTTTGTTGTCTGATTTGATGTCACATGTTCTGTGTTTACAAAAGTACAAATTTTGTAGTATATGCCTGACCGGATTCAATAGTTACCCTCCCCTCAATCAATCCAGCTCATTCAGGAACAACTTCACCCTCTTGGTGGCATCATGTTCGCTCGAAGGACAATTCAGTGGAGTGTGCCTCTCGAGGTATCATGCCAATTAAATCAGTTAATCATTCGTTATGGTGGGCGGGGTTCTTAAGTATTTAAAAAGTTGTTCCTACTAATTCTCAGGTTATATCGTCGGAGGAAAAGGAAGAAGAAATAAATATCGGTCTCTCTTAATATTAATTATAATAATTTTCTTTTGTACCTTCTTGATAAATATGTCTCATTGTCTTAAATAAAACATATTATTTCTTACTTCCTTCGTTTTGTTGACAACACTTAAAATTTAACAGTTAAAAGAGCAGGTCCGTTAGCGCAACAATTTCTTGATGAAAATAATATCTTAAGGGTAGGCGGGAGGTTATCAAGTTTATCCCTTGTTTATGATAAAAAGTTTCCTATTTTGTTGCTACATTCTCATCATATATTATTCAGGAAATGCATAAGGATACCCTGGTTTACAGACACAGTATTTTTTAATTAATCCTTTCAGCTAAGCAAACTATTCGTTTAGCCTTATCCAAATGTTTAAAATGTTTTAGGCTTAACCCCAGACAAATTTAACAAATATTGGGGAACCTTCCTGCATCTCATATTGATTATAAGTTAATCCCAATCGTAGTACTGAAGTGGTTCTGGCTTGGTCCTTCAATATAACAATGGCCAAACGTCGACGCTCCAAGTCCCAATAGGTAAATTTAGGTCTATTTATTTAAGGCTATTCACGCGCGTGTATGCTAGCAGAGTAATCACCATCATCAAGCAAGAAACCGAGAGTTACCAAGTAAAGTTACAACCTGGTAATCAAAAAGTTGTTCATTGCTTATTATATAGATTTACTTATTGTTATGATATAATAATGTGTGATGCTTCCTTAAGCACTCCTAACTTACCCCGTCACTTCTGCCAAATTAAAGTAAAAACGTTTCTGGTTTATTTGTTTGAATTTTCTGATATCACAAATAAACTAATTAGTAAAAAATGTAATTAAATATATCTCTGGTGATACAAATCAACTAAAACTAAAACAGAAACGACAAAATTCTTAGGAATTGTCTTGGACAGGAAATTATCATGGGATAATAATGTAATACAAGTTCTTTATAATCTGAATAGGGTGTGCTACACTTTTATATAGATACTTGAACCGGCAAATGTGTAAATTTCAAGTCACATATCAGATAAGGAATCATTCTATATGGAAGGTGTAGGGATGTAACACGATTAGTTAAATGTCAAAAAAGAGTAATAGGAATTTGGTTAGAATTTTACATATACAGGCTTGTTCAGTTCATAGAAGAAGGAACAAGTGAAAATTTGACGTTAACCTGGCTGGTCTTTTGCTACTCAGTTGGTAAAGATATAAACCATCTAACCACTGAAAGGAAGGTTGTCACCGCCTGTAGGCATTCCCCTGAAAGTCGTCGCAGTTGGTTATTAAAATAAAATGAATATTAATTGTATCTCACTGATTCCTTTAAAATCAACTATGAAAAGGTTTATGAAGTTTTAGTATTTCTCAAGTTATATTGAAATAAACGTTATTTACTAGACGAAACGATAATTACCGCCCAAAAGCAGTGGCGGGCTTAAAGAGGGAGGGGGGAGTTTTAGTATTTTTCGAGTTCTACTCGTATTAAAATAAACGTTATTTACAACCCCCCAGTCCAAAAGACTGAGTTTGTAAGATGAAAAACACAAAAAATAATGTAATATTAATTAATTAAAATAAGCTAATATTGGGAATCGTTTCAAATTCTGGAATAGTATATTAGTGTTAAAAGTACTTACCATTAAAAACTGAATTATTATTGCTGCAATAGTAATTGACAACATAAGAAAGTTCGTTAACATAATATACTTTGTATAATAGTTCATTTTTTTGACAAACCTAAAAAAAATTACACCAAAAAGATTACACAACAAAACTATCATTTATGCCAGAAAGCAACAGGACATTAGCCGCTTACTAACAATCCGTTTTCGTTCTTAAGTTTAGGTAAGTTTCTGACCGGTTCTAGGGAACAAGTGAAAATGTACATTTCGTAAGCACCATGGCCTTCTCGATGAACATGAAGTCAAGGAATACACTTATCCGTCTTTTTCTACTCTTTAAACATGGAGAAGGCCAGGGTACGCACAAATTATGATGTAACCTTAAAATGTCAGAAACGCGCACGTACCGGGTGGCCAAATAGTAATGGAAGCCTGCCATATCTCAGGAATCATGTGTCCCAACATGTTAAAATAAAAAAAAATATATGTAATTGCAAAGTCGATCAAGTTAAATTAAAAAAAATTATTTTGAAGTTCCTAAATTTCCCGGTAAAGGGCGTTCAACAAATGACTAAGTCCCAGTTGTACAAAACAATGTGAACAGAAGTTCCCTTGAACTGCAGGTCACCGCTAAACGCAGTTCAGTGCCTCAAGTATGCCTCGTAGTGCCTCGTAGTTTCATTGAACTAGCTGTTGAAAAGTCCAAACAAATTATATAAAGAAAATGATATACGAGAGTTGACGCTTTAGAAAGAGAGACACACATTAAAGGCATCGATATCAGGTTCTGCAACAATAATCTCTTGACGGGTTTGAGCTGATTGAAGGGCAACATATTCGATTATTCAGTAGGTAAGTATATTTTTCTTGTACAATGTACATGTAAATATACAGTCAGTTATATATCCATCTCTTATGAATCTGGGGAAAAGCCTTTTTCAGAATTAAGGCATTTTTAAATCAGATGTTGGCCAACGCGTTTGACCAGAGAAACGTCAAAGCATTAAAAGCTTAGGTGAAAAGAGTATAGTAGTCTTACTTTAAATCTCATATTATGTAAAACGTTAGCAATTAAACTATTTTTCTTATATGACTCTTACTCTTATCTACTTCAATATACAAACCCGTGGTGTACTAACCTAATGACAAAGGAATGTCTCTTGGCAATTCTCTTCAAAGCGGTTAACTTATTATGTTCATTATTACTTTTGTCAAAGATACCAATCGATACTTGCAACATTTTTAACTGAGCGGCTGCAAAAACCATAATTGTTAATGTTATAAGCTCATTGGACAAATACAGGTGTGCAGAGGTAAGCACAAACAACAAATTACAAAATGCTACCATTATTAAATTATCATTTTCTTTAAACGGAAACCAAAGTGGAAACAAAAAAGAGTCTCGTAACATATCTTTTTCGCTTTTCTGTCGAGGCATACTATATTTAATATAAATAAAGGATTTAACAAGAACAAATATTATGGCAGTACTTAATACGGATATGAGGATCGCCTTTCGTAGTTGCATTAAAAGTTTTACATCCCTTTCATACGACTGAGTCAGCTTAACATCTAAGGACATCCTAATATTTTCTTCTTCATTTCTGAATATTAGGAATAATTTTGATATGTCCTTTTGTTCATAGATAATATTTTTTATATAAATCAACAAATAAGTAAGAAGAATCGTTAAACATTCAAAGATAGATTCCATGTCATCTTTTATTACTATTAATTGAATTAACTTTCCAAAAAGCATCAAAATAAATATTCCTTGAAGCACATGTCTGAACAAAGATATAACTGTTCTTAACTTCGGATTTTCTATCAAGTCTAAATGCCATGCTCCCATAATTATTAAAAACAATTTTACATTTTCTATAAGCATATTGATATTGCTAATTTTCACTTCGGCTATTGGCCGCTAGCGTAGTTTTTTATACAGTCTCTTAGATTATGTCTACACCCTTTATAATTGGACCTACAATATCGTTTAAATCATCAAATTGCTTCGCTAAAAAAAAACAGAAAAAATTAGTTATATTGCAAATTGCGTTTTTAAATTCTTTGGAAAAGTACCCAATGTGGCCAAATAAGAATGGACGCCGGCCATATCTCAGAAACCGTTGGTCCCATCGTGTTGACATTTTTACTTCATTTCATACAAACTCGATTCAGAGAAATTGCTGGAAATTATTTTGAAGTTCCTAATTTTACCGCTAGAGGGCGTAGAACATGTGACTAAAAAGCATATAGAACTTTTATCGATAATATGTGAATATTTAAGTAGTTTATTTGTTAAAATGTACAGCATAACTTTACTTTATTACATTTTGAACTAACTCGCAAAATAAACTAAAGAGAAGTAGGAAGCCTCTTCTGAAAGAAATACTTATAACTCTGGTTTGCCCTAACCGAATTTAACAAATTTGGTCTCAATTGAAAGGGCTAATTCTAAGGGGTAAAGCATTTGATAGATGGTCAGTATATTTTGAATGCTTCCAAAATGTAACAACTGCTGACAGCGCCAATAAAATAAGGTTTTCTGGAAGTTTGGTACATTTAGATAGATGGATAAAAATATCTGTTCGATATAGCCGTCACATTATGATATCTTGTATCTCTGGCTTAAATTAAGATATCGACATGCGATATTCCCAAATTTTCTTCGCCCTTTAATCTACTTTTTATTTAAATAAATATTAATATATGATTTTATTTAAAGTTTTCGAGAAAATTGAAAAATCTGGTGATTGCGCAAATAGCGCCCTCTAGCGGCGATAGATATAATAAAATATTGTTATAATAAATTCTAAAATTGTATAAAAATGTTACTATTTAGCTCTGAGATCAAGTTTGTTAAATTTAGTTAAGTCTAACCAGAGTTACGATAATTTCTTTCAAAAGAGGTTCCCCCTTTTTCCCTCAGTTTTTTGCAAGTTAGATATTATCGATAAAAATTCTATAATCTGCTTACTCATATATTATGTTGAACCCCCTCTAGCGGTTAATTTACGGACTTTAAAATAATTTCCAGCGATTTCTCTATTTCGATTTTGTAATTAATTCCTCAGGGATCGGTTCTTGGAGCGATCCTTTTTTTATTGTGCATAAATGACCTCACCTCAGTAGAAATTCGATGTCGTTTTACTATATTTGCAGATAACATTACTATCTGGTGGGTTGGTGAGGACCCAAGTTTTTTGGAGGGAATCATAATGATAATAATGATTGTATTTTGATTAAGCTGTACTTCTAGCTAGTTCTTAGGCAGAATCCCAGTTAAAATTTAAAGAACATGTGGCTTGTCTAGGCAAGAGACTGGCACCTGGTTGTTATGCTGTTCGAGTTGTAAGTAATGAATTATTATATGATATATAAAAGTTATAACTTCCGGTTTAACATCTTAAACCGCAAACTCGTTATTTGGTTAAACATGGTAGATAGAGTATCATAACTAAGATAGCGAGGTAAAGCCTATTTTTCTCCAGAATGCGCTGTTCCATTACCATAGCCAATCAAAGTCAAAAAATGCCATATTTTAAACCTCAGTAACTCAAAAATAGTTGTATTTAGACATATCACATTTTATACTAAATATACGGGGTTACCCTGTATAGTTTAAAATAATTTTAAATTGTACCTACATCTAATGCCTATAACTCTGTTTTTGAAAAATAATAAAATGTTGAGTAGTTTAGATGCTATTGAATGCTCCGTTAAGAGCGGGCCATTCTGCATAGTCAGATTAAAAATAGTGAGGGACTAAGAACTGAACCTTAAGGCACTCCAAAGCTAATTTTTATTTTTAAATATATTTTCCATTTAAAAATACTACATGAGATCTTTACGACAAATAATATAACATTTATATGAATATTTGTGAAAACTTCATATATTACTTACTGTTAATTATGAAAGATTAAAGAAAATACATTAACATTATTTTTATTTTCGAAAAATTAAGCAATATTTAAAAAAATATCATTATTTTATAATCTCCCTAGAACATGAATTATTTCCGGAAATTTTTTCGATGTCGCGAATTATTTGAAAATTTCCCGAGGCGTCAGCCCTATAAAATTTTCTTAAAAAGTCCTCTACTGAGGAGAAATTTCCGGATTAAAATTCAAGCTCGAGGGAGATTCGGAAAGAAAATTTCTCATCTGGTAATATATTACACCAAAATTTAACATTTTAATTATGAATGAAAAAAATGTGAAATAACATAGTAATCGATGAATAAGAATAACATTACGTTAGTTGTTTCCTTTGCAACTAAAAAATATGCCTTTTTTGCATTGACAAATAATTTAATTCTGTTATTCTGTGTCATTATTTTGACATTTAAAGTGACAGAAAAATGTCCAGTGTAATTTGACCGCCGGAAGTTCAAAGCATGAATATTTCAGGAAATTTTATTCGTTATCATGGTATTGATTCAAAATAAAATCTTCTGATTGGTTACAAAAAGTGTTTGTGAAATTTTGACTTATAATCTCCCTAGTGCATAAATTATTATCGGAAATTTTTTCGAGGACGCGAATTATTATTATTAAAAAAATTCTGTCTGTTTCGTATATATGGAAGTAATAAGTTTAATACTATTCTCAATACCTTTCTGTACAGCTATAAGTGTGATAAAATATACCCGTGACACCTTATACACAAATTAATACATTTTTAAATGTATCTATTCTCGCCCCAAAATAATCTACAAATTTTGTTGCTTTTGCGCGTTAAATTTTCATTTAAAGTTCTAAACAAATAAATTAATAAATAAATCTGTTTTTTACTGTATTTTCTAAACAATGATTTGTTTGTTTAGTTATTTACTTTATATTGATTGATACTGTTGGGCGGCGTAGATAAATATTTAAACTTTCGTTTAAAAAAATCTTTATTTTAAAAAATAATTGTTTTAATCGAAAGGTTTCCATGGAAACACTGAAAAAATACAACGAGATAGATGACGCTCTGTCCAACATCTCACTGATGCGTCATCCCAAATACTGCCTAAGCAGTATTGAGTTATTAATTTCGTTTGTCGGATTCTAGCTCTACTGATGATCCATGATATGGCGAAATGCGTCTAGAGATGGATCTGACAAAATAAAAGAAAATTTTTTATTTGTTTATGATATTTATTTGAAAACTTTTCTAAAATTATTTGACTACTGATAGTGAAATGTATTGTATTTAAACAAATATTGTTTGATGCAAATAAATAATTTATTAGGTTCGAACTATTATAGGTAGTCAGCAAGTTGATGTGTTATTTAATTCAAATAAATGATGTTTTTTTTTAATCGAAAAAAAATGTTTTTGTAACAAATAATTATTTATTTATTTCCGCTATACAGGGTGTCCCACCGGGAACCGAATCGATCTATATATAGAAAACTATACATAGGAAAATTTGACAGTATGCTGATGCTGATGGGGGCGACCGGGACAAAATATTTTCATAATGGTGCCACTTTCGGTTATACCGGAAGTAAGTGTCAACTTGCTTATTTTAAATAGGATACCCTATATATTATTAAATTTTTGCATTCTACGCAAGATTTTATATACCATATCCCATACCTATGTCTAAACGTTTTTGACATATTTGAATTTTTATGTCAAAAATGACGTTTGCAAGCCTTAGAATAATTATCAATTTTTTCTATAAAGAAGCCTCATTTATTTAATTTAAGTGGGATTCCTTGTTATACAGGACCTGCTTTAATAGATTTTTTATAATATTTTGATAACTATTAATACAGGGTGTTTAAAAAATAAGATTAAAAATTAAATTGAGAAAACTGCAAAAAGTCTAGATTTTCAAATGGAAACACCCAAATTTTATAACTATTTCTTATTTAGCATTAAAAATAAGGGTAAGTTTGTGTTGGGTTGCATATTCCAAAAATTTTTAGTTTTCGAAATATTGCCAATTTAGTATTTTTATAAGGCGATTTTGCTGCAGATTTTATGTTCAGTTACTCTTAGTTGGCTATGACAGCGTTGAAAAACAATCAAATGCTTAGAAAATCTATCATTTGAACATTATTAATAATCATGCCTGGGCGTTTAAATTATGCAAACGAAGATTATTTAAACTTATTTATTATTTATGGAGAATGTGATAAAGTTATATCAAGAACATGTGACACATTTGCCATTCGATATCCGCAAAAACAGAAGCCATCACAATGTGTTGTTAATAAAATTATAGAAAATTTTAAGAACCTTGAATCCGTCAAGGTAATAGTGCAAAGAAATAAACCTCTTGTTAATGATGACAATATTGAAATTGCTATTTTGGGATATTTTGCGGCATATCCAACAATGCCAGTGTGCAAGCATAAATGGCATCCATACAAATTTACCAAAGTCCATCATTTAAATGAAGCTGATTTTCCAAGACGAGTGGCATTCTGTGAATTCATCTTAACTTGGACAATATCATTTGGACAGACGAAGCTAAATTTACAAAAAATGGTTCCTTTAATCGACACAATTCCCATTTTTAGAGTGATTCAAATTTAAATGTGTTTAGAGAGCTAAATTTTCAAGATTCCTGGCAGTTTAATATTTATTGTGCGGTACGAAATGACGGCGTCATAGCACTACATTTTTATCAAGAAAATTTAAATGGTAAGTAAGACGTTTTTTAATTTTCTAGATATAAAATGTACTTATTTACTTGTAGGTGAAGGCTATTTGAACATTTTACATAATTTTGAAACTGACTATCAAGACAATTTGCCGCTCGCTGTACATAGAAATCTCTTTTATCAGCATGATGGCGCACCTGCACATGGTACCTACCTCATCGACAATTTTTTAAGAAATGCTTTTGATGATCGATGGATTGCCAACAATGGTCCTTTCCTTTGGTCAGCCCGCTCCCCAGATCTAACAGTGCTCGATCTTTTTATTTGGGGTACAATTAAAGATCGAGTTTATAATACTCCGATAACAACTATGGAAGATTGCATACAGCGAGTGAGAAATGAATTTGCAAATTTAAGTCCCGCATCAATAAGAAAAGCGACCCATGAACAAGTGCTGCTCTGATGCAAAAAATGTCTGGAAGTTGAAGGACGTCAGTTTGAATATTTACTATACAATTTGGGGGTTTCCGTTTGAAAATGTAGATTTTTTACAGTTTTATCAATTTAATTTTTAAACCTATTGTTTGAGTACCCTGTATTAATATTTCCAAAGTTCTTGAAATTTTCTATAATTTTATTATCAGCACATTGTGATTTTTGGGATATGCAACCTTATACAAACTTACCCTTATTTTTAATGCTAAATAAGAAATAATTATAAAATTTGGGTGTTTCTATTTGAAAATCTAGACTTTTTGCAGTTTTTTCAATTTCGTTTTTAATCTTATTTTTTAAACACCCTGTATTAATAGTTATCAAAATATTATAAAAAATCTATTAAAGCAGGTCCTTTATAACAAGGTATCCCACTTAAATTAATAAATAAGGCTTCTTTATAGAAAAAATTGATAATTATTCTAAGGCTTGCAAACGTCATTTTTGACATAAAAATTCAAATATGTCAAAAACGTTTAGACATAGGTATAGGACATGGTATACAAAATCTGCCTAGAATCTTGCGTAGAATACAAAAATGTAATAATATATATGTGGACGGTTATGAAAAACGGGTGATACAATTTCTTCAAAAATTTGGTTGCTTAGATAAACAAGCATGGTATATCGTTTCGAAATATTCTTCTGCCAGAAACAGGTGGTAAAATCTTCATTTTAAATGGAATACCGTATATATTTTATTTTTTCTATTTCACGTTCATAATAAGCTCATTACGATACGCATTTGCGTATCGTAATGAAGCTGTTTCGATACGCGTTTTTTCTTTATTTGATGTTGGTATCACATTTTGTTTTTCAAAGCCACCTTTGTTTGAATTCCATCTTTTTACCTCTTCGTTCGCTCCATCTTGTGTGCGGCATGTAAATGAAAATTTAACCTAGAAATATAAAATATTGGAAATACCTTCCCATTCTCATGGCTTCGGTGTAAAGGATAAAAACACCTTTCACAAACGTTACCCCTATTCATAGAAATCTGTAAATTTCAAGGCTGTCACCTTCTACTTAAAAAATATGACAATTATTTTACTTTAAAACAACAAGATCTAGAGTTTAGTGTTTTGTGATGAAGAATACAAATATTGCTATAATCAAAACTATATATTTCTACTTCTGTTGAATAGTACAATTAGTATAAACATTTATAGTAACTGTGGAAGTGTCTTGGGCACTAAACTTAATGTCTGGCATATTTTGATTTGAAACAAAGTTTTGCTCGTAATTATTTTCATGTTCAATGACTTTCTCTACTTCATGGGTTGTTGTAGAGGTATGTCTTTGTAGCAGACCTTCATTAGAAATGTATTGGCTTGTTGAAGGTGTGGGAGCAATAGAAGAGCCAGAAGCTACTATAGGTGAGTTTGAAAAAGGGCTCGATACAGAAAGAATTTGTGCTACCTCTATTTTCCTTTGCAGTGACGTGTCAATATAGCGTTCTGCAACAGCTGAGGACTTCCAACCTCCATGTTTCTTAATAGTCACCAAGTCACTTCCATTATTAGCTAAGTGAGAAATACTGGAACGTCTAAAACAATGCCCTGTATAACATTCTGGATTTGGGAAATTGAGGTATTTAGCGATCAAACTAGGAATTTTCCCCATAGTATTTATACCTATGGGTGAATTTATGCAATACCCATTGCGATAAGTAAGGAAAACCCGTTTATGTGTTGTGTTTTTAGGCCTTAAATTTAAATATTTTTTTATTAAGTCCATCCACAACTTCTCGACTATCACAAAGTGCCTCGGAACATTTGTTTTGGTTTTGGGAATCTTTACTAGAATAATATCATTTTTAATTTCAATGTCTTCTATTAATATATTAGTTAGTTCTTCCAGTCTGCATGCTCCATTATATCCCATAATTAGTGCTACCTTAAATAAAGATAAAATATAAGTACATAATTAATAAGTATTTTAGTATTAGTTTATAAGTATAAGGTAGGTAGGTAGTATTTTTCTGGTTATTTTCTTTATTGTATATTTATCAACATTCATATTTTAGATTTGTAGATGTGTAAATATTATTTCAAAATAGGTACTTACTTTTACAGCCAAATAAATATTGTCATCCGCTTTAGTTAGGAATGCTTTTAGATGTTCATATTCCAAAATTTTTGATTTTTTAGGCTCGTAACCTTCTGATTGCCTTTTTAAAAATGCCTGAAGTTTAGCATATCTTGAAATATCAATGTTGTTATTAATATTTATACAGGCCCGAACTTGGAGTATAGGGACCATAGTGTTGATGGCTTATTAATTTTACTCTTCGCATCAAAAAATGCTAATAAAACATTTTCTGTAAGGTTAGTAACGTCTTTGTCTTCACACCATTTTAGAAAATTTTCATAGTCCTTTTCATATACCTACTTGGACTTTTTTGGCAAAAGGCTGTTTAAAGTAGTTTCTGCCACTGCTCTTAATTCTGGAGGAGTTAAACTGTCCATTATTTAATATATTAATAAGAAAGTACCTAGAGTAAATTTTTAAATCGAATTGAGAGTCGATTTTATTAATTCTTGTTAATAAAATGGCAGCTAAAATTAAACCGCGATTTTCAAATGTTTCTACATTTAAATTTGTTACCAACCTTAAGATATTAAAATTTTTCGCGGGATTATTTTAGGAAATAAATGTACATTTTTCTTGATCATAAAAGGTGAAATGGAAAAAAATGTATAAAACACAAGTTTCATAAGGCGTTTTAGCGCACGTGTCAATAAAAAAACTCGCCACTTCGTGGCTCGTTTTTTAAAATAGACGCGTGCGCTAAAACCGCTTCTTATGAAACTTGTACTTTAATATACTATTCTACTTCCCTATACAATTCCACGTATATTTTATATAAAAGTCATATGTCTAAATCCAATTGTTTTTAAGATATTGATGTTTAAAATATGCCATTTTCGGGCTTTGGCAGGCTGTAGCATTGAAACGGCGCATCTAAAAGAAAAATGGTTTTCACCTCCCTACTTTAGTTTTTTATTCTCTATCAACTTCCGGTTTAACATGTTAAACCTGAAAAAATGGTTTTACGCTTTAACATGTTAAACCGGAAGTTGTTACCTAAAATATGCGCCTTGGGCAGTAGTAAAAAAATATTTTTTAGTACATTACCATTTTTTTTTTTTTTCATTAGAGTGCCGTAATTCCAAACGAACTAATAGTCTATTACTTCATGGAAATGACAATTTAATATGTGTAATAATAAAGAAATCCATGGCAATATAGACAGCTGTAGCTCAGAGGTGAGTTTCTGGCATTCGACGTGGCGACCCGGGTTCGATTCCCGGAGTGGGCATACGTACAATAAAAAAATTATGTCCGAAATTTAGTGGATTTAAGAATGCAGTATGTTACTAGTGATTTATAATATCGGGATCGAAAGTGGCGTCATGGACTCCTGATTGGATAACTAGTGCATACACGTGGTTCGGATTCCACGTTAAGCTGTAGGTCCCGTCTGGCTGACATTACCCAGACGATAAGGGATAGAATGTGCCTTATATTATAGGCGTAAGTATATTGGCTCTTCCGCCAACCCCAGCAAAAAAAAATAATACATAATTAATACTAAAGTTATATTTTGCTTAATTATATTCAATCAACTTATTTAATGCACTATTATAATTAAAACTAACTTTCTATTGCTTATAAATAATTAAGACATTAATCAAGTTTTTGGTGTTTGACGTATCGACTTCACTTTAAATTTCTCATAAGAGTAACGTATGAATAGGCTGCTTGCAAGATCTAAAAATAACAAGTTTGATTTAATTTCATTTGTTCTGCAGTACAAATGGTACGAGGGTTGGTAGAAAAATATAGTCACTAACAATAATTCAAAAATAGGATTTATTTTGATCAATTTATTTTTTATCATAATCTCAACACAACAACAAAGGAGAAGGGCAGGGGGAATGCTGCCCTCCTCTGGTTGGCTAGAGGGGATGGGAGGTAGTTGAGAATATTTCGTGTTCTCTAGAAGATGAGGGAAGAAGTGGGTTACAGAGCAAGATCATCCTTTCTTTTGCGATTTCTTCACTGGGTACACCATTTTTCAACTTTTAGCGCCTGTCAGTGTCGTCCAAAGAAGTTTCCTCTGGGAGGGGCTTTCTCAATACCTTCACCAATCCAAAAAAAAGTTTTGTAAAAAATTACTTATGTAAATGCAATTTGGCATTGAAAACCTAACCTCTATGAACAGGGACTTCAAAAAGGAATACTTAGCGTTCCCGACGAGAATCGTTTAGATTCGTAATCCACGCCCTAAAATACATCGTTTGTAAAAAATAATTAATTCTGACCGATATAAACGCACCAGACGGAGATTATTAGTAGCGTTTAACACGTTAAACAGAGGACACGCTATCCCCTACCTCCCATCTTCCATTTTTTAGAACACACGGTCTAAGCAGGCACGGGAGCGATCGATACGTCTACTCGGCCACACCACACACATATCCCCCCCTTCAGTTGAAATGTAGGAGTAGTTATGTCTCTTTTTACCTGAAGGTTTTGCCCATATGTACCTTCTCTCTTGGTTGCATAGAGATTTCGCACCCTAGATACGAGTTTGCAATAGTGTATAACAGATAAGTAGAGGGAGATGATATGTTTCACGCCAATTTGCTGCGGTCCCTTCTGCGCATGCCCCGGCAGTGCGCAGGCGCGTGGCGGTTTATAGCTATTTTAGCGGTTTTTTAACTGTTTCTAGCAGTTTTTAACGGGTTTTAAAAAACCGCTAAAAACAGCTAAAAATCCGCTATAAACCGCCACGCGCCTGCGCTTTGCCGGGGCATGCGCAGAAGAGACCGCAGCAAATTGGCGTGAAACATATCATCTCTCTCTACTCAGATATTTACCTTTATTAATATGATGATTTTTAGTTCAAATAATAAAATTAGAATTATTATTTAGATTTGGGTGGCGGGGAGAGGGGATAAGTTTGTGGTGCGGGGGAACGTGGGCTGCTGGGGAAGCTATCCACTCAGTGCACCACCGGCACTAACTTATGATGGGCAAGAAGATTTTCGATGTTATCTAGAAAGTCGATAGTTCATGCCATTCTAGAGACGTATTTGCGTATCGGGATTACAACTACGAGGACATAAATGTATATAAAGGAACATAATAGAACACAGTCTCAAAACATCATCTGTAAAATGAACTACTTTCACA
Organism: Polydrusus cervinus; assembly: GCA_935413205.1. Classification (NCBI taxonomy): domain Eukaryota; kingdom Metazoa; phylum Arthropoda; class Insecta; order Coleoptera; family Curculionidae; genus Polydrusus; species Polydrusus cervinus. The sequence goes on from OW284518.1 coordinate 26,504,755, forward strand.
AATAAAATATATATGTCTATACCTATAAACGTATGAATGGGGAATAATAAAACAGCATAGCAAACAAACGCTAATATCTCGGCATTCCCTGACTCCTGAAACCGGAATTTTGGTTCTCTAGAAAGAATAATATTTGATGCTTAATATGAAAAAGGTTTTTACCACATTGTTCTGGTAGTTTTAGAAAAATTCGCGTTTGAAATATTGTTTGGAGGATGTTTGTTGGATGGCAAACACTGGCTATTATCCGTACCACGAACAAAGGTAATAATAGCGAAAATACACTCGGCCAGATAAAAATCTAATCTTTGCTGTCACGCTACTGGTCGCAATATGGGTTTACCTGATAGTTTCAAAATGTAATCTCCAATAACATTAACTTATACCTCAAGGTTCCTTTTTGTATTGTGTCTAGATACTAAAAAAATGTAATAAAAAAAAACAATGTGTGTGGAGTGATATTATTAGTGAGGGAAAAAATTACACACAGTCTGATCCAATAAATAAATACGGTTTTGCCTAATTTGCCCGTTGAATAACATTAAGAAAACTTCTTGGTGTAGAATGAGCCCGGAAGGGAAAGCTTTCTGCGTATAATCTCGAAGCAGCAGCCGCACTTTGACGATACTCACCGTAAATTAGCACCTTATTAGTTCATTGTTTTTACATTTTATCATTTTCACGTGTCACCAATTTAAAATTAACTTGCTTCAGGAAAACACACCGCACCGCATTGCCAAATAACAAACTAACCACCGACCCGTAAATTGCATGAATAATAAGAGATAAGACAAGCAACGTAAAAGTATAGCAGGCTATATTTTGATGACTAGGCCCGCACTTAGATTTTTTACTTCTTTATCTCGCCTATTTTTCAGTTTTTTGAAAAAAGGTATCTAAAAATGTTGTTTATTTTAATGCCTTCTATACACAGCTAAAAAAAAGTATCAACTTAAGAATCACCCTGTATATAAGGAAATGTATCTCTGTATAGAAGCATTTGCGGACATATGTAAATACGATTTTTTTCATATATTTTATTTTTATGTAGAATCATCTCTTAAATTTTTTCAGGGCCATTACCGGGCTCCCCGAGGGGCTCCCTGTTATAACTAAACAAGGTGCTCCTCGATCTAGTTATTACAATACGTATAGCCCACCTAGCAGGAAACGGAAAGGTAATTTAATATTCGGAAGTTACAAACATCCTATTCTCTTTAACTCTGAATTCGCGGCATAAACCAATTTCCCGACTCGCCAGGACTATTTTCTGAACGACCTACTATAAATTATTTGGCTGTTAGCTTAGCACCCAGAAAGACTATCGATTTGCCAAGCCCCTAAGCTAAATAATCGGAAAACGAACGCTTCTTAACTACTCTCTGGTTTATTTGACAGCTTTCAACTTCAATATAAATTAACCCAATTTTAAAAGATACCAGACAATCAAAACAAACCGTGAAACTTTAGAAGTGAAATTGAACGTTATTAGAAAAGAGAACTCCAAAATAAAAATGAGCTTGGTTACACAGCCCATAAAATTAAACAAACTCAAGGAAAATAGAAGCTACTTCAGGTAATCTCAAATTCTTTTAAACCTTTACCTATTGAAGACTTACTTAATACTAAAATTGGAGGAACTTAAAATACCATGGAGCATTCATACTTATCTAATTTTAACATAATAAATGCTTCGGTAAAATTGAATGCTACAAGGTCTCTGGTGTCACATCCTTAATAACTTATAAGTTCTAGGTATGGGATTTAGTTTGCAATGATATGGCGGTGTGTGCAGCATAGTTACACTATGTTTTCAGCTATATCTTCCACAGCATATTTCATAAGACGATGTTTGTGTAAATTTGTTATAGCTAATAGTTCATAACTACTACTGAGTCAGCTGGAAGATATTTTATCATTACCTCAAAAACATTCGAATTCATGTCCTCGTGGTAATCTCCCGAATTACTTGAATTTTTAATACTACAAACGATACTATTTTATCCTAATACCCGTTAACCTAATTCTCTAAAATTTTTCGTTAGTTATCATAAACAATCTAATGCACAAAATGTACTTGCCGGTATGGCCGACACCGAGATTGAGCCGAACTGGACAGAATTTCCCATTTTATTACTCTACACCTGTCTAAAATAGACTTTCATAGAATCAATTACTAATAATTATAGCATAATACGTCAATACTCCAAATAAAAATACTATTACTGAAATTAATATAAAGTATGTAGATGTAGGTAATGCATAATATACTCTAAAAAAGTCATTTTTAATTCACATTTATAAGCAACTTTTTCATAAAAATGACACGCAAATTAATAACTGAATTTATTGGCGGTCATTTTATTAGTTGTATTTGTAAATTTTTAGTTATATTTCCACCAGATTCATAAAATGTGCTTAAAAATAAATTTCATTATTATTAATCTTACTTTGGTAGCTGTTTCTATAGTCATCGGTCCAAATGGTCCAATAGAGTGTGTGTCAATGGTTTCTGAGTCTGTTGTATAATATTGACAATAAGTTTTTGGGTTCTTATATCTTGCTCGTACCACTTTGTTTGGTATAGCGCGTCTCCAATTGCCAAGTTCTAAAAAATATTTTTAAGTCAAACTTGATATTTTTTTTACACAATAAAAAATAGCACAAGAGTAAAAACACTTGTGTTGCTTACTTTTAAATTTTACTGTCCTGGCAATTAGAAATAATAATTTAAAGTATTTATATTAAATGCCCCAAAAAACATATGAACAGAATCTGCTAAATTACATTAAGTTGATCCCACCGAGCTAAAATTTCCCATGTTAAATTGCGGTTTTCTTGAAGTAAATTTAAAAAAAACTAAACAAAAGATTGAATTATTTTTTCACCAATCAAAATGTAGTATCTAGATGTGGGCGTGAGATAGTTATTTTCATGCAAAAAAAATCTAGGAAATAGTAATTTACGTTACAAGTCCGGAAAATACTGTTTTTTTTGGACGAGTCCACAAAATTCTGCGAGTTCAAAAAAATTGTTTTCGGACGTGTTGCATACACTATTTTTTCGGCAACCGTGTAGAATAACAAATCAATGAGACACATTTCTTTATTATATTTCTTTGTAGAACAAAATTTCGAACATTCTAATTCTTATTTATATTAAAATTCAATATTGAAAGGATTCAATTTGTTTGAAATGTTTGGTATATTTAAATGCCTTTTGTAGTCAGAACAAGAAGTAGGCGAGTGCATTTATAATTTTATACATGTTGAAACTGCAAAAAATCGAAAGAAGCTGAAACCCTAAAAAATATTTAGGGAATATCTTCCAAACTAACATACTAAAAGTCCCCATTCGTCCGAGGGTGGCAACTTGGAAAAAACTGGGCCGCCATCTTGAAATTTGGTATTTTTTTCATTAAATCGCTAAGAACTAAAAAATTATACAGTTTATGAAAAAAATTAAGGAGTAAAAAATTGAAGAGCATAAAAAACTCTATACGCTGCCATTTTAAAAATGACAATATCAAACTTTTAATGAGTTATGTTTTTTTTGAAACTAAGTATTGGAAGTAAAGTGTGATTTTGATACAAAAATGTTTAAAAATATTTTCTTTTTTAGGTAATTATGTTGATTTAGGTTTATAATGGAGCTTATAACCTATACATCAAGACAAAAAAAAATATATTAATTATCTAACAAACTCTTAATTCAGCCCTCCATTTTGCAATAACTATGTCTAAGAAACAAGGTCAAAACATGTGCTTTGTAACCTTTGACTAGCTACTTTTTTATAAAGCTTTTCAGATTGTCGCTCAAGCTGAAGAAAATAGTATTTTAAAGGATGTGGTTGTGAGATTAGGGGGCTTTCACCTTTTAATGTCCTATCTAGGGACTATAGGTTATATTATGGATGGAAGTGGATTAGATGAGTTGTTAAATATTATATACGCAAAAAATAGATTACCTTCTATTTTAAATGGCCATTCTTATGCAAGAGCTTTACGAGCCCATTTCTTAGTCCAACTGGCCCTAATAATGCTAATTCTGAAATCATCGACGCCAAGTGAAAGTGATCAAGTAATTTTAAAATCTCATTATCTATCTTTAAATCCTCCGGTTTTAGACATATATAGTGTCAAGCAACTTTTAAACGAACTTCTAAAATTGAAGAAACTTCTCGCAAAATTATTTATAACGGCTGAAAGGACTGGAGATTTAGATTTGCATTTATATGCTATTCAACAAATGCATCCATGTTTTTATGCATCCGGTCATTTACCGTATGCTAAAGCAATTCAGCTTTATTTGCAAAAAATGACCAAACTTAAAGATACTATGAGCGATGCGGATTATGTAAAATTAAAAAAAAATTTTACGGTTCGAAGAACTGATCACAGATTCTGGTCGGGCGTCTGGACAGATATGACAATCGAACAAGTATTAATAAGAAGCTTAAAATCAGAGGGTGGTCTCACTCGTGGTAGGGGTATAACCAACAGCACTTTAACAAAATGGGTTTTGTCAATGCCTCAATGTGTAATTTTGTCTGATGCTTAGGAGAATTTTGCTAACATTAAACCTACATATTCTGAACAGCATACTGAAATGCGGATTTCAAGGGAAAAAAGAGATTGCTCCGACTTAGATAAATTAATAGACTGGTTAAATATGCATGACTAATTTACATAATAATTCTTTTATGACTTCTCTAAGCACCGGATTAGTAGCATCAGAAGACATAAATTGCGACAAGGCAAAAGAAGTTGGGGAAAAAATTCGATCGCAAACTTTTGGGAAATTGTTTGGATATATATTCTGACGAAGAAATATTGTTAATATTAATTAGGACTATTATAATGTAATATGGTATATTGTGCTATTAGCACTAATACCAATGTTATATTGCCCATACTAGTTTTACTAATATTGTTTATTACTATTATACGTATTTAAGGGCCATACTTTTTAATATATAAATATACCATATTATGTAAATAAAAGTCCTTAAACTTGTCAGTGTACTTACATTTTTGCAATTTAAAACCTAGAATATTTAATAAGGTAACGAAAATGTGTAACTATTTCACATTCGCATAAATACATATACTCGATCACACATGAAATTTAAAAAAAATATAACTTACTGTCATTTAAATATAAAACAATTTTAAAAATGCCATTTGATAGATTTTTTTATGCTCTTTAATTTTGTTTACTTCAGTTTTTTTGATAAATTATATCGTTTTTGAGTTTTTAGCGATTTAATGAAAAAAATACCAAATTTCAAGATGGCGGCTGATTTTTTTCCAAGTTGCCACCCTCCAACGAATGGGGACTTTTAGTAAGTTAATTGGGAAGATACTTCCTAAATATTTTTTAAGGTTATAGCTTCTTTCAATTTTTTGCAGTTTCAAACTTATCTGCACTGGAGTAAAGGTAAAGTTTCCGTTTCATATTGATTGTTTTCATCTTATAATTTTTGAATGGCAATGTGATTCTTCCCGGCCTAGTCCGGAATGTACGTACTTCCCGGACTAGGCCGGAGAAATGCTACTTTCTCAAAGAAAAAGCGTTCGGGAAGTGGCACTAGGCCAGAGAAATGCTACTTTCTCAAAGAAAAAGCTTTCGGGAAGTGAGTACTTTACGGACGGTTGCCAAAAAATTAATTTTTCTATTTTCTCATATTTTCAAACGGTTGCAAACCCAATCCATCTTAAGACTTTTATTATACACAATGCAAACTGGCCTAATTATACCGGATTATAAATTTAAAAAAATACCTTGTTTATTGATTATAGTCTATTTCAAGAAGGTGTATAGTAATAAAATGGAAAATTCCGTCCAGTTCGGCTTAATTTCGGTGTTGGCCATAGGCGTAGGTAAATTATGTGCATTACATTATTTATAATAACTAACCAAAGAAAAAAAGACCATAATTTGATAAAGAAAGGATTTGTACCAAGACACAACACGACATTCAAAATGAAAGACGTTAAGCTACAGCTTGATCAAGCCATTAAGGAGGTGACACCAGAGAACTGGCGAAAACAGTTCATCATGTCATTAAAAAAGAGGAAAGAATGTGGGAACTTGACCACCTGATCGATCGGACCGTCGACCCGTTAATTATAACGTCAAGAGGAGATGACAGTTCCTCAGATGATGAGGAATATTATGGTTTTTTATAATTTAATTTCTGTATAATGGATTTCTTGTAATTAGTATTTTCTATTTTTTTTATTATGTCTAATAAAATATAAGTGTACCTAATACTATGTACCGGGTGTCCCATTATGGGTGGCTACCGGCCGTATCTCGAAAACTACTAGGAATAGAAACTCAGAAAAAAAAAATCGTAATTAAAGTGGCTAAGGAAAAATCCTGGAAATAATTTTTAAGTTCCGCATTTTGCCGCAATGGGGCACAATTGACAAATAAATATTGAAATTCTAAATTTCTCCGAAAATGTATTGTATTAAATAGTTTTTGGGCCATGAAATAATGAGTAACAAACTTGCACAACCATAAAATTTAAAAATATTTTACATATAACATATAAACATTTTTTTTAGGAATTATGTGTGCCAATGAATACGACAATTAAAAGTACTTTCCTTTCTCTTCCAAACAAGCTTAAGTTTACTAATATCAGATAAATCGTTTAGAAATTACAGCAAATTAAATTATTATACTTTCAATAGCTTCCCTCACTCTTATCAAGGTCGGTACGTCAATGAGCCTTAAACCAAAATGATGCAGAATTGTCTTATCTTTCTAACTATGTTACCAAAGGTATACTTTAATGTAGGAATTTTCGGAGAAATTTAGAATTTAAATATTTAATTTTTAATTGTGCCCTCTTGCGGCAAAATGCGAAATTTAAAAATTATTTCCAGGATTTTCTCTTAGCCACTTTAACTACGATTTTTTTTCCTGAATTTCTATGCCCAGTAGTTTCCGAGATACGGCCGGTGGCCATCTATAATGGGACACCCGGTACATAATGCACGCCTTTGTCAAACTATTTTCAGTGTTTGTGAATGAATAATAATAGGCAAAACCCATAAATTGACCCAACCCGGGTGGTATTACCTGCACTTGATGAAAATAAACAATTTTGCAATGAAATCAATGCCAAATTATTTGGGTCACTCTGTAGTCTTTTTAAATACCTAATGAGCTTTTATTACTGTACACATTTTTGAAATAGACTATCAGTCTATAAACAGACTGGGGAGAGAATAAAAGCTCTGTTTTACCCTCTAAACGTAAATATCCATTGGCAATAGACATAATACTTCTTCAACAACGACTTAGGTGCAAAGAAGAAAGTTTTGATCCCCCCGAGCGACTAACCTGTAAAGGGTAAGCCAACGGTAATGTAAAGTACATTTTTGTCTTTATTTAAAAAACGAGATAAATATGTAAATACTAAAGTTATAGATATCGTTAAGATGCATATTTTAAAATTATATTGGCGCATACAAATATATTATTATTACATTTTTGAATAGTACTAAGAATTCTAAAACTTATTTTATGTAGTACACTACATGTCTAAATTCATTTGTTTTGAGACATACATTTAAAAAATTACATTAATCCCACTTTGACAGGCTTCAGTGTCAAAAGGATCTTTCTTAGGAAAAAACGGGATTTACATTTCTATCTTCGGTTTTTCTACCCAAAAATACAAACTTTTTAACCGAAAGTTGATATTTTTGGGTAGAAATTAGAAACCCGCAGCCCCCCCCCCCCCCTATTTCTTGCGTTCTCCAAATAATAAAATTATCTTTCCTCTTATTTACAATGATCTACTTTCACACCATTAGGCACTAAAAGCATTAAAAGAAAGCTAAACAAAATCTTGAAAAATTACAAAAAACCGAAAAATTTTCAATATTTACAACTATTCAAACTTTTGATATAAAGATTATATAAAATTGATATACATTTTTTATTTTCAGCTTCACCCTAGTAATTATGCTTATAATATGTAATACAAATAATACCAACCTGAATTTTGATTTCATTTGCGAACCATGCCAGAACAAATATTGTTAATATAAAGGCTTGTAAATGAATTATTGGAACTACCAATCCTTTTAAATTCTTTTGCTGAAACATAATACAACATAATGTTTTTCTATATGAACTACTACGGATGTTTTAATTCTTTGACCCTTATTTTGTTTGTGGACTAATAAGGATTATATGTACCGGGTGTACAACTAAAAAGGGACCCCGGTTGTATCTTGGGAATCATAAATCGCACAGTTATTGGAAAAGGGCATAATAAGAAAACGATAGTTTCTCCTTATGCCTAGTTAAGGTGTGTTTAAGTGAACAACTTTTTTCAAGCCAGTGGCAACTGGTGCATGAGCACTGCACTGCTGCAGAGCTCCCCAAAAAAACAAAAAAATAGTAATCTAACTAAAATATTTTCTATTACCATAAAGCATACAATATAATGCTCCGCATTCACGCTGTAAATGATAAAAAACTGCTGATGCTAAAATTGCATTAGGTTAAGTGCCAGGAGTAGCTACTGTATCTAAACTTAGCATTCGCTGTATGTTGTCTAGTAAAATCGATTTATTATTATTGTTATTATTTTAATAATAATATTAATTTATTATGTTAACTTACGGCGTTTCATCAGTACCATTTCTAGCCCTATGTACTATACAAAAATTAGTTTTCCTACGAGCGTGCGCAAAGTAGTACTTTGCGCACGCATTTTTGTGTGCAAAGTTACACTTTTCCGCACTAGTGCGGATAAGACTTTTATCCGCACTGGGTGCGGAAAAGTAAAACTATTCAAAAATCTCCTTGGTAGGGAATATTTATATTTATTTTAGTAGCTGTAAACTATTTTATGGCAATGTGAGAAGCCGTTGCAAGAGTATTCTCTTTTATCTTTTAATCGTTATTCCCGATATTTGTATTTCAGCTTAAAACGAAAAAAACTGTATTTTTTAAGTACCTCGTATAGTGATAAATGATTATAATATTGCCAAGCAACAATAAATGTACATGTCGATTTTGACACATGATGTCAGATTTTTCCTCAGTTTCTATGTCCACAAGAATCTACAAACACCGACACTTTTATTTTTATCAAATCATAAAAAGGCTTAAACACTGTTAAAATGAGCAGCTCTGACGAGGAGCTACCAGATTCCATCCTAGAGGCCGCAAACTCTACAAATTTAAATTTATTGCCCGCTAAATCTCAACAAAAATACGAGAAGCAATTTGAACATTTTGAATACTGGTGCCGCAACAAAGGGACAAATAGTTTCAAGGAGGAGGTCTTCCTAGCCTATTTTGCAGATTTACGAAAATCATTCCAGCCAAATACTTTATGGAGTAAGTACTCTATGTTAAAAAGTGTCCTTAAAATCAAAATAAACTTGGATTTAAGTCAATATTTCAAGCTAACATTGTTTTTAAAAAAGCAAAATGTGGGATATCGTCCGAAAAAGGCCAAAATTTTTGACAAAATTGAAGTTTCCAAATTTATGGAAGAAGCACCTGACCAAATTTACCTTCTTATAAAAGTCGCCACCATTTTTGGGTTGGCCGGTGCTTGCAGGCGCGAAGAGCTTTGCAAGATAATGGTTGATCACATAGAGGATAAAGGAAATTTGATAGTCGTCAAAATCCCCGACAGTAAAAACAATACTTCAAGAATCTTTGTAGTGTCCAATGAAACAAATAAGGGACATTATTTACAACTCTATCATAAATATGCAAATTTGCGAAAACCATCCACTCCGCACAAGCGCTTTTTTGTGCAGTATCAACAAGGAACATGCGGTACTCAATGTATTGGAATAAATTCATTCGGTAAGATGCCCTCGAAAATAGCTGCATATCTACAATTGAAAAATCCAGAGCATTATACAGGACATAGTTTCCGTCGTTCATCGGCTACCATGTTGGCCGATTCTGGAGCAGGAATCACTAATGTCAAGCGACTCGGAGGTTGGAAATCGACGACTGTCGCCGAGAGCTACATTGATGATTCGACAAATCAAAAAAAGGACATGTCGAATAAAATATTGGCCACGAACAACTGCCCTTCTGCATTAAGTCAACCTTCATCAAGCCATAATATTAACTGTCCGTCCACAAGTCAGTGCTTATCAAGCCGTACCATAAGCCACCCACTGAATGAGCTTACTGGATCGGCTATCACTTTGCAGAATGTGAGTAATTGCTCTTTTGTTATAAATGTTATAAACAAATAATTTAGTTTCCTATTATTTTTTTTATTGTTATGTAATTTTTTAATTTTCTATTATTTTTTTTTGTTATGTAATTTTTAGTTGTAAGTATATTATAGTTCTTTCTTTAAAGTCGAATTAAAAATTATTAAATAAATTATCATATTTTTATTTTTGTTGTTATCTGATATGAAGCTCGTAGGAAAAATGTTGTTCCTAACAAGTGCGCAAAGTGCTTTTCCGCACGCAAGAACTTATCCGAACTCCGCTTCGCGTCGTTCGTCCAACTGTACTTGCGTGCGGAAAAGTATCACTTTGCGCACTTGTTAGGAAAATAACTATAGTGACGAAGGTTTATTGTTTTCCTTAGCTTGTATAGTCGCTATATCTGTCATTTTTGTGGATGGCTTTTTGCAAGTCTACTGACGAGGCTCAGATGCTTCGCAAGGATCTTATTCAGATATTATCTCATAGAGGTTTTGAGTTTTGTAAGTGGCAGCGGCGGCGCCAGGGGGGGGGGCACCCTGGTGCCCCCCCAAAATTAATGGATTCGGTTTTGTAATGGAATTTCCAGGGGGAAAAGAGACTTGGCAATGAAAGCTTTTATGAGAAAGGAGTGATGTATGTTATTTTGAAGAGAACGATGACTTTTTTTTTTTTTTAGACGTCACTTTAGATAATAAGGAAGTTTTGTTCGTCCCCGCTTATGGCGTAATAGAGCTTGGCGGACGACAGCGACCTTTTTTTGTTTTTTTTGAAGTCACTTTCGATTATTTAAGTAGTGCCCACTCCAAAATCATCGGGCCCACTTGTGCCCACCCCTCCCAAAAATCCTGACGCCGCTGCTGGTAAGTGGACAAGTAATAAGTCAAGTTTGCTCTTTGACATAATAAATCTATGCTTGTTTCCACTTAATTATCTTTAAACATGGACCTAAGTCCTTTGTAAAACTCTTAGTACTTTAATGGCACTCTTCGCTAGATTCGTTTTCTTTTAAAAATGTACAAAACGGGTTATACACTTAGAATTAGCAAGAATTTATGGTCCTCTTGGGTTTATACGTTCAATAGTATCATAGTTTTTGACGATATATCTTATTTCGTGTAAATATTAGGACTAGACTGGGATGCCTCTTCTCCATTTAATGTTTGCTCATAATGGCGGCTGTACACAATACAATTATTTTTATTTTCAACTCTCTGAATTCTTTGCCAAATAATTGATTCTTCTTTTAAATCTATTCAATTACAAGGTTTCTCTGATGCTAGTAAACGCGGCTCCCGTTTTTTATATTCGTAAAATTAATTATAACAATAATGTAAATTAAATCTTGTAAAGGCAAAGTCCAAAATTGCTCTAATTAAGCGCATACCGCTACCTAGGTTGGAACTTTATACCGCTGTTTGTTGTCTGATTTAATGTCATATGTTCTGTATTTACAAAAGTATAAATTTTAAATCATACGCCTGATCGGATTCAATGGTTACCCTCTCCTCGCTCAATCGAGCTACTCTCATTCAGGAAAAACTTCACCCTTTTGGTGGCATCATATTCGCTAGGACAATTCAGTGGAGTGTGCCTCTCAAGGTATCATGCCCATTAAATCAGTTAATCATTCGTTATGGTGGGCGGTGCTATTAAGTAATCAAAGAAATTGTTCCTAATAATTCCTAGGTTATTTTGAAGATGAAATTAATATCAGTCTCTCTCTCTTAATGGTAATTAAAATAATTTTTTTCTGTACCCTCTTGATAAATATGTCTCGTTGTCTTAAATAAAACATACTATTTCTTACTTCCTCCGTTTTGTTGACAACACTTAAAATTAATAGTTAAAAGAGCAGGTCCGTTAGCGCAACAATTTCTTGATGAAAACAATATCTTAAGGGTAGGCGAGAGGTTATCAAATTTATCCCTTGTTTATAATAAAAAGTTTCCTATTTTGTTGCTACATTCTTATCATATATTATTCAGGAAATCCATAAGGAAAACCTTTACCTTGGTTTACAGACATAGTATTTTTTAATTAATCCTTTCAGCTAAGCAAACTATTCGTTTAGCCTTATCCAAATGTATAAAATGTTTTAGGCTTAACCCCAGACAAATTCAACCAATAATGGTGAACCTTTCTGCATCTCGTATTGATTATAAGTTAATCCCATTCGTTGTACTGAAGTGGTTCTGGCTGGATCCTTCAATATAACAATGGCCAAACATCGACGCTCTAAGTCCCAATAGGCAAATTTATGTTCTTTTATTTAAGACTATTTACGCGCGTGTATGCTAGCAAAGTGATCACCATCATCAAGCAAGAAACCGAGAGTTACCAAGTAATGTTACCAGTATGGATCACACAATCGTTTTATTGTTTCTTCCCTTAGGGCCGTTTGCACGAGTTCCACTTAAGTCGTTTTAGGTGGGACTTAACTTAAGGTGTCACTTAACTAAAACTTTTTCCTTGCACAGTCGCTAAACCGGCACATAATCCGGTAAGCCGTGAAAATCTTCGACCTAATTTATATCTACTTAGGGCTGGCTTCTGTGCCGGTTTAGTGACTGTGCAACGGAAAAGTTATAGTTAAGTGACACCTTAAGTTAAGCCCCACCTAAAACGTCTTAAGTGGGATCCGTGCAAACGGCCCTTATTCCATTTTGTCATTGATGATTTTTGGTCCTACGAGCCGGATTAATAATAATATATCGTTTCTACTAGACAACATACAGAGACTGCGACGATTAGATACTCTTGACACGCAACCTAAACTCCTGGGATAACGAAGTCGAATCTACTCTCCAGAAGGGACATGATAAATTAGGGTTAGGAACAAAAAGCCCTATCTTCCTTCTTACAAAAATATATTAAAATTACCACCTACGCGTTTCGGCCTACAAGGCCATCATCAGGGCGTACTGTAAGAAATAAAAAACAAGTTGTATAAAATTAAAAAAATAAAAAATGTCAAAACTTACAGGTAATAAGGTCACCACATAAAGACTACAAGTAGGACGCACCCTAGTCAACAAGTCAATAAATTAATTAATAATTAAATGTAAATTGATGTTTTTTTATTGACTTGTTGACTAGGGTGCGTCCTACTTGTAGTCTTTATGTGGTGACCTTATTACCTGTAAGTTTTGACATTTTTTATTTTTTTAATTTTATACAACTTGTTTTTTATTTCTTACAGTACGCCCTGATGATGGCCTTGTAGGCCGAAACGCGTAGGTGGTAATTTTAATATATTTTTGTAAGAAGGAAGATAGGGCTTTTTGTTCCTAACCCTAATTTAAACTCCTGGGACTTAACCTAATGCTATTTTTATATGTCTATGTACATTCGTTGTCCTTAAAACATATAATTTGACGTTTGAAATACGTTCATAGGTTTTAGGACGCGGAAAATGTATCGATTTTCGGTTCTTGGCCGCCATCTTGAATATTTCACTTTCTGTTGGGATATCGAGTTGGTAACATGCATTTTCGGGTTCAGCAGGGTCAAATTAGCTAGAAAACACTCTTTACACAAAAGTAATATGATTTGCTTCTAAAACTTTTTCAAATTTTTGTCCTATCTATAGGTTCCAAAGCCTACTTGCCAGTTTTACAACTGTTTGTTATTATTGATCATGGAAGTATATCACTAGGTGGATAAGTTTAACTGTTATACTATTAGTAAACATATGTTTAGTTTGAACGCGGCTCAAATCTACACTATTGTTTTATGAATAGCGAATAATAAACACTTCGCGACAGTTACATAAACCGGTATTCAAATTCTTCTAATTTAAAAATGTTTTCATAATAATTTTAGCTAGAAAAGATATATTAATTGTTGGTTTTCACTGACTTCTTGCAAATTTAGTTGTCCCTGAGAATATGTAACAACCAACCTAAGGTATTATTTAAAATTTTTAAGAAATACCACGAATTTCGATGATGTTTCAAATCGCGCCCACTAGCGACCACCGCAATGTCAAAAAAGAGTAATAAGAACTATATTTGGTTACAATTTTACATACATGCTTGTTCAGTTCATATAGGAAGAAACAACTAAAAATTTGACGTTAACCTGGCTGGCACAGGTTATAACCTTTTGCTACTCAGTTGGCAAAGATATAAACCATCTAACCACTGAAAGGGAGGTTGTCACTGCCTGTAGGCATCCCCCTCAAAGTCGTTGCAGTTGGTTATTAAAATAAAATGAATATTTATTGTATCTTACTCATTCCTTTAAAATCAACTATGAAAAGGTTTATGAAGTCTAAGTAGTTTTCAAGCTATATCAAAATAAACGTTATTTACTAGACGAGACGATAATTACTGCCCAAAAGTAGTGGCGGGCTTAAAGAGGGAGGGGGGAGGGGGTTTCGCCCCTTTCTAAAACTAAAGCGGACCACTCACTAGGGAATATGTTGCGCAACATGTTGAGCAACTTATCGCAGCAGCTAAAGCGGGCCACTCACTGGGGAATATGTTGCGCAACATGTTGAGCAACATACTTCACAACTTGTTCCTAACTGAGCATACACTGGCGAGCATCAGTACTATCCAAAAAGCCATAGTAGAAATATTTACCATGGTGTCATTATCAAAAAAACAGAAACTTGCTTTTAGTGTGGGATTAGAAATAACAATGGAAAAAATAAAAATAAAGGAAAAGTTGATAACGATGCATTTTCCATATTTACGAATCTTTTAGGACCCAAGATTGAAAAACAAAATACTATAATGAGAAAAGCAGTCAGCGCAGAAGAACGGTTAGTGGCAATTTTGAAGTTTCTCCACAGTTACTGGGACAAATGATTTTATTTTCTTACTAACGAACTCTTCTCTGTTTGCTTTAGGAAACACACTTTTACACTTGTCGACAAGGGCGACCTTTACTTTATCTTTCATATGTTTATTTAAATACTCTTTAATTTTCACATTGCATAAGCATGGATAAGCTTGATATAATTCAATAAATTCCTGCCAGAATTCTTTATTGTCACTAAAAGACATTGTTGGTCTTAAAATAAAACAAAACAGTCGAAGCATCTACCAAACTCTTAAGTCAACTGTTGGCAACAGGCAACACGCCACACACAGAGCAACAAGTTGACGCTCGTGTCGCTGTTGCCCGCACACCGGCAACTTACGAACATGTTGACAAGCTTCGCCACACACAGGCGTACTTTAGCTGCTGAGATAAGTTGCTCAACATGTTGCGCAACATATTCCCTAGTGAGTGATCCGCTTTACAAAAATCTTTTTTTTGATTGACACTTTTTATCCCCCCCCCCCCCCCCCCCCACCCTGGCCACTGTCCAAAATACTGAGTTTGTAAAATGGAAGACACAAAAATAATATAATATTAATTAATTAAAATAAGCTAATATTGGTAATTGTTAAAAGTACTTACTTACCATTAAAAACTGAATTATTGTTGCTGCAATAGTAATTGAAAACATAAGAAAGTTCGTTAACATAATATACCTTGTATAATAGTTAATTTTTTTGACAAACCTAAAAAAAATTTACACTAAAAAGATTACACATAATAAAACTATCATTGGGAGTTTATCTACGACTATTTAATAATAGAAGCATATTGTGTTTGTTAGTACATATGTAATGTGGTTCATATTACCATAGTTACCCATAATCTACAACCCAAAAAAACATAGTTACCGGAATTACGGTAAAAACACACCAGATCTAGTTTAAGCAGGCGTGTATGTTATTAATACCATACCCGACCGAAGCGATTGACAAGCACCAAATCATTTTCTTCCTCGATCTCTTAAGTTTTGCTATAACATTTTGCTGTTGCTTCAAAGTAAATTATCATGATTTCGGATAACGAAAACGAAATCCAAAGTACCCCTCCAGGAATTCGGGCTGCAGCGCATATAGCTTCCATGGAATTACTACCAGAAAAATCACGCAAGAACTATACGCTAGCATACGATAATTTTATAGGCTGGCGACGAAAAACAACACAAATTCTTTTGCTCTAATGTTACAATCAATTTCATGAAAAATTAGAAATAAGTAATTGTATTTTGTTTAATTATTGTTAACATTGTTGAGTTGTATTTTTTAGTTAAGATATACCATTAATAGTATAACCTTGTTATGTAAAAATATACTATTGTAATAAAATTTGTTGCTGTTGCTAATTTGTTGTATCTATTTATCTATTTTCTAATTTTTTGAATACTGAATAGTCGTAGATATAGTATAGTATTTGACTCGCGCATAATCTCTATATTACACTCGGATTCTTAAAACACGACCCTTAGGCTCGTGTTTTAAAATCTCGTGTAATATAGCCCTCATTATAATTAAATAATATACTATTATGCCAGAAAGCGACAGGACATTAGCCGCTTACTAACAATCCGTTTTCGTTCCTAAGTTGAAGTTAGTTTCTGACCGGATCTAGGGAACAAGTGCAAACGTACATATCGTACGCACCATGGCCTTCTCCATGAACATGAAGACAAGGAATATAATATATATATTATTTATCCGTCTTTTTCTACTCTTTAAACAAGAAGAAGGCCAGGGTACGCACAAATTATGATATAACCTTAAAACGTCAGAAACGCGCACGTATCGGGTGGCCAAATAGGAATGGACGCCTGCAATATCTCAGGGATCGTGTGTCCCAACGTGTTATAATAAAAAATAATTGCAAAGTCGATCAGGTTAAATTAAAGGAAATTATTTTTAGGTTCCTAAATTTCCCGGTAGGTTCAACAAATGATTGAGGCCCAGTTGTACAAAACAATGTTGAACAGAAGTTCTGTTGAACTGCAGGTCACCGCTAAACGCAGTTCAGTGTCTTAAGTGTTGTACCAGTCGTAGTTTCCATTGAACTAGCTGTTGTAAAGCTCAAACAAATTATATGAAGAAAATGTCCAGAATTTAAAAAAAATTTAGAAATTAAATATTTAAAGTTTAGCGTTTAGCTGCCCTTTCAGCCGATTTATTATTTTATTAAGTATATGGATATTATTTTATAAACAAAACATTGGAACTACGTGACAAATAGTATTCGGCACTTTTCTCTTCGGGTCGGCATAAGATAAGAAATATAATAATTAGAAAAAACTGATTCTTACAGCTCTTTCAAATGAGACCAAGTACAAAATAGTATAGTAGTTTTACTTTAAATCTCATATTATGTAAAACGTTTGCTATTTTACTATTTTTCTTATAGGACTCTTACTCTTATCTACTTCAATATACAAACCCGTGGTGTACTAACCTAATGACAAAGGAATGTCTCTTGGCAATTCTCTTTAAAGCCGTTAACTTATTATGTTCATTATTACTTTTGTCAAAGGTACCTATCGATGCTTGCAACATTTTTAACTGAGCGGCTGCAAAAACCATAACGGTTAATGTTATTAGCTCATTAGACAAATACATGTATCCAGAGATAACCACAAACAGAAAATTTAAAAATGCTACTATTATTAAATTATCATTTTCTTTAAAAGGAAACCAAAGTGGAAACAAAAAAGAGTCTTGTAACACATCTTTTTCGCTTTTCTGTCGAGGCATACTATATTGAATATAAATAAAGGATTTAACAGGAACAAATATTATGCAACCAATTATTACGGATATGAGGATCGCATTTCTTAGTTTCATACAAAGTTTTACATCCCTTTCATATGACTGAGTCAGCTTAACATCTAAGGATATCCTAATATTTTTTTCCTCATTTCTAATTTTTAGAAATAATTTTGATATGTCCTTTTTCTCATAGATAATATATTTTATAACAATCAACAAATAAGTAAGAAGAATCGTTAAACATTCAAAGATAGATTCCAGGTCAGCTTCTATTACTATTAATTGGATTAACTTTCCAAAAAGCAGCATAATAAATATTCCTTGAAGCACCTGTCTGAACAAAAATATAACGGTTTTTAACTTCGAATTTTCTATCAAGTCTAAATGCCATGCTCCCATAATCATCAAGAACAATTTTATGTTTTCTACAAGCATATTGATATTGCTAATTTTCACTTCGGCTATTGGCCGTTAGCGTAGTTTTTCTACAGTCTCTTGGATTATGTCTACACCGTTTATAATTGGACCTACAATATCGTTTAAATCATCAAATTGATGGCAGTTTTTCGCTAAAAAAAAAAAAAAATAGAGAAAATTAATTATTTGCACATTGCGTTTTTAATTTTAATTAAGTTAATTCTTTGGAAATGTACCCAATGTAGCCAAGTAAGAATGGACGCCGGTCATATCTCATGAACCGTTTGTCCCATCGTGTTGAAGTTTTTCATTCATTTCATTAAAAAATCGATTAAGAGAATTGACTGGCAATTATTTTTAAGTTCCTAAATTTATCGCTAGAGGGCGTAGAACATATGACTAAGAAGCATATAGAACCTTTATCGATAATATGTGAAATTTAACTTTTTTGATTGTTGAAATGTACAGCATAACTTTACTTTATTACATTTTGAACTAAATCGTAAATTAAACTAAATAGAAAAGGGGGGCCTCTTTTGAAAGAAATACTCATAAGTCTGGTTTGTCTTAACAGAATTTAACAAATTTGGTGTCAATTGAAATGAGTATATTCTGAATGTTTCCAAGATGTAACAACTGCTGACAGAGCCTATAAAATAAGGTTTTCCCAAAGAATGGCACATTTAGATGGATAAAAATATCGGTTCGATACAGCCGATTTCACATCATGATATCTTGTATCTCTGGCTTAAATTAAGATATCGACATGCTGTTTCCATCAGTTCTCTTCGCTCTTTAATCTATTTTTTATATTTAAATAAATATTAATATATGATTTTATTTAAAATTTTCGAGAAAATTTAAAAAACTGTTGATTGCGCAAATAACGCCCTCTAGCTGCAATGGATATAACTAAATAAAGGTGAAGGTGAAGGTACCTGGTTGTTATGCTGCTCGAATGATAAGTAAGGAATTATTATTGAATGAATTGAAATGTAAAAATTATAACTTTCGGTTTAACATCTTAAACTGCAATATCGTTTTTTTGGTCTAACATATTAGATATAGTATAAAAACTAAGATAGCGAGGTAAAACACATTTTTCTCTAAGATCCATTGTCATAGCCTATTAAAGTCAGAAAATGATATATTTTAAACGTCAATATCTCAAAAATAATTTTATTGAGACTTATTACATTTTATACAAAGTATAGTTTAAAATAATTTTAAATTGTAGATCTAATGTCTCCCAAAACTATTTTAAAAGAATCCTAAAAGATTGAGTAGTTTAGATGCTATGGAATCCTGCGTTAAGAGCGGGCCTCTCTGTATAGTCAGATTAAAAATAGTTAGGGACTAAGAACTAAACCTTGGAATACTCCAAAACTAATTATTTTCAAATATTTTTACCATTTAAAAATACTACATGAGATAAATATGACAATTATATGAATATTTGTGAAAACTGTAGAAACGTAATATGTTTCATATCACATTACTTACCGATAATTATAAAAAATTAAAGAAAATACACTTACCTAAGTTATTTTCATTTTCGAAATATATAAGCAAATTAAATAAAAAATTCTCTTATCATCTCCCTAGAGCATGAATTAATTTCGAAAATTTTTTAGATATCGTAAATTATTTCAAAATTTTCCGAGGTGTCAGCCCTATGAAAGTTTCTTAAAAAATTCTCTACTGAGAAACATTTTTCGGATTTAAAATTCAAGCTCGAGGGAGATTCGGACAGAAAATTTTTCATCTGGTAAAATATTACACCAAAATTTTACATTTTAATTATGAATGAAAAATATGTGAAATGTGTAAAGTAAATGTATAAGTAAAGAATATACTTTTTTGCATTGACAAATAGTTTAATTCTGTCATTCCGTGTCATTATTTTGACATTTAAAGTGAAAATTTCCGCTGGAAGTTCAAAGAGCATGAATATTTCCGGAAATTGTAATCGTTGCCATTGTATTGATTCAAAATTAAATCTTCTGAGTGGTTTTAAAGAGTGTGTGTGAAATTTTTACTTATAATCTTCCCAAAGCATGAATTATTTCCGGAAAGTTTTTCGAGGTCGCGAATTATGTGAAAATTTCTCGAAGCGTCAGTCGACGGTTATTTTTTTTTTTAAATCTGCCTTTTGCCAGGAATTTAAAAAAGCACATTAGATGACTTTAGGTCCATATATCCAAGGGTATTTTTTAAATTTGCTTCTAAAGAAAACGGCAAAATATAAACTTTAGATGAAAACAATTCTGTTTCGTTCTATAACAGTAATAAACTTAATACTATTCTCAATGCCTTTCTGTACAGCTGTAAGTATTATAAAATATACCCTTGACACCTTATACACAAATTAATACATTTTTAAATGTATCTTAGTTTCGGGCCACAAAATAATCTACACATTTTGTTGCTTTTGCGCGTTAAATTTTTGTTCTAAATAAATAAATTATTAAATACATTTGTTTTCTTCTAAACTATAATTTTTTTGTTTAATTATTTACTTTAAATTGATTGATATTGTTAGGCAGCATAGATAAATATTTAAACCTACAAAAAAAATGCATTTCAAAAAATATTTATATAAAAAAATTATTGTTTTGATCGAAGGGTTTCCATGGATACCCTGAAAAAATAAATTATTTAATCTAAATAAAAATGGAGTTCTCCGAATTTCCTATTGTCTGAAATAATATTTATTACCTGCAGCGGGTCAGCGCTGCCTAGCGAAACTCCTGTAATTTTGACGATTGTCTTAACAGGTGATTTCCTCTTAACATTTCTATAAGTTTGTTAAAGGTGCTGGTATGCTCACGAATGTCTAACAATGACATAGATGTCGCTCCATGCAACATCAAATAATATTTATTTAAATACAATAAATTTTACCATCAGGAATTGAATAATTTTAGACACATTTTGAAACAAATATTTATTCAGGCAACAAAAAAATAAATATTTGTTTCGGCAAACTAGATTTTTATTTAGATTAGGAAATATCTTTTTTTAGCGTGCACTGCACATCTAAACCATATCTAAATGCTTTTTTATGCTGAGATTAGCGGAATAGCTAGTATACTTAGATTTTTCATAAAATAATTCCAAATAACTTGTGGTTTTTACACATAGAAATTAAAATTTTAAATAAGTTAGTGGGTATTTATCATTCGCCAAATTATTCTCATGCTGATTTTTTAAATTATTTTGTTGAATGGTATGAAAGTTTTGGTATTTTAATAAAAAGTGATATCATAATTATGGGAGATTTCAATATCAACTGGAAGGATAATGGCTTTTATATCAAAAAACTTAAATGTATCCTAAATGATAGCGGTCTTTATCAACTGGTAAATGAAGTAACACATTTAACAGTTAACAGTGCAACTATCATTGACTTGGTAATTTCAAATAACAAAGATTTTGAAACACATAGCTAAACAAATCCTATAATTACCGATCACTGTATTGTCGAAATAATTATTTTAAATAAATATAAAAATAGTAAAAAAATTACGGTTCGTTAGCGATACAATGATGTTGCTATGTTTAGAAATTGTTTAAAAAATATTTCTTATGATTTTAATGAACCAAGTATAAGTACAAAGTGTGATTGTTTTATAAATAATGTAAGAAAAGTATTTGATACTTATTTTCCTAAAAAAGAAGTTATGACATACTCAAAACAAAAATTTTTCTTTAATGATGAAATTGAAGAATTAATAAAATATAAAAATACATGTTTTATTAAATTTAAGTTCACAAATTTGGAAATTGACTGGCTTAAATATAAACAGTCTAGAAATTTAGTGTCATCAAAAATTAGAAATGAAAAAAAAAAGTTTTTTAATTTAAAAATAGATGAATGTAAGCATGATTCAAAAAAAATGTGGAAGACTTTAAAATTATTTATATCAGAAAATAAAGTAGAAGAATACAAAGGAATAAGTTTTAATGGAAATATTTTAAACAATAATATTGAGATTGCAGAAAATTTTAACACTTTTTTTATAGAAAGCATAAATCATATAGTTAATTCCATACCAAATTATCAGGACCATTTTATTTTTAAATTAAATTCAACTAGGTTAGAAAACTTTACATTATTAAATTTAAACGAATTGAAACAAATAATATTTAGCTTTTCAAATAAATCAAGTACAGATGATATATCAATAAATTTTTTAAAAACAAATTTTAATGAATTATCCAATCCATTATTAGATATTATTAATTCTAGTTTAAAGTTTGGCATTGTCCCGGAAAATTTAAAGGTAACTACAATAACGCCAATTAGAAAAGTTCAAAATACATCAAAGCCCGAAGAATTTAGACCAATTAATACACTTGTTGCTGTCGAAAAAATTTTGGAAAGAGTAGTCTATTATCAGTTATTGGATTTTGTAGAGGAACATAAAATATTATCAAAATTTCAATCAGGGTTTAGAAAGAAATATAGTTGTGAAAGTGCTGTACAGTATGTTTTAAATGATTGGAAACTAGCAGTTGATAAAGGTGAAATGGTGGCCGTTATCTTTTTAGATTTAAAACGAGCATTTGAAACAATTGACAGAAAAAGTTATTAGAAAAATTACGAAAGTATGGAATTGGTGGACAGGTATATAAATGGTTGCATGACCATTTAATAAATAGATGGCAGGTTGTAAAATGTAATGAGTATGTCTCAAATAAAAAAGGTATTAATGTTGGTGTACCTCAAGGTAGTATACTTGGTCCTTTGCTGTTCATAATTTATATTAATGATTTGGTTTATAATCTAGTCGATTGTAAATATCATTTTTTTGCTGATGATACAGTGATTTACATTTCAAGTAGCAATATAATGTGGATAATAGATAACATGAATAATAAACTATACCTTATATATAAATGGATGTGTGAAAATAAATTGAAAATTAATATCGACAAAACAAAATGTTTATTATTGGGATCTGAAAAGCAATATAGTGAATTTTTGGATCAATAGCTTTCTTTTAAAATCAATAAAGAAGATATTGAAATTGTAACAAAGATTAAATATTTAGGAGTTATCATAGACCAAAATTTAACCTTTCGTGATCATGTGGACTATACTTGTAAAAAAATTTCAAAAAAAATAGGAGTTTTAAATAGATTAGGAGGATATTTAAGTACTTATAGTAAAAAAATGATTTTTAATTGTATTATTTTACCTCATTTTGTTTTTTGTAGTTCGATTTTATACATGTGTTCACAACAAGATAAAAATAGATTACAAGTTTTACAAAATAGAGCAATGAGAATAATATTGGGGTGTGATAAATATACCAAGATAACAGATATGCTAAATTGTTTGGAATGGATGAACATAGAAAACTTTTTATTATTTCGTAGTTTGATTTTTATTCATAAAATAAATTTAAATATATCAGCACCATATTATGAAAATTTTTTAACAAAATTTAATGAAGTTCATATTCACAATACAAGAGGAAAAAACAACTTTATTTTGGATCATACAAATTTAAAATCTACTCAAAAATCAATATTTTTTAGAGGTATAATAGAATATAATAAATTAGGGAATGAAATTAAAACATATAACTTAAAATTATTTATAAAAAAATTAAAAAAACAAATTTTACATAATATAAGTTTAATACGATAATAGTCTTTCTAGATTGTAATTATCAAAAAAGAAGAAAATGAAGAAAAAGATAAAATGTAAATGTATTGAAATAGCTCAATGAGCTAATAAAAATTGATTATTATATATTATTATATATAGCCCAGTGTATCCCCCATCGTCTAGATAATGTCAGCCAGACGGGACCTACAGCTTAACGTGGGATCTGAACCACCTGTATGTACTAGTTATCCTTTTTAGGCCTCCAGAGATCTATGACGTCCTTCTCAATCCCGATATCAGGAATCACTAGTAGCATACTATTTTCTTATATCCACTAAAGTTCCGGGCACACTTTTTTTATTAGGCGTATGCCATCTCCAAGGCTCGAACTGGGACCACCACGGTCGAACTCACCACTACTGTCGCGCAGGCTGACCTGTGAGTAATTAAATTACCGGATCTATGTGAATATTCATCAATTAATGTTGTAAAATTACAATCATGTTTATTCTCGGTGTGATTTTAAGAATAAGGTGTATTTCTTGTATAATTTGACCAGTACGTCGTGTAAATAATTAGTAATTTTACTACTTGCATAGCATTTTTACACGGAAATTAAATATTAATAATAATTTTTAATTTCAAGGCCTCCTTAATCATGATACCTAGCCATAAAAATCATTTGAAATTGCTAACATTAATTTTTTAGGTGAAGAATAAGGAAATTTGGAAATAACTCTAAAACGAATAAAAATATCAAAACACGGTTTTAACTAAAATGTAGGTATTTTTATGCGTTTTAAACTATTTTTTAAGAAAAGTATACCATTCCATTAATTTTTTTAAAGAAAGTTAGGAAAAATCTCTTAGTCATAGCGCCCTCTATAAAACAAAAGACGAATTTCCGCCCATCAACAAACTTACTATTAAGCAAAAAATTCTCTTTGAAATGAGTTCAAATTTATTGAAATTGAATAAAAGATGTGAAAGATGCAGTACGTTTACCGGCTTTCCCCATCGTCATTGTTGAAGATGCCAACAAATCTTTAGGATCAAACTGCGTCAAGAATAGACAGGCTTTACAATCCCGATATCAAAATAGTACCTTGATGAGGCTATTTTTAAAATAAATTGAATTTTTAATTTGTACCCACAGTTACGTCCTTTAGCGGCAATCTTTGAACTTTAAAAATAATTTGCATTATTTTCTTTTTGCCGGTTTACCTCTAAAAAAATTCTCGAAAATGTATAATCAATACTTTCCGAGATACAGCCGCTGGCCGACCATAGCGAGACACCCGGTATATACAATATTCGATATTTCATACGACAAGCTGTATAATAAATATGTTATGTATAGAGTTGTTATAGATTGGTTATTTTAAAAATAAATCAAAGATACATACTTAGTCCAAGTACGGTCTGCCTAACAAATAATATGAATGATCGATCTACTATAATTGATCACATAAATAAAAACGTTTCTAAAATTCTTCTGTCCAAATGTTCAAAACTTACACATGTAAACTTCCCTTCTAAACAAGGGCAGGAGGAGGAGGGACAGCGTTTTTCGATTGAAGAGGGTGGTTAAGAAAACCCTTAATATTTTATAATTCCCGACGCTGACGATACCAGAATCAATAGTGTTGGTTTCATTATTTTTAAAATTTATTTTATATTGATATCTTAGTTTTGTATTTATATTTATTATAATAGGAGGTCAAAATTAATTTTTATATTCATTATAAATTTATTAATAATTTTTCCTACCGACAATAACAAGATGTGTTTATTAAAGTATTAATTATTAACAATTACGTATCTAATGTGAATCATTTAATTGGAATAAATTCTGTAATCAAAATCCACCTATTCCTTAAAACAATCACAACCGCTATTTTACTTGTTTATGAAGGGTTTTGAAATTTTTGTAAATTTTAACCTGCAGTCGGAGATTAACTAAGCTACCTTTTTTTAAATGCAACTGCAAGTATTGTGATAGCTCGAGAGAAACGACATTCAAACAATGTAAAGACGTATTCACTTAACGGTTCTAAATTTAAAATTGTCCTAAACTGATAGTTCTGGGTTTAAAAAAAATGTCAGAATAAGTTTTTATTGTAAATATTTTTTTTTTTGGACCCCTTACAAAGCTTATGGGAAAAAACATTTCTTGTAGATCTTTTCCTCCTGATTAAAAGTGTCGATGGACGTAATCCAGTCGTATGACTAGTTCTTAAGTTAGGGCTGTTTAAAATTAACAACTTCTTACTTTGAGATGTTTTGCATTGTATGGAGTTTTCACTGGTTTCTTAAAAACTATTAACTTTTTTGTTTTATTTATTGGCGGAAAATTAGGCCCGAAGTTTTCTTTCACTTATTTGCAAATAAAATGATTACCCATTTTTGAATTTCGAAAACAAACGGTTAGATATTGTTCATATTTTAGTATGTTGTAGTACCAAGCTGTATGGAAAAATAAATGGACATAGGTTAAGTATATTGCCTGGTATTTTATTGCTCCACAAAAATTAAAATTCACCTGCCAACGTAATAACCGAATTTAATGTCATAACTAATTCATTAATTTATTAACACTAAGCTATAACATATTTTTTAACAATAATTATTTTTTAACACATCCTAATCTTAGATATACAAGATAATTCAGATATAATACACGGGTGAAAACTTTTAGAAATAGGAAAATTAAAAAAGTTTTTTCTATCAAATGACAAAATATTGTTGTTATGTAATTAGGAAGTTGACAACATGTACTACCGATTAGTGCGGCATCCCAAAGAAGAACCTATTTTTAGGTAGTTATTAGTGTTGGGGATTGCCCAACAGGAATTTCTCCGATATTGAAGGACCAGCAACTACTTCGTTGCGAATAAATAATTATATCTCCATAGGTCTTGGGGTGGTGAAAAACACTTTATTTTTGATAACAGGAACATATATTTAAAAAGTTTTAACAATGCGACGGTAAATGGAAAATGGTAACTGACAGATAGGCACACAGTATCTGTACTAAACTGACTATATTATTATTATATTATCGAGTTAGGTAACAAAAGTATCTGCCGAAAATTACCGTATTAAGAAATTAGTGATTTAAATTGTACAGTAAGTACACACGAAAGATCTAACCCGTAGTACAGGGTGACAAAGGAAAACTAGTGGTTTAAATTGTACAGTGAGTACACACGAAAAATCTAACCCGTAGTACAGGGTGACAAGTGACAACCGAAAAGCTGTGTGCTTTTCTTCAAAAGTTAAAAGCCGACCGTCTTTGGCTAAGGAAAAAGTTGCACTCTCGACCGTTTTTGTGAAATTTTGTGCCTCCTTCTTGTACCTACTTTATAATAGGGAATTCCAACCTACCATAAACAAATAAACATCCCATACCGAAGGCAGTTAAATTTTATTATTAAGGAGAATATTTATTTTATGTTTATGGTATAACAGAGTTCTTAATATTTTAATTTTTAATTTTTATAACAGTATGTAGGTACCCTAAAAACTAATTGGAAAAATGTAATTTTGAATAATTAGAATTCTACAATATTTTGTATAAATAAAACATTACGACTCATTGGTAGACCTTTATTTTAGAGAAACTCACATAATATTTAAATGATACACTTGAAGCCTTTCTCCACTGGTTTATTTAAAAAGAATTTTGTTATGAATGCAAAAACACTTATAATCAGGATAAACAGATTGTGGTTTAGATAAAAATGAAAGCGGACTACTAGTATGGACTACTTCTCCAAAAATTAAAGAGTTATAAAGAAATATAGTTATCATCCAAATGAAGCTTTCGTTAGAAAATAACTTAACTTTTAATAACAATTTCTTTAAAAATGCCCACAATCGGACAAGAGCGTTTGAAGGCATTTTCATTGCAATTGTTTTTATCAAAGCCTACTTTAAAAATTTCACATTTGTTGCTTAATTATATTCAATTACCTTACCAACTTAATTAGTGCATTATTATAATTAAAACTAACTTCCTATTGCTCATAAATCACTATAATCTAAGAACGTTAATCAAGGTTTTGGTGTTTGACTTCACTTAAAATTTCTCATAAGAGTAACGTATGAATAAACTGCTTGCAAGATCTAAAAAAAAAGATGGATTAATTTAATTTCATTTGTTCTGCAGTACAAATGGTACAAGGGTTAGTAGAAAAATATAGTTACTAACAATAATTCAAAAATAGGGTGTATTTTGATCAATTTATTTTTTATCATAATCCCTCCTAACAAAGGAGAAAGGCAAGGGGGAATGCTGTTCTTCTCTGGTTGGCTAGAGAAGATGGGAGGTAGTTAAGAATATTTCGTGTTCTCTCGAAGATGAGGGAGATATTTCTTTCTGCAATCCGCTGTTAATATTTTATTGTTTCCAACGCTGACTATACAATCGAGTCAATAATGCTGGTTTTAGTGTTTTTTTTAAATTTATGTTTATATTGTTCTGTATAAATATATATTAAAATAAGAGGTCAAAATAAATTATTATAATTTATATAAACCTTATAATTTATTAATATGTTTTTCGACAGATAAATAGATACATAATGTTAAAGTAATAATTATTTATTCACAATAACCTATACAGGGTGAATCTTTTAATGCCTGTAAACGCAGACAAAAAGTCATAGTCTGCATCCAAATATTCCAAATGATTTTAAAATTTTTATCCGCCCAAACAAATATGTATTTTAAGTGAATAAGATTTTTAATGAAATAAAATAAATAAAATTAAATAATTTTATTGCAAGAACAAATAAACTTGTACAATCACCTGTAGTAAATATGAGTATAAGTATAATTAAAAAAGAAATACTTCTTAATATAAATATTTGATTATTATTATTTATAAATTTTATATTAACTATTTAACGATAAGTATAACAATATCAAGCAATTTTTATAGGTATTAAAATAGCTATTTATGCCATCAGTTACGAAATGCCTCACAAGTTACACAAAATTTCATTTCGTAACGTATTGCATACAAGATTTTTTCTTATTTTGAAGAAAGTAATATAAAAATAAAATTTAATATAATTGATAAAAATTTGGAAAACATAAATTTAGTTTTTCTAATTTTGACATATAACGGATGGCATAAATAGCTATTAGGGAATCCAAACCACGTGATTTAATATGGCGGTTGGATGGCAAAAAGCATTAAGTCACCAGTTAAATGCCACCAGCAACATTATTTTTATGGTCACGTGTACCAATCACAAAGCAGTATTTGCCATCCAGCCGCCCTTTTGACACATCGTTGGATTGCCTAATTGTTGCTGTTACTTCATGTTAGGTGTCAGTTTGACATTTTGTAAAAAAGTCTAGACGGAAGGTTTTTAGCGAGATTGATATATTTTTAGTTTTATTTTTTTTAAATGAGTCATTCAAGTTCTGAAGAGCTACCAAGCGATATTGAAGAGGCAGCAGGTAATGCTCTATTATCAGTAATTACCAAAAAGTCAAAGGCAGTTTATGATTTATAAAAAATTCGTTGTGGCTGTGTACACGTAGGGTAAAATTGAAGAAAAGAAGAGAGTCGGGTTTGTATTACATGTAAATTTTTTTTATTTTGTTAAAATCTTAGCAGAGCGCTTTCGGCTTTCGCCATCCTCAGTGCTATTCGTCAGTATACAATGATATCCTCAAGGTGGGATGGCATTTCGTTCACACAATGTTTCAAAAACAATATTGTTCGTTACCTTTACCATTGTCAACATGTCTTTTTAAATCAAATATGTTTTATGTTTTGTTTCGTGTTGTCTTTTTACAATTTTAATTATGTTTTTGAAACATTGTGTGGACGAAATGCCATCCCACCTTGAGGATATCATTGTATACTGACGAATAGCACTGAGGATGGCGAAAGCCGAAAGCGCTCTGCTAAGATTTTAACAAAATAAAAAATTTTTACACGTAATACAAACCCGACTCTCTTCTTTTCTTCAAGTTTATGATTTGGCATACGAAAAATTTGTTACGTGGTGCGATGAGAAGAAAATTAAACATGAGAAAGTTTTACTTGCATATTTCGAGGGTAAGAAAGATCTAAAAGTTTCCACATTATGGACACTTTACTCAATGTTAAGGTCTGAACGAAATCTGAAAAGGAATATTGATATTAAAAAATATACAAATTTGGTAGCATATATTAAAAGGCAAGCGGACGGGTGCAGTGCTAAAAAGTCAAAAGTTTTTATTAAAAAAGATTTTGCCAAATTTGTATTGGAAGCTGATGACAAAGAATACTTAATGGCTAAGGTTGCAACGATAATTGGAATGGCAGGAGCATGCAGAAAAGCAGAATTAACTTTTCTTCCAGTTGAAAATGTTATAGACGAAGGAAGCCATTTTCGTGTTGATACCCCACCTTCAAAAACAAAAGTTATACGGTAGTGTGCAATTACCACTGGAGACATTGAAAATACGAATCTTGTTGAAATATTAAGAAAATATATTAAGTTGCGTCCCCAGATTCTTAAACACAACAGATTTTTTGTAAAATATGCGAATGGAAAATGTACCAGAAATCCTGTGGGAATTAACACTTTTAGCAGTCTGCCAAAAGTTATTGCACAATTTCTTGGTCTTTCAAATCCTGTTCTATATACTGGCCACTGCTTCAGAAGAAGCTCTGCCACTTTCCTAGCAGACAGTGGCGCTGATATTTTAAAATTAAAGAGGCACGGAGGTTGGAAATCTAGCTCTGTTGCGGAGGGATATGTTAAAAATTCCATGAATAATAAAAAACTTATAGCGCAAAAAATATTTGGTGAAACATCTAATGCAATGTGCGTCGCTTCCCAAATAACAGCAAGTTCGAGCAATGAAAAAAATATGTCGTCGGGAATTAATTTGAATAATTGCAATAATTGTGTTATCAATATTTATAATAATTAATTAATTTATAATTTATGTTTTTAACTTGTATTATAACAGTTTAATAAATAGAATAATTCTTTTTGTCACTAATTTTGAAATACATTTTTCGTCACCAATTGCATAAAATTTTACTTTATGCAACTAGTTACACAAAGTAAGACGTTTCATAATGTCAATCAGTTTTAAAAAGTGTCACTTTATATGTCAAAATTAGAAAAAATGTATTTATGTTGTTGTTAATGTATGTTATATAAAAACTTATACTAAAAGCTACTTAATCAATAATCAATTTAAAACATTTTCAGAATAAATTATATGCTTATATTTTTCTTTTGTTTCATTAGCGCCATGGCCTACTGTTGAATAACGTATTAATTTGGAGAAAAGTCTAATGTATTCAGTTATTTTTTAAAATAAATATATACCTACCATTATATATTCTTTATTTTTGATAAGCCTAGAAAATGCTTAATTTAATTAGTTAAAAATATGCAGGGTGTCCCATTTAAAAATGTTTGCTTCATAATTATTAAAAAACGGACGACGCAATAAAAAAACTAACTACGCCACTGGATTCCATAAAAAAAATTCTGTAGAATATAATTTCACCTTTCACCTTTCTAATAAGTTGAAAGATAACTAAGATAAGGTAGGTGTCCCAAAAGTGATAATTATCATTTTCACCCTGTATCTCAAAAACCAAGACGGCTATGCAAATTTTTTTTACGGCATGTTTAGTTTCGCAAAAAAGTAGTACAGTGCTTCGAGAACCGCAACCCTCTATCTTTAACTATAAGAGAGATACCCTACAAAAGTGCCCAAAAATGGACACCCTGTACTCTATTCTATGGTCTATTTCTTTTCGATTGCGAACGATGACAGAAAAAAAAATTGAACAAAAATTCTCCTCATTGGTTAAATCGTGGACCAATTTACACTACATAAATGAATAGCCCACTTGTTAAAGCTCTCCTGTTTTGAAATCACAGAAGTAGAATAGGAAATCTCCGTCCGATTGATTTCTAGCACATACATGCTAATTATAAGCCCTTTAGCAATTAAAAATAACTTTTAGCTCTAGTTATATTACGAAATAAACAATCTATTAACTTTCTAAACATAAAATCGGTTAATTTCACGTTTTTCTGCGACATAAATAGTAAACCTACGCCTAATTTGTGTTGAAGCAAAAAAGGACGCCCGATTTGTCGACAAAATTTAGAAGGCCATGCCAAACGCCAAATCGCAAAACATGACATATAACCTAAAATGATTGTATATTTCTTTACAACTTTTGTGTAATTTTTTTACTTTTTAAAGTCTATCTACCTACTATTTAAGATTTTCAAAAACAAAAATGGTAACCGAAGAGAATAATTTCGACAAAAACATATAAAATAAATAAATAAAGGGCTTGAATTACCAATCACTCTATTGTAAAAGTGCTTTCTAGCGCTGTGCTTGGAGCACTATTGTTCTTGAAGTAACTACTGCCCAGTTCTGCTGTCGCTAAGTATGCAGATAAGCCCAACGCAAATACTTAAGTTTAAAATCGATAACAGCTATTTATTTTTTACAGAATTAGAACAGAAAAACTACACAATGTTAATAATAAATTAAATCGCTAGTGCTCTTTAAGAGCAGCTCTCGCTAATCTTAAACTTGTTCCTCTTTAAAAACGAATGAGAAATGACTATTAGTTTTTACAATGTATTATTTCCTATTTACATTAAACGTACCATTGCGCCCAAAAAAAACTGGGACAGCAAAATTGTTGTTGTAGAGTAGCTCCTTGACTATAAGGAATATGTAAAATCTACTGAGGAAAGGTTATCATTGTTGTTATAATAGTTGCCATGGAAGCGAAAAGGATTAACACTATGTAAAACAACAATACTACATTTTTAGAAATACGAGGAATAATGAAAATACGCATATTTAGTGTTTTAAATTGTAACAAAAATAAAACAAGATTTTTTAATATTATGTTCCTGTAAATTTTAATTTAAATGATATTTAAACATATTTATAATAAAATGGTTTTAATATTTGGTAGTTGCACCGTTATTATCGATTAAGGCTTGTAAACGTCGTTGCATACTTATTTTTTCTCATATACTCTTGCGTTGTTGCATCCCATGCTTGCATTATCCTTTGGTTTAATTTATCCCGAGTTCTAGGGTAGAAATTGTGTTTATACATAAATGTTCTCATCTCACCCCAAACGTTTTTAATTGGGTTGATATCTGGAGTTTTCGAAGGCCACGGCAGAACTCGAATTTGATTTTAATCTAAATAATTTTGAACTATGCGGGTTTTATGTATAGGAACATTATCTTGTTGAAATATAAAATCTTGACCAAATACTGCGTCGACAGATGACATCATAACTTGGTTAAGTATGTTGCTATTTGGCAAACTAAAAGCGTCCACTTTGATTAGTCTTATTTGTATATCTTTCATCGTATCTCGTACCAGAAGGCCTATAAACGTGGATTTTCCCATTATTGCATGATTGAAAGGTTTTTCATCGAAAAATATTACGGTTTCCCATATATTACCTTAATTTATATATTTATAAGCAAATTCTACTCTCCTCTGTTTGTTTGCTTCGGTCAAAAATATTTTATTGGCAGCACAACAATTTTTTATATCTGAACTACGAATTCTTCTACGCGCTGTATTAGCCGAACCAGGAAAATGTGTTTCTTCTATAGCTTTTTAGCTTTTATTGCTGCTTCGAAGGGATGATCTTTTAGAAAATTAATTAATTCTATATCTTGACCGTCATTCGAAATTTTGGGGCGACTAGAACCTGCTTTTCTTACAATACTTCCATGTTCTGCAATTTGGTGCTAGCCAACAACACGGTATTTTTGCTAACCCCTAATTCATTTGCGATGGTTCTTATTTGATGAGGGCCCATCTCTCAATCAAGTGTAAATGATCGATGAGATGATCGCTTTTTGCTCAGTGATTAACGCGGGCATTTCAAAAAATATTTCTTTTAACAAGTCACTGTCAATCACAAAATTAAATTAAATTGACAAGCAAAACAAGCTAATAGTCTGGGAGATTCAACTACATTTTGCTGTCCCAGTTTTTTGGACGCAATGGTACCTGCACATTATTGATAGACAGATTTGATTCTTGACTCTTTCAAAAGCCATTTTTATTTGAAGAGAATGCAATAAGAGTTATCCCAATGTTTTGTTCTTTTTTTCCCATAAAGATTTCTCATAGGGACAGAGCAGGTTGCAAAGAAGTTTGAGTTTAGTTCCAATGATCATAATCTGGAAGCATGGCATAATAAGGGAAATACATTTAAGCTTTTTAAACACTCTAACCACAAGAATAAATATTTAATATTTATTCTTGTGCCGTAATAACAAGTTTTAATTTAAAATTCTAACCGCTGTAAACCGTAAACAACAAAATGTCAGTTATGTCAAAAATGAAAATTCTTGAATTTTCTTGTTGTAAAACGGTTTTCTGTCATCGTTCGCAATCGAAAAGAAATGGACCATAGTAGATACGCACATAATAGAATTTAGTTAATTTAATTCCTGAAGTTTTGTTATTGCTGCCAAGGATTCGACTTGTTACACCTTTTATAATATAATAAAATTAATTAAAGTGATAGTAGTAACAAAAAAAACGCTGTGTTTGATAGTCAATTTTTCTATAAAAAAAAATATAAATTACAAGTTTTAGGTTCAATCATGATTATATTTGTCTTTTTGTAGACGCGTGCTTTAAATAACATCTTATAAAACATGTAATTTAACATACAATTATTAAATTGATATTTTGCTTAAGTATATTAAGTGACACAGTTTATGCACTACAACAATAAAATTAATAATAACATTTTTGTCGCCATAAGACAATTTTATGGTAATCTTATTTATGGAGCCCCAACGTTAGCCGGCTTCTTGATGTTTGAGGTACTCTAGTGGCCCCTATCAAAATTTCTCATAAGAGTAAGGTACGAATAGGCTGCTTGCAAGATCTAAAAATATACAAATATATTGTAATAATAATAATAATTTCGTGGTAAATATTGAAGTATTCTAGAGATAACATTTTTTGGAGCAGAAGGTATTTCCATTTTAAGAAGAGATGTGCATTTAGTAAAAGTTAAATCCTTTCTGCATTTAAATAACTTTCAAACAGTTGTAAAATAAACAATATATACGTGTCTCTCCTTCTCTAGCTTCAATTAAAGTACTAATATACTCTAAAAAAATATAAGAACGTGGCAAAAATCAATAGCTGGCCCTATTTTAAAATATGAAGAAAACATTAAAAATGTATATTTCTTTTTATTAAAGAAAAAACACTATTAAAATAGTTGTTGGCTCACCACGTTTCGCTACACAGTAGCTTTATCAAGAGTACTAAAAGTAACTTATATAGACAAATAAACAAACTACCTATATCGGGTTTTCCGTTAATAAATAAATTCAAAACAAATTCAGCAAGGGTGAGTTATTACAATTGACAATTTAAAAGGTGGTTTGTATTTTTAAGTTTATTTATTTCTAGGAATTCCAGCAAATTAAGTTTATTGCCCTCATTTTCTTTATGAAGAATTTGGAAATTATGATTAAAATTATGTGAAGATTCAAAAGAATGGCATAAAGAGAGTCGGTTTTTCCAAAGTAAAGCTAGAACTATGTTCCTTAATTCCAGATTGGCCTCTGTATATTTTGGGGCAATCTTGACATGTTAATTTATAAACACCGCATTTATTATCTTTGTTTGTTTTAGTTTTATTGTTTTTAATAAATTTTCCAGTAGAGTTATTTGTTTTGAATGATACAGTGATATTGTATTTTTTAAAGAAATTCGAGATATTTTGACTTGCGGTACCAATACAGGGTGGCCCATTTGTATGACAAAGTAATATACCGTCTCTACTATTAAGGATATCAAAAAAAAGTTTTTATTAAAGTTGTGAGGTACAAAAAAATATATGTTCTAAAATTATTTTTAAACATACAGGATGGTCCAAAAAAGTAGGACAATAAAAAGATACATTTTTTTAAATGGAACATCCTATATATTTTTGCATTTTTTGTTTTCTTAAAAAATTGTCCATATGGCGCCATATTTAGTTTTTTATTTTTTTGCAACGTTGCCAAACAAAATGCAAAATTCTTAAAATTTTGGAAAAAACATGATAGTAAAAAATTACCTGTATTTCTCAATAAGAGTATCAAAAATCGAAAATTTCTTGTAAGCTCTTAAGTTTAGGGATAGATAAACTGTCTTAAATCTTTAAGTACCGAAAATTTTGTACAGGGTGTTATCTGTTGACATCCAAATATACAAAATTTTAAAATACAATAACTCTGTTTTTTCAAATGAAACACCCTGTATTTATTAGGCTTGTCTGATAGATATTATAAGTTTCTTTTATTATTGTTAAGTCATACCTATACCTAAATTTACTAGTTTTGGCAATATTTCGTTTTTTATTTAAATTTTGGTAAAAAAAACTATAATTTTTATTTTTCTAGTAAGCCTTGACCAGCAAACTAAAAACAAATGTAATTAAATATTATCCCATATTAAAATAAATTGATAACCATAGTTAGTTACGTATTTATTTAATATAATAAAATTTTATTTTTATTACGCAACTTGATATTGAAAATAAGTTCACAAACATTATAAATATAAATATAATAATTATAAATATGGCATTATATTCAATTACATTTGTTTTGACTTTGCTAGTCATGGCTTACTAAAAAAATAAAAACTATAGTTTTTTTCACCAAAATTTAAATAAAAATCGAAATATTGCCAAAACTAGTAAATTTAGGTATAAGTATGACTTAACAATAATAAAAGATAGTTACAATATCTATCAGACGAGCCTAATAAATATAGGGTGTTTCATTTGAAAAAACAGAGTTATTGTATTTTAAAATTTTGTATATTTGGATGTCAACAGAAAACACCCTGTACAAAATTTTCGGTACTTAAAGATTTAAAACAGTTTATCTATCCCTAAACTTAAGAGCTTACAAGAAATTTTCGATTTTCGATACTCTTATTGAGAAATACAAGTAATTTTTTACTATTATGTTTTTTCCAAAATTTTAAGAATTTTGCATTTTGTTCGGCAACGTTGCAAAAAATTAAAAAACTAAATATGGCGTCATATGGACAATTTTGTAAGGAAACAAAAAATGCTAAAATATATAGGGTGTTCCATTTAAAAAAATGTATCATTTTATTGTCCTACTTTTTTGGACCATCCTGTATGTTTAAAAATAATTTTAGAACATATATTTTTTTGTACCTCACAACTTTAATAAAAACTTTTTTTTGATATCCTTAATAGTAGAGACGGTATATTACTTTGTCATACAAATGGGCCACCCTGTATATGTGATTGATCGGTAATATTTTTGTTAATTGACAAGCGGATAGACATTATTTAAGTTTTTTTTATATAATTTTTTATTTAAAATCCTATCTATTATTTGGCTGTTGTAACCGTTATTGATAGCTATACTGCTTAATTATGTTTAATTCTTTTATTAATCTTTATTAACCTTATTAAGTGGTACTGCATTGAGTCTCTGTATCATACTATGGAAAGCTACTAATTTATGTTGTGATCCTATTGGTTGCCATTATAGTATACTATTTTTTTAGTGACGTATAATATCATTGACACCACAGACATTTTGATTGTGCCGGTTTAAAATTGACCGTATTGTACTTTTTCTACTTATATTTGAATATTGTGCTATCTAATTAAAATAAACTTGTCAAGTTTGTCACTGAACACATAATATTTAAATTGATGATATAAAGGGTGATTTTTTAAGAGTGTCTGAACTTTAAATTTAAATTAAACAACAACCATATTAGATATCTCTAAACTATTTATTTTATGTGAAATAACACTTAATGGCATTAATGTTTGAAAATAACTTCAGTCAAATGTCCGCCGCGGCTTCTTCTAACAAAGCGCATTCTGTCAATCCAATTTCTGACCACTTTTTCAAGCAATTCGGGACTTATGCCTGCAATTGTCCGCGTTATGTTGTGTTCTAATGCGTCAATATTTGCCGGTTTATTGGCATAGACCAATGATTTAACGTAACCCCACAGAAAATAATCTAATGGCGTTAAATCACACGACCTTGGGGGCCAGTTGACAGGTCCATTCCTCGAAATAATTTTCTCACCGAATTCTTCCCTCAATAAATCCAGGGTTGCATTGGCTGTATGACATGTGGCTCCGTCCTGTTGACACCACATCTCGTCCAAATCAATACCATTCAAATTTGGAATTAAATATTCATTAATCATCGCTCTGTAACGATCCCCATTAACTGTCACGCGGTTTCCACCTTCATTTTTTAAAAAATACGGCCCAATAATGCCACCGGCGTATAATCCACACCATACCGTGCATTTCTCTGGATGCAACGGCAATTGTTGAATCATTTTGGGATTATTTGCACTCCAAATGCGGCAATTCTGTTTATTGACGTAACCGTTTAACCAAAAATGAGCTTCGTCGCTGAACAAAATTTTGCGGTAAAATTGTGGATCAAGTTGCAATTGACTAAGAGACCATTCAGCGAACGTGCGACGCAAACGATGATCTTGCGGCTTAAGTTCTTGGGTAAGCTGAATCTTGTAAGGCACCAGACCAAGATCTTTAGTCAAAATTGTCCACGTAGTCGAATAACAAAGCCCAACTTCTTGTGAACGTCTACGAATTGACAAATTTGGGTCTTCATCAACACTGGCAGCTACAGCGTCAATATTTTCTTGGGAACGCACAGATTTTTGTCTGGTTTTTGGTTTAATATCGAGTAATGTAAATTGCGTTAGAAATTTGTCTATAACTCGGCGAATACCTCGTTCGGTTGGGCGATTATGAGCACCATAGAATTCACGAAGGGCTCGATAAGTTTGGCGTACAGAACACTGGTTTTGATAATAAATTTGGACAATTTGCAAGCGTTGCTCTGGTGTCATTCTTTCCATAATGATTTGCCAGACTATACTGAATAATTCTGACACTACAAGCGTGAAAAGTGACAGTTCATTTCACAGCTTTCTCGGATAAAAGTTCGGACACTCTTAAAAAATCACCCTTTAGTTACAGTTTTATTTAAACCTAGTTTTTTTTTTTTTTTTTTTTTTTTTTATAATAAAACACCTGCACTGTAGGAAAAATCCTTTAAGGCGCTCTGGGAGCGGTGCGAGTGCGAAAAAAGCGATTAACGTTGGTCTTGAAACGTTGAAGATTGTATTCATTGGGAAACACGACCTCAGGAAGATCATTCCACAAAGATGACGTTCTCCAGATGAAAGAATTCTTGAACAATGAAGTTCGAGGAGTACTAAGCTGAACAACATATGGATGAGCGGCAGTGGTTTGCCGTGTATTTCTGTTTTGAATTGCTCTAGGCGGAATCAAGTGGGCAATGTCAGTCGAACACCTGCCATGGAAATATCTGTAAAAGAGAGCCAAATCACCAACCTGTCTTCGATGCTCCAGGCTATCGAGGGTCTTGGTCAGCTCGGGGTCGCCGATCAGACGAATGGCTCTCCTTTGAATGGAATCCAGTAGCCGAAGGGTGTGCTTGGGTGCAGAGCTCCAGACATGAGAGCAATATTCTAATGATGGTCGAATCTGGGCTTTGTAGAGTGTCAAAAATTGATGAGGTGTGTACAACCTTTTGGTGCGGAAAAGTACACCAAGTTTCTGTGCAGCTGCCTTGGCAATTGCGGCAACGTGATCATGCCAAGACATATTACCTCCCAGATTGACCCCCAGCAAATTAATAGACGGTGCCAGGGGAATTGCGTGTCCTGCCATGACTATATCCGGTTCTGCAATGTTAACCTTTTTGGAGAAGACTGCTGCCTGGGTTTTCTTAGCATTAAATTCGACTTGGTTACTGTCACCCCAAGCCAAAATTTCTTCCAGGTCTTTGTTGAGGCGCAATACTTCATGCTGCCTGCGAAGATGTGCGTCGGCAGCGGATGTTTGGGGAGTCAAGGTAAACGATGAGACAAGTGTGCTGTCATCAGCAAAGCTATAAATTGGATTTTGGGTTTTTACTAGAAGGTCGTTAATATACAGTAAAAA
Organism: Polydrusus cervinus; assembly: GCA_935413205.1. Classification (NCBI taxonomy): domain Eukaryota; kingdom Metazoa; phylum Arthropoda; class Insecta; order Coleoptera; family Curculionidae; genus Polydrusus; species Polydrusus cervinus. The sequence continues at coordinate 26,544,655 of OW284518.1, forward strand.
GAGGGTAGGCGACAATATGGACCCTTGAGGAACACCGGCATTGATGGTGAAGGTGTCTGAGAGAAAACCCGTCAATCGCCACTTGCAGAGAACGGTTCTTAAGGAAGCTGGTTAACCATAAACAGAATCCATTAGGCATACCGTAGGATCGCAATTTACTTAGAAGCCCATCGTGCCAAACACGATCAAAAGCCCTAGAGATGTCCAGTGCAACAGCCCGGGATTCTCCATGATGTTCGATGGTGTTGCTCCAAAGATGGGTGACATATGCCAGAAGGTCACCTGTTGATCTGGACTTACGAAAACCGTATTGATGGTCGCTGATAATGTTAAGCCCTTCCAGATACTTTAGGAGTTGTTGGTTAATAGCTTTCTCCATTACTTTGGAAATTACTGAAAGCAATGCGACGGGTCGGTAGTTGCTTGGCAGGGTCTTTTTACCTTTCTTTGGAATGGGCTGGACACGCGCCGACTTCCAGCAGGATGGAAATATTCCTTTTTTGTAGGATAAGTTGAAAAGTCTACAAATACTGGTGTAAGTTCATCGGCGCATGTCTTGAGAACAATGATAGGAATTTCGTCTGGACCAGAAGCTTTATTGACGTCGAGTCCTTTAAGGATCCGTTTAACAAGACGCTGACGGAACACGATTTCAGACATTTGCGATTGAACTGAGGGAATGTTCGGTGGTGGTTTTCCCTGAAAGTCTACAGTGGAATGCGAGGAAAACAGTTCAGCAAGTAGGTTTGCTTTATCCCCGGCTGTGGTTGCTATTGTGCCGTCGGAACGTGTTAGAGGTGGAATAGTTGACTTTGTAAAGTTTTGGCTGACGGCCTTAGCGACTGACCAAAAGGACCTTGATCCGTTAGGACTGGCAAGAAGTTTGTTTTTGATTCTCTCGTTATGAGCTTCTTTGCTTTGGTCTATCATTTGCTTACATTGGTTTCGGGTGGTAACAAAGATGGCGCGATTTTCAGGAGTAGGGTTTTTACGCCACTGTCGGTAAGCCAGGTTTTTAGATCTGACAGCACGCTCGCAATTCTTGCTAAACCAGGGCTTGCCGTTAGAAGGGCGCTTTTTGGAGAAAGGAATAAAGGCCTCCATGCTAGTTAGAATGACGTCGGAGACCTCCTTTGCACAGACAGATGGATCATCCGAAGAAAAGCATACGCTTAGCCAGGAAAAGTTGCGTAAATGGTCCTTTAGGTCTTCCCACTTAGCTGATGTATAGTGCCAAATCTTACGGGGTTTAGGAGGTTGTTCAGAACTAATTGGCAGCTCGCTTAGGGTTGAAATAAGTTTGTGATCGGAAGAGCCCAATGGTGGTTGTACGGTGACCGTATATAGGTCTGGATTTGAAGTTAAAAAGAGATCTAAAAGACTAGCAAAATCCCCAGCTCGGTCTGGAACCCGCGTTGGTTCTTCTACGAGTTGAGTTAGACCAGAACTGATCGCAAAAGATTCGGCCTCGTGGCCTTGCTCATCGTTGGTGTTTGAGTATTTAAGCCAGTTGACATTGTGGACGTTAAAGTCGCCAAAGATAGCAACTTCGGCATTCGGATGATTGGTTTGCAAGAAGTCGATTGTGTTGGCTAGTGATGAGAAGAGGGCCCTGTAATGCATGTCGCTTGGAGGACGGTAAAGGCAGCATATTGTCGGATATGGATTGGTACCCTTAAGGATAATTTAATCGGTTCATACTTCGCTGTGGTGCTAAGACGCTTAATAGGTGTTAAGTCTGCTGATAAGAATAGGTGTAGTGAAAAGATAGTGTGTGGAACAAGGACAAGGACATTCCTAGTTTTGTAGGAGGAGTTTGTAGACGAAAGTTGATAAACATAATTGTTTGAATTGGTTGGGATAAAGGGTTCCATTTTGAATAGTCCATCCAGGGAAATCCCCTCTTTTAATAAATTGCTGACATAACAAAAAGGAACCCCTTCTCCCATCTGGTAAGGGTTACAAAACATTATAAAAACTCAAACAGACACTTACTCAGTGGAGTTGTTTAACATTTTCAAGTGCAAGGGTAACCTCTGCCCATTTGGTCATTCAAGTAAAGATGTAGAAACAGAATCTCAGATCAGAACAGTTTCCAACCAGTGAGTAAGTAAGATCTTGATAATGTTTATTTAAATTGTTAAATTGTTTATTTCTATTTTGGCCTGAGTTGACTCTAAAGCGGAAGTTGTTTTTATTAAACTTAGAACAAATAGCCTCGTATGTGAGTTTTAAGGAAACAACTCTTCTTTAGAGAAAACTCTCTAAATTTACTAATTTAAGAATTTTATTTTTATTTCTAAAAACTTCTATTTTATTCATAATTATGTAATCGTCAATTGCTTTGCTTTGCTTCGCTTAAATAAAACTATTAAAAATCTTTGGTGTTTTAGTAACTAAATAGGGCACAACAAATTAATTACATAAATTAAAACGTAATTTCAAATCATCTAAGCTACACGTTCCCGTCGCCTATTATTTTGATACGCGACATTTGGTGGAGGCGCCGTTTTCTATACGAGTGTCTTTTTATTCTAAATATTCTTCTATAGTCGATTCCGTTATTTTCCTAAATTTTGTATTTTCTTTGGTAAAAGACAATTTATTTTATAAATGCGAAAGGTTATATTGTCTAATTTATTATATAAACATTGTTATTATTAAAAAATGCTTGTAACTTGAAAGTTTTGTAACCCAGGAAATCACTTTTAACTGTATTTTCTAGACAACGATAAAGTTAATTTTGAAAAGTTGCTTTTATTAAAGAACTACTGAAACTCCTTCTAGTCGTCCCACATTTTCAATTTAAAAACTTATACTGCACTATTTGTTGAATGTATGTACTACATCTGGAGACCTATGCACTACAACACCTGGAAAACCATCCACTTCACCACAGCTGTAAGTTGACTACCAGTTAACGAACCATCCACCATAATTTTAGCGAATTGCAGTAACCCAAAAGTCATAATGAGGGATGCCTCTCCTAAAGCTACTATGCTAGTTATCCGTACAACCCAACCCTACAAGGCATCCTCCATCCCATGGAACTTCAAGTCACTCTATTACAAGTTGGTCGCCGTGGTCGTCGACCCTGGAGGAGGGGGTAATGTCGGATATGGATTGGTACCCTTAAGGATAATTTAATCGGTTCATACTTCGCTGTGGTGCTAAGACGCTTAATAGGTGTTAAGTCTGCTGATAAGAATAGGTGTAGTGAAAAGATAGTGTGTGGAACAAGGACAAGGACATTCCTAGTTTTGTAGGAGGAGTTTGTAGACGAAAGTTGATAAACATAATTGTTTGAATTGGTTGGGATAAAGGGTTCCATTTTGAATAGTCCATCCAGGGAAATCCCCTCTTTTAATAAATTGCTGACATAACAAAAAGGAACCCCTTCTCCCATCTGGTAAGGGTTACAAAACATTATAAAAACTCAAACAGACACTTACTCAGTGGAGTTGTTTAACATTTTCAAGTGCAAGGGTAACCTCTGCCCATTTGGTCATTCAAGTAAAGATGTAGAAACAGAATCTCAGATCAGAACAGTTTCCAACCAGTGAGTAAGTAAGATCTTGATAATGTTTATTTAAATTGTTAAATTGTTTATTTCTATTTTGGCCTGAGTTGACTCTAAAGCGGAAGTTGTTTTTATTAAACTTAGAACAAATAGCCTCGTATGTGAGTTTTAAGGAAACAACTCTTCTTTAGAGAAAACTCTCTAAATTTACTAATTTAAGAATTTTATTTTTATTTCTAAAAACTTCTATTTTATTCATAATTATGTAATCGTCAATTGCTTTGCTTTGCTTCGCTTAAATAAAACTATTAAAAATCTTTGGTGTTTTAGTAACTAAATAGGGCACAACAAATTAATTACATAAATTAAAACGTAATTTCAAATCATCTAAGCTACACGTTCCCGTCGCCTATTATTTTGATACGCGACAATATAAACTAAAGTGATTTTTTGTGAAGATATTTTAAACCACATTACATCAAAGTCTTTCGGTTCCAGTATTTCCTCCCGTTGGCAGCAAAGATCATCTCGAATGAACAGACAGACCCCAAAGTTGCGTCTAAAACGGAAGTGAAAATCATATCCAGGATATAAATAGCTGACGGTGTTCGTTGACGCTCTGACTTTTGTCTCGGTCAGTGCAAGCACATGAAGCTTAGAAGATTGTAAGTGCTGGTGGACTGAATTGATGTTAGTGTTAAGCCCTCTAATATTGCAGAAATCAATTTTGAAGTTGTTACTTTTGGGTCTGTTAGCAACTGCAGGCGCCACACCATTCCCTCGTTGAGTGTTGTTGGAGGAACCCAGTAAATTGTCGGAAATGGTGGATAATTCATTAATTTCGCTTGATGAAGCCACAGGACCAGCCCCCACCCGGAGATCCGATCGGGGGGCGAGTTTACCTCCGGAATATTTTGATCTTGGAGCTTCCATCATGCTTCTTTTATACGGCCCCACCCTGGAAACCGGAAACATCATCACAGCGACGAAACGTTAACTCAAAGAGCAACTTCACGCCGAGTAAACTGATGCAATGGTATCTCACCGGGCGATGCCGGGTGGGCCAGCATCTTCCATTTTAATATTTGCTTAAAAATAGATTTATCTTACCTTTAAAGCTGTTTCTATAACCATAGGTCCAAATGGTCCAATAGATAGGGTTAGAGGTTTCTGAGTCCGTTGAATAATTAAGGGGATAAGTTTTTGGGTTTTTAAGTCTTGATTGTACCACTTTGTTTGGTACAGAACGTCTCCAATAGTAATGTTCTAAAAAATGTGTTAAAATAATTTTAAAAAACCTTTATTATAAACCACTTCATTATACTGTTCTATAAGCTTAATTATTTAATTAATATAAACAATTTTTCAACTTTTAAGTTTTTTCGGTCTCATCTGCCTAAGACTGTTCCATTTCATGAAACTTTATTACCTGAAAATTTTAGCTCAATCGGACAATTCTAAATGGACGCGCCAAAGCCATAAAATGTAATAAAAATATATTTTTCTGTAAATTATTATTACTTAGATATTATTATTATAGCAATTAAACTTTAATAGTGATAATATTTGTATTTTTATAATAGAACATATTTATTTATCCAGCATTTTAAAGAACTTAATAACAAAAACTACTGGAATGGTTTTATTAACGTTGATTGTTTAGTTTTGGGATAGTGGTGGCGATAGTCCGTAATAACTTGATTTTATTTCTCTACTTGTGTTAAAAAAGTATTTACTAAGTAACTCTATTCCTCGTAGCTGAATTATTGACAACTTTGAGTTTATTAGTAATTTTAATATTTTTGATATAAAGGGTGTTACAAATTCGACATACCAGCATTGGAATCTCGGAAACCATAGTAGTTAGAGACACGGTTAAATGGGGTAAAAGTTGTGTAATTCGGTGCTGATTATAATGCCGCTTTAAAAGTTTTTAAATTTTGAATACTTCCGATTTTATTCGAAAAAAACCGAAATTTTGCAAAATCGTTTTTATTTTTCCTGAGCTCATTTGATAAGCTATTTAAAAATTAATGATACTTTGTCATTGCCACTTTTTTTCCTCTGCAAAATGACGTTACTAACCCAGAGATCCGCCGTTTCGTCTCCGAGCGGCCATCACCAACTTTACTTTTTTAAATACGGACCTGGATTTTTTTTTAAACGATTTTTAAACCCTCCTATCCTTAAAATGTAATGGCGATATTACTTTCTCATAATGATGAATTGTTCTTGCCTATTTTTTTAAATTAATATTTTTTACACTTCTTATCAGTCCAGTCCTGGCAACGAATCACAATATTAAATAAAAACTTTATTTTATTTAAAACATTCATACATAAGGAATATAATTTATTTTATAAGAATTTTCTAATACTTAATGCTAAGTTTACTAATTATAAATCCTAAATTTCTAAATGTTCAAAGAGATTGCCGTTTTGCTCAGTACAACGATCGATTTTTCTTCCAATTTTGGCGACAGCCCTTTCAACCGATCTTCTCCTTATCCTACCAAATGCAATGCAACTATGCGTTCTTCGAGTTCTTCCATGGTATCTACGTTATTTTTATAAATAACATTTTTTAAAGCCCCCCATAAAAAGAATGTTTTGTGCTGTTTGATTGATTTGAAAAGTAATTCAGATATCGATCTGTATGAGTAGGTTTCCTGTATACTGAAGTATGGATGGTGTTGCCACTTTTCTTTACGTTCACATCTAAGAAAGGTTATTGATTGTTTTTTTCTCTCTCCAAGGTAAATTTGATTGTCGGCGTCAGGCTATTAATGTGATGTAGGAATTCCCTGAGTTCGTCATCGTTTCCATTCCAAATAATGAAGGTGTCGTCTACATATCTCAGCCACGTTTTTAGTTTCTTTTTTGCTTGTTTAATTGCTTCAGATTCAAACCATTCCATGTAAATGTTGGCGATTATTGGTGAGAGAGATGAGCCCATCGGTAGTCCGTCCACTTGGCTGAAAAATCTTTTTCCTGGAAGTAAGAATGATCGAGGCAACATTCTAATAATTCCATGATGGCCTTGATAGGTAGCGGTGTTCTTTCCTGTAGTGTCTGGTCTTCCTTAAGTCTGCTTTTGATAATCTTTAGTTCATCTTTTACAGGGACGTTAGTGTAAAGACTTTCGAGGTCGAAGTTGATCTTCTGGTTGTATTTCCATGCCACCCATTAGTTCTACGAAGTGTTGAGAGTTTTTTACGAATGATGTGCTATTTTCTTGGAGTGGTTGAAGTAGGGGGAGTAAGAATTTTGCTAGTTCGTAGGTAGGAGAGTTTCGAGAGCTCGTTATGGGTCTGAGAGGCATGTTATGTTTGTGGATTTTTGCAAGCCATAGAGGTGTGGAGGCTTACTGTGGAGGCATCTCCGTGTCTTTTCTGGTATGTATCGTTCAAATTTCTTGAGTGTTCGGTAGACTCTTCCCTCAATGGTGGAGGTGGGATCCTTGGACATGGGACATGTGAAGACGGCTGGAGATACTTACCAGTTGAAACGTTGTGATATGAAACAAATAAAAACAATGCAAGTCCAAAACTCTTCTATCAGTCAAGAAACATCATTGTCTCCGACCTTCAAACAGACACTACCTAGAATTTGTGTCATACTTTAAATTTTAATCTATGACATAGCATTTACTCCAGTAGCATTTGTTTTAGTTTGTGTTTAAAGTTGACCAAATTTAAGGACTTCAAAGATTTAGAAAGTTGGTTATACTGCTTTGTGACGTTTTAAGAAAACGATCATCGGGATTGCGTGGTTTTATGGTGTAGAGGAAGTAAAAGATTTCGATAGCTGACATTTAGATTATGGACAGAGGTTCTGAATTTTAGTTTTTTAAACAGATAAGCAGGTGTTTAAATGCTGATTATTTTATGATAAAATATTAAACAGTGTAGAAGTCTCCACTTCTCCATATTCAGTTATCCTATATCTTTGATGGAAAAGGTAACATGATTCCATCTTTTCAAACCACACACAAGTCTAACGCAGCAATTATGAACAAGCTTCAGTTTGCGTGAATCTGCATTAAGGAAGTTTGGGCCGTAGACTATAGCTCTATCACAAAGGGGCGACAGTACTAACATTTCACAAAGTATGATTCGACATTTTTTTTTTGAGATGTAAGATAATTGACCACTTGCTGAAGAAAACAAATCGAAATGAAAAGAAAAGTAATTTTCCACGAATTTTCTACTCTTAAAGAGGTAAGAAGTAAAGAAACAAGTGTCTAAAGTTATTTCAGGTTCCCGAGTTCAGCGTTCCAGCTAACCTAGAAACATGTATTAATAGCATAAATAGTAGTTTAAGGATTACCGTTATTCAAACCACGCTGAAGTAAGAAATGACAGGTAATCATGCGGGAAAATGGGTCAATTCCCACGAAAAAACTCTGAAGAGAATCCACCAATAAAAACTGGCACCTCATCTGTAAAGGAAATATGAAAAAACACTGATCTTAGGGGTGATAACGGGATCAACCCGTTGAAAATAAGATAAAACTACCACCAAAGTAAGAAGGTGAGTTGCAACAACTATAATTTACAAACTTTAAGCCTTCTTTTATTACTCTTACTCATAAAAACAACAAAGTTAATGAGTGAGTAAGTGATGATTTGAATAAATTAGTTGCAGAATGCTTGTTCAGTTTGTAGTTCACAATAACGCCTAAATTCTTCGCTTCATCTATAAGGGTAAATTATATTAACATTTTCTAAGCATCTAGAATGGGCAGCAGCCCTACCAAACAGCATAACTTGTGACTTAAATGGATTAAACGATAAAAAGTATTTGTTTGATATATCTCAGAGAGCTTCGAGACCGTAGTCTATTAGGTTACAGGATGTCTCCAGGATATCTCATTAATAAAAAATGTTAGCAAAGTTGCGCGTCATCTGCATGAAAATCGAGATGTTTAAAAGGTATATAGACGTGGCCCCAAGACAGAGCCCTGGGGGACAAGAATGCGAGTAAAATCGAATAACTTTCCACCAATTCTCGCTGCTTGAAAACTACATGTCAAGTATGCAGAAAAAAGCTAATTTCGTCCTTAGAAAACCCCAAATAACTTAACAAAGCAAGTAACAGCTGGTGATTTATAACGTCAAGGGCCTTAGTATAGTCAAGCAGCACTAATATTGTCAGTTTATTGTTAAGGATATCATCAGTAACCTTTGTAAAGGCAGTCACGCAGCTGTGTTCTTTTCGAATACCAAACTTTTGCTCTGGAAGTATGTTATTATCATTAGTGAATTTTGTTATTTGTACCTAAACTATATTTTCTAATGTTTTTGAAAGTACGCATAAAATACTGATTGATCTTAGATCTTTTACTTCAGAGGGCGTAGCAGTCTTAGGTATATGTACAACATGCAATTTTTTCCAAACATATGAAAATATATTGCTTGCAATACAAACATTGAATAAACGTTTTAAAATCGGAAGTATACGAGGACAACTCAAGAGTAACAGGTTGATATTAATATCATCTGGACCAACAGATTTAGATTTGATGGATAGTAGTAAATTGAAAATTTCGCTTTCGTCTGTGTACTTTAATTTAAATTCTTATACATTCTCACCGAGCCTGTAAGTTCTTAGAAAGTTTAGGATTTCCGGATCTGGTACTTTATTTACATTTAGAAAAAAAAAACGATTTATCGACTGGGGATCTGAAAGATGTATTGGAACAGTTGCATTATTTTCAGAGCTTAGATTGAGTTTTTTCAGCTCCTTCCACATATTATTTAGGTTTCCGTGATTAATCTTAAATTCAAAGTAAGTTTTTTCTCTTGTTTGATAGTAACATTAGTTTCATTACGAAGATTTTTATAATAATTCCAATCAAATATATTTTTGGATTTTTTTAATTTTAACAATGCTTTATCTCTTTTAGCATTTAGTATTTTAATAGCTCTAGTTAACCACAGTGCTTAATTTTTTGTTATTAGAACAGTTTTGATGGAAGCAAGAAAGTTAAATAAACTTAAAATAATTATGTTTAAAATCTTTGTATTGGTATCACGGGTACTATAAACACGGGAAAAGTTAATGATATTAAGATCTTTATTAAATTGTTCTAAATTAATTTTTTAAATGTCGCGAGAAACATAAAGATATGGCTGAGTTTTTGTTTTTAAAATTTGACAAGTTATAAGACAATGGTCAGATATGTTCTCAGTATTTATACCTTTAGAATTTAATCTAGGTATTGTGTTTGCTACGAGTATATCAATTAGTTTTGAGCTTGTATTGCTATACCTAGTTGGAACTTTAATAATTTGGGAAAGGTCGAATGAATCAAATTTTTATATTAATTAGTTTTTAGGATTGACTATGATGATTAAAATCGAGTAACTCGATATTAAGATCACCCATATAAATTAGGGCATCACATTTAAGGTCCCAAACTGATAGCACGCTTTCGAGCTCGCCAATGAAGTCAGCAGCCGAAAAACATGGATGCCTGTAAAGCTTACCAATAATATATTGACCGAATGTTTGACCGAAATCCATAGTTGTTTGGTACTGCAGACGTCAGGAACCACCAATGCGCGCGTCTTGGCTGAAATTCTGCGATAAACTGCGACCCCTCCACCTCCTAATCTTAGTTTTGAACATTGTATTGAGAATTATAAAAACTAACCTGAATTTTGATTTCATTTGCGAACCATGCCACAAGAAAAATAGTTAATATAAGAAATTGTAAATGAAGCATAGGAAATATTATTCCCTTTAAAGAATTTTGCTAAAACATAAAACACAGTTATTTTCTTCTGATGTACCGGGTGGCCAAATAGATAGATATAAATGTATTAAAGCAAAGTTATTACCATTATACCAAACCTAATATTACCATATATTCCAAACAACCAAATAATACATTTTTGCTATAACTTTATTTGTAATATTATCGATAAAAATTTTATATTCATCTTAGTCATATGTTTAACGCCCTCTAGCGGTAAATTTAGGAACTAAAGAATAATTTTCAGTGATTTCTCTTTCTCTATTTTTTAACGATTTTTTTTATTTCTAAATGTTGTGAAAAACTTTTCCTGAGATATGGTCGGCACCCATTCTTATTTGGCCACCCGGTAATATTATGCAGGTTTCAATTATTTTACTCTATTTTTGACGAACAGAATTGATGTTACGCAAGCATGATAAATAAAGAAGCCACTAATGCATGTATACCGGGTGTTGCATCGTCGAGCGGGACATAGGAAATCCCATGTAATTTTAAATGGGGTTAATTATTGGCTTCCCTAATTATTTTAGAGAAAAATTCTATTTAGGTTTATTAAAGAGCAATAAAACCCACATTCAAAAGAATAACTATAATATTTTTGACGAGCCCGTTTACGGGTTATCGCCGATTTCTCCTTTTTATGGCCTCGTATTTGCGGGCACCAGTCAAGGTAAAAGATAACTGTCAAATAAAGTTGTCATTTTGAAATGTGTGCTTTATTCTTATAAAAACTTTTTTTTTTACACTTCTGAAGAAAAAATATTGATGATTAAATGGTATTATCAAGGAAATAGTTATCAAAATGTGTCAGACATGTTTGCTGCTCTGTATCCGAATAGACCGATATCTGCAAAATCTACAGTCGAAAGGACTATAAAGGAATTTGAGACAAAAGGCACTGTAATAAATAACTGCAGATGTGAAGAAAGGCAGGAACAAAGAAGAGATGCAAGAAATGATAGGGACTAGCAAAGGCAGGAACAAAGAAGAGATGCAAGAAATGATAGGGACTTGCAAGTTTGATGGGAAGATCAGCACAAGGAAACTTGAGGATGACATAGGATTAGATCACACCACAGCGTTACGAGCTTTGAAACGACATAAGTATTATTCATTCAAATATGAAAAGCACCAAGAGCTAAGAGATAGGGACGAAATACGACGACAGGAGTTTTGTTTTGGTATGATTGAAAGAGCAAACATGGATAGGGAATTTTTAAAAAACATTTGTTTCACTGACGAATGCACATTTACCTTAAACAATGAACCCAGTGTTCAAAATTATCCATATTGGAGCAAAGAAAACAAACACAGGTTTGTCGAAACAAGGACGCAATATCCACAAAAAGTTATTGTTTGGGCTGGGATTTTCGGAGAAAATATTATCGGGCCATTATTTCTTACACGAAATTTAAATGCAGGATATTTTTTGGAACTACTTGAAGATCATATTTTACCTACTTTACATGATGCCGCCAGGGAAAATCAGGAAGTTTGGTACCAAATGGATGGCTGCCCGGCACATAGTAACCTGGCTGTCCGGGAATATTTAAACCGTGCTTTTAATGGAAATGTTATTAGCTTAAATCATACAGTAAATTGGCCTTGTGCGTATGATTTAAGCCAATAACATTTCCATTAAAAGTACGGTTTAAATATTCCCGGACAGCCAGGGTACTATGTGCCGGGGAGCCATCCTATGTCATCCTTAAGTTTCCTTGTGCTGATCTTCCCATCATTTTCTTCCACGCACAATAAAACTTACAAGTCCCTATTATTTCTTCCATCTCTTCTTTGTTCCTGCCTTTGCAAGTCCCTATCATTTCTTGCATCTCTTCTTTGTTCCTGCCTTTCTTCACATCTGCAGTTATTTATTACAGTGCATTTTGTCTCAAATTTCTTGATAGCCCTTTCGACTGTAGATTTTGCAGGTATCGGTCTATTCGGATACATAGCAGCAAACATGTCTGACACATTTTGATAACTATTTCCTTGATAATACCATTTAATCATAAATATTTTTTCTTCAGAAGTGTAATTCATGGCTTATATTTTCGATGTACGAGTTTTTATAACAATAAAGCACACATTTCAAATTGACAACTTTATTTGACAGTCATCTTTTACCTTGACTGGTGCCTGCAAATACGGGGCCATAAAAAGGAGAAATAGTTAAAAAGAAATCGGCGATAACCCGTAAATGGGCTCATCAAAAATATATGAAGTTATTCTTTTGAATGTGGGTTTTAGTGCTCTTCAATAAACCTAAATGAAATTTTTCTCTAAAATAATTAGGAAAGCCAATAATTGACCCCATTTAAAATTACATGGGATTTCCTATGTCCCGCTCGACGATGCAACACCCGGTATACTCACAAAATATATTTAATCTACGTAACACGCGTACAAAATATTTTGGGTTGGACAAGGTGCTTATTACCGTAATTATTTTGCTTATCTTACTACTTTGTATCATTCGCACTAAAATACCATAAAATTATTTCTCATAAAATAGTGGAATTTAGTGTCCGTTAAAATATATAAAGAAAAGAAGCTTAGCGGCAAGCGGACAGAATAGTGCGTCTATCTTTTGCATTAAAGTACACAGGGACGCCAAAGGTAATGGAATCCCTGGGGCACAGGTAGACAATGACAGGCTGTTTCGTTCTTGTTAGAACTCATCAGAAAGTTATAACCCGTAAGCGACCCCCAGTACAGCGAGCCTGTTCTTTCAAGGCATTTTTAAGAAATAAAAACGCGATGAAAACCCAGTAACGCCATTAAAAGGAATCAACTCAATGCAAAAGATAGCTATCTAACGTGAAAACCTAGATATAAATAAATCTAAATACATCAAGCACGGAACGGCCCCTTCACCAGTATAGGAAACATTTTTTCGCTTCTCTATACATCTCCACGCTTTGTGGATTCAGATCTAGATCGCGCTGCAGTCGCTCACTGGTTTGCAGCACTATTCCGTAAATGCCGTGTGAAAGTATAAATAAAATAGTGGAATTTAGTGTCCTTCCTTCTGATGGCGTTACTGGGTTTTCATCGCGTTTTTATTTCTTAAAAACGCCTTGAAAGAACAGGCTCGCTGTACTGGGGGTCGCTTACGGGTTATGACTTTCTGATGAGTTCTAAAAAGAACGAAAGAGCCTGTCATTGTCCACCTGTGCCCCAGGGATTCCATTACCTTTGGCGTCCCTGTGTACTTTAATGCAAAAGATAGACGCACTACTCTGTCCGCTTGCCGCTAAGCTTATTTTCTTTATATTATTTCTCATATTTAACATCACAATTACCTATTTTTAAGATTTACCAATAAAACCAAAAAAGTTTTTTTTTTATTTTCAGATTCCATTATGACTTATCATAATTAATCCTAGATTGCCAACCTACGTAAAATTTAGTTACAGTTTTTTAAAATCTGAAATAATTGGCCTATTATTGGTACCCTCGTTCTGCCGCTCAAGCAGTGCATCTTCCACCACCACAACATTCGGCTGCCGACGCGTTTCTGATGTGGTAATTAAGGGTTGTAAGTAACCGAATAAAGTGGTTGTTGGCGCGTAAATTTTACGTACAAATGTGTTATGAATGCGCTGAATTCGTATAGATGTGTTATAAATGCGCTAAGTTCAACTAATCTTTTTATGTGTATTTTTTGGTTATTTTATTTGTTTTGGATTCAGGAAATGTTTGTTATTTTTGAATAAAAATGATTAATTACTTCTCTCTAAAAATTTAAAAGGCTTGAGACAATTTTTGCAAATATTTGTAATATACATAAAATTTACGTATTGCTGGCATCGATGTATATATTTTCAACGTTGGCAATCTAGGGTTAACATTAAACTTCATTCAATTTTATAAAGAAAATCTTCCGCCCCACAATTATATTCCTACTTAATTCTTGACCAAATGTTCGGTCCACCCAATATTGTCCTACAATACTAAAAATAATATATTTTATCTCATTTCTCATAGACCATTAACTCAGTCTTAACATGTTTCAATTTTCGACTATCAATAATTTCATATTAGAATCATCTGATTTAGTAAACTATCCTAACGTCTTAAGTTATACAATTTCACTTTCAATTTAAAATCAAAATACACTTCTATTAATACAACATCCATCGAAAACGAAATAGACACATTTACTGGCAGGTCAGTTCTTTTTTGGAAAAACGCTCAGACCGATGGATTTTGTTTTCGAGGGGGACACAAAATTGGCAAAAAAAACACGTTAACACGTGCAGCCCCCTATGCGGGGATGGTACCACCCCTAAAATCTTAAATAGAAAGGAGGGTCAAGTGATACCTTATTTTAAAGGTCTCTCAATTCTCTTTATAATGATGTAAACTTCATTTACTTCAGTTCAGTAGTTTTGAGAATTGAAAGATCTTTAAAATAAGGTATCACTCGACCCCCTTTCCATTTAAGATTTTAGGGGTAGCACCACCCCCGCTCAGGGGGCTGCACGTGTTAACGTGATTTTTGCCAATTTTGTGTCCCCCTCGAAAACAAAATCCATGGGTCTGAGCGTTTTTCCAAAAAAGAACTGAGCCGCCAGTAAATGTCTCTGTTTCGTTTTCGATACGCCACCCTGTATAATAGATAATGTATTTATATAATATGAAAAGTAGTATAGTTAGAAAAATAAGTATGGTAATAAACACCTTATCCCACTTAAAATTAGTATAATATGACGGTATTATCGCACGCACATAGATAATAGTAAGTATAGATGTGTTATAAATGCGTGGAAGGTATTGTATCTCTTTAGTTGGCTTAAAACGATTAACAAATTTCAGTATTCTTGGGGTTATGTGAAAGTCGAGCTAGGAAACGTAATTGATTAAACATAGATATCATCATCTTTATAAATAAATGTCATTTAAACAGATCTAGAAGACTGGCCTATTTTTCCACTATTCGTGTGAGATGAAAAATGCCTCGTAATTATAGATACTTACCATTAAAATTTCGGTTGATAATGATGCTAGCGTAATTGAAAACGTAAGAAAGTTGGTTAACATAATATACCTTGTATGATAGTTCATTTTGTCAACGAATCTAAAATAATTTGTACGTTTAGTATTGTTTTATTACTTACATATCCCCGAGAAATAAATATTACCCTTATTTTAATAACATATTTCAGCTCTTAAATTTCAGAATTTATCAAAGAACTAAAAAAAATTTTTTCATACGAATGACATTTTTTTTTGCTTCCAGTTTTGTCAATGAAATATCTCTAAATTACTGTATTTTTAGGCCCCAAGCGCATGTAGGTGATAGTTTCCCTTAAGAAAAACTATAAGTGACATTACTCCAGGTGAGTAGCAAGAGGGCAGAGGTGAACACGACTCCATAACAATCCATGGGCTCACCAGACAATCTAGTTGTTTTTATTTATTTTAATAAAACACTTTGTTTAAAAGATTGTAATAACAAAACTAGGTTTTTCTCAAGCCGATCTTTCCTAGCACTTCACTTACTAGGAATTACTTATTTGGCCAGTGCAGTGTCAATAATATTATAGAGGGTAGCTCGCTCTCAATTCACTTAAAAATAACATGGTATGAATTACTAAAATATGATTCTGACAACCATTTATTTCGTCAAATCGGACTCAACCCAAAAATTAATCTATACAACAAAAAAATGCCGCTATTGAACTGTTGAACTAATTAATAACATGAACTAACCCAACCTACAAATTTTAGTTGCCACAACGACATTTTTATATACGGATACCAATTTTTACATCTAATGTATTATATGGTAATTCTGCTTTTAAACCTTACCTATTAGTTTTAACAACTAATGTGTAATTGTGGAAAATTATAAAAAATTTTGCAAGGAAAAATCATTTATTTGGACCAAACTTGAAATTTTCATAGAGTAACAATCACGTACGTAGTCACAACATTGTGTTTATTATCTTTTTCCTACGACGACCTATGAAAATGAGAAAAAAGCACGGTTAACTTGGCTCGAAAGCGCCGAATATCACACGCGTGTTGAAAGAAAATATTTCAACTCTAGAGTGGAAATACAAGGCACACTATTTAATTTAAGCATATGATGCCAATTTGACAGACCACACCTATTTATTAAAAAGAACAAATTTTAGAAAGCAGTTTAGTTTATTTACACGTATTTGTCAAGTGATTCAGAATTAGAGTGTGAAAATACGCCATCTGAAATTAGAAAAAGTTAAGAATATTCTGGAAAATCTATTACCAGTCAAAACAAGCCCCGCTGAAGAAAATGTCATATATTAAACTTAAGCAGGAAATGTTTATGGGTAGCCATAGCGTAGACACTAGAGCCATGATCTACGGATCGAAAGATCACAGGTTCAAATCTCATCAGGAGCACTTGACTTTTTTTTATAAAAACATTAAATAATTTATAGAATTATTTTAAATTGAAATCTTCCTTGTTGGGTGAATTTTTTACATTTTTTTTAATGTATCTTTTCTTGATTAAATAAAAAAAATCATTCAAGAAGGAAGATTTCAATTCAAAATAATTTTATAATTTATTTAATGTTTTTATGAAAAAAAGTCAAGTACTCCTGATGGGATTTGAACCTGTGACCTTTCGATCTGTGAAATTCGCATCATATGTTTAAATTAAATAGTGTGCCTTTTATTTCCATCCTAGAGTTGAAATATTTTCTTCACAAATCAAAGGTTTTTTTTAATAATTCTTTGTGGTCGTAGGAAAAATAGTGTACATTACTCGTGTGAAAGTGATTATTCTAAAACTCGGGGAATTTCCGCACTCGGCTGACGCCTCGTGCTAAATATCTCCTCTTTTGAAAAGTATTACTTTCATCACTTGTTATGTAATATACTATTTTCTGTACAATATTGTAAGAAATAAGTTGATTAATAAATAAGTAAAAATTTTATATTTTTGTCATTGCAGTTGCATATTAGAAAGTTTAAATGAATTGATTATAAAGTATGTCAAAATTAGCAAGTTGGTTTGATAGAAATAACTTTAAAAAAAAATTGTTTCATTTCTGAAATAAAATGTCATATATAATTTATACTTAGTAACGAAAAATATTACTTCTTATAGTCCCCATTTAAATAAAAAATGCCTTTGTATGAATACTCTATTAGGTATGCCTAAACTAATTGGAATAAGTTATCAAATGTAATACCACAAGATGTTTCGGGATTACCTAATACTTTGAACTGATACACAACGCGATATCGGCAACACTACTCTTCCTTTGGAGTCGCAGTGTTGTTGTATTCAAAAGATTGTACAATGAAATAAAGTACATAATATATCCTTCTTATCTTAAACATTTTTATTTTAATAATTATTGTTAATAACAAAATTATATTTATTATAGTGAAAACTTGAACCATTGGATAAATTTGTATCATAGGTTATTACTTTGTCAGACAAATGGGCCACCCTGTATGCTTGTTTTCATTTGTAGGATCACATTTTTCCTTGCATTACTTGTATTAATATTTTATTGGACATATACAGGGTCCGCCAACGTGGCGGGGATAAGAGATTAAATCATTATCGAGGAGCTTATCAAAAATACTAAACCAGCATAAGGTATCGACTTATTTCGGCATATTTTAAAAAATAAAGCTATCGATGCGTGGTTTGCAAAATTTAAAAGGGAATTTAATTCTTAATATGCACATTTTTTCCGATTTTTTTTTACTTCTAACCTTTAACTGTCTACAGGGTTTAAAGAGAAGTATGTTTTTTTTACCAAAGTTTCTAAGTACCGGATTTCCATCAAAATTATTTTAAATTATTTTGGATGGCATTTTCTTTATCTCCTAGTTATAGAGAACAAAATAGATTCTCAAATTTTTGGTATCCCTCTTTGTTCATGAAATTTCGATTTTTTTCTCAACCCCTGTAAATTTCAGGTATTTTTGTCATTAGGCCTTACAATGTTTTGTAAGAACGGGGTTTGGTAAGTGATTATAATTTCTTAGGACCACCTCTTTTGCGACGAGTACATTTTAATTTCTTGCGTTTCGTCGTGACCAGTGGCGTACCCATAATAGTTTTTTTTTTGTTTTTTTGTTGTTGTTGTTTTTTTTTATATGCCTCCATTTCCACACATCGTGTGTTTCGTGCCAGGATAACGTTGCAGTAGGTACCATGGTAACCTATCTATATCTATTCCGGCCACCTCCACGTATGTAAGCCGTGTCGCCCGTGGTTGCAAACCGTTCTTTTAGCCGAATAATTGTGGCCTTCCCAACATTATACATATCGGCTACAGCCTCAACTGCCAGGCCTTCATTAAGCAATTTTAAAACATTTGCGCGTTCGGTTCGGGACAATCGTGTCATTTTTAAAAATAATCATGTGACTTAATGACATCTCCTGAATTAACAATGGTGTTACCATGGTACCTACTGCAACGTTATCCTGGCACGAAACACACAATGTGTGGAAATGGAGGCATATAAAATGAAAAAATAAAAATAAAACCGATTATGGGTACGCCCCTGGTCACGACGAAAAGCAAGAAATTAAAATGTACTCGTTGCAAAAGAGGTGATCCTAAAAAGTTATAATTACTTACCAAAACCCGTTCTTACAAAACATTGTAAGGCCTAATGACAAAAATACCTGAAATTTACAGGGGTTGAGAAAAAAATGTTGTTCTCTATAAATAGGAGATAAAGAAAATGCCGTCCAAAATAATTTAAAATTATTTTTGTGGAAATCCGGTACTTAGAAACTTCGCTAAAAAAAACATACTTCTCTTTGAACCCTGTAGACAGCTAAAGGTTAGAAGTAAAAAAAAATCGGAAAAAATGTGCATATTAAGAATTAAATTCCCTTTTAAATTTAAATTTTGCAAACCGCGCATCGATAGCTTTATTCGTTTGTAAAATATTTTACTCCAAAGTTCACCTAACAATTTGCTCGGACCGCTTAAATTGTCCATCAGTTTATATTATAACCAAGCAGATTCTAATTGGTAATAAAATAATAAATAAAAATTAAATAATTAATAAAACCGGTCGAATAAAATAATAAATAATGGGACTTGCAATGATGCATTTGCATTGCATTCATTCTCTTTTATTGATCACGATATATATATATATATATATATATATATACCCACCTGAACACGAAGAAATGCCTCTGGACGATCCTCTTTAATGCGTTAAAATGATTTTTTTGTTTAACATTGCTTATATCAAATTTGTGTATCGAGACTTGTAAATATCTTAACTCGGCAACTGGAAAGGCCATAGCTGCTAAAGTTATTATTTCATTGGACAAATATATGTTTATGACGGCAAACGAACCCAGAAGATTTAATAAAGCTACCAGTATTATATTCTCATTTTCTTTAAATGGTAACCACATTGGTAACAAAAGAGACTCTTGAAGCAGTTCTTTTTCACTTTTCTGTGTGACCATATTATTTTTAATATAAATAATAAATTTAATGGGGCAACATACTATAAGGCCCACTATTAGGAATGTAACAAACGTATTCTGTACTTTTAAACAAAGTTTCAAATATTTTTCATATGATTGAATCAAATCACCATCTAAGGATTTATTAATTTTCTTTTCTTCATTTATGATTTGTTTAAACAGTTTTGACGTGTCGTTTTTTTCATAGAGAATAGCTTTTATATACACCGTCAAGATAGTAAGAAATATTGCAAAACATCCAAAGATTGGCTCTATGGCAGCTTCGATTAAAATTAATTGGATTAACTTTCCAAAAACCAAGAATACCAATATAAGTAAGATTCCCCGAAGGACCTGTCGATAGACACTTACTACTTTTCTTAAAATCGGGTTTTCTATCCAGTCTAATTGCCATGCTCCAGTTATTATCATGCAATATTTTAAATTATCTATGGGCATATTGACTGTAAAATATAAGTTTATTTCACACAAATGTTGTCCTTTTAATACACGGTTAAGCTAATCGAGAACTATATTTCTTTATGCAATCCGCTGTTAATATTTTATTGTTTCCAACGCTGACTATACAATCGAGTCAATAATGTTAGTTTTAGTATTTTTAAAATTCATGTTTATATTGATATCATAGTTCTGTATAAATATTTATTGGAATAAGAGGTCAAAATTGATTATTCTAATTTATATACATAAATCTAATAATTTATTAATAAGTTTTCAGACAGACAGATAGATATATAATGTATTTAATAAAGTAATAATTATTTATTCACAATAACATATACAGGATGAATCTTTTCATGACTGTGACGTACAAAGTATCAACGCCTGTAAACATAGACGAAAAGTCATAAGCTGCATCCAAATATTCCAAATGATTTTAAGATTTTAATCCGCCATAGCCAGTCTCGAAGGACGCAAGGGAGGCTGACCCTCCTCAGTAATTCTTGCCCTTCTACACATTTTCTTGGTTTATTACTTAAATAGTAACTTTTAATTTACAGCAAGCACATATCTATGTGTTCATTCGGATTCCTAATATATTTCTTTGTTTGCTATTTTTCCACTATTTAAAAATTTTTTTTACAATCTGACAATAGCGCATGAGGCTGGTGGCTGTTAAGTCTCCATGGTTTTTCCTAAAAGCCCCATTAATAAAAAGAAAAAACGATGTCCAGAGCCAGAATTAAAAAAAGCCTAAAAACCGTGGCTTTAAACATATTATTATCAAAAATATTTATGGCTAACTGGATCGTAGGTAAGAAATAAATTGTTTTGTTTGTAGTGTTTACTATTCTCTTCCGATAAATCGTCCTGCTGGGGAAAATGAAGGTTTTTTTTTTTTTTTTTTTTTTTTAATTTTTTTTTATGATAAAACACCTGCACTGTAGGAAAAATTCTTTAAGGCGCTCTGGGAGCGGTGCGAGTGCGAAAAAAGCGATTAACGTTGGTCTTGAAACGTTGAAGATTGTATTCATTGGGAAACACGACCTCAGGAAGATCATTCCACAAAGATGACGTTCTCCAGATGAAAGAATTCTTGAACAATGAAGTTCGAGGAGTACTAAGCTGAACAACATATGGATGAGCGGCAGTGGTTCGCCGTGTATTTCTGTTTTGCATTGCTCTAGGTGGAATCAAGTGGGCAATATCAGTCGAACACCTGCCATGGAAATATTTGTAAAAGAGAGCCAAATCACCAACCTGTCTTCGATGCTCCAGGCTATCGAGGGTCTTGGTCAGCTCGGGGTCGCCGATCAGACGAACGGCTCTCCTTTGAATGGAATCCAGTAGCCGAAGGGTGTGCTTGGGTGCACAGCTCCAGACATAAGAGCAATATTCTAATGATGGTCGAATCTGGGCTTTGTAGAGTGTCAAAAGTTGATGAGGTGTGTACAACCTTTTGGTGCGGAAAAGTACACCAAGTTTCTGTGCAGCTGCCTTGGCAATTGCGGCAACGTGATCATGCCAAGACATATTACCTCCCACATTGACCCCCAGCAAATTAATAGACGGTGCCAGGGGAATTGCGTGTCCTGCCATGACTATATCCGGTTCTGCAATGTTAACCTTTTTGGTGAAGACTGCTGCCTGTGTTTTCTTAGCATTAAATTCGACTTGGTTACTGTCACCCCAAGCCAAAATTTCTTTCAGGTCATTGTTGAGGCGCAATACTTCATGCTGCCTGCGAAGATGAGCGTCGGCAGCGGATGTTTGGGGAGTCAAGGTAAAAGATGAGACAAGTGTGCTGTCATCAGCAAAGCTATAAATTGGATTTTGGGTTTTCACTAGAAGGTCGTTAATATACAGTAAAAAGAGGGTAGGCGACAATATGGACCCTTGAGGAACACCGGCATTGATGGTGAAGGTGTCTGAGAGAAACCCGTCAATCACCACTTGCAGAGAACGGTTCGTAAGGAAGCTGGTTAACCATAAACAAAATCCATTAGGCATACCGTAGGATCGCAATTTACTTAGAAGCCCATCGTGCCAAACACGATCAAAAGCCCTAGAGATGTCCAGTGCAACAGCCCGGGATTCTCCATGATGTGTGTATAATAATGATTAAAAAAATTTAGCGTCCGAGCTTGAGAGACATGAAAAATCACCAGAACACATAACATCAAGTGTTAAATTTAGGTTATAAAGGAAACAAAATATAATAAATGTTATTGAGATCGAACGATTACGTGAGTTTGAAAATCATAATAATAAGGTTAGAGAAAATCGTGAAAACGAAATTAATCGATTTTATTTTATATTTGTCGTCTCAAGGTCTAGGTTTTCGAGGACACGTCGGATCTGAAGGGTCTTTAAATAGAGATATTTTCAAAGAATCATATTTTTTAAGAATAATGTTTTAATTAAGAATCAGATACCTATTAGGTACCGAGTTTTCATTTAAAATTTATATTTATTTATTTTTTGAAATGGTTTTAAACGAATGACATCTCGTTTAATTACTTTAAAATCCTAAAATGTGTAGGTACCTAATCAGCAAAAATGCGGAAACACCTAAATCTATTTTTTACCGCATTTAAAAAGTTAAATTTAAAAATGTAATGGGAAGACCTAAACTTTAAGTTAACTTTACACTGTGTGAATCTATACCTATTTTAATTTAAATAAAAAAATATCAATCAAATTTAATCGAATTTACGAAATTAGATAGAAGTTGAGTGGATTCTTGACAAATTTTGGAAGTGGCTTCGAAAATTTGTCATGCGCATTGCCTGCGGCGCTTTCCTGCTTGCTGCAATTGCTTTTGATTGTAGCCTACCCATTTAAATCACCCACGAGCCGCCACTGCTATTAACAACTTTCGATCGGTAAAGCCAACTTTTTACATCACACTAATATACAAACCTAATGACAACAAAATGTTTTATGGCTATTTCTTTTAAAGCCTTAAAATGGCTGCTTGTATCCAGATCTTCTATGCGAATTTGTAAACGTTTAAGCTCACCAGCTGCGAATATTATAGCCGCTATCATTATGATTTCATTAGACACATTTGTATTGGTCATGACGAACACCATCACCAGATTTAAAAAATGGTAATCATATTGGTAATATCAACGACTCCTGAAGCATTTTTCTATCGTCCTTCTGCCCACTTGTGGTATTTTTTAAATAATTCATTGATTTAACAGGAAACAATACTAGGACACCCAAAAATACGCAAATAATAAACGCATTCTTATTTTTACACAAAGATTTACGTCATTTTCATAGGATTTAGTGATCTTATCGTATAAAAATTAATCGAATTTCTTATCTTCTTTGATAATTTCTTGAAAAAGTGTTGATGTGTTGTTTATTTCAATGCCCAGTAGTTTCCGAGATATAGCCGGCGTCCTTTCTTATTGAATCACCCGGTACAATGTGTGCGACTTTACTATATGTCTTTTTTATATAGGGTGATGGCTAAAATATTAAGCTGTGTAAAATGATTTTAAAATTGATGTTTCTGAAATATGAAGTTATGAAAATTTAATTTTATTATTGTATATTAAGAGTCGTCTTATAAATTATATTTTTATGCTAATAAATAATAATTAGGCATCATCTAACTGTACCTTTGGGTGGCTTCACTGCTTACTAGAGAAAATAAAGGTGTCAGTCGTATGCGCTTAGATTGTGGTACCAAATATAGAAGTGCGAGTCATACAACCTCAAGTCATGATGGCATCAAATACATGTAAATCGTATAAGCGGATGTCATGTAGTAATCAAAGACTGATAAGCCATATACGCTTAAGTAGACGTGACTATTAAAGATATACAAATCATATACGATTAAGCTGTCAAGTGATAAAAGAAATGCGCAACTTATTTCTAATTTATTTATCTCTGTATCTTATATTTCTTACGAGATCCCTGTAAAGTGCATCCTTCTCTGGGACACCCTGTATTAGATCGATACATCTATATTAATATTAAAAGCAATGGTGGAGATATTTTCATTTAACCTTATCGAATGGGGGTTTCCATATTATTTTTTACACAAATGTTCGATTTAGCAGGTTTAGCGAGCACAATTTGGGTTGGAAGCTTGTTCGATAAAATTTTATTGAGAATATTGGTATTTAAATTTAAGTACTCTTTTAGCTATTCTATAATTATACAACGAAACAAAGTTTGGACTTTTGTCGACAACATCAAAAGGTGTTTCTATTTAGAATAACTCATTATTTTAAAAAAATTATAGGTTTGGTATAGCAGGTGTTGCTGATGAGATATTTGGGTAAAAAGTATTCGAACCAAGATAACAAAATTTGGTTTAAAAGTAAATAAATATATATTGTTTCACTGAGTCTCATACAATATTTAATAAACTCTTTAGGCGAAGATAAATCGTTTTTCTACTAGCGTGCGGAAAAACGCATTTTCCGCACATGTTTTAGTGCGGAAAATCCACTTTTCCGCACCGTGCGGCAAAGATTTTTCCGCACTGTTATATTTTGAAATTAAATTAAATTAAATGCTGTACGATTTGAAGTCACTGTTCATCATATTACCTTTGAAATATCTTAGTTGCTATGTTGTATATAACCAGTTGTTGATTTGTATGTCACTGTCAGCAGAATATTATAAATTTAAACTAGTTTATCAGTTTTTCTACTGGAGTTTTGCTAAATTCTTCGGCACGCAAAATGATTTCCGATGAAGAGATGAACGAAAATTTTATAGAAGAAGTACCGGAGGAGATTCTTTTGGCGGCTGAAAATCTCAAAGAAGATTTATTGCCAGAAATCAAGAAAACGGTATGAAAAAGAATACACCCTTTTTTGCAAATGGAGTAAGGAGAAGAAAAATGTACGTTTACAATTAATTACAATATAAATAAGTAAATTAATATTGTAAAATTTTGTTCATTGTAATAAAAATTTAAAAAAAAACTCCGTTTTTTAAATTATTTTCAATTTGTTTTCTCACGCTAGTAGAAAAACTATTGTTCCTAACACGTGCAGAAACCTATTTTTCCGCACTTAAATGCTTGACACCACTCCGCTACGCGTCGTGCTGTCAACGGCATTTGCGTGCGGAAAAATCGATTTTCTGCACTTGTTAGGAAAATAGCTATTTCTTTTCAGGAACCAACAAAAATGCATATTAAAGCAGAGCCCCTTGGCAATATGACTTCAGGAGTCCAACTAAGACTGGCACAAAGATATATTTTTCAGTTTCTTCTCCAATAAGATATATACAATTTAAATGTTTATTGTTTATTGTATTATTGTGTCAAAGTAGAATATTCCTTGGTCTCTGCTTAATTTGGCCTAACTCTTATATAATTACTTATGCAGGGTGGAATTTTTAACTGGAATAAATATAGTATTAGAAAGCCTATTTATTCGCTGAAAAAATACAAAACTACGACTGCGTTTATTTTTAGTTTGATATATTTTTTTTGCGTCTTCATGAAATTTATTCCTCTTTTGTGGGTAGAAACCGGCCCCAACTTTTTGTTTCAAATGTAAAAGTATGTATTGTGATTGGTCATTGGAAAAGGCGTAAAAAAGAGAATACGACACATTATTTATTTTTGCATTTTAGTAATGTAGACGAAATTTGTTTTATTGTAAAAATTGTTGGAAATGTTGCCCATTTTTTGCTTGGCAACCTCCTAATCTAAAATAAAAGTCATTGACATTATGTGCCATATCCGAAGTTGTAAAATTGCCAATTTTTTTATCTGTCTTTCTAAATTACAATACTTACATTTACATTTGAAAACAAAATTGGGGGCGGTCTCTACCTCAAAAGAGGAGTAAATTTCACTAAGACACTTAAAGTATGCCAAACTTAAAGTAACGCAGCCGCTGTTGTATTATCTCAGCAAATATAGAGACGTCCTAATAATGAATTTATTCCAGTTAAAAATTTCACCCTGTCTAATGAATTTATTTGTGTATATATTTGTTAATTAAAATTCGATTGATTATGATTATGATTAATTGGGAACATAAAAAAGTTTGTAAATTTATTGTAACTTGTATAATAGTTAATTTTATTGGCAAAAGTAAGAATAATTTATACATTTAAAAAGTTGCCTATAACACACTTTAATTAATTTAATTTCTGAAAGTCTGTTAGTGCTGCTATTACTATCACGGATATAGATATAATTGCTTAGACTTTTAACTAGTTTTAAATATTATTTCTCTAAATATAATGAAATTAATTAATTTGATAATAAAAGAAAGTGCGCTGTGTTTGAGTATCAAAGTTTCTATAAAATAGTAGATTCTGTAACGAGGTTGGAATGAAAATTTGATCCGAGTGGAAGATTCCGAACGCAAGCGTAGCGAGCGTGAGGAACCACGAATATCGAATTTTCATTCTAACCGAGTAGCAGACTATATTTTCTCAACGACCAAAAATACTATTCGCAATATTTGTAATTTCAGGTAGAGTATTATCCAGTTCCATATCTGATTTATCCGATTTTTCACTCATATTTTGACTTGCACTAAAATTTGTCTGCTGACATTGACAGTTTCTTAATTCATGACAACCTATGTCGTTTAGATCAATTACAGAATATTTATTCCGTATCTTGTTATGGAATGAAAATACACGCAAAACGCATAAGAAGCAAGTGTTTCAGAATAAATATTCCAACTCAAGAGCGAGAATTTTTACATTCTATTATCAAAAATGATTTTGGATTTATTGCATTCAGTAATGGTCGTGGAGAAAAAATATTATAAAATACAAGTTTTATGTTCATTCATGACTAGGTTTGTTTTCTTGTGGATGCCTGCTTTAAAATAATATCTTACGAAACCTGAAGTGTAACATACAATTATTAAATAAATATTTTGCTTTAGAATAAAGTGACACAATTTGTACACCAACACAATAAAATTAAATATAACATTTTTGTAGATAATAATAGACAACTTTAAAATATTCCAATTTATACGGCACTAACATTAGCCAGATTCTTGATGTTTGTGGTATTCTAGTAGTTCCTATCGAAATTTCTCATAAGAGCAAGGTACGAATAGGCGGCTTGCAGGACCTAAAAATATACAGATAATTTTAATAGTAATTGTCATACTAATAATTTCTTGATAAAATTATTCCAGACATTTTTTTAAATCATAAGTTTATCTCCGTTTTTAAAATAAATGTGCTATTTTTAAGAATTTTTTTTTTAAACCTTTTCGCGTTCAAAAACTTTTGAAACAGTTGTAAAATAAACAATATTAACGTGTATCTTGTTCTCTAGCTTTAATTAAATAGAAAGCATTATACCAGGTAGTGAATGCATAAGAGTGACGACAGTTTGTTCAGGATTTCTATTATATTAGTCAGAAAAGTACTAGTTTCAGTTTCTGTAAAATACCTGGTTGGTTTAAGAGCAAACAGTAGTCGATAAGCGATCACGAATAAATAGGGCATTTCCACCATATCACGCATATTGTACCTGCGTTTGGCAATGGCAATAAAATTTCTTTTTTTTATGCCGGGTAGTGCATCGTGGTTTGAAACATCATGCAATTTTTAAACTTACCAAATATTTGCTCCTCTGTTGACGTTAGAGCGGGGTTGTACAAAGGATTTTTTAGGGTCTCTGTGTGGTGAGTGCACATGCGGAGTTTGAACAATTTTGGGCAACCCGATCTTAACTCATTTTTATAGGATTACGGTTGGTTTTCATAAGAATGCTACAAGTGATGCTGCGAAAACCCGCATTGATTGGACTTGCCAACCTGTAATTTGCAAACGGTAGATTTTTTAGACATATACATTTTACATTGGATTTAAATAATATTTTCAAATAAAACGAATATTATTTTTAAAACGGATCTTTTAATAGAAAACGAATTATTTTACAAAACCTATTAGGTAAATAGTAATAAAATCACCAAGAATTGCTGAAAGGGGACAAAAATAAGAGGGTGTTTATAAATAAACAATTTTTTAAATAAAAAAAAGTGCAATCGTCTGAGAAGCAAGTATCTATTATTGTTGGCTCGCTCCATCATTTCAAAGCAAAAAGTGATCTTCGCTCTTCATCCCCTTTTAGTAATTATTGATGGTTTTGATTCTTATATGAATGATATTTATACTTTTTCAATGTTCACACTATGATGTTCTTCTACCCCTTGCCCGAGAGTTCTAGTACTGATATTTTTATTCTCTTCGACGTGAAGTTAAATATAAATCTCTCTATCATTTTTTCCTACTAGCCCTCTCATGATTTTGTACTGTGCATTTGCAGTTGTTTATTACAGTGCCTTTCATCCTAAATTTATTCATAATTTTTGTATTGCTGATTTGGTAGGAATGAGTCTATTATCGAAATAAACCGAAAATATATCAGATACAATACTTAAACTTTTCCCCGCATAGTATTATTTTATCATAGTGACTTTCTTTTATTGTGTAACTCATAATTTTAACCTAGTTAAAAAATTATTACTATAGTAATATTCATGATAGAACTCGCGAGATCCTGGCCCAATCACGTGATATGAATGACATGCTGGTTAACTATAGTGTATTCTATTGGTATGACTTGGCGTAAATTACAGGTTTGAACTTTGAAATTACAAATTTTTAATATGTAAAATGTATGTTTAAACTTTAAACGAATAATATTCTTAAAGCCACTAATAGTTATTGTTGTCATACTAAACAAGATTGCAATAAGATGAAGGTAAAAAGTTGCAAAACAGATTAGGAAATGACAGCTTCTTTTATTCGCCTATATCCCTTGTGTTCTTTCCTCGTTTGGAAATAGGTAATTATAACACAGATAGTAGATAATATGCTTACCGGTCGACACAGTGGTAAATAGAAAAAGTCGTAGAAGCTATTTGAGTAAAACGTACAATAGAAATGTTAATTTAACATTTATATAGGTACTAATGTGTTGTTATATAATATATCTAATATTGACATAGGCGTAATTCGGGGGTGCTAAGCCGCTAAATCTAGCACCCTCAAAAAAACACAATCTATTGACAAGAAAAAGGTTAAAATGTTAATTTTAAAAAACGGTTTAACAGACCACAATAATAAGATAGAAACTTTAGAATTTGTTAAATACCGAAATGTTTAGTATGTACGAAAATGAAAACTAATAATCGCTAAAGGTGAATTATTATTTTACAACCTATATAAATCCGTACTAAAATTTTAGCGATAAAAAAATGCTTTCTAAGATCACACGAAACCACACTAAAATTCAAAACATTTAATTCAGAAATACCGAAAATATAAGCTTGTTTCCATTATAAGTGGGACATTCATAATAATTGCGAAATATTTTTTTATTTTAAAGATTTAAGGTTAATAATTGTCTTGCATTTTTTTTAGTTCAAATCGATTTAAAAAAATAAATAATTACTGAAAAACAAAAAATAAAATAAAAAAAGTTTTGTCCAAAGCTGGGTTCGAAACCACGACCCTTAGCTCCAAAGTGGGAGAGCCTATACCCCTACGCCAAGAAGGCGTCTTCTAAAAAGCAGGTTCAAATGCGTTATATGACTAAATGCAAGAAATTATTGTAAAAATAACTTGAAACTGTTTAAAAATACCTTCTCAGCAATGGCATCAGCTGCGGTACTAGGCAAACAATAGTTATGATCCATAATTAATTGGTAGTTCTAGTCTAAAACAGAATATCATACGTTTATGAATCAAACATTGGCTGAATACGTCTCTGTCAAAATCTGGGGAAATTTTGAAAGTCATAATCAGCCGGCCTAGGTCATATATCTGGATGTCTAATGTCAAAAAACGAGTTCTCTTGTGAATATTTCTTTAGAAAAAAATTGAATACTTTCCAATTATACTAGACAAATGACAGGTGACAAGTTGAATCAATGCTGGTGCTTTAGCCTCATCTTGAATTCCAATGAAAACCAACCGAAATCGTATTTAAAAAAGTTAAGGTCCAAAATTGTTTAAACTCCGCATGTGCACACCTTAGTGCAGAGACCCTAAAAAAGTCTCCTTACAAATCCGCTCTAAAGTCAACAGGGGAGCAAATCTTTGGACAGTCTAATACTTGCATGGGATTTTCCGATGTTTCCAACCACGATGCACCACCCGGTATACAAAATATTATAAAAATGAATTTCACGAGAACTAAGTGGCGCGGCGTTAGTGAACATTTTGAAGATAATATCAGAGTTTGGTTTGTAATTTTAGTGGAAATTAATAAATTAACATGAATAGCCTTGATTTTCCTATTTTTATATTCTGTATAGCAGATGATATATTTTGAACCTATATAATTGAAACTAGAATAAATTTTCAATTTTTTTTTCCGCCAAACCAGAAGTTCCTGTTGTCTAATTGAAAATTAAATTTTCAATTAGACAAGCCAGGAAACGATGCCGCGTTTCACGCTGGTATGGAAGGCTCTTAAGCAGAAATATTCAATGGGGTTCAAATTCGGACTATCTACAAGCCACGTTAACCATCGCATCGAATATCGGTGACTAGCCGTGCCATATGGCCGTACCATTATCGTGCATCGATATAAGTTGTTCACATATTAAGGGAGCAAGATTGACAACTACCCCTTGAAGAATATATTTAATATAAAGTAACCTCAGCAAAATATACCATTACGAACTCTTAATAAAAACTTTATCATCAAGACGTGGCAAAAATCAATAGCTGATTCTATTGGTTGCGATCATACTACAGGGTGATTCCTAAGTTGATAGTTATTTTTTAGCTGCGTATAGTAGGCATTAAAATAAACAACATTTTTCAATACCTTTTTTCAATAAACTCAAAAATAAAGTACTTAGGGGAACGTAGGGTGGAACGGGGTAGCGGGGTGGAACGGGGTACCTTATCTATAACTACTCTTACAAAAGATGGCCCAGTCCTATTATGGTCGATTGGGAGATGTTATTTCCCCCAATCTGTATTCAAACTCCGATGGCATTGTGGCCGCGATTAACACGACAGTCTTGGTTTGACCTGCAGATAGTGAGGTACAAGTGGGTTAAATACAATATTGCGCCATTTTTAAACTGCGGTAAGTACTAAACAATATATGTCACGTAACAGATCTGTTTACTTATTAAAAACAATGGTCTTTACCTACATTTTGGCACTATATATTTGCTTTCAATCTGTTTTTTATTATAAATGGTTTCAACTAAAATAAAACTTGTCTCTTGGGGTGGAATGGGGTATCGATATCTGGGGTACTGTAATATGAGGGTAAAACACTCTGTATTAGTATATTGTATTAGTGTTCTAATTAGTTATTATGATTAGCTAGTATAACAATACTGTCGATATAACAAATATGTAATATAAACATTTAGCGTAAGTGGAACAACTATGTATGTGGCGACATGGACTAAGATTGAGAATATAGTTTGATGTTGAATATGAAACACCGTTTTCTTTGAACCCTTTGCTGCCACCTATCTGAACATCAAATTATTACATGGCGATCCTGCCAGCCAAAAAACCTTAAGAAGGAAAGCACTTATATGGAATAAAATGGGTAGTGCCAAGTCTAAAGAGAAAATAACCAGGCCTCGAATGGAGACAGAGTACATTTTGATAACACTTGTAATAGCCGTTATCCTTTTTATCATATATAGTTAGAATTACCAAGAACGAGTTGAAGAAAATCGAGGGATGAATTGGTGACGAAGCAAGCAGTATACCATTTTTTTTAGGTTCTTTTTGGGATTATAAAGATGGAGTTTTGGAGCTTAAAATTGTTACATGGTTTTATTATACTTATGGGTTATTACACTTATGGAAAAAGAAGACGGAAAATGGACATAAGAAACAAGGAAATTTGTAAAAAATAGAAGAAAAAAAATAGACTCGGTTATAATTACCAAATTAGTGATTAAAAAGAAACATTTACTAAGTAAGTTATAGAAATAAGTAAATTGTATTGAAATAGGGACCTATTTAACAAGTACTTTGCTATTAAATAATTAGATTAGAGAATATTCTAAGAGTGCTATAGAAATTTCTTTTTAAAAATGTATCAGGAAATTATAAATTTTAATAAACAAATCGCGGAAGGTTTAAGTAGTGATAACCAAAATGAGGTATAAACCGGGATAACCACGCGAAAAATATACATTCAAATATGTCAGCTTTTGACTTAAAAGTGGCCACGAGCCTCTTGCCTGTAATGGATGACTCGGAAGCTATTACACATAAACTAATCGACGCGGCAGAATTTTATCATTCTATGCTTAACGATGATGGCAAGCCTATTTTAATTAAATTCATTCTGAAAACACGAATTTCAAATAATGCGAAATTGAGATTAAAGTCTAGTTACGATTCTATGGATTCATTATTAGGAGACATCAAAAAACATCTTTTAACGAAACAGTCAGATACCGCCCTTCAGGCAAAATTGTTTTCCGCCAAGCAAGGCCATAGTACTGTTTCTGAGTTTGGTAAAAATCTTGAAGATATCTTAGTAAATCTGACAATTTCTCAAGCAGACGGTGATTCAAGAGCTTTTGATATTTTAAGACCAATAAACGAAAAAATCGCTATAAAAAGGTTTACAGGTGGCCTTAGAAATCATAAACTCAGCACAATCATATCTGCTAGAAATTTTGAATTTTTAAAGGATGCAATTAGAGCGGCGCAAGATGAAGAAATTTCCTCTCAAAGCAGTAATCAACAAATTTTCAATATGTTTAGAGGAAGAGGAAACAACAGAAATTTTTCTGCAGGTTTTAACAAAGCTAGAAACTCTGGAAGACATTTTAATAACAATTTCAATAGAAACGTAACTAATAGAAATAACAATTATGTTTCTAATTATCAACAAAATAATTCTCGCTTAGGTAATGGTAATAGCAATCCGCAAAGTCAGCGTTTTCAGGGGGGACACCGAGGACGTTCGTTTACTCGCGGTTATTATGGAAATTCGCGGAGACAAATAAATTTTGCTGATCAAAACTTTAATGCAGGTCAGGAAACGTTACCGTATGATGATTCTAGAGAGAAAACAATTTTTGTCCCTAAAGTAGAAAATAGTTGTAATAATATTTTTACTTACTCCGAAAATTGCTCAAATTCAGTTTCTTTTAGAGTAAACAACAAAAGTTTAGGATTCTTAGTAGATACGGGAGCGTCATTGTGTGCGCTTAAGTTAGAGCATTTAGACGCAAGTATACCTTTACATAAGGAAAATCTTGAAATTAATGGCATAGGTGGTAGAGTATGTTCCGTAGGTTATGTATACTTAAATCTCGCTATAGGAAACATAGAATTTAGGGAAAAGTTTTATGTATTTGATTCGTTGGAATGTCATACCGATGGTATAATTGGAAGAAATTTTTTAGGGAAGTATAAAGCTAAATTAAACTATGAGGAAAATACTTTAGATCTTTTTAATGAGGGAAAGAATGTTATTTTAGACTTAAATGCTTGTTGTAGTCATATATTAGTGTTACCTGCAAGGTGTGAAAGTATTCAGTACCTTGAGACAGGGTTAAATGAGGAATGTGTTGTTATGCCAAGTGAGTTATGCCAGGGTGTGTTTGTAGCAGGAGTGATTGCACAACCAGTGAATGGGAAAGTTCCGGTTAAAATTTTGAATACACGGGAAAGTGAAGTACGCTTGAGAAATTGCTTACCTAAAACTGAGAAGCTCAGCAATTATGATTGTTGTCAGTTTACTTCTCAAAACATTTCAGTTAATCGAGTAAAACAGTTATTTGACTTGCTTAAACTTACCTACTTGAATAAAGAAGAGAAAGAGTCAATAGATCAATTATGTGCTAAATTTGCAGACATATTTCATATGCCTGGGGATAAATTATCTGTAACAAATATTTATAAACAGTCAATTCAAGTCAAACCGAACACTCAACCAGTTTATATAAAACCTTATAGACTGCCTCAATCTCAGAGGGAGGAAATAAATAAGCAAATTTCCCAAATGTGCGATAATGATATAATTGAGAGTGCGCAGAGTGAGTGGTCGTCGCCTGTTTTACTGGTACCAAAAAAGAGTGAGACATCAGGAGAGAAACGTAGCAGATTGGTTTTAGATTACAGATTTTTAAACCGTAGTTTAGTAGATATCAAGTGGCCTATTGCAAATGTGGTTGATATTTTGGATTCTCTTGCGGGAGCTCTTTATTTTTCGCATTTAGATCTAAGTCAGGGGTATTATCAAGTGGAACTAGATGAACAAAGTAGAAAATTGACAGCCTTTACAACTGATCGGGGGCAATGGCAAATGAAAAGATTGCCCATGGGGCTAAAACT
Source organism: Polydrusus cervinus (assembly GCA_935413205.1). NCBI lineage: Eukaryota > Metazoa > Arthropoda > Insecta > Coleoptera > Curculionidae > Polydrusus > Polydrusus cervinus. The sequence goes on from OW284518.1 coordinate 26,579,163, forward strand.
TAGCCCCAGTGCCTTTTCTAGAATAATGACAATTGCAATGGCAGGTCTAAACTACGAAAAATGTTTTGTTTACCTTGACGACCTAATAGTATTCGGGAGAAATCTTAAGGAACACAACAAAAACCTTATGGACGTTTTTACTAGACTTCGTAAAGTAAATTTAAAACTAAATCCTTTAAAATGCGAATTTTTAAGGAAAGAAATTCTTTATTTAGGTCACATTATTAGTTATAAAGGAATATCTCCTGATCCTGAAAAAATTAAAGCTTTAGACGAATATCCCGTTCCAAAAAATTCGGACGAAGTTAAACGTTTCGTGGCTTTTGCCAATTATTACAGAAAGTTTATTCCAAAATTTGCGGAGCTATCTGTACCACTAAACAAATTGTGCAGAAAGTATGTAAGGTTTGAATGGACGAATGAATGTAACAACTCTTTTAAAATCCTAAAGAACGCACTAAGTCAATATCCAGTTTTACAGTATCCTGATTTTGCAGAGAAAAATGAATTTATACTTCAAACTGATGCGTCAAAGTCAGCTATTGGAGCAGTACTCTCAAATAAAAATAATAGACCAGTGGCGTACGCCAGTAGAAGTTTAAATAAAGCGGAAATAAATTACCCTATTATTCACAAAGAACTTTTAGCTATCTACTGGGCTGTAAAGCATTTTCGGCCTTATTTATATGGACGCAGATTTAAAATAGTAACTGACCATAAACCTTTATTATACTTATTTAGCCTTACTGACCCATCCAGCCGGTTAACAAAATTTCGATTAGGCCTTGAGGAATATGATTTTTACGTTGAGTATGTGAAAGGAAGTGAAAATGTCACCGCGGATGCATTATCAAGAATAATCTTGACATCTGAGGAATTGAAAAGAATGAATAATGACATGATTGCTGTTTTGACCAGAGGACAGTGTAAGAGTATGAAAGAGCAAGATTGTGTGTTGGACAAGGATAACCTTAATATTTGGCCTGATCAACCAGATATTGTGGAAGTTCCTAAACAACCTAAAAATTGCACTGAGTTAGTTTTAACGACATCGTCCAAAATAAAAACATTGTCAAAAGATATAACTGAACACTTGGGGAGTTTTTATTATGTTCCACTGCAACTTAGTTTGTACTTTAGTCAAAATACTCGATCGGCATTGGCGCGAGACGAAATGCTGAGAGATTTGGCCAAAATAACTAAGAAAGCAAATATAAATGAATTATATATTTTAAAAAATGAGAAAAATAAAATATTTATTAAATGGATAGGTAAAGAAATAAATAGTAATCCTAATTGGGGGGGCCCCCGTATAAATATTGTACAAGGAGCTAGCAAAATAATAGATAATGATGAGAAACGAATTATTTTGAATGATTTTCATTTACTTCCCACAAGTGGACATGCAGGCATAAATAGAATGACAAATAATATAAAAAAGTATTACTTTTGGCCAGGTCTAGATAACGATGTTGCAGACTTTGTAAGAAAATGTGACACTTGTCAAAAACAGAAGCATTGCAATCGTTATACTAGACAGCCAATGGTTATTACGTCGACAGCCAATTATTCTTTTCAAAAAGTATATTTAGATATTGAAGGACCACTACCAACAGATGTAAATGAATTTGCATACATCCTGACTCTACAGTGTGAGTTAACAAAATTTGTAGAAGCATATCCTATAAAAAATAAAGACACCGTATCTGTGGCAAAATCATTTGTGGAAAACTTTATCTTACGATATGGAATTCCACAGGAAATTGCAACGGATAGGGGTTCTGAATTTATTTCTTCGACTATGAGTGAGGTTTGTAAGCTTTTAAAAATAAATCAAATTCATTCCACGGCATACCATCATGAAAGTATTGGTTCTTTGGAAAATTCACATAAAGTATTGGGTGCCTACTTAAGAATTCAATCCGAAAATAATGATGCAGCGTGGAGTACATGGATTCCTTATTGGTGTTTCTCTTATAATACTACAGTCCATACTGAAACTAAATATACTCCTTTTGAACTGGTCTTTGGAAAGAAATGTCAGATTCCTAATAATCTAAATAATATGTTAGAACCCATTTATAACTTTGAGAATTACCCTATTGAGTTAAAGTATCGGTTGCAAAAGGCTCATGAGGATGCAAGAGCTAACTTATTACATTCAAAATTTAAAAGAAAGCAAAGTTATGATGAAAAAATTAAACCCATTCAATACAAAAAAGGCGATTTAGTACTGGTAAAAAATGAAGTGGGAAACAAAATCGCAAGTCCTTGTTTTCTTGGTCCTTATTTAGTTATCGAGGATGAATCTCCAAATGTAAAACTAATGAAAGGTAATAAGGAGATTGTAATCCACAAAAATAGAACTAAGTTATATCATAGTTAAGTAATTTCTAGGTAATAAATTAGTAGTAAGGAATCGGCCGGCCCTACTTTCGTATTCTTCTCTATCTGCTATTTATTCTAGGTCTGACTACTCTAATTTTCTTCCTTTTCTTTCTTCATTTCTTGAATTCTTATTGACTAAGAAAATGTTTGTTATAAGTATAGTTATTATTTCACATGAGTTAATTACTTTCATATTACAATTAGCAGGAATTTCCATTTGAAAACAAAGTGTAAATTCCTTAAATTGCCCGGGGAGGTGTAATATGAGGGTAAAACACTCTGTATTAGTATATTGTATTAGTGTTCTAATTAGTTATTATGATTAGCTAGTATAACAATACTGTCGATATAACAAATATGTAATATAAACATTTAGCGTAAGTGGAACAACTATGTATGTGGCGACATGGACTAAGATTGAGAATATAGTTTGATGTTGAATATGAAACACCGTTTTCTTTGAACCCTTTGCTGCCACCTATCTGAACATCAAATTATTACAGTACCCCGTTGCACCCCATATGTTCAGCTCAATAGTTTTTTTTTTCATTTTTTTTTGTAGATGCCGCGAGTTTATAAAAGGAAAACTACTCGACAAAGTTCGTCATGTGAAAGTATGGGGGAAGCCGTTGAAGCAGTCATCAATCAACAAATGGGTTACAAAAAGGCTGCGACACAGTTCAACGTTCCACAGACAACTTTGGAAAGGTGTGTGGCTAAGAAAAGGAGAGATGAGGAAAATTTTAAAATTGATAAGAGTGCCGGAAAATATAATCGAGTCTTTAGACTCCACTAAAGAGAAAGGAAATACACTTTGCCTATATTGCAGCGATAAATACAGTAATTCAAATTCAAGGAAAGGTTGGATTTCGTGCGGTGTTTGCCGTAACTGGGCCCACAATGGATGTGCTGGAATCGACAGCGATGATGACGATGTTACCTTTCAACGGGACTTATGCAAATAATGTCATATTTTTATTCCCATTAAAACAAAAATATTGATATATGTATGTTAACGTTTTTATAATAAATATTCTGTTTTGAAGTAGTCCATTCTTAAAGTGGAGTTAATTTATAGAAATAAAATAAAAAACATAAAGTCTTTCTCCACTGGTTTATTAAACATAAAGTTAGAAGGTGGTAGATGTTCTACATGTTTCGGGTGTAGCAACACCCATCATCAGGAACAAAATATAAAGAGAAAAATTCATAGAAAGGAACAGACGTAAATGGTGAGTGATAATGAACCTCGATGGAGCTCTCATCGAGCCATGGAAGATTAAATGTTGAAAAATGGGATAATGATTAGAAGAAAATTGACATATTTAAGTCTTAACACTGACCATGGGCAACAGGTAACAGTGGTAAGAAGGGGCCCGTTTTTCTCTTTGCCCAAACGGTCCCCTTCTTACCACTGTTACCTGTTGCCCATGGTCAGTGTTAAGACTTAAATATGTCAATTTTCTTCTAATCATTATCCCATTTTTCAACATTTAATCTTCCATGGCTCGATTAGAGCTCCATCGAGGTTCATTATCACTCACCATTTACGTCTGTTCCTTTCTATGAATTTTTCTCTTTATATTTTGTTCCTGATGATGGGTGTTGCTACACCCGAAACATGTAGAACATCTACCACCTTCTAACTTTATGTTTAATAAACCAGTGGAGAAAGACTTTATGTTTTTTATTTTATTTCTAAATATTCTGTTTATTTTTTCTTAAAAAGTAAGTTTTATTTTAATAAATGTGTAATAAACAGTACAAAATGTAATAAAGGATCACCTTATATTCAAATAAGTGCTTGAAATTTGTATGACCCCATTCCACCCCATAGACGGGGCAGAATGGGGCAAAGTGCTTTTTTTCATAAAATCATAAATTTAACGAAAATGTATAACAAAAAACAAAGAATTTAATAAGCATTACATAATAGAGGAATTAGTCAGTCGAGAATATGTAAAAGAAAAAATATAAACCTTTTGGCATGGTATGCAATTGATGTCAAATGTTAAATACCCCGTTCCACCCCACCTTCCCCTACATTCATTTATTACACTACGAATGAAATACGGTTCTGCTTAACTTGCCCGTTGAATAACATTAAGAAAATTTCTGGGTGTTGCAAGAGCCCGCAAGGGAAAGCGTTCTGCGTATAATCTCAAAGCACTTTGCCACACTCACAGTAAATTACCACCTTATCTATTAATTCATTGTTTTCAAATTTTACCATTTTCACGTTTCACCAATTTAAAATTAACTTGCTTGGATTTTTTCTGTTTATATTTGAATATAGTGTTATTTAATTAAAATAACCTTGACAACGTCGTCCCTGAACATATTTTTGAATTTAAGATGTTACAATTTTATTTAATTTAGATCTAGTTTTTTTATGTGTAGATTAATCTTACCTTTAAAGCTGTTTCTATAATCATAGGTCCAAATGGTCCAATAGACAGGGTCACAGGTTTCTGAGTCTGTTGAATAATTTGAAGGATAAGTTTTTGAGTTCCTATATTTTGACTGTACCACTTTGTTTGGTACAGCGCGTCTCCAACAGCAGTGTTCTAAATAAAATGTTTTTGAAAGAATTAAAAACAAATTTTTGAGTTAAAACCAAATTGTTGAAACGACTTCATTATACTGATTTATATGCTTCATGATATTTTAATTAATAAACACTTACATCATTTGGGTAAAAACCAATCATTGCCCCTTACTATGTACCTATTATTGTTTACAACCTGTTAATAAGTAATTGAATAAACTGCCTAAACACATTTATCAATAAAATTATTTATTTAGTGGGCAAGGGCCTGTCGACATATTAAGCACCGGTTCCCGCAGATCACCGAAGTTAAGCGGTGTCGAGCGCGGTTAGTACTTGGGCGGGTGACCGCTTGGGAACACGGCGTGCTCTTGCCTCAGGGAAGAGTGTAAAATGAATCGACACCTAGCCATCCTATTCACGCCGGACAGGCCGGATGAGATCGGATATCTCGTAGGATGAAGGTGCCGTTTCACACTCCCCAGTCGGTAGATCACATTTGTGGTCGATGACCGGTTCAAGATGGCCTACGTAGTCGGCGAACCGTAAAAAAAAAAAAAAAAAAAAAAAAATATTTATTTAGTACTAACATTCTATCTGGCCGTTTTTATTTTTAAATCATAGACATATAAGTAAACAAATATTACAGATCCATTTTTATTTAGTAAATATATTCATGATGTATTATTATAATCACCATAACTTATTTTCGCAGAATTCTGTAATCTTAGTTCTGACCATTATATTGCGAATTTTAATAAGATAGGTATAATATTTGAGGAGCAACTGTGCAAAACGCATTAAATCCATTTTTTATAATTTTCAAGGTAAATATAAAAATGTAGTGCTTTTTAGTCAATCTATCATTGGAACAACCCAGTTTGATCAAAGCGCGATAAATTAATTAGAAATAGCCATATTAAAAACACTCAGCTAAGCAAAACGGAATAATTCCAATGCACGTTTAAGCAAAGTGCAATAAATCCAATTCGCATTTAAGCAAAGTAAAATAAATCCAAAAAAAGAATATTCATTTCTGTCTAAAGGGTTTGCATTCTTTTATTTCAATAATCTAGTATATATAATTAATAATTATTTCACTGAAGTTTTAAATTTTATTGGCCTTATAAAATAATGTAAACTTAATTACTTCAAGCAAAACGCAATAAATCCAAACAAGAAGTAAGCAAAAAGGAATAAATCCATACTAACCTAGCAAAATGGCATAAATCCACATTCTGGTTAAACAAAATGCAGTAAATCCACTAAAAAATATACCATATTGTCATGAAAATGGAAAATTTAGATTAAAAAAGGAAATATTCCTTTTTAATCCTATTACATAAATCATTCTGCGCCACATAAAAATCTTAATTTTTCTTCTAACTTACTTTGCTAGTTTTTAAAGTTTTATTCAAAACAACATATTATGGATTTAATGCGTTTTGCACAGTTGCTCCTCATTTAAAAACTAACCTGAATTTTGATTTCATTTGCGAACCATGCCAGAATAAATATATTTAATATAAGTAATAGTAAATGAATCATAGGATATGCTGCTCCTTTTAAAGTATTTTGCTAAAACATAAAAGACGAAATTTTTTTTTTTGATTTACCTGGTGGCCAAATAAGAATGGACGCCAGCCATATCTCGGAAACTATTTATCACAATTTATTAAAAGATAATTTAATTATAAAATCGATCAATGAAAATCGCTGGAAATTATTTTAAAGTTCCTAACTTTATCACTAGAGAGCGTTCGACATAATATGACTAAAAAGATTATAAGATTTCTAATGATAATATGCCAAAATAAGCAATATGCAATAAGAAACAGGTAATAGGAAATAAAGAATACAATATAAATTTTATTTCTGTTGCTTGTTGCTTCAAACATAATTTTATTGTGTCTAGATTGACTTGTTTCTACGTATCAAAACTAATTTTTGTTGCTTATTAATTGTCACCTAATGCTTATTTTTTAATTGTTTCTTTTCCTTTAGGTAGAACTTTGCTTTATTACATTTTGACTGAACTTACAAAATAAACTCTGGATTGCCTTAGTCAAATTTAAATCATTTGAAGTAATTTTTCCGCAAAAATAAAATTGACGTCCTTCCAGGAAACCTTATTTTATAGGCTCTATCAGCAATAAGTGTTGCATTTTGGAAGCTTTCAAAATATACTGAAAGCATATTAAATGATTCACCATTTAGAATTAGCATTTTTGCGCAGAAAAGCATAATAAAGATAAATGTTTCATAATAATATAGTTACAAACTGTCATATAACTAATTCTATAAATAATGAGATTCAATTATTGTTTTTTCTAGGATAGTTTTTTAGGTTTTTATTTCAAAGTCTATTTTGTATAAAGCAATATTTTCTTAGATAATTATTACTAGTTGTAATTCCCACTATTGCTAACTGATCAGCAGTTAAATAAGTTAGAATTAAGAAGTTTATTTTATTTATATTTTTAATAAAATTCTTCTTTGCAGTTAATTTAGGTATAGTTTAGTGCATAACTAGGTATACATTATTTCATATACGTTTTTTTAAATCATATGTGCGATCCTTCCCCAACGATACCTATTTTATGAAAATATCGGTTTGGTGCAGCCGATGTCATAATATTTTTTTGTATCTCGAGCTTAAGTTAAGATATCGACATGAGGTTTTTGCCAGTTTTCTTCGTTTTTATTCTATTTTATATTTAAATAAATATTCTAATATTGTTCTATATAAAACAGTCATGCTACATTTTATTACGTCTGGTTAAGGCAAACCGGAGTTATGTGTATTTCTTTCAAAAGAGGTTCCCTCTCCTCCCCTCAGTTTATTTTACGAATTAGATCAAAATGTTTTAAAGTAAAGTCGTACCGTATATTCCAAAGAATCAAAGAGTTAACTTTTGACATAATATTATCGATAAAAATCTTCTTACCCACTCATAATATGTTGAACGCCCGGTAAATTTAGGAACTTGAAAATAATTTACAGCATTTTCTCTTCATCCATTTTGCAATGATTTTTTTTTTATTTCAATACGTTAGGATAAACGGTTCCTGGGCCGGTATCCAATTTTAATGTGCAGTTTTCAATTATTTGACTCTTTTTTTAAGGGCAGAATTGATATTATGCAATCATGATAAATAAATAATCACTAATACATGTATATTTAATTTTTCTATATCTATATTACATTCAATCTTGTTAAATTAGTTAGTTATTTTTCCTACGATCGTGGGGAAAAGTTACTCTTCGGCACGATTTATCGTGCGGAAAGTACCACTATTCCGCACGATTTTACTTTTCCGCACAATTTTTACTTTAGAATTTAGAATTTATATAAAATGTTCTATGTGTTTATATGTAAAGCGTGCGGAAAAGTAACTTTTCAGGACTACTAGCACTAGTAACTTTTCCGCACGATTCGTTAAATTAATGAATACCTTATCTAAAACACTCAATAAAGTAAAATACTTGCAAAATAAATATTTTTTTTGCCAGAAGCTCAATAATTTTTGTAAGTACAGTATATTATTACGAACTTAATTGACGTTTATCTGAGAACTATATCGATCGTAGGAAAACTTTTGTACCTAACACATGTGGAAAGTGTCTTTTCCGCCCTTGACGGATTGCCCGAACTCCGCTTTCCGTTTAAATATCTTTGTTCAACCCAACATAATGGTTATGTAAAAGTGAAACTGAGAAACGTAATTTGTTAAACAAATGAATAAACGTCATCTTTATAAATTAATGTCATTTAAACAGATCTGGTTTGCTAGACATAAGTAACACAAAGTATATCTTTAATTAACTTAAGTATTGGCAATCTTTAAAAAGAGCTCGAACGTTATTTAAATAATAACGGTTTTGAAAAGTCTTCATTTATTTTTTCATTACTCGTGTGAAATGAAAATAGCCTTCGATATTATACAGTACTCGCGGAATAGTTTGCACCATATCGAAAAATTTGTGAATTTAACAAAAAAAATATTTTCTAGTTTGTTTTTGTTTAATGAGAAACCAAAAAAATCTAAAACATTTGACATTTGATTCAATCCGTAAATATTATTTAATATTTTCAAACGCCAGACAATGACATTTTTCCAAATAACAACAAATATCATAGGAAAAATGTATTTACATCTACATGGACATTCTAAATCAAAAGTTTGGTGCAAAATTTTGAAATTATAAAAAACGTTAAATATTTTTTCTCACGAATTTTGGATAAAAACCGAAAACTGTATGTTAAATTAAAATAATGTCCTTTATTTTTAAGCAGGCATGCCAGCTGATCTAGCAAACAATACGGTAAACAGACCACTGGGATTAGTCAAAGAGGAGACTGATTACACGGCCAAGCAACTTGCACAATACAGATGGACAGGGTTAATAACCTGTAGTAGTACATCCCGGCAACTGTGGCCTACATTTGATAAAAAAAAGTACCGAAGAGCTATTAAAGCAGAGTCGGAAAGACGTGAGAAATATTACTGCGGTTGTTACCAGACTTTGCCTCTTCAGTAGACATGCCGAACGTATAAATACCAACTAACGACTTCTGCAGAAGTTGCGGAGATGAAGAAGAGGAAGAAAGCATTAAATATTTTCTGAGTGAATGCACTGGCCTCGCAAGAAGAAGGTTTACTGCCCTGGGTGAACTGTTTTTCAATGGCCTGGAGGACATTAGCAACTTACAACTTGGCCGACTAAGCAGGTTTCTGAATAGTAGTGGCTGACTTGAATGAGTTGTTGTAAAATCCTTCTGCGGTATACGCAGCACTAACCATCAGAGATTTGATGAAGGTGGGTTCTACGGAACACGTGTGGTATCACAACGGGCCTAATAAGACTACGTGAGATTGTTTGGAGAACCAAAGGTCTGCCACTCTAACCTAACCTAACATATTTAAACAGTTTAATAAATAAATTACACAAAACTGACATTTATTCAATTATTTATATCGTAGAAAGCCTAATTGTTAATTGTATTCCAAGCCTGCTTATAAAATTATTTAAGTTTAAGAATAAATAATATGACTTTTGGAAATTTTTAGGAAAACTTTGTAAAATGGAATTTTAGGTACAGGGACATTATTTTAAGTGTCTCATCCGATTGGCGACTTTGCTATCGACCACAATAAAAAAACCATTATGTATTCCCTAACAGATTTTAGTGAAGAAGCCAAATTTGATGTCAAAAAAAATCTATGTTTAAAAATTTGACAGATACGACGTCATATTTTATTTTCTTAAATGGCAACCCTACCTTATGGTAAGCCAGCTGCGTTCGCCTATTTGTTCCAACAATAAAAATATATAATTGTCAATATTTATTTTCAGCCGTTCCGGAGATACGGGGCTTCGAAGTTGGTGATTTTGTTGTCATCGAATTAACAGAAGCTTTGAGATTAGAAACTTAATTTTTTCTGGAGATACGTAATTTTTTATAACGGAGCCACCCATGCTATTGTCATATATGCCAGATGTCAAAAAATTACAGTTACGACGCTATTTTGAATTTTTTTAAATGGCAACCTACATTTATAACTACATCAGTGTATTAGATTTCGCGATCCGATTTCAAAAAAAAAATAGTTGTCGATATTTATTTCCAACCCTTACCGAAATACGACCGTATCAAAAACTGTATCGTATGATTATATGTTTAAAGTATCTGACATATATGACTATAGCATGGGTGGCTCCACCATAAGAAATTACGTATCATCAGAAAAAATTGATTTTTTAATCACAAAGCTTCTATTTTTTAATGGGGTGAGATACTTAAAACACATAATCATACGATACAATTTTTGATACAGTCGTATTTCGGTAAGGGTTGGAAATAAATATCGACAACTATATATTTTTGAAATCGGATTGCGAAATGCAATACATTGGTGTAGTTATAAATGTGGGTTGCCATTTAAAAAATTCAAAATGACGTCGTAACTGTCATTTTCTGACATCTGACATATTTGACAATAGCATGGGTGGCTCCGTTATAAAAAATTACGTATCTTCAGAAAAAATTGAATTTCTAATCTCAAAGCTTTTGTTAATTCGATGATAACAAAATCACCAACTTCGAAGCCTCGTATCACCGGAACGACTGAAAATAAATATTGACAATTATATATTTTTAATGTTGGAACAAATAGGCGAATGCAGCTGGCTTACTATAAGGTAGACTTGCCATTTAAGAAAATCCAATATGGCGTCGTATCTGTCAAATTTGTAAACATAGATTTTTTTTGACATCAAATTTGGCTTCTTCACTAAAAGCTGTTAGGGAATACATAATTGTTTTTTTATTGTGGTCGATAGCAAAGTCGCCAATCGGGTGAGACACTTAAAATAATGTCCCTGTACATACTTAACTTAAAACAAGTAACATTTGTTGATATTTGGACAAATAACGCCATTTTCCGAAGTTTAATTTTAAATATAATTTACTAATTGCAATAAATAATCTAAAAAACAAACTAGGAATAGTAGGAAAAGCTGAACATTCCCAGACGACCGTAAAGATTGTATGTCGAGGCGCAAGCCGAGACTGGCAATACGGAGTTCGGGAGTATAGTTTTTCTACGAGGTATACATACTATTTTTCCGTAAATCAAAAATTATTAAAAGGCCATAACTTATTATAATAAACTTGTTAAAATTTTGAAATAAATATTATTAACTTTGTTCACAAATAATGAATGCCATTAAATATTTGTGTTGTAACTATGGAAACACAGTAATATTAAATTGTCAAGCTTAACATATTTTAGTTTACAAGTCTCTACAGAAATAATATTTATTTACAGTGCAATAATAAATATTTCCTAACAGTTATTTTCCGTTGATTAGCAACGACTAAGTGTAAGGAAATATTTTCTTTCAAAAATATTATCAAAAATGTGAATATTTCATGTCGATTTTCGGATTTTTTTTTTAACTTCGCGAATAAAAATTGTTTCCATATGGTGCAGACTTTTCCGCGGACACTGTAGGTACTTACCATTAAAATCTCGAATGTTAATGATGCTATATTAATTGAAAACATAACAATGTTTGTTAACATAATATACCTTGTATGATAGTTCATTTTGTCGACGAAGCTAAAAATAATTTATGATTTTAAAGTTATTTTATTACTTAAATGCCATCGAGCAATAAGAACTACCTGTATTTAGACAACATATTTCAGTTTTAAAATCAAAGGATCTATAAAAGAACTAAAAAAAGTCAGAGTTTTTTCATAAGGATGAAATTTCAGCTGCATCTAGATAAATTTAAAACAACCTACTCTTATATTAACATACCGAAAATACGAATATTTTGTTATTTTATAAATACATGTTGATCATTCATACGATGCAGGATTACTGAGGACCACACAGTTCGAGTAGTATTGTCTCATTCTAATACATAAAAATAGATTAATCGGGTCTCTTTTCAAAACACATACAAGGACGAATTATGGTTGGATCAATTACCCTGTAATTCTGTCTCGCTTTAATTTAAAACATCGGTTCCTCTTACTCACACACACATACGCTATAGGTCATTTCGTTTAAAGGGTCTGAACTATTCTTGGACCAATTACCGCGTAGTTCTCTCTCTATTTAGTGCAAGCAGAGCAGTATCAAATAAAGTTATATATTTTGTTGTTTATGCACCGGACCAAGTTTCGGTATAAATTCTCGCTTCAACTCATATCAAAAACCGGAAATACGACCATTCTCTCTCTTACGAATATTGTCACATATAGATCATCTATCTTACTTTTACTCGTTCACACACTGCCGTTAAGTATCATCATTGTTCTACACACACAAACCGCTTTAATAGCAGAACGTGCATCTTAGTGATAGTCGTGCTGCCGTTAGACCTGGAACTTTTCACCGACACTGTTAACAGTTCGTTTTCCGTGTTCGTTTTTTTCGCAAGTAATTAACTATGTGAACATTTAAAGTTGAAAAAAACCCGAATTGGCCGCGTCCTCTTACCTTTACCTGCAGATCTGTTGCCATTTTGACCTTTAGAACCACCGCGTTCTGCAGATCCTTTTATTTTATAACGCACTAATGTCTGACAAATTACTCTTGCAAATACGGATTTGCGTCCTTTATTGTAAATTGAAGCCATTAACATTATAATCGGTGTCATTCACATCATATATCTAATAGATCACAGTACCGAAAAGCATACACGTATACAGCCCCTCTTAATTCTCTCTGTGACATTAAATAAGTCTTTCTCACTCTGAATCAGCATCAGAGTCAAAAAACTAGGAACTAATATGTTGGTAAACTTCTCGCTTGTCAACAGAAAATGTTTTAAAACCAATGGTTGTATTTAATCCCGAAAATATTGATTTCCTGACGTCCAAGAAAAAAAGGGAACCATAGGGAGTCTCTCATCGCGCAGTTGATCGCCTGGTCAATTTTCTTAACTATAGAAATGCTCCCGAGGCATTTGTAGGCCCCTTACCACATTAATCTAAGGGGTGGCGCTCGAGATTACGTTGGACACGAACTTTTCCGTCCCATAGTTGCATACATCGAGTCACGAGTAACCGACGTGAGCAAGAACAAATAGATAATATATTAAAACGCCACTACAATACTGTAAGGTACACTCTTAAAAATGACTTGGTATTTGGTACTAATTTTTATTTGTTCTCGTGTTGATGTTACCAAAAATAACTATTTTTGGTTAGGAAAACAAAAAAGATTTTTTTCTTGGTTATATTTACCAAAAAGTTATGCCATCAGAACAAAGAAAATATCTTGTTTTCATATTAGTTGGCATAAATAAAATATCTTGTTTAGCTGAATTTTTCTCTGTATATTATTCTATTTAAATGTTACATCAAGGTTCCTACAAACTTGTATTTATCAATTAATCTTGTTGTAACACACATTATGAATTTATAGTCCCTATCATTTTGTTAATTTTGATTACGATACATTCTTAGTTACCAAAACTAACTGTTCTTTTGAAGTAATATTATTCTTCATATGTATAACTAACGTCATCGCTGTTATGACCACTTTATAACAGAGACTGTTGACATTTGACAGTGACGTGACCTCATTCGAGCCCGGAGTTACGTATGTAAGGGTGCTCTTGCTGCCGTGTCTATTTATTCATGTTTTCAATGCAAGGATCAGCCATTCTCATGGTTATTCCACGCATTCTTGGCTGTGATAATATTTGGTGTACTTTATTTGTGTTTATTGTCTTTCTTGTGTACGTTCTTATTGGCAGAAGGAAGTTAAATCATAAGTAAGTAAAATTTTTATTTTTTATTATTCCAGTTGTAAATTAGAATGTTTAATAGCTTTTTTAAAAAGCTATTTATAAAGCATGGCAAAGTGACCTGATGAGAAATAAGTTAAACATATTTTTTTTGTTTCGTTTTTATTCTATGTTCCATTTCTATTAAAATACGTCATATTAATGATTTTTTACTCTGACCAAGTATACAACAATTTTATATAGCTGTTATATTTTAAATAAAAAGTGCAGGGGATATTTTTTGTGTTTTTAATAATCGCAGTTGCAGATAAGAAAATTTAAATAAGAACATTCAGATCTATAAGCAATTAAACAACCCAAGAGATTGATCAAAATAAGTTAAAAACATTGTGTTTCTGTTTTGTATTGCATAGGATGTATTATAAAAAACATGAGAAAACAAGAACATTGGAAATATTTTTTTTTAAAGAAACCATAATATCCCTGATAATTTATTCAAATTACCTAATAGAGTAGTAATTTCAAGGCATTTTTTTTATTTAAATGGGGACTCTAGGAAGTAATATTTTTCGTTACTAAGTATAAATTACCTACATATATTTTTTTTTAGAAATGAAACAGACTTTTTTCAAAGTTATTTCTATCAAATCAACTTGCTAATTTTGCTATGCGTTATAAGCAGTTCATGTAAACTTTCTACTGCAATGACAAAAATATAAAAATTTTAATTATTTATGATTCAACTTCTTTCTTACAATTAGAAAGTACAGAAAAAAGATAATGAACACAATGTTGTGACTGTGAAAATTTCAAATTTGGCCCAAATAAATGATTGTTTTAACAATATTTGTAAACTGCATCATTAACAAAAACGATAGTTCCTTAAAAAAAAATTTTCAATTTTTCACATTTACACAGTTGTGGCAACTAATAGGTATGGTTTAAAGTACCATATAATATTTAGTTATCCGTATATAAAATTTCGTTGTGACAACTAAAATTTGTAGGTTGGGTTGGTTAATGTTATTAATTAGTTCAATAGTTCAATAACGACAACTTTTTTTGATTGTACAGACTAATTTTTGGGTTGAGTCCGATTTCACGAAAATAAATAGTTGTCAGAACCACATTTTAGTAATCCATACCCTCGATAATTGAACCAATAGATATAAAAATAAACAAACTTGTTTGGCTCAAACATAAATAGGGGAGCAAAGGGAAAATTCTCTACTGGCTTGCCATATTATGCATTTTGTCGTCAGAGCAAAGGCAAATTATAGAAAAAATGTCCATTTTCATTTACTATATATTTTCTGCTAATACGAATAAGTCATATTTAGCTATAATTTACTAGCATCAAACAATATTATCGAATAGTTTATTAGATTATAGTAAACTTATATTTATTAAATGGCAAAAAAATTTGGGTAAGGATGAATCAACGGATTATTAGGTTCTTTGTCTCACTAATGCACTAATAAATAAAATAAACTAAACCGTTTACCCCACAACCAATAAATGAATCATATTTCCCGATTTTGACAATATTAAAAATAAATTCTGGAAACGCATCTTTTAATTGTCATTTTGACAACAAAGATTTTTGAAGTTCAAGATTTGAGAAGATTTATTGAGTTTATTAGGCATTTCTACTTATTTTGCTAGTTTTAATTACTATTTTCATATAAATAATATAACACAGCACCGAAGCAGTGTGACGGTAGTAGTACACATTTTTTAATTTTCATTGGCATGGATCGTTGAGTTTTTATACATTTTTTTTTCTTCTGAGCTATGTAGATTAATAAATAAATGTCCATTGTAAAAAATATTATATATGGGTTTGGCTCAATATTTAATGTACCTGTGGTTTTACTGTTCCTTTAATTATTTACACAAAAATAAACTTATAAATTTAAAAATTAATATTTTTAGTTTGCCCAAAATTACTGAGAGAAGAAATGCTTACATTTAAAAATTATATAAAAACGAAATATATGTTTCAACCAGTTTAGCGAAGACTGTTGCCGGAAACAATACCTATATAATATTTGTGAATATTATGAGAGTGAAAAAGGAGAAATGCAGCAAGAAATACCCAAAAAATTCTCAAGTGTCATATAGATTTCGAAAAACTCTAACACTATTTCTACAACTTGAACAAATCTTTAATAAATTTAAAGAAAATGCAGCATATTTTGGGCTTAGTTAAATATTTTGTTTTAATATTTATGTAGGTAATAAAATTTGTTAATATGAATTCTAAATTTTTTTAAATTTGTACTTGTTGTAATTATTGTTTGTTGTGTAATAAAATCAAGTATAAGTGGTTAAGGGTTCTTTATTTTAGAATACGTTTCACTGGTCATTTCTTTTTTATCAATATTTAATATTTTTTTTATTTTATTCAAGAAAATGCAAAATAACGGTACCTTTAAATCAATTTCACATAACCTTCATACACAGTTACAAGCTTCAAAAATTTTATTTATCAATATTATTAATAAATTATTAAAATCAGAAAGGAAGTTTTGGTAATTTTGATTATTTTGTTTTTTGCTAAATTTATAAACAATATTTTTTTAACTTTAAATTTTTGGAACCACGCTATTTGGCCGCTCTATGGAAAGAACTATAATAAAATCCTAATTTAAAAAAATGTTATTGCTTGCAACGTACTAGTTAACAAATACTTAGAATTGCTCTCTATAGTTAATGAAATATAATTCCTTTTCTTATCAAAGTAGATTGTTTTTTAATGACCTGTATATATTTTTAAATAAAAATTTTTTGAAAGAACGCTACTGGGCCTCGAGAAATGAAAACTGCTGCGACCAATAGGATTATGGGGAATTTCAAATGACAATGGATTTTGGCGGGAAAATTTGTTGCCAAACTGTATAAATTATTTTATAAACAAAGATTTTCTTGTTAATAATAAACAAAAATAGATCTTCAATGCAACTGATTTTTGAATATAATGATTTAATATATCTATATCTACTATTCATAAAGTAGAATTGACATGACTTAAAAATTGTGTCAATTTTATTACAAATTTAATAGGCCTTTACAGAAAAATATATTAAGGAATGTTATGATAATTTGTCAATATCTCAAATTATGTTTGAGCCAAATAATTTGCCTATGTTCTCAAGTGAACGCTGGGTCTAATTATACAGGTCGTTGATCCATACCAAGGTCCTTAGATAGATAGGTTGTCTGGTAACTTTGGACCAATCAGATGTTCGCATTTAATGCGCGGGAATGCGTCATTTAGAGGAACTTTTTAAAATCTCTTGATATACGAATGCAAGCTAAGGAGTTTGGAAATGTAATTTAAAACGTGTTTTTTTAAATATCATTTGTCGACAAATTGTGTGTAGGTGTGCCATAAGTCTCTCAGCCAATATTGAGATATTGTGACTCTTTTACATAGCTTAAATTTAACACGTTAAGCCCCATGTGTACCACATTGGTGCACAGCATGTTTTACCTCGGACCACGTGCACCAATTTGTCCACAATATATTATCGTGTTCAGGCGCACATGGTCTAAACTAAAAACACGAAAACAATTTTTATACAGACCGTGTGCATCTGTGTGGCCACACTGTTTTTTTGCTAAAAAATATGTCAGAGCCTCAAGTCATTATGTAAGTAGCAAAACTAACCTAATTTTAATACCAAAATTTAAAAAAAAATGGTCTGGTCTGAGGTGAAAGTCATGCTTTTCACTCTGGGGCTTAACATGTTAAAAAATATAACTTCTGGCACATGATCACGAATCACATAGTTACTGCAACTTTAAAGAGGCAAGTGTAAATCATACATATATAGATATGAAGAAATATAGTCCCGATGGACGAACCCTATTTAAGAGGGGAAATAAACTGAATCTAGCCCTTAAAACACTTTTTACAAATCATTACTATTATCGTAACAAAATATTTTTCTGTTTCATTTTCTTTTATTGAAGAATTTATGATTGCGGTAATATATAAAAAAATCTTTTAATAAAAACCTTATTATATTAATTTTGAAGAAGTAGTCCATTCTTAAAGAAATAAAATAAAAAACATAAAGTCTTTCTCCACTTATTATATTAATATTGTGATTAAATAGGTCTATCAGAAAATAGCCCCAGAAACATTATAGGTCCAAGTGCTAAAATTATTAAAAGAATTGGACTTGATAGTGTCAAAAAATGTATATTTAAAAAAACACGTTTTATCATAAATAGGAATTGTGGAAATTGCGAGAAATAAAACTACACTTATACCATAAATTTAAAAATACTTTTAGTGATGAACTCCACACTTTCATTTTAAATCACTATCAAAATGTATTGGTGGTATAAAAATATTTCTGAAAATATGGTTTAATAGATTGTTTAATATTTGACAAATATATTTTTTAAGTTTGTATGTAGTCCAAAATTTTAACGCAAAATAATTACAAGTAAATATAGAGAGATCAAGCTTATCTTATGATAGGCTGACCAGACGTACTCTTTTTAAGAGAACAGTTCTCTATTTATCACTTCAGTATTCTTTTTTTTTTTTTGTTAAAATTTAGGTAAAAGTTCTCTTTTTCCGTTTTACAACTTTTAAAAATCTATTTCCAGGTCCTCGAATTGATTCAAATCGAAACTGTCCTTTCTTTTATTTTTAAGTAGGTACCTACTCTCCTAAAAGCTTATACGCAATATTAATATTTTGAGTGTTAAATACGATTTTGTCGCCACAAATACATAGGTAGATCAGTTTTTTTTTAATCATCTTTGCATGTTTGCATTGTCGTTGTTCCATATTTCAAAATTTCTCTATATCTACGTTTTTTCGGTTTTATCGAAACGTAAAATTTCTAGGTTTTGATAGTCCAAAAAAGGGCGTCCAATTGTCTTTTCGGCAACATTTTCTAATCTAATCTTTCACAATATTGGGGTTTTTTGGAAATGTAAAAAAAATAATCTTTTTTCCATCTGGATCTGGCCTCTTGGAGTTACTTTTGCATATAGCTATGCTACAAACACTGCCACCACCCATTATCTAAATAAATAATCACAGAATTCGTTTGAAACTAACGATTTAGCGTGAGAATCTAGTTTAATAAACTAACCTTAAAATACACAAATTTAAAACTTTGTCCACTAAGGCCACCCAAACGAAATAGAAAAAGAAGAAGAAGAAAACTTTGATGAAAATGCAGTATTTTTAATAGTTTTTCCACTAAATGTTATTATCAGTTCAAAAAGAAATATATTCACACTTTAGAATTTAACGTTAAACACACAAATAACACTGAAAACCGCTTTTTTGCGTTGTATCTAGCTTAAAACACATACAAATCAGATGTAAACAAATGTATTAGTTCCTCGTGATGACGCGGACACCCCGCTCATTGTCGCTTCTGCCACCATGTTACCAGACAACCTATCTATCTAAGGACCTTGGATCCATACCATGTTATTTTTAAGAGTGTCATAATAATATTATAACCCAACAGCTTCTAATTGGTAATAAAATAATAAATAAAAAATGGAACCTGCAATACATTCTAAACAATCTCGGTATAAATACAAACCTGTAGACAAAGAAATGTCTCTGGATGATTCTCTTTAAGTCGTTAAAATAATTTTTTTGTTTAACATTGCTTATGTCAAATTTGTGTATCGAGACTTGCAAATATCTTAACTCGGCCACTGGAAAGGCCATAGCTGCTAAAGTTATTAATTCATTGGACAAATATGTGTTTGCAGCGACAAACGAAAACAGAATATTCAAAAAGGCTGACAGTACTAAATTCTCATTTTCTTTAAATGGTAACCAAATTGGTAGGAAAAGAGACACTTGAAGCATTTCTTCCTCGCTTTTCTGTGCGACTATATTATTTTTAATATAAATAATGAATTTAATAGGGTAACATAATACAATGCAAATTATTACGTATATAATAAACGTATTCTGTACTTTTATACAAAGTTTCGCATATTTTTCATATGATTGAATTAATTCACCATCTAAGGATTTATTAATTTGCTTTTCTTCATTTATGATTTCTTTAAACAGTGTTGACGTGTCGTTTTTTTCATAGAGAATAGCTTTTATATACACCGTCAAGATAGTAAGAAATATTGCAAAACATCCAAAGATTGGCTCTATGGCAGCTTCGATTAAAATTAATTGGATTAACTTTCCAAAAATCAAAAATACCATCATTAGTAAGATTCCTTGAAGGACATGTCGATAGAAACTTACTACTTTTCTTAATTTTGGGTTTTCTATCCAGTTTAATTGCCATGCTCCAGTTATTATCATGCAATATTTTATATTTTTTATGAGCATATTGACTTTACTAATTTTATCTTCGACTATAATAGAACAAGTGTTTAAATTAAAATATGTTAATTGTTTTTCTCCTTTTCTTTTTCTTTTATAACTGAAACACACTCTATGGAGTGTCCAAGAAGGTCTGCAAAACATAAGAAACTTAAAAAATACAAAATTGCTCCTCTAAACAAATAAACTGATTTTTTTGAGCAAGACAATGAGGTAATATTTAGGGTCCTGCAGTAATGCGTCAGGCTTCTCTAGTTTCTATATGAATTAAGTTAGGAATTTTATTCTTATGCAGACTTACGTGCGCTTTTTTTTATTTTTAATACCTTAACATGAGGGCTGCACCCCCCAAGAACCGTATTGAATTCGGGGGTAGACCAACTAACTTTTACCTACAAATCAAACCAGAACCATATATGATAATGAGTTGCACGACTCTTCTGCTCAAGTACATCATGTGCCTCTTGAACAGAGAAACCCGACAAATGTTATTACCACTACCTTATAACTCTGCTAAACTATAGGTAAAACGTCTCTTCCCCAAGTACCGCATATGAAAATATATGTTTTATTGCCAACGGAATAACTTTTACCAATTTAATGGTTTTCATAGTGCCATGATCAACCATTCCACGACCAAAAATATTTTTAAATTTTATGATTGCACTCTTAAAAATGACTTGGTATGTGTTACTAATTTTTATTTGTTCTCGTGTTTATTACCAAAAATAACTATTTTTAGTTAGGAAAACAAAAAAGATTTTTTCTTGGTTATATTTACCAAAAAAAGATGCCATCAGAACAAAGAAAATATCTTGTTTTCATATTAGTTGGCAGAAATAAAATATTTTGTTTAGCTGAATTTTACTCTGTATATATCTTATTTAAATGTTACATCAAGGTTTCGACAAACTTGTATTTATCAATTAAGCTTGTTGTAATAACACATTATGAATTTGTAGTCCCTATCATTTTGTTAATTTTGATGGAGATACATTCTTAGTTACCACAACTAACTTTTCTTTTCAAGTAATATTATTCTTCATATTTATAACTAACGGCATCAACAGAGACTTGACGCCCTTGCCCGGTGGGTGACATGTGACATCATTCTAGCCGGGACTGTCAGGAGGTTATGTTTATGTTAGGGTGCTTTTGCGGTTCCGTGTCCCTTTTTTCGTATTTTTAAGGCAATAATTGCCCGTATTGAAAATGGATGTGACAATATTTGGTGTAATTTATTTGTGTTTATTGTCTTTCTTGTGTACGTTCTTAATGGCAGAAGGAAGTTAAATCATAAGTAAGTAAACATTTTATTTTTTATCATTGCAGTTGTACATTAGAAAGTTTTCCATTTCTATAAAAGAACGTCATATTGATGACTTTTTAATCTGACCAAGTACAACAAAATTCATATAGCTGTATATTTTAAAATGAAAGTCCAAGGGATATTTTTTGTTTTTTTTAATAATCGCAGTTGCAGATAAGAAAATTTAAATAAGGACAATTCAGTTCTATAAGCAATTGAACAACCCAAAAGGTTGAGTAAAATAGGTTAAAAATCTAGTGTCTCTGTTTTGTATTGCAAACTTCGTTCTTACAATTAGAAAGTACAGAAAAAAGATAATAAACACAATGTTATGACATACGTAATTGTTACTCTATAAAAATTTCTAGTTCGTCCCAAATAAATTATTGCTTTGGCAGTATTTGTAGATTGCATCATAAACAAAAACAATATTTCCTTGAAAAAAATTTCAATTTTCCATATTTACACATTAGTTGTGACAACTAATTTTCAAAGCGGGAGTACCATATAAATTTAGTTATCCGTATATGAAATTTCGCTGTGACAACTAAAATTTGTAGGTTGGGTTGGTTAATGTTATTAATTAGTTCAACAGTTCAATAACGACAATTTTTTTTGGTTGTACAAACCAATTTTTGGGTTGAGTCCGATTTCACGAAAATAAATAGTTGTCAGAACCAAATTTTAGTAATCCATACCATGTTATTTTTAAGAGTGTGTGTATATTCGTTACTCATTATTACATAGTCCAAAAACTAGTTTAGAATTAATAATATAATCAATGAAAATTTCATAATTTTAATATGGTGTTTTAAAAAATAAATAATGTAGACAGCAGTGATACTAAATTAACACCTTAATTAAAGTTAAATCAGTTAACAACTATTTCAATTTATTTATTTATTTAGCATTACAGCCAGAACAGAAGCCATTTATAGGGCGGTGAATAACAAAATACAAATAAAGATACAGTGCAACTAACTAATAAGATTATTAATGATGAATTACAACAATATAACAATTAACAGTCGATCGGAAGATATTTTAGAGATATTGCATACCCACTCTCCTTGCTTCACTAATAGTACATACAAATATATCACAGATATGCGATATTCTATTAAAATTAGTACACATCAAATAAATTGGAGAATTAAGATATACATTAGTATTAGCTCCACGACAATAAAATGTTATGTTATTCCTTGAGTTTAATCTGGGTACCAAAATATTAATTTGTGCGAGTAGGTCAGGACAATCAATTTTACCATGTAGGATTTTGTATAATAGAATAATCGAAGATACATTTCTTCGCAGTTCCCGAGAACAAAAATTAAAACTATCAAGTAGTATGTCATGCAATACCTCTTGCAGGGTAGACACCATCTTGCTTCAGTGCTAAATACTTTAAAAATTTACTCTGTACTTTTTCAATACTGCCTTTATGAATTTCATAGTAGGGGCTCCAAACTTCAGAAGCATACTCCAGCTTTGAACGAACAAATGAAAAATACAGCGTTTTTATGGCATCTATATTAGTAAAATCCCTGCAATTCCGCTCGATAAAGCCAAGTGCCCTATTGGCCTTGGATACAACATCTGATACATGTGAATTAAAGGTTAGTTCCGAATCAAAATTTACACCCAGATCCCCGGCAGCAATCGCCTCTGAAATAGTGTAATCAAAGTCGATCGTGTCTTTTTTTCGTGAATATGTTACTACTTTGCATTTGCTTACATTCAGACTCAATCGATTACGATCACACCACACCCCCAGCCGATCCAAATCATTCTGAAGTGAATAACAGTCGTTTATGTTTGATATTGACCTAAACATTTTTAAATCGTCAGCAAAAAAAGTTTATTCTCCATCAGAATACATGCCAATTCGTTAATAAAAATCAGAAATAATAGTGGCCCCAGATTGGAACCCTGGGGAACTCCAGAAGAAGCAGTGTACTTATGGGAGTTAAATCCTTTATATGAAACAAGTTGCTGCCGATCCGTTAGGTAATCCTTAAGAAAGCCAATAGCATCTAGATTTATTTTTTAAAACACCGTATTAGGATTATGTTTAAGTTAGAAATAGTCCATGGTTATGTTATTAATAAATAGTTTTTGGGCTAATGCGATAAGAGGTGACAAACCTACATAATCATACAGGTTAAACATATTTTTTTATAGTTAGAAGGTAAAGTGTTAAAAATTATTCTTTCGGCAATAACTTTGAAATGAAAGAAGATATTGAACTGCGGTCTTTACTTTTTTTCTTGTAAATTTAATCTACTTTACGATTATGATGTTATAGTTATACCGTATGATTTTAGTTTTCGGGATTAAATTTAAAAAAAACTCTTTTTTGCGCGCTCTAGCAACTTTATTACAAACTATCCTGTATCAATGGATACGACAATTAAAAGTACTTATCTTGTTCTTCTAAATAAGCGGAAGTTAAGTAAAACCAGAGAAGTCGTTTAGAAGTTAGAGCTATTTAAATGATAATACTTCCAATAGTGTCCCCCACTCTTATCAAGATTGGTAATAAGCCCTAAACCAAAATAATGCAAAATTGTCTAAGCTTTCTAATGATGTTACCAAAGGTATAATCTGGGAATTTCTGTTATGATTATTTATTTGCAAGTTGTGAAGTTCATCTAGCCAGTAATTATTGATTGAACTATATACATTTTTTCTATCTCTTAGGAATTATTATATTTACCATACAATAAAGATGTTGTTTGATCTTAACACACTCTCATAATTTAAAGAAAGGTCTAAACTCCTTTACGTCAACAATAATTGTTCCAAATGATAAAGTAATTTGTTGCTTTAATTATTTATTATTCATATTACATTTTTATATTGATATTTAAGTGCTGTATAATTATATTTTGGAATAAGAAATAAACAAATAAATTTTATTAATAATTTTTCCTAAATACAAATATACCGGGTGGTGCATCGTGGGTGGAAACATAGTGGACACACAATGCACATGCAAGTTTTAGACTGTCCAAATATTTGCTCCCCTGTTGACTTTAGAGCGGGATTGTAAGGACTAAGGAGTCATTTTTAGGGTCTGTGTGTGATGAGTTTTGGCTTACTTGTACTAGTACGGAAACTTTGCGGACGGAATGTTAATGATAAGCATTAATTATTGTTTATTGATTGTTTTAGACTAAAGTGACTAGTGGTGAGAAACTGTCGAGCCTCTTACACATTCAAAGAAGGGTGGCTAGTTGTTTCTACAATATCGCCTGAAAGAGACTGTAAAATGCCAAGGGTGGTTCAAGTTAAATAAAAACGAACTTTAAATTTGTGTTAACAAATTGTTTTATTTACTGTATCTTCCGTTGTTCACGAAATCTACAATAAGTTAAATCAAATACAATTTGACATTGTCTGAAATCAATTTAAATACCGGATCAGTAACAATTGAAATAAAATATTATTTTAAGATCAAAACAATACAACGAAGTATGTACAGTAATACTACTAAAAAATATTAAATCAAAAATACAATAACTTTTGATCATGAAATAAATATAAATCTCAACAACCTATGAACAGTTGTTCAAAATCTATAAATCAAAAATGGGTTTAACAATTAAACCTTAAAAGAGTCCGAACATAATAATGCTCAAAAATAACAGTTTTTGTTCGAAAAAATTCACTTATTGTCAAAGTCACTTTCTGGTTTTTATAATCACGAAAACAGTGGTTTTTATAAATTGTTTATTAACCACAAAACGGGTAAATCAATGTCGAATGATTTTTAAAAACTATGAAAGTTTTTTACGTTTACATACAAATGTAGCTTGGATGCAACCAATTTCTTTTGATTGCAAATATTTGCAAAACTGCTCGTACTTTGATTGGATTGACAACAACTAGGTTAGATCCTACCTTAATCTGCAGGTCTTCTATTTTACATAATTAAAAATTTCACAAGTACAGATAAATCACAAAACACCGTTTCTTATGGCAAAGAGGTGTAATAATTTCTTCACTTTTACTTGAAGAGGTCAGAGAATAGACCTTTTTCTTGGAGATATTATGCGGTAAATTCAGAGTACAGTCAACTGCGAGTATAAACACGAGTTAACTTAATTTATTTGAGACTGGCAAATCGAGAGTGTTTTGACAGAAATTTGCCGAGCGGCGAGCGTGCCTTTACAGTGATATTCAATTGCTGTCTTTAAGAACGGGCGTGTCTGAAAAACGACGAGATTTCGTGTTGGTAAAACACCGAAAAACAAACGTAACTAAACAGTGTGAGATGCAATTACTATCTTCCAAGATCGAGCGTGTCTTGGTCGCGATAGATTTACTTCAAGATCGAGCGTGTCTTGACAGCGAGATATCTACTTAGTATCTGGCAAAGAAAATTTATAGGGTTAGAAATGTTAACTCCTTGTTAAACAAACGCAACACAAAAGAGAGAGAAAGAAGAAACAGAGAAAGAGCTTTAGTTTGCCACCTCGCTATGAGAGGCGCAATGGCGGGAAATTTGAACGGCGATTTTATGATTTTCGATTTATTATTAATTTTTCACGAGTTTTTATTGATTTAAATCGTGATTCAAAAAGTAATGAATCACGAGTTAAATCAATAAAAAGTCGCATAAAAGTTTTTATTTTATGGAATAAATCAAAACACATTTTTATATTAACAAAGTAAATTATGTTTATTTTCAAAAAAAAATTTGAAAGGAAGCCAAGAAAATCGTATAAGTAGTACACAGTCTAAGCTACAATGCCTTTTCTCCTATGCATAATAGAACTATTTGTACAATTTCTTAGACCATAAAACAGTGTAAAATAAAATAATAACTTTAACGAAAATAAAGTAATGTCCTTCGGTCTATCAGGTCTCACTAATAATAATGTCTCTAAATCCATGGGGAATTTCTAGAGAAGTCTCTGAAACAAAAGAAAAAGAAGCAGTGTCGGCTCAAAACTAATAGCGTTTTTAATTACCAGTACTCCGAGAGCGCTATGAGACATCATAGATCTGCCCGAAATCTGTCATAGCCATGTAGTGAGATTACTCGATTTTGATAATTGAACATGCAATACATACAATCTCGGGGAAAGCACTCTCAGAGTGCCCGAGAGCAGTAAATCGAAAACACTATAAATTTGTCAGATCTCTTCGTCCATGTTAGAAATGTCTCAGGAAAAGAATATCTATATAGAAGCAATGAGATTATTTTGCACTGGTCTCTTTAAATTTTTTAACCTTTTCACTGTGACCTGAACTATTATTTCTTTTTGGTAGTGTGTCTTTAATGTATTTATATATATCTAAACGTATGATTTTATCAATAATTTCTATCTTATAGTTAGGGTACAACTCTACATTAAGACTATTTGAATATGTGTTTTTTTCTATGTTAGATCCTCGCAGATTCGTAAATTTGTACACTCGTTATTAGAATTAATGTTGCAATGCTCTTTCCAGGTATGCACACGTTGGGCATCTTTTAAAGGAAATTGAAAAGTGTTTGTTTTTAGAGTCCTCATCTGTGACAGAGACTAAGTAAGAATTAGTGCAACCTGGAGAAATACAAGAATATATTTTCTGCCTCCAACACTGCGATTAACACTATGCCATGTTGATAACAAAGTGATAAAAGAAATAAAATAAAAAACATAAAGTCTTTCTCCACTGGTTTATTAAAAATAAAGTTAGAAGGTGGTAGATATTCTACATGTTTCGGGTGTAGCAACACCCATCATCAGGAACAAAATATATAAAGAGAAAAATTCATAGAAAGGAACAGACGTAAATGGTGAGTGACAATGAACCTGGATGGAGCTCTCATCGAGCCATGGAAGATTAAATGTTGAGAAATGGGATAGTGATTAGAAGAAAATTGACATATTTAAGTCTTAACACTGACCATGGACAACAGGTAACAGTGGTAAGAAGGGGCCCGTTTGGGCAAAGAGAAAAAAAAAATTAAGAAATGTAAAAAATGGAGACTCACAGGTCAAGAACCCTCATCCTGGGAACCGTGGAGAGAAAGAAAATTTGTTAATTTAGCCCTCTTTTTAAGGGAAAAAAGAAAATATTTTAGTTAGGAAAAGTAAAAGGCATCGAACTGATGTAGAATCTGTAAAGAATAAAAGAAATTGTTGAGTAAAATACATTGAAATGATTATTTTAACAATTCACTCGAAAAATCTCTTTTATATGCCCGAAAACGGGGACACACCTTAGTTCATAGCCGAAAAATTAAAAAATTTTTAAAAAAATTTATTTAGGGGAACAAGCCCGAAAGGGCTGGAACCCCAGTGGGCGTTAATTTTAACATAACAACCAAAATTAGACTTTAAAAAAAAGAACTAAAAAAGACTAGAGAGTCGGAGTACTTTTAAACCTTTTAATAGGCACGAGGTCAAAACGGAAAAGAATTTGAACTTGAACTTGACCCAGTGGTTCGTCACTTGACACAGATCTTCAAGGTGGGGAAATGACATATATTTTAGCGGGTAATTTGAAGGAATATATTAAATAATAACATGACGGGAAGAGCTCAATAGAGGTTCAATAAGATAAAAAGGGTAAATACCACAGCAAAGCGAAATACAATTCAACATCAAAATTCATAGCAAATATTAAAAAGAAAGAAAAATAAAAACATTAAAAATTCCCTGTCACCACTTACACAAACAAAAGCATTGTACATTTTGGTGACCTCTATTGGGAAAGTTTAAAATTATTTATAAATTAAAGTTAGAAGAATACTATAATATGAAGCACTGAAGGGTAGAAATCTAAAATATCAACCGCGACATCTACAAATGGAGGGTTGAAATAGGTATATGAGGTAACTGTAAAACAAAATATAGCTGAAGGCTGGATTAATTAAAAGTATGGTTAGAAAAATTATTTTTGAAAAATAAAATAAAGTAAAAGGACCGAAAAAGGAACGTTAGACCTAGAGAAGGGTAAGTTTAATTATTCAAAATTGAGAGAGTTAAAAAATTGAGTGGCACCATGTTGAAGTTGGTCATTTAAGCAAATAATATTATTATTGTTTAAGGTTTTGTTAATTTCAAGAATTTCTAACAGATCAAGTTTGTTGCCTTTATTACAAAAATGTATGTATTCAGTATGAGAGTCCTGAATAAAATTGTGTTTATTGATATGTATGTGTCTAGAGAAATTAGATTTAATTTTCGAAGGTGAAAGATTAAGATTTTGAGCCTTCTCTATTTCTTTACAGTGCTCCTTAATTCGGATTGAGAACTTACGTCCTGTTTGGCCGATGTACACAGCAGAAGTGTATTTGGTGTATTTTTCTTTCTTTTTAATATTTGCTATGAATTTTGATGTTGAATTGTATTTCGCTTTGCTGTGGTATTTACCCTTTTTATCTTATTGAACCTCTATTGAGCTCTTCCCGTCATGTTATTATTTAATATATTCCTTCAAATTACCCGCTAAAATATATGTCATTTCCCCACCTTGAAGATCTGTGTCAAGTGACGAACCACTGGGTCAAGTTCAAGTTCAAATTCTTTTCCGTTTTGACCTCGTGCCTATTAAAAGGTTTAAAAGTACTCCGACTCTCTAGTCTTTTTTAGTTCTTTTTTTTAAAGTCTAATTTTGGTTGTTATGTTAAAATTAACGCCCACTGGGGTTCCAGCCCTTTCGGGCTTGTTCCCCTAAATAAATTTTTTTAAAATTTTTTTAATTTTTCGGCTATGAACTAAGGTAAGTCCCCGTTTTCGGGCATATAAAAGAGATTTTTCGAGTGAATTGTTAAAATAATCATTTCAATGTATTTTACTCAACAATTTCTTTTATTCTTTACAGATTCTACATCAGTTCTATGCCTTTTACTTTTCCTAACTAAAATATTTTCTTTTTTCCCTTAAAAAGAGGGCTAAATTAACAAATTTTCTTTCTCTCCACGGTTCCCAGGATGAGGGTTCTTGACCTGTGAGTCTCCATTTTTTACATTTCTTAATTTTTTTTTTCTCTTTGCCCAAACGGGCCCCTTCTTACCACTGTTACCTGTTGCCCATGGTCAGTGTTAAGACTTAAATATGTCAATTTTCTTCTAATCACTATCCCATTTCTCAACATTTAATCTTCCATGGCTCGATGAGAGCTCCATCCAGGTTCATTGTCACTCACCATTTACGTCTGTTCCTTTCTATGAATTTTTCTCTTTATATATTTTGTTCCTGATGATGGGTGTTGCTACACCCGAAACATGTAGAATATCTACCACCTTCTAACTTTATTTTTAATAAACCAGTGGAGAAAGACTTTATGTTTTTTATTTTATTTCTATAAATTAACTCCACTTTAAGTATGGACTACTTCTTCAAAAGTGATAAAAGTTTGTTATAATATATAAAAATTACTTACTCAGTTAGCTCGTTACCATTGTCTTCGTCCTCATGTTCATTCCGTTAACATTGGTCAATGTTAAAAAAATCCCTTAAAACAAATAAGTCTTATTAGTATAAAATACATTTCTAATCGGTAACATAATATGTATAAGGTTTCATGTTTATTTGCTTATTATAAATTGTAAATTTACAATATAAAAAGTGTGCCTTCGTGTGCATAATGCAAATAAAGTTAATAAACAAACCTAACTATAAGATACAGAATTTTAATTACCTGCATGGTAGGCTGGAATAATATTTTAAAAAACTATAGATTTTAGACATTTTTATGGCCAAAATCATTAGAATTTTACAAAATTTAAGAATAAAAATGCAAAAAAACACGTGGAAAAAATAATCTGACTCTGTTGACAGCTTAAGACGGCGAGTTGATCCGATTAGCAACTGATTCAATTTATGGTTTCTTAAACTAGTTTGGAATGGGACTGTCCTTCTCTTCTATGCGTCAAAAGTATGCGACAAAAATCTACTCTCACTCTGCCAACTGAAGAACCTGAGTGCGCAGATAGCGCCAATTTCTCCCTGATGAGGAGGAGGCAAAGCTTCAATGAAAAATGACCTTGTGATGCAAAATCACTCATTTAAAGTTTCACCGGGGTGGTATCTGGCTTCTGACCGACGGGTCGCGGAGATGCCGAAAGAGTTTGACCTCCAAAAGGGCAAATGATTGATTAGTGACGCAAAATAAGGACCAATAGAAATCTATATTTTTATTGGGGGTAAGAGACGGCAGACGAAAAATGCAAACCGTCTGTCTGTCTTCTATAAATAGAAATTTCTTAGGATTTTAACCTAGTTAAGACGGATAATTTTACCTATTTGAGAGTTTAAAACTGAGAAAATTTTATGATTTATTCTGTTTTCGATGCATTGATTTTTAGAAAGGGCAAATTATGGATATTTTAATGAGAGTAATAATTATTGAAAACCAATGCCTAAATCAGGTTAGCAATAAAAAGTATCAAGGTGGAAAAGCGCCGCAGGCGAAAATTTTTCGGAGCCACGCCCATAATTCGTCAATAATTCACTTAATTATAAGTGCTACCAAATTTCGTAAATTAAATTAGTTTCGCAAGTTCTTTTTATAGATATTTATGATGTTTTAATACATTCAATACAATGGTAAAGTTTTTCAAAATATTGGTTAATTTTCAAATTAATAACACTGTTAATGTGTAAGGATTAGTGGCAATCCTGTAGATGTAACCTAAAATAAAAACCTTTAGTAAAAAATGGAATTAATTTTATTCTAGAAATCCTAAAATTTTGTCTGTTTTATTGGGTGTTATGCGCTCATCTTCATGTTCCTCCAGTTAAATTTTTATATCTGTTGCGTATGATAAAAGTTCTTTTTTATATCAATTGAGGTTGAATCCCCGTTCAAAATATATTAGAAAATATCGCGGTGGACAAATATTTGCATGGCAAAGAACTAACGAAGGTAAGTAAAAAACGTTTATTTTGTACATATACAGGGTGTTACAAATTCGACCCACCAGCATTGGAATCTCGGAAATCATAAGAGTTAGAGAAACGGTTAAATGTGGGTAAAGTTGTGCAATTCGGTGCTGATTATAATGCCGCTTTAAAAGTTTTCAAATTCCGAATACTTCCGGTTTTATTCGAAAAAAAACGAAATTTTGCAAAATCGTTTTTATTTTTTCCTGAGCTCATTTGAGTAGCTATTTAAAAATAAATGACACTTTGTCATTGCCACTTTTTCTCCTCTACAAAATGACGTTACTAAACTAAAGATCCACCGTTTGGTCTCCGAGCGGCCAACACCAACTTTACTTTTTTAAATACGGATCTGGATTTTCTTTAACCGAATTTTAAACTCTCCTACCCGCAAAATGTAATGGCGATATTACTTTCTCATAATGATGAATTGTCCTTATTTTTTTAAATTCATATTTTTTACAATTCTTGTCAGTCCGGTCTTGGCAACGAATTACAATATTAATTAAAAAGAGTAAAAAGGAGTTATTTTATGTAATAAATCTTGCAGTAATTGCATTGAAATGAGTGGAAAACTGGAGATTTTTAAAATAAGAAAGTGCATTGCTCACACCTTTAGTTCGGCCAGAAAATAAAAATAGTTTGGAAGAACTATATTTTGGTATTATACCTTTAATTTTCGCACTATTTCGTGCACTTTTTAGAAAAACATTGTCTGTGCATATAGTCTGGGATAAAGGTTGTGATTTAAATTAAAAAATTACATTATCTGACAGATTTGCATATTATTGAAGTATATTCTAACCTCACTTCTGTCAAATGTCAGAAAACGACTCGTATAACTACAACATGTAACGTTGGTTTCTTATCTTTCTTATCGTGATTGAACACTGTTATTGGTTAGTTTCATATCCTAACTAGAATGGATATGAAATTATATCCATTTAGTAAACCGGAATAGTCCACTTTTCTAATCACTTTAGTGTAAAGGACACAGCTAAATTCCATGTGGGAGTAAAAAAAAATATTTTTGATAGGTTAAGAATTAAGACGCCTAGAATCTACAAGTCCTTTCTCTAATAATACTGATACTACTGGC
This sequence comes from Polydrusus cervinus, assembly GCA_935413205.1. Classification (NCBI taxonomy): domain Eukaryota; kingdom Metazoa; phylum Arthropoda; class Insecta; order Coleoptera; family Curculionidae; genus Polydrusus; species Polydrusus cervinus. Next base: position 26,612,011 of record OW284518.1, read on the forward strand.
TACGCATAAGAAGAATCAGTGTCTCCCAAAATCATTGCTACGCTATTCCTCTAGATAGAATATCCATTTCTCCAGAATGACTGTAATATTTTCTCGGTTTGTTAAATTAGTTCGATACGGTTTCAAACGTACTGGGATATTAACATCCTCAATATGATCAGCGCAGAATGTATGACTGCTTACGGTCGGTAGGAAGCAGATGGGTTTCACCTGGATGGCGTATTGTCAGGTAATAAACATGCATCTGGGCAACCATACGCGACTGACCATCAGTGCCCTTGTGAAAACACACATTTAACTACGTATGCCCGACATAGGAGATCGTTGATGATCGATGATACGCACTCCATGTGATTTAAACATATGCTTTAATCTCCTACATCCTGACCATCACAGCGTACCATACGTTCCATATGAAACGACACTTGCATCTACACACAGACGTTGCTGAACGTGCGTTGATGCACGCGAATATATTTTTGTGTCTGCAGTCCGTTAGGAACGGTGTATTTTCCAGCTTTTATTGGGGCAGAGGGGGCACACTACAATGAATCCAATATATTATCTTATGATACTTTTATTTTATAAAACAATAACTACATTAATGAATGATAGAAGAGTTTTGTACTTGCTTTGTCTTTATTTGTGTTACATCACAACGTTTTAACTGGTAATTATCTCCAGTGGTCTTCAGGTGAATACTAAATAAATACCGTAACTACTATCTATAGCTATTTATATTAGCTAGATGCACTGGAGCATAACTGAGATTGGTGCAGTCATGTGGTTAGCTCGTATGCAGTATTTTAAGTTTACACCTAGTTAAGTTGAAAGAATTAGAAGACTAGGATAACGATACAAAATCAGTAGGTACGGTATTTAGCTCGAAAGATACTTTAAGAAGCCACCTGACAAAAACAAAACCAACAAGTCAAGAAGACAGGAAAAACTGTGTCTACTAGATCCCTTGCCAATGTGACCGATCTTACATTGTTAAGACTCTAAGGCCATTTGAATCTGGGATCAAGGAACACAGAAACAAAGCGCTTAAAGGAGAAACAGAAAAATCCGGTGCACCTGACCATGCCTGTACACACGGTCATCACATCAAGTGGATTTACTTTACTTACTTAGTATTCCCTAAAGATGACTGGAGATACTAACTAGTTAAAACGTTGTGATGTAAAACAAATAAAGCCAAGTCCAAAACTCTTCTATCATTCAAGAAACATCATTGTCTCCAACCTACACACAGAAACTACATTAATATTTTTGTTAAACACATTAAGTGATACAATTTATGAGCAAGTGCAGTAAGTAAATAAACGTCTGCTCATAGACAATTTTAAACTAATCTCTTTTGTAAGAGCACAACATTAGTCAGGGCCTTGATGTTTGACGTATTCAAAAGCTCTACTTAAAATTTCTCATAAGTGTCATGTATGAATAGGCTGCTTGTAAGATCTAAAAATAAACAAGTTAAATTTAATTAGTTTGTTTTTCCGTACAAATGTTACTAGAGTACTTAAGTAAAAGAAAAACTTTCTTAAGAGATTGCTTTAAGATGAGATGTCGTTAAAGGTTTTCTACAACCCCAGAAAGTTGATATTTTAATTTTTTAATATGGGAGTTTGCGGTTTGTAAGATATGAGTACGTACCCTGTAATGACAAGAACACACAGAACATCATATCGGTAGAAAAGCCTTTCACTTCTAGTAGTTCTATAAAATTTTAATAGTATTGAGTTGATTGATTCAGATTTTAATAGCTTATACTAAATCTCCGGAATATATAACTTAGTTTATAAAAGTTTAATATTAAGGACACATACTATTATGGTCAGAGATTTATTCTTTTAAATTTAAGCTATACTCTTTTGTCAGTATCGATATTAAAGGCAAAATTTCCATTTCATTAAAAGTAGAACCAGTAATGTTACTAAGTTTAACTTAAGTACAGGTAATAATTACCTTGTTTTGGCGAATCTCTATAAAGAAATTAGTATCCCAAATTTTGAACATATTTTTTAAAACCGTGTCATGACAGACCGACCTACACAGTATTCACCTGAAGACGGCTGAAGATACTTAACAGTTGAAATGTTGTGATTTACAGCAAATAAAGACAATGCAAGTCCAAAGCTCTTCTATCACACATAATGAAATGTGATTCTGTATTTTATGTTAATTATTATAATTAAGAACTTTTTTAAAAGAAAGAATGGCCACACTGACGTAAAGTTTAATATTTCATTATTTTTATTCTGTCACAGAGAGATTGACAGAAATGGGACACATGTTTTTTTGGGAACTAGTGACCCTATAACGTCGGCGACGCCGACAGCGTCGTTATCTAATAATATCTTAATTTTTTATGTGCATATGTTTTTAAATTTAGTTAAAACAATAAGAAACTTAAATGTATATTATTTCCAGATTAAAAATATTGCCTTACTGTTAAAGCTGTTGATATAGTCACAGGGGCAAAGGGTCCAATGGAGAGCGTTAAAGGTTTTTGAGTCTGTTGAATAATTATGAGGATGAGCTTTTGGGTTTTTATGTCTTGATTGTACCATTTTGCTTCATATAGCGCGTCACCAACGGCCGTGTTCTAAAAATTTTTAAAGTACCACAGTATTAAGGATTGATCGTTTTATTCTTATTTACAGACAAATAAGTGCCCCTCTTAACTTCTAAAACCACCGATGCTTTTTAATTTTACTGTCCATGCAGAGAAAAATGAATTTTATAATTTATAAAATGCGTATTTTTAAACATTATTTTCTTACTTAATGCATTAAAACATTATTACAAAGAGTTTTAATTTGTTCAAGGATTTTGAGTATGGTAAAGGTAATCAGTATATCTAACCTATTATTCCTTTAAATTGATTATTTAATAAATTTATTGTAATTCACATGAGACACTTAATACACCATTTAAGTATGTAAAATTAAACAAGTAGGTAATATTCTACATTTTACTGGATATAATTTTATTATTACCCCATCCTGATTTAACATAATAAATATTAACACATCCTTTTTAAAATTTAATAATTAATTATGTTAAAAAAAATAAACACACAAGTACCGGGTGGTAAACTAAGAATGGCTGTCGGCCATATCTCAGAAACTAGTAATCGTACAGCATCCGGGTAACTTTTTTTATGACAAAAGTGCCCAAGAAAAAATACTGGAAATTATTTTTAAGTTACGCATTTTACCGCAAGAGGGCGTAATTGAAAAGTAAATTTTAAAACTTTACATATCTCCGAAAATTCCACATTAAGGTATATCTTTGATAACACCATTAAAAAGCTTGGACAATTATGCATCATTTTGGTCTTATGCTCATTGGCGTACCGACTTTAATAAAAGGGGGGGAAGCTGTTGAAAGTGTAATCATTTAAATCGCTGTAACGTATAAACGACTTATCCGATTTTAGCAAACTAAAGACTGTTTGAAAGAGAAATATATGCACTTTCACCAGTCGTATTTAGTTGTCCATAATAGTTCTCAAAAAAAATGCTAAAGGGCGCAATTTGCAATAATAACACATTTTTTGATTTTACTCCGAAAAAATAAATTATGCGGTATAATTATGATACAATAATTGAAAAGTAGATGAAATTTTCTGGAAAAAATATTAAACCCGCAACTCGATATCTCCGTTCGTTTCAGCGTTATCGCTAATAGAATAATTTTTACAACTTTAAATGAAGAAGCGATTATATATTTTTTAGAAAAAAAGTGGTACGCCACTGATATTTTTCCATGTGGATATTATTTCGAATTAGCCTGGTCAATTCTGCATAAAAATGGTTTCTTGCGTTTTTCTTCTCAGGCACACCGTTCTTAATTAAAATAATTAAGTTATGTTAGCTCTATTATTTATGATTATTATTAACATTGATAATGCAAAATTTTGTTTTATAAAAATTGTTGGAAATGAGACCTCTTTCACGTAATAGGCATGCTTTCGCCCGTCTAATTTAATTTAATTAAGAACGGTGTGCCTGAGGAGAAAAACACAAGAGACTATACAATTTACTACAAATAAATTACGTATATATCAAACCAAAATGGTTGACAACCTCTTTTCCGTCCTTTCTGGCTCACCGTTCGGAAAAGTTATACAAACCTGAACTTTAATTTCATTTGCGAACCATGCCATAAAAAACGTATTTAATACCATTAATTGTAAATGAAAAATTGGATATGCTAAACCCTTCAAGGTATTTTGCTAAAACATAAAATATATTAGTGTCAGTGTGAAGGTTGGAGACAATGATGTTTCTTAAATGTAGAAAAATTTTGGACTTGCATTGTCTTTATTTATTTTGCATTACAATGTTTCAACTGGTAAGTATATCCAACCATCTTCAGATAAATACTGTGAGTAAGTATTCCTGAAGACTTGAAGAGAATAAGGTAATTATAAACAGTTTCAACTTATTTTTACAAGTATTTATTACATTTAGCGTTTAGAGTTATTTATACCGGGTGTTGCATCGTCGAGCGGGACATAAGAAATCTCATGTAATTTTAAATGTGGTCAATTATTGGCTTCCCTAATTATTGTAGAGAAAAATTCTATTTAGGTTTCTTAAAGAGCACTAAAACCCACATTCAAAAATATAACTTTAGATATTTTTGATGAGCCTGTTTACGGGTTATCGCCGATTTCATTTTAAATATTTCTTCTTTTTATGGCTCCGTATTTGCGGGCACCAGTCAAGGTAAAAGATGACTGTCAAATAAAGTTGTCATTTTGAAATGTGTGCTTTATTGTTATAAAAACTCGTACATCGAAAATATTAAAGGTGTATTTAGGAGTACAAATTAATCTGAATAAAACTAAAATAAAGTAACTAATTACAAGGTTAATTATGACATTTTACATGTTTCAATATTTTACTAATTAATAGATAGGTACTATTAAATTGTTAGAACTTTAGGATTTAAGAAGATGTTTAAATATTCCACCATTGACTGCTAGACAATAACCGAGGCGATGATAAAATTTTCCTCTTACATTCGCTAGTTGGTAAACTGAAATTCTATTGCATTCGGCAGAAATAGCATTTTTTAACTCGTCTAGATTTGGGTATTTTTTATCTTTGTATATCTTGTTTTTTAAATGGCCCCAGAGAAAGAAATCATTTGGCGATAAATCAGGAGACCTGGCTGGCCAATGTACTGTATAATTTAAGCCAATAACATTTCCATTAAAAGCACGGTTTAAATATTCCCGGACAGCCAGGGTACTATGTGCCGGGCAGCCATCCATTTGGTACCAAACTTCCTGATTTTCCCTGGCGGCATCATGTAAAGTAGGTAAAATATGATCTTCAAGTAGTTTCAAAAAATATTCTGCATTTAAATTTCGTGTAAGAAATAATGGCCCGATAATATTTTCTCCGAAAATCCCAGCCCAAACATTAACTTTTGTGTGTGTGTGTGGATATTGCGTCCTTGTTTCGACAAACCTGTGTTGGTTTTCTTTGCTCCAATATCGATAATTTTAAACATTGGGTTCATTGTTTAAGGTAAATGTGCATTCGTCAGTAAAACAAATGTTTTTTGAAAATTCCCTATTTATGTTTGCTCTTTCAATCATACCAAAACAAAACTGCTGTCGTCGTATTTCGTCCCTATCTCTTAGCTCTTGGTGCTTTTCATATTTGTATGAATAATATTTATGTCGTTTCAAAGCTCTAACGCTGTGGTGTGATCTAATCCTATGTCATCCTCAAGTTTCCTTGTGCTGATCTTCCCATCATTTTCTTTCACGCACAATAAAACTTGCAAGTCCCTATCATTTCTTGCATCTCTTCTTTGTTCCTGCCTTTGCAAGTCCCTATCATTTCTTGCATCTCTTCTTTGTTCCTGCCTTTGCAAGTCCCTATCATTTCTTGCATCTCTTCTTTGTTCCTGCCCTTCTTCACATCTGCAGTTATTTACTACAGTGCCTTTTGTCTCAAATTTCTTGATAGTCCTTTCGACTGTAGATTTTGCAGGTATCGGTCTATTCGGATACAGAGCAGCAAACATGTCTGACACATTTTGATAACTATTTTCTTGATAATACCATTTAATCGTCAATATTTTTTCTTCAGTAGTGTAATTCATGGCTAATATTTTCGATGTACGAGTTTTTATAACAATAAAGCACACATTTCAAAATTACAACTTTGTTTGACAGTCATCTTTTATCTTGACTGGTGCCCGCAAATATGGGGCCATAAAAAGGAGAAATAGTTAAAAAGAAATCGGCGATAACCCGTTAACGGGCTCATTAAAAATATCTAAAGTTATTCTTTTGAATGTGGGTTTTAGTGCTCTTTAATAAACCTAAATAGAATTTTTCTCTAAAATAATTAGGGAAGCCAATAATTGACCCCATTTAAAATTACGTGGGATTTCCTATGTCTCGCTCGACGATGCAACACGCGGTATAAGACATTTGAACCAATTTGTTAAAAGTGTCCCCTGGCGAGGTGGTACGGTTTTTCACTTTGGAACTAATGGTCGCGGTTTCGAATCTCGCTTCGGACAGTTTACTTTTTTGTATTCAAGTTTATTTTTTTAAATTTAAACTTTTTTTTAATAATTATTTTTTTTAAATCGATTTCAGCTAAAAAAAAGCTAAGAGAATTATTAAATTTAAATTTTTAAAATTAAAAATACTGAATTTTATTATGTATGTATGAGGTGATTTACAAAATATTTTTATACTCACTAAACTTATTTAAAGAGAGAGGGTTGATTGAAATAAATTTTGGTTTCAAATTCATTCTTCAAAATGGCCGCAATAAAATTTGTTATAATTTAATAAGAAATAACAAAGTATAAATTCGTTTCATTTTACGTAATTAAAATGTTGGTAATGATCTGTTATAGCTACACCACGCCCAAATTGATGATGTTTTCTGGAACGATGTATTTTAAAGCGTAGATTACGAATCTTAAACCCCAATTTTTTGTCGGAAACGTTTAGTTTTTACTTCGGATTTAAATTTTTGCGATTCAATTTTAAAGGAAAAACGAGTTACATTTGGCGATTTACTTTCTCATATTATTATAATCTTGTTTGACATGATTACAGTTACTTTTAATGGCTTAAGGAATATTATTCGTTTAAAAATAAAATTTATATAAAAATGTAAGTCCAATCCTGGAATTTACGTGAACTAATACCAACATAACACACTAAAATTAACCAGCATGTCATTCATGTCACGTAATTGGGTCATGATCTCGCGAATTATATCAAAATTATTACTTTATTATCTATGCCATTTAAAGGGGTTGTGCGCCAAAAATTAAAGTTTTAGTACAAAAAAATTTAAGAATAACGGTTTAAACCTCGTCATTCTACGACTAACCATTGTTAAGAAATAGCGGATTAAATTTTCACGCGTCAATTTCGTGACGTCACAAAAGCTTCGGCTAGCGGTGCTCTGTACATTGCTTCCTCGCACGTAGCAATAGATACGTTCTTTATTTCGCTCCGATTTGTTCCAGTCTGTGCCCAATTTATTGTGGAAAGTTTTATTTATTATTAGGGAGTGCTAGTATTTGTGTAATGGCTTTTGGTAGTTTAGTAAAAATGAGCTTAAACGAATGGAAGAAGAAAATCGAGCAGTCAATATACCAATAAGTAAAAAATAACGTAAATTGGTGTAAATGCTTGGGCTGCGTATTAATGCCGACTGAAAAAGAGTGCGTTTGCGTAGTGGGTAAATTGCAAACACCACAAAACTTGTGTCAATAAGGCGGTAATCTGCGATAGTATAAACTGAAAACTTCCTAGTAGTAGCTGAAATTCTTCCTCAATTTAATCATTTTCAGAATTGCCCTGTTTTTCAATATTTCCAGCACTTCAGATTCACTGTCACTAATGTCAGAAGAAAATTTTAATTAAGAGTCCAAGCATGTGACGAAAAATTAGGTTGCAATTAAACTTTTAGACTCGAGCTCCTAGGCTCCGGGGGGGGGGGGGGCTGCTGCCCGGTAGCCCTCCTCTAAATACGCCAATGAAAGAGATGTGAACAACATGTAGGTTAACAACCCGACGAATAGGTACTAAGCGCTAAAACTTACGTAAATTCCATTGATTTATACAGCGGTCAAGCTTTTGTGACGTCACGCGCTGAAATATGACATCTTTGAAGAGGCATATCTACGTTATTATTTGAGATGGAAGGGTGCGGTTTAGACTATTATTCTTAGTTTCTTGTTCTTTATTTTTTTAAATAAAGTTGTTTTTTTGGCGCATACTCCCTCTAAGATAAAGATTTGTGGCTTTTTTAAAATTTTGACAAGGCTATCAGTTTGACGTAAGAATAAGATGTCTATTGGAGCGTTATTGCTACATAATGGTGGAAACCTGTATAATGGATTTTGTTTATGGTTAACCAGCTTCCTTAAGAACCGTTCTCTGCAAGTGGCGATTGACGGGTTTCTCGCAGACACCTTCACCATTAATGCCGGTGTTCCTCAAGGGTTCATATTGTCGCCGACCCTCTTTATACTGTATATTAACGACCTTCTAGTAAAAACCCAAAATCCAATTTATAGCTTTGCTGATGACAGCACACTTGTCTCATCTTTTACCTTGACTCCCCAAACATCCGCTGCCGACGCACATCTTCGCAGGCAGCATGAAGTATTGCGCCTCAACAATGACCTGGAAGACATGTTGGCTTGGGGTGACAGTAACTAAGTCGAATTTAATGCTAAGAAAACCCAGGCAGCAGTCTTCTCCAAAAAGGTTAACATTGCAGAACCGGATATAGTCATGGCAGGACACGCAATTCCCCTGGCACCGTCTATTAATTTGCTGGGGGTCAATATGGGAGATAATATGTCTTGGCATGATCACGTTGCCGCAATTGCCAAGGGAGCTGCACAGAAACTTGGTGTACTTTTCCGCACCAAAAGGTTGTACACACCTCATCAACTTTTGACACTCTACAAAGCCCAGATTCGACCATCATTAGAATATTGCTCTCATGTCTGAAGCTCTGCACCCAAGCACACCCTTCGGCTACTGGAGTCCATTCAAAGGAGAGCCATTCGTCTGATCGGCGACCCCAAGCTGACCAAGACCTTCGATAGCCTGGAGCATCGAAGACAGGTTGGTGATTTGGCTCCCTTTTACAGATATTTCCATGGCAGGTGTTCGACTGACATTGCCAACTTGATTCCACCTAGAGCAATGCAAAACAGAAATACACGGCGAACCACTGCCGCTCATCCATATGTTGTTCAGCTTAGCACTCCTCGAACTTCATTGTTTAAGAATTCTTTCATCTGGAGAACGTCATCTTTGTGGAATGATCTTCCTGAGGTCGTGTTTCCCAATAAATACAATCTTAAACGTTTCAAGACCAACGTTAATCGCTTTTTTCGCACTCGCACCGCTCCCAGAGCGCCTTAAAGGATTTTTCCTACAGTGCAGGTGTTTTATCATAAAAAAAAAGGTATTAATGCAATAACTTTATCTTACAAATAGCTCTCGATTCAATAAGTCGAATGTTGAGAAAGCGGGAATTAATGTTAGATATAGACTATTTTTATAAAAAAGTTAATATAGTTGCTTACCATTAAAATATCGCTTGATAATGATGCTATGTTTATTGAAGTCGTAAGAAAGTTGGTTAGCATAATATAACTTGTATATTTGTTTATTTTCTTGACAAAGCTGAAAATAAATCATCTTAGTGGGGCTGTTTAATCACTTAATTACACAACCTCACGGCATTAGAATTTACTTTTTTTACGGTATTTATGCTCTAAAATTAAAAAGGTCATAAAGAATTTAGAAATTTTCATTATTACGAACGAATAAAACTATCGATGCGCGGTTTGCAAAATTTAAAAGAGAATTTAATTCTTAATATGCACATTTTTTCCGATTTTTTTTTACTGCTAACCTTTAACTGTCTACAGGGTTCAAAGAGAAGTATGTTTTTTTTTACCAAAGTTTCTAAGTACCGGATTTCCACAAAAAAATTTTTAAATTATTTTGGATGGCATTTTCTTTATCTCCTATTTATGGAGAACAATATAAATTCTAAAATTTTTGATATCCCTCTTTGTTCATGAAATTTCGATTTTTTTCTCAACCCCTGTAAATTTCAGGTATTTTTGTCATTAGGCCTTACAATGTTTTGTAAGAACTGGTTTTGGTAAGTAATTATAACTTCTTAGGACCACCTCTTTTGCATCGAGTACATTTTAATTTCTTGCGTTTCGTCATGACCAGTGGCGTACCCATAATCGGTTTTATTTTTTTCATTTTATATGCCTCCATTTCCACACATCGTGTGTTTCGTGCCAGGATAACTGCAGGTTAGAAGTAAAAAAAAATCGGGAAAAATGTGGATATTAAGAAATAAAATCTCTTTTAAATTTTGCAAACCGCGCATCGATAGCTTTATTCGTTCGTAAAATATTTTACTCCAAAGTTCACCTAACAATTAGCTCGGTCCGCTTGAATTGTCCAGCAGTTTAGTTATTCTAAAAATCTCTAATTTTGAAATTTAAATTGGAGAATATAAATATATTCACAAAAAATATTAACTGAACGTAAACTTAGGTTTAAACCAAAGACTAATTCTGAAATAGAAGAAATGGTTGATTTATAATGTGGAATTGCCGCAAAGTTCGAGTTAAAAGTGATTTAGCTTGTCATAATATAATGTAAGGACATAAAAAGTTAGGACCAGGTTGATTACTCCTAAATTGAACTTTGCTGTCAATCTCACATTATAAATCGACCTTTTCTGATATTTCTACGATTTTAGAATTACTTATTCTTCGATTTCAACCTAGCGTTAAATTTAAACACTTGTATTTTTGGGACAAACTGTACATAATGAAAATAATTTTAAAATATACATCCTACAGACCGCTATTTACACAGGAAAAGAATGTATCCAATAAAAACAATTTTGCTACAATAAAGTCGTGTCGAATAGCGTAAATAAACCTATAAGCATTTATACTCACCTAATGACAAATAAATGACTTGTGATGATCTTCTTTAAAATGCTAATATGTGTATTGTTGCTTATATCATAGCTGCGTATCGAAGCTTGCAAACATTTTAACTTAGCAGTTGCAAAAATCATAGCTGCTAAAGTGACTATTTCATTAGACATATATATGGTTACGCTGGCAATAACGAACGGAATATGTAATAGGGATGTCAAAATTAAATTCTCATTTTCTTTAAACGGTAACCAAATTGGTAACCAAAAAGAATCTTGAAGCATTTCTTTCTCGCTTTTCTGATCCAAAGTATTATTTTTAATATAAATAATTGATTTAATAGGAAAAAATACACCAAGAGTAAGTACGATGGATACGATGAACACATTCTTTATTTTTATACAAACTTGTACATTTTTTCCGTACACCTGAGTCAGTTTATCATCGAGTGACTTTTTGAATTCCTTTTCTTCATTTATTATTTCTTGAAACACTGTTGACGTGTCGTTTTTCTCATAGATAATAGCTTTTACATACGTTGCAAAGACATTAAGAAATATCGCAAAACATTCAAAGATCAATTTTACGTCAGCTTCAATTAATATTAATTGAATTAACTTTATGAAAAACAATAAGGTCAGAATCATTAGGATCCATTGAAGAATGTGTCGGTAGAAACGTATCACTATTCTTAAATTCGGGTTTTTGATCCAGTCCAAGTGCCACGTTCCAGATATTATCATGAGATATTTTATATTCTCGATGAGCATATTGACGTTACTTGTTTTCCCTTCGATTATAAGGTTTGTTAGAAGTTTTTATTGTTATTGTAGTTTCTATGTAGTCTCTCAGATTATTATGTCTTCAAGGTTGGTAACTTTTTATAATCTAAAATTTCGCTTAAATGATTATACTGATAAAAATTTAAAAACGGTAATTATTGATTTAAAAAATAATATTATAATCGAAATATTCTCTAGAGACTGTCAAAGTGCAAATTATCCTATTAAATATTCTATTAATTAATTCCTATATTTATTTGAGTTTTTAAAGCAAGGATATTTTTTTTCGACAAAAAATTTGCCGTGTTTCTATTTTTCCGGCTTCTTATTTGCCTATTTTATTAACATATTAAATTATTATTTCTATATAAAATTTAACTGTTTAACAAAAGTAATAAATTATATAAATATTTTTCTTTTATTTCGTCACTTTTATCCCTCAGACGCGTCTCGCCATATAATGGCTCATCAGTGGAGTTAGGATACGACGCAAGAAACGTTTGAATCGACTAAATAAATTCCAAATTTAACTAAGAAACAAGTAATATAAAATAACTAATTTTAATCGAAATACGCATTACACCCCTCCACTGTCAGTCCGAGAGTTCGAGGCGTTAGGCAGATTCCCAACCGAAGCGTTGCATCTTCACATCGAACAAGAATATTTTACACTAATGTCTTTTGTTGGGTTGTTAAGTGGTGAACAGTGAATGCACTATAGAACAACTACTAAAAGAATGGGATTTAGACCTAATCATCTATGTGAAAATCAGTCTTTAGAATGATTATCAGCGGGTTTGGAAAAACGCAAATAACCAATAGAGAAAAGGACCAAATTAGTGCAAGATACTAGAAAATTATATTTTTCTATAAAAATACTTACTTGCTTTAGAAATAAGATCAACATGGCCAATAAATCTTTTTTGTTGTTGATCTTAAAAGCGCAATTCAGAAATTTTAATTTTTTTATTAAAAATCTAAAATAACACATCTTTAAAAACCTAAAATCATTTTTTTTTAAATTTTGCCGTAAAATTTTAAAAATAGAAACTTTACTCTTAACAAAATTTACGGTTGTTACACTTTGTGTATACCTTGTACAAACAACCAAATTTTTGCCACCGTCGACCTTTTTTTAAGCATGCAGAAACTTTTAAACAGAATAATAATTTTTCATATTTTTCCGATTCAAGACTTTAAGACGGAAATTGAAATTGCAGTATGAAATTAAGGGTTTTTCAATATGGCGGTTCCCCGTCTTGAATAATGAAGCAATAATTTTTTGTTTAAAGATAAATATTTTATTTATTATTTACATATACCAAATTTAAACAATATAACTCAAGAAGGGGGGGGGGGGGGGGGAAATTTATGCACCCATATATAATAAAATATTTTCCCTTTTAAAACTTAATTAATAAGCGTTTTCATAGTATTATGTGCATTATCTTCTACTTCGTAAATTTTAATAATTATGATCATGATTCCTTATTTTTCACAAAATAATTTATTTTCGGGCGTGGCGTCTATGATCGGGGACATAGGCGCCGATTCCGTAGGGACTCTGGGGGCTTGAGCCCCCAGAGCCATATTTCTTTGGGGACGTAGCCCCCATAGCCTAACCCTCATAGTACGTTTACATAATAATGATACTAATAGCAATTCGTTTGCGAACGTGCGTTACTTGAGATTTGATAATTTAATTTTTTTCTATAAAATTTATCTACAGTTGTCGTTTTCTTTTTTAATTTAGCAGGTTATTATATTTAGGAAAACATTATTTTGGCTTTGAAAATTAAATTATGCTAGATCTGGCAACCCTGGTCTGCCACTTTGCTTAGAGCACGTGAAGGTTGCCAGGTCTGGTGAAATTTCACTAGATTTAATGATTTCGAAACCAATCCAAAGTGATTTAGTGAAAACTTCGTTAAATACCCCAGTTTTAGTGATTTTTCGGATTTTGTAGCAAATAAGACAAAATCTTCTAAAATACAATACAAAAATGCAATATTTTAAAAATATTTTTTTCAAAAACACGGCTATTTTTAATTATCCGCTCGATCTATGTTCTACTGTTTTCACCCTCAAATCTCCTGTTGAAAATTTTTTAATACCAAAGAGGTAATTAAGCTACATAATTAACAAAAGTACACAAAAACATTGGATCATTCGGAACTAACTGGCCAGAGCCGTCTTTCCGTACGGGCCCGGTACATTTTTTTTACAAGTCACTTTGGATGGAGGAATGGCCCCGCGCGTCTTGGGGCCCACAATTTGAATCGATGACCTTTTTTTTTTAAAGTTACTGTGGAGGGAGCCTTATTATATTTAAAATTTATTAACTATTACATTATATTATGTGTATATTTAATAAAGAATTTTTTTTTATTCGATGAGATCCGGGCTCCAAGCCCCCAGAGCAATTCTGAAGTTCCAGCGCCTATGATCAGGGAGCATGTTAGTTGTTATAGATATTTCTAAAAAATCGCTTTATACAGCACGTGTAGAATTTTAATTGATAAATGTAAAACTTTTTTATTATTTTTTAAAGTTTTCTGTTAAACACAGAATAGGGCTATTTATAAACTAAATGAATAAAAAAATATCTGGTAACGAGATTAAATTTTAAATATAAAACATTTTAATTTTTTAAAATTAGATAACTTACATTTGATTACAAGTCAAATTAAGCAACATCTTAATACAAAAGAGTATGTAAGACTGCCCTAACAATAACAAGTACTTTGTCCATCCTCTACTCTAGATTGAATACCATTTCTTCATTTTCATTTTGATGTGATTGTAAAATAAATCAATACTAGCTGTATCTAATAGCTGCTTATATACAGGGTGGCCCGCTTATATCAACGCAGAATTTTCAAAAACTGAGTTCATAGGAGTCTACAGTTTCTCTCGGCATCTCGTCTAAAATTATTTTAAATTCGACATGGTATCTGTATAAAATTATTTAAATTACACATGGTAATAGTCTGGACATATTACATATGCTTTTTTTTTTAATGAAACACTCCATATTTTATATTCTTTTTAAATTCCACGGATATTTTTCATACATTGATAGACTATAACATTGGAATGGCGCATCTTAGAAAAAAATAGTTTTAACCTTCCTATTTTATATTTTTATTTTTAATCCAAACAGTCCAACTCAATATGTTAAACAGGGTTTACTGTTTAACATGCTAAACTGTTTGTAACTTTTCAAGTTCAAACAATAAAAAAACAGAATATGGAGGTGGCATGTATTTTTCTCTGAGATGAACCGTTCCAATGTTACTGCTTGTCAAAGTCTCAAAATGCCATATTTTAAACGTCAATCTCTCAAAAACAATTGAATTTAGACTTATGACATTTTATTCAAAATAAGCATATCATTTTGTGTACAATTAGACTATTTTAGACACCCTGTATAATTTAAAATAATTTCTAGTTTGTAGAACTTAATCCTCCTTATAGCTCTGGTTTTAAAAAATATTCAAAAGTTAGGTATTTAGTCGCTATAAAATTCTACGTTGAGAGAGAGAGAGAGCCATCCTGTATATCATATAACTACAAAAACTTTTAAAAGTTTCCAAATAAATTCTATTTTTTTTTACATCGTCATATTATGATTACATATTTTTTGTTTTGATTTGTACTAATTATATACTTAATTGTTAAGTAGGTTGTCCTTTGATAATACATATTTTAAAACATGATCAAATATTAAATTAAAATCAATTCAGTA
Organism: Polydrusus cervinus; assembly: GCA_935413205.1. NCBI lineage: Eukaryota > Metazoa > Arthropoda > Insecta > Coleoptera > Curculionidae > Polydrusus > Polydrusus cervinus. The sequence continues at coordinate 26,627,545 of OW284518.1, forward strand.
GATTGATAAACAAAATGGAAACTGTCTAGTTTTTTAAATCAATAAGTTTATGCTTAGATCGTCTTAGTTAAAACTGATTAACAGACGACCATCGTATCCAAAGTTCCACGCTTTGCCGTTTGAGCCACATGATCATGTTAGAAAATCTGGTAAAACCAACTCTATAATAATACTACATGAAAATAATTTTTTATGTACATTCAGCTGATTGCATTATTAATAAAACAATTAGAGATGCGTATATATTTTGTTATATTGAACAAATTAATAACATATAATACCAAATACATATGAATTATGAATTTAGTGTCGCGAAAAAGAAGGCGGAGTCCCAGTAAATACCATAAACTGTGATTGGCTGGGACGCCACAGAGGAATCTAATTTCTATAACAATTCTTTCAACCAACAAGAAATTTCCGGATTCATGAGAACAAAGCAAAGGGTAAAATCAAATTTCGACACAGTGTTATATTAGTACTTGGGCTTCATAGAGATTTTTAACATTAAATAACGACCCAGCCACTTTGACTGTGGCGTAAATATCATTGGCAGATATTATTTACTCATAATAAAAGTTGTCTGCTAACTGGACATCGAACGTGTCATATTGCCAAGCCAGATCACTGATGAGCACCCAGAATCAGAAACAAGGATGACCTCACATTTCATTTCAAGTGAGGCAAGGAATGTTAACATCAAATTAAATGACAGGCTGGCCATGGTTACCTCAAAAACCCGATGGACGTACCTATCGGTAAACAAAATTGTTTATTGGTAGACCTCCACGGCACCGAGCGCCCAGGGTTTGCACGCTGTGCACACCTTCGTCTATTACCCGCTGTCCCCTCACCTTGTCAGTGGGGAATGGCAGTTTATGGGTCTCTTAGACTCACTGCTAACAACAGTATGCCTTGTCTTCTTCCGTTAACATCTCAATCCTTTCGTTGTTTCGTCCTACTGGGACTCATCAGAGACGCGCGACCATCCTGAGGCAACGGCTTACAAAGGGTCTGCGCCTATAGATTGTCAATTGTCTCTGCCATTCTCCACTGACAAGGTGAGGGGACAGCGGGTAATAGACGAAGGGGTGCACAGCGTGCAAACCCTGGAAGCTCGGTGCCGTGGAGGTCTACCATAAAACAATTTTTTATACCGATAGTTACGTCCATCGGGTTTTTGAGGTAACCATGGCCAGCCTGTCATTTAATTTGATATTGCCTCACTTAAAATGAAATGTGAGGTCATCCTTGTTTCTGATTCTGGATACTCATCAGTGGTCTGGCTTGGCAATGTGACACGTTCGATGTCCAGTTAGCATATTGATCCTCTAGACTCCTTAGCTCATTGTTGTCGGTGATTTATTCGACACATGAGAGGTAGGCAGCTTGGCTGCTCTTGAGTTCTAGTTAAAGCTGATTAAGCCTTCTCTTTCGATCAAAAAGTTATCTGATTACTAAATTAAGAATTAAGCTAAACAAACCGCTGTGATGTAGTTAATTACTGTTAAAAATCTTTATTAACTCCACATAATATAGTTGGATGTACCAGTTACATAATCATTGTAGAGGCAATATAGTTCAACAATGTGCAGGTAAGATTATGTTTCTCGTTCGTATAATTTCAGTTTTTGCTTTTAAATCAAACATTAATTATTTTATATCTATTAAAGATACTATTTTTCTATTAAGATATCGAAAAAATCATTTTACCCATGTCAATTTTTTTTAGTTTAACTTCTTATTTATAATAGCAAATCTCTTTTAAATCATACGGCTCCATCTGACCAATTCTAATTGATAATTCCGAAAAAACATCTGCCGACCCATTATTTTACAGAAGATAAAAATACAATATTGATACCAATTTTGAGGTCAACGGAACGCTTTGCCAAGTCATTATGATAATGCAAAACTCAGAAATCGTACAAATATATTTCAGACATAAGTTTGAGAAATTTAGCAGTACAACAAATAACATTATATAACTTTATAGTATTTACTGATATCTAAATCTTTCTTAACCTTAAGTACACTTTTTAACATGGAATATCGAGACCATAAGGTATTTGGCTTCCAAAGTTTAGACATTTCCAAGAAATATGCCAAAAGTACTTCTTCTCTTGGTGCTTTTACATTTTTCGCTTCACACCAACTAACAAAATGTCATATTGTTTTTAATACATGACTAATGACTTTTTTGGTAGTAAATCCAAATTTGCGACACTTGCAGCTTCTAGAATATCTTCTGGAAGCTTATCGTTCGAGAAATTATCTATGGAAGACATTTGTATCAGAATCTGAACGAAATCAAAAATCAAAGCAACGCTCCGGTGAACTGTTGTAAGGTGTCAATTTGACACTTAGATTTTATTTGTGTGTCGTGGTTACCATGTTATTATCTATGTACGGGGTTTTTAAAATAAACCGTTTTAAATCAGCGTTTTTAAAAATGTTTATAATAAACGACAAAAATTAATGTTTCTGTAATATACCTCATTTACTTTCACTAAAAACCAGTCTAAAAATTCATATTTTATTCATTAAAGTATTATAAAATTATAATAAAAATATTTTTCTGGTACACCGTGCGGGAAAAATTTTCCCACACCGTGCGGGAAAATGAGTTTTTCAGAACCAAAACGAGTGCGGGAAAACGGTAAATCGCGCACGCTTGTAGAAAAAATATATTTAACTAACTTAGTGGCTTGCCACAAGTCAAGGGTATACGTATTTTGTTACTTTTTATTTTGTTTTAAGTTGTAAAGATAGAATTAATAAATTATACTGTAATTTACTGTTCTGGAAAAAATAATATTACACTGCGTCAATAAATTCTCGAATAGTTAACAAATTACATGAATTTGAAAAACCCATATTTTCATTAAAATTTAATGATTTCGTTCCATTTTCAGTTTATTGGATAGATTGTCTCTTGGACCAGTACGTACAATGTGTGTGACTTTACTTTATGTCTTTTTATATAGGGTGATGGCTAAATTATCAAGCTGCGTAAAACCTAATTTTAAAATAAATGTTTCTGAAATAAGAAGTTATGAAAATTGAACCTGTCATTTACAGCTTTATGTTAGGTACTTACTGTACCCACTACAGTGCTGTGCCGTTCGTGTAAATTAAAAAAAATCCAAATATCGTTATATTACTTTAACACACTTTACCCTGGTTTTCGGGGATAGAGAATAGAAAAAGTATTGATTAAAAGTACCTAATGTACCCATTACAGCTCAGTGAAGTTTGTGTCAAGTAAATAAAATTCCAAAAATCGTTAAGTTGCCATTTACTTTTCATAGCAGCATAATTGGCAGTTTAAAGAATTTATTATTTTTGGTTAAGTGACACAAACGGTAACTACGCTGTAATGGGTACTAACATGATGCTGTAATCAACACTTTTTCGTATCCTTTGAATACATAACGCGCTGAAGTAAGTACAATAAGTACCTAATATAAAGCTGCAACCAAGACAATAATAAAATTTAATTTTCAAAGCTTTGTATTTTAGAAACATCAATTTTAAAATCACCAGATTTTACTTATCTTGATATTTTAAACACCACCCTTTATAAAAAAGATGTAAAGTGAGATCACACATATTGGACTTAGTAGTCCAAGAGGCAGCCTTCCCAATTATTTATTGCCTTTTTAAAACAAAATAGGTTTGTTATAGTTTAGAAACAAGAACGTCTTATAAGCAACGTAATTGTAACTTTTTGAAAAGTCCTTAATATAAACATCTCACAAACGAAACCAGTTCGTTATACTTCTCGAATCAAACAGGTTTATTTCTAAATGCAACTACGATCTTGTTATGTTGGCGGTCATTACGGCCAAATAGCGCCGTACCAAAGCCTTTTTTCAACGTAACAATGTAACCTAAAAACATAAATATTACGAAATTGGGTTGTTTTTTTGCTTAGTGGGAATTTTATAATCATCAACAATAACAGAGTCATACCGATTCCTTGAACAACAAGCCGGTAAAAACGTAAAAATATTCTTAGAATATTTTTTTCTATATTTTTCTCACCGGATATAGTCATGGCAGGACACGCAATTCCCCTGGCACCGTCTATTAATTTGCTGGGGGTCAATCTGGGAGGTAATATGTCTTGGCATGATCACGTTGCCGCAATTGCCAAAACAGCTGCACAGAAACTTGGTGTACTTTTCCGCACCAAAAGGTTGTACACACCTCATCAACTTTTGACACTCTACAAAGCCCAGATTCGACCATCATTAGAATATTGCTCTCATGTCTGGAGCTCTGCACCCAAGCACACCCTTCGGCTACTGGATTCCATTCAAAGGAGAGCCGTTCGTCTGATCGGCGACCCCGAGCTGACCAAGACCCTCGATAGCCTGGAGCATCGAAGACAGGTTGGTGATTTGGTTTTTTTTTTACAGATATTTCCATGGCAGGTGTTCGACTGACATTGCCCACTTGATTCCACCTAGAGCAATGCAAAACAGAAATACACGGCGAACCACTGCCGCTCATCCATATGTTGTTCAGCTTAGTACTCCTCGAACTTCATTGTTCAAGAATTCTTTCATCTGGAAAACGTCATATTTGTGGAATGATCTTCCTGAGGTCGTGTTTCCCAATGAATATAATCTTCAACGTTTCAAGACCAACGTTAATCGCTTTTTTCGCACTCGCACCGCTCTCAGAGCGCCTTAAAGGATTTTTCCTACAGTGCAGGTGTTTTATCATAAAAAAAAATCCAGTCTAAATGCCAAGTTCCAGTTATTATCATGAGATATTTTATATTTTCTATAATCTTATTGACCTTACTAATTTTCCCTTTGGTTATCAGCTATATTCTTAATGGTGTTACTGGGTTTTCATCACATTTTTATTCTTAAAAATGCCTCGAAAGAACAGTCTCGCTGTACTGGGAGTCGCTACGGGTTATGGCTTTCTGATGAGTTCTAACAAGAAAGAAACAGCCTGTCATTATCTACCTGTGCCCCAGGGAACCCATTGCCTTTGGCGTCCCTGTGTACTTTAATGCAAAAATAGATGCACCACTTTGTCCGCCTGCCGCAAATAACTTTCTTTCTATTTACTTCTATGGACGCTAAACTCTCTACTTTATTTTTAAAAACACAGCATTGTATACGGATCGGATCGGCACCCGGTGGGTTACTGCTGCGCGATCTGTATTTGAATCTACAAACCCATAGAAAAATCTGGTGAAGCGTAAAACGTTTCCTATACTGGTGTTTGTTGTTCCACCGTACTTGGTTTATTTAGTTCTATATTTTCACGTTAGATGGCTATCTTTTGCATTGAGTTGATTCCCACTGATGGCGTTACTGGGTTTTCATCACATTTTTATTTTTAAAAATGCCTTGAAAGAACAGTCTCGCTGTACTGGGAGTCGCTACGAGTTATGGCTTTCTGATGAGTTCTAACAAGAAAGAAACAGCCTGTCATTGTCTACCTGTGCCCCAGGGAACCCATTGCCTTTGGCGTCCCTGTGTACTTTAATGCAAAAATAGATGCACCACTTTGTCCGCCTGCCGCAAATAACTTTCTTTCTATTTACTTCTATGGACGCTAAACTCTCTACTTTATTTTTAAAAACACAGCATTGTATACGGATCGGATCGGCACCCGGTGGGTTACTGCTGCGCGATCTGTATTTGAATCTACAAACCCATAGAAAAATCTGGTGAAGCGTAAAACGTTTCCTATACTGGTGTTTGTTGTTCCACCGTACTTGGTTTATTTAGTTCTATATTTTCACGTTAGATGGCTATCTTTTGCATTGAGTTGATTCCCACTGATGGCGTTACTGGGTTTTCATCACATTTTTATTTTTAAAAATGCCTTGAAAGAACAGTCTCGCTGTACTGGGAGTCGCTACGAGTTATGGCTTTCTGATGAGTTCTAACAAGAAAGAAACAGCCTGTCATTGTCTACCTGTGCCCCAGGGAACCCATTGCCTTTGGCGTCCCTGTGTACTTTAATGCAAAAATAGATGCACCACTTTGTCCGCCTGCCGCAAATAACTTTCTTTCTATTTACTTCTATGGACGCTAAACTCTCTACTTTATTTTTAAAAACACAGCATTGTATACGGATCGGATCGGCACCCGGTGGGTTACTGCTGCGCGATCTGTTTTTGAATCTACAAACCCGTAGAAAAATCTGGTGAAGCGTAAAACGTTTCCTATACTGGTGTTTGTTGTTCCTACCTGTGCCCCAGGGAACCCATCACCTTTGGCGTCCCTGCGTACTTTAATTTAAAAGATAGATGCACCACTTTGTCCGCCTGCCGCAAATAACTTCCCTTCTATGTTCTTAATGTTAATGTAGTTTCTATACGATCTCTTAGAATATGTCTTTAATATTAGTTTGTTTTCCTGACCGTTTTAATCGATTAAAATGTGTGTTTTTCTTGGGTTTTCGGTCACTCTTGAATAAAAGATTTTTCTTTATAAGGGGTTAACGTTTCGGTTTTATTAGGAAACCATCATCAGAACTATAAAAAAAAATATTTGTCTAAACAATCAAAAGAGAAAAGAAACTATTGTATACAAAAAATAAAAAAATATAGAAAACTATAATCAAGTATAAAATATAAGCTAAACATAGCCTTATTTAATTTTTTACACTTCAACAAAACTTTAAATTCACAGTATGACCATCATATTGGAAATGGTCAATATTAAGATGAAATAAAAATGGTTTTAATTTTTATGGGGGTAAGGGATGGACCAGATGAGAATTCCATTTTACCTAATACATTGGAATAACTAACTTAACTTAATTATATTAAAGGTATTAAAAGTAAAATGTAAAAATTTGCATTTTATTGTGTAATTAAATTATTATAGACATTACTAAGATTTTCTGTATCAGTTCTGAAATTAATTGTGTTATGGGTTTTTTTAATATGAATCATTTCTTTAATATTTTTTTTTTTATAGTGTGTTTCATGATAAAGAATTTGGACAGTATCAAAGTTAAAATTATGTAGATTATCTATTGCATATTTTGATAAAGCGGTGGGGGATTGATTTTTATTTCGAATGCTGTTTTTATGTTCTTTTATTCTTTTTATTCTTATTCTTTTTATTCTTAATAATAATATATGATATATAATAAAATGCAAATTTTTACATTCTACTTTTAATACCTTTAATATAATTAAGTTAAGATAGTTATTCCAATGTATTAGGTAAAATGGAATTCTCATCTGGTCCATCCCTTACCCCCATAAAAATTAAAACCATTTTTATTTCATCTTAATATTGACCATTTCCAATATGATGGTCATACTGTGAATTTAAAGTTTTGTTGAAGTGTAAAAAATTAAATAAGGGTATGTTTAGCTTATATTTTATACTTGATTATAGTTTTCTATATTTTTTTATTTTTTGTATTGTTTAGACAAATATTTTTTTTTATAGTTCTGATGATGGTTTCCTAATAAAACCGAAATGTTAACCCCTTATAAAGAAAAATCTTTTATTCAAGAGTGAACGAAAACCCAAGAAAAACAAACATTATGTCTTTAACGTCGCTTAAAAAGAATAATAATTGAACATGTTTTAATTAAATATTTTGTATAGGTGGGATATCCTGTACAGGATGCGTCCAAACAAAGTAAGCGACACATGAAAAAACTTTATATAACTAATCTTTAAGAATTCTTTAATTTTTTTTTAGAAAAATTGCCGATTGTTTATAATGGAATTTAAAACATTTTACTGTTTATATTACTATATATTAAATTAAATAACTTACGTCAGACTAAGCTAACTATTATTACAAACGTGTATATAAGATTGCTGGAACAATAAAGAGTACCTAGTTCACCCTCTTTAGATTGACTGCCACTTCTTTATTTTTGTTATGATGTGATTTTACAATAAATCAATACCTTAATCTAATAGTCGCTTAAAATATATATTTAATTTTGAAAGCAAGGCTCTCAAGATACTATTATTACTATTATATTTTATATTATTATTAAGGAATAGAATAGAAGTAGCTAGTCTTTAGTAAGTATATATGTTGTGTTAAGTTTTATTATACCGGGTGGGGCATTATAGTTAGAAACATAGAAAATTCCATGCAAATTTTAAACTGTCTAAATATTTGCTCCCCTGTTGACGGTAAAGCGGGGTTGTATGGAGACTTTTTTAGGGTCTGTGTGGTTAGTGCACAAAAATGTATTTTGGTTTTATAACCTTAATTTTCGCACCATTCCGTGCATTCTTTTGGAAATGTTTAAAATATTTAAGTGTTAGGAATCGGGTAAGTCTAATGAGGAAAAGTAATAAAAGTTTACTGAAAAGTTAAAATTAATTTTTCCGAAACTCGATCGAAAATATTGGCAATTTTGATAATATTTTTGAAAGAAAAAGTCAATAATTTTTTACACTTGCACTTGCAAAATAACTGTTAGAAAATATTTATTATTGTACTATAATACCTAGTTATTTACGATAGATAGTGTTGTAAGGATTCGTATTACAACACGAGATGTTAAAGTTGTCAAATAAGGCGTCTGCCAAGTTTAATAAAACATCGAGTGTAGTAATATGAATTTACAACAAGAATATTGTACAAAATTTTATCTACTTTCATCTATGAATAAAAATATTTGGCAAAAGGCATTTTTTAAAATAAAAATGCACCTGTAAAAATGCACCTGCTATTAAGCTTACTAATCAAGTTTTTTTTGTTACCTTTCGCATAGTTACTGTTTCGCATGGTTACTGTCAAAACTTTGTCAAACAAATTTAAAAATATAAAAAGCGTTTTTCAAAATGAGCGATTCTGATGGAAGTTTACCCTCTGATATAGAAGCAGCGGCAAACAAAGCGATCTCAAGTTTAGTTCCGACAAAATCCAAGGCGCGGTATGAGTTGGAGTATCAGAAGTTTGAAGGTTGGTGCAAAGCTAACAAAATAAAGGAGGTGTCTGAGAAAATCCTTTTGGGTTATTTTTCCGTAAAGCAACGCTCCCAGAAACCATTTACACTATGGACTCACTACTCAATGTTGAGAACTATGATTTCAGTCAAGAAAAATCAAGATATAAGCAGATTTTCTCAACTAATCGCATTTTTGAAAAGAAGTTCAGAGGGTTACAAGGCCAAAAAGTCCAAAGTTTTCACAAAGGAAGACTTCTTTATAACCTAAAATGTCGCTTAAATAATTTATACTCGTGGCATATTTTCCACTGATAAAAATTTAAAAACGGTAGTTATTGATTTAAAAATGATAATATTATAATTGAAATATTCTCTACAGACTATCGAAGAGCAAATTATCCTATTAAATATTCATTAGTTAATTCTTACATTTAATTGAGTTACATTTTTTTAGCAAGGATATATTTTGTTTTTCGACTAAACAATTTGCCTTGTTTATATTTTTCCATCTTCTTATTTGTCTATTTTATTAACATATTGAATAATTATTTATTTATTTATAAAATTTAACTATTAAACAAAAGAAATTAAATAAATATTTTTCTTTCATTTCGTCAGTTCCATCCCCCAGACGCGTCTCGTCAGATAATGGCTCATCAATAGAGTTAGGATTCGACGAAATGATCGACTAAATAATTGCTGAATTTAATTAAAAACAAATAATAGAAAATAACTTATGTTTAATCAAAATACACATTACATCCCTCTAGTGTCAGTCCGAGAGTTGGAGGCGTTAGGCAGATTCCAAGTCGAAGCGTTAAATTTTTACGTCGAACAAGATTTTTTTACACTAATGTCTTCTGTTGTGTTGTTAAGTGGTGAACTGTAAATGCACTATAGAACAACTACTAAAAGAATGGGATTTAGACCTAATCATCTATGTAAAAATCACTCTTTAGAATGATTATCAGCGGAAGGGGTTTGGAATACGCAAATAACCAATAGAGAAAAGGACCAAATTAGTGCAAGATACAAGAAAATGTTATTTTCCTATAAAAGTACTTGCTTGCTTTAGAAATAAGATCAACATGGCCAATAAATATTTTTTGTTGTTGATCTTAAAAACGGAATTCAGAAATTTTAAAGTTTTTATTGAAAATCTAAAATAACAAATCTTTAAAAACCTAAAACCATTTTTTTCTTTAAAATTTTGCCTTACAATTTTAAAAATAGAAACTTTACTCTTAACATAATTTACGGTTGTTACACTTTGTGTATACCTTGTACAAACAACCAGATTTTTGCCACAGTCAACCTTTTTTTAAGCATGCAAAAACTTTTAAACAGAATAATAGTTTTTTATATTTTTCCGATTAGAGACTTTCAGACGGAAATTGAAATTGCAGTATGAAGTTAAGGGTTTTTCAATGGCGGTGCCCCGTCATCTTGAATAACGAAGCAATAATTTTTTGTTTAAAGGTAATTATTTTATTTATTATTTACATATACCAAATTTAAATAATATAACTCAAGGGGGGGGGGGGCTTTATGCACCCATGTATAATAAAATATTTTCACGTTTAAAACTTAGTAAGTGTGTTCATATTATTATGTGCATTATCTCCTACTTTTTTTTTTAATAATTATGATCATGACCCCTTACTTTTGACAAAATTATGTATTTTCGGGCGTGGCGTCCTTGATCGGTGAGCATGTTTACAAACTCTAGTTGTTATAGATATTTTTAAAACCCCGCTTTATACAGCACGTGTATAATTTTAGTTGATGAATGAGAAACTTTCTTATTATTTTTTAAAGTTTTCTTTCAAACGCAGAATAGGGCTATTTATAAACTAAATTATTAAAAAAATATCTGGTAACGAGATTCAATTTTAAATATAAAACATTTTAATTTTTTTAAATTGGATAACTTACATTTGATTACAAGTCAGATGAAGCCAAGTCTTAATACAAAAGAGTATGTAAGACTGCCCCAACAATAACAAGTACTTTGTTCATTCTCTACTCTAGATTGAATATCATTTCTTTATTTTAATTTTTATGTGATTTTAAAATAAATCAATAGCTGTATCTAATAGCTTCTTATATACAGGGTGGCCCGTTTATATCAACGCAGGATTCCATAGCATCTAAACTACTCATATTCTTAATAATTTTCAAAAACTGAGGTTAAAGGAGGCATTACGTCTACAATTTCTCTCGACATCTCGTCTAAAATTAATTTAAATTACACATGGTAATAGTCTGGACATATTACATATGCTTTTTTTAAATGAAACACTTTCCTATTAAATTCCACGTATATTTTTCAGACATTGATAGACTGCAACATTGGAATGGCGCATCTTAGAGAAAAATAGTTTTATCCTTTCTATTTTATATTTTTATTTTTAATCCAAACAGTCCAACTCAACATGTTAAATCAAGAAACAGTGTTTACTGTTTGAAATGCTAAACTATTTATTTGTAACTTTTCAAATTCAAACAATAAAAAACAGAATATGGAGGAGGCATCTATTTTTTTCTGAGATGAACCGTTCCAATGTTGCTGCTTGTCAAAGTCTGAAAATGCCATATTTTAAACGTCAATATCTCAAAAACAATTGAATTTAGACTTTTTTACATTTGAGTTAGTAAATTATGCTTGATATGCCCTGACTATTTTAGACACCCTGTATAATTTAAGATAATTTCTAGATTGTAGAACTAAATCCTCGTTATAGCTCTGTTTTTAAAAAAATATTCAAAAGTTAAGTATTTAGTCGCTATGAAATTTTACGTTGAGAGAGAGAGAGAGCCATCCTGTATATAACTACATAAACTTTTAAAAGTTTCCAAATAAATTCTATTTTTTTTTTAAACATCGTCATATTATGAGTACATATTTTTTGTTTTCATTTGTACTAATTATATACTTAAGTGTTACGTAGGTTGTTTTTTGATAATACATATTTTAAAACATGATCAAATATTAAATTAAAATCAATTCAGTAGATTGATAAACAAAATGGAAACTCTCTAGTTTTTAAATTAAATAGTTTATGCTTAGATCGTCTTATTTAAAACTAATAAACATAAAAAATATAACAGATTATAGGTTTTTTAATTAATTCCTATTAACTATTTTAATTACTAATAATTAAATTTGCTTCTATGATAAATAATTTCAATATATTTTAATTTAAACCTAAATCATATTTAATTATCTTATTAACATTAGGATATACTTTAATTAATCCTTAAATAATTTTTGAATATATTCATAAATCGTATTTCGAGATGTTCTTGCGAGAAAAGGAAAAAAGATATGTCTCAGAAGTGTGAGCATTCCGTCTAAGGCCGGCGGGCTCAATTTACTTCCTCGTGCGATATGGACATCATATCCACTCATATATTATTATTATTCGATGGTAGCACACTTATTAGTGGTATTACAGGATTCATTGGTCAGAAGTGACAAGACGGTCCAACTGTATGCCAATTACCCTTCTCACAATGCTTCATGTATTCAGTAGTATTGATTTTTGGATATGTTTGTATAATTTCCATTCTCGGCCCAGCACTGATATGTTTTGTTTATTATTATGTTTTCAGTGTTCTATTTCTCAGCTTTTTGTTGGTAAGGCTGGTGTTATTTACAGTACAGAGAAGAAATTCATCCTAACCTGTACTGTTTAGAAACTTCCGTACTATATGGCACGTTTGGAGGATGACGCTTTTCTGAATAAGTTGGTATAAATAACCTGAAAGGCCCAGTTTTTCCAAGTTAGGCTTGAAATTTTTCGTCATAGCTCCCTCCACCGATATTATAATCGGAATTATGTCAATTTTATCTAGCTTCCATATATTTTTTATCTCTATAGCCAAATTCGAGTACTTGGTCTTCTTCTCCGATTCGGTTTTAGAGAGGTTGTGTGTTAGTGGGCAACCTATATCGATTATGAAAGCCTTCTTGGTGGTTTTTTCGATGAGAAGAATATCCGGACGGTTGTGGTCTACTGTTCTATCCGTTATTATTGGCCTGTCCCAGTATAAGAGATATTCAGGGGATTCAAGGACTGGCTCGGGTGAGTATTGGTAGTATGGTGGGAGGTTTTCCCTTGGCCCTAGTTTATGGGCCAGTTCCTTGTGGATGATCTTTGCCACCTGATTATGTCTCCCCAGGTAAGCGTTGGGGGCCATAGCACCACATCCCGCCGTGATATGTTCTATCGTTTCTCCGGGGCAATTGCATTTTCTGCACACATCTTCCACATTTCTTTTCAAGATGACTTTTTCATAGTTTCGAGTTGGAATGACACGGTCTTGGATAGAGATTATAAAACCTTTTGTTTCAGCGTGAAGCTGCCTTTTCTCTAACCAATTGAGTGACATTTCTCTATCTATGAGTGGATTTTGGAGTGCAGTAGGGTATTTGCCGTATAGAGCTTTCTCTTGCCAAGTTACAAGCTGTTGACTTGGCGGCGCGCGGATGATGTTAGGTAATCCGTTTTGCTTTAAGTTAAGGGCTGTATATCCAGAATCTGCTGCTACCACTTTTTTAAGAATTTCCCCATTCGATTCTTGGAAGTATTTTCTCATAGAGGTCTCTTGCGACTTGCACAAGTTATATATATTAATGAGACCTCTTCCTCCCTCCTTTCGTTTTAGGTAGATTCTTTCAAGTGCAGAGCGTGGGTGGTGGAATCTGAATTTTGTTAGCAGCCTGCGCGTAAGCCTATCTAGTTCGTGCAAATCCGTGTCTGAATACTTAAGGATCCCGAATGAGTAGGTAAGTATTGGTATTGCCCAGGTGTTGATGGCAGTAGTAAGGTTACCAGCATTCAGGTGTGTATTAAAAAGCTTTGTTAGTCTGCTTCTGTATTTGTTTTTAAACTCCCTTTTTAGGCTTGTGTGGTTTATTTGTTGGTTTTGGGAGATGGATATATTATTATTATTATTATTCTTATTATTATTATTATTATTATTATTATTATTATTATTATTATTATTATTATTATTATTATTATTATTATTATTTTTCTCAATGTTAGTTTTCACAGCTTTTTGTTGGTATTGCTGGTATTATTTACATAACCTGTACTGTTTAGAAACTTCCGTACTATATAGCATGTTTGGAGGATGACGCTTTTCTAAATTAGTTGGTATAAATAACCTGATAGGCCCAGTTTTTCCAAGTTGGGCTTGCAATTTTTCGTCATAGCTCCCTCCACCGATATTATGATCGGAATTATGTCTATTTTATCCAGCTTCCATATATTTTTTATCTCTATAGCCAAATTCGAGTACTTGGTCTTTTTCTCCGATTCGGTTTTAGAGAGGTTGTGTGTTAGTGGGCAACCTATATCGATTATGAAAGCTTTCTTGGTGGTTTTTTCGATGAGAAGAATATCCGGGTGGTTGTCGTCTACTGTTCTATCAGTTATTATTGGCCTGTCCCAGTATAAGAGATATTCAGGTGATTCAAGGACTGGCTCGGGTGAGTATTGGTAGTATGGTGGGAGGTTTTCCCTTAGCCCTAAATTATGGGCCAGTTCCTTGTGGATGATCTTAGCCACCTGATTATGTCTACCCAGGTAAGCGTTTAGGGCCATAGCACCACACCCCGCCGTGATATGTTCTATCGTTTCTCCGGGGCAATTGCATTTTCTGCACACATCTTCCACATTTCTTTTCAAGATGACTTTTTCATAGTTTCGAGTTCGAATGACACGGTCTTGGATAGAGATTATAAAACTTTCTGTTTCAACGTGAAGCTGCCTTTTCTCTAACCAATTCAGTGACATTTCTCTATCTATGAGTGGATTTTGGAGTGCAGTAGGGTATTTGCCGTGTAGAGCTTTCTCTTGCCAAGTTACAAGCTGTTGACTTGAGACCTCTTCCTCCCTCCTTTCGTTTTAGGTAGATTCTTTCAAGTGCAGAGCGTGGGTGGTGGAATCTGAATTTTGTTAGCAGCTTGCGCGTAAGCCTATCTAGTTCGCGCAAATCTCTGATTACGTAAGGATTCCAAATGAGTAGTTAAATATTGGTATTGTCCAGGTGTTAATGGCAATAGTAAGGTTACCAGCATTCAGGTGAGTATTCGAGAGTATTGTAAGTCTGCTTTTGTATTTGTTTTTAAACTCCCTTTTTAGGCTTGTGTGGTTTATTTGTTGGTTTTGGGAGATACCTACGTATTTATACGTTTTTTCCTCATCTAGTATGTCTAGGCCTTCAAGCAGTCCACGACTTTTTTTCAGTCTTTCCTCCTACGACATTCAGGTTTCGCACTTATCTAATCCAAACGACAATTTGATGTCATCGCTAAATGTCTTGGTTATTTGAATTAGGGACTGTAGATGGATTTTGTTTTCGGCGTAGAGTTTGATATCGTCCATAAACAGAAGGTGACTTATTCTAAAACCTTCTGTTAGGTTGGGACGATATCCGTAGGTTGTTGATTTTAGCAGTGAGGACAGTGGGTTCATGGCCAAAATGAACCAGAGGGGGCTTAATGAGTCGCCTTGAAATATACCTTTAGATATATTTAATATTGCCCAGCTTCTCTTGTCCAATATGGAGATTAGTATTCCATTGCTCCATTAGGGTTCCATGGTGCGTGGTAGAGGCAAGGGCGTCGATATTTTTTCCTTTTTGGGGGGGGGGGGGGTAATAAATTAACAAGATAAATTTTCAAAAAAACATTTTTATTGCCTTTCAGCGTTTTCATCCTCGTGCCGTCCAGCAGCGGCGCCAGAATTTTAGGATCAAATCGAAAGTGATTTCTAAAAAAAAAAAAAGGTCGTCGCTCGAAAATAATAATAAACTCTCATTAACGCTTTTGCCCACCCCGGTGCCAAAAGCTTGATGAGATGTATGTATGAAAACACTTTTTTTTGTCAATCTTAGGGGGAGGGGGGTAGCCAGCCGTGAGGAATAGAATCAAATGCTTTACTATAATCAACTTAGCACATATTGAGATTTCGCCTTTTAACTTCTGCCTGTTTTATAATAACGGCATCGATTGTAAGCTGTTTCTTGCAACCCAAAGCTTTCCTAATACAGCCCTTTTGCTCATCAGCTACCAGGTTGTTATTTATGCAGTGTGTGTATATTTTTGAGTACATGACTAATATTAAAAGTTTATACACCACTGGCAGACAGGTGATCGGTCTGTAGTATTTTGATTTCGACAACAATAAAAATAAAATTTGAAAACGCTTTTTTTAATTGTCACTTTGACAACGCAATTTTTTGAAATTCAAGATTTGAGAAGATTTGGTGAGTTTATTGAGAGTTTTAGCCAGTTTAAATTACTGTTATCGTATAAAGAATATAATAGAGCACCAAAGCAGTGTGACGGCTGTGAAAAATTTATCAAAAATAGGCCAGATTCGTGGGAAATATTATTCCTAAACTTATTAGGTTGGCAATATAAGCAGGGCTTGGACAGCAGCTTTATTTTTTGAAATGGTTTTATTAAAGTGAAAATAAAGATATAAAGAAAAATAAATGTATTATTTAACCCAAAATATTTACTACACCAAGACTCTGGATACAGTAATTTAACAAAACATCTTCAATGTGGAATTGGTTAATGACTTGTAATTAATTGTGAACATTTTTTTCTTTGCCTAATTAAATTAAATTAAAATTTGGTAATTTATATTATCTTTGTTAATTTTTTGCCATTCTTGGATTTTGTGGTGGGTTTAACTTTTATTTCTAGCGAGTAATTTGCGTTAAAATTATAACTCCGAAAGTACGACAAAATAGTTGTAGAATTCGTTTTAAACAGTTAAAAGCGGCTTTTGTGCATTAATATGAACTTTTAACGGTCTCTATGGTAAAGTGTTTTGCTAAATAATCGTCAATTTTCAACAGTAATATACCGATAGAGGAGGCGTCTTATCGGTAATACCGCTGTTTTTTACAAGAAATCGATTTTCTGATAATTTTCACGAAATGTAATTTTTACTTATCTTTGATTATAAGTAAAAATTATATTGAGTGAAAATTTTCTTAGAAAATCTAGTTTCGAGTGAAAAACAACGGTATGAAGATAAGACGCCGCTTCTAGAGGTGTATTTTATTGGATAATTTACTAAACCCGAAATAAAAGCCGTTTGTGATAAAGGAAAATATGCAAACACATAATTATGATTTACTTTTAAGTTTGTAAACGTGCCACAACTAACAATTAATTAAAAATCCAAAACTAAATCAGACGCGTGGAACGTCAAAAATCAAATTCGTTCATCAATAATTGTCATCACGCTTGCCATGAAAACGCCAAGATTTCTTAAGCTCACGTCAAAGCAAAGCACACTGGGTTTAATATTGCAGACATTTTGTCAAAACATTTCTTTGAAAATGTCAATAATTAAGTTAAGTTTATGCCCTAAAATCACCTTAAATACTGTTGTGTGTCACTTTTATTTTGTAGGTGTTATAATATTTATTTATTAAACTTGATTTCGTGAAATAAATTACTGTTTGTTTGAGGAAAAGCTACTGTGGTCTTACCGAGCTAGTCGTAGGTCTTATCGGAAGACCACGTTACCAAGGTGGTTGCTATGAAAATTTGCGTTGATTGGTTCTATTTACGTGAGGTAAATTATCAAAGTAATAACACTGTTAATGTGTAAGGATTAGTGGCAATCCTGTAGATGTAACCTAAAATAAAAACCTTTAGTAAAAAATGGAATACATTTTTTTCTAGGAATCGTAGAATTTCGTCAGTTTTATTATGTTTATGTGCTCATCTTCATGTTCCACCAGTTAAGGAAGAATTACCAGTTAAATATCTATATCTGTTGCGTATGATAAAAGCTTTCCATATCGATTGAGGGTGAATTCCCGTTCAAAATATATTGGATTATTTACCTCATCCATTATAAAAGCGGGTTGATTTTCACCTGATTATTCAGCGATAATCTCCCGCTCTCCGGTAAAAATCACCCTTGTCAAAAGTGAAAATCTCATCCGTCAAAACTGAAAATCGCACTTGTCAACAGTTAAAATCACATGTCTGTAACAACAGGTTTTTAATTGTCGTGGTGATGTTTGATGATTATCTAGATAACGAACAATGGCGTTTTTGGTTGTTACTATGGACAACAAATAAAATACAAACAAACGCCAAAGTGTCATTTCGAGATATCATTGAAACGTTTTACAAAAATGGAACGTTTTGGAGATTTTTCTCTCGAAGAAATTACCAAAAAATGTCGATAAAAATGGATCTGAAAATACAAAGCGATCAAGAGACTTCATATGGAAGCAATTCCAGAATTTTTGTGAGCCACGAGATTACCATTTTACATCAGTGACGCCTGATGCTATGTTGGCGAAAATTTTGAAGGACTGGGCATACAATATGAGGAAAATAGAAGGAAAAGACTACAAAGAAGGTAGGTGCGCGTTTTCAATTTCTAATTCTGCCTGTATGGTGTCCGCACAATTGTCTCTCTGCCTCTTGTGCCAATGCTTAATGCATATTTCTTGATTTCAGGTACAGTGAAAACGATATGGAATGTCACTGCGAAATTACTCATGGAAAAATATTTCAAAAAATTGGCTCTGTTTCTTAAAACTCCACCCCTCAGCATTCTGTTATGTTATACAGTATACTAATTGTGTGTTTAATTGCAATACATTTAATTGTGGAACATAAATCGTTAGTTTTTTATTTGGTTAATAATCTTCAAAATACATTTCGGGATTGAGAAATAATCAGAAAATCATTTTCAGATTTTTTGCCATTAGGATTTCCACGGCAAAAAATCTTCGGAATGATTTTCGATAATTTCCCCATCCCTTAATATATTACTACAGAAAATATCGCGGTGGACAAATATTTGCAATGCAAAGAACTAACGAAGGTAAGTAAAAAACGTTCATTTTGTACGTATAAAGTACATATTATTATGAATTAAATCTTGTAGTAATGAGTGGAAAACTGGAGATTTTTAAAATAAAACGTGCATAGCACATATCTTTAGTTCGGTCAGAAAATAACAATAGTTCGGTAGAAATATATTTTGGTATTATACCGTCAATTTTCGCACACTCTTTAGAAAAACATTGTCTGTGCATATAGATAGGGATTAAGGTTTTGATTTAAACTAAAAATAACAAATTTAATCTAACAAACTTGTATATTTTTGAAGTATATTCTAACCTCACTTCTGTCAAATGTCAGAAAACGACTCGTATAATAAACATGTAACGTTGGTTTCTTATCTTTCTTATCGTAATTGGTCAGTTTCATATCCTAACTAGGATGGATATGAAATTATATTCATTTAGTAAACCGGAATAGCCCACTTTCCCCAATCACTTTAGTGTAAAGGAGACAGCTACCTAATTTCCATGTGGGAGTAGAAAAAATTATTTTTGATAGGCTGAGAATTAAGGCTCCTAAAATCTACAAGTCCTTTCTTACAAGTACTTTAAGATACTAATACTACTGGAGACGCATAAGAAGAATCAGTTTTTTCCAAAATCATTGCCACGCTATTCTTCTAGAATGGCCATTCCTCCAGGTTTGCTAAATTAGTTCGATATCGTTTCAAGCGTACTGGGATACTATTATCTAGGGCCGTAGCTAGATGTTATTCATTCATTCATTGGGGGAGGGGGGGAGGGGGGAAGGGGTTAGGTTATTTAGTTAAAAAAAAGTTGAATTTTTTGAGTGCCATGCCCTGTGAAATTCGAATTTTCGGGGCCACGCCCAAAGTTCGTTTAAAATTCACCTAACTTCTATCAAATTTCGAAAATAAAATTATTACCTCTCCCACTCTGCATGGTTGGATTAAATTTGTTTTGGTAAATGTTATTTTTTACTTTTTTTTTGATATTCCTAGCTGGTTCTTTATTAAAAAAAAAAACATTTTTTATATTTGTGAAAATATGAATATTGATAACAAACCAAAATTTTAACATAAGACATATATGTATTACTATAACCAGCGTTTTTCGGGCTCGGTTTTTCATGATTAAAAATTAATAAATATCGCTCACCACGCCAAAATTGATGATGTTTTCAGAATTTTTGTATATTCATAATAAAGCATTCTCGTTTCTTCACGCACTATTTTTTTTATTATAAATTATCACACTTCTTCCATAAAAAATGTTACAATTAATTATTTTTTGGTTTGTTGTGCAAATATTTTATTGCATTGGGTTATATTTTTGTTGATTAAAAATAGCGCTAAAAATGGCAGAACGGAAGAGACAAGTATATATTGGAAAAATTCTATAAAATATTATTCCTTTTACTCGGTTTCCTTTAAAATTGCATCAAAAATCAATAACTAAAACGATATGCGTCTGAAAACCCTAATCTCTATATAAAATAGGACTTTTAGAAGGAAAAGTTTAAAAACTAAACGTTTCCTACAAAACCTTTGTAATCTAGGCTAAGAATACATTATTTAAAGATTTAAGTTAAGTGTCCAAGCGTTCAAATATTAGGTTACAATTAGATTTTCAGAGCCGAGCTCCGGAGCTCGGAGGGAGCTGCAGCCCCCCCTTACCTACGGCCCTGCATTATCCTCATTATCATCAGCGCAGAATGTATGACTGCTTACGGTCGGTAGGAAGCAGATGGGTTTCACCAGGATGGCGTATTGTCAGGTGATCAACATGCATCTGAGCAACCATCCACAACCATACGCGACTGACCATCAGTGCCCTTGTGAAAACACACATTTAACTACGTATGCCCGACATAGAAGATCGTTGATACACACTCCATGTGATGCCCACCTTCTAAACATATGCTTTTATCTCGTACATTCTAATCATCAGCGCGTACCATACGCTCCATATGAAACGACACTAACATCCACACACAGACGTTGCTGAACGCGCGTTGATGCACGCGTATATATTTCTGTGTCTATAGTCGACGTTCGGAACGATGTATTTTCCAGCTTTTATTGGGACAGAGTGGGCACACTACAATGGATACAATATAATATCTTATCATAATTTTATTTCATAATACAATAACTACATTAATATTTTTGTTAAACACATAACAGCAGGTTCCATGAAGCAAAATCAGTTAACCACGTATTAAGAAACAATATTTAATTATTGTGTGGCAAGGCCAATTTTGTGTGGGTGCGACAGTGCCTAAAATACGGTAAGCAAAAGGTTAGGAGCTGTCAGTTGCAAGTGATACAATTTATGAGCAAGTGCAGTAAGTAAATTGTTTCTGCTCATAGACAATTTTAAACTAATCTCTTTTATAAGAGCACATCATTAGTCAGGGCCTTGATGTTTGACGTATTCAGAGGCTTTACTTAATAATTCTCATAAGTGTCATGTACGAATAGGCTGCTTGTAAGATCTAAAAATAAACAAGTTAAATTTAATTAGTTGATACAAATGCCACTAGAATATATAAGTACAAGAAAAACTTTTTTATGGGACTGCTCTAAGATGAGATGTCGTTAAAGGTTTTATACAACCCCAGAAAATTGATATATTAATTTTTTAATATGGGAGTTTGCGGTTTGTAAGATTTGAGTAGGTACCCTGTAATGACAAGAACACACAGAACATCATACCAGTAGAAAAGCCTTTCACTTCTAGCAGTTCTATGCAATTCGAATAGTATTGTGATATATTGATTAAGATTTTAATAGCTTATACTAAAGCTCCTGAATATATAACTTAGTTTATAAAAGTTTAATGTTAAGAACACATACTTTTATGTTCAGAAATTCATTTTTTTAAACTTTGTCAGTTTAAACTATCGTTAATAAAATCAAAACTTCCATTTACTTAAAACTAGAACCAGAAATGTTACTTTAAGTATAAGTAATGATTACCTTGTTTTGGCGAATCTCTATAAAGAAATTAGTATTACAGATTTGGAACATATTTTTTAGAACGTGTCATGACAGACCGACCGACACAGTATGTATTAAAGACAATGTAAGTTCAAAGTTCTTCTATCACTTGTAATTTAATATTATAAGATTATATTGTACGGAGTATTACTTTTCTATTAAATTTTATTTAATATAATTTTATATTACCAAATAATGAAATGTGATTCTGTATTTTCTGGTAATTATTATAGCCAGTTTGCTCCGTGTGAAAGAAGTTAAAATCGTAAGATCTTTTTTAAAAGAAAGAATGACAAAACTGACCTAAAGTTTAATATTGCATCCATTTTATTCTGTCACAGAGAGATTGACGGAAATGGAACACATGTTTTTTGGGATCTAGGGACCCTAAAACGTCGGCGCCGGCGTCGTCATCTAATAATATCTTAATTTCTGTATATGCATATGTTTTTAAATTTAGTTAAAATAATGGGAAACTCACTTTCCCAACTCAAATGTATATTATTTCCAGATTAAAAATATTGCCTTACTGTTAAAGCTGTAGCTATAGTCACAGGTGCAAACGGTCCAATAGATAACGTTAAAGGTTTTTGAGTCTGTTGAATAATTATGGGGATGAGTTTTTGGGTTTTTATGTCTTGATTGTACCATTTGGTTTCGTACAGCGCGTCACCAACGGCCGTGTTCTAAAAAATTTATAATTAACACAGTATTAAGGATTCGTCGTTTTATTCTTACTTGCAGACAAATAAAGTGATCTTATCTTCTAAAAGCACCGCTATCGACTACTTTTTAATTTTTCTGTCTATGCAGAGAGAAATGCATTTTTGAACTAATAAAATGCATATTTTTAAACATTATTTTCTTACTTTAATGCATTAAAACATTATTAAAAAAAAGTTTTAATTTGTTCAAATAAGGATATTAAGTATTGTAAAATTAATCAGTATATTTAAATTGATTATTTAATAAATTTATTGTAATTCACATGAGACACTTAATACACCATTTAAGTATGTAAAATTAAACAAGTAATACTCTACATTTTACTGGATAGAATTTTATTATTACCTAATCCTGATTTATAGCTAATAATATAACGAGATTATTATGCGATTTATAATAGTCGAGGTCATTACTAGGTGACGAGGCAACAGCCGAGTCACCCGCAATGTCCGAGACGGTGTTAAACCGCTAATAATCGAGTTGTATTCAAAGCTTTATCGTATCATTGACAACGGCGATGCGAAAATAAAAACAAGGTTTTATGTCATTTCCTTTTGGCATTTCAAAGCGTCATCATTAAAATCATGCCAGATTTTGATATTCCTGACGATATATTAGCTGCAGCCAACATTATAAGGTTAAACTTGCTTCCGGACAAATCTAAAATCCACTATGAAAAAGAATATCGGCAGTCTTGTGAGTGGCGAAACAAAGTACAAGTTCAAGGTGCAGAAGAAACGCTATTGCTGGCGTATTTCGCAAAACTCTCTAAGGAATACTCTGCTTCATCCTTATGGCCGAAATATTCCATGTTACGAGCGACTTTAGAACTGAAGGAAAGAGTGGAAATCGACAAATACGGCGCCTGAATACGTTTCATCAAGAAGAAAAATGTTGGATATAGAGCAAAAAAATCAAAAGTATTTATAAGAGAACAAGTCAACGAATTTGTGTGTTCTGCCTCAGACGAGAATTTTTAATGATGAAAGTGGTTTTTTTAATTGGAATTGGAGGAGCCTGTCGAACTAAGTAATGAATTAGCGAAGATGACCACGGAAGATGTTGACGTTTTAGAGGACAAGCTGATTGTTACTATTCCCGACTCAAAAAGCCACAAGAAACGTATTTTCGTAGTACGCAATGTTAAGGCCAGACCATGTCACTCACCAAAGATTGTTTATATCATATAGAAAAGGAAAATGTACGGTACAGCCCTGCGGCATTCACTTCTTCTCTAAAATACCTCAAAAAATAGCTAAGTATCTCTCACTTGACAATCCTAATTTGTATACTGGTCACTGCGTTAGAAGATCTTCGGCAAATTTTCTTGTTAATGCTGGAGGAGATATATTAGACCAACAAGAACTTGGTGGATGGGAATCGGCGAAGGTTGTTAGAGGGTATTTAGAAGAAAGTGTGACCAAGAAAGTTTCCATTGCTCGGAAAATTCAAATCGGCCATGTTTCGGGCAGTGGATTAAGCACTGGGGAACCGCACGAAATCGAAAGGAGTGCTTGCTCGGTCATTTATCAGTCTTCAAAGGTGTATCTATCAAATTTAAAAACTGTCAAAATATTGTTTTACATGTTCATGAAAAATAGTTCTAATATTATTTGGTATCTAACGTATTATGCTTTCGTAACTAACGTATTAAATTATGGTAACTAATGTATTATGAGTAACTAAGGTGTTATGTAGGTTTTAGTTAATAATTAGTAATAAAGATATCATATAAAAATGACATAATCTTCAATGATACGATAAACATAATAAATATTAACATATTCTTTTTTAATTTTAATAATTAATTATATTAAAAAAAATAAACACACATGTACATACTAAATACTACAATTTTTTAGTATTTATTATATTAAAAATTATTATATATTCACCCTTGCAAAAAGAATTTGATTTTTTCGAATATGATCATTGATCCTGCAGCCCCAAATCCTAGAAATCAATTTTCTTATGCCATTTCCAAAATTTACTATTTAACTTAAAATTTAAATTAATTTTTGGAAAAGTTTGATGTCAAGACAGAAGAATTAACAACCTAAACAGAATTTTGATTTTAGAGCTACAATCTAAGTTCTAACAAATAAATAAGTCCCTCCCCCCCCCCCCCCTCCCTTCTGATTGTGCCACTGATTGTATTTTCTCTAATTATCCAGATTTTTTTTGTCATGATTCACAAAAGTTGTCATTTTGAGTGTGAGTTAAAATTCTTAATCAACTTTTCGTTTAAGCCCTAATATTATAATCAATGGAGAATCTAGTTGTTACTGTTCGTTTGTTTTAATATCAATTTTAGGAAGAAAATACAAACCTGAATTTTGATTTCATTTGCGAACCATGCCACAAGAAATGTATTTATTACAATTAATTGTAGATGAAGAATTGGATATGACAAACCCTTTAAAGTATTTTGCTAAAACATAAAATATATTAGTGAATGTGTAAAGGTTGGAGACAATAATGTTTCATGAATGTAGAAAAATTTTAAACTTGCATTGTCTTTATTTATTTTGCATCACAACGTTTCAACTGGTAAGTTTCTCCAATCGTCTCTAGGTGAATACTGTAAGTGAGTATTCACTTGAAGACGACTAAATACATTTACTAGTTGAAACGTACTGCAAGTCCAAAACTCTTCTACAGTCATAAAATATTTTATTAATAATAATATTGATAATATGAACAGTGCATAATTTCCAATTATTATTATTATTTTACTTGATGTTTGGCATGGAAATTGAATAATAGGATAATAGATTTTCGTTTATCTTTTAATAAACATTACCTGATACGGTTTTGTGTTAATTTGACTGTTTATAACACACCACGCGGTACACCGCGTTCCATCTTTTTTGGCGTTTCACACAGGTGCGGTGCCATTTCTATTGTTAATATAACCTCCAAATATATGTCAAAATCAGCGCAACAATCAAACATTTAACACAAAACACGTAGCTAATTTGTCAGGAAAATAAAACGCTGCAGCAGCGGGAAAAGCGAGGTAAAGTACCGCAGCGCAGCGGTGAGAGTCACACCATTTACCGCTATGTCCTATGGCAAAACTATCACCGCTACCGTCACCGCAGCACAGCGTTGGTCTGATGATCCTTAAATCGTTATATTAATTTTACCTGGATGTTATTGCAAACACTTTATTTCTATTTAAGAAAACCGTGAGTTCCAATTTTCCTTTGAAATTTAGAAAAACCTCAAAACATATTTATTACCTATTCAAAATTTAGTTGATTTATTCCGACCCTTGTCATATAAAATTGAGAACTGTCAGTTTGGAACGGTTTTAAACAATCCTCCGGATCAACGTAATGCTGCAATACAATCCGGGTTTGTGCATAGACGATTTTCACAAACATTTTTCTAACGTTGTTTTTATTGCTGGGGATTTTTTATCATTGACTGAAAAGAACCGTGGCTGTGTTTAGGGAAACAGATTTTCTACAACACAAAAAAAGAGCAGAAGACCATCTGTAAAAACAGAAGAACTTGTTGCAAACGTTCGTGAAATAATTCAAAATACGCCAACAAATTTTATAAGACGCCTGTCCCAAGAAGTGGGAAGATCTTATGGAACATGCAGGACTATTCTCAAGAAGCAGCTAAATTTATTTCCTTATAAAGTACAGTTATTCTAAGAAATAAAAGCCGCAGATTTTGAAAGACAGGAATTACTCTCAATGGTTTACCCAAAATTTATTGAAAATAAATGATTTATTAGACCTGACATTTTTTTCGAATTCCACCTCTCCGGTTATGTGAATTCTCAGAATACACATATGTGGAGTAGTGAAAAAATCCCCATTTTGTTTGAGTGAGTCCACATTGAACCGTCAAAAAATTGGTGTCTGATTAGCTGTTTCCGAAGAAGGATTGTTGGTCCTATTTTTTTCCATGACACAGTTACAGCACAGAGGTATAGAGAAAATATTTTGAATCCATTTGTGGAGCAATTACTTGACGACGAACTACGTTTTGGATATTTTCAACAGGACGGTGCAACCGCCCATACAGGCGCCGAAACTATTAACTATTTACGCAACTTTTTCGACGACACATTGATCAGTTTTCGATCAGACATTGATTTCCCACCTAGATCGCCTTGTTTAACGGTTATGGATTACTTCGTTTTTCCTCATTTCAAGAACACTATATTTAAAACACCAGTTGCAAATTTAGAACAATTACAAGAAAGGATTATCCAAGAATGTGGTAACATTTCTCCAGAGATTCTGGTCAATACTTTCGAAAATAGGAAGAGACGTGTGAATTTATGCCTTCTATAATATTCTTGTTTTGTTAATTTTTTAAACAACAAAAATAAATTTGTATTTGTCTACTTATTTTATTATACTCATTAGTTTGGTATATCATGCCATAATATGAATTTGACAAAATTTTAACCTAGATTTGTTTAGATATAGTCTCCAAATCATTGTGATCTAAACCAAGCCCAATGTTTTTTAATCGAAGCCCTATTTGATGCAAATAATTTTTGCTCGCACGGTGTATTGCATAATTTATTTAATGGATATCTCCTGAAATATGAAGAGGTATCTCTTCCACAACCTTAACGTAAACTTAATTTATGACTTGTAATGGAACTGTTGATATAGAAAAAATAACCAGAGAAATCGTTTTTCGAAAATTGACATCCAGATACATGATATCGGCCAGCTGATCAGGACCTTCAAAATTTCTCCAGATTTTGGCAGAGACATAATTATTCAGGACATCATTAGTTTGTGATATTTTATTTAACATAGTATTAAACCCCGTTTAGATCGAGACTTTGTAATTTTGCATATTAAATTGAACGTTTTATTGAATATTTGTTTGTTGGAGTTATTATTAAATTGGCGGTAAGTAAAAATAATTTGTCCCAAAAGGTTTTTTTCTATAAACGTATGATATTTTGTTGTAAACTACAGGGTGTGTCAGTATGGTGTCTGTCTTAGATAGCACCTAAACTATCAAATATAGGGAAAAAAATGTCATACAAAAGTTAAAGGGTTTTTTAGGATGCATAATCCTAAAATATTTTATAAGCTACAGGGTGGTCCTAAAAAGTGGTACTGAATAACAAAAAAAAAAATTAAATGGGACATCCAATATAATTTTCTAGAATATGATTAAATGGAATAAGGACTTTGCAACCATATTAAAATTTTTAAAGTGAAATGCAACGTTACCAAGTTATTAATTTATTTTCCGAAATGTTAGTAATTTTTAGGGTATCGTTAAAAAATCATAGTAACCTGTGGATTAACCCTAAGCAAATATAATTTACATAGTGGGTACTTTTAGGTACGATATATTGATCTACAATAATGTTTTTTAAATCTCTTATACAGAGCGTTCATTATAAGTTGGACAACTCGATAGTTTTAAAAATGCTTTATTTCAATTTTTTTAAAAGGGACCCCCCTATTTTTTTTAGGCAATAATATTTATCTTTCGAAAACCTTAATTTTTTGTTAAACATGTACCTAATATATCTAAATATCATAGTTTTTGAAATATTCTTGGATTTGTGTTAAATCAGGGTAATAAAGGAAAGTTCTAATTAAACTATTTAGTCAAGATTGCTTCGGAACAAAAAATAAATAATTTTCTTTGTCACAGCTGTCATTGCAAAATTATTGCAAAACATTTTGTGCTTTATTACTGTTTAAATTTTAGTTTCCTGAACTAACTTTATTGAAATAGATAAAAAAGGAGTTATATCGTACCTTAAAGTACCCACAATGTTACCCCACAGGTTACTATGATTTTTTAACGATACCTTAAAAATTACTAAAATTTTGGAAAAAAATTAATTACTTGGCAACGTTGCATTTCACTTCAAAAATTTTAATATGGTTGCAAAGTCCTTATTCCATTAAATCATATTCTAGAAAATTATACTGGGTGTCCCATTTAATTTTCTTATTTATTATTCGATACCACTTTTTAGGACCACCCTGTAGCCTATAAAATATTTTTAGATTATGCATCCTAAAAAATCTTTTAACCTTTGTATGACACTTTTTCCCTATCTTTAATAGTTTAGGTGCTATCTAAGACAGACACCTTACTGACACACCCTGTATAACTAACAATTATTAATTATTGTTCGCCCAGTACTTCGCTGATGCCATTGCTGAAGAGAATCAGGTAATTATAAACAGTTTCAACTTATTTTTACAAGTATTTGTCACATTTAGCGTTTAAAGTTATTTAAGGCATTTAAACCAATTTGTTGAAAGTGTGCCTTGGCGGGGTGGTGCGGTTTTTCACTTTGGAACTAATGGTCGCGGGTTCGAATCTCGCTTCGGATAGTTTACTTTTTTTTATTTAAATTTATTTTTTTTTAGTTTTAAACTTTTTTTTAGTAATTATTTATTATTTTAAATTGATTTCAACTAAAAAAAATCTAAGAGAATTTCTAAATGTAAATTTTTAATATAAAAAAATACTGAATTTTATTATGTATGGATAAGGTGATTTACAAGATATTTTCATACTTAATAAACTTATTTAAAGAAAAACGGTTGATCGAAATAAATTTTGGTAACAAATTCATATTACAAAATGGCCGTAATGAGATTTTTTTATAATTCAATAAGAAATAACACAGTATAAATGAATTCGTTTTATTTTACGTAATTAAAATGTTGGTACAGATCTATTATAGCTACACCACGCCAAAATTGATGAGTTTATCAGGAACGATGTATGTTAGAGCGTAGATTGCGAATCTAATAACCGTTTTGTCGGAAGCTCTTAGTTTTTACTTCGGATTTAATTTTTTGGGATTCAATTTTAAAGGAAAAACGAGTAAAGGGGGCAATATTTTCTATTCTCCTATATAGTTTTAAGCTTTTTTATTTAAAAACATAACTAAATGCAAAGCCGAATACAGTAAAATACGTTTATATGTGACAGTTCAAAAACAAATGACAACTAACCTTCTGTGTAGCAAAAACAGATACTTACCAAAATGTTTTGTCATAAAGAAACATTTTTAGATTTCATATTCTAATAATTAATACGTTTTTTTCTCTTTTTCCAAATACATTTAAGATTCCTCCATAGACTAAGTATAAACCATATTTCTATTCAATTAATTTACTATGCAGTTTTTTTAACAGAGATCTTTCTTTAATTTTTTTTACATGAAATTTTCATTATTACGATATCTCTACATTTGTCCCACATACATATTTTCTTTAATTTTGCACCACTTTAGCTAACATAATCTTGTTTGGCATGATAACAGTTACTATTAATAGCTTAAAGAATATTAATCGTTTAAAAATAAACTATACATATTAAAAATGTAAAATTTTTAAGTCAGATCCTGGTATTTACGTGAAATAATACCAACACAACACACTAAAACAAACCATCATGTCATTCATGTCACGTGATTGGGCCACGATCTCGCGAATTCTATCAAAATTATTACTATATTCTTTTAGGGCATTTGAGATAAAGATTTTTGTGTTTTTTATTTTAATTTTGACTTAAGAATAATGTATCTATTGGAGTGTTAATGGTGGAAACCTGTATAAAGGTATTGGTGCGATAACTTTATCTTACAAATAGCTATCGATTCAATAAGTCGAATTTTGACAAAATGGGCATTGCTATAGACTATTTTCATGAAAAAATTAATATAGTTGCTTACCATTAAAATTGTGCTTGATATTGATGCTATGTTAATTGAAAACATAAGAAAGTTGGTTAGCATAATAAAACTTGTATATTTGTTTATTCTGTTGACAAAGCTAAAAATAAATCATCTTATTGGGGCTGTTTAATCACTTAATTACACAACCGCACGGCATAAGAATTCACTTTTTTCACGATATTTATGCTCTAAAATTAAAATGGTCATAAAGAATTTAGAAATTTTCATAATTTGCTCGGGTGGTTTGAAAAAAAAATAAATTTATCGTCAAAAATTGACAATTTAAATTGGAGAATATAATTATATTCAAAAAAAAATATTAATTGAATGTAAACTTAGGTTTAAACCTGTCAGAAATGGTTGATTTATAATGTTGAATTGCCGCAAAGTTCGAGTTAAAAAAGATTTAGCTTGTCATAATAATATAATGTAGCGACATAACAAGTTAAGGCCAGGTTAATTACTCTTAATTTGAACTTTGCTGTCAATCCCACATTATAAATCGACCATTTCTGATATTTCTACGATTTTAGAATTATTCTTCGGTTTCAACCTAGGGTTAAATTTAAACACTTGTATTTTTGGGACAACCTGTACATAATAAAAATAATTTTAAAATATACATCCAACAGACCGCTATTTACACAGAAAAAAAAATGTATCCAACAAAAAAAAAATTTTTTCTACCATAATGTCGTGCCGAATAGCGTAAATCACCCTATAAGTATTTATACTAACCTAATGATAAATAAATGACTTGTGATGATCTTTTTTAAGACGCTAATAGGTGTATTGTTGCTTATATCATAGCTGCGTATCGAAGCTTGCAAACATTTTAACTTAGCAGTTGCAAAAACCATAGCTGCTAAAGTGACAATTTCATTAGACATATAGATGTTTGCAGTGGCAATAACGAACGGAATATGTAATAGGGATGTCAAAA
Source organism: Polydrusus cervinus (assembly GCA_935413205.1). Classification (NCBI taxonomy): domain Eukaryota; kingdom Metazoa; phylum Arthropoda; class Insecta; order Coleoptera; family Curculionidae; genus Polydrusus; species Polydrusus cervinus. The sequence goes on from OW284518.1 coordinate 26,658,699, forward strand.
TTAAATTCTCATTTTCGTTAAACGGTAACCAAATTGGTAACAAAAAAGACTCTTGAAGCATTTCTTTCTCGCTTTTCTGGTCCAAATTATTATTTTTAATATAAATAATTGATTTAATAGGAAAAAATACGGCAAGAGTAACTACGATGGATGCGAAGAACACATTCTTTAATTTTATACAAACTTGTATATTTTTTTCATACACCTGAGTCAGTTTATCATCGAGTGACTTTTTGAATTCCTTTTCTTCATTTATTATTTCTTGAAACACTGTTGACGTGTCGTTTTTCTCATAGATAATAGCTTTTACATACGTTGCAAAGACAGTAAGAAATATCGCAAAACATTCAAAGATCAATTCCACGTCAGCTTCAATTAAAATTAATTGAATTAACTTTATGAAAAACAATAACGCCAGAATCATTAGGATCCATTGAAGAATGTGTCGGTAGAAACGTATAACTATTCTTAAATTCGGGTTTTCTATCCAGTCTAAACGCCACGTTCCAGATATTATCATGAGATATTTTATATTCTCGATGAGCATATTGACGTTACTTGTTTTTCCTTCGATTATAAGCTTTGTTAGAAGCTTTTAATGTTATTGTAGTTTCTATGCAATCTCTCAGATTATTATGTCTTCAATGTTGCTAACTTCTGTATAACCTAAAATGTCGCTTAAATAATTTATACTCGTGGCATATTTTCCACTGATAAAAATTTAAAAACGGTAGTTATTGATTTAAATATAATATAATAATTGAAATATTCTCTACAGACTGTCGAAGAGCAAATTGTCCTATTAAATATTCATTAATTAATTCTTACATTTAATTGAGTTACATTTTTTTTAACAAGGATATATTTTTTTTCGACAACCGTCCGATAAGTACCCACTTTTCGAACGCTTTTTCCTTGAGAAAGTAACATTTCTCCGGCCTAGTCCGGGAAGAATCACATTGCCAAGACCATTCAAAAATTATCAGATGAAAATAATCAATATGAAACGGACACTTTACCTTCTTGTTCTGACTACAAAAGGCATTTAAATATATTAAGCATTTCACAAATTAAATCCTTTCAATATTAGCAATTGCTCGAATTTTAATATAAATATTAATATAAATAAGAATTAGAATGTTTCTGTTCGAATTTAAATATTTAATACAAATAAGAATTAAAATGTTCGAAATTTTGTTCTACAAAGAAATATAATAAAGAAATGTGTCGTAATTGATTTGTTATTCTACACGGTTGCCGAAAACATAGTGTACGCAACACGTCCGAAAACAGTTTTTTTAAACTCGCCTACGGCTCGTCCTAGAATTTTGTCGACTCGTCAAAAAAAAACAGTATTTTCCGGACTTGTAACGTAAACTACTATTTTTTCGACGAAACAATTTGCCTTGTTTCTATTTTATCGGCTGCTTATTTGGCTATTTTATTAACATATAGAATAACTATTTATTTATTTATATCATTTAACTATTAAACAAATGTAATAAATTTAATAAATATTTTTCTTTCATTTTGTCAGCTCCATCCCTCAGATGCGTCTCGTCATATAATGGCTCATCAATAGAGTTAGGATTCGACGAAAGAATCGACTAAATAATTGCTGAATTTAATTAAAAACAAGTAATAGAAAATAACTAATGTTTAATCGAAATACGCAGTACATCCCTCCACTGGCAGTCCGAGAGTTGGAGGCGTAAGGCAGATTCCAAGCCGAAGCGTTACATTTTTACGTCGATCAAGATTTTTTTAACACTAATGTCTTCCGTTGTGTTGTTAAGTGGTGAACGGTGAATGCACTATAGAATAACTACTGAAAGAATAGGATTTAGACCTAATCATCTATGTGAAAATCACTCTTTAGAATGATTATCAGCTGAAGGGGTTTGGAAAAACGCAAATTACAAATAGAGAAAATGACCAAATTAGTTAAAGATACAAAAAACGGTTATTTTCTTATAAAAGTTCTTGCTTGCATTAGAAATAAGATCAACAAGGCCAACACAACTTTTTTTTTTGTTGTTCTTAAAAGCGTAGTTCAGAAATTTCAAATTTTTTATTGAAATTCTAAAATAACAAATCATTAAAAATTTAAATCAATTTTTTTTTTTAAATTTGGTCTTAAAAAACTCTTAACAAAACTTACGGTTGTTATACTTTTGTAGACTTTGTACCAACAACCAAATCTTTGCCACCCTCGACCTTTTTTTAAGCATGCAAAAACTTTTAGACAGAATAATAATTTTTCATATTTTTCCGATTCGAGACTTTAAGACGGAATATTGAATTTGCAGTATGAAATTAGGCGTTAAAAAAGTTCTTTAAGATGAGGTATCACTCGACCCACTTTCCATTGAAAAATGTTTTCCAATATGGCGGTTCTCTGTCATCTTGAATAACGCGGTAATAATTTTGTGTTCAAAAGTAATTATTTTATTTATTATTTACGTATACCAAATTTAAATAATATAACTCAAGGGGGGAGGGGCTTTATGCACCCATATATAATAAAATATTTTCACTTTTAAAACTTAGTAAGTGTTTTCACAGTATTATGTGCATTATCTCCTACTTCATGAATTTTATTAACTATGATCATGACCCCTTATTTTTGACAAAATAATTTATTTTCGGGCGTGGCATCCATGATCGGTGAGCATGTTTACAAACTCTAGTTGTTATAGATATTAAAAAAAAAACGCTCTATACAGCATGTGTAGAATTTTAGTTGATGAATGAGAAACTTTCTTATTATTTTTTAAAGTTTTCTTTCAAACGCAGAATAGGGCTATTTATAAACTAAATTAATAAAAAAATATCTGGTAACGAGATTAAATTTGAAATGTAAAACATTTTAATTTTTAAAAATTAGATAACTTACATTTGATTACAAGTCAGATGAAGCAAAGTCTTAATACAAAAGAGTATGTAAGACTGCCCCCAACAATGACAAGTACTTTGTTCATCCTCTACTCTAGATTGAATACCATTTCTTTATTTTCATTTTGATGTGATTTTAAAATAAATCAATACTAGCTGTATCTAATAGCTGCTTATATACAGGGTGGCCCGCTATCAATTCCATAGCATCTAAACTACTCATATTCTTAATAATTTTCAAAAACTGAGGTTCATTAAATCTACAATTTCTCTCGACATCTCGTCTAAAATTATTTAAATTACACATGGTAATAGTCTGGACATATTACATAATAATATGCTTTTTTTTAAATGAAACACTCCATATTTTATATTCTTTTCAAATTTCCTATTAAATTCCACGTATATTTTTTAGACATTGATAGACTATAACATTGGAATGGCGCATCTTAGAGAAAAATAGTTTTAAGCTTCCTATTATATATTTGTATTTTTAATCCAAAAAGTCCAACTTAACATGTTAAGTCAAGAAACAGGGTTTACTGTTTGACATTCTAAACTGTTTGTTTGTAACTTTTCAAATTCAAACAATAATAAACAGAATATGGAGGTGGCATCTATTTTTCTCTAAGATGAACCGTTCCAATGTTGCTGCTTGTCAAAGTCTGAAAATGCCATATTTTAAACTTTAATATCTCAAAAACAATTGACTTTAGACTTTTTTACATTTGGGTTAGCAAATTATGCTTGATAAGCTATTTTAGACACCCTGTATAATTTAAAATAATTTTTAGATTGTAGAACTAAATCCTCCTTATAGCTCTGTTTTTAAAAAAATATTCAAAAGTTAAGTATTTAGTCGCTATGAAATTCTACGTTGAGAGAGAGAGAGCCATCCTGTATATATAACTACAAAAACTTTTAAACTTTTCCAAATAAATTCTATTTTTTTTAAACATCGTCATATTCTGATTATATATTTTTTGTTTTGATTTGTACGAATTATATACTTAAGTGTTAAGTAGGTTATCCTTTTTAAAACATGATCAAATATTAAATTAAAATCAATTCAGTAGATTGCTAAACAAAATGGAAACTGTGTAGTTTTTAAATCAAATAGTTTATACTTAGAACGGCTTATTCTTATTTAAAACTGATAAATATAAAAAATATAACAGATTATAGGTATTTTAATTATTAATAATTAAATTTTCTTCTATGATAAATAATTTCATTATATTTTAATTTAAACCTAAACCATATTTAATTATCTTATTAACATTAGGATATACTTTAATTAATCCTTAAATAATTTTTGAATATACTCAGGATACTTATAGATCGTATTTTGAGATGTTCTTGCTAGAAAAGGAAAAAAGATATGGCTTGAAAGTGTGAGCATTCCGTCTAAGGCCGGCGGGCTAAATTTACTTCCTCTTGCGATATGAACATCATATCCACTCATATATTATTATTATTATTATTATTATTATTATTATTAATATTATTATGTTTTCAGTGTTCTGTTTCACAGCTTTTTGTTGGTAATGCTGGTGTTATTTACAGTACAGAGAAGAAATTCATCTTAACCTATACTGTTTAAAAACTTCCGTACTATGTGGCAAGTTTGGAGGATGACGCTTTTCTGAATTAGTTGGTATAAATAACCTGAAAGGCCAAGTTTTTCCAAGTTGGGCTTGAAATTTTTCGTCATAGCTCCCTCCACCGATATTATGATCGGAATTATGTCGATTTTATCTAGCTTCCATATATTTTTAATCTCTATAGCCAAATTCCAGTACTTGGTCTTCTTCTCCGATTCGGTTTTAGAGAGGTTGTGTGTTAGTGGGCAACCTATATCGATTATGAAAGCTTTCTTGGTGGTTTTTTCGATGAGAAGAATATCCGGACGGTTGTGGTCTACTGTTCTATCCGTTATTATTGGCCTGTCCCAGTATAAGAGATATTCAGGGGATTCAAGGACTGGCTCGGGTGAGTATTGGTAGTATGGTGGGAGGTTTTCCCTTAGCCCTAGTTTATAAGCCAGTTCCTGTAGATGATCTTTGCCACCTGATTATGTCTCCCCAGGTAAGCGTTGGGGGCCATAGCACCACAACCCGCCGTGATATGTTCTATCGTTTCTCCGGGGCAATTGCATTTTCTGCTCACATCTTCCACATTTCTCTTCAAGATGACCTTTTCATAGTTTCGAGTTCGAATGACATGGTATTGGATAGAGATTATAAAACCTTCTGTTTCAGCGTGGAGCGTCCTTTTTTCTAATCAATTCAGTGACATTTCTCTATCTATGAGTGGATTTTGGAGTGCAGTAGGGTATTTGCCGTGTAGAGCTTTCTCTTGCCAAGTTACAAGCTGTTGACTTGACGGCGCGCGGATAATGTTAGGTAATTCGTTTTGCTTTAAGTTAAAGGCTGTATAGTGTATATCCAGCATCTGCTGCTACCACTTTTTTAAGAATTCCCCCATTTGATTCTTCTTAGTTCGTGCAAATCCGTGTCTGAATACTTAAGGATTCCAAATGAGTAGGTAAGTATTGGTATTGCCCAGGTGTTGATGGCAGTAGTAAGGTTACCAGCATTCAGGTGAGTATTAAAAAGCTTTGTTAGTCTGCTTTTGTATTTGTTTTTAAACTCCCTTTTTAGGCTTGTGTGGTTTATTTGTTGGTTTTGGGAGATGCCTAAGTATTAATATGTTTTTTATATGTTATTATTATTATTATTATTATTATTATTATTATTATTATTATTATTATTATTATTTTTCTCAATGTTAGTTTTCACAGCTTTTTGTTGGTATTGCTGGTGTTATTTACAGTACAGAGAAGAAATTCATCTTAACCTGTACTGTTTAGAAACTTCCGTACTATATGGCAAGTTTGGAGGATGACGCTTTTCTGAATTAGTTGGTATAAATAACCTGATAGGCCCAGTTTTTCCAAGTTGGGCTTGAAATTTTTTGTCATTGCTCCCTCCACCGATATTATGATCGGAATTATGTCAATTTTATCCAGCTTCCATATATTTTTTATCTCTATAGCCAAATTCGAGTACTTGGTCTTCTTCTCCGATTCGGTTTTAGAGAGGTTGTGTGTTAGTGGGCAACCTATATCGATTATGAAAGCTTTCTTGGTGTTTTTTTCGATGAGAAGAATATCCGAACGGTTGTGGTCTACTGTTCTATCCGTTATTATTGGCCTGTCCCAGTATAAGAGATATTCAGGGGATTCAAGGACAGGCTCGGGTGAGTATTGGTAGTATGGTGGGAGGTTTTCCCTTAGCCCTAGTTTATGGGCCAGTTCCTTGTGGATGATCTTTGCCACTTGATTATGTCTCCCCAGGTAAGCGTTGGGGGCCATAGCACCACAACCCGCCGTGATATGTTCTATCGTCTCTCCGGGGCAGTTGCATTTTCTGCACACATCTTCCACATTCCTTTTCATGAAGACCTTTTCATAGTTTCGAGTTCGAATGACACGGTCTTGGATAGAGATAATAAAACCTTCTGTTTCAGCGTGAAGCTGCCTTTTCTCTAACCAATTCAGTGACATTTCTCTATCTATGAGTGGATTTTGGAGTGCAGTAGGGTATTTGCCGTGTAGAGCTTTCTCTTGCCAAGTTACAAGCTGTTGACTTGGCGGCGCGCGGATGATGTTAGGTAGTCCGTTTCGCTTTAAGTTGAGGGCTGTATATCCAGCGTCTGCTGCAACCACTTTTTTAAGAATTTCCCCATTCGATTCTTGGAAGAATTTTCTCATAGAGATCTCTTGTGACTTGCACAAGTTATATATATTAATGAGACCTCTTCCTCCCTCCTTTCGTTTTGGGTAAATTCTTTCAAGTGCAGAGCGTGGGTGGTGGAATCTGAATTTTGTTAGCAGCCTGCGCGTAAGCCTATCCAGTTCGTGCAAATCCGTGTCTAAATACTTAAGGATTCCGAATGAGTAGGTAAGTATTGGTATTGCCCAGGTGTTGATGGCAGTAGTAAGATTACCAGCATTCAGGTGAGTATTAAAAAGCTTTGTTAGTCTGCTTTTGTATTTGTTTTTAAACTCCCTTTTTAGGCTTGTGTGGTTTATTTGTTGGTTTTGGGAGATGCCTAAGTATTTATATGTTTTGTCCTCATCTAGTATATCTATGCCTTCAAGCAGTCCACGATTTTATTCAGTCTTTCCGCGTACGACATTCAAGATTGCGCACTTGTCTAATCCAAACGACATTTTGATGTCATCGCTAAATGTCTTGGTTATTTGAATTAGGGACTGTGAGTGGGTTTTGCTTTCAGCGTAGAGTTTGATATCATCCATAAATAGAAGGTGGTTTATTCTAAAATTCTCAGTTAAGTTGGGACGATATCCGTAGGATGTTGATTTTAGTAGTGAGGACAGTGGGTTCATGGCCAAAATGAACCAGAGGGGGCTTAAAGAGTCGCCTTGAAATATACCTTTTGATATATTTATATTGCCAAGCTTCTCTTGTCCAATATGGAGATTGGTATTCCATTGCTCCATTAGGGTGCCTAACATGTTACGTATTAGGGGGTGTACTTTGTATATTTGCAATATCTTCTTTAGCCAGTCGTGAGGAACAGAATCGAATGCTTTACTATAATCTATGTAGCACATATTTAGATTTCGCCTTTTAACTTCTGCCTGTTTTATAATAACGGCATCGATTGTAAGCTGTTCCTTGCAACCCAAAGCTTTCCCAATACAGCCCTTTTGCTCATCAGCTACCAGGTTGTTGTTTATGCAGTGTGTGTATATTTTTGAGTACATGACTGATATTATTATTATTATTATTATTATTATTATTATTATTATTATTATTAATATTATTATTATTATTATTATTATTATTATTATTATTATTATTATTATTATTATTATTATTATTATTATTATTATTATTATTATTATTATTATTATTATTATTATTATTATTATGGATAACGTTGGGTACATAATATGAGTACCAATTAATTTAATTTTAGTGAAAAAAAATTATTGGACAATTAGCTAAACATCTTATTTTTTTAAAACAATTTTCTCAACATCTTTTTCTCAACTTGTATAATTTCTTTAAAAAAAAAGATGTATAGATAATAATTGTTCCAACATTTTTATTCACTAAAACTAAATTAATCTACTAAAAACATTCTTTACTTTTGAATCCGTTGAATTCAAATTATACAGGGTCCTGCAATAGTGCGTCAGACTTCTTTAGCTCACAAAGGAATTGAGTCAGTAATATTGAATTAATTAGCAGACATACTGTAATCAGAGCTGTGAAAGTTACTTCAGAAAAGTAACTAGGTACTTTTTCGATACTTTTGCCCAAATGTATCTAGATACTTATAAGGAATAGTTACTTTTACCTAAAAGTAACTTAGTTCGTAGTTACTTAGTAAAAGTAACTAGTTACTTTTTCGATACTTTTGCCCAAATGTATCTAGATACTTATAAGGAATAGTTACTTTTACCTAAAAGTAACTTAGTTCTTAGTTACTTAGTAAAAGTAACTAGTTACTTTTTCGATACTTTTGCCCAAATAAATAAATTTACCAGGTAGTGATAATTCATTTTCATGTACACACTACAGACTGTGACAAGTGATTTCTAAAAAAAAAAAAAAAAAAACGGCCGCCCGATCATCTCTTGGTCATCATCTGATTGTGTGCATTATTTGTTACTTTTGAAAAGTAACTTGTATCTAGTTACTGACTTTTTAGGAGTAACTATACACTTAAAAAGTAACTTAGTTACTCCTAAAAAGTAACTAGATACAAGTTACTTTTCAAAAGTAACGAAGTTACAGTTACTTTTGGCATGATTCAAAAAAGAACCAAGTTACTAAGTATCTAGTTACTTTAAGTAACTAGTTACTAAAAAGTATCTAGTTACTTAAGTTACTCACAGCTCTGACTGTAATATAAGGTCCATTTCAGGAAACAATATATCCATATCTAGGGTGGCCCAGAAATAGTGATAACAAAAAGTTGTATTTTTTTAAATCGAACACACAGTATTTTATTTAATATTTAGGTTCGCATTAAAGTCCTTTATAATTGAATAAAATTGTATTTATTTTGATTTAATAATTTAAGCGTAATAAATTAAAAACTAAAGAAATAAAGTTTTACTGAAAAAAAATCAAAAAAACTATCTAAAATCATGTTTAAGACCATGTGATTAAGTGTGACTTATGACACACATTATCTTTTAGTGTTTATCTATTTTATACAGAGTGTTCATAAAAAGGTTTTAAAAACGACACATTTTAAATTAATTTTTATCATGTTTTTCAAATGGAACACCCTGTATATTATTTGACTATTTATTTTAAAATTTTAAAGCGTTTTTTTACTACAAGCGTATAAGTTATTTTCAACCGTTTTCAAAAAAATTGCAAATTTCATTAGTTATGTTTAAGCATAATTTATGAAATTTGTAATTTTTTCAAAAACTGTTGGAAATATCGTATATGCTTGTAATACAAAAAAAAAATGCTTAAAAATTTTACATTAAATAGTCAAATAAAATACAGGCTCTTCCATTTGAAAAACTTGAAAAAATTAATTTAAAATGCGTCGTTTTTGAAACCTTTTTATATGCGTTATGATGCCCAATATAACAATTGTTGCGGACAACGCAATTTTTTTTTTCTTTATTATATTTAAACATATATTTTTTGTAAATAGCTTAATAATTTTAAATCGCCCTGTATATTAACAATTCTTATAATCAGGCATGGAGTAAAGGCTATTTCAACCACAGGTTTACCGGCAACAAATTTACGTACTTTCGACTTTCTAGTACCAAAAATATACCGTTCAACACGTGGGAAGAAATTAGTGCCTCGCGAACCAAAGAGTCGAGCAGCACCATGTCGGTGTCGGGCAAAAATAGCCCACAGTGGGCACTTTACTCAATTTACATACAAACAATACATAAATCAGTACATTAAGAACCAAAGAGTCGAGCAGCACCACGTCGGTGTCGGACAAAATTAGCCCACACTGGGCACTCCATTCAATTAACATATAAACAATACATAAATCAGTGCCTCGCGAACCAAAGAGTCGAGCAGTACCACGTCGGCGTTGGGCAAAAATAGCCCACACTGGGCACTCTACTCAATTTACATATAAACACTATGTTATTGATAGGTCGCGTCTTAACAGTGCTATGTACGACGACACTATTACGTGTTCCTGTTCCAAGGAAAGTTTTCTATTGAAGTTCGCGTAGGTTTTCTTCTGTTACGAAGCTATACGCAGCTATAATAAGGTGCCGAATTCCGCTCACCTGCCTAACTAAGGCGTTCCAGCCAGCCTGTATTGGACGCAGGTATCATATTGATATATTGAACGAGTGCAGCTGAATGATAAATTCACTACATTTAGAGCTAGTTGGTTCATAATAATAAAAAATCTTAGTACTTTTTACAACCGAATTTACAAACATTTCTTTAAATCAATAAATGAGACACTGGGAAGATGACACCTGACTGAGAGTTCATCGATTCATCTGCTGATCACAGTTTTATATTTTTTGGACAGTTACTATTTTATTCCTTTATATTTGCATTTTTATTTGTAGTTCAAAACCGAATGAATGGGAGAGAGTGAAATTTATATTTATTTTATTTTGTTTATATTTTTGTCTTTTGACTATTTTAGTAGTATTTTTTTGTATATATATTTCTACACCGTTCTATTATATATTGTTTTTAAACAGCAAAAGTAGTTGTTTTTAGAAAAGAAGGTTTTTTAGCGGCAGGCGGACAAAGTAGTGCATCTATCTTTTGCATTGAGTACACAGGGACGTCAAAGGTAATGGGTTCCCTGGGGCATAGGTAGACAATGACAGGCTGTTCCGTTCTTATTAGAACTCATCATAAAGCCATAACCTGTAAGCGACCCCCAGTACAGCGTGACTATGCTTTCAAGGCATTTTTAAGAAATAAACACGCGATAAAAACCCAGTACCGCCATCTATAGAAATTAACTCAATCCAAAAGATAGTCGTGACGAAGCAACAATAAACCAAATACGTTAGGCCAACACACCAGTATAGGAAACATTTATCGCATCCCCCAATTTTTCTACGGATTTGTAGATTCAATTAAGTTCGCGCTGCAGTATACCCACTGTGCTCTGCCAACCCGTAATACAATGCCGTGTTTTTAAAATAAGGTAGTAGAGTTTAGTGTCCGTATAATTAAATAGAAAAGACGGTTTTTTAGCGGCAGGCGGACAAAGTAGTGCATCTAACTTTTGCATTGAGTACACAGGGACGTCAAAGGTATACTGGTGTGTTGGCCTAACGTATTTGGTTTATTGTTGCTTCGTCACGACTATCTTTTGGATTATATTCAATTTTATTTTCTTTTCAGGCATGCCAAAGTAAGGAATAGTGTCTTTACTAGCAAATTCGGATTGTTTTATATTTCTTTATTACCATTAAAAATGCTTAAATCATTATTTGCTAATTGTTCATTTTTAGTTCTTTAAACACAGCCTGTTTTCGTAAGTGTTTTATTGTCTATCTGGGGAATTTCAAAAACAACTGGGATGTTTAACAATTTTTCTTCGGAAAATGATTGTTTTACAGATATTTGTACGTTCACTTTTCGTCTTGGGAAATCCTATTATTGGCTTTCTAATATCCTTTCTACAAGAAGCTGTTCCTCATTTTCAGTCAGGTAAGTATTTGGTCCAGGTCTAATTTTTGAAAATTTTTGCCCTAATCGGAATTGAAGAGTAGATCTAGGTATGTGATATTTTTTGGCTATCGATTTTTTTGGAGCTCCATTTTTGAGTTTTGGCGTTGAGTATTTCACTAAGAGCTGTCTGAATTAATCCTTCATTATATTTTTTATTTGACTTTTTATTCGCTTTCTTTGTAATTTTTTCCATCTAGTATATGATCAAGTTAGGTGTCTATACGACATAATATGCAACAATATCAAAAAAGTTTTTATTGGTTATTACCTAGGCACTAGAAAGTTTATATTCTCGGCTGTTAACATTTTTTTATTTACTTATTATCTGTTGTGAAAATACGATAATTGATGCTCTGAGAAATAAATAATTTTAAATGTTGTAACGCACTCTTTTAGAAATACTTTATATATTTAGATATTCATTTAATACCTAGGTAGGTATTAAAAAAATAGGTACGGGTAGGTACCTAGGCAAATAAATGCTAATCAAAAGAGGGTGCCAATAATTAGTGCTAGAAATAATTTGATAATTCTAATAGTTGGCATGGGTGCCAACAATTAGAAACCAAGCATTTTACATATCCAATAATTGACACCCCAAAAATATAAATAAAAAGTTAGGTTACAATAGGTTTGAATCATTTTTTAGCTTAAAACAAGGTTAATCTTTAACATACAATTATTTGTTTAAAGTTGACAATTATCATATAATTACTAACAACATTCTTAACTTAAGGCTAATCTTACAGGACTTTCAAGATATTGAATCAAACTTTTCAATGCACAAAACTGGCGCCAAATGACACAAACTGCGTAAGGGCTGACAAATATTAGGCAGGGTTGCCGCTATCACTCTAATATTCTATATTTTGGTTTTATTTTAGCATTTTTTTTTAAATTAACAAAAACCTGAAGGCGTGTCAATTATTGGTTGAGTGCCAACGCTTGGGTAGTTTACCCCATGTCATAACTTCTTTTTTACGAAAATAAGTATCAAATACCTTTCTTACATTATTTATAAAACAATCACACTTTGTACTTATACTTCATTCATTAAAAGCATAAGAAGTATTTTCTAAACATAGCAATATCATTGGTTCGCTGACGAACCGTAATTTTTTTAATATTTTTATATTTATTTGAAAGAATTATTTCGACAATACAGTGATTAGTAATTATAGGATTTATTAAGCTATGTGTTTCAAGATCTTTGTTATTTGAAATTACCAAGTCAATGATAGTTGCACTGTTAACTGTTAAATGTGTTACTTCATTTACCAGTTGATAAAAACCGCTATCATTTAGGATACATTTAAGTTTTTTGATTTAAAAGCCATTGTCCTTCCAATTGATATTGAAATCTCCCATAAATATGATATCACTTTTTATTAAAATATCAAAACTTTCATACCATTCAACAAAGTAATTTAAAAAATCAGCATGAGAATAATTTGGCGAATGATAAATACCCACCAACGTATATAACTTACTTAAAAAAAATTTGTCCATGTGTAAAAACCACAAGTTATTTGAAATTATTTTATGATAAATCTTTTTGTAAAATAAATCATTTCTTATATAAAATATAACACCCCCTGTATGCCAACTACTTGAATTTAGTCTTTCTAGATTATAATTACCTATTTCCAATTCAAAATTTTTAATGTCTTCTGTTATGTGGGTCACAGTAAAACAAAAAACTAAAGGTTAATAATGGTTGCTATGCTGTAAAGTGACCCATTATTGTACAATTTGGAGGTCAATAATCTAGTACATTACTGTATAAAATGCGAAAATAGTATATTACATACCGAAGAGGAAAGTGTTTCATTACTGTCGAGAGATTAGTTAGTTATTCGAGACGCGAAGCGTCGAGGTTAACTTTAATCTCGTGACAGTAATGAAAACTTTTCTCTGAGATTTGTATACTATTTTATTGACAACCACACCGTTAATTGAAAATTAGATGTTTGATTTTTTTAAAAATGTAGTAAACATTATTGTTTTAACGCCAAACAAAAATATGATAGTTGCATAGTAATGGAGCATACCTTTAAACAATTTTGAATTTGTCTCGTTCTGTCAAATTTGTGTTAGAAAAAACCCGAAATATTGTCGGATAGTGAGAATGAAGATTATCCCATCTCAACAGAACTCAAACAGGCTGCAGAAAGAGCAGAAGCACGTTTTCTTCTGGAGAAAAGTAGGGGACGATGTGAAAAAGCATTGACCATTAATTTTAACAAATAATGTGATATTGTTTAATTATTGTTGTTAATTGTCTTGTTGATATACGTTCCTTGTATGAGAATTTTTAAATAAAGATATTACATAAATATTTTGCTTTATTAAATGAGTGGGAGAAATGAGAGAACAGGAGTGAGGGAAATGGGTGAGGGAAGTAGGTGAGGGAAGTGGGAGAGAAAAGTGGACGTAGGTAATGTGACACTTTCTAACTTTTAATATGGTTGTAATGTCAACATTACATGTATAGTTGTAAATAAAAATTTTTACTATATTATTTATGGCATTTGAGATAAAGTTTTTTTTTTAAATTTTGACAAGGCTGTCAGTTTGACTTAAGAATAAGATATCTATTGGAGTGTTTTTGCTACATAATGGTGGAAACCTGTATAAATGGTATTGGTGCGATAACTTTATCTTTAAAATAGCTATCGATTCAATAAGTTGAATGTTGAGAAAATGGGCATTAATATTATAGACTACTTTCATGAAAAAATTAATATAGTTGCTTACCATTAAAATTTGGCTTGATATTGATGCTATGGTAATTGAAAACATTAAAAAGTTGGTTAGCATAATATAACTTGTATATTTGTTTATTTTGTTGACAAAGCTAAAAATAAATTATCTTATTGGGGCTGTTTAATAACTTAACTACACAACCTCACGGCATAAGAATTCACTTATTTTACGATATTTATGCTCTAAAATTAAAAAGGTCATACAGAATTTAGAAATTTTCATTATTTGCTCGGGTGGATTGGAAAAAAATGGTTTATAATCGTTAAAAATTGACATATAGTTATCCTAAAAATCTCCAATTTTGAAATTTAAATTAGAGAATATAATTAAATTTAAAAAAAAATATTAATTGAATGTAAACTTAGGTTTAAACCAAAGACTAATTCTAAAATTATTGCAGAAATGTCAGAAATGGTTGATTTATAATGTGGAATTGCCGCAAAGTTCGAGTTAAAAGTGATTTAGCTTGTCATAATATAATGTAAGGACATAAAAAGTTAAGGGCAGGTTGATTATTGAAATTTGCTGTCAATCCCACATTATAAATCGACCATTTCTGATTTTTCTACGATTTTAGAATTAATCTTCGGTTTAAACATAGGGTTAAATTTAAACACTTGTGTTTTTGGACAACCTGTACATAATGAAAATTATTTTTCATGAAAGCGTTTCGAAATAGACATATTTCGATATTGATTAGAATTTCGAAATGACACTGTTTTAGTCACTAGTGTCTAAATGTGACAGTTTTAGGCACTAGTGCCTAAAAGTAAAAATGAAACATTAAAATGTAAAGGTTTCAAAGTTGTCGTAGGTTTTTTCGTATAAATGTTTCGATTTTTTTGGTACTAACGTGGATGGCGCAGCTTCAGCAACTTGTTCAATTTCCAAAGACTCGTCAATATCACTTATTTGAAGTATTTTTTTTCGAAAAACTTTGCTGGAAAAAAAGCAAAATGCGACGTTCGAATTTGACAACACACTTGACATTAAATTATGCATAAACAATGCCTTAGGAACACATTGCCTGCCTACTTTTCAAAATGTTTAAAAATACTAATAAAAGCTTAAATTATCAAATTCTCCGCTTTCACTAAAAATCTTGTATATAATTCGTTACAAAACGATGTATTTTAGCCACTAGACGTGTTGTCCAACTCGGCTTTGCCTCGTTGGACAATTTTCACGTCGCGTGCCTAAAAGACAGTCATTTCGCAACTTATTGTATAAATAGCTATTAAAATATACAACCAATAGACCGCTATTTATCCAGAACAAAAATGTATCCAACACAAAAAATTAAGCTACAATAATGGCGTGTCGAATAGCGTAAATAACCCTATAAGTATTTATACTAACCTAATGACAAATAAATGACTTGTGATGATCTTCTTTAAGACGCTAATAGGTGTATTGTTGCTTATATCATAGCTGCGTATCGAAGCTTGCAAACATTTTAACTTAGCAGTTGCAAAAACCATAGCTGCTAAAGTGACTATTTCATTAGACAAATAGATGTTTGATGTGGCAATAACGAACGGAATATGTAATAGGGATGTCAAAATTAAATTCTCATTTTCGTTAAACGGTAACCAAATTGGTAACAAAAAAGACTCTTGAAGCATTTCTTCCTCGCTTTTCTGGTTAGGGGTATTATTTTTAATATAAATTATTGATTTAATACAAAAAAATACGGTAACAATAACTACCATGGCTGCGATAAACAAATACTTTAATTTTATACAAATTTGTACATTTTTTTCGTATAACTGAGTCAGTTTATCATCGAATGACTTTTTGAATTCCTTTTCTTCGTTTATAACTTCTTGAAACACTGTTGACGTATCGTTTTTCTTATAGATAATAGCTTTTATATACGTCGCGAAAACAGTAAGAAACAACGCAAAACAGTCGAAGATCAATTCCACGTCAGCTTCAATTAATATTAATTGAATTAACTTTATGAAAAACAATAACGTCAGAATCATTACGATCCTTTGAAGAATGTGTCGGTAGAAACGTATAACTATTCTTAAATTCGGATTTTCTATCCAGTCTAAATGCCAAGTTCCAGATATTATCATAAGATATTTTATATTCTCGATGAGCATATTGAAGTTACTTGTTTTTACTTCAATTATAAGCTTTGTTAAAAGTTTTTAATGTTATTTTAGTTTCAATAATTTATAGTGTATCAGATTATTATGTCTTCAAATGTCTCTTAAATAATTATACTCGTGGCATATTTTCCACTAATAAAAATTTAAAAACGGTAATTAGTGATTTAACAAAAAAATATTATAATAAAAATATTTTCTACAGACTGTCAAAGTACAAATTATCCTATTAAATATTCATTAATTAATTCTTACATTTAATTGAGTTTCTTTTTTTAGCCATTTTTTTTGGACTAAACAATTTGCCATTTCTATTTTCCCGGCTTATTATTTGCCTATTTTATTTTCATATTAAATAATTATTTATTATAAAATTTAACTGTTAAACAAAAGTAATAAATTAAATAAATATTATTTTTTTATTTTGTCAGCTCCATCCCCCAGATGTGTCTCGCCATATAATTGCTCATCAGTAGAGCTAGGATCCGACGAAAGAGACGTTTGAATCGACTAAATAAAGGCTGAATTTAACTAAGAAACAAGTAATATAAAATAACTAATGTTTAATCGAAATACGCATTACACCCCTCCTCTGTCAGTCCGAGAGTTGGAGGTGTTAGGCAGATTCCCAACCGAAGCGTTACATCTTCACATCGAACAAGATTTTTTTACACTAATGTCTTCTGTTGGGTTGTTAAGTGGTGAACAGTGAATGCACTATAGAACAACTACTAAAAGAATGGGATTTAGACCTAATCATCTATGTGAAAATCACTCTGTAGAATATATGTCAGCAGAGGGGGTTTGGAAACACGCAAATAACACATAGAGAATTCTGAAGTATTCACCTGAAGACGACTGGAGATGCTTATCAGTTGAAACGTGGTGATTCTAAATAAACAAATACAATGCAAGTCCAAAACTCTACTGCCTTTCAAGAAACATCATTGTCTCCAACATTTAAACAGACATTTTTATTATTATTATTATTATTATTATTATTATTATTATTATTATTATTATTATTATTATCTTCTCAATGTTAGTTTTCACAGCTTTTTGTTGGTATTGCTGGTATTATTTACAGTACATTCATCTTAACCTGTACTGTTTAGAAACTTCCGTACTATATGGCAAGTTTGGAGGATGACGCTTTTCTGAATTAGCTGGTATAAATAACCTGATTGAGGCCCAGTTTTTCCAAGTTGGGCTTGAAATTTTTCGTCATAGCTCCCTCCACCGATATTATGATCGGAATTATGTCGATTTTATCTAGCTTCCATATATTTTTTTATCTCTATAGCCAAAATCGAGTACTTGGTCTTCTTCTCCGATTCGGTTTTAGAGAGGTTGTGTGTTAGTGGGCAACCTATATCGATTATGAAAGCTCTCTTGGTGGTTTTTTCGATGAGAAGAATATCCGGACGGTTGTGGTCTACTGTTCTATCCGTTATTATTGGCCTGTCCCAGTATAAAAGATATTCAGGGGATTCAAGGACTGGCTCGGGTGAGTATTGGTAGTATGGTGGGAGGTTTTTCCTTAGCCCTAGTTTATGGGCCAGTTCCTTGTGGATGATCTTAGCCACCTGATTATGTCTCCCCAGGTAGGCGTTGGGGGCCATAGCACCACAACCCGCTGTGATATGTTCTATCGTTTCTCCGGGGCAATTGCATTTTCTACACACATCTTCCACATTTCTCTTCAAGATGACCTTTTCATAGTTTCGAGTTCGAATGACACGGTCTTGGATAGAGATTATAAAACCTTCTGTTTCAGCGTGAAGCTGCCTTTTCTCTAACCAATTCAGTGACATTTCTCTATCTATGAGTGGATTTTGGAGTGCAGTAGGGTATTTGCCGTGTAGGGCTTTCTCTCGCCAAGTTTTATATATTAATGAGACCTCTTTCTCCCTTCTTTCGTTTTAGGTAGATTATTTCAAGTGCAGAGCGTGGGTGGTGGAATCTGAATTTTGTTAGCAGGCTGCTGCTTAAGCCTATCTAGTTCGTGCAAATTCTTGTCTGAATACTTAAGGATTCCGAGTGAGTAGGTAAGTATTGGTATTGCCCAGGTGTTGATGGCAGTAGTAAGGTTACCAGCATTCAGGTGAGTATTAAAAAGCTTCGCAAGTCTGCTTTTATATTTGTTTTTAAACTCCCTTTTTAGGCTTGTGTGGTTTATTTGTTGGTTTTGGGAGATGTCTAAGTATTTATATGTTTTGTCCTCATCTAGTATATTTATATGCGCCTTCAAGCAGTCCACGATTTTGTTCAGTCTTTCCGCGTACGACATTCAAGATTGCGCACTTGTCTAATCCAAACGTCATTTTGATAAATATCTTGGTTATTTTAATTAGGGACTGTAGGTGAGTTTTGCTTTCAGCGTAGAGTTTGATATCGTCCATAAATAGAAGGTGGTTTATTCTAAAATTTTCAGTTAATTTTGGACGATATCCGTAGGATGTTAATTTTAGTAGTGAGGACAGTGGGTTCATAGACAAAATGAACCAGAGGGGGCTTAACGAGTCGCCTTGAAATATACCTTTTGATATATTTATAGTGCCAAGCTTCTCTTGTCCAATATGGAGGTTAGTATTCCATTGCTCCAATAGGGTGCCTAACATGTTGCGTATTAGGGGGTGTACTTTGTATAGTTGCAATATTTTCTTTAGCCAGTCGTGAGAAACAGAATCGAATGCTTTACTATAATCAATGTAGCACATATTGAGATTTCGCTTTTTAACTTCAGCCTGTTTTATAATAACGGCATCGATTGTAAGCTGTTCCTTTCAACCCAAAGCTTTCCTAATACAGCCCTTTTGCTCATCAGCTACCAGGTTGTTGTTTATGCAGTGTGTGTATATTTTTAAATACACGACTGATGTTAAAAGTTTATACACCACTGACAGACAGGTGATCGGTCTGTAATTTTTTGGGTCGTTTACCTGCCATTTTTTAAACAAAAGGAAGGTATTGCCACTGGCAAGATGAGCTGGAAAGTGCTCGGGGTTTAGGAGAGCCTTGCTAAAGCAGTTAGCGATAACAGGGTGTAGGGTGGTGAAAGTTTTGAGCCAGAAATTATGAATTTGGTCAGGTCCCGGTGATTTTCAGTTAGCCAAGTTCTTAGTGGCATCCCTTATATCACTGGATGTAACTTGCGGCTCAGGCATTTCTTGCAAAGTTTCAGCCTCGGCTTCAACTTTTTCGAGCCAGCTTGCTTCTTCATTGAAATGGGACGCGTCAGCTAAACATCTTTTTTTTTAAACAATTTTCTTAACATCGTTTTCTTAACTTGTATAATTTCTTCAAAAAAAAAGATGTATAGATAATAATTGTTCAAACATTTTTATTCTAAATTAATCTATTCATTAATTCATTCTTTACTTTTGAATCTTTGCAATTTAAATATATGGGGTCCTGCAATAGTGCATCAGGCTTCTCCATAGGAATTAAGTAAAGAATATTGAATTCATATGCAGACTTATACTGTATTATAAGATCCATTTCAGGAAACAATATATCCATATCTAGGGTGGCCCAGAAATAATGATAACAAAGTTGTATTTTTTAAATAAAACACCCTGTATATAATTTGACTGTTTATTTTAAAATTCCTAAGCAATTGTTTTTGTACTACAAACATATAAGATATTTCTAACCCTTTTCGAAAAAATTGCAAATTTCATAAATTATGTTTAAACATAAAGTTGTTTTATTATTAAAATAATACAATGACATAGGTAACTAGACTAAATGTAAATGTTTAAAAATGTCTCTCATTTTAATCTGTACAAAAGTCAACACGTTTTTAAAAAGATCTAATTACATCCCTTAATACTTTAGATGAAAAACTAGGAGAACGGTTCGTTAGAAAATATTATGCCCTAGGCTTTCAAATAAAATAGGAATTCATTCGTTTATTATAGTTTGACAAGTTATTTATTTAATTCAAAAAAGCTGGTATTTATGGCGCTCTTACCAAGTACAAAACGTGACGTCATTAGTTGCTATTTGAAGTTCAAGTCGATACTTTATAAATTATAAACCGATCTTTATTAGTAAGAGTCGTAGAAAAATAATAGTACTAATTGCATGTTGTAAGGCAATTACCCACTTACATAATTACCAATGCAATTTTTTCATTCGTGCATAATATGCTTTTTTGATAACTGGACATCGAAGGTGTGACATTGCCAAGCCAGATCACTGATGAGCATCCAGAATCAGAAACAAGGATGACCTCATATTTCATTTTAAGTGAGGCAACATCAAATTAAATGACAGGCTGGCCATGGTACCTCAAAACCCGACGGACGTACCTATCGGTAAACAATAGTGTATTGTTAGCTCTCCACGGCGCTGAGCTTCCGGGGTTTGCCCTTTGTCTATTACCCGCTGTCCCCTCACCTTGTCGGTGGCGAATGGCAGTTTAATGGGTCGTTAGACTCACCCACTGCCTTTTTCCGTCAACAACTTAATCCTTGGACTGTTTCGTCCTACTGGGACTCATCAGAGATGCGCGACCATCCTGAGGCCGCGGCCCGCAAAGGATCTGCGCCTATAGATGGTCAATCGTCTGACAATTGGCGTTATTCATCATCGTCATGGAAGGTGTCAGTCTCCCCAGTAGGACGAAACAACGAAAGGATTGAGATGGTAATGGAAGAAAACAGGGCATACCGTTGTTAGCTGTGAGTCTAACGACCCATTAAACTGCCATTCTCCACTGACAAGGTGAAGGGACAGCGGGTAATGGACGAAGGGGGTGCACAACGTGCAAACCCCGGACGCTCAGCGCCGTGGAGAGCTACCTATAAACTATTGTTTACCTATAGGTATCCCGTCGGGTTTTGAGGTACCATGGCTAGCATGTCATTTAATTTGATGTTAACATTCATTGCCTCACTTAAAATGAAATATGTTGTTGTTTCTGATTCTGGGTGCTCATCAGTGATCTAGCTTGGCAATGTGACACGTTCGATGTCCAGTTATCATATTGATCCTCTAAACTCCTTAGCTTATTGTTGGTGGGGATTTATTCGACACATGATAGGAAGGTAGCTTGGCTACTTCTGAGTTCTAGTTAAGGTCGATTAGGCCTTCTCTTTCGATCAAAATACTTTTTTGGTTAATACATTATAACCTAAATAATTTACAAATGAGTGGAAAATAAAATTATATTAAAATAGTTAAAAATGTTTAAAATATTTATTTGCTGTGAATGAGGAAAATAACAATTATCACACATTTTACTTGTAAAGCTATAATATATTTTTACTTTTCCCAAGTTTCAAGATGGGAAATTATAGAAATATAGACATGTGAGGATTTTAAACAATGTGATCATTTATTATATAAAGTGGTGTATTACTATTCTACAATCAAGTGAAGTAACTTAATAATTTAAACTCTTCAAAGAATTATTGTTTTTTCTATCTTCCTAATTCGAATTTGGAACTACCAGATTATGCATCGTGCTTAACTGAAATTTCGCATTAATGTGATATACGAGTAGGCAGCCTGAAGTATCTAAAAATAGAAACTAAATTATATTTTTATCTTTTTATACAATGTATATTAAATATATTATCTTTTTACAAAGCTAAAAATTATACCATATATACAGTGTGTCCACGGATAGAGTTCGGAAGAGGAAAAACTTTTTAATTTGTGGGTTTAGAAGAAAAAGTTATTCTTCATAAAAATGTCTGCTTGTATTGAAACTATTATTTGGAATACAAAATTTATGATTGCAATACAGGGTACATCAAAAATAACATTTTTAATGATTTTAATTTTGATTTATTTTTAAAATTATATGATAATATTTTCAAAACCTTGATTTGTTTACACCAATTGTGCAAAAAAGTCTAATAAACATTTTTCTCAAAGTGGTTAATTTCATGATTTAAACGAAATCCAAAAAACTAAAAATGTTGTTTGTGACTAACCATGTTTTAAAACGTTTTTTTTTTGTAGATTTAGAAGAAAAAGTCACTCTTTATAAAAACATTTGCTGAGACTACAATTTCGCATACCAAATTTACGATTACTGTACAGGGTTAGCCAGAAACAACATTTTTAATTTTTGGATTTCGTTTAAATGATGAAATTAACCGCTTTGAGAAAAATGTTTATTACACTTTCTTGCACAATTGGTATAATAAATCACGGTATTGAAAATATTTTCATATAATTTCAAAAATAAATTGAAATCAAAATCATTAAAAATGATATTTTTGATGTACCCTGTATAGCAATCGTAAATTTGGTATTCCAAATTGTAGTTTTGACATAAGCAGACGTTTTTATGAAGAATAACTTTTTCTTCTAACCCCACAAATAAAAAAGTTTTTCCTCTTCCGAACTCTATCCGTGGACACACTGTATACAAGGTGAATGGAACGTTGACGTTTATAGTAATACGTTTTCTTCAAAAATTTGGTTGCTTAGAATAACAAGCATGCTCTATGATTTTAAAATATTCTTGTGCCAGAAACAGGTGGTAACATTGTTATTTTAAATAAAATACCTTATATATTATATTATTTTCTAATTCCCTATACATTTCCACGCATATTTTGTATAAAATATCATATGTCTAAATTCAATTGTTATTAAATTATTAACGATTAAAATATGCAATTTTTAGACTTTGATATCTTAGTTTTTTATTCACTATCTAAATGTTACCACTTTCGGTTTAACATGTTTAACCAACAAAATGGTTGTAGGTACGGTTTAACATGTTAAACCGCAAGTTGTAACATTTAGATAGATAATAGAAAACTGGGATAGGGAGGTGAAAACTATTTCTCTATAAGATGCGCCGTTCTATTGTTACAACCTGCCAAAGTTTGAAAATGGCCCATTTTACACGTTAATATCTCAAAAACATTAAAATTAGACATATTATGACATTTTATACAAAATAAGCGTGGAATTTTGAATAATATGAGAAAATAATATAATATAAAAGGGGTTAAAGTTAAGATAATAATATAAATAATAAATCCCACAAAGTTATTATTATTTATACTTAAATCAGGTCTCTTGGAGAAAATGGACAGCTTTTTCGACTAAGATAATGATGTTGACACCTGTTTCGGGCAGAAGCGGTCACGCCGCATTGCTGAAAATAATGGTTGTTTATCTGAGCAACCAAAGTTTTGAAGAGAACATATCACCTGTTTTTCATAAACATTTAACGTTTCATCCACAATGAAACACCCTGTACATATTCTATACCCAGTAGATACATCTAATCATAAACCTGTCTTAGAGCATTAAAATAGCAATGAAGTTAATGAGTTTCAATAATTTTTTTTTTGAAGTAATTTATTTTTTAATATATTTCCATCTCGATTAACTTAAAATGTAATCAAGAACTTACATATTTGCCAAATATATTTACAGAAAAATATCTGTTAAGACCTAAGAGGTGAAAACCGGTTAATAGAGTAATAGTCTCCTGAAATAAATACAACTTCCTCATATACCGCATAGTGCACAGGCAGACTGGTCAAAAGAAATCCCATGTAAATTTTTAAATAAAAAAAGTTTAAATATTGGATTTATTATATTGATTTTACAGAATAATTGGAGTAAATTTTTTTAAACGTCACCAAGATTTATGCATTTAAAATAAGCCAGTTATTTAGAAAAAATTCTTCGTAAAATCGTTAAAAATTAAATATATTTACCACACATATTATCAATGTAATTTTATCTTAAGTATTGCAGATAATCTTAGAACTAATAGAAATAATACGATGATATTATCATAATTACTAATGGTTTCATTGAGGGATGATGTAGAGTATTTAATTTTTAACGATTTTACGAACAGTTTTTTCTAAATAATTTTTTAATGACTATTTCGAAAGTAATAAAATTTTGTGTGCAAATCTCTTATACAAGAACCTTCAAAAAAGTTTAATGCAATTTTGTTGTGAAATTAATAGGAGAGGCACAATATTGAGTTAACAAAATTTACAAGGTATTTCCTAAGGCCAGTGTTGCGCTGCTCCACATCTTATATTTGTCGGGGTCGTACCAAAACTAAATTTTTATTCATAATTATGTTTCAAAAATTTTCTACATGGTGCATCCCTATAAAATTAAAACTCAATAAAAATTACCCTTAAAGCAGTTTCAATAGTCATGTAGCCAAATGGTCCAATCGAAAGTAACAGAGGTTTCTGGGTCTGTTGAATAATAGTTGGAATAAGTTTTTGAGTTCTTATGTCTTGGTTGTACCATTCGATTTCGTATAGAGCGTCTCCAATGGCAATGTTCTAAAATCGTCATTTTTTATTTACTAAACTACATTTTTAGGGGTTGATATAGTATTAGAAAATTGGTATTAAAAATAAATAAATATATTTTAATTGTTTTTATTTAATTCCTTTAAAAATATATCTATTGGAGAATGTGTCACTAGTTCTTACTATCAAAGAATACTGAAAATATACCGGGTGACCACGAAATTAGTGGACAGCTTATCCGTTTTAAAAAAATTAGTATATCAATTGGTTAAAATTTTGAAAGACCGCTTTAGATGCAGATTTTGTGTCCTCAAATTTCGATTCAACTGGCAATACATTAGACTTTTACTGAAGTTTTTCCGGAATATATTTATTTTCAAATAATCATCTGCTCTGTCTAATATTTACTTGGCCTAATATTTGAATTGTTACTTGATCAGGCGACTGCCACATCGCTTAACGTATGCAATATGCAGGGTGCTTTCGTTTGTATATTTGTTTTAAAAATCTCCAAAATAGTTTAAAGTTTCACACTAAAATTTTTAAGTATTTTCTGATAAAACCCATTTTTTCCTAAAAATTTACATCAAAAGAATAAGAAACACAAAGTTTTGGAGCTGCACATGCATCATTTGTAGTCACTCCTTCCTATGCTCTAGAGTGGTCGCCAACCTTTTTAAAGTGTCGAGCAACTTCGATAGTTTTGGAATAGACAGTGAGCTACCTAGCCCTAAAGCAACGTAAGCTAACCTGAATAAAATAATGCACAGTTGTATTCGACACAGATATATTAGATTTACTAACATATTAAACTAATAAAAATAAACTAATAAGTACTATATTTTAGTTAATTTTAGTACAAGTCCATACTAAGTTAACTAAGTACAAATGAAAAATAATTATTACAGTTAAAAAATAAACAAAATTTAAATGCTATTTACGGTTACGATTCGATTAAATAAAATTAAAAAACAATAAAAGTGACAAAAGGAGTAATACAATATTTTATTGTATGTTCAATGAAAGGGATGACACTCAGATTCATTAATAATTTTTTTCTAATGTTTGCTGTACAGTTTGCTGGTTAACGCCAACCCAATCGCTGAATATTCTGCCATCCACCATTTACCAACTGCGCCTTGCGTACTTATATCGTTCAAAGCAACCCAGATTTTTCCCGAACACTAGCGCGTTGTCGCGCTGATCGGTTCTGGCCAATTCTAGCGTGGTGACGTAAGGTCGGTCGCGTTGGCTACAGATCGTTCACCGCAGTGTTGCCGTTATTTGCGTTTATTATGAGAATTTGCGGAATTTAGGATATATTAACCTTTTGTATTTTAAAAATGTTTTGCGAGCTACCAGAATCGCGATTGAGGGGTTGACGACCACTGCTCTAGAGGATAAGCCGCCATTATAAGTTATTTGTAAGTTGCACGGTAATAATACGCTACAACGTATTATTGTCGGATTTCGTTGCTGGAGCACGAGTTCTCGTCTTGTCGCTACATGTACCCAACGTCGATGTTCTTCTGGTTAAAAGTATATTTATTGTTACTTTGATTTAATACATGCAAATGCCTATTCGAAAAATCGTTTTTCAGACTTGGATACAAACCTGAACGTTTATTTCATTTGCAAACCATCCCACAAGGAATAGCTTTAATATAAGAATTTCTAAATGCATAACCGGAAGCGCCAGTTCTTTTATAGTCGCTTGCTATAAAAAAAAATATAGATAAGATAAAGTGGGACAGGGATGGCACGTGTTAGGTGAATATTAGTTGTCAAGTACCTAACCAATTTAGTACAAGGATTTTCAGTTTACAAATAAGGGTGTTTAAACATATACTATAAAATATCCGTAAAGAGTCTATCCAATGTAGAGCAGGCCAAAAGTACATTTCGTCGTCGTAAAGTCAAAATCAGTTTTAGGTATTTTTTAACTACGAAAGTATATTAATATTTTTAAAATAACATTTCCGACTTAAAATGCAAAATCTTAAATCAAGATTCGTGTAAATAAGTTGCAAGCTGCAGAATATTTTGAAAGTTTTTCTAATTTCTGAATATTTACTAATATTTCTTAGACACGAGGTTTTTACTTTACGGCGACGATTTAAAATTAAACTAGTTTGTCTATCTTACCTAATCATGAACGATAAAAGTGTTTTGGACTTGCATTGTCTTTATTTGTTTTACATCACAACGTTTCAATTGGTAAGTATCTCCAGTCGTCTTCAGGTGAATACTAAATACGTAAAGTAACTACAGCTCTATTTATACTAGCTAGATGCACTGGAGCATAACTGAGATGGGTGCAGTCATGCGTTTAAGTCGTGTGCGGTATTTTAAGTTTACATCTACTTAACAAAGGTTTCCAGATATTACTTATATCTAGTGAGGGCTTATTAAAATAATTTGGATTCTGATAGCAGCTTCCTTGAACTTCCTCCAATGTGGCTCCTTATGTAGGATTTGAGTCTCTGTCCACTTGATGTGATGACCGTGTGTCCAGGCATGGTCAGCCGCACCTGATTTTTCAGTTTCTCCTTTAAGCGTATTGTTTCTGTGTTCCTTGACCCTAGTTTCAAGTGGCCTTAGAGTCTCACCATATTAAGATCGGCCACATTCGCAGAGGATCTTGGTTTCGCCTTCGTCAGGTGGTTTCTTAAAGTGTCTTTCGAGCTGAATACCGTCTTGATATTGTATCGTTGTCCTAGTCTTCCAATTCTCTCAGATACTCCTTTGACAAACGGAATGTTAAGTGTTGATTGTGACTCTATTTGCTCTTTTTGTGTATTTGGTCGACTCTTGCGATTTTCCAATAGTTTATCAACTAAATGCACGGGATAGCCATTTTTGTTGAGGTCGGTCTTAATGTAGTTAGTTTCCTCTTTGAGGGCTTCATTTGAATTACAGATGGTAATTGCTCTATCCACAAGCGTTCTTACTATGGCATGTTTTGTGCTGTTTGAGTGATTTGAAATGTGTGTGTTTTCTACTCTCTCCATGGTAAATTTGATTGTCAGAGTCAGGCTATTAATGTGATGTAGGAATTCCCTGAGTTTGTCATCTCATCAGTCAGTAATTATTCCAGAAGGCTTTAGGAATAAGTCACCAATCCCAGGACAACAAGCTAAGAAGATTCTAAACAAAAAACCCTAATACGCCCCAGATCAACTACTACCGTTTTAAGAAAGCTTCTCTACTCACAGATGTTCAGCAGATATTTGAGGAAATCAAAGAATACACACTGGCAGAAGTTCACGGACCAATTTTCCGAAAGATTGACGCCTCTTGTGAAAAAGTACGAACAAATCAACAACACATTCGTGATAAGAAATTGCGAAAACAGGTTAGTCAAGAAACACCAACAACCCAAACCAAGAACCAAAGAACCATTATCAACATTTTATCCTAACAATTAGCAGCTACAGAAGAATCCCTATTAGCTAAAGATCTTAACTTTACTATTGCTCCAAAAATATACCAATATTGGATATTATTAGCGTCGTCGACTCAACAAACATAGGAAAAACACAAGCGAAAGAATTCAGATGAAAAGTTAGAGAAGTTCTAGAAAAATCAAGGCCCCCAAAACAAAATATTAGTAAGGAAGAAACAATCTCGCTTGCAAAACTACGTAAAGATTCGATCCACGATTGAGGGAAAAAAAGTCTACCGAAAACTCAAGAAATTTGAACGATACATACCAGAAAAGACACGGAGATGCCTGACACCACAAAACAGTAAGCCTCCACACCTCTATGTCTTGCCGAAGATACACAAACATAACATGCCTCTCAGACCCATAACGAGCTCTCGAAACTCTCCTACCTACGAACTAGCGAAATTCTTACTCTCCCTATTTCAACCACTCCAAGGAAATAGCACATCATTTGTGAAAAATTCTCAACACTTCGTACAACTAATTGGCGGAATGGAAGTACAGCCAGAAGATCAACTTGACAGCTTCGACGTCGAAAGTCTTTGCACTAACGTCCCTGTAAAAGATGCACTAAGGGTTATAAAAAGCAGACTTAAGGAAGACCAGACACTACAGGAAAGAACACCGCTACCTATCAAAGCCATCATGGAACTATTAGAATGTTTTTCAGCCAAGTGGACGGACTACCGATGGGCTCATCTCTCTCTCTCTCACCAATAATCGCCAACATTTACATGGAATGGTTTGAATCCGAAGCAATAAAACAAGAAAAAAAGAAACCAAAAACGTGGATGAGATATGTGGACGACACCTTCATTATTTGGAATGGAAATGATGACGAAGTCAAGGAATTCCTACATCACATTAATAACCTGACGCCGACAATCAAATTTACCATGGAGAGAGAAGAAAACAGTCAATTACCTTTCCTAGATGTGAACGTAAAAAAATGGCAACACCATCCATACTTCAGTGTACAGGAAACCTACGAATATAGGTCAATATCTGAGGTACACTTCAAATCACTCAAACGGCACAAAACATGGCATAGTAAGAACGCTTGTGGATAGAGCAATTACCATCTGTAATTCAAATAAAGCCCTCTAAGAAAAAACTAACTACATCAAGACCGACCTCAACAAAAATGGCTATCCCGTGCATTTAGTTGATAAACTATTGTAAAATCGCAAGAGTCGGCCAAATACACAAAAGAAGCAAATAGAGTCACAATCAACACTCAACATTCCGTATGTCAAAGGAGTATCTGAGAGAATTAGAAGACTAGGACAACAATACAATATCAATACTGTATTCAGCTGGAAAGACACTTTAAGAAGCCACCTGACGAAGACGAAACCAACAAGTCAAAAAGACAGGAAAAACTGTGTCTACCAGATCCCCTGCGAATGTGGCCGATCTTATATTGGTGAGACTCTAAGGCCACTTGAAACTAGATTCAAGGAACATAAAACCAACACGCTTAAAGGAGAAACCGAAAAACAGGTGCGGCTGACCATGCCTGGATACACGGTCATCACTTCAAGTGGACAGAGGCTCAAATCCTGCATAAGGAGCCACATTGGAGGAAGAGAAAGTTGAAGGAAGCTGCTATCAGAACCCAGATTATTTTAGTAAGCCCTCACTAGATATAAGTAATATCTGGAAATCTTTGTTAAGTAGATGTAAACTTAAAACACCGCAAATGACTGAACCCGTCTCAGTTATGCTCCAGTGCATCTATCTAGTATAAATAGAGCTGTACTTAATTCACTTATTTAGTATTCACCTGAAGACTACTGGAGATACTTACTAGTTGAAACGTTGTGATGTAAAACAAATAAGGACAATGCAAGTTCAAAACTCTTCTATCATTTAAGAAACATCATGGTCTCCAACGTTCAAACATACATTACCTAATCATCATTGATTAACCTTAGTAATAGTTATTAATACTTACCATTAAAATTTCTAAGGCTGAGGAAGCTATAGTTATTGATAACAGTACAAAGTTTGTCATCATAATATAACTCATACACTTATCCAACTTTTTTACAAAGCTAAAAATTATACCTTATCTATACAGGGTATTTCACAGTGGATGGAACGTTAGACGTTTATGAAAAACATGTGATACGTCTTGTTCAAATATTTGGTTGCTTAGATAAACATTCATGATCTATTTAAAAAAAAAATATTTTCAGCATTTGTGCTGATAGGAATAAATTATATTTAGCTTTAGTTTACTACAATCAAATATTATCTAATAGTTTATTAAATTATTGGAATATAGGCAACCCAAATAAGTATGTAATTACTGTAGTAGAATTTTAATGATTTTATCAAAAATATATGTGGAATTGTATAGAGAATTAGAAAATAATATAATATATAAATTTAAAAAAAACCGTATCACCCGTTTTCGAAAAAAGTCTAACGTTTCATCCACCGTGAAATACCATGTATATTTAAATCGTTCTAGTATAAACAAAAAAATTACATGTTTGTGAAAAAAATTTAAATTTACACCCGAGATATTTCGGTCTGAAATAGTAGTTTGTACAACAATAGTGGATATGATGTCCATATCGCACGAGGAAGTAAGTGCTCAAACTTCCGAGGGCAATATGGACAATCCACTCGAGTTGAACAATATATTTTTTCTACGACCAAACTTACAAACCTTATGCTAAAAAATATCAAAAAAAGTTTTCTGGTTGGCGAGCTAGAATCGGATCCATAGTAAAACGCTCTACCTCTCGACTACGACGGACGTTAAACTAATTACGGGAAAACCAACTGATAAATGATGTTACATGAAATTAATTTTCTATGCACATTTAGCTGATTACATTATTGATAAATCTATTATAAATGTCAGTTGTCAATAAATACACTATAGATAGTTAGGTACTATTGTGCCGATAAAAAACTGGGACAAGAGATTTACAATAACAATGTAAGAAATACATATCCCCTAGACTATAAAAGGTGTCTAGAGCTAAAAAGGAAAAACATTCAAAATTTAAAAAGTAACCTAGGTTACATAATGGAATGTTTTCTATTTTTCGATACGGGGTGGTTAAATTTGAGAGACATCATATAATATGGATAAAGTAAATTTATTAGATTTTTTTAAAGTCAAATATTTTATAAATTATTATATTTACCATTACCACAAAATAATAAATAAAGCTAAAACAGGTAATAAAATACATTTAATAAAAAGAAAAAAATTGCGAACACAAAGTTTGTCAAAACAACACAAAATTAATATTTGGTCATAGAACCATTTCTGTTTATTACTTTTTGGAGCCTTTGTGGCATACTTAAAACTAAGCTTCTACATAATTCGACAGTTATTTCATCCCAAGCTTGATTTATCCTATGACGTAATTCATCCCTGTTTCTAGGTTGAAAATCATGTTTATACATAGATTTGACCATGGCACCCCAAATGTTTTCTATCGGGTTCAAATCAGGACTCTTCCAAGCCCAGGGAAGAACTGCTATGTTATTTTCTTGGAGAAAATTTTGTACAATGCGCGCTGTGTGTATTGGAGCATTATCATGCTGAAATGTGTAATTTTGACCGTATACAGCGTTTACCGATGGTATCATCACTTCGTTTAGTATATTAACGTATACTGCTGCAGTTAGTCTTCCTTCGACGATTTGGCAAAGTCCTGGTCCTCTAGCGCTAATCCAGCCCCAAACATTTATGGAGAAACGCCCACTTTGGTTGGTTTTGTGGGTGTATCTCTCATCATACCGCATGCCGGAAGGCCTATACACCCGAATTCTCCCATTATTGCATGACTGAAAAGTTTTCTCGTCAGAAAATATAACTGTTTCCCATAAATTTATTTGATTAATATATTCATGTGCAAATTCTAACCTGCCCTGTTTATTTATTTCCGTTAAAAAATTTTTATTGGCAGCACAACGGCTTCGTATATCGGAATTTCGAACCCTGTCTCTAGCGGTATTTGCAGAACCTGGAAAATTCGTCTCTTCTTTTGCCTTGATTGCAGTTTTGAAGGGATGATCCCTTAGATAATTAACCAGTCTTCTATCATGATCATCAGTAGAAATTTTAGGGGGACCAGAACCTGCATTCCTAATAATAGTCTTGCTATTTTTTGTTTTGCCAATAGCACGGTATTCTTGCTTACTCCCAGTTCATCTGCAATATCCCTAATAGCAACACTATCTCGCAACCGACTATAAATAATTGCCTTTTGCTGGGGGGTTAATTGTGGCATATTTACAAATAATATATGATTGTATGTTTGACGAGTCAATCATAAAGTGACAATCTTTATTGACATGCAAATTTTCATGACATTTTACTGGTACCAGGCTTGATGTAAAATTATTCTTAATAGTCTAGGAGAAAATAGAAAAATTTCCTGTCCCAGTTTTTTATCGGCGCGATGGTACTAATATTTCATCTTTTCTAAAAAATGTTTACAGAAAATGACAGTTAAATGCCGATGAGTGACAGTTATTAACTAGGGCTACCGGTTATTGGCTGCTGATCTGTCGCCGAGTGATAAAATACAAATTTAGTGAAGTATTTTTTTCATTTTAGCTAATTATTGTGACACGCATCATAATAAGTTACTGCACCTTTGCCTACTCCGTAGACCACATCTTGATAGTATATTATTGACCAAAGTTTAGACAGATACTATTATTAACCGAGAGTCGATTTTAAATCCCGAGGAGCGCAGCGACGATTTAAGACGTGAGGGCAATAATAGTTATCTAAACCGTGGTAAATATATGGAAAATAAAGAAATGTAATTTTCATAACAGTGTTGTCAACTAATGGAAAATTTCCAGGTTCGTAAGAACAAAGCACAGAGGAATCATAGATAGGCGCTATCTCCAAAGGGAAAAAGGAAATTTTTACGCACAGTGTCATATTTGTTGAATATTCTTTAGGATCACTTGTGGTTGTAATCTGCTAATAAAAGACTTTTTCAGTATTGTTTGCATTCGTGAAATCTTTCTATAAAAATGGGAAATTTTAATTGTAAAGGTTGCAACACTGTACATCCTCTTGTAACATGTAAATTTGGTTTCTTTGTAATTGACCACTGTGATTGGTCAGTTTCATTACCTATCTGGGATGGATATGAGATATTCCCGCACAGTTTACCAGAATAGCCTACTTTTCTGGCCCCTTAAGTGTAAAGGAAACAGCAAATTCCCATGTGGAAGTAGAAAATAGTTATTTTCCTAAAAAGTGCGGGATTTTTTTTAAATAAAAATGAGAATAAATCTATTTAAAAATGATCTTGAATACACCAAAAATAATTGATTAATAACTAAAACAATCTTTATATCTATTTGACATAGACCATTATACAGTCTTTAGGAAAAATAAAACAATTTTTTAAGAAAATAGCTTGACATAGGGAAATTACAAAAATATCCAAATTTAAAACTTCTAGATTTAATATTTTGAAGAATATTTTAAAAACCCATCCAAATTGTCCTCCAGGAATTTAGTTAGACTATAAATGAACGTCAAAACTTTTCTAAATTTGTGGTCATACCCTTTAGAATACTCTCTATATACGTCGACAATAGTGTGGAATATTTTTTTTTCGATTTCCAGTTTACTATACCTGTCGAAAGCTAATATGGTGAGGAAAAGGATTAGGAATTCAGCCGTTTATGTTAACATGGTCATACTGTACCTCTGAAACCAACTTTCCACTTCATTTTCGAGGTGGAGAATAGAAAAGTGCTTATTTTTCTCCCAACGCCACCTGTAAAAGCGAACAAATTACCCCCGTTTCATATTACTGGCCATAGATTGAGGCTAAGAGATTGTTGGGACCATCCCTTGGTGTCAAGGGGTAGATATCTTTTGTATCTCGACACTCACCTAGTGAAGGAAAATCACTTTCAATTTCACATTTTCCCAGTCCCAACTTATCCCGAGAAAACATGAAAAAGGGTAATTTTTGGTCCCTTGTTGAGGATGCCGGGGTTGTGGAACATTTTTTAACATCACCCTTACGTTCCCTCGAGCGTAAATTTGTTAAGAAGTTTGCTTTATGATAAAAATGAGATATTTTTTCCTTTTTATTTTTTTTTTAGTCCGATATACCAAATTTTTAAACGTATTTTTCTGCATCGGTATTTACAAATTTATTGCGTAATATCATTATTATTCAGTAGGGCGTTTTCCTTAAAGCCGTGTTTTGCCTGCCATCTGTCGAAAATACAATTAATCTTATTCCCATCATGTTTAGTTCACCGGTAAATAAAGTTGGTAGATCTACCGAATACTCGGAAAAAAAGTCACCATCACCTCCTGCTGTCTTTCCAAACAAAATATTTACGGCCTCCTTGCCAAAATGGTCGGATGGGATCAGCGACTATATTTCTTGGGGGTGAAATATTGCTGCTTAAGGCTACTATTTTTTTCCGACAATAAAGGAAGTAATAAGTTTTAGCATTGTAAATGAAAGAAAATAAGATGCTTGAACATTGAATATTAATGTGGAATCTGAGTTGTTTGTATATACTAAATTTGGTGTAACAGGCCAAGACAAATTTTTAAATAAAAAATTAATACTTTTTTTTCATAGCGATAAAAAAGTATCAATTATTCCAAGTATTGACGCTAGCAAAGAATCTGATAAGGATGTTCGAAAATTTCGAGAATTTGCTAAAATAATAATGTTATCTATTACATCGGTCCAGTAAACTGTTATTCAAATTAAACTTAATATACATACCTTATGACCAAAAAATGTTTCCGGGCAATTCTTTTTATTACCATAAAATGGCTGTTTGTCTCCAGATCGCGTATGCGAATTTGCAAACGTTGAAGCTTACCAGCGGCGAATATCATAGCCGCCAATGTTATGATTTCATTAGACACATGTATATTCGCTATGCTGTATACCAGCATTAGATTTAAAAATCCAACCAACAAGATATTCTCATTTTCTTTAAAAGGTAACCAGATTTGCAATAAAAACGACTCTTGAATATTATTTCTTCCTTCCTTCGGTCCAGATGCGTTATTTTTTATATAAATCATTGATTTAATCAGGAAAAATAGTAGGACAGCAAAAACTACTGAGAACAGCATCGCGTTCTTTATTTTAACACAAAGCTTTACATCTTTTTTGTAGGATTTGGTAAATTTATCATCTAAAGACTTATTGAATTTCTTATCTTCTTTGATAATTTCTTGAAACACAGTTGATGTGTCATTCATTTCAAAGATAATGAATTTGATGAATGTCGCTAAGGTAGTAAGAAAAAACGAAAAACATTCAAAAATTGTATTAGTATCAGCTTCGATTGATATTAATTGGATAAACTTTCCAAACATCAATAATACCAATATTAATAACAGTCCTTGTAAGATGCGTCGGTACCAATAAAATGCTGTTCTTTGAAGTGTATGTTCCACCCAGTCTAAATTCCAAGCTCCTGATATTATCATATAGTATTTTATATTTTCAATGAGCATTTTGAATTTATTGATATTTTACTGAAATAGTAATATACATTGTGGAATAAATTCTACGCTAACAATTGGAATCTCGTATACAGCGAAGATTAAATTGGGGCGGAGTTTAGCAATTTGGAGAAGACCAAAAAGTTATTGAAAAATTTAAAAAACCCTTTTTTTTGCACACATATTCAGAATAAATCAAAATTACCTTTTCTGTTGCTTGTTTCCTAACAGTATTTACAGAGAGATGACAAAAAAGTAATTTTATGCATATGTACCGGGTGTCCCATTATGGATGGCCACCGGCACTATCTCGGAAACTACTGTGCATAGAAACTCAGGGAAATAAAATTCTTATTTAAACTGGCTAAGAGAAAAACATGGAAATAATTTTTAAGTTCCGCATTTTGCCGCAAGAGGGCACAATTGAAAATTAAATATTGAAATTCCAAATATCTCCGAAAATTTCCACATTAAGGTATTGGTAACATTATTAGAAAGCTAAAGTCAATTCTGCATCATTTTGGCTTAAGCCTCATTGGCGTACCGAATTTGATAAGAAAAGGGGAAGCTATTGAAAGTATAATCATTTAAATTGCCATAACTTCTAAACGACTCATCCAAATTTAGGAAACTTATGCTTATTTAAAATAGAAAGGTAAACTTTTTAATTGTCGTACACTGAGAGAAGATTCTTGCTGTCCTTATAAAAATCTTTATACCGCTTATAAAGAAAAATGCTAACATAGGGGCAAAAGAAAAACTACCTGAAATAGTAAAATCCATTTGGCTGTTATTTCTTTGCTGTCGTAATAAAGTCACTTTATAAAGAATGATAAAGATACTCTTCTACGCCATCCGCATCATTTTAGAGACAATAATTTTTCTTTCAATATCAGTATAACATTTTGCTATATTGAAAAGATTTTTTATTTACTTCAAGAAAGTTACTTTGCTGGGTCAGAATGTACCTACTTACTTCAGGAACTCTTTTTTAGCTAAGGTAGCAACTAAGCATCGCTATAATTGTAAAGTGGTTTATTATGACAGCACCATTTATTTGCTCTAATATGTGGGGTGGCCCAAAAAGGAAGCCGTATATTTTGTTGAATTTTTAATATACTCTAAAGAACATATTATGCTTAATAACACATTTATATAAACCAAGTTTTTTCACTATGGGTACGTAAGTTTCAAAAAATTTTGATTCATTTAAAATTGTGTTATTAAAAATAATATTTTCCATGCTATATCAAAAATTTAACATATTATAAAGCTTATTTTTCAGGCAACTCCATCACATTTTACATCATGCAACTCCCCACGTCTGAATAGGTTGTCAAAGATTTGAAACTAAAAAAAAATATTTTTCTCTTTATTATTTAATACAACAGAAAACAACACTTTATAACCTAAAAATAGTTTCAGTTTCAGCTGCTTAAAAAAACAATAATATTTTACTACTTTTTTCTTTGAGTGGCTAAAACATATCTTATTAAAAAATATCTGTTCACTTAAACAAATACCTATCCAAAAGGGAATGCCGAAAAAACATTTTTCTGCATCTAGCCTGAATATTAGGTCAAATAATTAAATTGTATTTTATTTAGAAAAAGAAAGTATTTTACTTTTGCGATATTTCTTAAAATCTTCCTTTTCAAAATGATACCGTGTTTAAAACTTTGAAAAGTTGTCTTTTAGTTTAAGGACTTTTAGTATGAATAGCATTTGCTAAAGAATTACTAATTTTCTTTTGTCTAAAACTTGACTCACACAAAAATGATTATTAAAACAACAGTTAAACTAAACACGTAACATAAAAAAATTAACATAAAATTAAAATAACTTTGGTCTTTTAACACTGATTTAAAAATTTACACTGTCATTGATGCCACAGTCCAATAAAGCACTGCACACTGGAAACATTTTTGAGCCAAGACAATTTTTATTGGAAAAAATGAGACAAATGTCAAGTCGTAATAGTCACCAACAACAGCCACCGATGCGACGATTTTACTTTATGAAGGAACGAGCATCTAAATATCAGAAAAAATGAAGACCTGAAGACATGTGGAGACAACAACGGGACGACTGGTATGGTGCCCACTATAAAAATTGGCCCAATCAGACTGAATTTGTTACCACGAAATAATCCGATTCGAAGCGAACAGTTACGAATTTCCCAATTCCAACAAAAAATTTTGCTACCCCTTTAAAAACTCTTTAGAACGCTAAAAAAGATTTTTTTATTAAGATTTTTTTCAAAAGCAGCAAACTGCATTACTTCCTCAGCAAAGCAAATGGTAGTTCTAGAAAATAATTTTTTATAAAGACTTACTTAGCTGTTATCATAATGTAAGTTTTCTATAACAGCAAAGGTTTTTGTAACGGGTATAAAGAGTTTTCAGGTAAATTGTTTCTTTTGCAATAAGAAATTCATTTTGCTATCGTAGGTTGAAAATTTAATATTACAGCCAAAATAATCTTAGCAAAGAATTTCTTGCTGAAGCTTTTCTCAGTGTATCAATTGGTACTTGATAGTTCCTAATAAAATAGCTAAAGAGCGTAATTTATGATAGTAACAGCTTTTTTGATTTTATTCTGAAAACTCAAATCATATGATATAACTATGACATCATAATCGAAAAGTAAATTAAATTTGCAAGAAAAAATGTGTAGACCGTAGTTTTCGCTTCAAAATTACTGCCAAAAGAATAATTTTTAACACTTTAATTGAAGAAGTGGTTGTTTTCATATTTATGTCATTAAGTATTTCAAGACCAAAGAATATTTTAAACCTTTATGATTTTATAGGTTTGTCACTCATTAGTCCAATAGCTCAAAAACTACTTATTAATGATTTATTCATTAACTGCTTCTAATTTCAACAGAATCGTAATATGGGGTTTTAAAATATAAATCTAGATATGTAGCTGTGAAACAAAATTGGCAGGTTTCCATGGAGATAAATAAATTGAAATAGTTGTCAACTGATTTACTTTTGATAGTTTTCAAGGCTATCTAGATTTTTTTTTATTAAAAACCATATTAACAACTATTTATTTTTGAGAAATCAACCAAAAAAAGGGTCGTTATTGAACTGTTGAACTAATTAATAACATGAACGAACTCAACCTACAAATCTTAGTTGTCACAACGAAATTTTATATACGGGTATCCAAACTAATTTATACATCTAATATAATATATGGTACTTCTGCTTTTAAACCATATCTTTTAGTTTTCACTACTAATATGTAAAGGTGGAAAGTTGAAGAATATTTTTCCAAAAAATATTGTTTTTGTACAAATATTGCCAAAGCCATCATTTACTTGGGCCAAACTTGAAATTTTCATGAGTCAGTGGCGGCTCGTCAGGTGAAGTAGGAGAAGGGGCTCTCTTCACCAAAAAAAAATAAAACCAGGAGGAAAGTTTTTCGACAATATTAATGTACCAATACAGCTACCATTTTAGCCCTTAAAAAATTATTATGTTCGAATTAATAATATTAATTTAGTCTGAATGTAGCTATCCATAATATGGCCACGGTTAACCCCGATTAACAATAATTATAAACACTAGGGCATTTTGGCGCGCCCCAGCCGACCGTGTCCGTTAGCTCAAAGCAGCAAGTGAAGAACAAATGCCCAACATGGCTTTGATATTCACCGTTGCTATGGTTACGTGACGTTAGTCACGCAAGCAGCATACAATTTGCGTTATGATGAAGGGAAATTTAAAAATAGATCAGTCGTATGCACCATTGTTTTAGCATTGGTTCGCCTTGCCTTAAGGTATTTATTTATAGGCTATGTGAAACTTACGGTTATAGATATCGTTTTTACTTGATTTACTGTGTGATTAAAAAGTTTTGTTTTTATTTTTCAGTTAATTCAGTAGTGTACGTATCTACTTAGGTGTGTGTTTTAAAAATGAACCCAATTAATGACATAGTTTGTAATTTGTTGAAAACTCCATTCAGTCGTTGGACAGAGGAGGATAAGAGAGTCGTTTTGTTACATGGGTTTTTAGTCAATGTTTGTTTAAGTACCCGCACTATACCTAGTTCTTCACCATTTTTTAGGACCGCAAGCCGCCACTGTCATGAGTAACAAACACGTATATATATAGTCACAACCTTGTGTTTATTATCTTTTTTACGTACATTATAATTTTAAGAAAGAAGTTCAGAAGAATCATAAATAAGTAAAATTTTTTTTTTTTTTTCATTGCAGTTGCACATAAGAAAGATGAAATGAGCT
This sequence comes from Polydrusus cervinus, assembly GCA_935413205.1. Classification (NCBI taxonomy): domain Eukaryota; kingdom Metazoa; phylum Arthropoda; class Insecta; order Coleoptera; family Curculionidae; genus Polydrusus; species Polydrusus cervinus. The sequence continues at coordinate 26,698,685 of OW284518.1, forward strand.
GCTTATACTGCGTAACCTAAATTGGAATACATTATTAGGGGTAATATGGTTTCTTTAAGAAAAAATATTTCCACTGTCCTTGTTCTGTCTTGTTTTTTTTTTCTAACATACCTATGCATTACAAAAGAAAAACACTAGATTTTAACTTATTTTAATCAAACTTTTAGGTTGTTCAATTGCTTATATAACTAAATTATTCTTATTTAAATTTTCTTATGTGCAACTGCAATTATTAAAAAACAAAATGTTTACTTATACAACTAAAACGTACACAAGAAAGACAATAAACACAAATATATCACACCAAATATTGTCACTGCTAAGCATGCGTGCAATAACCAGGCAATTAAGATGGGAATGGCCGATTATTGCCTTGAAAATACGAACAAATGAGCACGGCATATCAAAATAATTTTTCCGTACTACGACTCCTGTTCGGAATATGGTAACGTGGCCAAAACAGCGATGACATTAGTTATACATATAATATGAAGAATAATATCACTTGAAAAGAAAAGTTAGTTCTGGTAACTAAGAACTATCTTAATCAAAATCAACAAAATGGTAGGGACCATAAATTCATAATGTGTTATTACAACAAGCTTGATAGATAAATTCAAGTTTGTAGGAATCTTGATGTTACAATTAAATAGTCAAATTCAACTAAACAAAATATTTTATTTCTGCGAATTAATATGAAAACTAGATATTTTCTTTGTTTTAATGGCATTATTTTTTTGATAAATATAACCAATAATTTTTTTTTTGTTTTCCTAAATAAAAATAGTTATTTTTGGTAATGTAAACACAAAAATAAATAAAAATTAGTATATATAATATGATTTAAGTTTTCGGAATAAATTTAAAAAAAAACTGGTGTTATTGCAAATAACTCTGAACAAATAAACATATTAAACTGCAGTTTCCCCGTTTTATTTTGCAAATTTGATCTACTTTCCAAATATGATGTCCTAATTACTGTATGATTTAAGTTTTTGGGATAAAATGAAAAAAAAACATTACAAATTTCGCCATCTAAAAACTTTATTATGAGCTATCGTGTACCAGCAGATACGACCATTAAAAGTACTTACCTTTCTCTTCAAAACAAGCTTAAGTTAACTAAGATCAGTTAAGTTGTTTAAAAGTTACAGCTATTTAATTATTATACTTTCAATAGTTTTTTTCACTGTTATTCGGATCGGTACGCCAATGAGCCTTAAACTAAAATGATGCAGAAATGTCTAAGCTTTTTAATAACGTTACCAAACGTATATCTTAACGTAAAAATTTGTGAAGAAATTTAGATTTTTAATATTTAATTTGTAATTGTGCTTTCTTGGGAGAAATGCAGAACTTAAAAATTGTACCCCTAATTTTCTCATGGACACTTTAATTACGACTTTCTATTCCGATTAGAGACGTATCCGGTGGCCATCTTTAATTAATCACCCTGTATACTTTGAGAAATGCTGTTACGACTTTACTCACTATTTACTTTACCTGAAAACGACTGGAGATACTTATCAGTTGAAACGTTGTGATTGCGCCCTCTAGCAACTTTATTACAAACTATCGTGCATCAATAAATACGACAATTAAAAGTACTTAAGTTTACTAAAACCGGATAAGTCGTTTACAAGTAACAGCAAATTAAATGATGACACCAAGATTTTTCCATTACATTTTTCGAAGCATCTTAATTGTGGTACTTATAAAACATATTTTAAGTACAAGTATTTGCATTATTTTTCGAAAATATTTATATTAGGACAACCACAAAGCATCAATCCAATCCCGGATTAAAAAAATTGCACCAATTCGCTTAATCGGCGGTATCATAACATTTTTTCTATATCTTAAAAATTATTATATTTACCATAAAAATATTATTGTTTGGTCTTAACTCACTCTCATAATTTGAAGAATTGCCAAAGCGTTTACGTCAACACTCAACTAAATTATTAAATTGTTCCCAATGACAATGATAAAGTAATTTGTTGCTTTAATTATTTATTATTACATTTTTATATTGATAGTTTAGTGCTGTATAATTATATATTGGAACAAAAAAATACAAAAATAAATTTAAGCCACCCCTATAATTTAGTAATAATTTTTCATAAATACAAACATACCGGGTGGTGCATCGTGATTCGAAACAGGAAATGCCATGCAAGTTTTACACTGTTTAAATATTTGCTCCCCTGTTGACTTTAGAGCGGGGTTGTAGGGAGACTCTTGTAGGGTCTCTGTGTGTTAAGTACACATGCGCAGTGTGAAAATTTTTGGACAACACTATAACATTTGTCCGTATGTACTATTTCTTATCATCTTAAACCTACACCCCGAAATCTTTGCTAAATGTATCATCGTTGCTCGTCTATAAAACCAAATAATTTAAAAAAGTTTGCCAGTGACCATTTTCGAAAAAAAATCGATAATGTCAACCTGTCGCAGGTTCCATAGGCGCCGATTCCGCCGTATTTCTTTGGGGGCGTAGCCCAAATAGCCTAACCCTCACAGTACGTTTACATAATAATGATACTAATAGCAATTCGTTTGCGAACGTGCGTTACTTGAGATTAGATAATTTATGTTTTTTCTATAAAATTTATCCACAGTCGTCGTTTCCTTTTTTAATTTAGCAGGTTATCATATTTAGGAAAAAATTATTTTGGCTTTGAAAATTAAATTATGCTAGATCTGGCAACCCTACTCTGCCACTTTGCTTAGAGCACGTACAGAATTTGGAAAGTCCCTGGTGTCAAAGTCTCAAGGTTGCCAGGTCTAGTGAAATTTCACTAGATTTAGTGATTTCGAAACCAATCCAAAGTGATTTATTCGAAAAAATCCTCCATTTTCTCAAAGAGACCAAAGTAACAACATAAATAGGAAGACAAAACTCACAAAGTCATGGTCTCAATCATTTAATAAAAAACTAAGGTGACATGTTTCGCTCTCTACGGAGCATCATCAGACCTAAAATTGTATAGAGGTGTGACCCACATTACATTTTAATACTATTTAACAGCCTACCTTCATTAAAACCAATAAATGAAATAACACATTAAAAACAAGACGAGTACCATGTCAAAACCAAACAAGTTACGATTAATCTTAAAACTAACACAAAAAACGACAGTTATAAAAGCGGGTAGAAGGGAGAGTGAAGCAACCATACAGGAGAATACGACTAACCAAGCTAAGGCCAAGCGTAGAAAAAGCCAAAATATATAAACGAAGAAGTCCCCCCCGCCCAATGTTGTTGTCAATCTGCCAAACCAATTTAGGCGAGAGAACCAGAACAGGTTATAAAATATTCAATAATTTAATTTAAGTTATTAAAAATAAGATAAGGTTCAAAGTTGAAAACTTCATTAACGCAATTAAGGACTGGGCTCTTTTTTGCCCTAGTAATTTCAAGTTTCTCTAGTAAATCTAACTTTTTGCTCTTATCACATTCATGCAGTATGTTTACGTTTTCAGATGTTGAAAATTGATGTCCCGAATCCAACAAATGATTTGCAAAGGCTGACTTGGTGTTAGATATATCCGTATTATGGTATTTATTAACTAAACTAAGATGTTCATGGACCCTAGTGGAAATTTTTCTACCTGATTGACCTATATATACAGCAGGGCAGTCAGCACAATTCAAGGAATAAACGCCAGACTTAGATAGTGGATTAACTTTATCTTTTATTTTAACTAAATGTTGTTTTACAGTGTTAACGGTCTTAAATCCAAATGAAATATTAAAAGGTTTGAAAAATTTTGCTAATTGTAAAGATATATTTCCAAAAAATGTTAGAGACCTATAATTGCTTGGGTTGTTTACTGTATTCTGATGTAAAATATTATAAGATAATTTGTATTTGTTGACAAATTTATAATAAATTTTATTAATTAACCTAGAGGGAAACCCATTGTTTATTGAGATTCTTCTTATTATGGAAAGTTCTTTATTAAAAGCCTCTCTAGATAGGGGTAAATTGAATAATCTGAAGAAAAAAGCTTTGAATGATGAGACTTTATATGAATAAGGTGAGTTCGAGTTAAATTGCATAACATTGTCCGTCGACGATGGCTTTCTATATACTTCAAATTCGATTTTATTGTTTTTTCTCATTACCAGGATGTCCAGGAAGGGTATCTTTCCGTCCTTTTCTAGTTCCATTGTGAAACTTATATTCGGGTGTAAGTTGTTAACAAAATTAAGAAAATCGGCCAAAACGACGTCATCACCAGTCCAGACAATAAAAATGTCATCAACATATCTTTTATATGCTAATAGAAATCTAGAAAAATAGCTAGCCATAATCGATTTTTCCAAGTTATCCATGAAAACCTCGCTCAGGAATGGGGAGAGGCAGGACCCCATAGCCAATCCAGAATTCTGTCTATAGAATTTGCCATCAAACTGGAAAAAATTCTGTTCCACCACTGATTTTAGCAATAAAATAAGGTTAGATATCAGCAGTCCAGAAAGGCCCTCCTTTTCCAGTAACCCCTCCACCAATTTAACACAATCTGTGGGGGGGACACTAGGAAACAAATTCTTTACATCCAATGATATCAATTTAGCATTAGGAGGAAGCTTAAGATTTTTTAAAAAATTTGCAAATTCTATAGAATTTTTTGTGGAATAAGTACTCACAAAAGATGTTGTTCTTCTCAAAATATCATTGAGCCAAGACGAGATTTTATAAACCGGGGAATTAACAAAAGAAACCACTGGTCTTACCGGTATATTTTCTTTATGTACCTTCGGTAATCCATAAAGTAGAGGGGTTTTTGGATTCATTGGATACAACTTATACTTAGATGAGCCGAAGTATTCTAGGGTTACTAGGGTTTGGTCCAAAATATTTTTGACCTTTGCAAAGTAAGCATTTGTTGGATCTCTAGCAATCAACTCAAAGTCGCCAGAATTCAAGAAGTCTTCAACCTTAGACACATAATCGGCCCTTCTCATTATTACTAAACACGAGCCTTTATCAGCTTTCGTTACTATGAGGTCATTTAACTGTATCTTCCGCTTTAAAGAATTTAGATGAATTTTATTGAAATTACTGTTGTTATTAATATTTGTAAGGTTAGAATTAAGAAAACTGATAATCTTAGCTCTTAAAATATTTTTGTTTGTAACGTCAGTTGATTGAATTATATTTTCTGATTCTATTGCTAACATTTCTTTCGTTTTCAAGTCAATACGATGGGAAAAATTAAATTTAAGGTTATATGAAAGAATTTGTTCATCTTGTGGGGTGAAAGTGATGTCCGTGAGGTTAAGAAATCTATCCTGAAATTTATGATCAGAGTTACCTGTTTCCAGTCTATCTCCGTTATACCCATGAATCATTCGATCATGCCTATGTTGGTTCTTTATGTTTGTGCTTTCGTGGAGTTTGTAATTTTGGATGGTAGATTTAGGGATGAGACAGAGTCATTTGGTGAGCTAACATTCAGGAGATTATGCAATAAACTTAATAATTTAAAGAACCAACATAGGCATGATCGAATGTGTATATTTATTAAAGGAATTTTTATTTTATTCGTTGAGATCCGGGCTCCAAGCCCTCAGAGCAATTCTGAAGTTCCGGGGCCTATGGCAGGTTCCCACTACAACGACTACGAAAATCCTTAAACACATTTTTAAGACCGAAGACATATACATATTGATCAAAAGGAGCGATATGTAAAAGCTGCATATCGCAAATCGGCAAATACAGTTTCCTATAAAATTAGAAGTTAGTATCTAAAAAAACTATATTTTAATTACCTATCTTTTTTAATAATATTATCTACTTTTGTATCATACCCTTGCGGGCTGTGATGGGCAAACATATCGCTTAAAATGTCAATATAATAACTACCAAAAATTTTTACAAATATTTTATTTCATATTTATGTATTTTGACCAATAATACCAACGAAGAGAAGACAGAAAATGCTGTCGAGATTGCTGAGAATCCTTTGCATATCATAAAAAACACTAAAATAGCATTTTTCTACCCCCTACATGGAAATTTGCTGTTTCCTTTACACTTAATTGGCGGGTAAAGTAGGCTATTCCAGATAACTGTGCGGTAAAATATCATATCCATCCTAGTTAGGTTATGAAACTGACCAATCACAGTAGTCAATTACAGAGAAGCCAAATTTACATGTTGTAAATTTGTTTTCTGATAGTTGAGAGAAGTTAGGTTAACAATATGCTTCAAAAATATACAAATCTGTCAGATGAAATTTGTTCTTTTTAAATTTAAATCAAAACATTTATTCCAGAGTCTATGTATACACAATATTTTCCTAAAGAGTACACGAAATGGTGCAAAAATTGAAGGTATAATAACAAAATTAGTACCAAAATATATTTCTACCAAATTATTATTGTTTTCTGACCGAACTAAAGATTTGCGCACAGATACACTTTCTTATTTCAAAAATATCTTTATTTTCACTCATTTCTAGATAATTACTACAAGCTTTGCATAAAATATACTATATATCTACCAAATGAACGTTTTCTTACTAACCTTGGGGTTTTTTTCCATATAAATAATATATTATTATAAATATTTGTGCACAGGGATATTTTCCGATATATTTTGAACGGGGATTCAACCCCGATTGATCTTAAAAACTTTTATTATACGCAACAAACAGAAAATTAACTGGTAATTCTTCCTTAAATGGTGGAACATAAAGAAAACCCGATAAAACAGATGAAATTATAAGATTTCTAGAAAAAAAACAATTTTTTACAAAAATTTTTAAGGTTATGTTAGTTCTGCTTTCAGTATTGCCACCTCTTTTCACATTAACAGTGTTGCTAGTTTGTAAATTGGCGATTATTTTGAACAATTTGACCATGGCGAACGTTAAAAATTCATATTAATGCACAAAATCCATTTTTAACTGTTTAAAACGAATTCTACAGCTATTTTGTTGTACTTTCAGAGTTATAATTCTTACGCAAGCAGAAATAAACCTGACAAACCTATTTTTCTTCTGTGCATTTAAGTAAAACAATTATTAATTAAAATACCTGGTTGAGAAAATAAATTGTTCGTTTTTATTAATACATATATCGCTTTTTGTCTGTTATTCAGCAAAAAGGCGAATGTGAGAAAGATGGATATATTCAAAAATGAGTTTGTTTAAATATAAGAAATTAACCAAATCGATAAATATGTTACAGTTTAATTTGGTTCATCAGTTCGCCATTAAAATTAATTTTTATTCATTTATTTTTTATTACGGTTCTCACAAGTTCATGGCCAACTTAAAAGACAAGTTATAATGCCTAATTTAAATCATAATAATTTTTTTAAATTCTTAGAATGAAGTTAGGTAGTAGAAAAAATATACTGTACAACTCGAGTGGATTGTCCATATTGCGCTCGGAAAATTGAGCACTCCGCCTACGGCGTCGTGTTCAATTTACTTCCTTGTGCGATATGGACATCATATACACTCTTGTTGTACAAACTAATATTCCAATAGCCTGCAGGATAAAACTGCACTTTTATATAAATTGTAATCTTGCATCTAACTCTAAGCAGTAGTTTTGTTACACTTTGTTGTTGTTCAACATTTTTTTCAATACATTTATTTTTTTTTTCTTCCTTTTTGGAATAATTTTTATATATATATATATATATATATATATATATAACTTTTTTGTACTGTTTGCCGATTCAAATTTTGCGCTTGCGCATTCCCAATATTAAATTTTGATAAATTTATCGATCACTTATTTCTTCACGCAAACTCCAAGCAACATTTCTATCCATTCCAAGCGAAATTTTGGATGATTGTAGGTTTTAAGACCAAAAAATATTAAAGGTAAATAAATGATATTTAACAATATTTATATTGGTATTGACAAATTCATTTTTTGATTTTACCAGATACTGCTATTTTTCGCTTTAAAACATGTGCAATCGTATATCCAGAATTTTAAGTAAACAGATAAATGGCCGATAAAACTACCAAAAACTAATACAACAAAACAAAAGCTCAAATACCAAGACCAAACTTTGCTCCTAAATCTTGTACAGCATGCATAGCCATGAAATCTTCTATAGTATCTGAAGGTCCTAGTTTTAGCAAGATAATACAGCTAAATTTAAGGGAGCGAGGATCTACTATGAATATTTTGTAATTTGATTAACATTGCTTTCGTAGAATTGATTGGCATACAAAATTAGATTATTTTGTAAAAAAATTATAACAATTATTTTAGCAAAAATAAATATTAAATCTATCAAAATGTCAACATTTCAAAGTCTCAATAGATCCGAGTATTTAAGAAAAATAATTATTTAATTATCTATTAATAATTTCGGAATATATTTCAATATTTTTTACAATATTAACTTTTTCAATAAAATTCCATAATAATGGTTTTTCTTACTACAGAATTTTGTGTTCTTTTAGTATGGAAATTTTGCTGGCATCTCTAATATACAAAAATCACACCTTTTGATGTGGATCTCAAATACTAAAACTCAGACCTTAACATACTAAAACTTCAATTTCAATAAAACATATATGTGATATTTGAATCCTTTCAAAAAAAAATAGGTTAACTTTTAAAGGTATTTATTTAACTAAAAAAAAAATAAATAAGGGTATTTACCCTCAACACTTTCTAATCAAGAAACAACAAAAATCTGATATCATAAACACCTCACATAACCTCACAACACTGTTCACAAAAAACAACAAATATCTGAAACAACCCGCACAGCCGAACAAATGCAAATGGAGTCGAGGTCTTCCCCACTTTTGTAAATTAAAAGTATGTTGCATAAGGGTAAATAAATGTTTAATATTAAATAATAATTTAATTAATATCCCCAAAAAAGCGTCTTATCGTTGGTATAACCTTTATGTTGTATAAAACCATTTTTATTTCTAAAATGAATGTTTTATTAAATACATGAATTTTATTGACCGTATAAATAAAAGGTAGCAATTCTGTATCCTGGTCGTTAGTTAACTTTTTTGCTATAGTAATAGTCTGTTTGGGTTTGTTCAGGATTAGTGATTATTAATAATGTTGCTACTGGTATAAGACTATTCTTAACAATTCTGTATAATTAGTCGATTTTAATCTGTGATTAGATATAAACTTATTTGGCTCAAATATAAATAGGGGCAAAGGGATAATTTCCTCCTGGTTAGCCATATTATGCATTTTGTCGTCAGATAAAAGGCATATTATAGAAAAAATCTCCATTTTCCTTTACTATGTACTATTTTGTGCTGATAGGAATAAATTATATTTAGCTTTAGTTTACTACAATCAAATATAATCTAATAGTTTATTAAATTATATTATTGGAATATAGGCAACCCAAATAAGTATGTAATTACTGTAAGTAGAATTTTAACGACTTACTAAGTTTTTGAATTTTTGAGAAAAAACTAAGATAGGTAATAATCATTTTATTCCTAGATACGCCGTTCCAAGCTACTTCCTGTCAAAGTCTGAAAATTGCATATTTTAGACGTCAATATCTCAAAAACAATTGAATTTAGACATAATAATATGATGATTTTATGATTTTATCAAAAATATATGTGGAATTGTATAGAGAATTAGAAAATAATATAATATATAAATTTAAAGAAAATGTATCACCCGTTTTCAAAAAAAGTCTAACGTTTTATCGACCGTGAAACACCATGTATATTTAAATCGTTCTAGTATAAAAAAAAAATTACATGTTTGTGAAAAAACTTAAATTTACACCAGAGTTATTTCGGTCTGAAATAGTAGTTTGTACAACAAGAGTGGATATGATGTCCATATGCACGAGGAAGTAAATTGAGCACGACGCCGTAGGCGGAGTGCTCAAACTTCCGAGGGCAATATGGACAATCCACTCGAGTTGAACAGTATATTTTTTCTACGACCAAACTTACAAACCTTATGCTAAAAAATGTAAAAAAAAGTTTTCCAGTTGGCGGGCTCGAACTCACGACCATCGGATTCATAGTAAAACGCTCTACCTCTCGACTACGACGGACGTTAAACTAATAACGGGAAACCAACTGATAAATGATGCTACATGAAGTTAATTTTCTATGCACATTTAGCTGATTGCATTATTGATAAATCTATTATAAATGCGTCTAAATTTTATTATATTGAACAAATTAATAACAAATTGTACCATATGCATTTAAATTATATAATTTAGTGTCTTGAAAAAGAAGGCGGAGCCTCAGTAAATATAATATACTGTGATTGGTCAGTACTTTTAGGAATACCACAAAGAAAATAAAGAAATGTAATTTTTATAACAGTATTGTCAACTAATGGAAAATTTCCGGCTTCGTGGGATCAAAGCACAGAGGAATGATAGGTCGACGCTGTCTCCAAAGAGAAAAGGGAAATTTTTACGCACAGTGTTATATTTGTAGAATATTCTTTAGGACCACTTTTGGTTGTAATTTAATAATAAAAGACTTTTTCAGTATTGTTTGCATTTGTGAAATTTTTCTATAAAAATGGGAAATTTTAATTGTAAAGGTTGCAACACTGTACATCCTATTGTAACATGTAAATTTGGTTTCGTTGTAATTGACCACTGTGATTGGTCAGTTTCATTACCTATCTAGGATGGATATGAGATATTCCCGCAAAGTTAACCGGAATAGCCTACTTTTCTGGCCACTTAAGTGTAAAGGAAACAGCAAATTCCCATGTGGAAGTATAAAATAGTTATTTTCCTAAAAAGTGCGCTATTTTTTTACATAAAAATGAGAATGAATCAATTTAAAAATTATCTTGAATACACCAAAAATAATTGATTAATAACTAAAACAATCTTTATATCTATTTGACATAGACTGTTATAGTCTTTAGGAACAATAAAACAAATTTTTAAGAAAATAACTTGACATAAGGAAATTACAAAAATATCCAAATTTAAAACTTTTAGACTTAATATTTTGAAGAATATTTTAAAAACCCATCCAAATTGTCCTCCAGGAGTATCTTAGTTTAGGTAGACTATAAATCAATCTCAAAACTTTTCTGAATTTGTGGTCATACCCTTTAGAATACCCTCTATATACGTTGACAATAGTATGAAATATTTTTTTTTCGATTTCCAGTTTACTATACCTATCGAAAGCTACTATGATGAAGGAAAGGATTAGAAATTCAGCCGCTTATGTTAACATGGTCATTCTGTACCTCTAAAACCAACTTTTCACTTCATTTTCAAGGTGGAGAATTGAAAAGTGCTTATTTTTCTCCCAACGCCACCTGTAAAAGCGAACAATTCACCCCCTTTTCATATTACTGGCCATAGATTGAGGCTAAGAGATTGTTAAGACCATCCCTTGGTGGCAAGGGGTAGATATCTTTTGTATCTCGACACTCACCTAGTGAAGGAAAATTACTTTCAATTTTACATTTTCCCAGTCCCAACTTATCCCGAGAAAACATGAAAAAGGGTAGTTTTTGGTCTCTTGTGGAGGATGCCGGGGTTGTGGAACATTTTTAACATCACCCTTACGTTCCCTCGAGCGTAAAACTTGTTAAGAAGTTTGCTTTATGATAAAAATCAAAGGCATTTTTTCCTTTTTATATTTTATTTAGTCCGATTTTGCCTGCCACCTGTCGAAAATACAATTAATCTTATTCCCATCATGTTTAGTTCACCGATAAATAAAGTTGGTAGATCTACCGAATACTCGGAAAAAAAGTCACTATCACCTCCTGCTGTCTTTCCAAGCAAAATGTCTATGGCCTCCTTGCCAAAAGGGTCGGATGGGATTAGCGACTATATTTCTAAGAATAAGTAGAACCCTGACATTTAAAAGACGTACTTTTTCATGCCGTGAACTTTTTCCCCGGCTAGGTATTTTAACATTTCATTCCCTGTTTATATTGAATTGTCTGACTTATGCTAAGGCAAACTTGGACGTATTTTCTCTGACCCGTGAATCAAATGAACATTATCATTTTAGACAGAATTTTAGTATTGACATACCACGTCATAGATTGTCTGCTGTGGCTCACAGTCCTTTAGTCCTACCAATTAAGTTATTTAATAAACTGCCCCAAGGAATTAAGCAACTACATCATCCAAAAAAGTTTAAAGGTATTCTACTTGAAAACGCTTTTTACTCCACTCATGAGCTCCAGTACCGATAATTTTGTATATTCGGATTATTATTTAATGTACACGTGCCTGAAAAGCACATATTTTGTAAGAAGTAGTTGTTGTTAGCTCGCTCCATTATTTCAAAACAAAAAAAATTATCTTTGTTCTTCATCCCCTTCTAGCAAATCCTTCATAAATAATTTGTTTTTACGTCTTTTTTACGTCTCCAGGTGAATACTATTCTAGTATTCACATACAAATAAAAATTATGAAAGTCCAAAACTCTTCTATCATTCAAGAAACATCATTGTCTCCAACCTTCAAACAGATACAAGTCCTTGATGGTTTTGATACCTGATATAAATGCATGTCAGTCTGAAAATTATTATTACCTATATAGGGTGTTAGCAAATTATGCTTGATATGCCCTGACTATTTTAGATACCCTGTATAATTTAAAATTATTTCTAGATTGTTGAACTAAATCCTCTTTATAGCTCTGTTTTTAAAAAATATTCAAAAGTTAAGTATGTAGTCTATATAAAATTCTATGTTGAGAGAGAGAGAGAGAGAGCCATCCTGTATATATAACTACAAAAACTTTTAAAAGTTTCCAAATAAATTCTATTTATTCAAGCATCGTCTTATTATGATTACATATTTTTTGTTTTGATTTGTACTAATTATATACTTAAGTGGTAAGTAGGTTGTCCTTTGATAATACATATTTTAAAACATGATCAAATATTAAATTAAAATAAATTTAGTAGATTGATAAACCAAAATGAAAACTACATAGTTTTTAAATCAAATAGTTTATGCTTAGATCGTCTTATTTAAAACTAATTAACATAAAAAATATAACAGATTATACGTATTTTAATTAATTCCCACTAACTATTCTAATTATTAATAATTAAATTTGCTTCTATGATAAATAATTTTTCCTACGACTAACTATGAAAATGAGAAAAAAAGCACGGTTAACTTGGCACGAAAGCGCCGAATATCACACGCGTGTTGAAAGAAAATATTTCAACTCTAGAGTGGTAATTTAAACATATGATGCCAATTTGACAGACCACACCTATTTATTAAAAAGAACACATTTTAGAAAACAGTTTAGTTTATTTATCACGTATTTATCGAGTGATTCAGAATTACAGTGTGAAAATACGCTATCTGAAATTATAAAAAAGTTAAGAATATACTGGAAAATCTATTACCAGTCAAAACAAGCCCCGCTGAAGAAAATGTCATATATTAAACTTAAGCAAGAAATGTTTATGGGTCGCCATAGTGTAGTGACTAGAGCAATGGCCTACAGATCTAAAGATCACAGGTTCAAATCCCATCAGGAGTACTTGACCTTTTTTTATGAAAACATTAAATAATTTATAGAATTATTTTGAATTGAAATCTTCCTTCTTGGGTGATTTTTTTAAATTTATGTTTAATGCATCTTTCATTGATTAAATTTTAAAATTTCATCCAACAAAGAAGATTTTAATTCAAAATAATTTTATAATTTATTTAATGTTTTTATAAAAAAAAGTCAAGTACTCCTGATGGGATTTGAACCTGTGACCTATCGATCTGTGAAATTCGCATCATATGTTTAAATTAAATAGTGTACTTCCACTCTAGAGTTGAAATATTTTTTTCACAAATCAAAGGTTTTTTAAATAATTCTTTGTGGTCGTAGGAAAAATAGTGTACATTACTCGTGTGAAAGTAATTATTCTAAAACTCGGAGAATTTCCGCACTCGGCTAACGCCTCGTGCTAAATATCTCCTCGTTTGAAAAATATCACTTTCATCACTTGTTATATACTATAATTATATTTTATAATGCTTTTTTGGTTTATATATTATAATCTAAATAATTTACAAATGAGTGGAAAATAAAATTATATTAAAATAGTTAAAAATATTTAAAATATTTATTTGCTGTAAATGAGGAAAATAACAATTATAGTCGGATCTGGTCTTATCGTGCGGGTCATACGATTTAAGAAAGACATACTCTCAGTTTTTGTTTTCTTTACTTGCGTTTAATTTTACCCTCTAAATAAAATACGTAAGATAAATGAGACAAACTTATTCCATTTTGACATGAAAAAAAAAGGATATATATGTATTTACTTTCCAGCGATTCTAAAAAAGATTATAATAGCACCAGCTACGTTTTATTTCAAATATGCCAGTTTTGTGACTTTGACAGTTTGTGACAAAATGAAACAATTTTCTGGGTTTTTGCATCCCCAATCAAAAAAAATGGTACTTAATCTGATAAACTGTTTCGAAAATAAAAGAAAAAGTGGAAATTCGGCAACCAATATTCAGGAAACAGTATTCAAAGCACTGGGAATTAGTTTAAGGACTGTGCAGAAAATTGTGCATGAAACAAAACATAACATAATACCCAAGAATACCAAAAAGTGTAAACGAAGAAAGCCAAAGACTGAGGATGTAAGCGAAAATATTAAAATTGGAGTTCGAAATGTGATTTACGATTTATACAAATCAAAAACCAATGTAACTCTTCCAGTTTTACAAAAAACATTAAAAATTCGAGAACAACTACTAGATGTCGAAGTAGCGCCAATGATAATTGCTCCATTCCAAGACGACTCAGACGACGAGGACTTTTCAGATTTTATAAGTGACGATGAGAGTTTTTAGGCTGTAATTATAAATGGTGTTTTTAGTTTACATTTTTTTACTTTTGCCAAGTTTCAAGATGTGAAATTATAGAAATAAAGACATATGAGAATTTTAAACACTGTAATCATTTATTATATAAAGTGGCGTATTACTATTCTACAATCAAGTGAAGTGACTTAATAATTTAAACTCTTCAAAGAATTATCTTTTTTTTATCTTCCTAATTCGAATCTTGAACTACCTACCAGATTATGCATCGTGCTTAACTGAAATTTCGCATAGACATGTGAGGATTTTAAACACTGTGATCATTTATTATATAAAGTGACGTATTACTATTCTAAGTGAAGTGACTTAATAATTTAAACTCTTCAAAAAAATTTTTTTTTCTATCTTCCTAATTCGAATCTTAAACTACCAGATTGTGCATCGTGCTTGACTGAAATATCGCATAGACATGTGAGGATTTTAAACACTGATCATTTATTATATAAAGTGACGTATTACTATTCTAAGTGAAGTTACTTAATAATTTAAACTCTTCAAAAATTTTTTTTTATCTTCCTAATTCGAATCTTAAACTACCAGATTGTGCATCGTGCTTGACTGAAACATCGCATAGACATGTAAGGATTTTAAACACTGTGATCATTAATTATATAAAGTGACGTATTACTATTCTAAGTGAAGTGACTTAATAATTTAAACTCTTCAAAGAATTATTTTTTTTTCTATCTTCCTATTCGAATCTTGAAGTACCAGATTATGCATCGTGCTTGACTAAAATTTCGCTTAGACATTTGAGAATTTTAAACACTGTGATCATTTATTATATAAAGTGACTTAATAATTTAAACTCTTCAAAAAATTATTTTTTTTCTATCTTCCTAATTCGAATCTTAAACTACCTACCAGATTATGCATCGTGCTTGACTGAAATATCGCATAGACATGTGAGGATTTTAAATACTGTGATCATTTATTATATAAAGTGACGTATTACTATTCTAAGTGAAGTGACTTAATAATTTAAACTCTTCAAAAAATTATTTTTTTTCTTATCTTCCTAATTCGAATCTTAAACTACCAGATTATGCATCGTGCTTAACTGAAATATCGCATAGACATGTGAGGATTTTAAACACTGTGATCATTTATTATATAAAGTGACGTATTACTATTCTACAATCAAGTGAAGTGACTTAATAATTTAAACTCTTCAAAGAATTGATTTTGTTTCTATCTTCCTAATTCGAATCTTAAACTACCAGATTATGCATCGTGCTTAACTGAAATTTCGCATTAATGTGATATACGAGTAGGCAGCCTGAAGTATCTAAAAATAGAAACTAAATTATATTTTTATCTTTTTATACAATATATATTAAATATATTCTCTTTTCATAAAGCTAAAAATTCGTTCGGAAGAGGAAAAACTTTTTAATTTGTAGGTTTAGAAGAAAAAGTTATTCTTCATAAAAACGTCTGCTTGTGTCGAATATAATTTCAGAAATTAATCGAAATAAAATTTTTAAAAACGATATTTTTGATGTACCCTGTATAGCAATCGTAAATTTGGTTCAAAATTGTAGTTTCGACAGCAAGCAGACGTTTTTATAAAGAATAACTTTTTCTTCTAACCCCACAAATAAAAAAGTTTTTCCTCTTCCGAACTATATCCGTGGACACACTGTATACAAGGTGAATGGAACGTTGACGTTTATAAACGGGTGGTATGTTTTCTTCAAAAATTTGGTTGCTTAGATTAACAAGCATGCTCTATCATTTTAAAATATTCTTGTGCCAGAAACAGGTGGTAACATCGTTATTTTAAATGAAATACCCTATATATTATATTATTTTCTAATTCCCTATACAATTCCACGTATATTTTGTATAAAATATCATATAATCATGACTAAATTCAATTGTTATTAATATATTGATGATTAAAATATGCCATTTTTAGACTTTGATAGGCTGTAGAATTGGAACGCCTATCTTAGTTTTTTATTCTCTATCCAAAACTACCAACTTTCGGTTTAACATGTTAAACCAACAAAATGGTTGTAGGTACGGTTTAACATGTTAAATGTTAGATAGAGAATAAAAAACTGAGATAGGGAGGTTAAAACCATTTCTCTGTAAGATGTCGAAATTTGAAATTGGCCCATTTTACACGTTAATATCTCAAAAACAATAAAATTAGACATATTATGACATTTTATACAAAATAAGCGTGGAATTTTGAATGATATGAAAAAATAATATAATATAAAAGTGGTTAAAGTTAAGATAGTGATGTTGACACCTGTTTCGGGCAGAAGCGGCCACGCCGCATTGCTGAAAATAATGGTTGTTTATCTGAGCAACCAAAGTTTTGAAGAGAACATATCACCTGTTTTCCATAAACGTTTAACGTTTCATCCACCATGAAACACCCTGTACATATTCAGTACCCAGTAGATACATCTAATCATAAACCTATTTTAGAGCATTAAAATAGCAATGAAGTTGATGAGTTTCAATAATTTTTTTTTTTGAAGTAAAGTTTATGTTTTAGAATATTTTCATCTCGTTTAATTTAAAATGTAATCAAGAACTTACATATTATGTCAAATATAATTATGGAAAAATATCTGTTAAGACCTAAGAGGTGAAAACCGGTTAATAGAGTAATAGTCTCCTGAAGAAAATACAACTTCCTCATATACCGCTTAGTGCACAGGCAGACTGGTCATAAGAAATCCCATGTAAATTTTTAAATAAAAAAGTTTAAATATCGGATTTATTATATAGATTTTACGGAATAATTGTAGTAAATTATTTTAAACGTCTTTTTATGAATGGCTCTCACACCAAGATTTATGCATTTAAAATAAGCCAGTTATTTAGAAAAAATTCTTCGTAAAGTCGTTAAACATTAAATATATATACCACACACGCAATCAATGTAATTTTTATCCTAAGTGCTGCAAAAAATCTTGGAAGTTATAAAAATATACTATATTATCATAAATTCTAACGGTTTCATGGAGGGATGATGCAGAGTATTTAATTTTTAACAATTTTACTAACAGTTTTTTTCAAACTCAAATCGAGGATCACACTGGAGTGCCTAAACGACCTGAAAAACCTGGCCGCAAGGAACAACAAGGTAGAACTCCTATGGGTTCCTGGCCACTCAGGGATAGCAGGCAACGAAAAGGCCGATGAACTGGCAAGAGCCGGATCATCTCAAAAACTCGGGGGCTCTGAACCCGCCCTTGGCATATCAAAACAGGCAACCAGAACAGCATCAGACAGGTGGGCACAACAACAACACCTGTCCCGATGGAACAGGATACCTGGTCATACCCAAGCGAGGGCCACAATTGGAAAACCCTCCAAAAAGTTATCAACTGGAATGATGCCTTTAACGCGCACCCAGCTAAAACAAGTGGTAGGCCTACTAACAGGCCACTGCTTAAGAAAACACCTACACCGAGTAGGAATTTACAATGGTCCCATTGAATGCAGGCTTTGCGGCGATGAGGACGAAACCGCCTCACATATCATATATAACTGCGAAGCACTGACCCGAGGAAGACTCAGAATCTTCGGAGACATTCAATATGGGGATAACCTCCCACATGACAAACTTGGTAGGAATTTGCTGGACCTTATAAAAGGAACAAATCTTTTCTAGCAAGACAGGGGAGCACAATAAGCCACTAGGCTGCAGTGCAAGAAGCTTGGGCCGAACGCCCAACCCCCGCCTTAAACCAACCAAGCAACCAACCAACAGTTTTTTTTAAAATAATTTTTAAATGACTATTTCGAAAGTAATAAAATTTTGTGTGCAAATCTCTTATACAAGAACCTTTAACAAATTTTAATGCAATTTTGTTGTGAAATTAATACGGGAGCCACAATCTTGAGTTAACAAAATTTACAAGGTATTTCCTAAGGCCAGTGTTGCGATGCCCCACACCTTATATTGGTCGGGGTCGTACCAAAACTAAATTTTTATTCATAATTATGTTCCGAAAATTTTCTACATGGGGCATCCCTATAAAATTAAAAATTAATAAACATTACCCTTAAAGCAGTTTCAATATTCATGTAGCCAAATGGTCCAATCGAAAGTAACAGAGGTTTCTGGGTCTGTTGAATAATAGTTGGAATGAGTTTTTGAGTTATTATGTCTTGGTTGTACCATTCGATTTCGTATAGAGCGTCTCCAATTGCAATGTTCTAAAATTATAAAAATAAAATAAATAAATATATTTTAATTGTTTTTATTTAATTCCTTTAAAAATATATCTATTGGAGAATGTGTCACTAGTTCTTACTATCAAAGAATACTGACAATATACCGGGTGACCACGAAATTATTGGACGCTTTTCCGTTTTAAAAAAATTAGTATATCAATTGGTTAAAATTTTGGAAGACAGCTTTAGATGCAGATTTTGTGCCCTCAAATTTCGATTCAACTGGCAATACATTAGACTTTTATTGAAGTTTTTCCGGAATATATTTATTTTCAAATAATCATCTGCTCTGTCTAATATTTACTTGGCCTAATATTTGAATTGTTACTTGATCAGGCGACTGCCACATCGCTTAACATATGCAATATACAGGGTGCTTTCGTTTTTATATTTGTATTAAAAATCTCCAAAACCGTTTAAGATTTCACAGTAAAATCAAAAGAATAAGAAACACAAAGTTTTGGAGTTGCACATGCATCATTTGTAGTCACTCCTTCCTATGCTCTAGAGCAGTGGTCGCCAGCCTTTTTAAAGTGTCGAGCAACTTCGATAGTTTTGGAATAGACAGTGAGCTACCTAGCCCTAAAGCAACGTAAGCCAACCTAAATAAAATAATGCACAGTTGTATTCGACACAGATATATTAGGTTTACTAATATATAAAACTAATAAGTACTATTTTTTTTTTTTAAGGTTCGCCCACTACGTAGGCTATCTTGAACCGGTCATCGACCACAAATGTGATCTACCGACTGGGGAGTGTGAAACGGCACCTTCATCCTACGAGATATCCGATCTCATCCGGCCTGTCCGGCGTGAATAGGATGGCTAGGTGTCGATTCATTTTACACTCTTCCCTGAGGCAAGAGCACGCCGTGTTCCCAAGCGGTCACCCGCCCAAGTACTAACCGCGCTCGACACCGCTTAACTTCGGTGATCTGCGGGAACCGGTGCTTAATATGTCGACAGGCCCTTGCCCAAAATAAGTACTATATTTTAGTTAATTTTAGTACAAGTACATTCTAAGTTAACTAAGTACTAATGAAAAATAATCACAGTTAAAAAATAAACAAAATTTAAATGCTATTTACGATAACGATACGATTTAATAAAATTAAATAACTATAAAAGTAACAAAAAAAGTAACCGCGGCAGTGGCTCAGAGGTTGAGTTTCTGGCATTTGACTGTGGCGACCCGGAGTGGGCATACGTACAATAAAAAAAAGTATGTCCGAAATTCAGTGGATTTAAGAATGCAGTATGTTACTAGTGATTCCTAATATCGGGACCGAGAGTGGCGTTATAGACCTCTGGGGGCGTAAAAAGGATAACTAGTGCATACATGTGGTTCGAATTCCCCGTTAAGCTGTAAGTCCCGTCTGGCTGACATTACCCAGACGATACGGGATACAATGGGCCTCATATAGGCTCCAGTATAGTGGCTCTTCCGCGAACCCCGGGAAAAAAAGAGTAATACACTATTTTATTGCATGTTTAATGAGAGGGCTGACACTCAGACTCAATAATAATTTTTTTAATGTTTGCAGTATAATTTGCGGGTCAACGCTAACCCAACCGCTGGATATTTTGCCATTCGGTTTTAATCTGCGCCTGCACCATGCGTACTTATACCTACCGTTCAAAGCAACTCAGATTTTTCACTTGTGTCTATATTCCAGTCTGCTGGCATGCATGAGTGGCATACTGCGATGTCAGGCGGATGGCGGGATATTTGAAATTTACATAGGTAAAAATTTTAGACAAGGAAATCCTCGTCTAAGGTAGCGATGAGTTCAATTATTACATATAAAAAAAATTTTATTATAACAGTATTCTATTTACAGTTTTAAATCATTTAATTTTTTTCTTTTACGTTTTAAGGAATTCAAAGGTGTGGTTGCTGGTGTTGACTCTACAATTTTGTAATTCTGACTTTTTGTTATGAAGATCATAGTTAGAAGAAATAATAGGGCTTATTGTTGTTTTTAGTGCATTAATACCAGAAATGATGGATTTGAAATTTGTATTTGCATAAGAAATTTCTTCAAAATTATTGCTACTTGATATTGAACTTGTTAGGATGCTTAAATTTTATAGAGCAAACTTTTTTTCTGTTTCAAGGCTACTTTTGGTTGTTTGATGAAGTTCACTGGATATAAATTTATGTTCATAATTATCATGTAAACTTTTATGCTGGTTAATATGTAATAAAGAATTTTCTACATTATTTTCTTCAATGAAGCATATATATTTTTTTGTGGTTCAGGTTATATAAACCATATGTATGTTTGCACCTGTTATACTGTATGGCATAATAATGACAACGGCAAGAATATGTGTGAAGGAAGACAGCATTTACATTCATTGCAATTAAAATTGCATTGGCATATATATCTTGAGTGTCACTAATACGTTCGACTATACAGGGTGTGTCAATAAGGTGTCGGGCTTTGATAGCACCTAAACTATCAAAGATAGGAAAAAAAGTGTAATATAAAAGTTAAATGGTTTATTAGGATGCATAACCTAAAAATATTTTAAAATCTACAGGGTGATCCTAAAAAGTGGTACTGAATAATAAAAAAGAAAATTAAATGGGACACCCAGTATAATTTTCCAGAATATGATTCAATAGAATAAGGACTTTGCAACCATTTTAAAATTTTTGAACTAAAATGCAACGTTGCCAAGTAATTAATTTTTTTCCGAAATTTTAGTAATTTTAAGGGTATCGTAAAAATATTATAGTAACCTGTGGATTACCCCTAGGCAAATATACTTTACATTGTGGGTACTTTAAGGTACGATATATTGATCGATAACAATGTTTTTTAAATCTCTTATACAGAGCGTTAGGTATAAGTTGGACAACTCGATAGTTTTAAAAATGCTTTATTTCAATTTTTTTAAATGGGACCCCCCTAATTTTTTTAGGCAAAAGAATTTATCTTTCGAAAACCTTACTTTTTTATTAAACATATCATATATCTAAATATTATAGTTTTTGAAATATTTTAGGATTTGTCTTAACTAAGGGTAAAAAAGGAAAGTTCTAATTGAATAATTTAGTCAAGATTGCTTTGGAACAAAAAATAAATAATTTTCTTTATCACAGCTGTCATTGCAAAATTATTTCGCTAACATTTTTGTTTGAAATTTAGTGTCCCGAACTAACTTTATCGAAATAGAAAAATATGAGTTATGATAAAGTTAGTTCAGGAAACTAAAATTTAAACAGTAATTAAACACAAAATGTTGGCGAAATAATTTTGCAATGACAGCTGTGAAAAAGAAAATTATTTATTTTTTGTTCCAAAGCAATCTTGACTAAATAGTTTAATTATAACTTTCCTTTTTTACCCTGATTTAATACAAATCCTAAAATATTTCAAAAACTATGATATTTAGATATATGACATGTTTAACAAAAAAGTAAGGTTTTCGAAAGATACATCCTTTTGCCTAAAAAAATTAGTGGGGTCCTATTTAAAAAAATTGAAATAAAGCATTTTTAAAACTGTCGAATTGTCCAACTTATACCGAACGCTCTGTATAAGAGATTTAAAAAACATTGTTATCGATCAATATATCGTACCTTAAAGTACCCACAATGTAAAGTATATTTGCCTAGGGGTAATCCACAGGTTACTATAATATTTTTACGATACCCTTAAAATTACTAAAATTTCGGAAAAAAATTAATTACTTGGCAACGTTGCATTTTAGTTCGAAAATTTTAAGATGGTTGCAAAGTCCTTATTCTATTGAATCATATTCTGGAAAATTATACTGGGTGTCCCATTTAATTTTCTTTTTTATTAATCAGTACCACTTTTTAGGACCACCCTGTAGATTTTAAAATATTTTTAGGTTATGCATCCTAACAAACCATTTAACTTTTGTATTACATTTTTTTCCCTATCTTTGATAGTTTAGGTGCTATTAAAGCCCGACACCTTATTGACACACCCTGTATAATACTGATTTGGCTCTCTTTTACAGATATTTCCATGGCAGGTGTTCGACTGACATTGCCCACTTGATTCCACCTAGAGCAATGCAAAACAAAAATACACGGCGAACCACTGCCGCTCATCCATATGTTGTTCAGCTTAGTACTCCTCGAACTTCATTGTTCAAGAATTCTTTCATCTGGAGAACGTCATCTTTGTGGAATGATCTTCCTGAGGTCGTGTTTCCCAATGAATACAATCTTCAACGTTTCAACACCAACGTAAATCGCTTTCTTCGCACACGCACCGCTCCCAGAGCGCCTTAAAGGATTTTTCCTACAGTGCAGGTGTTTTATCATAAAAAAAAGGGCTGAAGTACTATCCGTGTTCTTAGATGAAGTAATGAACCATTTCTGATCAGAATTGTCTTCAAAAATTTCAATAGTGTGGGCTAACTGTTCAGTTATTCTATGACGTTTTCTTAACTCACAGTTTATAGGGCACTCTGGCTGCACAGGCACTCTGTAAGAGAAATAGCAATAGCAAACGTGTGCTAAATAAGTACGGACGCGTTCGCTATTTTTCATACACAGTGCCACACGTGTTTCTTTATTTAGACACCAATCTTCTCCAAAATTGTTCTTGTGAGTGGCCGATAACAGTAAATCGAAAACTCTATTAATACTTCGACTATGACTCAACACCGTAACGTAAAAAAATAATTAAATCCATTTGTACCAAGGATATTAAAGGAAAGGGGGATACGAACCCATTATTAGCTCCATTGTAAACAACTTTTCAGAAAAACACTCGGGGAATTCCGAAAATTAGCATAATTTACCTTTGTCGTTTGGTGTTAATTAGACAAGGACGTCAGGTTTCGTTCGAGCGTTCAGAGCGTGTTTTCTATTGAGCCCTTTTTGGACGCTCGTCTTTCATATCTATGTGACGTTTATCAGTACCTGATTAACAGCTGCAGTAACTCGACATACAAATAGAAAAAGTATGCCTTTTGCGGTTCCAATGCTGTGGCGAAAACCCAACAATCAATTTGAAGATTGCTATTTTTGCATGACAAAGATTAAAGGTTATTCCAAAAAAATAAGCTAAAGATCGACTATCCGAATTTGCCTTTCTCCATAAGACCTATTCTTTACGATTCAGATCTATCAGTCAGTACTGACTGCGCGTTTAGATTGGCAAGATATTGTTTTGGGAGACAATGGAGATAATAATACATCATCAGGTAGCTCCGAAGATATGTGGGGATTTAAAAGTTATAGCAATTTTTGCGGGAAGATTTACAAAATATTGCTGTTTTCTTTGTTTGTGATACAGTCATGCCGTGAATGAACATTATGTGACGAAAACTTGGCCGAAAGGAGTAAAGTTCAACCAGGATTTCAAAATTTTTAGGTAACAATGTTGTGACTGCAAACTACAAACAAGTTGGTTGCCGAATGTTATTAAAATTGCACTTTCTCCGTTCTCATTTATTATTTTTTTCCTAAGAATTTGGCACTGCTAGCGATGAGCAGGGTAAAAAGTTCCATCAAGATATCGGGACAATGGAAATTCGGTACCAAGGATAATGGGATCCAGACATGATGGGTGATTAATGATTATTACTGTTGGTTTTTGAGAAGAGAAGATGTGATCCTCCATAAAAGGAAAACAGAATTAGTCTGTTTTAAATAAATATTTTTGTTGTTTGCTTTTTCTTAGATATAAATTATAAATATAGTCGACATACACGGTTAAAAAACTTATAAAATAACAAAAAAAAACGACTATTAAACTATGTGCACACATAAATGAACAGTTATTTATGAAAATAAATTATGTATTAAACTTATCATTTTTATTTTATTTAAGCAAGGTACCAACATGTAAAATACTTAGCAATTTCATGATTTTTCTTAATAGGGTGCCTACAGCTGGTTTTTTTGTTATCTAAAACTGTTATATTTGAGTTTTAGAATATAATCATATACATATTTATTATGAAGTGAAACAATAATTTTTCATGTTCTGTAAATGGTAAATTTAAAATATTTGTTGACTAAGCATCATTGGTATTAATACCACGACTCTTGGTAATAATAATTATTTTATAATATTAGAAGTATCCATCCTTTTATTAACGACCTTTTTATTTTATATGGAAATAACGAAGAAATTTGAAACATCGTTTAGGCTCTCAAATTGACTAATAAGTAACATTTTATTTATCACATTTTTGTATAAAGCAGCTCCTAATTATTAAATAATTCGTATTAAATTTCGTCTGTGAACTTTTGAGTCACGTCCGTCGATTGTATACTTTGCACAAACGAGACCTCAAATTTATCATCTGTTAGAATGACAACAGAGACAGACTGAAAAGAAAAAGAGATAGGGATTCTACATGTAGAAGTTTGTTTATTTATTTTCGTAAATAACAGGCGTCAAGCTGACATGTACAGGGTGTCCCAAATTCGAGCCTCATCATGGGGATCTCGGAAACTATAAGAGATACAGCATCGGTCAAATGGTGGCAAAGTTGCGGAATTTTGTGCCCAGTCATATCGTAAAAAAATATTTTAGCTTTCTTTTTTAGTTTTAGAAATATTTGAAAAAAACTAAAATATTGAGATTTTGTTTTTTTAAATTGGCCGACTTATTTTATCCGCTATAAAAAGACAAACACAACATTGTTAAGGCAACTTTTCTTGCTCCATATCGTGGTGTTTTTAGAATTTCGTTGCAACGTTTCGTTTTTGTGGAACCATGATCAACTTAAATTTTTTAAATACGTTTGTTTTGTTTAGTTTTATTTTATAGTTTGTTATATAAAAATTGAAATATTACGTTATGTAATAAGTAAATTAATTCTATAACTAATAAATTCCGGATCTATTTGGTAAAAATAATTAGGTAACTAACACCAGGGCCGTATTTAGTTAAAAACAATTATCACATTGCAGATGATGAAATGATGACATCAAAACGTCTTGATATAACTAAGTGTGATACATGGTTGAATTCAGGGCTTAGAAATATTTCAAAAAATAAAATAAAAAATACAGGTCCGTATTTAAAAAATTAAAGTTGATCATGGTTCCACAAAAACGAAACGTTGCAACGAAATTCTAAAAACACCACGATATGGAGCAAGAAAAGTTGCCTTAACAATGTTGTGTTTGTTTTATAGCGGATAAAATAAGTCGGCCAATTTAAAAAAACAAAATCTCAATATTTTAGTTTTTTTCAAATATTTCTAAAACTAAAAAAGAAAGCTAAAATATTTTTTTACGATATGACTGGGCACAAAATTCCGCAACTTTGCCACCATTTGACCGATGCTGTATCTCTTATAGTTTCCGAGATCCCCATGATGAGGCTCGAATTTGGGACACCCTGTACAAAGGGAATAGAAATATCGGGTCCATCCATGTCGATGATTTCTACCTATATTTTAAAAGTCCCGCCATCCGCCTGATCTTGTCAGACTGGGATATAGACGCGAGTGATTTTTTTCAGCGTTGCCACATTTATTTTGGCGAATCTACTTTTATTTTATTTTGAATCTACTAAAATCTACTAAATTAGGGGAGGGCACAAATGGGCTCGGTGATTTTTGAGTGAGCACTAAAAATAATAGTGAAAAAAGGGTCGCGGCCTCGACATAGGCAGCAATAACCATAACCTTCCTCTTGTTTTCTAAGTGGTGTGTAAAAAAAAAAAAAAAAAAAAAAGGTCGTCGTCCGATATTAAAATAAATAAGTACTTAATTAAAATAATTTTTACAATAATTATATTGTTAATGGCATTTTTACATTATTGAAAGCTATATATTAAAATCTATTAAAATCTACCAAAATCTACTAAAGAAAATATGCCTACTAAAATTTTCTGAAGAAGGGTGAAAATCTACCAAAAAGTAGAAAATCTACTAGATGTGGCAACGCTGATTTTTTTCCCGAACACTAGCGCGTTGTAGCGCTGATCGGTTCTGGCCAATTATAGCGTGGTGACGTGAGGTCGGTCGCGTCCAAGGTCTCTAAAGAGAAGGTTGCCTGGTAACTCTGAGAGGGGAGAGACGCGAGAGGAGCACGCTACGTCACTTGTTTGCCAGAAATCAGATGTTAATGGCGGCTCTTATGTGATCGTCGTTTTTAAATTGCTTCGTTTTCGTTGTTTATATTTAACTAAATTAGAATATTTGTGAATTAAATCAATGAATAATCCACTAAGGTAAATATGTGTTTAAAATTATTAAAATAAAAGAGCTATATTTTATATAAAAGTACTCACAACAAGTCAATAGATAAACTTAACTTAACATTTTTTAGATGCCTGGTGGGATTGTTAGTAGTGTGTCTATTTGCAAAAATAATTCCAAGAAAGCATTGGAAAGTGGAGACGAAAACTTTCCTTTTTTTTTGTTTTCCAAAAGATCCCAAAATCCACAAAGAATGGGTAAGGAAATGTTATCGTAAAGATGTTTGGAATGTTGCAAATAAGAGAATTTGCAGTAAACATTTTAAGCCCGAAGATTTTGAAGATGAGTTGCAGGCTAGAATAATGAATACTAAACCGAACCGTCTAAAAAAATCTTTTAAGGAGTTTTAGTTGATTGTTTATTATACGTATACTTTATCCATAGGGTAAAACAGCTACCTAGTTGTAGTGTTTAGGGTGTACTTAAGTGAGACCTAATAGGATCCTTAATAATAAATTCATATTTTTACCTGTTCCATCATTATACCTGCTGGTAGGGAAAGAAAAACATGAGAGTGAAAGGTCGAAGAGAATGATTCGTAAAGGAGGTAAAGTTATTGTAAAAAGTATAATTACCAGTACTGAAACACCACCATTGATAATAATCGGAGAACCAACTGAAAAACTGAAGGTAAAAGTTTGAGCATCGAATTCAGACAGATTTCAGAAATACCATCTACAAGTAAGGAGATATGTTTATCCAATACAATCCCAAGGTATTTTATAGGTATACAAAACTTCATTTACTTTATGGCCGTCAACTAAAATATTTGAATAATCCGGTCTATTAGCGGCAGTTAAAGAAAAGGCTATATAATTAGTTTTTGTCAAATTTAACGTTAGTTTATAGGTTTGTAGCCAGATTTGTATAATTGATAATTCTCTTATAGCCTTATTTTTTACATTATTCCAATCACTATCACTAAAGATAATAACAGTGTCGTCAGCATAAGAAATAGATTTACCACTTGTATTTAATTGTAATAGTGAGTTTATAGTTTATCAAATGTATTTTTACTCTTTTGTCATAACAACCAAAAATTTGCCTATTATTATTATTTATATAAATAGACGTAGCCTAATGTTAAAACTAAAAAATGTAATAATTTTTTAAGATACCATTATTATAAGTTGTAGTTAGAAGTTTTATTGCTTAAATTTATGGTAAAAGTTATAAACTCTCCAATTTTACCTAGTGTATACAATGAATATCTTAAATATAGACTAAAACATATTATTTATCAGATGTGACTGATTATTTTTAAATTAGGCTTTATTAAATAAAATAACGTCACTGCAAAAAAAAAACCAAAAGAGTATGACTGTGAGTTTTATTTACCCTATAGGAAAAAGTTTATTGGGATTTGCAAGAAAAAAATACGTCCATTTTGAGGAATTATAATATATAATTTCTTAAAAAATTAATTTTCGTATCCATTTTAAAATCAATCGAATAAATTAAATTTAAAAACAAATATCCTAAAATTGCAATACTTTCAGTTCCTACTATACATTTCAATTTATTAATCACAATCACTTTTTATAATTTGTTAATCCGGTAAATGTAAATTGAGCAAACATGTGCCGTAATCCCGCGCTGTTCTCTGATTGGTCGAAAGTTATCAGGCAACCTCGATCGCAGTGTTGCCGCCACTTGTATTATAAGAAATTGCGGAATTTAGGAAATATAATTTTAAAAATGTTTTGTGAGTAATTTGTAAGTTGCACGGTATTAATACGCTACAAAGTATTATTGTCGGATTTCGTTGCTGGAGGACGAGTTCTCGTCCTGCCGCTATATGTAAACGACAACGTCGATGTTCCTCTGGTTAAAAATATATTTATTGTTACCTTGATTTAATACATGCAAATGCCCAACCGAGGAATCGTTTTCCACACTTGGATACAAACCTGAACGTTGATTTCATTTGCGAACCATGCCAGAAGAAATATGTTTAATATAAAAAATTCTAAATGGATAAACGGAAAAACCAGTTCTTTTATAGTAGTTTGCTAAAACAAAAAATATAGTTAAGATAAAATGTGACAGGGATGGCAAGTGTTAAGTGAATATTAGTTGTAAAGTACCTAACTGATTTAGTACGAGGATTTTCAGTTCAGTGTTTAGACATATCATACTATAAAATATTCTTTAATAGTCTATCCGTTGTAGAGCAGCCCAAAAGTACATTATGTCGTCGTAATGTTACAACCACGTATCTCACTGTTTAGTATTTTTAAGCTACGAAAGTATAATAATATTTTTAAAATAATATTTCCGACTTAAATGTCAAAATCTTGATTCAAGATTATTTACATCCGCGGACTCGTGTAAAAAAGTTACAAGCTGCATAAAATTTTGAAAAGTTTTTCTAATTTCTGAATATTTACTAATATTTCTTAGACACGAGGTTTTTACTTTACGACGACAATTTAACACTAAAGTGGTTTGTCTATGTTACCTAATCATCATTAATTAAACTCAGTAATAGTTATTAATACTTACCATTAAAATTTCGATGGCTAACGAAGCTATCGTTATTGAAAACAGTACAAAGTTTGTCAACATAATATAACTCATACACTTATCCATCTTTTTTACAAAGCTAAAAATTATACCATATATTTACAGGGTGATTCACGGTGGATGTGACGTTAGACGTTTATGAAAAACCGGTAATACGTTTTTTTGAAAAATATGGTTGCTCACATAAACAACGATAGTCTATCGTTTTAAAATATTTGCAGCAATGCGGCGTTACTGCTTCTTTCCAAAACATTTGGCAACGTTGTTATTTTAAATAGAGCACCCTATATATTATATTATTTTCTAATTCCCTATACAATTCCATGTATACTCTGCTTCGATAATTAATACGTTAGATATAAAAATAAACAAACTTATTTGGCTCAAATATAAATGGGGGGGAGGCAAAGGGATAATTCCCACCTGGTTTGTCACATTATGCATTTTGTCGTCAGATAAAAGGCATATTATGGAAAAAAATGTTCATTTTAATTTACTATACAGGGTGTCCCATAACTTATAGGCCGTGGAGTAACTGGAGATACTAGACATCAAACTAAGCCGATTAAGTCCTATAAAATTTCGCGGATTGTTACTCGTTCTAGAGATACAGGGTGTTAAAAGTAAATTTTATTCTCGAAAATGAGCCATAATTTTAAAACATTTACTAAAGTGAGCTTCTTGTTTTTGTTCCACTGTTTCGAATTTATTGCGTTGTAATAATTAAAATATTAATTTAATTATGTACTATGTTTTTTTATGCTTTGGGATGTTTAAAGAGAAATATCTCGAAACCCGTTAAAGATATTAAGATCAATTAAGTACACCTTTTTGACTCAGAAAATGCCCTTCTTTGAGAAACTATTATTGAAAAACACCTAATATCACAGGTAAGAAAAAAAATTATAGATTTATGAAGCCCAGTGTATGCAACTAGCGCCCTTTAGTGTGAAACTTAAAAATTTCTACAAATTCTTATTTTTTGCTCATAAAAACATAATACTGCCAACTTTCAATTTAATTCATTCACCCGTTTTAAAATTACGGCTTATTTTCGAGAATAAACTTTTACTTACAACACCCTGTATCTCTAGAACGAGTAACAATCCGAAAAAACGTATATGACCTAATCGGCTTAGTTTGATGTCTAGTGGCTCCAGTTACTCTGCGTCCCATAAGTTATGGGACACCCTGTATACTATTTTGTGCTGAGAGGAATAAGTTTGCTACAATCAAATATTATCTAATAGTTTGTTAAGTTATTGGAATATAGGCAACCCAAATAAGCATGTAATTACTGTAAGTAGAGCTTTAACGCCTTACGTAGTTTTTAAGTTTTTGAAAATAAAAAACGTTTCATTCACCGTGAAACACCCTGTATATTTAAATCGTTCTAATTTAAACAAAATAATTATATGTTTTTGAAATAAAATTTAAAGTTACACCCGAGTTATTTAGGTCTAAAATAGTTATTTTCCTGAAAGGTGCGGAATTTTTCACATAAAAATTAGAAGGAATCAATTTAAAAATTATCTTGAATACGCCAAAATTAATTGATTAATAACTAAAACAATCTTTATATCTATTTGACATAGATCGTTATATAGTCTTTAGGAACAATAAAACAAATTTTTAAGAAAATAGCTAGACATAAGACCTCACATTGTAAAAGCGGCCCTAAATGAAAGAAAATAAGATACTTGGACATTGGATATTAATAATAAACAAACTGTTAATTTTGACCTCGTGAAAGTCTACGTGAAAGAATACTTCAACATGCCACAATGTTTTAAATGTTCCGGGTTCGGGCATGTCGTCAAGTATTGCAATCAAAACCCTTCTTGCCATAAATGCAGCGCAAGCGACCACATTGGAACAGAGTGCAACTCAGTACAATTAAAATGCATAAACTGTATAAAAATGAAGTACAAAGAAGAAGACAGCCATCATTCGTCACGTGACACAAACTGTCCAATATACCAAAGACGACTCAAAAACTACAAGAACCAAATAGACTATTCAGATCATTTTTTATAACACCCAAAAACAACCAAAGTACAATTTCTCACAAGTTTGAGAACAAAAGAATTATCGACATAATTCATCAAAATGTGCAGTCAATAGGAAATTCGGTTGACAGAATAGACAGTATGCTACAAGATCACATGAACTGTGAGATACTATGCATTAGCGAACATTGGAAAACAGAAACACAACTAGGAAATTTTGCAATACGAGGGTTTCAACTGGCTTCAATGTTCTGCCGTGAGGAAGGGAAACATGGAGGTGCAGCAGTGTATATAAAGAAAAAGACTAAGTTTAAAACCCGTACAAAACTAAATAATCTTTCAGTGAGTGGCGTGTTTGAGTGTGCTGCAGTAGAATGTAGTTTTAATAATGTTCAAATAATAATAGTAACTATATATAGACCACCATCAGGTGATATAAATACTTTTATGGACAAAATTGAATGCCTTCTGGTAAATATATTTAATGAGAACAAATTAATTTCGATAGTAGGGGACTTTAACATTGAAATGATAAAAACAAATAAGCATAAAAATGATTTATTTTCATTATTGTATTCTTTTAATCTGAAACCAACCATTTTTGAAAACACGCGCATATCTAAAAACACCGCTAGTTGTATAGATAATATATTCACCAATTATGCTTACTTAGAGGCATCGACATTTGAAAGCCATGTGTCAGATCACTCTGCACAGAAGGTTTCTTTTAGCATTGAATATCTTAAAAAGAAAGAAACACAGTATAAAAGAGTGTTTTCAGAAGAAAACAAAAATAATTTTCTAGCTTCTCTACAAGATCAAAACTGGTTGGAAGTGTATAGCGTGGGGGAGGGTGATGTCAATAAGCAGTGGAATGTTTTCATGAATAGTTTTAAGTTATTATTTAATCAAAGTTTTCCTCTTGTATTAACTGGAATAAAACAAACACACCTCAACGCCAAAAACCCTGAACTCATAGAATGCAAACGCAGGTTGGACATTCTCCTAACGTTATCAAGACATAACCAAGTACACAAAGAATTATATAATCAAGAAAAAAGAAAATATGATCAGATGTTAATTAAATCTCGTTCAAAAATCTATGAGGACAGGGTTAAAAATTGCGACAATAAATCAAAGTGCGTGTGGACTATCTGCAAGGAAATCAATAGAAAAGGTAGAAACCATGCAGAGATTGCATTGGAGGGTGATTCTGAGGTCATTGCTAAAAAATATAATAAGCATTTGTTATCTATAATTCCAAACCTATTAAACGATTCAACTACCCTACCCTTTACTTGCAATATAAAAGAGAATGAAAATTCCATGTTTTTGGCACCGGTAACGCCCACAGAGATTTGTGAAATAGCAAAGAAAATCAAAAATAAGCATAGTAGTGGGGTTGATGATATACCAATAAGCATCGTAAAACTAACTGCGATTGAGTTACAGGATGTCTTGTGCTACCTTATAAATAACTCGTTGCAATTTGGCATATTTCCTGATAATTTAAAAATAGCTAAGATCAAGCCCTTATATAAAAAAGGGGACCCAGAAAATATAAATAACTATAGACCTATAAGTTTGCTGAACTCCTTTTCTAAAATATTCGAATTAGCCATGAGCACGAGAATAATTAATTTCTTAAAGGAAAATAACGTTTTTAGCAAATTTCAACATGGTTTCATGAAAGAAAAGTCCACACACACAGCAATTTTCCAGTTTCTACAATTTATTATAGACCATCTTGAAAAGGGGGAATTAACAATGGGCATTTTTTTGGATCTCTCAAAAGCATATGATTGTCTAGATAGAGAAATACTAATTAAAAAATTAGAAATGTATGGTATCAGGGGAATTGCTAAAAAATGGTTGGAGTCCTATGTGCATGACAGAAGACAGTCAGTATCAGTCACAAAAAATGGGAAAACCTGTAGCTCTGAAATTTTACATAATAACATTGGTATAGCACAAGGAAGTATCTTGGGTCCGATTCTCTTTATAATATTTGTCAATGATCTGGCGTGTATAACAGCTAAAAATTATGAACATTTAGTCAAATATGCAGATGATACAAATCTTATTGTTAGTAGCCAAGATGTGGAGGACCTTTTCACGAAAGCCAAACGTTTTTTTGCTGCTGTAACAGAATGGTTTACAAGAAATAAACTAATTTTAAATAAAGAAAAAACAAACATAATGTTATTTAGAACGAAACAGTCAACCATAGAAAAACCAACAATTATAGAACTAGAAAACACAAAAATAAATTTCTCGAATGACGTAAAATTCTTGGGCGTCTATATTAACGAATTCTTTGACTGGTCATATCATGTAGATACCTTGAGAAAAAAATTAAATTCAATATGTTACAGCATAAGGGTCGTCGGCAAATATATGGGAGAGAAAACGATTAGAATGCTATATTTTGCAAATTTTGAATCCGTGATGAGATATGGGATTGTCTTCTGGGGAAAGCACAACTCGACACATGATATCTTTGTGGCTCAAAAGCGAGTAGTGAGAATTTTAAGAAAAATGGAATACAGGGAAAGTTGTAGAGGTGTGTTTAAAAATTTAGGAATAATGACAGTTTATTGGATTTATATATATGAATGTCTAATGTTTTTCTTCAAGTACAAAGGAATGTTTAATCTAACTATAGCCCATGAGTATAGAACAAGGACAATGGATGTGTCATATCCGATACATCGACTAACTCTGACAGAAAAATGTCCACACTATATGTGCTTAAAGTTATTTAACGCATTACCAAATAATATTAAAAACATAAATTCATACAATAGATTTAAGCTAGAAATTAAGAAACTGTTGATTGATCTAGAACCATATAATATAATCGATTTCTGCCCATAGTTTAAGTGTAAACTGTTGATGTTTGACGTCATTTCCTTTATGTATATTGTACATGATTTGAAATAAAGTTATTATTATTATTATTATTAATGTGAAATCTGAGTTGTTTGTACATTTGGTGTAACAGGCCAAGCAAAATCTTTAAATAAAAAATGTATACTTTTGTTTATAGAAGTAGAAAAGCGTCAATTATTCCAAGTATTGATGCCAGCAACGAATCTGATGAGGACATTCGAAAATTCCGAGATTTTGCTAAAATAATAATGTTACCTATTAACAACTTTAGATCGGTCCAGTAAACTGTTATTCAAATTAAACTTAATATACATACCTTATGACCAAAAAATGTTTCCGGGCTATTCTTTTTAATACCATAAAATGGCTGTTTGTGTCCAGATCGCGTATGCGAATTTGCAAAAGTTTAAGCTCACCAGCTGCGAACACCATAGCCACCAACGTTATGATTTCATTAGACACATGTATATTCCCTATGCTGAATAGCATCATTAGATTTAAAAAGCAAACCAATAATATATTCTCATTTTCTTTAAAGGGTAACCAGATTGGTAATAAAAGCGACTCTTGAAGAATCTTTCTCTCGTCCTTCAGTCCAGATGCGTTATTTTTTATATAAATCATTGATTTAATAGGGAAACATATGGCAGCAAAAATTATATAAACCAGAATCGCGTTTCTTATTTTAACACAAAGATTTACATCTTTTTCGTAGGATTTAGTAAATTTATCATCTAAAGACTTATTGTATTTCTTATCTTCTTTGATAATTTCTTGAAACTTAGTTGATATGTCATTAATTTCAAAGATAATAAATTTGATTAATGTCGCCAAGGTAGTAAGAAATAACGTAAAACTTTCAAAAATTGGTTTAGTATCAGCTTCGATTGATATTAATTGGATAAACTTTCCAAACAACATTAATACCATTAATATTAACAGTCCTTGTAAGATGCGTCGGTACCAATAAAATGCTGTTCTTTGAAGTGTATGTTCCACCCAGTCTAAATGCCAAGCTCCTGATATTATCATAAAGTATTTTATATTTTCAATGAGCATTTTGAATTTATTGATATTTTACTGAAATAGTAATATACATTATGGAATAAATTCTACGCTAACAATTGGAATCTCGTATACAGCGAAGATTAAATTGGGGCGGAGTTTAGCAATTTGTAGAAGATCAACAAGTCGTTGAAACATTTAGAAAACTTTTTTTTTGCCAATATATTCGGAATAACTCGAAATTTACTATGCATGTTGCTTTTTTTCACATTATTTAAAGAGAGATGATGAAGAAGTAATTTTATGTATATGTACAGGCCGTATCTCGGAAACTACTTCGCATAGAAACTCAGGGAAATAAAATTCGTATTTAAACTGGCTAAGAGAAAATCATGGAAATAATTTTTAAGTTCCGCATTTTGCCGCAAGAGGAAAAAATTGAAAATTAAATATTGAAATTCCAAATTTCTCCGAAAATTCCCACATTAAGGTATTGGTAACATTATTAGAAAGCTAAAGACAATTCTGCATCATTTTGGCTTAAGCCTCATTGGCGTACTGACTTTGATAAGAAAAGCTATTGAATTGAAAGTATAATCATTTAAATTGCCGTAACTTCTAAACCACTTATCCAAATTTAGGAAACTTATACTTATTTAAAATAGAAAGGTAAACTTTTTAATTGTCGTATCAATTGGTACTCGATAGTTCCTAATAAAATAGCTAAAGAGCGTAATTTATGATAGTAACAGCTTTTTTGATTTTATTCTGAAAACTCAAATCATAATGGTATAACTATGACATCATAATCGAAAAGTAAATTAAATTTGCAAGAAAAAATGTGTAGACCGTAGTTTTCGCTTCAAAATTACTGCCAAAAGAATAATTTTTAACACTTTAATTGAAGAAGTGGTTGTTTTCATATTTATGTCATTAAGTATTTCAAGACCAAAAAAATATGTTAAACCTTTATGATATTATAGGTTTGTCACTCATTAGTCCAATAGCCCAAAAACTACTTATTAATGATTTAATCATTAACTGTTTCTAATTTCAACAGAATCGTAATATGGGGTTTTAAAATATAAATCTAGATATGTAGCTGTGAAACAAAATTGACAGGTTTCCATGGAGATAAATAAATTGAAATAGTTGTCAACTGATTTACTTTTGATAGGTTTTAAGGCTATCTAGATTTATTTTTTAAGAAACCATATTAACAACTATTTATTTTGGTGAAATCAACCAAAAAAAATGGTCGTTATTGAACTGTTGAACTAATTAATAACATGAACCAACTCAACCTACAAATCTTAGTTGTCACAACGAAATTTTATATACGGGTATCCAAACTAATTTATACATCTAATATAATATATGGTACTTCTGCTTTTAAACCATATCTTTTAGTTTTCACTACTAATATGTAAAGGTGGAAAGTTGAAGAATATTTTTCCAAAAAATATTGTTCTTGTACAAATATTGCCAAAGCCATCATTTACTTGGGCCAAACTTGAAATTTTCATGAGTCAGTGGCGGCTCGTCAGGTGAAGTAGGTGAAGGGGCTCTCTTCACCAAAAAAAAATAAAACCAGGAGGAAAGTTTTTCGACAATATTAATGTACCAATACAGCTACCATTTTAGCCCTTAAAAAATTATTATGTTCGAATTAATAATATTAATTTAGTCTGAATGTAGCTATCCATAATATGGCCACGGTTAACCCCGATTAACAATAATTATAAACACTAGGGCATTTTGGCGCGCCCCAGCCGACCGTGTCCGTTAGCTCAAAGCAGCAAGTGAAGAACAAATGCCCAACATGGCTTTGATATTCACCGTTGCTATGGTTACGTGACGTTAGTCACGCAAGCAGCATACAATTTGCGTTATGATGAAGGGAAATTTAAAAATAGATCAGTCGTATGCACCATTGTTTTAGCATTGGTTCGCCTTGCCTTAAGGTATTTATTTATAGGCTATGTGAAACTTACGGTTATAGATATCGTTTTTACTTGATTTACTGTGTGATTAAAAAGTTTTGTTTTTATTTTTCAGTTAATTCAGTAGTGTACGTATCTACTTAGGTGTGTGTTTTAAAAATGAACCCAATTAATGACATAGTTTGTAATTTGTTGAAAACTCCATTCAGTCGTTGGACAGAGGAGGATAAGAGAGTCGTTTTGTTACATGGGTTTTTAGTCAATGTTTGTTTAAGTACCCGCACTATACCTAGTTCTTCACCATTTTTTAGGACCGCAAGCCGCCACTGTCATGAGTAACAAACACGTATATATATAGTCACAACCTTGTGTTTATTATCTTTTTTACGTACATTATAATTTTAAGAAAGAAGTTCAGAAGAATCATAAATAAGTAAAAATTTTATTTTTTTTTTCATTGCAGTTGCACATAAGAAAGATGAAATGAGCTGCTTATACTGCGTAACCTAAATTGGAATACATTATTAGGGGTAATATGGTTTCTTTAAGAAAAAATATTTCCACTGTCCTTGTTCTGTCTTGTTTTTTTTTTCTAACATACCTATGCATTACAAAAGAAAAACACTAGATTTTAACTTATTTTAATCAAACTTTTAGGTTGTTCAATTGCTTATATAACTAAATTATTCTTATTTAAATTTTCTTATGTGCAACTGCAATTATTAAAAAACAAAATGTTTACTTATACAACTAAAACGTACACAAGAAAGACAATAAACACAAATATATCACACCAAATATTGTCACTGCTAAGCATGCGTGCAATAACCAGGCAATTAAGATGGGAATGGCCGATTATTGCCTTAAAAATACGAAGAAATGAGCACGGCATATCAAAATAATTTTTCCGTACTACGACTCCTGTTCGGAATATGGTAACGTGGCCAAAACAGCGATGACATTAGTTATACATATATGAAGAATAATATCACTTGAAAAGAAAAGTTAGTTCTGGTAACTAAGAACTATCTTAATCAAAATCAACAAAATGGTAGGGACCATAAATTCATAATGTGTTATTACAACAAGCTTGATAGATAAATTCAAGTTTGTAGGAATCTTGATGTTACAATTAAATAGTCAAATTCAACTAAACAAAATATTTTATTTCTGCGAATTAATATGAAAACTAGATATTTTTTTTGTTTTAATGGCATTATTTTTTTGATAAATATAACCAAAAAATTTTTTTTTTGTTTTCCTAAATAAAAATAGTTATTTTTGGTAATGTAAACACGAAAATAAATAAAAATTAGTATATATAATATGATTTAAGTTTTCGGAATAAATTAAAAAAAAAACTGGTGTTATTGCAAATAACTCTGAACAAATAAACATATTAAACTGCAGTTTCCCCGTTTTATTTTGCAAATTTGATCTACTTTCCAAATATGATGTCCTAATTACTGTATGATTTAAGTTTTTGGGATAAAATGAAAAAAAACTATTACAAATTACGCCATCTAAAAACTTTATTATGAGCTATCGTGTACCAGCAGATACGACCATTAAAAGTACTTATCTTTCTCTTCAAAACAAGCTTAAGTTAACTAAGATCAGTTAAGTTGTTTAAAAGTTACAGCTATTTAATTATTATACTTTCAATTGTTTTTTCCACTGTTATTCGGATCGGTACGCCAATGAGCCTTAAACTAAAATGATGCAGAAATGTCTAAGCTTTTTAATAACGTTACCAAACGTATATCTTAACGTAAAAATTTGTGAAGAAATTTAGATTTATAATATTTAATTTGTAATTGTGCTTTCTTGCGGAGAAATGCAGAACTTAAAAATTGTACCCCTAATTTTCTCATGGACACTTTAATTACGACTTTCTATTCCGATTAGAGACGTATCCGGTGGCCATCTTTAATTAATCACCCTGTATACTTTGAGAAATGCTGTTACGACTTTACTCACTATTTACTTTACCTGAAAACGACTGGAGATACTTATCAGTTGAAACGTTGTGATTGCGCCCTCTAGCAACTTTATTACAAACTCAATAAATACGACAATTAAAAGTACTTAAGTTTACTAAAACCGGATAAGTCGTTTACAAGTAACAGCAAATTAAATGATGACACCAAGATTTTTCCATTACATTTTTCGAAGCATCTTAATTGTGGTACTTATAAAACATATTTTAAGTACAAGTATTTGCATTATTTTTCGAAAATATTTATATTAGGACAACCACAAAGCATCAATCCAATCCCGGATTAAAAAAATTGCACCAATTCGCTTAATCGGCGGTATCATAACATTTTTTCTATATTTTAAAAATTATTATATTTACCATAAATATATTATTGTTTGGTCTTAACTCACTCTCATAATTTGAAGAATTGCCAAAGCGTTTACGTCAACACTCAACTAAATTATTAAATTGTTCCCAATGACAATGATAAAGTAATTTGTTGCTTTAATTATTTATTATTACATTTTTATATTGATAGTTTAGTGCTGTATAATTATATATTGGAACAAAAAAATACAAAAATAAATTTAAGCCACCCCTATAATTTAGTAATAATTTTTCCTAAATACAAACATACCGGGTGGTGCATCGTAATTCGAAACAGGAAATGCCATGCAAGTTTTACACTGTTTAAATATTTGCTCCCCTATTGACTTTAGAGCGGGGTTGTAGGGAGACTCTTGTAGGGTCTCTGTGTGTTAAGTACACATGCGCAGTGTGAAAATTTTTGGACAACACTATAACATTTGTCCGTATGTACTATTTCTTATCATCTTAAACCTACACCCCGAAATTTTTG
Source organism: Polydrusus cervinus (assembly GCA_935413205.1). Classification (NCBI taxonomy): domain Eukaryota; kingdom Metazoa; phylum Arthropoda; class Insecta; order Coleoptera; family Curculionidae; genus Polydrusus; species Polydrusus cervinus. The sequence continues at coordinate 26,739,174 of OW284518.1, forward strand.
CTAAATGTATCATCGTTGCTCGTCTATAAAACCAAATAATTTAAAAAAGTTTGCCAGTGACCATTTTCGAAAAAAAATCGATAATGTCAACCTGTCGCAGGTTCCATAGGCGCCGATTCCGCCGTATTTCTTTGGGGGCGTAGCCCAAATAGCCTAACCCTCACAGTACGTTTACATAATAATGATACTAATAGCAATTCGTTTGCGAACGTGCGTTACTTGAGATTTGATAATTTATGTTTTTTCTATAAAATTTATCCACAGTCGTCGTTTCCTTTTTTAATTTAGCAGGTTATCATATTTAGGAAAAAATTATTTTGGCTTTGAAAATTAAATTATGCTAGATCTGGCAACCCTGCTCTGCCACTTTGCTTAGAGCACGTAGAGAATTTGGAAAGTCCCTGGTGTCAAAGTCTCAAGGTTGCCAGGTCTAGTGAAATTTCACTAGATTTAGTGATTTCGAAACCAATCCAAAGTGATTTAGTTGAAACTTTCGTTAAATACCCCAGTTTTAGTGATTTTTTGGATTTTGTAACAAATAAGACAAAGTCGTCTAAAATACAATACAAAAATGCAATATTTTAAAAATATTTTTTTCAAAAACACGGCTATTTTTAATTATCCGCTCGATCTATATTTTCTACACGTTGGCAGCCGTGATGTCAGATCTGCGCATCATGCAGATCTGACATCACGGCCTAGTCAGCGAGGTCAAGCATCGGCGCGGTCAAGTTGGAGCCAGTGTTACCATATCTCCTGTTTTAACAGAAGATCTACTGTTTTTTAAATTACTGTTCTACTGTTTTCACCCTCAAATCTCCTGTTGAAAATTTTTTAATACCAAAGAGGTAATTAAGCTTCATAATTCACAAATGTACACAAAAACATTGGATCATTCGGAACTAACTGGCCAGAGCCCTCTTTCCGTACGGGCCCGGCACATTTTTTTTAGAAGTCACTTTGGATAGAGGAATGGCCCCGCGGGTCTTGGGGCCCACAATTTGAATTGATGACCTTTGTTTTAGAAGTTACTGTGGAGGGAGCCTTATTATATTTAAAATTTATTAACTATTACATTATATTATGTGTATATTTAATAAAGGAATTTTTATTTTATTCGTTGAGATCCAGGCTCCAAGCCCTCAGAGCAATTTTGAAGTTCCGGCGCCTATGGCAGGTTCCCACTACAACGACTACGAAAATCCTTAAACACATTTTTAAGACCGAAGACATATACATATTGATCAAAAGGAGCGATATGTAAAAGCTGCATATCGCAAATCGGCAAATACAGTTTCCTATAAAATTAGAAGTTAGTATCTAAAAAAACTATATTTTAATTACCTATCTTTTTTAATAATATTATCTACTTTTGTATCATACCCTTGCGGGCTGTGATGGGCAAACATATCGCTTAAAATGTCAATATAATAACTACCAAAAATTTTTACAAATATTTTATTTCATATTTATGTATTTTGACCAATAATACCAACGAAGAGAAGACAGAAAATGCTGTCGAGATTGCTGAGAATCCTTTGCATATCATAAAAAACACTAAAATAGCATTTTTCTACCCCCTACATGGAAATTTGCTGTTTCCTTTACACTTAATTGGCGGGTAAAGTAGGCTATTCCAGATAACTGTGCGGTAAAATATCATATCCATCCTAGTTAGGTTATGAAACTGACCAATCACAGTAGTCAATTACAGAGAAGCCAAATTTACATGTTGTAAATTTGTTTTCTGATAGTTGAGAAAAGTTAGGTTAACAATATGCTTCAAAAATATACAAATCTGTCAGATGAAATTTGTTCTTTTTAAATTTAAATCAAAACATTTATTCCAGAGTCTATGTATACACAATATTTTCCTAAAGAGTACACGAAATGGTGCAAAAATTGAAGGTATATTAACAAAATTAGTACCAAAATATATTTCTACCAAATTATTGTTGTTTTCTGACCGAACTAAAGATTTGCGCACAGATACACTTTCTTATTTCAAAAATATCTTTATTTTCACTTATTTCTAGATAATTACTACAAGCTTTGCATAAAATATACTATATATCTACCAAATGAACGTTTTCTTACTAACCTTGGGGTTTTTTTCCATATAAATAATATATTATTATAAATATTTGTGCACAGGGATATTTTCCGATATATTTTGAACGGGGATCCAACCTCGATTGATCTTAAAAACTTTTATTATACGCAACAAACAGAAAATTAACTGGACATTCTTCCTTAAATGGTGGAACATAAAGAAAACCCGATAAAACAGATGAAATTATAAGATTTCTAGAAAAAAAACAATTTTTTACAAAAAATTTTAAGGTTATGTTAGTTCTGCTTTCAGTATTGCCACCTCTTTTCACATTAACAGTGTTGCTAGTTTATAAATTGGCGATTATTTTGAACAATTTGACCATAGCGAACGTTAAAAATTCATATTAATGCACAAAATCCATTTTTAACTGTTTAAAACGAATTCTACAGCTATTTTGTTGTACTTTTAGAGTTATAATTCTTACGCAAGCAGAAATAAACCTGACAAACCTATTTTTCTTCTGTGCATTTAAGTAAAACAATTATTAATTAAAATACCTGGTTGAGAAAATAAATTGTTCGTTTTTATTAATACATATATCGCTTTTTGTCTGTTATTCAGCAAAAAGGCGAATGCGAGAAAGATGGATATATTCAAAAATGAGTTTGTTTAAATATAAGAAATTAACCAAATCGATAAATATGTTACAGTTTAATTTGGTTCATCAGTTCGCCATTAAAATTAATTTTTATTCATTTATTTTTTATTACGGTTCTCACAAGTTCATGGCCAACTTAAAAGACAAGTTATAATGCCTAATTTAAATCATAATAATTTTTTAAAATTCTTAGAATGAAGTTAAGTAGTAGAAAAAATATACTGTACAACTCGAGTGGATTGTCCATATTGCGCTCGGAAAATTGAGCACTCCGCCTACGGCGTCGTGTTCAATTTACTTCCTTGTGCGATATGGACATCATATACACTCTTGTTGTACAAACTAATATTCCAATAGCCTGCAGGATAAAACTGCACTTTTATATAAATTGTAATCTTGCATCTAACTCTAAGCAGTAGTTTTGTTACACTTTGTTGTTGTTCAACATTTTTTTCAATACATTTATTTTTTTTTTCTTCCTTTTTGGAATAATTTTTTTATATATATATATATACATAAGGTATCATAAACTTCAACTTCTTGTAACAATGCATTTATAGCAAACATTTTCTTTTGCTTTACAGTTACTTTCACCACCTTGAGAATGTCATAAGTTCTCTCGTTTCTCTATTTCCACTGAGGATGAGAGTGTGTACTCTCGAAACATGTACGGTTTAGTCTAATATTAAACTAGTGGAGCAGACTATAAGTTTTTCTTTCCTACTACTTCATAATTCACTCCACTGAGAGATGGACTACTTAAAAAAAAAAAAAATTTATTTATTAATATCGCAGTAGTTTTCTTTACAAAAGATTTTTTGGTCAGTAAATTTAATTATTAGTTTCCTTTTTTTTAGTTCGAGAAATAATCTTACTGCATCAAATTTTTCCTGTGGAAAAATCTGGAAAACTCGTTTTAAAGAAATTTGTCTAACAAAATGTACTCTGATGATAATAATAATATGATAAAAATTTACTTGTCAACTCGTTTTTCCAAATTTTACCTCCGATAATATAAAAACTACACCCAACAACAACACATTTTTTTAATAAGTGAAATGTCAACATCATACCTTCTGATAATTTTATTTAAAAATACAATAACTAAACTGATATATTTGTTAAGCACATTAACAGCCGTATTCACCAACAACTATTTTTTCACTATCAGTCGGTTAAGATTCTTGTCAGTCTGTTAAATTCTATTCTCGTATTCATCATTGGATTTTAAGCCTTATCAGAGAGTTAAGAAATAACACGCTGTTAAGTTTTAAAATTGTTGTTAGATTTATAACAACTTAACAAACACATAAGAAATATAATAACAATTATTAATAGGTTTTTCGTTTAAAAATTAATTTAGACTATCGAATACATTTTCCACGTTTACTATAGACTCGTCAGACTCCGATGATGAGGAAATCATACGAGAAAGGAACGTAAAAGTGCGTAACAATGTATTTGAAGAAATAGACGATATTGAATTCAAAAACGGTTTAGAAGAAATAAAAACACATTTGAGCAATTGGCGAATCGGTTAGATGGAGTAGTTGAACCAGTAAATTATAGAAATCAACCTATTTCAAGAATATATTAAATACTAATTTGTTTAAGATATTATGTTACAGAATCATTTCAAATAAATATCGGGGATTTCCGATTTTAATGTACTTTTGTTCCAATGAAATTAGAGTTCTTCTCCCGCATAGTATAATTACTGGATGTCTTCCTATATCCTGTTTTGTCCATCATTAAATTTTACTACTGGATCCGTAAAATTTAATTTATTAGCGTAAAGTGACGTAAAGAACGGATTTGATTGATAAAACGATATTTCAGAAGATATGAGGTTGGAATATTTTACTCTGAAGTTAGTTATAAACTAGAATTGTCAGCTCAGACGTACGTACATCAACCTAACTCTCTGTTTGTTAATAGAGCGTCCCTGATTTATGGTGAATACGATATTTCATTAACAGACTGTTAATCCTTATACCGATGTTAACTATCAGACTGTTCAGTTAAAGATGGTGATTACGGCTCTTAGTGATACAATTTATAGGCCATTGTAATAAATGCATTGTTTCTGTTCGTAAATATTTTAAACTAATTTCTTTTATAATAGCACAGCATTAGTTAGTTAGGTTCTGGATATTTGAGGTATTCAGAGGTTTTACTTTAAATTTCTCATAAGAGTCAGGTACGAATAGGCTGCTTGCAAGATCTGAAAATATATAAGTTAAATTTAATTACTTTGTTAATCAGTACGAGCGTGTTTTGGCGAATCAGATCTTGATTGTAACATAATCTCCACAAAGAAATTAGTATCACAAATTTTGAACATATTTTTTGGTAAATGGAGGTAAAACGTATTATTTTACTAAAATTTCCACTAACGCTGCCGTGCAACGAAACATGTCGTAATAGTTATTTACGATATAAGTGTTGTAAAGATTCATATTACAATACGAGATGTTAAAGTTGTTAAAACATCGAGTGTAGTAATATGAATTTACAACAAGAATATTGTACAAAATTGTATCTACTTTCATCTATGAATAAAAATATTTGGCAAAAGGCATTTTTTAAAATAAAAATGCACCTATAAAAATGCACCTGCTATTAAGTTTACTAATCAAGTTTTTTATGTTACCTTTCGCATAGTTACTGTTTCGCATGGTTACTGTCGAAACTTTGTCAAACAAATTCAAAGATATAAAAAGCGTTTTTCAAAATGAGCGATTCTGATGGAAGTTTACCCTCTGATATAGAAGCAGCGGCAAACGAAGCGATCTCAAGTTTAGTTCTGACAAAATCCAAGGCGCGGTATGAGTTGGAGTATCAGAAGTTTGAAGATTGGTGCAGAGCTAACAAAATAGAGGTGTCTGAGAAAATCCTTTTGGACTATTTTTCCTTAAATCAACGCTCCCAGAAACCATCTACACTATGGACTCACTATAGGCATCGCACAGCACTAGTTCTGTAATAGATGCCCTTACAAAACAATTTACAGAACTGTAAAATTCATATTACTAAATGAAAGTAGATAAAAATTCATTTACAGTTTTAAATATAGTGGACATTTTAGTAAAATAATACGTTTTTACTTTCATTCACTTAAATTTCAATGAATTTTCACCAAGTATCGACCGATTTAATCAAATTAGAACATATTTCTTAGCATTATACAGTGCCCGCAAAAAGTTTTCATCAATTGGCATATTTTTTTATTATTAGGTATAGGTAAAAATTAAAAAAGCTGTAAGTTTTTGCTTGTCTAAATACCAAAAATGACGTATACTGCAGTAGCTGCACGACTTGCGTTACCTATCAAATTTGACATTTTTAATAAAATAGGTTCAAAAATGTCCTTATTTTTCAAAATATTAAAACATTTTATTCGAGAAAGTTGTTTATTTGGGCATTTTTAGCCTCTGCACGAAACTTTGATAGTCTAATACAATTTTGATTTTTTGCCAGTTTCTTGAAAATTTTGATCAACCCTCATAGATTAAATTGTATACATCGATGTAAAACCATTCGCCTTAACTTCATTTGTTATCTTAATGCAATTTTGTGTAACATTTTTGTTTCCAATTATTTATTTTGCTTCAAAAACTGAAATTGTTATTGATCAGTATGTAATGTTTGATGCAAATTTTATCTAATTACATCAGTTTTGCCAAAAACGACGTTTCTTTTTTTTTTAAAGTTAGTAAATAGATGTACAAAAAGAAAATATTGGGAAGCTTTCATTGGAATTTTACTTAACCTCAATTTTTTCTTCTATTGTTAACATTATTTAAAAGTTTTATTGTTGATTAGAATGCGGTATAATCAATTATGTCTTATTTCAGACTTTTGCTCTAGAAATTAAATAGGTAACAAGTAAATGTAATGTTCCTTAGCCACGATGCATCGCCTACTTGTAAACTATATTTTTGTTGAATAAAATGTTTCGAGCGATTAATATTTATTCTTTATCATCCAATATTAATTAATTAAAATTTCAACGAAAGATTCCTAATATTTTCTTTTTGTACATCTGTTTAGTAACTTAAGAAAAATAAGGAACGTCGTTTTAAAATAAATAATTGAAAACAAAAATTTTACAAAAAATTGCATTAAGATAACAAATGAAGTAAAGGCAAATGGTAGAAGTATTTTTCTTTTTAGCCTTTTTTTGAGCGTTTCTTCATAGAAGTTTAACCCCTTTTACATCGATGTATAAAAGTTAATCTACGAGGGTTGATCAAAATTTTCAAGAAACTAGCAAAAATAAAAATTGTATTAGACTGTCAAAGTTTCGTGCAGAGGCTATAAATGCCTAAATAAACAACTATCTTAAATAAAGTTTTTCAATATTTTGTTAGATAAGGGCATTTTTGAACCTAATTTATTAAAAATGTCAAATTACAGGTAACGAAAGTCGTTCAGCTGCTTCAGTATACGTCATTTTTGGTTTTTAGGCAAGCAAAAACTAACTGCTTTTTCAATTTTTACCCATACTTACCTAATAATAAAAAAATATGCCATTTGATGCAGACTTTCTTGCGGACACTGTATACAAGTCATGATTCCCGTGGATTTATGTAACATTTTTGGAATTAGGTTTTTTTTGTGTAATATTAAAATTCAACTAAAGACAAATAGATTTTAATTTTTTACGAGCTTCACCGTGTGTAATAATAATAATAATAATAATAATAATAATATTAATAATAATAATAATATTAATAATAATAATAATAATAATAATAATAATAATAATAATAATAATAATAATAATCAAGTAACATCCAGTGATATAAGGGATGCCACTAAGAACTTGGCTAACTGGAAATCACCGGGACCTGACCAAATTCATAATTTCTGGCTCAAAACCTTCACCAGCTTACACCCTATAATAGCAAACTGCTTTAGCAAAGCTCTCCTAAACCCCGAACACTTCCCAGCTCATCTTGCCAGTGGCAATACCTTCCTTTTATTTAAAAAAGGGCAGGTAAACGATCCAAAAAACTACAGACCGATCACCTGTCTGTCAGTGGTGTATAAACTTTTAACATCAGTCATGTACTCAAAAATATACACACACTGCATAAACAACAACCTGGTAGCTGATGAGCAAAAGGGCTGTATTAGGAAAGCTTTGGGTTGCAAGGAACAGCTTACAATCGATGCCGTTATTATAAAACAGGCTGAAGTTAAAAGGCGAAATCTAAATATGTGCTACATTGACTATAGTAAAGCATTCGATTCTGTTCCTCACGACTGGCTAAAGAAAATATTGCAAATATACAAAGTACACCCCCTAATACGCAACATGTTAGGCACCCTAATGGAGCAATGGAACACCAATCTCCATATTGGACAAGAGAAGCTTGGCAATATAAATATATCAAAAGGTATATTTCAAGGCGACTCTTTAAGCCCCCTCTGGTTCATTTTGGCCATGAACCCACTGTCCTCACTACTAAAATCATCATCCTACGGATATCGTCCCAACTTAACTGCAAATTTTAGAATAAACCACCTTCTATTTATGGACGATATCAAACTCTACGCTGAAAGCAAAACCCACCTACAGTCCCTAATTCAAATAACCAAGACATTTAGCGATGACATCAAAATGTCGTTTGGATTAGACAAGTGCGCAATCTTGAATGTCGTACGCGGAAAGACTGAACAAAATCGTGGACTGCTTGAAGGCATAGATATACTAGATGAGGACAAAACATATAAATACTTAGGCATCTCCCAAAACCAACAAATAAACCACACAAGCCTAAAAAGGGAGTTTAAAAACAAATACAAAAGCAGACTAACAAAGCTTTTTAATACTCACCTGAATGCTGGTAACCTTACTACTGCCATCAACACCTGGGCAATACCAATACTTACCTACTCATTCGGAATCCTTAAGTATTCAGACACGGATTTGCACGAATTAGATAGGCTTACGCGCAGGCTGCTAACAAAATTCAGATTCCACCACCCACGCTCTGCACTTGAAAGAATCTACCTAAAACGAAAGGAGGGAGGAAGAGGTCTCATTAATATATATAACTTGTGCAAGTCACAAGAGACCTCTATGAGAAAATACTTCCAAGAATCAAATGAGGAAATTCTTAAAAAAGTGGTAGCAGCAGACACTGGATATACAGCCCTTAACTTAAAGCAGAACGGATTACCTAACATCATCCGCGCGCCGCCAAGTCAACAGCTTGTAACTTGGCAAGAAAAAGCTTTACACGGCAAATACCCTACTGCACTCCAAAATCCACTCATAGATAGAGAAATGTCACTGAATTGGTTAGAGAAAAGGCAGCTTCACGCTGAAACAGAAGGTTTTATAATCTCTATCCAAGACCGTGTCATTCGAACTCGAAACTATGAAAAAGTCATCTTGAAAAGAAATGTGAAAGATGTGTGCAGAAAATGCAATTGCCCCGGAGAAACGATAGAACATATCACGGCGGAATGTGGTGCTATGGCCCCCAACGCTTACCTGGGGAGACATAATCAGGTGGCAAAGATCATCCACAAGGAACTGGCCCATAAACTAGGGCTAAGGGAAAACCTCCCACCATACTACCAATACTCACCCGAGCCAGTCCTTGAATCCCCTGAATATCTCTTATACTGGGACAGGCCAATAATAACGGATAGAACAGTAGACCACAACCGTCCGGATATTCTTCTTATCGAAAAAACCACCAAGAAAGCTTTCATAATCGATATAGGTTGCCCACTAACACACAACCTCTCTAAAACCGAATCGGAGAAGAAGACCAAGTACTCGAATTTGGCTATAGAGATAAAAAAATATATGGAAGCTGGATAAAATCGACATAATTCCGATTATAGTATCGGTGGAGGGAGCTATGACGAAAAATTTCAAGCCCAACTTGGAAAAACTGGGCCTTTCAGGTTATTTATACCAACTTATTCAGAAAAGCGTCATCCTCCAAACTTGCCATATAGTACGGAAGTTTTTAAACAGTACAGGTTAATATGAATTTCTTCTCTGTACTGTAAATAACACCAGCCTTACCAACAAAAAGCTGAGAAACAGAACACTGAAAACATAATAATAATAATAATAATAATAATAATAATAATAATAATAATAATAATAATAATAATAATAATAATAATAATAATAATAATAATAATAATAATAATAATAATAAAAATAATAATAATAATAAAGATATTTATTTGTGCCAAAATGCTACAACAGTACATTATATGTAATAAAATGAATTGATAAAAATTACGTCATAATTAAATAACTTAACATTGGTGACAGTAACAGATTAGATAAAAAAAATGGTCTTACTGTTAAAGCTGTTGCTATAGTCACAGGTCCAAATGGTCCAATAGAAAGTGTTAAAGGTTTTTGAGTCTGTTGAGTAATTATGGGGATGAGCTTTTGGGTTTTTATGTCTTGATTGTACCATTTTGTTTCGTACAGCGCGTCTCCAATGGCCATGTTCTATAAAAAAAAATTAAAATAAGGCAGTATTAGGAATTGATCGTTTTATTCTTACTCAACTTCAAAAAACATCGGTGTTGAGTACAGTACTTTTTTATTTTACTGTTGAAGCAGAGAAAATTAAATTTTTTAAGATCTTCTTTCAAAATCCAAAATTTATTTTTTAACTTTTGATCTAAATTCGGTTTTCGAAGTCTGATGTCTCAGACATAGGATTTTAGGTATCCAAATACTTCTGCGGGTGTCTTACACCCTTTTCTATGTACGAGAAGTGAAATTGGGTAATTTATGGCCGAGAATTACCATTTTGGTAGATTTTGGTAGTATAAAGATGAAACTGGTTACTAGTTTCAGCACATGTTTTTACAATAAATGTCAATTTACCTGAATTGGAATGACTTTAGTCCATCAGATGAGCTAATTTGTAATTACATTGTTGTATATGAAGGATTTGAATGAAATAAAAATAACTTTAATTTAATTGTGTTTATCACGGTAAAAGCAGGAAATCTAAAATAAGAATTTCTAAGTAAACACAATTTATTGTAACAAATTAAAACTAAAAACAATATAATATATTGCAGTGCCGGCCGTGGTTAAAAGAAACTTAAAACAATTATATTGTCAGTGTCCCTTTTTATTTTTTCAAAATCACATCAACACGGTCACCGCTACCACGACACTGCGTTGGTCTGGAGGATATTTTAATAAGATCAATTGTAGAAAGAATCTAATTTTCACTGTTCTTTTTTTTTTTATTTCAATCTTAAAAATATACTGCAAGTACCAACCTGAATTTTGATTTCGTTTGCGAACCATGCCACAAGAAATGTATTTATTATTAGTAATTGCATATGAAGAATTGGGTATAACGAACTCTTTAAAGTATTTTGCTAAAAAGAAAAATATATTAGAATCCTTTGTGAATTTTGCCAACCAACAAAGTTCTGCTAAAGAATTTTTCAGGCGCTAAAATTTCGGCATTGGCTGACGCCTGAATTAGATTTTCGGTTTGCTGGAAACAATTACAGTATTCATAGTGGTTCGTTTTCGTGCATCGTTGTTTAACGATTAAACGACAACATCCATCTGTGTTAATTATAATAATAATGGTGAATAGAAACATAACCCAACATCTTTCAAACACTATTATATGGCGCAATTTGTCGTTGCCAATGAAACGTGCTAGACAGTGAAAAAAATTTCAGGAAAAGTTGCATATTGAATTAACTATTTAATTTTATTTGTTTTTGAAGTTTGTTCATTGACTTCCAACGCCATCATTTTCATTGATTGTCATTTTGACCATTTTTACATTTTTGTGCCCAGATTTATTCGTAAAAATAGTTCTTTTCGGAGCTTTAATTATCGTTCTCTTGTGTTTTCTATAAATAGTTGAAAATATGTATTTATTTATTGTAAAAGCTCTAACTTTTAATGGTATCTGAAAAAAATTACGGTAATAGCTAAAGTCCTCTAAATGAAGATATGCTAAAAAATTAAATACTCATGTATATTTTGTTGACAAAAATATTTTACGAAGTGCTTATAAATGATCTATTTAATTTGAAGAAATAGTTCATACTATAAGTGGAGTGGGAATTTAAAGGGGAGACAAAAGAAACTTAGATTTTCCTCCACTGATATATTTAGAAAAGTTACACATGTAAACATGTTTCGAGCGCATAAGCATAAGATTGAAAGTTTAAGTCGTTGGAAAATGAAGAAATTTGATGTATAAATGCAATTAGCAGAAGCATATGGAGTAGGCATATTAATTGAAAGATCCACGAGAGGAAGCACATATATAGCTTGAGTGTAAGGGAGAGATTTTTTATTTATTTTAATTAAGAACTAAACAGGTAAATAAATGTGTGATGATGACGTTTTCTGAACAAAACTATCTCCCATTTTGAACTTATGGGCTCCAAACGTTCCATTTTTAAAAAAGCCTTTAAATTATCAAAATGTCGAAGGGATATATTTTTAATTTTAACTCCGCCTACTCTTAGCACCTAAGACCTTTAACAGGAAATAAAGGGTTTGTCCCTTTATTCTAACTAAGAAGGATAAAACTTTACTTTTCCCAACTAAGTCAGTTATCAAACATTTATTTACCTGTTTAGTTCTCAATTAAAATAAATAAAAAATATCTTCCTTATACTCAATTTAGAAGACTGCTTCCTCTCGTGGATCTTTTAATTAAGATGCCTGCTCCATAACTGTTCAAATGCTTCTGCTAATTATTGCTTTTATACATCCAATTTCTTCATTTCTCAACGACCTAAACTCTCAACCTTGTACCAGTATGTACTTTCAAGAGTTTCTTCACTAGACCTGAACTCTGATGGTATGTTTATCTCTAAATGCGCTTTAACTACACCATGAACCTAATTCTCAGTTAGGACATTGTCCATCTTTTTTCCTTTCTTAAAGTTCTAAAAGTCACTCTCCTGAAGATGAATGCTTATGCGTTCGAAACATGTAGAGAATAATAATTTACTGAATATATCAGTGGAGAAAGACTTAAAGATCCAATAAATGTTTCGATATTATTGGTTTGGTACTAGATTTAAATTTTTGATTTAAAACTTTAAACAACTTTTAGGAATTCGTACATCGGAACATTAGGCACATCTATTATATTATATTTATGAAATTAGATTTTGTTTTCACCATATTTCGTTCAATTTGATTCGTACGATTTTAATGACGTATAACTTATAATACACGGGTGGGTAATCTTTCACTGTGAATACTATATATTTACCTCTGAGTATGAAACAGATTTTCATCAAACCGTTGGAGTAGTTTTAGAGGAAATCGCGTTTGAAATATCGTTTAGCGGGTTTTTGTTAGGTGGCAAAATGTCATTAATGTTACCTTGCTCAAAAGCCTTATTTTTTATGCTCGTTTTTATCACTCTTTTTAGACAAATTAGTCCCCGGCTGTGATAAAAACGCATATAATGTTATCGATTTTTTTTAAGGAAAAAAGTATTATAGATGCTTACCATTAAAATTTGTATTGATAACGATGCTATATTAATTGAGAACATGAGAAAGTTGGTTAACATAATATAACTTGTATATTTGTTTATTTTGTTGACAAAGCTAAAAATAAATGAAACATTTAAGGCTGTTTTTTTATGTCTTACATACACGAGCTCAAGGCATAAAAATTATTTTTTTTACGATATTAATGTTCTGTAATTAAAAGGTTTATAAAAAAAATTAGAATTTGCTCGGGTGGCTTGTAAAAAAAACTGGTTTCTTATCATCAAAAAAAATAACCCCAAAAATTGATAGTGAAAAAATTCGAAATTGAGAATATAAATACATTCAAAAAAGTTTAACTGTATGCTCCAAGAGCTTATTAGTAATCGATTTAATAATATAATAGTTTTGGCCTTGCATTGCCATTGTTTGATTTAAATTGCAACGTTTCAACTCGTAAGTATATCCAGTCGTTTTCAAATATTTACTAAATAACTATGGTAGTTACAGCTCTCTCACTAGCTTGGTGAACTGGGGCATATCTAAGATGAGTACAGTCATGCGTTCAATATGTGCTACGTATTGTCACAGATGGACATAATAATATATCAATATCCTATTCTTTTTAAAATTCCGTTTTAATTATTTTAAATGTTAATATTAAATATATCTCTGACCCAATTATTTATTATTAAAACATAAACTACCAACAATGCTATCTTAGCATAATACCGAGCTTGCATTTTGTTACAAATCGATAAACTTACCCAGTTAAGTAATATAAATAGCAGGCCGGTAATATACAGAGGACACCATTGAGGTCGATACCATTCAGGTCATCACCATCGGGTCGAGACCACTAGGTCTCGACCATTGGGTCGGTACCATTCGGCCCATACCACTAGACCGATACCGTTCGATCCAGACCAAGTACGGGTCCAATCAACAGCTTTTGCCCTAGAGAGCTCGCTCTTAGCTAGAGATGATAGTGTAAGTAAGTAATTGCAATTTATTATAACGAAAAGCCATTTTTAGAATTGTGTGAAAATAAAGTGTGGTTCTATGGAAACTTGTCCCCTTTAATTTTTCTCACGTGACAGTATTATTCAATGATTACATCGGCACATTCCAGAAATATATGGAAACTTGTTGTTGTATATCTGGAGACCACATTATTACACACATGTAATCTTAGATTAATAACGAACTAAATACATGACTGCACCGATCTCAGTAGCATAGTTTCTGTACTTACTTAGTATTCACCTGAAGACTGAGGATACTTACCAGTTGAAACGTTGTGATAAAAAAAAATATAGACAATGAAAGTCAAAAACTCTTTTATCATCCATGAAACATGTTTTCAACCAACAGACAGTAATTAGGGAATTCAAACCACGTGATTCAATATGGCGGTGGATGGCAAAAGGCATTGAGTCACCCGTTAAATTCCATCAGCAATGTCATTTATATGGTTAGATGTACCAATTAGGTACATAGTATTTACCATCCGCGGCCAGTTTCGGCACGTCGCGTCGGCCGTTGAGTTGCCTAATAGATTATAATATACGCAAATCAAATATTTTCAACAATATTTAACTAACAAGTATCTATGACTATGACATAAGTGATATTGCCAGGTATTATTTATTTACAATCAAAGGTACCTGAACAATAAAAAATAAAGAATTACGCTAACGCTTGATTGTAAGAAATGTATTTTTGCCAATGTAATTTATGTCAACGGCAAAGTTGCTTGTTCGTTAATTATTGAAAAAAAGTTTATATGCAACCCGGCAAAACTTAATTACGCCGTGTATACTGCTGTTGATTACTTTATTTGCGAATAGCTTTTCGTTAGTTATTGACTGAACTTTGAACCCATATTAACTACATTTAACATAATATTTATGTATACAAACCTAATGACAAAGAAATGACCTATGATGATCTTCTTTAAGACGCTTATATGATTGTTATGTTCACTGTCGCTCATATCATAGCTGCGTATTAAAACCTGCAAACCTTTCAGCTCAGCAATTGCAAAAATCATAGCGGCTAAAGATAATGTTTCATTGGATATATATAGGTTTCCACTGACAACCGAGAACAGAAAATTTAATAGAGATGTCAATATTAAATTCTCATTTTCTTTAAACGGTAACCAAATTGGTAATAGTAAAGACTCCTGAAGCATTTCTTGTTCGCTTTTCTGTCCAAGTTTATTATTTTTAATATAAATAATTGATTTAATAGGAAAAAATGCGACCAGAGTAACTACTATGGATGCGATGAGCACATTTCGTAATTTTATACAAACTTTTACATTGTTTTCATACGATTGAGTCAGCTCATCATCTAAAGACTTTTCGATTTCCTTTTCTTTATTTATAATTTCTTGAAATACTTTTAACGTATCGTTTTTCGCATAGATAATAGCTTTTACATACATCGCAAAGCCAGTAAGAAATAACGCAAAACATTCAAAGATTATTTGGACGTCAGCTTCGATTATTATTAATTGTATTAACTTTATAAATAACAGTGATACAAATATCATTAGGATTCCTTGAAGTAGAAGTCGGTAGAAACGTATAACTATTCTTAAAATTGGGTTTTTTATCCAGTCTAAAGGCCAGGTTCCAGATATGATCATGAGATATTTTATATTCTGTATGAGCATACTGACGTTACTAGTTTTTCCCGCGATGCTAAGCTTAGTAAGAAGTTTTTAATTTTAGTGTAGCTTCTATACACTCTGTCAGATTATTGTGTCTTCAACTTCTTTATAACCTAAAATGTCGCTAAATAAATATTGAATTTAAATAAGCAACAAGTAATATAAAATAAATAAACATTTAAGAAAGCATGAAAAATAAATTTTCAAACCACCTGAAAGTGCCTTATACTATAAGGTGTATTTTGTCTAACACTGTTAGATAATAAAATACAAATCGGATTGCATAGTTCTACCAAGAAATGAAAACTTTACATTGGTAGGATGTCACCACCTGCAGACCGGTTTGGAACTCTTTTGTTCTCGTCAGTACAGGGTAGGTGTTCATACCAAACCAAATGAAAGTTTTAAAACCTAATGCATATAATATCAACCTTCTTCGGTCGTATATATACGTTAGCGCCATCTCTTGGTAGTCCCATGCAATCTATCTGAGTATACCCGTCAAGGGATTTACAAGAATTGTAAAAACACAGAATCTCTTACTAGTCAGGTGGAAGCAAACATTTAAGAAAGCATGAAAAATAAATTTTCAAACCACCTGAAAGTGCCTTATACTATAAGGTGTATTTTGTCTAACACTGTTAGATAATAAAATACAAATCGGATTGCATAGTTCTACCAAGAAATGAAAACTTTACATTGGTAGGATGTCACCACCTGCAGACCGGTTTCGAACTCTTTTGTTCTCGTCAGTACAGGGTAGGTGTTCATACCAAACCAAATGAAAGTTTTAAAACCTAATGCATATAATATCAACCTTCTTCGGTCGTATATATACGTTAGCGCCATCTCTTGGTAGTCCCATGCAATCTATCTGAGTATACCCGTCAAGGGATTTACAAGAATTGTAAAAACACAGAATCTCTTACTAGTCAGGTGGAAGCAAACATTTAAGAAAGCATGAAAAATAAATTTTCAAACCACCTGAAAGTGCCTTATACTATAAGGTGTATTTTGTCTAACACTGTTAGATAATAAAATACAAATCGGATTGCATAGTTCTACCAAGAAATGAAAACTTTACATTGGTAGGATGTCACCACCTGCAGACCGGTTTGGAACTCTTTTGTTCTCGTCAGTACAGGGTAGGTGTTCATACCAAACCAAATGAAAGTTTTAAAACCTAATGCATATAATATCAACCTTCTTCGGTCGTATATATACGTTAGCGCCATCTCTTGGTAGTCCCATGCAATCTATCTGAGTATACCCGTCAAGGGATTTACAAGAATTGTAAAAACACAGAATCTCTTACTAGTCAGGTGGAAGCAAACATTTAAGAAAGCATGAAAAATAAATTTTCAAACCACCTGAAAGTGCCTTATACTATAAGGTGTATTTTGTCTAACACTGTTAGATAATAAAATACAAATCGGATTGCATAGTTCTACCAAGAAATGAAAACTTTACATTGGTAGGATGTCACCACCTGCAGACCGGTTTCGAACTCTTTTGTTCTCGTCAGTACAGGGTAGGTGTTCATACCAAACCAAATGAAAGTTTTAAAACCTAATGCATATAATATCAACCTTCTTCGGTCGTATATATACGTTAGCGCCATCTCTTGGTAGTCCCATGCAATCTATCTGAGTATACCCGGATTACTAGTAATTACTAGTAAGAGATTCTGTGTTTTTACAATTCTTGTAAATCCCTTGACGGGTATACTCAGATAAATTGCATGGGACTACCAAGAGATGGCGCTAACGTATATATACGACCGAAGAAGGTTGATATTATATGCATTAGGTTTTAAAACTTTCATTTGGTATGGTATGAACACCTACCCTGTACTGACGAGAACAAAAGAGTTCGAAACCGGTCTGCAGGTGGTGACATCCTACCAATGTAAAGTTTTCATTTCTTGGTAGAACTATGCAATCCGATTTGTATTTTATTATCTAACAGTGTTAGACAAAATACACCTTATAGTATAAGGCACTTTCAGGTGGTTTGAAAATTTATTTTTTATGCTTTCTTAAATATTTGCTTCCACCTGACTAGTAAGAGATTCTGTGTTTTTACAAAATAAATAAATATTTAATCGCAATACGCATTACACCCTCCACTGCTGGTCCGAGAGTCGGAGATGCTAGATAGATGGTAGATTCCCAATCAAGGAGTATTATAGTCACATCGAACAAGATTCTTTTTAGCTCTAACGTCTTCTGTTGTATTGTTAAACGGTAAATGCATTATAAAACAAGTACCACAAGAATTGGTAAAATGTGAAAATCATTATGTATACAGTATGTCAGAGGATGTGGTTTAGAGGAGTATATAAAATGGAGAAATAGACCAACAGAACAAAATAAAAAAAGGTAATTTTCCATAAAACTTCTTGCTTGATTTAAAAATATTATCAAAAATGCCTTTTTTATTGATTTGAAAAGCGTAATTCAGAAATTTCAAGTTTTTACTTGACAATCTGGAATAACAATTCGTTAAAAATTTGAACTTTTTGGTTAAAATTTTAAAAATGCAAGTTTATTTTTAACAAAATTTTACGTTTTTGTATTTTTGCATACTTTTTACGAAAAAATCTTTTGCGCTTTTCTTTAAAGTAATCGAAAACTTTTAGACAAAATAACATTTTTGGTACCTTTTATTTTATAGTCCATTTGTACCCTTCTAAACCCCAGTCGCGGACATACAATAGAGAGAAAGGAATCAAAAAGACAATTTATTTAAAACAAAAATGCATTAAAATAATTATTTAAATCAACCAATAGATTCTTAAGTAAAATAATTACAGACATATTTGGGTTCAGATTATTTAAATAAATATTTAGTTATTTTAAATATAAAATTAATTTCTGGTTCAAATAATTATTAGAATGTACTCAAATAAATAAAATAAGGTATCACTAAACCCCCTATCCCAGGGTGGGGGGGGGGGGGGCAGGGGGGCACCGGCTCATCCTAGAAACAGGAGTGCTCACCCTGGTGTCCCCCTAATTTGAGGGGTTCGGTTTTATAAGGGAATTTCCTAGGGACTCAGCTAGGAAAGTTGTCATGAGAAAAGAGTTTTGTTTGTACTTGCTTATTGCTTTATAGAGCGTAGGGGAGGCGGCGACCTTTTTTTTTTAGAATAGTGCCCACTCTAAAATCATTGGGCCCGCTTGTGCCCACCTATCTCAAAAATCCTAGCGCCGCCGCTGACAAGTTGGTATTCCAAAGTAATTATTTTATTTAAAATTTACGAATAAAATATGAATATAATTTTTTTTACCTGCTAAGAACTTTATCATTTTTTGGTGTTAAAACTGTGATATATAGGGTGTTATGTATTTGCCTGATAATATTTGAACCTGTAAATCTTGATATGATAACCTTCGAAGAAAAAATATTTATAAATGTTGGTTTGCTTTAATAAGTGAAAAAATTCACCTTTTGTGTTTTTGAGCTAAGACGCCTGCACTGCCTTACCCACGTGCGTTTGTTTTGATTTTGAACTGTCAAACTAAAATAGAAAGGTTAGTGATTTTACAATGTTGCATGACAGTGACCTACTAAATAAGAGTTCACTGACCTTATGTTATTATTTTTTTTTTATGATAGCGCTGTAGGAAAAATCCTTTAAGGCGCTCTGGGAGCGGTGCGAGTGCGAAAAAAGCGATTAACGTTGGTCTTAAAACGTTGAAGATTGTATTCATTGGGAAACACGACCTCAGGAAGATCATTCCACAAAGATGACGTTCTCCAGATGAAAGAATTCTTGAACAATGAAGTTCGAGGAATACTAAGCTGAACAACATATGGATGAGCGGCAGTGGTTTGCCGTGTATTTCTGTTTTGAATTGCTCTAGTTGTAATCAAGTGGGCAATGTCAGTCGAACACCTGCCATGGAAATATCTGTAAAAGAGAGCCAAATTACCAACCTGTCTTCGATGCTCCAGGCTATCGAGGGTCTTGGTCAGCTCGGGGTCGCCGATCAGACGAATGGCTCTCCTTTGAATGGAATCCAGTAGCCGAAGGGTGTGCTTGGGTGCAGAGCTCCAGACATGAGAGCAATATTCTAATGATGGTCGAATCTGGGCTTTGTAGAGTGTCAAAAGTTGATGAGGTGTGTACAACCTTTTGGTGCGGAAAAGTACACCAAGTTTCTGTGCAGCTGCCTTGGCAATTGCGGCAACGTGATCGTGCCAAGACATATTACCTCCCAGATTGACCCCCAGCAAATTAATAGACGGTGCCAGGGGAATTGCGTGTCCTGCCATGACTATATCCGGTTCTGCAATGTTAACCTTTTTGGAGAAGACTGCTGCCTGGGTTTTCTTAGCATTAAATTCGACTTGGTTACTGTCACCCCAAGCCAAAATTTCTTCCAGGTCTTTGTTGAGGCGCAATACTTCATGCTGCCTGCGAAGATGTGCGTCGGCAGCGGATGTTTGGGGAGTCAAGGTAAAAGATGAGACAAGTGTGCTGTCATCAGCAAAGCTATAAATTGGATTTTGGATTTTCACTAGAAGGTCGTTAATATACAGTAAAAAGAGGGTAGGTGACAATATGGACCCTTGAGGAACACCGGCATTGATGGTGAAGGTGTCTGAAAGAAACCCGTCAATCGCCACTTGCAGGGAACGGTTCTTAAGGAAGCTGGTTAACCATAAACAGAATCCATTAGGCATACCGTAGGATCGCAATTTACTTAGAAGCCCATCGTGCCAAACACGATCAAAAGCCCTAGATATGTCCAGTGCAACAGCCCGGGATTCTCCATGATGTTCGATGGTGTTGCTCCAAAGATGGGTGATATATGCCCTGTTGATCTGGACTTACGAAAACCGTATACGTACATACCTCAGCAAGAATCCTTAAAAACTGGCAAAAAAAACCATAATGAAATAAACAAATTCTTTTAAATCTAATATGCTATTCACACTTTGAAAATTAACCAGTATTTCACAACGAAAACAACACATTATTTTATTTAAGCAAAATTCTTTGATTAATTAGCCACTTTTTTTGGCGTCCTTGTGCAAACACTTGTTTTTCTTCATATTTTTATTTTTCCTCACTAAAATCTCACAGTTTGTTATTAAAACGAAACGCCTTTCCGAAACATTGGATTCTTTTGTGGGAATCACATCGTGTGTAGTTCATGTGTCAGACGCAACTGTCATTACAATTAACTACTTAAATAGCGCCAAATTTAAATTAATATTCGTCGCAAAACCGTTTAATGTTGTTTTTTGTTTTAAGTTTGTGAAATTGTTTAGTAGGCGCGAAACACATTTTACCTTTGAATGATAGAATAAAGAATTTCACCTGTGTTAATCTGCGCTAATAATGATTTTCTCTTTACTAAAATAATAGTTTTTAATATTTGATTGATTAGTCTTGGTGAATGCGCTAGAAATACACTATGATAGTAAGAAGCAGAATAAATCACAAAAATGCTAGGAAGAGGAAGGTTGCAGTCGACAAGAAGGTTATTTGAATAAACTGTCAAGACAAATTATATTAGAACGATCAAAATTCGCGCATAAATCCTTTTTTTGGTTGTTATTATTAAGTAAATTCATCAATTTACTTCAAAATGCCAAGAACGGCTGGTGAACTAACGGATATTGTTTTATGTTACGGGGAAGCAAATCAAAATACGAGACAAGCAGGGCTTTTATACATTGAACAATTTCCAAACCGGGTGCCACCAGCTGAAGGAACATTTATATCGACGGTGCAACAATTAAGAGATTATGGTAATTTTAAACGATCTGACGTTGAAAGAGGCCGAACAAGAAATGCAAACACGTTGGTCGCGGAAGAAGTTGTTCCTTAGGTACTCGGAACATAACCAGACGAGTGGGGCTAGCATCAAATTATATTACATGGCCCACCCTTAAAGAAGAGAGACTTCATCCGTATCACATAACAAAAGTTCAAAAGTTGGAACCAAGAGACTATCCTTTACGACAAGGATACTACGAGTGGTACGTACAGAAAAGTCAAGACGAAGTACCTGATTGGTTCCGAAGGATATTATTTACAGATGAAGCTGGCTTTACCCGAAATGCATATCGAGAAACACATCACCAGAGGCAGTTTTCCCTTAACATATGGGCTGGTATTAAAAACGACCACCTAATAGGACCTCATATTCTACCAGCAAGACTAAACGAAGAGGGTTATTTAGCCTTCCTGCAAAACGACCTTCCAGAACTTTTAGAAAATGTTCCGTTAGATAGAGTCAGAGATATGTGGCTATTGCATGATGGCGCCCCGTGTCATAGTGCTCGTATTGTGACTCAATACTTAGAAGAACATTTTCCTAGAAGATGGATTGAAGGAAACCTAATTAGACGAAATGTAGAAGACGTTCAACATGTTGCTTGGCCTCCACGATCTCCAGATCTTACACCATGTGATTTTTTTCTATGGGGTACCATGAAAGAATTAGTTTATGCAGACCCAATTGAAGATGTGGATCAGTTACGTAATAAGATATATCAGAATGTAAAACAAAAAAAAAACTTGTAAGTACCTGCTATTTTTCATTAGGGCAACTTTTAACCTAAAATTTGTGGACCTGTTTACTTTATGTTAGGCAAACTTAACAAAATACCAAGGCAGCTGACAAAAACTAATGATTGATTAATTATTTATTTTCTTTATTTTATTATTTTTATTTAGTTAAAAAGTGAACTGGTTAAAAAATAATTTCTTGTTTACTAAACACAAACAGCTGATGCTGTAAGTTCGCCTAAAAAACATAATATGTTTTGTTTTCTTTATTGAACACCTGACAAAGTGTAATATTTGGCAACGTTGTGACATCCATCTCTCTCCCTTGCGAGGCTATGCTTCTCTCCGTATCTCTCACTCTATTACATTGAGAAGTTCATGGCTATTCTTCATTGGCGTCGGGCTGATTTTAGGGGTTCTTACCCTACTTTTTAGATGGTCGATTTAAAAAAAACAAACCATGGAGTGTTTTTCTAGGACACCCAAGGAGTCACCCATTCAAATATAACTTGGGCAATTCCATAATACCCTGTATATGGTATAGGCTATACTTTATAGACACTTAAGGTGATATGAACTCTACTTTTTTTTCATTTTTTCATTTCC
Source organism: Polydrusus cervinus (assembly GCA_935413205.1). Classification (NCBI taxonomy): domain Eukaryota; kingdom Metazoa; phylum Arthropoda; class Insecta; order Coleoptera; family Curculionidae; genus Polydrusus; species Polydrusus cervinus. The sequence goes on from OW284518.1 coordinate 26,762,197, forward strand.
ATTTTTTAAGTAAATTCCCTTCATTATCTTGTTGGTGTGATTTAATTGAAAAGAGACGAATAAAAGTTTATAGTAAACGGTAAAATATTTAACAATAACAAACAATCATATACAAAATTTAGCTTGTTGCTTGGAGTTTGTATGAAGAGATAATTATTGCTCCTTAAATTTATCAAAAATTAATATTAGAAAAGCGTAAGCAAAAAATTTGCATTTATAAATAAATATAAAAGTTTTAAATTGGCAGCTAAACAATTTTATATAGAACAAACCTTAATGGTTATAATTCGTGTCATATAAACAGTATAATCCGTGTATATCCGTAGAGGTACATTTTATAGTCACTGTGAAACAAACCTCCATGGTTACCATCCGTGGCATATAAACAATATAACATAATCACTTACCTTTATGCACTGGTCCTAGCAATATCTGGTATATAACGGCTATTAGCTCGTATCGCTGGCTCAGATAGTATTAAATATTCTTAAATAATTTTTTCTCAGTGTAAATAAAATTTTAATGCAAAAGAGTATATAAGACTGCCGCAACAATAACAAGTAATTTGCCATCCACTCTAGATTCCAGTTTTGCATTTTTAATTTTATATAATTTTAAAATAAATCAATAATAGCTGTATCTAATTTCAGCATATATACAGGGTGGTCTGCTCCCAACAGAGGATTCCATAGCATCTAAACAACTCATATTTTTAATAATTTTTAAAAGCTGAGTTCTAAGGAGGCATTAGGTCTACAATTTCAAATTATTTTTAATTACACAGTGTGTCCCAAATAGTCAGGATATATCAAACATAGATTTTATTTTAAATTATACACCCCAAATTTTATATTTTTTTCCAAATTCCTATTTAATTCCACGAATATTTTGTATAAAATGGCATAAGTTTAAACTCAAGTGTTTTTGTGATTGGCGTTTAAAATATGGCATTTTAGGACTTTGACTTACTGTAGTTTTGGAACAGCGTATCGTAGAGCAAAATGGTTTTTACCTCTCTATCTTAGTTTTTTATTTTCAATCTAGAGAAACCAATTTTTAGTTTAACATGATAAACCAAAAAAACAGATTTACGGTTTTGTTAAACTAAAAGTACAGAGAATAAAAACTAAGAGGGAGGCGAAAACCATATGTCTCTAAGACGAACCGTTGCAATGTTATAGCGTATCAATGTCCGAATATATCATATTTTAAAAGTCAATATCTCACAAGCAATTGAATTTAGACATATGACATTTTTTCCAAAATAGGCGTAGAATTTTATGTAGAATTAGAAAAGATAGATAATAATATATGGGGTTTTCTATTAAAAAAGAACCTATGTTTCGTGCCCCGACTATTTGGGACATACTGCAAATTAAAAATATTATAGATTGAAGAACTCCCTGTAAATCTAGTGTCTGTTTGAATGTTAAGGACTTAAATGACAGAAGAGTTTTGGACTTGCATTATCTTTATTTATTTGAATCACAATGTATTCACCTGAATACGACTTTTTTTTTTTTTTTATGATAAAACACCTGCACTGTAGGAAAAATCGGCGCTCTGGGAGCGGTGCGAGTGCGAAAAACGCGATTAACGTTGGTCTTGAAACGTTGAAGATTGTATTCATTGGGAAACACGACCTCAGGAAGATCATTCCACAAAGATGACGTTCTCCAGATGAAAGAATTCTTAAACAATGAAGTTCGAGGAGTACTAAGCTGAACAACATATGGATGAGCGGCAGTGGTTTGCCGTGTATTTCCGTTTTGAATTGCTCTAGGTGGAATCAAGTGGGCAATGTCAGTCGAACACCTGCCATGGAAATATCTGTAAAAGAGAGCCAAATCACCAACCTGTCTTCGATGCTCCAGGCTATCGAGGGTCTTGGTCAGCTCGGGGTCGCCGATCAGACGAATGGCTCTCCTTTGAATGGAATCCAGCAGCCGAAGGGTGTGCTTGGGTGCAGAGCTCCAGACATGAGAGCAATATTCTAATGATGGTCGAATCTGGGCTTTGTAGAGTGTCAAAAGTTGATGAGGTGTGTACAACCTTTTGGTGCGGAAAAGTACACCAAGCTTCTGTGCAGCTGCCTTGGCAATTGCGGCAACGTGATCATGCCAAGACATATTACCTCCCAGATTGACCCCCAGCAAATTAATAGACGGTGCCAGGGGAATTGCGTGTCCTGCCATGACTATATCCGGTTCTGCAATGTTAACCTTTTTGGAGAAGACTGCTGCCTGGGTTTTCTTAGCATTAAATTCGACTTGGTTATTGTCACCCCAAGCCAAAATTTCTTCCAGGTCTTTGTTGAGGCGCAATACTTCATGCTGCCTGCGAAGATGTGCGTCGGCAGCGGATGTTTGGGGAGTCAAGGTAAAAGATGAGACAAGTGTGCTGTCATCAGCAAAGCTATAAATTGGATTTTGGGTTTTCACTAGAAGGTTAATATACAGTAAAAAGAGGGTAGGCGACAATATGGACCCTTGAGGAACACCGGCATTGATGGTGAAGGTGTCTGAGAGAAACCCGTCAATCGCCACTTGCAGAGAACGGTTCTTAAGGAAGCTGGTTAACCATAAACAAAATCCATTAGGCATACCGTAGGATCGCAATTTACTTAGAAGCCCATCGTGCCAAACACGATCAAAAGCCCTAGAGATGTCCAGTGCAACAGCCCGGGATTCTCCATGATGTTCGATGGTGTTGCTCCAAAGATGGGTGACATATGCCAAAAGGTCACCTGTTGATCTGGACTTACGAAAACCGTATTGATGGTCGCTGATAATGTTAAGCCCTTCCAGGTACTTTAGGAGTTGTTGGTTAATAGCTTTCTCCATTACTTTTAAAATTACTGAAAGCAATGCGACGGGTCGGTAGTTGCTGGGCAGGGTCTTTTTACCTTTCTGACCTACCTGACTGGACATACATACCAGTTAATATGTTGTAATTTAAAACAAATACAAACAATACACGTCCAAAACTCTTCTGTCATCCATATAACTCTATTTTTGAAAAATATTGAAAAGATAAGTAATTTAGTTGCTATGAAATCCTGCGTTGAGAGTAAGCTACCCTGTAAATTTCACAAAAAAAACTTTTAACAGTTCCACATAAAATCTATTCGTCCTATTATTAGTATAATTTATTCTTTCTTTTTTTTCCTATTAAATTACATACCAAAGTGTTAAGTAGGTTGTCCTTTGAAAATAAATACTTTAAAACAATGAATAAATATTAAATTAAAATAAATTCATTAGATTGATTAACAAAATTGAAACTGCCAAGTTATTAGATCAAATAGTTTTTGATTATGTTGTCTTATTTAAAACTGATTAATATAATAATTTATAATACATATTTTAGTTTTAGTTTAATTTTCATTAAATATATTGTTCAATATCAATTAAAATCGCCGCGTTGGGAAAAAATTTAATCATATTTTATTTAATCCTGAATTAATCATATTTGATTTATTATTTAAGGATATACTTAAATTATGCCTTAAATAATTTTTGATTATATTTATAATGCTGATAAAGCGTATTTAGAGATATTCTTGAGAGAAAGAAGTGAAAAAGAAGAAAGATATGGCTGGGACGGGGTATAATAATAATAATAATAATAATAATAATAATAATAATAATAATAATAATAATAATAATAATAATAATAATAATAATAATAATAATAACAACAATTTACTCTACAAGGTGTCCTTGAAATAATTGTACAACGCTTCACCATAAATTCTTTAACCAAAAATAAGTCGATCTAGGCGATATATGCAATATTGCTTCGTTTTGCCGCTGCAGGGCGCTAAAGTTTTCAAATTAATATCGTTTTTTCGGAATAATTTCTAAACGTCTTAACTGATTTCTACTAATTTTGGGACTAAGAATGACCACTCTTAATAGCGTGTTTTGACGTATATCTTTTTTAAATACCTGCAAATCTAAAAATGGCATGTGGTTGGTAAATAAAAGTTTGTATTTTTGTTACCCTCCGTATAAATTACTTTAATTATTTCTCTGACACTAGCTGACTTCATGTTGAAAATTTTTTGTCTCTTGTGAAATTTTAGCCAGACATGCAGTTTCTCTACAAAAAAAATTATTAACGATACCTTGTAATTCATCATTGTTATTAATTCAGAACGAGCAAACATGAAAGAGAATTGTTATTCTAAATAACTACCAACTAGTGTCTGTTTAAAGGTTGGAGACAATGACGTTTCTTAAACGGCAGTAGAGTTTTGGACTTGCATTATCTTTATTTGTTTTGAATCGCTACGTTTCAACTGGTAAGCATTTAAAGTCGTCTTTAGGTGAATACTCAATAAGTTTAGGAGCTGTAGTTACCAAACTTATTTAGTATTCAACTGAAGACGACTAGAGATGCTTACCAGTTAAAACGTAGTGATTTAAAATAAATAAAGACAAAGCAAGTCCAAAACTCTACTGCCGTTCAACTACCAACTAGTTTGATTTTTATCGTCCTCGATTAAGATTATTTCCATTAAAACTACCCATTTCCCTAAGTTAATACCCGCGAAATTTTGATGGTTCGGAATTCTGTGGTTTGGATATTGGTCTCTCATATAATCCATATACTATAAGTATGTCAGCCTTATCAGCGATAGAATATTGTTCCATTTTTAAGCACTAATACTTATTCAATTTACCATAAACTAAACTACGCTTAACACTATCAACAAGTAAACGTCATCCGTATGTCAAATGAACAGAATGTTTACTTTACTGTTGCCTAGTAATTAAATACAAAACTTTGTTTTTAAATTTTTGCTTGGTAACGGATTCTGTAACGAGCTTGGAATGAAAATTTGATCCTAGTGGAAGATGCAATGCTCGCTACGCTTGCGTTCGGAACCACTAGTATCGAATTTTCATTCTAACCGAGTAGCAGACTATATTTTCTCCACAACCAAAAATACTATTCGCAAAATTTGTAATTTCAGGTGGAGCATTATCCAGTTCCATATCTGATTCATCCGATTTTTCACTCATATTTTGACTTGCACTAAAATTTGTCTGCTGACATTGATAGTTTCGAAATTCATGGCAATCTATGTCGTTTAGATCAATTACAGAATATTCATATCTTGTTATGGAATGAAAATACACTCAAAACGCATAAGAAGCAAGTGTTTCAGAATAAATATTCCAACTCACGAGCGAGAATTTTTACATTCTATTATCAAAAATGATTTTGAAATTATTGCATTCAGTAATGGTCGTGGAAAAAATAATTTTTTATAACACTTTTCCTGGTCTGTGAATCGCAGGAGATTCTGGACTATTACTACTAACATAAAATTGAATAAGTTATATGACTGTAGCGCAATTGGCAGCGCGCTTGACATGTGATCGAGAGGTTTTGGGTTTGAGTCTGTACGCCCGCAAAAACATTTTTTAATTTAAAAATTATTTACAGACGCTAACATAACTACTTTGCTACTAATAATCTCTGTCTGATGCGTTTATATCGGCACCCTAGATTAAAGTTTGCCGATAGTGTATAGCAGTTGGCACCAAAAGTTATGATTTTGATTAAATAATTAATCAGTTTTTCAATGCTAACAGAAAAAAGGGTTTTAAAATGATTTGTAATAGCAGAATAGTTTAATTTCTTTATATCAGATTGGTATTATTATATTGTATTGAACTATTATATTTTTCTGTATAATGCATTGGTTAATAGAATATAAACTACTAAGTAATTTACAAATGCATGTAAAATAATAGTAGGTATATTGTTTTATTAGGAGTAAAAGCGATACTTTTCTGACGAGTCTGTAGGTTTGCCGGACGAACAAAGTGAGTCCGGCAATTACGGACGAGTCATAAGAAGTTGCTTTTACTCCGAATAAAACATACTTTTTTTTCTTCAGACGTTGTTAAACACAAAGATACAAAATGTTTTAATTGTTTTATTTAAACATTTTAAGTTTTGAGAAGGGGCTAGCGTTACTATGGATTTATTATTATATTGTTTGATAGTGACGTGCCATTCGATTTGACAAGTGTCAGCATTCATTATTGCGTAACTTTATTTAATTTCTATCCTTTTAAAAATAGAATTTTTTAAAACTACATTTACTTCAAATTAAAATGTCAGACCCAGAATTTACCTGTACGCCCCCGGAGGTTGCCAAAATTGCAGCAAATGTTGCGAACAATTTGCTGCCAACAAAATCCAGTGGTGTTTACGAAGCTGCGTTTAAAAGATTCCAGGCATGGTGCAATGAGAAAAACACCAAAAATAATTCTGAAAATGTACTCTAATATTTTTCGGAACTAGCGAGCAATCAAAAAATGAAAGGTTCAACAATGTGGTCACATTATTCTATGTTAAGATCAATGCTAAATATCAGACAAGGAATAGACATAAGCAAGTATTTGAAGCTACGAGCTTTTTTAAAGAAGCAAAACGAAGGCTGCATTCCCAAAAAAGCTAAAGTATTCACCAGGGAACAGTTTGAAAAATTTCTATCTGAAACTCCTAATCAGCAATATTTGGGAATTAAGGTAAATTTAGGTATTAGCTTAAAGTATACAAATTTTTTATAAAGGTAATATATATAATTTTTAGATTGTTTTGGTTATTGGAATATCGGGTGCATGCCGATGTGAAGAAATGGTGAAAATGGTCGTTGATGACATACAAGACTTAGGATCTGCGATTCACATAAGAATTCCTAATAATAAAACTAGGAAACCGCGGTCGTTTACTACTGTTGGGGAGCAATATTTAAGCATTTATAAAAACTATGCATCATTACGCCCGGAAAGTATGCGCGAGAAAAGATTTTTTTTAAAGTGCTGTTCCTAAGGAAGCAGCAGTGTTTTTAGAACTACCAGGTGCAATAGAGTACACCGGCCATTGTCTAAGGAGAACTTCAGCTACACTGCTTGTAGATGCAGGGGCAGACATTACGTGTTTAAAGCGCCACGGGGGGTGGAAATCGTGTACTGTAGCTGAAGGGTACATCGACGAATCGATGACCAATAAGAAAGATATTGCAAAAAAAATTTTACAACCAAATAATAATAAATCAATTACTAATAATTTAAATACTGCAATAAATTCGACAGAAAGTGGTTTCACTGAGAGTTCAACACTAGAAAATACCGAAACAACCAACCAACAGGCCATCGTAACAAGCAGTCTTAATTTTTCTGGGGCTACAATTAATAATTGTACTTTTAATGTTGTATTTAAATAGTTATGTAGGGCCAATATGGGTAAACGCACCTCCTTAAACAAATTTAACTTTATTATTATTTATTATTATAGGGATTAACATAGTTTTTGAATGCTAGTGCTATTACCCTAAAAGTACATTTACCCTAAGTCACATTGCTGTACTTTATTTTTATTAAAATAAATAAAGTATGTTTATAACTTTCTGGTATTATTTAATATATATTTAGTCATGAGAACACAGTCATACTTTTACTTCCGTTGCCAAAAGCAACCACCTTCTGACGAAAAAGTAGAACTTTAACGTCAAAAAATTAGTAGAAAAACGTCAAGTTTATTGACGTTTGAAGAAAAACAATGAAGAATAAATTATACTAACAATATTTTTCTTCAAACGTCATATAAGTGATAACTTATGTGACGTTTCTCAATGACATTAAATGCCATTTATATGCTTAGGAGTACAAGTACTTATACTCCTAGGCATATATTGAAATATTTGTTTTGATAGATGCCAAATAAGTACGTTTCCATGATAACGATACCAAAAAGGGAATATACCGTGAAATAAGTTAAAAATTCAATCTTGCTATCTTCATTAAAAATTCGTTTTCTTTTATTTAATTTATAATGTGATGCACGTTTGAAGAAAAAATAGTATATGATATTCGGAGAATAAGATACTCGATGATGAAGTAACTCTTATTCTCCTAATATCATAATGTACTATTATTTGTTTTTTTTATTGTCAAGTCTGATAAATACTATAAGCCTTACGAAAGCTCCCTTTCTACAGTATACTACTTAATTTCTTCTTAATTGTAAGTTTTTTTAATGTATATTCAATTAAAATGCCGAACTCATAAATCATTTAACTACTTCTACCTGTACTGTAAAACTCTTTTATTCAATACTTTCCATCTGGCACGTGTGTGTGCTATCCAGAATTTCATCACTGGTCAGTTTTCTACAATTATTTTGATATAGTATATTACGTATCGAGGTGGAAAGTGTTTCATTACTGTCGCGTCTCGGTAAACTATATCTCGGAGACAGTAATGAAACTTTTCACCGAGGTTTGAATACTATTTTATTTACAACCACATCATGCATCAACTTCTTATAATTTTTAACTAAAAATATTATTAAAAGAAAACTGTCATTTTGACGTAGTAATATAGAAAATATATATTAAAAAAATTAAATAAATTTACAAGTAGGCATATTTTTAAATTAGGCGACGGTTGTCAAGGAAACGTTTGTCTGCTTGAAGGTTGGAGACAATGATGTTTCTTGAACGATAGAAGAGTTTTGGACTTGCATTGTCTTTAGTTGTTTTTCATCACAACGTTTCAACTGGTAAGTATCTCCAGTCGTCTTCAGGTGAATACTAAATAAGTAAAGTAAGCACAGCTCTATTTATACTAGCTAGATGCACTGGAGCATGACTAAGATGGGTGCAGTCATGCGTTTAGTTCATGTGCGGTATTTTAAGTTTGCATTTGCTTAACAAAGGTTTCCAGATATTTCTTATATCAAGTGAGGGCTTACTAAAGCAATCTGGGTTCTGGTATATAGTAGCAGCTTCCTTGAACTTCCTTTTTCTCCAATGTGGTTCTTTATGCAGGATTTGAGCTTCTGTCATCACATCAAGTGGACAGCACCCATCTAGGTTATGCTCCAGTGCATCTAGGTAGTATAAATAAAGCTGTAATTACTTTACTTATTTAGTATTCACCTGAAGACGACTGGAGATACTTACCAGTTGAAACGTTGTGATGAAAAACAAATAAAGACAATGTAAGTCCAAAACTCTTCTATCGCGTTCAAGGAAACGTTTGTTTGAAATTAAAACAATAACCGTCAGTTCATTTTTGATCTTTTGCGATCAATACAATAAAGTTTAAAAATTAATGGAAAAAGAATCAATGGAGTGTACCCCGCCGGAAATAAGAGGTGTCGCTGAAGTGGCGGCACAGGGCTTGGTACCTGAAAAAAGTAAAACTCGTTATCTAAAAGCGATTGCTGCCTATAGGGATTTGGTGTGAATCGAAAAAAGTCAAGAATTTGAGCTCAGAAATGGTCTAATGGTGTATTTTGGTGAGCAAAGCAAACAGAAAAAACCATCAACCTTGTGGGCAATCTACAGCATGTTAAAAACAATGCTACAAATTGAGGAAAAATCTGATATTTCGAAGCATGGGAAACTCCTTGCCTCTCTGAAACGAAAAAATATCTTAGTGGACTGAAAATGAGGGCGGAAAATCAGGGTGGGAAGTCAGGGCGGGAAGTAGAGTTAGGTAATGTGACACTTTCTAACCTTCAATAAAGTCAGTAATATCAACATTACATGTACGGTCGTAAATAAAAATATTTCTTCATTATTAAGTGTGCGAATACACTTAGGGTTGACCATGAATCTTAAGCTTAGTTAAGATATGAGTCACTTTTTCTTTCCTTTCTTAAAGTTAAAGTAATCGTCCTAAAGATAAGTGTTTATAAACTCGAAACATGTAGAAATTATTACTGTTAAAACATTGAGTTTAATGCTCCATTCAGTTAATATGCCTCATTTTCTTCTTTAAATTTATTTTGTTGTCTTGAAGACATACAATACTTATCCATTTTTTACGACGAAATTCATTATTGTGTTCATATAATGATAAGAAGATGGAAATAAATAACTATTTTAAAAGATATTTTTTGGCCAATCATGGCTGTATTTTGATTGTAGAAAATGATGTTCTCTGATTTGTGTCTTAGTCTTCAAAATCCCTCTTACGATTTTTTATGTGGGTTTGGTGGGCTACGGTACGGGCATTGAGCCCAAAATATACCTATTTATTAAAATAATTACCCCGTTGAAATAAAAATGTTCTGTTCAAAGCATTATTTATTAGTCTTTCGAATCAAAATATATTAAAACTGAAAGTGTAAAATTAAGTAAATCTATAGTTAATAGAAACTATATAATTTTAGCATATTCATTATGGGGGATATTGACGAAAAACAAAACAACTTTTTATTTTTTTACCGAACTTCTTTTATTCCTCCACTTTATATTGTTTTAAAGAAAAATTAAGGTAAAACTTTTATTTGATTTTTTGTAAGAAAAAATTTAAATAATTCATTAGTCAAACATAAAACATAAAAATATAGCCAACCGCATGACATTTCAGTTTTAAATTAAAGACGATCCTAATTTGACAGTTTTAAGGGTTAATTTAACAGGTAATAGGTTAAGCATGAATATTTAGTTTCAACTTTGCTTTTTATAATTTGTATTATTAATATTACTTTTTTTTAATGTTATGTCTCACAGCTTTTTGTTGGTATTGCTGGTGTTATTTACAGTACAGAAAAGAAATTCATCTTAACCTGTACTGTTTAGAAACTTCCGTACTATATGGCACGTTTGAAAAATGACGCTTTTCTGAATTTGTTGATATAAATTATCTGAAAGGCCAAGTTTTTCTAAGTAGGGCTTGATATTATGATCGAAATGATGTCTATTTTTTCTAGCTTCCATACATTTTTTATCTCTATCGCCAGATGCGAGTACTTCGTCTTCTTCTCAGATTCGGGTTTAAAGAGGTTGTGTGTTAGTGGCTAACCTATATCTATTATGAAATTTTCGATAAAAAGAATATCCGGACGGTTGTGGTCTATTGTTCTATCCGTTATTATTGACATGTCCCAGTATAAAAGATATTCAGGGGATTCAAAAACTGGCTCTGATGAGTATTGGTAGTATGGAGGTTTTCCTTTAGACCTACTTTATGGGCCAGTTTCTTTGTGGATGAACTTTGCCACCAGATTATGTCTCCCCAGATAAGCGTTGGGTGCCATAGCACCACAACCCGCCGTAATATGTTCCATCGTTTCTCCGGGGCAATTGCATTTTCTGTACATATCATCTCTTTCTTTTAATATTTCTTAAGCCAACATATTACCATAAGAGTTCATTACAGCATGTGACAAAAACCGACTTTCTGCCTTCCGCAGTCAAACTGATTAGGGTCTGAAAACTAAAAATAACAGATTTCACAATTATAGATTAGATAAGTCCACTTGTAGAGACAGTAGTATGTTTTTAAATAAATCTGTTACTAAAATACCCCAGGTTGTTGAGTAGCGGGTTGTACGAATCAAAGGAAAAAATTCTATAATAGTTATTTATGTATCAAGGGTACTAAGTAGATGATTATGCCCTGAAGGTGACATTGTTTCAAAGCCGAGGGCATTTGGCCCGAGGGTTCGTAAATCGCCCGAGGGTATATATCTATTAGTATCCGTGGTACATACAACCTTTTATATCATACCTCGTTTTAAATAATAAATATTTTCACCAAAATGCTTTACATTTATTTCATTAATATACATATTTAGATCTTATGGTAACCCGTTTGTTTTTTAAACGTGTCATTGTTTTAATACTCCATTATAAAGCTTGCATTTAAAACTAATTTATTAATACAGAAATTACGATTTAAATATTAAAAATAAAGCAATTTAAAATTTAAACTTTTGTAGTCCACCAGCTATAGAAAATGATTATACCAAATATAAAGTATTTTATGATTATATTAGGCCCATGGAGGTTAGATTGGACAGAAAACCCAACTCTTAGAACAGTTCAACGGTGTTACCGTTATATTAATTGGACAGTTGCAATTATATTTTTATTATTAATGATTCCAAAACTAATTCTGTTGGTATCAATTAAGGCCGATCCCGAGCCTCTGTTTGAAGGTATTGCTATTTTTCTAACAGCCTTTGGTTCAATGATAAAAGCCATTATTTATGTAAAAAACGACACAACTAAACTATTTGAAGATATTATTAGAGAGGAAAGGAAAATTAGTAAATCTGGTGATGAGGAACAAATTAAAACGTACAAACAAGATATAAAACATTTTATTAACCTAAGAAATATCTATTTAGCATGCCTTGTCATAACATATATGATATTTTTTACAATTAAATCGATAATTTTTATGAAAAGTGACGTAACAGAAAAGAGAAACGAAAGAGAAATGCTTCAAGGATCAGTGATGTTGCCATTATGGTTTCCATTTAAAGAAACCGAAAATTTTATGTCTGTTCTTGTTTTAAATATGATATTCCTGGGTTCTCAAGTAAATTTATATTTATCTAATGAACTGATAACTTTGGCACCAATGGTTTTTGTTGCTGCAGAACTGAAATTTTTACAAACCCTTGTACGTAATATTACAAAAACGAAGAAGGAGATGGATAATCATCATGTTATCTTAAGAAGAATCATTAGAAAACACTCTTTCATTATCAGGTATTGGTGTATTTACTTACTATTTTAACTACATAAAGCAACTTTGTCAGATTTGATGTTTCTACTCGAATATTATTGACAACACAGACCAACAAAATTACATTTGCTTTTTGGTACCGGAAAAGTTAGAACTAATTTTGAATATACTTTATGTGCTGATTTTAAAAATACCTTGCCTTTTTTCGTAGCAGCTCTAGTTTTTGGGATGCAGGCTAATTGATTTTTCTTTTAATAATAGGCATAAAGAAGGAAATAATGGTATCTTTACAGGAAACATGGTGCCTAAAAGTAGATTATGCTAATATGCAATTAGAGTTACTTGGTATTCCAGATGACCTTTAAACTTCGATCTGTTATTCCTACCTAACCCTACGCCTCCCCTCGCCCCTATTAGAATCGTGTCTTGCATTGTTGTACTAGGGTGAGTTTATGATTGTGTTTACGTTCTTGCATCTGGTCTTCCAGTTTATTTTATATTTTTGGCGTTCTTTAGTAAAAAAACTAAAACCATGGCATTCCCAAGCAGACCTAGCTCCCTATGAATCACCTTAACGTTTTTTGTTACGTATACACGATCTTAGTGGGGACCCTAAATGTCTTAAAGGAGTTTTAAGATTTATTTGCCTTTAGATTACAAGAAAATAATCTGCTTCATCAGGGTACTAATATTAAATTGTATCGAAAAAAAGAAATAAATCTGCCGCTTTTTTTATCCAAGAAAATAACTTTGTGTTCTGATATAAACATATTCCTATAAAATAACATGGTATGAATTACTGAAATTTGGTTCTGACAACCATTTATTTTCGTGAAATCGGACTCGACCCAAAAATTAATCTGCAGGGTCCTGCACCCCACCTCCTGTCTTCTATAGCTCACTTATTAATTAAGTTAGGATTTTGATATTTTACAGCCTTTACCTGTATCCTAGTGCGCATTTCAGGAAAATATTTTTGTTTATACAGGGTGTTCCAAAAAAGTGTGACGTCAATGATCTATTTTTTTAGACTACATGCTATATATATTTTTACATATTTGGATGCCTCTTATAGTTGTCTTCATACCCCTAAAATTTTAATGAAATCGGCTCAATTATAGGCCAATAAAAATAAAAATTAAGAAAAATCAGTTTTGCACCACTGGTTTTAAAAATTAATAAAAATTATGCATCGTTAATACAATTTTACAAAGGTACCTAATAAATAAGGCTGAACAGTCACGTTAACCAAGTTTAATTAATACGAATTGTACAGGGTGTCCAAAATTTAGTGTCAAACTTTGCAAACTTTATATAAATTTATTTTTCTTATTTCAAATTGAAACCCCTGTATATTATTATGCCATTCGATGCAGAATTAAAAATCAAACATTTGTTCTTATTACAATCCCATCGCAATTTCTAACGCATCAAGACTTATTTACAGAAAACTTATTTAATCAACTATTCTAATAAATTATAATAAAAGATCGAAGGAGACCGGGTGTCCCATTATGGATGGCCATCGGTCGTATCTCGGAAACTACTGGACATAGAAACTAGGAAAAAAAATGTCGGTATTAAAGTGGCTAAGAGAAAATCCTGGAAATAATTTTTAAGTTCCGCATTTTGCGGGGTGAAAATTAAATATTGAAATTCTAAATTTCTCCGAAAATTCCCACATTAAGATATATTTTTGGTAACATTATTAGAAAGCTTAGCCAATTCTGCATCATTTTGGTTTAAGGCTCATTGGCGTACCGACCTTGATAAGAGTGGGGGAAGCTATTGAAAGTGTAATCATTTAATTTGCTGTAACTTCTAAGCCACTTATCCGATTTTAGTAAACTTAAGCTTGTTTGGAAGAAAAAGGTAAGTACTTTTAATTGTCGTATTCATTGGTACACGTTAGTTCCTAATAAAATAGCTAGATCACGTAATTTGTGATAGTAACAGTTTTTTTTGATTTTATCCCGAAAACTGAAATCATACTGGTATAACTATGACATCATAATCGGAAAGTAGATTAAATTTGCAAAAACAAATATGTTGACCGCAATTTAATATCGTCTTTCGTTTTAGAGTTATTGCCAAAAGAATAATTTTTAACAGTTTAAATTGAAGATGTGATATGTGATTCTTTTTATAGTTGTCGTCAAGCATTTCATGACAAAAAAAATATTTTTAATTTTTATGATTATGTTAGTTTGTCACATTCCTATGGCCCAAAACTATATTAAGACATAATTTGAATATGGTGTATAAAAAATTAATCTAGATAGCTATAAAACAAAATTAACAGGTTTAAATACATTCAAATAGTTGCCAACTGATTTCATTTTGACAGGGGTTGATTTTATTTCACGGCCATCTAGATCCATTTTTTAAAACACTGTATTAGAATTTATACCTTAATTATAAATTTTCCCTAATTATATTATTAATTTTAAATTAGCTTTTGGACCACAAAATAATGAGTAAAAAACTTGCACAATCATAAAGTTTAAAAATATTTTTTTGTGGTGGTTTGCTTGATAACGAAACTATGAAAATGATCACTTTTTCAATTAAAGTGGTAAAAGTACTTCTTTTAGCAATAACTCTGAAACGAACGAAGATATTAAACTAAGATCTTCACAGTTTTTCTTGCAAATTAATATACTTTCTGATTATGATGTCATAATTATACCGTATGATTTAAGTTTTCGGGATAAAATCTAAAAAATAGTTATTATTATAAATAACTCCGAAGCAAACAAAGTTACCGAACTGCGATTTTTATGACAATTAAAAGTACGTACCTTTCTCGTCCAAACAAGCTTTAGTTTACTAAAATCGGATAAGTCGTTTAGAAGTTGCAGAGAATTAAATTATTACACTTTCAATAGCTTCCCCCACTCTTATCAAAGTCGGTACGCCAGTGAGCCCCAAACCAAAATGATGCAGAATTATCTAAGGTTTCTAATGATGTTACCAAAAATATACCTTAATGTGGGAATTATCGGAGAAATTTAGAATTTCAATATTTAATTTTTAATTGTGCCCTTTTGCGGCAAAAGGGGGAACTTAAAAATTATTTCCAGGATTTTATCGATTTTTTTTTCTTGAAGTTCTATGCCCAGTAGTTTCCGAGATACGGCCGGTGGCCATCCATAATGAGACACCCGGTATAATCAATTGTAACGTAAACACGAGAACAAATAAAAATTAGTACAAAATAGCAAGTCATTTTTAAAAGAGTATAATATAAAATATACATGAATTTAAAAAATGTAATTTTTTTTCTAATAAAAGTCAATATAGCGTACCTTAAAAACTAAATCTGATGGACTAATTCTGACAGTTGTTCTGAATTCTACATGCATCCAAAAACTACCTAGAAAAAGTTTAGAAATATCAGGCTACAAAATGTATGTTGAGCTGTGTAACTAATTGTAAAAAATTATTGTTATTCC
Source organism: Polydrusus cervinus (assembly GCA_935413205.1). Taxonomy (NCBI): domain Eukaryota; kingdom Metazoa; phylum Arthropoda; class Insecta; order Coleoptera; family Curculionidae; genus Polydrusus; species Polydrusus cervinus. The sequence continues at coordinate 26,778,167 of OW284518.1, forward strand.
ATTCCTCATATACCTTGGGTGGGCCTTAGGTGGATACTTCTTTTTTGACTGTGCATATAAGTCGTTAAAACAAACAAATATTGATTTTAAAAATTGACAAATTTTTTTCTAGCTTTGTTAGGAAAATAAATAACTACACCAGGTATATTATATTAACCAACTTTCTTATTTCTTCATTGAATATTGCATCAGTGACTATTGCAGTTTTAAGGGTAAGTCAACACTCATAACTATCTGATATTTCAGCTATTTATTTAATAACAGGCCCGGGCATATTCAAAAACAGTCTTAATTTAGTCTCAATAATAAATTTTAAGTAGGTACCTACCACTGGCGGCTCCTCGAAGGAGGCAATGGAGGCTAAGCATCCTCAGTAGTTCTTGCCCTTCTACACATTTTCTTGGTTTATTACCTAAATAATAACTTTTAATTTACAGCAAACAAATATGTTTTCATTCGGATTCTTAATTTATTTCCTTATTAGCTCTTTTTCGGCTATTTAATATTTTTTTTACAATCTGATAATAGCGCATGAAGCTGGTGGCTGTTAAATTTTCATTGTTTTTCCTAAAAGCCACAATAATAAGCTCTGATACGAAATTGTGAGAGAGAAATAGTAGTATTTAATATTTTACCTACAATAGATGGCAACATCTACTGGCAAGCAGCCTCTGACCAATCACGAGTGTAATCTCCCTCACGTACGAATAGATCACCTATTTTTTAACACCTGCTAACTTATTATAAAAGTTGGATATATTATGAACCAATTTACAATACCGGGTGGTGCATCGTGGTTGGAAACATAGGATATCCCATGCAATGACCAGTCACAGGTTGACAAGTCCAATCAATGTTAGTTTCCGCATCACCTGTTGAATTCCAATGAAAAACCAACCGCCTGTGCACTCGCCAAACAGAGACAATAAAAAAGTCTCTCTACAACTCCGCTTTAAAGTCAACAGGAAAGCAAAGATTTGAACAATTTAAAACTTACAAGGGATTTCCAACCACCCCTATGTACATTATTAATTATATTAATCTATTGAATACATCTCTGTAATATCAACAGGTAATATTGTCGGTCAAGGAAGACGGAAATGTAAACAACAATGTTATTATTATTGCTCTTACTCTACATATATAAATTTTGGGTTAGCGCCTTGTCTTCCTTCTAACAAATTTATTTGATAAAAATCAGAGCCTAAGCGTTTCGGCCTACATGGTCATTATCAGGGCCGTCAAGCACCACACACTGTAGTAATTGACTATTGATTTTGTTGAACAGGGTGCGCCCTATATATGCGCGTCTATACCGTATTGGCAAATTGGAATCTAGGGTGCGAAATCTCTAATGCAACCAAGAGAGAAGGCCATATGGGCAAAACCTTCAGTTAAAAAGAGACACCTTTCCTACATTTCTGAAAGGGGGGATATGTGTGTGGTGTGGCCGAGTCGACGTATCGATCGCTTCCGTGGCTGCTTCGACCGCGTGTTCTAAAGAATGGAAGGTGGGTGATAGGAGATAGCGTGTTCTCTGTTTAACGTGTTAAACGCTACTAATAATCTCTGTCTAATGCGTTTATATCGGCACCCTAGACTCGAGATTGCCAATACGGTATGTGTTTTGACCTTATTACCTTATACCCTGATGATGGCCTTGTAGGCCGAAATGTGTAGGTTTTGAATTTATAAAAAGGAAGATAGGTCTTTCCGTTTCTAATCCTAAATAACTATATCCTTTCTGGAGAGTAGATACGAATTCGTTCTATTAATATAGGTATCCATCGCATATATTTATGAATTCTCCGTAACTCTTAAAAAACCTATATATTAAGTATATTTTTTATTTAAAGATTTTTATTGGTCAACTATAATAAGAACTTATTAATTATAATAATTAACTTATAATACTCTCGTTTGTTTTTAAAAATTTTAGCAAAACACCTTAAGGGGGTTCGCAATTCCCCTTCTCTACCTCCAAATTCTTATGGTTAATGTATTTCTCCTGGCATGGTTTGCAAATGAAGTTATGGTGCAGGTTCGTAGTGAGCATTTTTTTTATGGAAAAGTAAAGGCTTTTTGATCCTAATCCTAATTATTTTTACAAGCTTTTTGCAAATTACCACTTCGCAAGAGAAAAATAGCTGTATAAGGAGAATACTATTTAATAATAAGCCCTTCGTGTTTAATTGTGGTTTTGGGCTTTTAAGCCTTGAGTCTTTGGGCTCCAAGTCCTCATATCGAGACATTTGCGAGGCGTTTTAGGTGGAACTTAATTTAAGTGACACCTTAGTGTCACTTAACTAAAATTTTTCCGTTGCACAGTCGCTAAACCGGCACATAAGCCAGCCCTTAAGTAGAAATAAATTAAGCCGAAGATTTTTACGACACCTTAAGTTAAACCCCACCTAAAACGTCTTAAGTGGAACCCATGCAAACGGCCCTAACTGGATCAAATTCGCTACAAGGTTAAGAAAATAAATATTAAAAAAAAAATGCAAAAACACGTCGATTAAGGTTTTTCCTGGGCCTTACACCCATATGAAAAATTTGGGTTTTCCAGACCTTCTAAGGGAGTAAGATATTACCAAACTAATTTTTTTGAATTAGAAGGTAGCACTTGTTGAATCATAGAAGAGTTTTGGACTTGTATTGTTTTTATTTGTTTTATATCACAACGTTTTAACTGGTAAGTTTCTCCCGTCGTCTTCAGGTGAATAAGTAAAGTAACTACAGCTCTATTTATACTAGCTGATGCACTGGAGCATAACTAAAGATGGGTGCAGTTATGCGTTTAGTTCGCATGCGGTATTTTAATTTTACATCTACTTAACAAAGGTTTCCAGATATTTCTTATATCTAATGAGGGCTTACTAAAACAATCTGGGTTCTGGTATATGCGAGCAGCTTCCTTGAACTTCGTCTTCCTCCAATCTGATTCTTTATGCAGCATTTGAGCTTCTGTCTACTTGATGTGATGACCATGTGTCTAAGAATGGTTAGCTGCACCAGATTTTTCGGTTTCTCCCATAAGTCTGTTGTTTCTTGAAACTAGGGTGAAGGAACACAGGAACAACACGCTTAAAGAAGAGAAACCGAAAAATCAGGTGCAGCTGACCATGCCTGGACACACGGTCATCACATCAAGTGTACAGAAGCTCAAATCCTGCATAAGGAACCACATTGGAGGAAGTTCAAGGAAGCTGCTACCGTATACCAGAACCCAGATTGTTTTAGTAAGCCCTCACTAGATATAAGAAATATCTGGGAACTTTTATTAATTAGATGTAAACTTAAAATATCGCACAGGAACTGAACGCATGACTGCATCCATCTCAGTTATGATCCAGTGCACCTATAGTTAGTATAAATAGAGCAGTAGTTACTTTACTTATTTAGTATTCGCCTGAAGACAACTGGAGATACTTACTAATTGGAAACAAGTAAAAACAATGCAAGTCCCAAACTCTTATCATTTAAGAAGTAATACCTTCTCATTTAAAAAAATTTAGTTTGGTTATATTTTACTTCTTTAGGAGGTCTGAAAAAACAAATTTTTGTATGAGTATGAAGACCATAAAGAATCTTAATCGACTTGTTTTTGCATTTTGTTATTTTTTATAACATTTTAGCGATTTTGTTCCAGTTAAACTCCCCACCCAGTATGTTTGTAATTTTTTTATATTACTAAATCTTTTTTTTTTAGAATTTTGCTGTTGGAGAAGCGCTTTACCAAACGCAGTGGTACAACCATGATTTAAAAACTCAGAAACAGTTTTTAACTATAATTGAGCAAACACAAAAGCCGCTGACACTGTTTGTTGGCCCATTCAGACCTATGACTTTGGAAACAGCTTTAAATGTAAGATATATTTTCTATTCAGAGTTCATATTAGGCAGAGGAATTAATAATTATTGGTATAGTGTATTTCACGTACGTTTTTAATTCTTTGAAGTGTCTCTTGTCATACGCGTTGGCCAACATGTGAATGGCTAATTGCAGAAAGGGGACATGTCACATTTTTAAAATTGTTCAGGAAACGAAGAAAGCCTCATATTTTTTTAAAGAAAGAGTATTTCAAATCCATTTTTTTCTTGGTATATTATTTAGAATACCTTTTAATTAACTAACGAGAAAATTGTTTGTTGTTGTTTTTTACCTCTGAAAGACTGTCAAATTTGACACATGGACATATCCCCTTTCTGCAGAAGAAAACTAAAAGTGATAATTTTGACATTTTTTTTTATTTCGATCGAAATTTTTCCGCAAAAACAAAAAATAAGTTAACATAAAAGAGCCTATTCGATGTCGCCTTCCTTTTCATCGGTTGGCCACATTGTAATTTCCCTCCAAAAGTCCAGATATTCCTCGGGTATGATATTTATTGTGTTTAATATGTCTGGCATTTTTTTTTGTTAATAGGCAACTTGTCGTTTCTCTGTATTCTTCAGTCCACAGGGCAATTTATAAATTCTCTGCAAACTATTTCGTTACCCGAAGAAATAGTGAAATGGTGAAAGGAAGCAATAGCAAAAGATTTCTTTTGAAGGCGTGGCACATTTTTCCCGTAAGATTCATTTGATAGGCATGTTTTCTTGTAAAATCCTAGCCACCAGTTTTTATAGTCTAAAACTAAATGGGTATGCAAAATATCCCGTTTTTGCAGTAAACGATGTATTTAAGATTCTAGAAGCGGAATATACAAAAATGTCAATTTACCAAAAAAAATGGAGATGTTTCCTTTCTGCAATTAGCAATTCATGTGTTTTAAAAATTCTGAACACGGCTTCTCCTCACGAGCATTGGCTAGATTCATGACAGATGAATATATAACTGACTGTATATTTACATGTATACGACAAAGATACACACTAAACACTCCAATATGTTGCCCTTCAATCAGCTAAAACCTGTCAAGCGATTCTTGTTACAGAACTTGACATCGATGTCGTTAGTATCGCATATCTCTCCTTCTGTACTTCATCAACCCGAGTGTCTTCTTTGTGTACTTTCAATAATACAGAGACACACTGAGCGCGTGGCACCGCATTCATTATCGTTAAAGTTGAATAATAAGTGCCAGTATTGTTTTTGTATTTGGTATTATTTTGTGCGTTAAATATTTATTTACAAATTTTCCACAATGCATTTTCTGTAAAACTTTCATGTTTCTAAAAAATGTTGTGACCTTCACAACTTGTTTTCATATTATATGTGTACCCTGCGCGTACAATCCATGTAACTTCTGTGAACAGTGCTCTGAGACGTCTCGTAACGTCATATATCTTATGTACCGGGTGGTCAACTAAGAATGACCGCCGGCCATATCTCAGAAACTAGTAATCGTACAGCATTCGGGTAATTTTTTTTATAACAAACGTGCCCAAGAGAAAATGCTGGAAATAATTTTTAAGTTCCGCATTTTGCCGCAAGAGGGCGTAATTAAAAAGTAAATTTTAAAATTTTATATATCTCCGAAAATTCCACATTAAGGTATATCTTTGATAACACAATTAAGCTTAGAAAATTATGCAACATTTTAGTCTTATGCTCATTGGCGTACCGACTTTAATAAGAGGGGGGGAAGTTGTTGAAAGTGTAATCATTGAAATCGCTGTAACTTATAAACGACTTATCCGATTTTAGCAAACTATATACGGTTTGAAAGAGAAATGTATTCACTTTCACCAGTCGTATTTAGTTGTCCATAATAGTTCTAAAAAAAATGCTAGAGGGCGCAATTTGCAATAATTTTTTGATTTTACTCCGAAAAAATAAATCATACGGTATAATTTTAATACCATAATCGAAAAGTAGATGAAATTTGCTAGAAAAAATATTAAAACCGCAGCTTGATATCTCCGTTCGTTTCAGCGTTATCGCGAATAGAATAATTTTTCAAACGAAGCGATTATATATTTCTTAGAAAAAGAGTGGTATGTGATATTTTTCCATGTGGATATTATTTCTGATAAGCCTGGTCAATTTTGCATAAAAATAGTCTCTTGCGCTTTTCTCCTCAGGTACACCGTTCTTAATTAAAATAAATAAATTAAATTAGCTCTACTATTTGATAATGCAAAATTTTGTTTTATAAAAATTGTTGAAAATGACCACCTTTACTTAATAGGCATTCATGAAGCTAATTTAATTTATTTATTTTAATTAAGAACGGTGTGCCTGAGGAGAAAAACGCAAGAGACCATTTTTATGCAGAATTGACCAGGCTAATCAGAAATAGTATTCACGTGTAAAAATATTAGTGGCGTACCCCTTATTTTCTAAAAAATATATAATCGCTTAGTTTTAAAAATTATTCTATTGGCGATAACCCTGAAACGAACGGAGATAGCGAGCTGCGGTTTTAATATTTTTTCTAGCAAATTTCATCTACTTTTCGATTATGGTGTCATAATTATACCGTATGATTCATTTTTTTGGAGTAAAATCAAAAAATGTGTTATTATTGCAAATTGCGCCCTCTAGCAATTTTTTTGGGAACTATTATGCACAACTAAATACGATTGGTGAAAGTGCATACATTTCTCATCCTAACAGTCTTTAGTTTGCTAAAATCGGATAAGTCGTTTAAAAGTTACAGCGATTTAACTGATTTCATTTTCAACATCATTATTAAAGTCGATACGCCAATGAGACCAAAATAATGCATCATTATCCAAGCTTTTTATTGGTGTTATCAAAGATATACTTAATGTGGAATTTTCGGAGATATGTAAAATTTTAAAATTTACTTTTTAATTACGCCCTCTTGCGGCAAATTGCGGAACTTATAAATAATTTCCAGCATTTTCTCTTGGGCACTTTTGTCATTAAAAAATTTACCCGGATGCTGTACGATTACTAGTTTCTGAGATATGGCCGGCGGTCATTCTTAGTTGACCACCCGGCATATATATATATATATATATATATATATATATATATATATATATGGTACATGTGTCTTTCATTTTACACAGTTTAACAAGAATTTTTCTTCAATAGTATGCTTCACCACTGAAGTTGTTTACATTTTTCGATATCATTTTCACATAACGTTTCTCATTTCGTCACCTTCAAATACCCTTTATCAACCATTTTTCCAACTTTATTTATATAACTTGGTAGTATTTTTTCCCTCCTACTTCTATGCAAGTTCTTCATCACTTTTCTTTAATTAATTAATTTCCTCAAAGCTCTATAAGGGTGTCAGTCGCAATTTCCTAATATCTATTTTCAACATAAACTATACTTCTCCTGAAGATGAACGTTTATATAATCGAAACATGTAGAGTAAAATTTAAAAAAATCCCTATTAAATATATCCAAGTGAAGGTTGACTTAGAGTATTATTTTTTTCCATTTAACTTACTTCTTCAAACTATATTTATTTAGTTATCAAGTTCAACTTAACGCTAAATTGGAAACTTGTGTATATTAAAAAAGCCGTCACGGTACGCTTCGTAATCGATCTTTATTGTTTTTAAGGGACTTTCTTCCATTCTTTCAACTAGGTTACCTTTGAATAATTCAAAGCATAAGAGATCGATTACGCGTCAAATTTCAAGCACTTTTTTTTAAATTTTATTTTAATATATCTATACAGGGTGGTTCACGTAGCTCGTACATTCCAAGAGTTTTGATTTCTCGATATCTCATTGATATGAAATTTGGTGGCTGTCCATAATAATTATCTTTGGCCAGTCTTAATAGAATATTTACAAAATGGCGACCCTTTGGGAAACATCGGAAATCGACATCTTTGTTTTATTAAATGGACAGATCGCATTTTATATTTGGCTTCTGCATTGAATTATGAGTTTAGATCACTCCACTTGTTATAACGTCATAGTTTTTGACATATGACATATTTTTCAAAGAAAATCAGCGTTGCAGGGGTCCATAACAAAATTTATAACTCTTGTTCAAATGAAAATAAAAAGATGATTTTTTATTCCATTACTAGAGATTGAGCCGACATTTTCCATCCTTGCTGATATTTTTGTTTTATTGTATGCCAGTAGGGAAAGATGGAGAGTTCACCATCCACCATTTACACCTAGGCCTCTGCGCATGCGCCAGCAGTGCGCAGGCGTGAACCATATGTCATACGTCATCTGTCATGTTACGCTCTTGGGCGATAGCTATTTAGGCATTAGCTACTTAGGCGTTAGCTACTTTGGCACTAGCTACTTGGGCGTTAGCTACTTGGGCAATAATATTCCTTATTGGACACGTGTTGAGGATGACGTCATATCATGTTTAGGAAAAGATGGCGTTTATCACCTGTCAATTAAGATATGTCAAGGTCACCTGTCACTTGCCAAATGTACCATTTTTTATGTCAGAAATGAATTTTGAATTAAATGGTAGTGCCAATTTAATTAAGGTTTTTTTTGCCTATTTTAAGTTGTTTTTAAGTTATTGACATTTTTGAGAGAAAAACGTATTAAACTAGAATTGATAGTTTTATTAAAAATTTGATTGCTGATATCTTAAAAACGGCTTGAGCTAATATAAATAAACTATATATTTTTGGCCTCAGGAAAAAAATACCTTTTATTTAAATAATAAATATACAGAGTGTTCCATTGAAAAACCATAACTTTACTATTCTACGGTCAAGCATAAACAAGATGACTATATATTGGTTTTAATGATTATACAAGGAAACTTAGAAATATTCCCCTGTTCAGTCTTAGTTAAATGACCCTGTACTACAACCAAAATTAAATGATTTTTTTTAATGAAGGCTTTTGTTAGAGAAAAAATACAGGGTGATGATTTTAAATGGAACACTGCTAAGAGCGGCTTTGGAAATAAGATTTCTCCACAATCCAAACATACGTCCTTAAAGATTTTTTATGGGCTTCGCTTTTGTCATGTAAAAAAGATTGGGACCTCAAGGAGACGCAGCCCTAACCAACTTATTTTTTCAAATAAGATACCACTTGAGGCACATTTTTTGAAAGCTTATCGAAAAAGGAATTTGTCCTTATATTTTTTTTAAAATTTAATTAAAACTGATTTAAGGAACAACTGTATTAGCAATAACTATAAAACTGTAGTGTAATTTTTTTAATACAGCAATTGTTGAAAATGTGCCCCATGAATATGTTAGCACAGACCAAACGATGGTAGATATCTTCCTCTACTCTTCCAAGACTCTTTCCTAAACTTCTGGCATAATGCAACTGATCTCGGCACGAATCGTTGCCTTTAACTCCTCTTGCAAAGTTCTTAATACCAGAACTTTAAAAAATATTCCCTAATTATGGAAATCTAGACCAAATGATACTTTTACAGCAGGATGGAGCCCCTCCTAACTTTGCAGGAAATGTAAGAGAATTATTTAATGTTACATTTCCAAATACGTTGGTAGGACTGCGAGTATTTATAGAGTGGCCGTCTAAATCTCTGGATATTACACCCTTAGACTTTAATTTATAAGGCTATTTAAAAAGAAGGGTATATGTCACTAGACCTAAAAATCAGAAAGAGCTGAAGTACTGATTTGGGCAGAGATACGTTTAATCACGCCAGAATATTTGGAAATAGTAAGGGAAGAGTTCTACCAGCGGTTTGGTCTGTGTTTACAGATTCATGGAGCACATTTTTAACTATTACTATGCTAAAAAAAAGTGACATTAGAGTTTTAAAGTTCATGTTAATGTAATTGATCCTTAAATTACTTTTTCTACTGACGTTTTATAATAACCTCTTTTTGATTGTCATTATGATTTTTTGAATAACCTCCTTTTAGGCGCAGCGTGCTTAAAATTTTTTTAAGCACGTTACCAGGAACAACGTGCTTAAAAGTAACAAGTATAAACACAGACTATAGTTTTACCTATTTATTATAAATATTAACAGTACAGTTACTTATATTATTAAAATTAATGCTGGGGTAACCTAAAACAGTTCGTTGAGATATTTCTCTTTGTAAAATTGATGAGGAATTTGAACTTTGAATAGTAATAGAATCTGCAACAGCAATATCCATTAAACCCATGCCACTAGTTGAGCTGGTAGAACACTCGGATTCATTACATTTAACACGTTTGTTGTTAGCGTCCAAAGATTTTTGACCAAGAATTTTTTCGGAAATTTTTCTAAAGAATCTTCTATATAGCCCTCAGCCACGGTATTTGACTGCCAACCTCCATGTCGCTTTAGCATCAATATATCCGCTCCAGAGTCAACTAAAAAAGTTGCTGAAGATCTTCGAAAGCAGTGGCCTGTATATTCTTTAGCGTTTGGAAGCTCCAAGAACTCAGCTATTTTCTTTGGTGTTGCTCCAATGGTATTAATACCCACTGGAAGTCTGGAACATTTGGAGTTTCTGTATGCGATAAAAAATCTTTCATGGGTTATGTGTGCTGGACGTAACTGCGCGTACTTTCGGAAAATATTCAAGAAGTTGATGCCGTCAATAGAGCCTGCGCTAATTACAAAGCTTCTTGCAATATTTGTTTTAGTGTTTGGAATGGATATTTTAATTAAAGACTCCGAAATTTCGATATTATTCATATTTAAATATGTGAGTTCTTCTCTGCGACATGCTCCAGAGATTCCCACAATAAGTATGACTTTGTCCAATAAATAGTTCTTATCGTCTGTTTCTTTGACAAACCTTTCTATTTGTTCTTTAGAAAAAACTTTCGACTTTTTGGGCTTATACCCCGTAGATTTTCTTTTCAAAAATGCGATTTGGTTTGTAAATGTCTTCATCTCAACATTTTTATTCAAATAAACCATCGTTCGAAGCATTGAGTAAGTACTCCACAAAGTTGATGGCTTATAGGCATCGGATAATAGTGAAAAATATGCCAAAAATACTTTTTCTGATAAGTTTTTTACCTTTTTTTCTTCACACCATTTTTTGAATTTTTCGTATGTGCCCTCATACAAACTTCTTGATTTTTGGGGAACAAGGTACACCATTGCGTCATTTGCGGCATTTTCAATGTCTGAGTCCTCTAAATCACTCATTTTTACTTTTATATTTGTCGCAGTTTTTGACAAAAAAATCGATTTTTTTTTGACAATGTCGATTTTTTTGACATGAAAGGTGTAAATGAAACATAGGTAATAAAATGTTAGTAAAATTAATGGCCAGGTTATACCTCAATTAAACTAAACTAAATTAGAACTAAACTAGATAAATTAAATTAAGAAAAACAGAGCAGTGTTTATACTTCAACTCGACCACCTAATGATATCCACAATAAGAGAAGAAGAAAGTGCACCTAACCTAACTTTTCTTATTATCGGTTTGCTTTGTTTTGACATTTGATTTGTAGTCTCTTAAAGATAAACGAAAAAAATATATTTATTCTTTTATTGTGCATGCTGATGACAAGCTACCTATTTAAAAAAAAAAATTCTACACAGCGGATTAGACGGTATGGAGTAAGACCAATTAATAGATTCCGAAGAGAATGCGGAATGTTCCATAATTTGATTAAGGCGATGGTAGACAAATTCACAAATTTAGGGTTACGTGCAGAAATCAAAAATTCTTCTTTATGCTTCAATCCTTCACTTATTGAATGACGGAAATCACGGATTATGACGATCGTAGCACGAAAATTGCCGAATCAACTAAACTTAACTAAGAAAGTTTAAAAGTTGACCAACTTCTTAGTTTAGTTTAATTCCTTAATTGTATGTATAAATGGTTCCATATGAATGTAGTATTTTAATTTCTTAATTATCTTAGCTTCGTTAAGTTTAGTTTAGTTGAGGTATAACCTGGCCATAAGTTTTTTATTATAAAACCTCAGTAGAAAAAATATTGTATACAACTCGTTACGAAACAATGTCTTTTAGTCACTTTGACGTGTTGTCCAACTCGGCTTCGCCTCGTAGGACAATTCACGTCGCGTGCCTAAAAGACACTAATTTCGCAACTAATTGTATAAATAGCTATTTTATTAAATTTCTGACACATTTATTTTTCGATAAGTTTTCCAAAGAGTGCAACACGTTGTATCCTCTAATTAAAAAAAAAGTTTGTTAGTGCTGCACTCCCTCTTCGGGGTCCCAACTATGTTTGCATGACAAAAGCGACGCGCATAGAAAATGTTCAAGGACGTAGTTTTGGATTTCCTTATTCCTAGGGCCGCTATGAGGAACATTCCATTTAAAATCCCCACTCTGTATGTATCGTACCTCAAATATTTGAAAATTAGTGTTACCCGGTACATCCCTCAAATTATTTTCATACTTTTTCTGTCACTTTATAAAAAAGTATTTCTGTTTTTTCAGACAATGCAAGCAGCTTATTCATACGTAACACTAATGAAGAATTTTAAATAGGACAAAACAATAACAAAGTTTATTTTATTAAATGTTACGTAGCTAGCAAAAATAATAGAGTAGATTTTTTGAGTACTCTCACAAGATGGAGTCCAAAACACGTGACACTGTCAATTCTGGAATGTTAACTTTTTATCGGTTGGTATGAATACCAGGACTGAACCTAAATATTGAACGTATATTTTGAAAATTTTTGTTTAGAATAGGATATATTGTTAAGGTAAAATATAAAAAAATAAAAAAATGCACAACTATTGTGTTTTTTTAATCTTTTATTCATCAAACAATATAAAATAGAAGTATCACATATACCGGATGTCCCGCTAAGGTCGAACAACGGCTGTATCTCGAAAAGAATAAACGCAAAAAGTCATAAATTTTCGGTACAATTTTTTTATACGTTAACCGGCAAGAAGAAAACATTGGAAATTATTTTTAAAATTGTACGATTGCCGCTAGAAGGCGCAACTGATGGGGCAAAATACAAAAACTTACTATGGATCCAATGGTCGTGAGTTCGAGCCCGGCAACCGGAAAACTTTTTTTTTACATTTTTTAGCACAAGGTTTGTAAGTTTGGTCGTAGAAAAAATATACTGTTCAACTCCAGTGGATTGTCCATATTGCCTAACGGCGTCGTGCTCAATTTACTTTCTCGTGCGATATGGACATCATATCCACTCTTGTTGTACAAACTACTATACTAGACGCGGTTATTTAAGATGACATACAGGGTGTTACAAATTCGACATACCAGCATTGGAATCTCAGAAACCATAGGAGTTAGAGAAACGGTTAAATGGGGGCAAAGTTGTGCAATTCGGTGCTGATTATAATGCCGCTTTAAAAGTTTTTAAATTCCGAATACTTCCGATTTTATTCGAAAAAAAACCGACATTTTTCAAAATCGTTTTTATTTTTTCCTGAGCTCATTTGACTAGCTATTTAAAAATTAATGATACTTTGTCATTGTCACTTTTTTTCTTCTACAAAATGGCGTTACTAAACTAAAGGTCCGCCGTTTCGTCTCTGAGGGGCCATCACCAACTTTACTTTTTTAAGTACGGACCTGGATTTTTTAACCGATTTTTAAACCCTCCTATCCTCAAAATGTAATGGCGATATTACTTTGTCATAATGATGAATTTCTCTTGCTTATTTTTTTAAATTCATATTTTTTACACTTTTTGTTAGTCCGGTCCTGAAAACGAATCACAATATTAATTAAAAACTTTATTTTATTAATATAACATGTTTTTTGCCTTAAACCTAGACCGACATACTGTAAAACAGAAAAAAATTATTCTCCCGAGTGAAGAAAAGGTAACTGGAGTGTTAATGTTAAGGGTTTAAAACTGAAAATTTCTGTTTTTTTCGGATATCTTCGAAGGTATTTGGAATATTTAGAATTTTCTTATACCAAATTGTTAAGCCCTAAACACGCAACTTTGCATTAATTTAACCGTTTTCGTATCTCTTACTGTTTTCGAGATCCCCTTGTACGCACACGAATTTGTAGCACCCTGTATAGAGACGGGAAAGGCAATATTCCAAATCTTTTGAAAATGGGCTGATGTCAATGTTACCCCTGTTTACGGTATTATTTTATTCAGGTCCTGATGCCTGTCAATTTATAAAAAAATGTTTTTGTTTTTTTCCAGATAATGCAGGCAGCTTATTTGTACTATTGTGCCGATAAAAAACTGGGACAAGAGATTTACAAAAACAATGTAAGAAATACATATCCCCTAGACTATAAAAGGTGTCTAGAGCTAAAAAGGAAAAACATTCAAAATTTAAAAAGTAACCTAGGTTACATAATGGAATGTTTTGTATTTTTCGATACGGGGTGGTTAAATTTGAGAGACATCATATAATATGGATAAAGTAAATTTATTAGATTTTTTTAAAGTCAAATATTTTATAAATTATTATATTTACCATTACCACAAAATAATAAATAAAGCTAATACAGGTAATAAAATACATTTAATAAAAAGACAAAATTGCGAACACAAAGTTTGTCAAACAACACAAAATTAATATTTGGTCATAGAACCATTTCTGTTTATTACTTTTTGGAGCCTTTGTGGCATACTTAAAACTAAGTTTCTACATAATTCGACAGTTATTTCATCCCAAGCTTGATTTATCCTATGACGTAATTCATCCCTGTTTCTAGGTTGAAAATCATGTTTATACATAGATTTGACCATGGCACCCCAAATGTTTTCTATCGGGTTCAAATCGGGACTCTTCGAAGCCCAGGGAAGAACTGCTATGTTATTTTCTTGGAGAAAATTTTGTACAATGCGCGCTGTGTGTATTCGAGCATTATCATGCTGAAATGTGTAATTTTGACCGTATACAGCGTTTACCGATGGTATCATCACTTCGTTTAGTATATTAACGTATACTGCTGCAGTTAGTCTTCCTTCGACGATTTGGCAAAGTCCTGGTCCTCTAGCGCTAATCCAGCCCCAAACATTTATGGAGAAACGCCCACTTTGGTTGGTTTTGTGGGTGTATCTCTCATCATACCGCATGCCGGAAGGCCTATACACCCGAATTCTCCCATTATTGCATGACTGAAACATTTTCTCGTCAGAAAATATAACTGTTTCCCATAAATGTATTTGATTAATATATTCATGTGCAAATTCTAACCTGCCCTGTTTATTTATTTCCGTTAAAAATTTTTTATTGGCAGCACAACGGCTTCGTATATCGGAATTTCGAACCCTGTCTCTAGCGGTATTTGCAGAACCTGGAAAATTCGTCTCTTCTTTTGCCTTGATTGCAGTTTCGAAGGGATGATCCCTTAGATAATTAACCAGTCTTCTATCATGATCATCAGTAGAAATTTTAGGGGGACCAGAACCTGCATTCCTAATAATAGTCCCATGTCTTGCTATTTTTTGTTTTGCCAATAGCACGGTATTCTTGCTTACTCCCAGTTCATCTGCAATATCCCTAATAGTAACACTATCTCGCAACCGACTATAAATAATTGCCTTTTGCTGGTGGGTTAATTGTGGCATATTTACAAATAATATATGATTGTATGTTTGACGAGTCAATCATAAAGTGACAATCTTTATTGACATGCAAATTTTCATGACATTTTACTGGTACCAGGCTTGATGTAAAATTATTCTTAATAGTCTAGGAGAAAATAGAAAAATTTCCTGTCCCAGTTTTTTATCGGCGCGATGGTACATAACACTAATGAAGAATTTTAAGAATAAAACAAATTAAAAATATATTGAATGGCGCGTAGACAGCAAAAATATTATAATATACAGGCTGACCTTATTTAATAAATCCCACGATGTACTAACACCGCTATGCTAACACAAATAAATTATCTATCTCTCTTTTCCACATTGTGACGCCACTTACGAGAAAAGGCCGGTTTACATTTGGTGCAAGTGCAATTAAATAATCGTTTTATTGTTGATTAAGAAAATATACTTATTATAATGTTATAAACGATATTTCATATTAATTCATCTCAGCCACTTATTTTAGAAGGTACCATTGCGCCCAAAAAAAACTGGGACAGCAAAATGTAGTTTAATCTCCCAGACTATTAGCTTGTTTTGAAGTTGTCAATTTAATTTTGTGAGTGACGTATTAAAAGATATTTTTTTTTTGAAATGCCTGTGTTAACCACTGAGCAAAAAGCGATCATTTACACTCGATTGAGAGATGGGTATTAAATAAGAAACATCGCAGATGAATTAGGGATTAGCAAAAATACCGTCTTCTTGGCTAAGCACAAAATTGCAGAATATGGAAGTATTGTAAGGAAAGCAGGTTCTGGTAGCCCCAAAATTTCGAATGACGGCCAAGATATAGAATTAATTAATTTTCTAAAAGATCTTTGAAACAGCAATAAAATCTAAAGAAGAAACACATTTTCCTGGTTCGGCTAATATAGCGCGTAGAAGTATTCGTAGTTCAGATATAAAAAGTTGTTGTGCTGTGTTGTGTTTTTGACCGAAGCAAACAAACAGAAAAGAGTAGAATTTGCTTATGAATAAATAAATCAAGGTAATATATGGGAAACCGTAATATTTTCCGATGAAAAAACCTTTTAATCATGCAATAATGGGAAGATCCGTATTTATAGGCCTTCTGGTACGAGATACGACGAAAGATATACAAATAAGACTAGTTAAAGTGGACGCTTTTCTATAAACGTTTGGGACTGCATTAGTGCAAGGGCCAAGGAGTTTGCCAAATAGTGCATGGGAGGTTCAGTGCACCATTATATTGCAACATACTAAACCAAGTTATGAATCTATCTGTCGACTCAGTATATGGTCAAAATTTTATATTTCAACAAGTGAATGCTTCTATGCATAAAGCCCGCATAGTTCAAAATTATTTAGAAGAAAATCGATAATACCGGTGTAACTACCAAATTTAAAAAAAACATGGTATTATATTATATATATATATTATATATATTAAATATGATTGAAATTAAAATTTATAGGAACATAATATTAAAAAATCTTGTTTTATTTTTGATACATTTTAATAGTAATTTAACATTAATAATGGCGATTAATGATCGAAATATTTTAACGTTAATGTTTGAGATCATTAATCTCATTTTAATGTAAGAGTTGGTTACAATGTTTTTTCGTCGACCTTATTTTTTACTAAAGTGAAGAAAAACAGCTAACAACTTTTATTTTACAATCCAGATTTCACAATTCTACAAATACTAATGAGAGCGAACGACGTTTTGGATTGACGTTTTATTATTTTGTTGATTTGTTTGCATGGCTGCCTTTAATTTTAATTACCAAAATCGTAAATTTACAGAAAATCATGCATTAATAGGGGTCATTAATGAATGATTTTGGGAAATCGTGCATTTACAGAAAATCATGCATTAATAGGGGTCATTAATGAATGATTTTGGGAACGTTAATATCGGATGTAAATACACGGTCGACGGAAAAACACTTAAATAGGCGTATTTTAATTTTTCCTCGTATTTCTAAAAATGTAGTATTGTTGTTTTGGTGTTAACCCTTTTAACTTCCATGACAACTATTATTACAACAATGATAACCTTTCCTCAATAGAATTTACATATTCCTTATAGTCAAGGAGCTACTCTACAACAACAATTTTGCTGTCCCAGTTTTTTTTGGGCGCAATGGTACCTACTTACCATTTATTAAATTGATGTAGTCTACTCCTAATACTGAGACACCAAGTAATCTGGTTCAATATACAAGTACAATATAAGCCACTGAAACAGGGTGAGAATTTTAAAAGAAATGCTGTTTGTAGCGGCTCTGGAAATAAGATTTCTCTGAAATCAGTAGATAATCAAAGTTCGTTCTGAAATAGAATCGTAACATAACCTCACATTTCCTCATCGCTGTTGCGCAAGCGCGAGCGTGTTTGTTATCCCGTCCACCGATCGTTTGTAGATGTCGCTGGTAGTTGAAAGATCCTTGTGTTTGATAAGGCGTTTGAATGTATGCATGCTAGTTCCAATTTCTATTACCAGTACTCTTCAAGATATGGCCGGTGGTCACTCTTGATGAATCACGTCGATTCCATAAGACCCTGTAAAATTCCGAGCTACTTGACTATTATTACACTAAAATATAACGTCGTCTGTTCATCTTCTTTAAACGCATCAAGACTCTTCATTTGGAAACATTTTTAATATTGTCGTAAAATTAATCTTTATTAAGAGACCTGGTTGGCTACATTATAAAATTGTGTTCATGCAGCTTAAAAAATCGTTACAGACGACTATTTATATAAGAAATTAAGGTATGATGTGCTAATAAAACTAATCCAAACATTAAAATGAGAAGTCGTCAAATAAAATTAATATTAATGAATATTAACTGTTCTCATGTAAATAATATTAAAATATGTTTAATTTTAAGACAAACTGTATTAAGTATTGCGATCTCGGAAACTATAAGAGATAGAAAGACAGTTAAAAGGGAAGGTTTTAGACAAGTATGTTACTAGTTTATTGTTGATCGTTTCTCGTCCTTTTGTTACATTTTCTTAGATTAATTGTAACCTTTTTGTTTCTTAATATTTTTAAAATCTGTAAACACATTTTTATTCTACATAGAATATGCCTACCTGGTCATATTTTAGTTACAACGTTTTGGTTACCTGGTAGCATCAACAGTTTTCTTTTTCCTGGCGGCGGATTTTTTACTCATCGAAAAGTACTTAACCATATATCAAGCATATTTTAGTTTTTTCAAAAACCCTCAAAAACCAAAAGAACGAGGATCGATCCACAAGAATCAATGCCTAAAACTCTCTCCATTTTTTTTTAAGGGCCCGTCCGTGCGCCGAATGCACTTAGACCAGGGTTTGGCCCATTGGGCTCACACTGTTTGGATGTTATACCCGTTCCGTGATCCTAGTTCCTTGCACTAGTTTGTGTGGGGAGACGGTAAAGATGTCCCCTGGTTCCAGTTTTGGTTGCTTGAGTACTTGTTGCCTCTTCCGATCTAGTGACTCGCAATAGCAGACTATGTGCTGTATAGTTTCCCTGACTTATCTGCATAATCTGCAGTCAAGGTCTCCATTGTACATACAGTTGCATTCTGTGCAGATGGTTCTTGACAGCCATGTGTCAGTTAAAGCAACAGTTTTGTAAGTATTGGGTCTGGATCCCCGATGAAGCTTTTGCTGTGGTGTAATCCCTCTCTGTTGCTCCAGTGGATTTTGTGTTCATTCCTGATCCATCGCTTTACGGCATCTAAAACTGTGTTCTGAACCAATGAATGTTTTTTCTGAGCCTTTCCTTGCAAGTTTATCGGCTTTTTTATTTCTTGTAATACCTTCGTGTCCTGGTACCCACTATAGTATTACTTTGGCCAGGACCTCCAGTTCCACTTGACATTCCCATGCCAATCTTGAGGTTACCTTGTTGCATAATAGTAATCTAAGGACTGCTTGACTATCAGAATATATATGGATCCGCTTATTGAGATACGCACATTGCAATATGGCGTAGATTTCTGTTTGGAACACTGTGGGAGACTTTCCCAGAGAGAAAAACGCATTTTTCTCCGGTCTTACTCCGTGGATCCCCGCTCCGGTACCCCCTTTGGTTTTGGAGCCATCTGTACACCAGATTATTGCCCCAGGAATAGTTTCTGGTGTTTTGTTTTTCCATACGTTTCATTCATTAATTACGACCTCATGTGGTATGTCATAGCGAAACTTTGGATTTATGTGGTCTGATCTCATTTCTAACTCAGGTCCACCTATAGTCTCGCCTAAAAGTTCGTATCCAGTTCTCTGCCTGCCTAAAAGCGGCGTCGAACTCTGCACTCTATAGAGTCTCATTATTGCCTCTCCTTTTATCACGAAGTGAAGTGGATGAAGGTCTGGGATGATCTCCATTGCAAATGTGGGGGTTGCTTTCATGGCCCCTATGATACTCAAGCAGGCCAGTCTCCGCAGGCTTTCAAACTTTAATATTAACTCTCCCTATTTAACCGTCTTTCTATCTCTCATAGTTTCTAAGATTGCAATACTGTCATCACCAATTTAGGGCATCCTGTATAATATATTCAAATTATCAAAAATAAATAGACCTTTTCTTTTTATATAATAACAAGGGATAATAATATACCGAGCGTTACTTTTGAAGTGTAGACTTGTTAAAGTAACGACCATTTTTTAAAATATTTGTATTAACGACTCTTAGGTTCGGTTGCAAAAGATTTTTATCAATAATTAGCTAATTTTGATATCAATGACATTGACAACAATATAAAAATTATATAAGTTCTCAACATTAAAGTTTAAAAAATATTTCGTTCAAAACAATTTATACCACAATCAAAGTTATTTATTAATTAGTGTAAAAAATCTTTGTGTAACCCTGCGAAAGACTACAGTTTAGCTTATAAAAATAAAACGTGAGAAATGTTAACAAAATATATATTTATTTCAACTTTCCACACCTTTTCTCCTTTGAAGCTGTTAGCCCAAATAAGCCATTTCGTACCATATTTCCAGTTTCCCTTAAAAATAGCCTGGAAACATGTGGGATTGCTTCAGAAAGCTTGTCATGTCTTTCCATGACAGATAAATAGAATAATAAAAAAATGTATACAGCTTCTCGTACAGGGACGGAAAAGTTTGCGTTTCGTAATTTATATATTTTTAAAACTTTGACACCTTAAATTAAATACTGAAGTTTTACAGCCATATTCACTAAGGCCTCATTTTATAAAGTCGATTTAAACTGAAGGTCCAGTTTTATTCGAGGAAATGGTCATTTTATAATGTGGGATTGAAAGCAATGTTTAAGTTGAAAGTAATACACACTTAATATAATGACATAACTATGAAAACCGTTATGTTTGATAACAAACGTTTTGGATATTGTGTTTTGAATATTGGGAGGTTTTTAAAGTAAAATAAAACATTAATAGAGTCCCGATAGTGAAGATGATTTATTCTGTACCCGACCTTAAATATCAGATGTTAGGCTGAATCTTTTACCGGAAAGATCCAGACGGCAGTATGAACAATTTAAAATGTGATGTTTGAGAAAATATCATTTGATGTTGATGATCCTTGCAGAGATGATTTATTTTAATAATTATCAAAAAAACTGTATTTTGTTATTTTGTAATTTTTTAATCGGTTGTCTTCTATTTATTAGTTTTTTGTACAACTGTCAAAAAAAGTTGACATTTTTTCATCGCTATCGATACGTAAACCTTTTGTTTTTTTAACAGTGAAAAAAATACTTTTTTTCACGGTGACAAAAATACTTTTTTTAACTGGAAAAATGATTTACAAAAAAAACGATAAAACATTACTTTTTTAAAAAATGTATTGAATTTTTTTGTACAAATTTACTAATTAATTACCAACTACCAAAAAATCTCATTTGTTACAATAATAATTGATGGTGAACTTCAAACAATTGCTTCCAATATTAATTCCCGAAGCTGGTCCACCTTGCTGCTGATCAGAAACGCTAGATATTCCTTGAAAAGTTGAGTCCACAATTGTATCAGTTATATTGATTTGTTTGGAAGTAGAGGAACAATTTAATTTATTAGAAATATCAATTTTATTACTCAAACTATCTTCTATATATCCTTCTGCTATGGCGGCAGATTTTCAACCACCGTGGCGTTTTATAGATGTCATGTTACCCCCTGCATTGGCTAAGAGAGTTGCAGAACTCCTCCTAAAACAGTGACCTGTGTAGCTCTTATGCAATTCTTTTCCCAGCCATTTTGCAATCAAGCTAGGAATTTCCCCTATTTTATTTATTCCCACATGTTGGTCAACACATTTTCCTCTTGAATATTTTTAAAATAATCTCTTTTTGTGTGTATGGGACGGCCTTAGTGCTCTATACTTGCGATATATCTCAATATAATCAGAATTTGAAACGGTAAACATTCTTGGGCAATAGGTCTTTGTATCCGGTATTTTAACAATCAATATAGACCCGGTATCTTCAATGTCATCAATAGTTACCTTCAATAATTCTTCACGGCGACAAGCACCGCTGATTCCCAAAATTAACGCAACCTACAATTAAAAAAATATTGAAATTACTGAAATAATACAAAATTTTGATCATCTGTACCTTATAAAGTAAATTTGTTTCATCATCAGCTTCTTGAATGAATTTATTAATATCGTCTCTCGATAAAACTTTAGATTTCTTCCCTCGGTATCCGACGTTTTTGTTCTTAATAAAAGGCACCAATTTTGAAAACTTCTTTATATCAATATTTTCTTTAACATTCAATGTACTCTTCAACATTGAGTAGACACTCCATAAAGTAGAAGGTTTTACAGTTTTTGATTTCTCCTCAAAATAGCATATAAGTACCTTTTCAGACACTTTTTGTATATTTTTCTTGCCGCACCATTCACGGAATTGGTTATAATTTTTCTCGTATATAAATCTTGATTTCGCCGGTAACATGTTAGCTATAGCCGAATTTGCTATATCGGCTATATCTGAAGAAATCTCGCTATCACTATCGTAATCTACATCCATTTTAAGTACTTATACTATTTATTTAAAAAATTGCAATAAATATGAACAGCTATCAACGTATGACAACAAAACAAGCAACGTGCCAACAAACCATTTCTATAGTAACGACAGGACTGTTAACTTGATTATGTGAAATTATATGGTAAAATTTTTTTATAATATACAATTTAACCGATTAATTCAAACTTTCAGTTGTACAAAAAATGTTGTTTGTATTTCGTTTGTGAAATTCGTGTTTTAATGGCACATTCGAGAGAATTTTTCGCCTCGACCTGCGGTCTCGGCAAAAAATTGACACTCTCATATGCCATTAAAAAAACACTCACTTCACGCACTTAATACAAAAATAACTATTTTAGTGTATAGTGTATACAGGGTGGTGCATCGTGGTTTGAAACATAGGAAATCTCATGCAAGTTTTAGACTGTCCAAATACTTGCTCCTCTGTTGACTTTGGAGTGGGGTTGTAGGGATACTTTTTTATAGTCTCTGTGTGGTGAGTGGACATGCGGAGTTTGAACAATTTTGGACAACCCGAATTTATTTTATTTGAATAGGATTGCGGTTGGTTTTTCATTGGAATTCAGGAGGTGATGCTGCGAACACCGGAATTTATTGGACTTGTCAACCTGTGTTTTGTCATTGTTAAACGATAGGCTTCTTAAACATCTTTAACAGATATATTTTAAACAAAAATGTGATATTCGCTCTTCATCTCCTTAAGAAAAAAAGCACGGTTAACTTGGCTCGAAAGCGCCGAATATCACACGCGTGTTGAAAGAAAATATTTCAACTCTAGAGTGGAAATACAAGGCACACTATTTAATTTAGGCATATGATGCCAATTTGACAGACCACACCTATTTATTAAAAAGAACAAATTTTAGAAAGCAGTTTAGTTTATTTATCACGTATTTGTCGAGTGATTCAGAATTAAAGTGTGAAAATACGCCATCTGAAATTAGAAAAAAGTTAAGAATATACTGGAAAATTTATTACCAGTGAAAACAAGCCCCGCTGAAGAAAATGTCATATATTAAACTTAAGCAGACAATTTTTATGGGTCGCCCTAGCCTAGAGACTAGAGCCATGACCTACTAATCGAAAGATCGCATGTTCAAATCCCATCAGGAGCAATTGACTTTTTTTTTTGAAAACATTAAATAATTTATAGAATTATTTTAAATTGAAATCTTCCTTGTTGGGTGAATTTTTTTAATTTATTTTTAATGCATCTTTCCTTGATTAAATAAAAAAAATCATTCAAAAAGGAAGATTTCCATTAAAAATAATTTTATAATTTATTTAATGTTTTTATAAAAAAGAAGTCAAGTACTCCTGATGGAATTTGAACCTGTGACCTTTCGATCTATTAAATTGGCATCATATGTTTAAATTAAATAGTGTGCCTTGTATTTCCACTCTAGAGTTGAAATATTTTTTTTCAGCTCTAGAGTTGAAACATTTTTTTCACAAATCAAAGGTTTTTTTAATAATTCTTTGTGGTCGTAGAAAAAATAGTGTACATTACTCGTGTGAAAGTGATTATTCTAAAACTCGGAGAATTTCCGCACTCGGCTGACGCCTCGTGCTAAATATCTCCTCGTTTGAAAAGTATCACTTTCATCACTTGTTATGTAATATACTATTTCAAAGTTCGCAGTACTGTGGTGTGTTATTTTTCTACTCCTTGCCCGAAAGTAATAGTACTGATATTTTTATTTTCTTCAACGGAAGTAAAATATTAAGATCATTATCATTGTTTTCTTCAGCTCTCTCATGATTTTGTGCGGTACATTTACAGCTGTTTATTACAGTGTCTTTCCCCTCAAACTTAGTAATAACTTTTTGTATTGCCGACTTAATAGCAATGAGTCTATCAGGGAAATAAATGGAAAACATCAGATGCAATACTTAGGCTTTTCCCCGCATAGTACCATTTTATCATCGTCACTTTTTCTTTTATTGTGTAACTCATAATAATTACCTAGATAAAAAATGATTACTAGTAAAAATCTTAAACTCTTAAATTACATTTGACAATGACAAATCAGAGTTTGACAAGTCCAATCAATGCTGGTGTCAGCACCATCGTCTGTTGAATTCCAATGAAAAACCAACCACAATCCTATTCAAATAAGTTAAGATTGGGTCGTCCTAAATTGTTCAAACTCCGCATGTGCACTCACCAACAGGACCCCAACAAAGTCTTCCTACACCACCGCTCTTAAGTCAACAGGGGAGCAAATATTTGGACAGTCTAAATCTTGTATGGGATTCCCTATATTTCCAACCACGATGCACCACCCGGTATATACCGGGTGTTGCATCGTCGAGCGGGACATAGGAAATCCCATGTAATTTTAAATGGGGTCAATTATTGGCTTCCCTAATTATTTTAGAGAAAAATTCTATTTAGGTTTATTAAAGAGCACTAAAACCCACATTCAAAAGAATAACTTTAGATATTTTTGATGAGCCCGTTAACGGGTTATCGCCGATTTCTTTTTAACTATTTCTCCTTTTTATGGCCCCGTATTTGCGGGCACCAGTCAAGGTCTGTCAAATAAAGTTGTCATTTTGAAATATGTGCTTTATTGTTATAAAAACTCGTACATCGAAAATATTAAAGGTGTATTTATGAGTACAAATTAATCTGAATAAAACTAAAATAAAGTATCCAATTACAAGGTTAATTATGACATATTACATGTTTCAATATTTTACTAATTAATAGTTAGGTACTATTAAATTGTTAGAACTTTAGGATTTAAGAAGATGTTCTAATATTCCTCCATTGACTGCTAGACAATAACCGAGGCGATCATAAAATTCTCTTCTTACATTCGCTAGTTGGTAAACTGAAATTCTATTGCATTCGGCAGAAATAGCATTTTTTTAACTCGTCTAGATTTGGTTATTTTTTATCTTTGTATATTCTGTTTTTTAAATGGCCCCAGAGAAAGAAATCATTTGGCGATAAATCAGGAGACCTGGCTGGCCAATTTACTGTATGATTTAAGCCAATAACATTTCCATTAAAAGCACGCTTTAAATATTCCCGGACAGCCAGGGTACTATGTGCCGGGCAGCCATCCATTTGGTACCAAACTTCCTGATTTTCCCTGGCGGCATCATGTAAAGTAGGTAAAATATGATCTTCAAGTAGTTCCACAAAATATTCTGCATTTAAATTTCGTTTAAGAAACATTGGCCCGATAATATTTTCTCCGAAAATCCCAGCCCAAACATTAACTTTTTGTGGATATTGCGTCCTTGTTTCGACAAACCTGTGTTGATTTTCTTTGCTCCAATATCGATAATTTTGAACATTGGATTCATTGTTTAAATAAATGTGCATTCGTCAGTGAAACAAATGTTTTTTAAAATTCCCTATCCATGTTTGCTCTTTCAATTATACCAAAACAAAACTCCTGTCGTCGTATTTCGTCCCTATCTCTTAGCTCTTGGTGCTTTTAATATTTGTATGAATAATATTTATGTCGTTTCAAAGCTCGTAACACTGTGGTGGGATCTAATCCTATGTCATCCTCAAGTTTCCTTGTGCTGATCTTCCCATCATTTTCTTCCACGCACAATAAAACTTGCAAGTCCCTATCATTTCTTGCATCTCTTCTCTGTTCCTGCCTTTGCAAGTCCCTATCATTTCTTGCATCTGTTCTTTGTTCCTGCCTTTCTTCACATCTGCAGTTATTTATTACAGTGCCTTTTGTCTTAGATTTCTTGAAAGTCCTTTCGACTGTAGAGTTTGCAGGTATCGGTCTAGTCTGATACAGAGCAGCAAACATGTCTGACACATTTTGATAACTATTTCCTTGGTAATACCATTTAATCATCAATATTTTTTCTTCAGAAGTGTAATTCATGGCTAATATTTTCGAGTACGAGTTTTTATAACAATAAAGCACACATTTTAAAATGACAACTTTATTTGACAGTCATCTTTTACCTTGACTGGTGCCCGCAAATACAGGACCATAAAAAGGAGAAATAGTTAAAAAGAAATCGGCGATAACCCGTAAACGGGCTCATCAAAAATATCTAAAGTTATTCTTTTGAATGTGGGTTTTAGTGCTTTTTAATAAACCTAAATAGAATTTTTCTCTAAAATAAAAATAGGGAAGCCAATAATTGACCCTATTTAAAATTACATGGGATTTCCTATGTCCCGCTCGACGATGCAACACCCGGTAGATATATTTTTACATAGAGCTTGTAACCTTGGAAAATTATTTAGAATTATTGGCCATATGTTTTTATGATAGCAATATGAATAATACCAAAAGACGATTGTAGACCCTTATTATGACTATTTATTTTATTTAAAACAGGAATGGCCCAAACATTGCAATTCCAATAGAAAATAATAACAAATACGGTCCTGGATTTATCTTTGTACGATGGCCTTTCCTTGGCAGCTTTTGGGTATCACGTAGTTTATTTGCGCTACGCATTTGAGATGAGACGACCTCTTTGATTTCCTGTATTTTTATATTTATTTATGGTCGTATAATATAACCGGCTATTGTTATTATCAAGAGATATTTGCTTGTACCATTGGGTGTCCCACTAAGAATGGCTCTCAGCTGTGGCTCAGAAAGTGTTAGTCGTATGGCCTGCGGAAAATTTTTTTTATAGAAAAAGTGATCATAAGGAATTGCTGGAAATTATTTTCAAGTTTCTCAGTCGAACGTTAGGGGGCGCAACTGTGACGGTAAATCAGAAAAACTCCGTATTTTTAATAGTTGCCTTATAAAGGTGTATTGAAAATACTATTTTCGTATACTTTGAGACTTTCTGAACAAAATTCACTCGTCTTTGTCAGTTTTAAAATAAAGTGGTGGGGGAAGGTTGAACATTATTTTAAATAAATGCTTATAACTTCGAATTGGCTTAACAGAATTCAGTAAACTTAGTTTTGTTTAAAAGAGTTTTCCTTACTCTATATTCTACTATATAAACTATGACAATATGATTTTTAAAGTAGGCGCTAGAGGGAGCTATTTTACAACTTAATAAACATTGCGCGTTTATTCAAAAGTTTTAAATGCAATAGTTTATGTCATTTTACCTCATTACAATCATTACAAAGATGAATAAAAGCCTAAAGAACCGACAAAAACTACAACTTGATTTTTTCAAACCGAAGATATTAACAAAAACAAAAATAAACATGGAAAAATATGATTATATTGAAGTTTCAACGGTAAAGGATTTTTCATGCCAGGCATACGACTAACACTTTCTGAGATACGGGCCGAGAGCCATTTTTAGTGGGGGACACCCGGTATAAAGTAAAAATTTAAAAAAATTATAATTTTAATTAAAAGGTGGATATTCTCGACATGTTTCGATTTTAAGCATTCATCTTCAGAGGAACAAATGAAATTAAGGAAAAAAATAATTACTATTATCTAAATGAAGCTTTCAAATCATGATACTACCCAATGACATAACTTTTTTGGAAAATAACTTCATTACCAAATATATTTTTATAAAGTCAAGACAAAATCGATAATAAATAGATTTATTTGTGCAGAAGTGTCTGGTGTAAAGTTTTCTCAATTTAAATTTTGAACGCTTTAGCCAATTTTTATTATCTATGTCTGGATGAATTTAATTTTCTATTCTGTCTGAAAACTATACTGTACCATCTGGAATATAACTTAAGAGTACGGACGAAAATAGTCATAAGTTATATCACAAGAGGTGAATATTTTTTGACATTTTTGTGCAAAATTTCTGTCAAAAATTCGCGAGACAAAAATTCTTTAAAAATATTTTTTTAAAAGAATTTTTGTCAAGGGCAATTTTTGACAGAAATTTTGCGGAAAAATGTCAAAAAATATTCTAAATAAAATATTTACCTCGAGTGGTATATGTTGAGATTATATATATACCAAAAAAAAAGAAAAAATACAACGAAATGCAAGATTTTTAAAATGATTTATGTAGCTACTAGAAAAACGGACAAAACAAAACAAAACCTAAACAATTGACAAAGTAATAAAACTAACAGAAAATTAGTTATAAGTATTATTGTTAAACACACAGTTATTATTATAAACAGTAGTGGCTTGCTGGTGTTGCTGGAAACTCTTCGAGCTGCAAGAGACTGGAGCTTCGTGTTGGTCCAACCCATTAGTTGGAGGGTGACCTCTTAAACCTTGAATAGTGTTTTCGTGATGAGTTTTGTCCATCTGCAAGTATGGCTTTATGGATGCAGCACTACTATGTCCAGTTATTTTTATAAGAGTTTGTTCGCTCACACCTGCTTTGCTTAATGTAGAGACAGCTGTGGCTCGATTGGAATGGTTTGTGATTTTTTCTTTCTCAGTATCTAGTCCAATTTTTTGTGCTGCTTGTTTTGTCCAATTAGAAAGAGTATTTTTTCCAATGGGACAGTTTTTGTACCAATTTCCCATTTTCCAATTTGGATTTACTGGCAGGAATAGTCTTTGGGTAGTTATATTTTGCCCTCTTTTTGAAATTAGTTTTCTTTAAAGGCGAACTGGACATAAATCGGCATCTTTTGTGTTTGCCACTAACCATTTTGAATTTGAAGGCTTCTTGTCTCCGCCTTGGGATGTTTTTGAAAAGATTGGGTTATATTCCATTCTATTACTTTTTGTACCATCGCTATAATATTCTTCTCTGAAATACGTAATTAGGCATGTCTCGGCTTCTCCTCCTCTCCATGCTAATTCCACAGCCGCTATTTGATAGAACTTTTTCTGTAAATCCTCGGGGTTATTTTCGTCAAAAATTTTTACCATCTTTTTGTACTCGTCGTAGGTTAGTGCTCTTGCACTTTTCCGGTGATTTTTTGGATCAGCCTGAAGCAGTTTTCTTTAGAATTTCTAGCCATACGTGCTTTTTGGAATTCAGGATCTTTAAAAGGATCAAATTTAATGTTGTATTTATTGAAGTACCTTTCTTGAAGCAGTTGGGCTGTTTGGTTCCACATTGTCTTGATAACCCCTTCCTTGTCGTCAGAACCATCTTTTTTCTTCATATTAAAACTCCAGTCTTCCAATATAGCGGCAAGCTGTATTATAGTTGTATTTTTGGTCAATATATACTGCCGTGTTTCGCAGAATTTCTCGAATTGGATCCATATATACTTTTTTGTTTTTGTTGTATTTTCTGGGATAGTCTTTTCAGCGTTTTTTCTTATATTTTCGACTGAAACATTACCGAATCGGCAAGATTCCATTTAAAAAAAAAATGTGACATGAATCTGACAACATCAAAAACTTGATTTGTTGAAAGGGATTTTTGTTATTATAGAAACGGTCTATAGCAACCATCAAATATTTTAAACTTGTTATGATGTTGTTATGCATTGGCATTGTTGTGGCAGGTGGCCCGGGGTATATCCACTTATGCGGGGTATATTCGGGGGTAATACCACGAGTGCTTAAAAATTACCGATAATTTTCATGAAAGCTTGTTATTTATTATTCCACGAGTTCGAAGAACGAGTGGAGTTAGTATAACAAGCTTGAATGAAAATTATCTGGTTAATTTTTATGCACGAGCGGTATTTAGGGAGAATATTTCTAGAATGAAATATATATAAAAATTATCTGTTGAGAGGGTTTGTTTTTCAAAAGCAATGAATTTCCCGAAGGGAACTCATAACAATAACGATCACGTTCGCAGTAAAAAGGTAAAAAAAAACTGTCTGGTCAAATAGGTTCGATTGTTGTGTGTTGGATATACAACGTTGTCTAGGCAACGTTGTATATCCGCTGATATTTTTTTATTTTTAACGTTTCTTATGGGAAAATTTATACATGAGTGAAATATTCAGTATAATATGCATCTGATTGGTCGCAAAACAGCGTTTAATTGGTCAGAATCGGATTGAGATATATAATCACGAATATCTTTAATTTTTTTTTTACCCAAATAATTAAATATGGTAGGCAATCCCATGCAAGTTATATACTATTTGCTCCCCTGTTAACTTTATAGCGGGATTTGTACCTGTTAACTTTATAGCGGGGTTTGTAGCAAGACTTTTTTAGACTTTAAAAGTATTAGATTTTTTAAAAGTCACTATGATAAAATGGTACTATGGGGGGATAAGCTTAAGTATTGTATCTGATATGTTTTCCGTTTATTTCCCTGATAGACCCATTCCTACCAAGTCGGCAATACAAAAAGGTATTACTAAGTTTGAGGCGAAAGGCACTGTAATAAACAACTGCAAATGCACGGCACAGAATTATAAGAGAGCTGAAGAAAACAATGATAGAGATCTTAATATTTTACTTCACGTCGAAGAAAATAAAAATATCAGCGCTAGAACTCTCGGGCAAGGGGTAGAAAAACATCACACTACAGTTAGTACTGCGAACATGAAAAAAACATAAATATCATTCATATAAGTATCGAAACCCTCAAGACTTGCTAGGAGAGGATGAAGAGGAAAGATCACTTTTTTGTTTTGAAATGATGGAGCGATCTAACAACAGATATTTTTTTACAAAATATTTGCTTTTCAGACAAATGCACGTTATCGGTGCCTACAAAATAAACATCGTCTTAAGTCAACAGGGGAGCAAATATTTAAACAGTCTAAAACTTGCATCCGATTCCCTATGTTTTCAACCACGATGCACCACCCCCTATAATATTAAGCTTTGCCATGATGATCAATGGTCCTGTTCAATTATGAAAAGCCTAATAGGCCGGAGTATCCCGGTATCTTTTTTTTGGCTAATGTAAAATTATAGTAATTATTAGATAATATAAAATATGAAAAAAAAAATGGTCGTATACTAAGAAATAGTACAACGTAGAAGAATACGTGTATCATATACTTTCTAATTGTAAAATCACCAATACGTGTATGTCATAGTATGGCAAATTGAGCCGAATTGCTTCAATGTTGTTGTTGAATTTTATAATTTATATGGTTTATAAAACAGAATGGTCGTTTATGTGAGGCTACGTTTGTCCAAATAAACCAAATTTATTCATCTTGACCGACTTTTTTCAAATTAGTCCACTATCTACTTCAACCAAGAAATATTAAATGAACACATGACGTTGTGTTTGACGTTAAATAGGTTTTTTATTTATCTTTTGTTCTAGATAAATATTTAGATACATTTTCACTATTAAAATTTCATAAACCAAAATTAATTAATAAAAAAATTATACATGACAAGCGAATTTTGACACCATATTAGAATAAACAAAAAATAGTAAAATTGGGGCACATATACACAAATACAAATAACAGAAACGAGATATACCGAACAATATACTAAAAACTTGAATAAAAGTGGTCGCTTTTTGGTAATTCAGGATGTGCTTAGACCAAAAATAGTATCTAGATAGTTGAGAAGAAATAACTGAAGAATGTACCGAAAATGTTAAGCATTCCTAGAGAATTACAAAGTATTATTTATAATAATTATTCCTTAACAAAATATTGGAATTTTTAGTTTTTTACTCACATAATAGTACATAACAAGTGATGAAAGTGATACGTTTCAAACGAGAAGATATTTAGCACGAGGCATCAGCGGAAGAAGTTTTAGAATAATCACTTTCACAGAAGTAATGTACACTATTTTTCCTACGACCACAAAGAATTATTAAAAAAGCCTTTGATTTGTGAAAAAAATATTTCAACACAAGTGTTGAAAAAAATATATCAACACTACTGTTGAAATTAACATACTTAGGATTATATTCCACTTAATATCTGGTTTTATACTTTGTCAATAGGCTTTTCCTTTATTTGTAGTTTCATTTTTTCATATTCTATATATCATAAGAAAAACTAATCCTGGATTGACTTCTAGATTAACCAGAATGAAAAATTTTAAATTTAATCAAGGAAAGATGCATTAAACATATAAATTTAAAAAATCCCCCACCAATTCAAAATACCCTATTCTATAAATTATTTAATGTTTTTTATAAAAAAAAGTCAAATACTCCTAACGGTATTTGTACCTGTGACCTTGCGATCTGTAGGCTAGAGCTCTATTCTCTACGCTATGGCTCCGATAAACATTTGTTGATTAATACATGATACTCTCTTCAGCGCGACTTGTTTTATCTGGTTATAATTTTTACAGTATATTATAAAAATTCTTTATAATTTCAGATGGCGTATTTTCACACCCTAATTCTGAATCACTCGACAAATACATGAAAAATAAGTTAAACACTTTACAATTACTGCTTTCTAAAATTTGTTTTTTTAATAAATATGGGAGTGGCAACATATGTTTAAATTAAATAGTGTGCCTTGTATTTCAACTCAAAAGTTGAAATCCTTTTTTTCAACGCTCGTGTGATATTTGGCGCTTTCGAGCCAAGTTAACAGTGCTTTTATACTCATTTTTATAGATGGTCGTAGCAAAATATCTTAGTTTATCCTGTGTTATCATTAACTCCTACAATCTAATGTTTTAGTGCCTAAATAAAGCATGCACAAACAAACATTTTTTACAAAAACAGTAAAAACAGTTTTTTGTTAAATATTTTGACTACAGATAAAATTGATAAGTATTTTATGGATTAGAAATCAAGACCCCCAGTGCAAAAATCTAACCTTTAAATTTTACATTTTCCCTTTAGGCCAGGAGATTTAATTTTATAGTCCTAATTTTCATTAAACGAGAAGGTACTATGTAAATAAAAAAAAGTTATTTTCTTTCTGACTAACCCTGTATAATTAGTAAAACTGTATATTCAGTAGGATTTAAAATATTTACAATATTAAAGGAATTTGTTGACACCCTGTATTTCTCATAAAATATACCTAAATGAATTTTTACCAATTTTTTTTTTTTTTTTAATAGAAAAGCATTTCTATTATAATGTACATTTTAGTATACTGGGTGACACAAAAAGGTGCTACTCCTCCCAACTTCCGTAAATCCTAAGGTAACTATATTAAAATTGTAGGAGTTAATAAAGTGTGTAATTTGCCTTTATTCGGCAAATTTTAATCTACAAAAGTACTTCAGGTTTAACCGAAAAAAAGTTTAATTTGAAATAAACATTCGCCATTTTTATTCAATGCTAAATCCTCAACGTACAATGATATCAATCTTGAGGAAACTATATCCGTAAAAACAGAAGAAGAATTTCCTTTCATTTCGTCAGATCCATCCCTAGAAGCATTTCGCCATATCATGGCTCGTCGTTATTAGACACTCTTGTGCATACCAGCACCTCTAACAAACCTATAGAAATATATCCGTAAGAACAAAAAAAAGAATTTCCTTTCATTTCGTCAGATCCATCCCTAGACGCGTTTCGCCATATCATGGCTCATCAGTAGAGCTAGAATCCGACGAAAGAAAGGAGCAACTCAAAACTGCTTATACAGTATTTGGTGGGGCACACCAGCAAGATGTTGCATGGAGCGACATCGGTGTCGTTATAAGACACTCTTGAGCATACCAG
Source organism: Polydrusus cervinus (assembly GCA_935413205.1). Classification (NCBI taxonomy): domain Eukaryota; kingdom Metazoa; phylum Arthropoda; class Insecta; order Coleoptera; family Curculionidae; genus Polydrusus; species Polydrusus cervinus. Next base: position 26,812,011 of record OW284518.1, read on the forward strand.
CACCTCTAACAAACTTATAGAAATAAGTAAAAATATTAAGAGGAAGTCACCTGTAAAGACATTCGTAAAAGTTGTATTATTTACAAGCAGCTTTTTGTAAAAGTAAAGAATAATTTCCCTATTTGTTTTATTGTGTCCCCTGGCACCGTCTATTAATTTGTTGGGGGTCAATCTGGGAGGTAATATGTCTTGGCATGATCACGTTGCCGCAATTGCCAAGGCAGCTGCACAGAAACTTGGTGTACTCTTCCGCACCAAAAGGTTGTACACATCTCATCAACTTTTGACACTCTACAAAGCCCAGATTCGACCATCATTAGAATATTGCTCTCATGTCTGGAGCTCTGCACCCAAGCACACCCTTCGGCTACTGGATTCCATTCAAAGGAGAGCCGTTCATCTGATCGGCGACCCCGAGCTGACCAAGACCCTCGATAGCCTGGAGCATCGAAGACGGGTTGGTGATTTGGCTCTCTTTTACAGATATTTTCATGGCAGGTGTTCGACTGACATTGCCCACTTGATTCCACCTAGAGCAATGCAAAACAGAAATACACGGCGAACCACTGCCGCTCATCCATATGTTGTTCAGCTTAGTACTCCTCGAACTTCATTGTTCAAGAATTCTTTCATCTGGAGAACGTCATCTTTGTGGAATGATCTTCCTGAGGTCGTGTTTCCCAATGAATACAATCTTCAACGTTTCAAGATCAACGTTAATCGCTTTTTTCGCACTCGAACCGCTCCCAGAGCGCCTTAAAGGATTTTTCCTACAGTGCAGGTGTTTTATCATAAAAAAAAATTATAATAACATGGTGTATCACAAGTTAATAATTTTTATTAACGTATAGTAGAAATTACCAAGACATATCTTAAATAAAATTTCTAGGCCCGTATAAAGCCATAAGAAGTTTTGTCAAGATCAGTCTGTGTCATGTGATCTTAGATTGTGTTTTAAAACTATTAACAAACGATAAATGTTTCTTAAACTTTGTTAAAGTGGGGTAATATTTATTTTTAAGAAAAATTATAATTTTTAACTAAATACATTTTTCCGTTTGGTCTACGTAAAAAATGTAAGTTGTTTAGTCCCGACATCAACCAAATGAAAAATGTGGTTAATTTACCAGAACAGTAATTTCAACTGAAGTTCATTATCATTTTAATCTTTTAAAGCACTGTGTCCCATCTGGTTTTTATTCTTTAATTTTCGTTGTTTATATATCGCATTTAAATAAAAAACATACTACGGCTTTAATTAGTGAAATGTGTTTGCCCTACATAGTTACACGAATTTTATTACTATTTTTAGTGTTCAGGGCCCACAAGTTCGTAATTCTCGCAGGTATCCAGGAAGTCTCCAGATCTTGAATGTTTGTATTTAGGTTCTTTACATAAATATATACAGGGTGCTACAAATTCGTGTGTGTACAGGGCGATCTCGAAAACGGTAATAGATACGAAGATGGTTAATTGAGTCAAAGTTGCGTATTTTGAAGCTTAATAATT